>OV815296.1:10300220-11652458 GCA_929108145.2 Limnephilus rhombicus
CCCTGGAATATTTTTAAAATGATTTCATCCATGACAATGCGCTGTCATAAATTTCCGCGAATTTAACCGTCGCAATAAATGCGTGTATCGCGAATAAAACATCATAAAACCTATTAATTTACGTAATAAATGCAAGTAATGTTGTTTTGGTAGATAGTTTATTGTGTTGTGAACATGTTTCAGTCAATAAAATATACAATAGCTCAAAATTTATCAACAAAACATTCAATTCAAAATTCAAAGTGGTGGTTTTTTAGTGTTTTTTCGTGAATTTTGGTGGAATGGCGTGGCAAGTCACAGGTTAAAGCAAATCGCCTTTTGAAACACCTTTTAATCAAATTTACGTCATGAACCAAAAATGTTTTTTAAAATGTGGTTTATTGTGTTTTACACATTCAGTGACATTGCACTTTAAAAGAATATTTTTTGACAGTTAAATTGGTGTTGCCAGTCTAAAAATTTTGTAGTTCAATTTTTTATATTTTCTACTCTTATTTGACAGACTATATATCTTTTAATTCTTTGATTATATAAAATGTATTTTTAATTTTATCATTCGTAAAAGCCCTAATTGTGCGTGTACAAAATAAATAAAAATGTAAGAAGTTTTTCCAAAATAGCTAACTAACTAAAAAAAAGATTAAAAATCTCCCATTTTGGAAATAATTGTCAAAAATTATATTCACACAAATTTAAACTGATTTTATTATTTCTACACAAATCTGAATATGTACCCAACATGAAAAAATAGAATTCAGAGGTGTTTTCAAAGAAATAATGACCTTTATACTCATTTGAAAACGTAAAATATCGATATTTTCGCCATTGACTGCACAAATTTCATAGAAAATTCTTGTAAAATAATTCAGTGGAGCTACACTAATCAAATATATCATAGGTCCCAGATTGATATTGGCGCAAGCGATTCTGACCTTGTACTTCATACAGTTTCTTTGTATATAAGGATTAAAATCGCATAATTAAAAAGCAAAAAAAAATTTGTTCCCGCCGGCGGTCGAGCCACAGATGGGGGGTTAACTTCTTACGATTTTATATCAATATCCCAAGCACAATTTGCACTGTCGATAGTGACCCGAAATAAATAAGAAATCATTTTACGATGGCAACACTGCCGGGTCTCTCTATGGTTTGACCTTCCTAAATGCCAAACGGCTATGTAAAAATGTGAATAAATTGACAATGTGGAATTGAAATAATAACTATAATATGCATTGACAGTCCGTGTATACTTACTCAAAAGGGAGTTAATTAAGTTAATGAGGTCTTATCCACAGCTTTCGTTTCTCCACGCCCAACGTCTAACGCCCTTGGTCCAAACAATTCAATCGATCGCGTATATGACTTCTTTCAATTCTAAGAGCTTCGATAGTTCATCTCCATTCATTTATAGGCCAGCAATTTTGCATAATGAATGACATTTTTTAAAAAGATTTCACAGTTAACCGCAGCTTATCCGATATTTTGGAGGCCGTGTTAAAATTTTGTCTATAGGCTGTTGTAACATTTCTTTTCAATTATTGACCATGCTCGTAAATATCGTTATCTGACCATAGATGATGGATTTTTTTTTTAGAGCATAGACGGTTTACATAAATATGTATATAGTTCCTGTGAGCACTTAGGCCATAGACCCATTGTACTATCTCCTATTTTACCTCATTCCTTTGACAGTAACCCACTCCCTTTTATAAAGTCCCAGGATTGTCATTGGAAATGAAGCTATATCTTCTGGTTCGACAATGTGTCTTCCCAGGTCTTATTTCCCTCTTCACTCCTCCTTGGTTCCCTAAAGGCCCCACGGGGAAAGAGGGCTTCATCTCTCCTCTCCACTCCTTAGTTCCCCGAAGGCTCCACGACGGAGAGTTCACCTCCCCTTGGTGCCCTAAAGGCCCAACAAGGGAAGAGTCCACCCCACCTTGATTCCCTGAGGGACCCAGGAGGGAAGAAGACTTCATCTCTCCTCCTTGGTTCCCCTAAAGGCCCCTCAGGGGAAGAGTTCAAAGAGATGGCCTCATTTCTCCTGTTTACTTCTACATGGTTCCCTGAAGGCTCCACATGGGAAGAAGACATTATCTCTCCACTTCACTCCCCCTTGGTTCCACAAAGGCCCCGCGCTCGAAGAGTGCCCTTCCCCGAAGGCCCCACAAGGGAAGAGTTCATGAAGGTGGTCTCAGCTCACCTCTCTGCGGTTTCTCCTCTTGGTTCCTCCTACTGGCCCCAGGAAAGAAGTCCACAGAGGTGGCCTCAGCACTCCTAGGTTCCCAAAAGGCCCCTAGTTTTCGAATGGTCCAATTTTTTTGTCCCTCGAGTTACCAAGATAATAGAAGGTCCACTCCAGCAGAGCCCCGATTGCTGGAGTAAGGTCTAAATACTCCAAGATGTGACCTTATTTCTCAGAGGCACCGTTCGTGACACTGTTCCCCAGGACATTCAGCCTGAGCATGATAGCTCACACCTTGGCTTGGGATGGCTATTGCAGGTTTTTGTTTCCAGTCCCTGAGCGATGGGTTCGCCACACTCCCTACGCTACGATGACAGATTTAATCAATATCGTATTTATGTAGGTTTTTATTAATCGACCATGCTAGATACCCTAGTCACCAAACAAGGTTAAAGCCATTTCAACTATGGAAATGCGATTAATTATTCCTTTAAACCTATAGTTAAACCGTGTCGTGGCAACATTGGTCACGTGACCAATGTAGTTCCTCCAACTACGACTCTAAATAAGCAACCTCCACACAACAAACATTTCGATTTTGAATGGTGGACTTTCACCTGGTTTAGTCTAACATATTTATACTTATTTTTGTATGAATTATTGTGTGAAAGAACACATTTTTATTAAATAAAATTTAATTTACGAATACCGGGATTTGAACCCGTGCCTTCCGGATTCGTAATCAAGGACCTTACTCCTTGATGCCGTCATGCATTGAATATGTTAATTCATAATTAAACACATAATCCATTTCTAATTACAGGAACTATGCATCCAACTAGTGACCTCCCGCACCGAGATTACTTCTGTCCGCATATCTCTGGAAGATCAGTTGCAGAGGGGAGTAGATTGCAGTAGATGTCAGTACATCCAGTCCTCTAGCAAGAGGACTATAGGACAGCTGTGTGTGGATATTAGCATGCTTATAGGTATCGAATGCAACATCTAAAACAAATTAAATCTGAAATATACTGTTTTGAAAAAGTAAAATATCAATATTTTCACCATTGATGAGAGGTGAAAAGCAGACCAAAATAACTTTTCTCGAAAAATAATCAGCCTAGCGTTTCCATATTTTTTGTGAGATCGTTATTGGATAACGGAGGTAAACTCCTGTCAGATTTGTGTGACTTTGATGGCTCTTATTTGCGTTTTCTATGTACAACGTACATTAAATGAGTAAATAATCATGCGTACTTGCAGGAATTCATGTTTAAATCGATCTAAACTAAAATATGTGAGGTAAAAATCACACAAATCTGACAGAAGATAACGTCCGTTATCCAATAACGATCTCACAAAAATACGGAATCGCTAGGCTGGTTGGCTGAGTTGACAAAATGATTCTTTTTTTTTTTATTTTCAGTTACATTACATCCATCACTTTTAACACAGGAAGCATTGTTAAAATTCGGCACAATATGGCGACACTGTTTATTCAACAAATTACCGACTGATGAAATAATCACGCTTCCATTTTCCCCCGATGAAAACGCTTCAGATTCGACCTCCGAAGATGAAGTAGAACAATTTCAGAGACAAATGTTCGGCGATACACCACCGAAACAGATAAAATCCAGTAAAGACTGCGTTAAAAATGATAAATCAGACGAAAGTATGAATAAAAATCAATTGGATGATGAAAATCCGTTTAGTAACCTCGGAATACCAATTCGTAATGATGCTGCATCAGTCGATAATGAAGGCACATCAGTCAGTAATGAAAGCGCATCAGTCGATAACGATTACGAAGTGGAATGTAATGGAGTTTCTAATGAATTCTTTGATTCGATTCTGTGTCCCAGGAATGTGATGTTTTTGGGACGGTTAGGAAATGGAAATGAAGAAGTTTGGAACAAGTTGGCCGAGCTGTTGAAGTTTCTGCTGAAAGAACAGTTTTTGACGGAGGGTTCTTTGTCGGAGCAATGTCTGGCTATATATAGACAGGACTGGCCTCAGGTAATTTATTTACGAGTTTCTTACTGTGTTATCATTAAATTTAAGCCGTTCTAGCCAAAGACTTGGTACTTGCGCTATATATGCACTACCGCATTGCAAAGCCAGATTAACCCAAAGGCATACTAATTTTATTACAAAGGCATATTATTAATTTATATTTAAAATCAATGAAATAGATACATTTTTCTTGTAAGTCTTAACAGATCTATCATCTATAATAATATAGTATTTATTCCTATTCAGAATATTACCTTTATTCTTTTTATTTTTTTATCTCGATTATAACTCCATTTTATATATTTATTTTTAACCTAATGTTTAAAACCTCAAATTGAATTATTTAATTAATGAAGACAATATTAGCAAAACTCAATCGAAAATCTCAAAACAGGAAAAGATGAGGTCAATCTGGAACTTGAACTCAGGACCCTCGCCTTGCTGGGGGCACAGCTCTACCAACTGAGCTAATGTGTTCCTATCCGATTTGGTCATATTTAACTAAGAACTACCAACATTATCTTAATTTTCATGCATCATCTGCTATCTTTATGTATGATTGCAGGTTTCAAACCCGAACTAAATGCTATCTAGATAGTGCCTTGGATAGATTTTATCAATTTTTTTTAATATGCGGCATCTATTGACTTTTCTGCAAGTGAGATGAATATGGCATGTGTGAGTCCTAGATGTGACCGTATCTTTTTCTGATTTTTCTGTGTTCAGATTTTTTATCAAGTTTGCTAATATTGTCTTAATTTAATATTAATTTTGTATAATATTTCCTTGGAAACTAAGAATTTGTATAATACCAACGGCCGTTGTTCCCAATCCTACTGATAAACTGTTGAGCCGAAATTATTTGCTCAACACTCATCAAATACGCTTTTCCCAACACAACTCTCCGACCAACAGGCGAATCGATCGTTACTAAACAAATCACTTAGCTGATCGGAAACTCAGATTTATTGATCGAAAAGTTGGAAATAATGACTGTTAATTTTATGTATAACTTTAAAATCTTTAATTATAGAAATATATTTAAAATTATTATAATACCCCCACGCACATGCTTTGGCTTTGTGGGATAACTGTTATAAATAAATAAAATAAAAAAATATCTGGTAGAGTGAATAAGGATGGTAGATATGTACAATCAGTATCCTTGTGAATAACCACCATTCAGAATCAAAACATCGCTTGAAAATGGCTTTAGCCCGTGTTTGGTGAATGGATCTGAATAGCCAGGTACTTTCCAACCTTCCTCCTCCCGTCTCCTTCTCTTTCCCAATCTCTTCAGCCTTGAAACATGCTCTTGATTGGGGATGCCATAGTCCCACTGGCTTCAAAAGGTTGTGAGCAGTTAGCTCTTCAGATCTGGTCCCCAAACATAGTTAACGCCATGCCAAGCGACCTTCAGGTGATCTTGCACTGATACTGCGATTATCTGCCCTTCAGAATACCACCGGCTGCAAAGTAGTTGCCGTGTCGAGCTTTAAGTGCCGCTCAGGTTATTTAATAGATATGTTTCATCTTATTTTCCAGAGCACCCTAGAGAGACTGTCGACCTGCATGAGAGCCCTATCAGAGGGCCACGCGCTCTCCAGCGGTAAACTGAAACTGCTTCTGGATTTCTTAGCTGAGTTCTGTCAGAACCTTGGGGAGCTTGACTTGATGTTATGAAACAGGAAAACTCTTGTGTTCACACAATCAGTTCTCTAATTCGTCTTGGAAGGAGAATAGAGTTATTTATGTTAATCTGGATTTATTAATACTTTGCGTATTAAAAGTTGTGACTGCGAGTAGGAGCTAGCTGAAATAGATCTGATTCCCACCATGTTTTGGGAAAGCTGCTTAATTTCAGCACTAACACATAACTAATCCAGCCGCCATCTTGCGGACTTTCGGGAAAGCTCTTAGCACTGCCCTCTATGTGCCAATCTCGGAAGCTTTTAACTAATTCATATATCAAACATCCTCAAAACCTGGCTATGATACTTCATTATTACAAATTAAATTTAAATGCAAGGAGTTAATACACTTCACAGACAGTTCGTCACTTCATTTGGATAGGGTTCTAACTTCACTTCACCTTGTTCTGAGATATGAGGTGTCAAAGTTTGCAAAGATAATTTCTCATAATCTGTTTACAAATTTCCGATTTTAATGTTGAACCTTGTGTAAAGTATTTTAATTGAACATGTTTTAAATGAAAGTATTTAAAGAGGACGTAAACTTACCCTTTTAGAACATACCTAAACATACAAATAGAACCCTGTGCAACCAGCTAGAGCATAATAATTCATTGCACAAGGTTCTAATTACATTACCCTGATGCTATTCCTAGCTAGGGCCAAGCCCTATAAAAATATTTTCCATTAAAATACAATAAACTAAAATACATAAATTAAAATTCTTACATAGATTTCGAAAATTCATCTTTGGAAACTTAGAAACCTTAGAAAATGGTAAGACGTAGTTAGAACCCTATCCAAATGAAATGACGGACCATAATGTGCCTCGTATTTAAGATCAACTGTCAGATACAAACAAAATAGAGAGTGTAAGTGATGTTAGAACCTTGTGAAATGGATTATTATTGAAAAAGCTCGAAGTTAGAACTTTGTCATACTTATATCTATGAAAATACAACACAGATGGTTCTGAAAATTATTTTGGTTATAGAAATAAGCAAAAGAAATGCTTTGGCATTCAAAGGTCATTGTTGAAAAAAATGTCAGTTGGAACCCTATCCAAATGAAGTGACGAGTTGTCTCTAAATATTTCACATAACATAAAAATACAAAATGTCTTTAAATATTTCATATAATCATAACACTGATTCTAAAAACATTATATTATCAAGTGCTGTATTTTTCCTGGAGGTAATTTCAAGGATGTCTAGGACGAAGCCTTCCAGCCCAAGGATCTGGCTGATGTAGCGGTGGACTAAGAAGTTGTGAAGCAGAAACGGGAGGTTCGTTTGATAGATTCCCCTGTCAACAAACGGATTGCAATCTTTAGAGCACAGGCAAGAATGAAGTTGCTTCGAGGAACTAGCTTCGTTGATCCACTGGTGAATAGTCGGGAAATATGACAAACCTGTGCCCAACATTTGTACATGGTTAACATTTGTCACATGATAATGGTTTGTCTTTAAAACTCGTTATTGAGTTTCCTTCCTCCTACAACATGGGTCCTTTAAGACCCATGTAAACTCCTTCCTCTCCTCAAAAAGAAAAATAAAAAGTTTGATAAAAATCATAGATGGATGATGAAAATCCATTTTGTAATGTGTATCAGTTTGTAATAATGCCACATCAGTTGATAATGAAGGCACATCAGTCGGTGATAAAAGCACATCAGTTAGTAAATTCATGGTTTTGGAATGGACATAATAATAGTGTGAGAAAAAATTTATTGGATGATGAAATTTCGTTTTGTAGTGTCTGAATATCAGTTCGTTATCATGGTGACCCCGCATCAATTTATAACGAAAGCAGATCGATCGGTAATGATAGCACATCACTTTTTATTATAACTCATTGGTTTATAACGAAGGTAAATCAATCAGTATCATAAATCACACTTGACTTTTTAAGTCCGGGTTCGAATCCTATCACAGATCAAAAATATAAAAACTAGAAATTTTTACTCTAAAATTGTACAACAGAGATATTTTCAAAATGGAGTATAAATATTTTTTTATCTGAATCTTACTTTTGAAATGAAACGAAATTGAAATTTATTACAAAATATGTACTTACTACTTCAAATATTTACTTACAGTTTCCTAAATTTGAACACTGTTAAGAAAATTTATATTAAAATAGACGGTACCTGCAATTTTGTAAATACCTAATTAATTTTGGTTTTTTTTTGTTGTTTGAAAATGGAATATAAATTGTTTTTTTTTTACACATGTTTATAATTAAGAATAATGATATTATTTAATATTTTAATTGTTATAAAAGTTTTTTTTTTAACCCGTCTGCTTGGTTGAATATATTCGCACCTCACAATCCGGAATCCTCGTATTCTGAAAAAAATTCTAAAACCGTCACTTTGGATCGAGTTTGTAAAATATCTATGCAAGATAGCTTTCATATTCCAAAGACAATAAGAAGCATTATTTCGTTCTCTTTCTGGTTAAAAGAAAAATACATATGTTTTAATGAGAGGAAGAGAGATATATAGCTTTTAAAATGTAAGGTCGCTCGGGACGTTTTTGGTCTTATGAAAGTATAACGCGATTACATGTTTTGGAATGTGTTTATTCCTAAACAAGCAGACGGGACCCCTTAGGCTAATTTTTTCACTTTTCGGAACAGTTCGTATAGTTCTCACAGAAGTCGTTGTATCTCCCTTACTATATTGGTGAGAAATATGATCTAAACGGTGTTAGAATGAGAAAACACCACGCTTTATATTCAAATCTAAAAATTAACTTACTTCCGACCGCAATTTGAAAATTTATGAAACTTTGGGAATTTTTTATTGATTATTTTCACATGACAACAAAAAAGTGAGTTGACGATAATGTGTAAAATAAACGTAAGCTGAGCCATTTTTAAAACTTTTCATTAAAATTTTTATGAACCGGTCAAATGTCGGGCCATTTCGCGGAATTTCTCGGAACTTCACAAAAAAACCATCACTTTGAATTTTGAATTCAATGTTTTGTTGATAAATTTTGAGCTATTGTATATTTTATTGACTGAAACACGTTCACAACACAATAAACCATCTACTAAAATCACATTACTTGCATTTATTACGTAAATTAATAGGTTTTACGACGTTTTATTCGCGATACACGCATTTATTGCGACCGTTAAATTCGCGACAAATTATGACAGCACATTGTCATGGATGAAATCATTTAAAAAATATTCCAGGGTGACTAGGTGAATGAGACTTTTAGCATCACCTAGAGTAATGATGGCACAAGCGATTCTGACACTGTTCTTCATACAAATTCTGTACATAGAAGGGTCAAAATCGCAGACAAAAAGTTTTTCGTTGACAATATTATTCAAATATTTGAATTATTTTCTCGTGCATGCGCATATGACGCATGCAACGGAGCGGCTCCGGCCAACCAGGGGTTGAAAAATTATATGTTTATTTCGAATTATAAAATTTGAAAGGGTTATTTCATCACCTTTCAAAAACAGTTTTTAGTTTTCGGATGCTTTCAGAAATATTCCACTTTTTTGGATTTTATTGCAGAGCGGAAATGTTTTGACCTTCCGACAAAATAGGCCTGAGGGGCTAAATTCCCGTTACAGATGTAGACTTTTCTATGTATTGGATACATTATTACTGTAAATATTGTGAATACATTTTTTAAAAAGAATTGCTTTTTCTTTTGGCTGCCTGCGTAGGTGTTTGCATTTTTCATGACACATTTTATTATAATTTAATGTAACTTTTATATAATTTTTAATACATTGTTTGCTTGTTTTTTTTTTTTTTTTTTAATTATATTTAAATAGGTGCATGTCTATAAATTTGTACACAATCTGTCCAAGATCATTGTTTGTGTTCATAGTATAGTTTGTATTATATTAAGAATTTTTCATGTTTATAATAGGGTATAAAATTATATATTTTATTAAAATAATTATAACATGTTTTCTTTTTTTTATTTATTGTCCTTTTTTAAATTTAATGCCGCATAAGAGTTACAGTCAGTGAAACTAAGGCATCCCTATTTGGAGTCGGTCATGGGGATGAAGGATTTAATTATTGATATAAATTTCCACCCGGGTTTTAATTATTGAGGACCTAAATAATGTTTCCATTCAGTCAGGATTTAATTATTGATATGAATTTCCATCCGGGTTTTAATTGAGGACCTAAATAATGTTTCCATTCAGTTGGGATTTAAATATTGATATGAATTTCCATCCGGGTTTTAATTATTGAGGACCTAAATAATGTTTCCATTTAATTATTGATGTTAATTTCCATACGGATTTTAATTATTGAGGAACTAAATAATGTTTCCATTTTAATTATTGATATGAATTTCCATCTGGGTTTTAATTATTGGGGACCTAAATAATGTTTCCATTTTAATTATTGATATGAATTTCCATCTGGGTTTTAATTATTGGGGACCTAAATATTGTTTCCATTCATTCAACAATGTGACACAACAACAATGAAATCTTTTAAATACAAACAAAACCTAAGTTTCATTGGCCCAATATTCGTACAAAATTGCAATGAAATGTTGACTTATGGATTGGTTCCGAGACCCATGAGTCAGAATCAGCAGATTCAGTCCTACCAACCGGTGTGTTTTAATGTGATGGTGTTTTATTCATTTTTAAATGATGATTTATAAATTCTATGTATCAGCGTTTGTTGATTATATGAATATACGTTTTAAGTCGTAATATTTTTCATTTGAGTTTCTTATTGTCCCTTTTTCGCCAAAAACATTAAGAAAGAAAGATAAAATGCTGTCGGAATTGTATACATATTGTACCAATACACACAATCCTAATAATAATTTGCGAAAAATCGCCTCAAGAGCTCTGTACAAATTAGCATGGATTTTACATTAGAATTTACTTAACTTAGGAGGCTCGATAACAACTCGTCTTGCAGCTATCAAGCGCATGGATTATTGGAATTCTAGCCCCCTGATAAATTAAATAAATAAATAAAATAAAATATCTTTTTATACACGTATTTCAATTTACTTAACTATGTAGGGGGCTAGAGATAACTACTCGTCTTGCAGCTATCAAGCGCATGGATTGTTGGAATTCTAGCCCCCCAATAAATCAAATAAAATATCTTTTTATATGTACGTATTTTAATTTACTTAACTGTGTAGGAGGCTAAGTATGTGTTGTTCACATTAACACTAATATGTTATCTCTAAAAATAAAATATCTCCTAGAGCTTAGGTGAAAAATGGATATTTTATGATAAAAGGATCTTTGTAACTGTTAAGTTTGGTTTTTTGGCAGAAGAACTTCAATAAAGGATAACAAAATTGTATTCGGACTCGCAACAATAACATTTGGCTGTCATCAGTTCTTTTGTTTTGCTCTTTCAAAAAATATTCTTAAACCAATCTTTTTATAGTGTTTTGGCTGTAAAAAGTTTAGTGTGTTGGAATCTTCTCCCCCCTGATCTTCCAGGAGTCACTTCTTGCTGCTCATTTTCAGATATTTATATAATTTTTTTACTTCTGTCACTTTTTATATTAGCTGTAATTCTTTGAACAATGGAGGAGGATTTCCCTCCTGTACCCCTTACAAAGCCCCCAGATCCACCTCCTGACCCTCCAGATGGTGACATTTCAGATAAAATAGACTTTTCAGAACATTCAAACATTTCAGACAATGAATCTGTCATCCTAACCTCAATTAAAAAAAGAAAATTTAGTCCCCTTTCCCCAAAAAAACATGATTCGCCTTTGTCTCCTCAGTCCCCTCCAGCTCTTCCTCAACCTCCTCCAACAATCTTTTACTCTACTCATTCCCGTGGCCCCTACATTGTATATGCGCAAAAAACTGAACAAGGTAAAACCATCCATCCTCTTGAATTTGGCAAATTTCTTTCAAATAACAAGAACCTTTCGATTAAACCTGGAGGTGTTAAAGCCGAGGGTCGCTTCCGAATCTCTGTTGAATTCCTGTCAGGTTCAGCCGCCAACAACTTTATCAAAAATATATTTATTTCATCAAATTCTAAATTCAAGGCGTACATCCCAACTTTCAATGTCACTCGAATGGGCCTGGTCAGGGGTATCTCGACCGATCTGTCCATTCCAGAAATCCTGTCCTCACTTTCAACCCCCCAACATATCGGCAATCCCATAAAAGCCAGGAGGCTAAATTATAAGGACACCTCTGAGGGCATCGTTTCCTGGAAGCCCTCCCAATCTGTCGTCATCACATTCGAAGGACAATCTCTTCCCTCCCATATTTATTTATTTTTCAACTCCTTACCAGTTGAAATGTACACTTATCCCACCACTCAATGTTACAACTGCTGCCGTTTTGGTCATACCAAAGCTGCATGCAGATCCCCTCCCAGATGTTTCAAATGTGGAGAAAACCACTCGGCTGACCAATGTTCTTCTCTCTCTTCACCTAAATGTTTTAACTGCTTAGGCGCTCATTCCGCCATTAACTCTTCTTGCCCCGAACAATCTCGCCAAAAAAATATAAAAATTTCTACGGCCTCTGAGAACTTGTCTTTTCTGCAGGCTTCTAAATTATTCCCGCCTGTCAAAAAATCATTTTCCGAGGTTTTATCCAGTAACTCTTCATCCAACCCTCTCGCCTCCTCCTAAACATCTTCCCGTTCAACAAAATTCACATACAAAAACCCTATCTCTAAACAGGCTCGTGGATACGATCAGCAACAACACAACTCACTTCTCTTAAATCCCAATGGTTCTCCTCTTTCACACGCCACAAATGGGTGCGCAAACAATTATAATTCATCCTCAACAAACTATCAAAAGCTTTCTGAACAACTCTCCCAAGATAATTCTTCATTTATTCAAACTCTTATTATGCTTCTAATTGACCTAATTTCTTCTCAAACTAATCTACCGTCCAACGCTGCTTCTATTATTTCCACATTAAAATCATTTATTCAAAATGGCTCTTCAAGATGTCAGAATTCTTCAGTGGAATAGCCGCAGTGCTATTTCTAACAAATCAAACCTTCTTAACCTATTAAATTCAAACCTTGTTTCTGTGGCTGCTGTCTCGGAGACATGGTTTACTCCATCCACCCACTTTAATGTGGGAGGGTACTCCTGTCTCCGCGATGATCGCCCGGAAGGTACGGGCGGTGGTGCTGCCCTTTTTATTAAAAAATCCCTTCCGTTTTTCCCAATAAATAATATCAAACCCCCCAATGCTGACTTTCAAATGGTTGCAGCTAAAATAAAGGACACTTCCTTTGTTTCTATCTATCTTCCCCCAACATCGCACTTCAATAAACAAGCGTGGTTGCAAATTGTCCGTCAACTAAGCCCTCCTTTCTTTTTATTGGGTGATTTTAATGCCCATTCCCCCGTCTGGGGTTCTGCTTTCTGTGATCGAGACGGTCGAAGTGTGATGGATTTCCTAGATGAATCCAACCTTTTTCTTTTGAATGACGGATCTCCTACTAGAATCTCTCGCCCCAACACAAACCCCAGTGCAGTGGATCTCTCCATATGCTCTATTAATCTGGCACCTCTCTCCTCGTGGGTGGTGTCCCCCGACCCTTGCTCCAGTGATCATTTCCCGATCACCATCACTTATCAAACTTCTTTCCATTCAGACAAGTCCCATATTTCGACAAAGATTAAAACAAAACACACCAAATGGGACGAATTTAACTCACATATGGATAAGTTTATACAAAATTTATCCTATACCGATACATTATCTGTCAAAGATGACTACGATAACTTCAAATCAATGCTCGTAACTGCAATCAATAAATCGAATCCTCCCCCTAAAACCAAATCTCTCAAAAAACTCCCTCCAACTCCCTGGTGGGATGAGGAATGTTCCAAAGTAGTGAGAATTCGGAAAGCTAAATCTCTTTCCTATCGTCACAATATGACTATGGAGAACTATCTCATATACAAAAATGCCGAAGGCAATGCCAAAAGGGTATTGAGGTCAAAAAAAAAATCCGGGTGGTACAACTTCTGCAGTTCAGTATCTCCGAACACTCCAATTTCGGAAGTTTGGTCTATGATTCGAAGATTTCGATCCTCCTTCAGTCCAACATCTCCTCGAGCTTCTCATTCTAAATGGATAGACGAGTTCTTGGACAAAATTGCCCCCCCTTCTGTACCTAACTTAGATGAAATAACTCCAATCCACAACACTCCTATGTCTGATCATTGGCTTGACTCTCCATTCACTTTAATTGAATTAAAAAATTGTTTATCAACAGTCAAGGACTCATCTCCAGGCAGAGATGGTATACCTTATAGCATTATCAAAAATAGTAATGATAATGTTCTAAATCACTTTTTAAGCATCTTAAATAAAATCTTCCAGACTGGCATAATACCTGATGACTGGAGTTCTCAAATAATCATCCCAATTCTAAAATTAAACAAATCACCCAATTCTGGATCCAACTATAGGCCAATTGCTCTTTCATCCACCCTTAGTAAAATTTATGAAAAATTAATTAAAAACCGGTTAGAATTTTTTGTCGAGAGTAATCATCTTCTCTCTCCATCCCAATTTGGATTTAGGAAAAAGAAATCTACACAAGATAACCTTGCCATCATCAGCACTGATATTAATTTATCCATTTCTAACAAAGAAGTATGTCTTGCAGTCTTTATAGACATAGAAGGCGCCTTTGACAATGTTTCCATCCCAATTCTTAAAAAAAAACTTTTAGGCCTTGGCTTACCCCTCATGTTTGTCCAATCTATTATTAATCTTTTTCTCGATAGGAAAATTTTCATTGAGCTACCAGATGTTACTCCTCAGAGTAGGTCAATTTGGAAGGGTTTACCCCAAGGCGATGTATTATCCCCCTTACTGTATAATATATACACACACAATATGCATGTCACCATTCCCCCTCAAGTAAAAGTTGTTGAGTTCGCAGATGACATAGCTTTCTTCTTATCATCCAAAATCATTCCATCCGCCGTCAAATATCTTAATGAAGCCATGGATGCCCTTTGCACATGGCTTACTTTAAATGGTCTTGAACTTTCAGTACAAAAGAGTCAGTGTGTTACCTTCTCAAATCGTCATAATAACCCCCCTGTTCAAATTTTATTTAAAAACTCTCCAATCCCCAATGCTTCCGAAGTAAATTTTTTGGGAGTAACATTTGATAGGAAACTTAAATGGTCTTCCCACATTAATAATATAGTTACTAAATGTGAAAAAAATTTAAATATTATCAGATCATTGACTGGCGTTTGGTGGGGTGCTCATCCTATCTGCATTAAGTTGCTCTACAATGCACTTATTCGAAGTCATCTCGACTATGCCTGCCCACTTTTTAGTACTGCATCCAAAAATGCACTCAGTAAATTAGACAAAATTCAATCTAAGTCATTGCGAATAATAACTGGCGCGATGCAATCGTCGCCCATCAATTCCCTTCAAGTAGAATGTTCTGATCCTCCTCTTTATTTAAGGCGTCAATTATTTGCTGACAAATTTGTTCTTAAATGTTTAAATTCTAAAAGTCATCAGATTATTCCCAGAGTCTCGTTGTTCAACGACTCAACACATTCATCTACAATCAGAGCTCGAACTAAACCTCTCCCTGCCATCTGTAAAAATTTTCGCTCTCTCTCAGAGCTTCAAATTATCAAAAATGATCTTCTTCCTTTGTACAAATTAAAATATAGTCACGTCACCCTATCCCCAACGATATTAGAAGGGATCGGCATCCTTAAAAGTCATTCCAATCTCCCAGCCCGTACTGTTAATAATATGTTCAATGACATTATTTCTTCTAAATGGCCCAACTCTTCTCTTTTATTTACTGATGGCTCCAAATCTCCGGACTCTCCTAACTGTGGTATTGGTATTAACGTTTACCACAATAATTCTAATGAAAGAATATTTTATTCAATTTCAAACCAATTTTCAATATTTTCTGCCGAGTGCATTGCGATTATTGAATCTCTCAAATATATAATAAAAAATAATTTTGAACATTCTCTTGTTCTCTCTGACTCTCTCAGTTCCCTCCAAAAACTTAAAACAAGTCCTCTTCTTCATCCTGATGATCACTTTGTATGTCTTATTCGAGTATTGATAACCTCCATTCAAAGCTCTGGAAAAACTGTCACTCTGATTTGGATTCCTGGACATGTTGGCATAGTGGGTAACGATATTGCTGATTCCTTGGCAAAACAAGGAGCGTCTAACCCTACCGTTACCCTCGTAAACCATATTCCCCTGTCTGATATTTTTTCCATCATCAAAGATAGATCCCGCAATGTTTGGACAGAGTATTGGAACATTGCTAGTCAATCCAAGGGTGCCCGCTACGCCTCAATACAAAGGACTATCCCATCAAAACCGTGGTTTCAAAAATTCCCCCATTTTTCCAAAAAAGAAATTTCCTTACTTATTCGTATGAGAATCGGACATTGTTCCGTTCCTTCTCACCTTTATAAAATTCATGTGCTTGACTCCCCAGATTGTACGTTCTGTGGTCTAGATGTGGGAACTTTAGATCACATATTTTTTGATTGTCCCTCTCTAAATAAATATCCTCTCTTCTATCAAGCGTTATCAAAAATTGCCTCTCCTCCATTCAACATCTCATCTCTTCTAAGTCTGAACTCTACTCCAATCTGCCATAAAATTCTGAAATTTGCACATTTAAATAAAATTAATATATAAATTCACCTTTCCTTTCTCTGTAATTATAAATGATGGCCTAGAACACCCTTGAAGGGTGAAAGCCAGAAATAATTGAAAAAAAAAAAAAAAAAAACTTCAATAAAGACAATATTTCTTCACTGGCGAATTCCAACTTATTTATTAACTTTTATAATCACATGTTACAATAATATTTTTCCCGACCCGACAAACACTAAAGTGGTCTTCAGACCATTAACTAGTTGATTCTAGCTGTTTCCAAGAGATAAGAGAGCTTTTACCTAAAGAACTCATTATTTATAAGCCAAAAAACCTCACACAAACAAAAATAAACAATGGCGAATGACACACCACTATAATAGCGTGATATACAGAAATCTGCTTTATCGATTATCATTTCAATCAGTGTAGCCATCCGTTGCAAGTAGGGAATCTGCAATAATAAACAAGCTTCGAAATGTTACGCTAGAGGTCAGTAACCTTCGCTTTATTAAAAATAAAATAAATATATTATGTGATGCCGCACAAGAGTTCCTGCCTGGATCTAGTGGAACTATGGCTTGCCCAATTTGCTGAATGTTGTGAGGCTGAAGGATATTGGAAGCAGAAAGTTGGGAGGTACCAGCGTCTTTGAGATGATTTTTCACAAAAACAAATATAAATCAGATAAAATTATTATTAATATTATTATTCCAAGAAACATTTTCTGAATGGTTCTCTCTCACCGGGGCAATACTGAAACTATATTCTGGAACGAGGTGAAAATATACAGTGTTGTAATACTGTATGACAAGAGTCCATATGTTTGTTAGTTGTTTAAAACACATACATATATATAAAAAACCAAAAAGTAAATTATGTACCATAAGAATCTTTTATATATTAGGTTCTTACATATGAAATAGGCGTTTTGTATGGGATGAACATAAAGTCGATTTTTTTTTAACCCCTCCGAATTTTCGCGAATAAGCTTTCGAATTATTATATTACAAATAAATATTAACATTTGTAAATATTAAAATTTAGAATGCAATGTGAAAACGGTACTAAAATCACAGATTATGTAAACAACAATGCTTATTCTTTTGTATATATGTGTAATAAACACTTTTGTCACCTCACTTTTTTATCATTTCATATAAAAATATTTAATAAAAATTAAAAATGTCGAGCGCGGACGAGCCGCCGGTAGTAAATTTGCGCGGGAAAATATTTTTGTCATCTACGCGACTGACAGCTGATTCCTGTTATGTATTTCCATAGACAGCTTGATCTACTATCGACCTTTTACTTTTTGGTTTAGGGATGTAACTAAAACAATAACGGAGTTAGAACGATTTCTATGGAAACACACGCGCTGATGTATAAACACGCTTATTTTACTTGACTGCTGTCCTATTTCTAACGCTTATATCTGCTTACATTGCGGAGGGGTTAATATAATATATTTATTTAATCAAAGTATGTACCATTGCTATCTATGCACTTTTGCCATCTCATAGGTAGTTCATCGATCCCTTTACTAAAAAAACCATTCGGACGGGAATCGATAAAATCTTTGAAGGCGGTTTGGACTGCCCCATCGGAGTTGAATTTTTTCCCTTGCAAGAAGTTATCCAAATTTCGAAAAAAAAATGGTAATCTGTTGGGGCAAGGTCCGGAGAGTACGGTGGATGTCCAATTGAAGCTCCTTTAATTTGGTAGCCGTCTGTTGTGCAGTGTGTGGTCTAGCGTTGTCATGAAGCAGCAGTGGCCTAGAGCAATTAACCAGCCTCGGTTGTTTAGCAGCTAGCTTTTCCATCATGGTTTGCAGTTGCTGACAATAGACATCTGCCGTAATCGTCTTGCCAGATTTAAGAAAGCTGTAGTGAACGACAAAAAAAAAAAATAAAAAAAAGAAGAAAACACAGTTGTGTTTTCTTTTGCGGCACCGTCGCCATACACATCATTAATCCTTCGAGCCGTTTCTGCAGCACTGGTGCCACGGTGGAACTCGTACTTGTAAATAATGCGATATTTCAAGTTTTCCATTTTATAAACTAAGTGACGCAAAGAAAAAAACAATTCTGGAAAAAACAAATTAATTATAATTTTCGAAACACAAATACATGAGTAAATAGCTGTATAAATTTGAATTTGGAATTCCTAACCAAAGAGAAGATATTTGAGATCAAAGTTGCCAGTACGGCAAAATGCCAATTTCATATGTAAGGACCTAATACATTGTACGCTTTTATAATAGCCGTGATGATTCACGTTTATGGTACTGGCAAAAAAAGTAATAAACTTAACACAATAATGCTGCAGCTCTTTCAAAAGATGAGATACACAATGTACGTTGTTTCCTCCAAAGGAAAAAGTCATCATTTTCTTGCATCTCTCTCACACACCGCACATTGATGTCTCCCTAGACCCCTACCAATATTACTTGCCGTGATGATAATTTTGAAAGAATGGACTATAGTTACAAGGATATAATATTGGAGTGTGAGTGAATTCCAAAAATTCAAAAATGTCAATTATCAATGCGCTGATGGTTTTGTTCATATAATGCTGCAGCTCCTTCTCACACACTAAATAAAAACAGTTGAAAATGAGACAAACGGTGAACGAATGTCTGCACCCCCCTAAAGGAAACATATAATCATTATCACTCCGTCACATGTATAAAGAAAATGAAACGTAATTCCCGTCGCAAAAAAGTACAAGTGTTTCAAATTTTACACAACTTATTTTCATTTCTAGAGAATCATTTAGGAATCGAGGGGGGACCCAAAAGTAAACGGAATTTCGTCATAACTTCTTTATTTCTCAATATTTTTAAATCAAATTTTTTATCACCTTAAAATTGTTCTCCACTGACCACAACGCACTTCTCCAAACGCTTCTTTCATCGTTTAAAACAGTTTTTAATTTTACTTATCGAGATGTCCTTTAGGCCTTCCAGCGATTTTTGTTTTACCTCCTCCACAGTGGCAAAACGCTTTCCTTTCATGTCCCTTTTCAGTGTGACAATGACAATGATAACCTTGAAAAAAAATTCAGGGTCCTCTTCGAGCTGATTTTGAAGCCCAAAACATGCCTGAAGTCGACGCTCCCTTTGCCCGTCTGTGAGAAGGCGAGTCTTCAGTTAAAATCCTCTGAATTGAACTCCATGACATTCCAGACATCTCACAGTGTTGATGTTTTCGTCAATTTTTGACTTTGAGGGGCGTCCTGAACGGGGTTGGTCTTCAATTAACGTTTCTCCATTTTTAAAACATGAAAACCACTCGTAGACTCTGATTTTACCTAGGGCAGCATCCCCATAAGCAGTCAGCATTACAATAGTTTGCCGATTTCCCCAACAGGAAACAAAATTTCTCGACAATCTGCCATTACATTTTCGACGAAATGGAGAAAGTAGTTTTACTAAAAAAATTCTCACGGGCGAACCGATGCACTCACAGCGACACAACTTCGTACATTGACTCAGTAGGAGTGACCCTAACAGATACCTGGTCAAAAAATGTGTTCCCCTATTCTTCCTCTCCACCACAGCACAATTCCCGTTACTTTTGGGTCGCCCCTCGTAGTAGTTTGGAGGAAACAGTCACACGTAGTTTGTTTGTCTCACCATTATTTAATGTGTAAGAAAGAGCTGCAGCATTACAGCAATAAGGAATGGTACCGTAACTGTGAATTGTCACAATAATTACAAAAGCGCACATTCAATATATTTTTTACAAAACTGGTATTTTAGATATTGGTTTGGGGTGTTCATCACAGATGGCACTTGTAGCAGTAAGGTAAAGTTGTCGATAATGCAGAGTTAGACAAACACCATTGCAGGTCAGAGGCTCAGAATTATTACTATCGCCTGCTAATGAAGGACACTGGCCAAGCTCAATTAGAACTATCACAAATAAAAGTCCACTATGTATTATTTGATCCCAGAATTTTATTGCCAGGAGTCACAATATTTTTCATAAAAACATTATAAATAAAATATTAATCATCATAAAAACATTTATAACATAAATACAATTCATTTTTCATAAAAAACATTATATTGATTTAATCAATGATTGTGTAATGGGAATAAATTCGGTGTTGGGGTAAAATTCCTAAAAAATAAAACTAGTTATTTTTATACTAATTTGGGGTCGGGGAATCCGAATCTGAAAGAATTAGGCGGCGGCAAGCAATATTAACTGAATTAAACGACTTTAAAAAATTTTATACACATACAGGAAAATAGCCATTTTGGAAGCATTTTGATTCCTAGAAAATCAAACTAGTTATTTTTATACTAACTATGGGCTGGGGAATCCGAATCTGAAAGAATTAGGCGGCGGCAAGCAATATTAACTGAATTACACGACTTAAAAATTTTCTATACACACACACTTGAAAATAATCATTTCGGAAGTATTTTGACACACGCAGTACAAAGATCATAGAAAAACAAGAAATATACAAAAACATGTGCCGGCAGTGTTACCAGCTCTCAAAAACATACCTTATAAATCGACCAAGTCTTCTTCGTCCGTCGTATTAACACATTAACCTGATGAATTACGACTATCTCAACGGCGTATTCTTAAATCAAAAGTATGAAAATTCGTAGTCTTAAAAATGCGTAACCTAACCTAACCTAACGTTAGGTTTGTGTAACATGGTTTGTGCCCCTTTATACCGCCTGCTCGCGTCCCTAACCTAACGCTAGGTTTGTGTAACATGGTTTGTGCCCCTTTATACCGCCTGCTCGCGTCACGGCAAAAAAACATCCCTGTTTTCAAGTAGTTTAGCGGCTACGCTAGGTTTGTGTAACATGGTTTGTGCCCCTTTATACCGCCTGCTCGCTTCACGGCAAAAAAACATCCCTGTTTTCAAGTAGTTTAGCAGCTACGCCGGGTTTATGTAACATGGTTTGTGATACAAAAGAACGTGCCCCTTTATAACGCCTACTCGCGTCAAGGCATAAAAACTCCACAATACTAGTTGGTGTACCTTCCTAAAATATTTGAGAATCAATTATAAAAAATAAGTACTTAAAATATAAACATGTTATTTTACGTTATAAATATTACTGCTTAATGGCAACACTTAATTTTGTGTGGTAAAAACATCTTTGTTATCGTGTTTTTCTATGATCTTTGTACTACATGTGTCAAAATACTTCCGGAATGATTATTTTCATGTGTGTGTGTATAGAAAATTTTTAAGTCGTGTAATTAAGTTAATATTGCTTGCCGCCGCCTAATTCTTTCAGATTCGGATTCCCCGGCCCATAGTTAGTATAAAAATAACTAGTTTGATTTTCTAGGAATCAAAATGCTTCCAAAATGGCTATTTTCCTGTATATGTATAAAATTTTTTAAAGTCGTTTAATTCAGTTAATATTGCTTGCCGCCGCCTAATTCTTTCAGATTCGGATTCCCCGACCCCAAATTAGTATAAAAATAACTAGTTTTATTTTTTAGGAATTTTACCCAAACACCGAACTTTAGCCGTGTAATGTTGCACAAGACACAAGTTGCATTAACTTAAAAATTATTCAAACAATCACAATCGCATACAAAATCTCTTATATTATTAAATATAAACACACTTCAGGCTGGCGAAAACAAGGAATCGAAGAAAATGGAATTTGTTTTAAATCGAAAATAATATGTACATTTGAATGAATTTTTTTCTATAGTACCTACTAGCCAAATCCCAACTATAAAAGTATTGTCCAAAATATTAAAAATATTGTCGTACTTTGTAATAGGACTCCATAAACAGAAGTTAAGGTCAGTGTTGAGCCATTTAGTGATTTATAATATTTGTACATATTTTATTACATTACAAAAAAATCTTGTTTTGACTTTAGTACAAATCATTATAAAAAAAAAAACAATTTGCAAGTGTAAGTTTCGTTTTGATAAAATATTATGCCACTCAAAAGTCAAGGAGATAAGAAGATTATCCCATCCTGTATCACATATACATATACATATTTATATTATAATAATAATAAAACGTTTATTCAGAGATAGATTTTTTTTACAGTATTACATATTTGTTCTTTTTTCATTGATTCTATTGACAAAAAGTACAGGTACTATTGACTGTTCAGCTACAATTCAGGATTTCTCCTAGAATTCAGCCGTTTTTCAGCAGTGCGTCCAATATAAAAATAGAAATTAAAAAAAATTAAATTATAATAAATACAATTAAAATAAATTACATAAAAAAATTAAATCAAATCTCCAATTCAACCCACACAAAATAATGCAATACAATAGAATTTAAAAAATTAATAATGCAAATAGGAATTCCAATTAAAGCCAGTATTATTTATGCATTCAACCGCTTACTCGTAAATATGGATTATTTTTTATTCAAACAGTTAGATTTAGCTTTATTATTACGAAAAGTGAGTATTTATATCGGGGGAGACCAAAAAACATGCAAAAAATATGCATTTAACATTTTAATTTTG
This sequence comes from Limnephilus rhombicus, assembly GCA_929108145.2. Taxonomy (NCBI): domain Eukaryota; kingdom Metazoa; phylum Arthropoda; class Insecta; order Trichoptera; family Limnephilidae; genus Limnephilus; species Limnephilus rhombicus. The sequence goes on from OV815296.1 coordinate 10,323,244, forward strand.
TTAAAATTAATTCGCTCACGCGGTAACGCCATTGTTTATTCATCGTTTTTATTTTAACATTTCATAGACATTTCATCAATGCTGCCAATCATAGAAAAAATATTTTTGCGTAAAACAAAGTGAATGCATTATTGACAAGTTCGTACCTGTATTTATAACAGTAGAACATGGAAAGAAGTGTATTAAAATAATTACACAAACCCGCTAGACAAACTCTAAGGAACATTCCGTATTATCCGTGCATCAAACCTCGACAACGCGAGCGTTCCGTATTATCCGTGACGTGGACTAACTGCATATTTACCAAGCCAATAATCTTAAAATTAAAACTCTAATATAAAATAAAGTCAATTCAAATAAAATAAAATCAATTGAAATCGAATTCAAAATAAAATCTAGAATATAATAAAAAATCTAGAATATAATCAAAATAAACAATGTAATCCAATCAAATCAAAAACCATTATATTATCGTTATTTATTTTACTTTCGGGTGTTACACCCATACTTTTTTAAAATATTTTTTTTTTACCATGTTTATATATTTTTTACATATACATATACATAGTTGGAACCCTAACAAAGAGATCGGTGTACAATATTCATATAAAAATATTTTACACCAATGCCTTTCCAAGTAGGACCGGGGTAAAAAATAGAACTACGCTTCGTATCTAATGTATATTAATAAACCGTACCAAAAGGTTCAGTTTAATATGGATGGCATAAAGAAATTATATAATTGTAAACTTAATGACTAAAAGTTATAAAAAAAAAATACTTTAAAACCATTAAAAAAAACTGAGGTAGGAATGGTGTAAAGACTTAATTGTTCTGCTGAAATTTGATTAGTGAAATTGTTTTAAAATTATGCACCATAAAAGTAATTCACTTTGCCCCTTAACCACTCGTACCCATAAGCTTGTTTTCACGATAATTTATTGTAGTCAGACATACGTATGACTTAGGAGGCGAACCTGACTTATTAACCTGTTGAACGTCAGCGTATCCTTTAAGAAAGCTATTAAAAAAACGTTTTTCTGAATCTAACTAGCTATTCTGGGGAAACTACACATGGTAGATTATATACTATTTTTATAAATATAAAATAAACATTATCTGGTAAGACAGTAGGTACAATTTAAAAAACATTGTTTTGCAAAAAACAAGTAAAATATTACAAAAATTGTATCAGCTGGCACGTGACGAAGATTTAGCATCGGCCATCGAGAAGTTAAGGTGTAACTTTGCACCTTAACTTGTTATTTTTGCCCCTTAATATGTAACTTTGCCCTCTTACGGTGTAACTTTCCCTTTAACTTGTAACTTTGCCCCTTAGGTCCACCATTTGAACCTAGTTTTAATTTGTTCTAAATTACATCAAACAACATCTATAACAAATAACATCTATAAAAATACTGTTTTTTTTTCAAGAGTTCTAACTGCCCGGAGTGAGTGTTGTTAAATCACCCTAATAATCCTTATTTTGGGCTGTGTTGTGAGTCCGAAGGGAGTGGCAAGGGAAAGGGGATGAGAAATGAAAGGTTTAGAAGTAAATGAGTGTTCAGATTTGGTCATCAATCATGGCTAATGCAAAATTTTGATACTGGAAGGTGGTCTTTAACCAGGGCGATACTGAGAGTATCTACTACTCTGGAACATGGTTTTGGGGCAAAGTAAGACACAGTATGTAATTATGAGCAAAACTTATAAAAATATTATCTTAAATTATTTGTTATCAATACTATTTTTTCTTAGACTCTTTCATTACAGAGAACGATGATCATTTTAAGATATCTTAGATAACTAGCAGTCCACAATGAAGTTCTGATGCCAACCCTGATGTATGGCAGTGAGGTTTAGCACTGGCAGAGGTATGAATAAAGTACATTGAATGCTGTAGAAATGAGATATGTTTTGTAAAACTATGTTTGAGCATGTCATGAATACGGAGATCCAAAAATAATGCAAGGAGATAAAGAAAGGGACACTTAGATGGCTTTTAATATGCAGAGCGGACGGATGTGGAAATGAGTGTCAGGACATTGATGAAAGAAGTCAGAACACCCTAGGAATAAATTGTGCAAACGAGAATCTAATACTTGTTTCGTGTCATGTAAAGGAGGCAAAATAAAAGAAGAGTATGTATGAAATTGAAGGAAGCAAAGAGTGTGTGTCAAGCCAGAAATATGAGGTGCTATATTCTCTCTGTCTACCTCTACAGTATGGTGAAAACCTGTGATAGAGAGTTATTTAAGACACCTTAATTTTTAAATGATTAAAAAAAAGTGAACATTATGTAGAGGTTTTGAAGATTTACAAGGCATTAAATGGTCTGTATTTAATATTGAACATTAAATGATAAATGGCACAGTCAGTTAGTTCCATAACTCCTCAGGCTAATTGGTTCGCTTTTCGGAACAACTGACATGGGTCTCATAGAAATCGTTGTGTCTCCCTTACTATCATGGTTAGAAATATGATTTAAACGGTGTTAGAAAGTGAAAACACCATGCTTTATATTTAAATTTAAAAGTATACCCTAAAACAATTAGAATATACTCTTTAATTATACCGTTAATTTTAGTTAGAAAAAATGTAAGGTGAGCCAATTTTATTTTTTTTACGTTTGCATGCAAAATTTTTATACTTGAAATATTATATGTTTATTTTGATTTATAAAACTTGAAAGCGTATTTTATCACTTAAAAAAAACAGTTTTTCGTTTTCACTTATGTTCAGAAATATTCCATTTATTTGGAGTTTATTGCAAAGCCGAATTTGACCCTCTGACAAAATATGGTAAAGGTCTGGGGGGGTTAAACAAAAAGTATCATAAGATATGCTGGTAGTTTGTTTGGAAGACAAATGATGATAATAATTATTGTCTGTTATTCTTAACCTAAGTCATGTATAAGATGGAAAAAAACTTGTCTGGAAAATAATACTGGTTGTTATGTTCGCACATACGACAAAACAGTTAAAGAAGCGTCGCCTCTCCCACAGGTTGACAATCAAGTGTTCCTGTCGATGGATTCGCAAATTATCGTAATGGCGCGACCATTGCTTAGCAATACCGGAGAAAGAAAGCTATAAAAGGGCTAACGCACTTAAATTCGCTCTCTTTCTTCCCGCCTAGCTCATACTAGTAACATCGTGTACCTAGTTCTCGCCCGAGGCGATAGCCTCGCGGGCACCCCGTTTGGGTAACCTGAGACAATGGCGTTGCATTGGCCTTAGATTCGGTATAATAAGTGACTGTGATCCTGGAGCCCTGATCCTGGAAGTGGAGCAGCATGTCCATCTTCGCCCTGGTTGAATGCTGGCCCGCGATGTCCAGCGACTGATTCCTGTCTCCGGCTAAGGACTCTGCCCGGCAGGCATGAGCTTAGCCGGCCCCTTCCACCGCACAATCCCTCAAGAGGACCAAGGTAGTCTCCTAATTATAACTGTAGATATTCGAGCCATTAACTTCCAGTTTAGTATCATTTCAAGTACCTATCTTCCGTTCTAAAAGCTATCATTTAGGTCTTAAATCGTAATGTCCTATTGTACAAATTGAACCCCTTTATTGTAATAAATATGCTATGTAAAACCGACTTTCAATTACATTCATTCATCTTGTCAAGAGTGCACGAACCTAACCCTGAGACGAGTCCATGTGAGATGTGAGAGGTACGTAGTAAGGCGTTCGAGCCGCTCACCGTATGTTAATCTCATCTCATCTCTTAGTACATTACACTGGCGCCCCACGTTGGGCGCCAGTGTAATGTACTAAGAGATGAGATGAGATTAACATACGGTGAGCGGCTCGAACGCCTTACTACGTACCTCTCACATCTCACATGGACTCGTCTCAGGGTTAGGTTCGTGCACTCTTGACAAGATGAATGAATGTAATTGAAAGTCGGTTTTACATAGCATATTTATTACAATAAAGGGGTTCAATTTGTACAATAGGACATTACGATTTAAGACCTAAATGATAGCTTTTAGAACGGAAGATAGGTACTTGAAATGATACTAAACTGGAAGTTAATGGCTCGAATATCTACAGTTATAATTAGGAGACTACCTTGGTCCTCTTGAGGGATTGTGCGGTGGAAGGGGCCGGCTAAGCTCATGCCTGCCGGGCAGAGTCCTTAGCCGGAGACAGGAATCAGTCGCTGGACATCGCGGGCCAGCATTCAACCAGGGCGAAGATGGACATGCTGCTCCACTTCCAGGATCAGGGCTCCAGGATCACAGTCACTTAATATACCGAATCTAAGGCCAATGCAACGCCATTGTCTCAGGTTACCCAAACGGGGTGCCCGCGAGGCTATCGCCTCGGGCGAGAACTAGGTACACGATGTTACTAGTATGAGCTAGGCGGAAGGAAAGAGGGCGAATTTAAGTGCGTTAGCCCTTTTATAGCTTTCTTTCTCCGGTATTGCTAGGAGATGGTCGCGCCATTACGATAATTTGCGAATCCTTCGACAGACACACTTGATTGTCAACCTGTGGGAGAGGCGACGCTTCTTTAACTGTTTTGTCGTATGTGCGAACATAACATGGTATCTATCTATACATGGTGTCCGGAAACTGGTGAATCTACTTCACATCCCAAAAAACTTTCTTTTTTTTTGATCCGAGTATTTAAATTTTTTTTTCTTCTTTTTTTTCAGCAGCCGAGGGATAAAATAAAATTTTGAAACCTGTACTACGCATTTTTAAATAGATATTAAACAGCTGATACTAACTCCTATTTGACCTAAAAGATTTAAACTACGGATTTTCTTGAAAAACGAAAGTTCAAATCAAAAAAAAAAAATACAAGTATGCAGTTCACACGCGGTAGAAGTGAAACCTTCAGAAAACTAAAGTAGATAAGAGTGGGGAGGCTACGAAGCACTGCACAAAGAGGAGACCGATTATTCTATTTCATTCTCTCGCAGGCTAAATCCTTTAGCTATACTCGTTTGTCTCTAGTGTCCTTTTTCGTTTCATTGATTTTCTAATCACAATGGTGCTAAAGAAGTTTTCATTTCAAAAATTATACAACAAAACGGAGGCGTTTACTAATATCTACAGGAATTCCAAAAACTGAAAAAATCAAACTAATATCTATGAGAACCAAAGTGTTGACGAATATCTACAGCTCAAACTGTTGACTAATATCTATGAGAACCAAAGTGTTGACGAATATCTACAGCTCAAACTGCTGACTAATATCTATGAGAACCAAAGTGTTGACGAATATCTACAGCTCAAACTGCTGACTAATATCTATGAGAACCAAAGTGTTGACGAATATCTACAGCACTGGCAGAGGTTGGATTTGCAATTATGTATAGCATATTGGAATAACGTAATATTGCGTATGCAGTTTAAAAAACTTAATTTATGTACGTATGTATGTAAAAATCCCTAATATCGGACTATTGGACACATTTAGCTAATTAGTCCAACCTACGCTCTGTAGATATTAGTCAACACTGGGACCGTCATAGATATTCGTCCGACCTTAGCTCTGTGTAGATATTAGTCAACACTCTGAAGTTCATAGATATTAGTTCAGCATATGAGCTGTAGATATTCGCCCGACATACAGGCTGAAGATATTAGTATCTGGAGTCCACAAAATTGACTTCAAATGTGCTCTAGATTCCCCAGTTTTCCGCTTGTACTATGAATTTCTGGACACCTGTATATTATATGGACGGTCCCTATAAACAATATCGGATGTGCAATTTTGTAATTTTTACTGTTATCAAGACGTATAGTGTTGTCTTGATATTTTGCATTTCATTCAAAATTCCGAAAAAATTGAATTTTAAATCATCAAAAAGGAATGAAAATAAGCCAACAAAACCGATTTTCAATTATTAGCAAATCTGACGTTGTTCTTCTGGACCGACGATATATACTGTGCTCACTAGTAAGTATATTATTTGTTTAAAATGAAATGTACAGAAAATAAGGTCTGTCTGACTAAAATAGGTAATCTTGTCTAAAATATGCAAATCATCTTTCGTCTCTACTGCATGATGACATGGCGCAGGTCAGTTTCTCCTAACAGTTTCGTTTCGTCTAACGCTAAATGTACACAAAATATGGTCTGTCAGAATAAAATAGGAATCTTGTTTCTTGTCTAGTGCATCATGTCATCGTCTGGCAATATCTTGTCTGGCGAAAGCCAGTTCCGCAGTCTCACTCGAAATGTACACAAAATACCGTTTGTTTGACTAAAATACGGGAATCAAGTTGCGCGGCTTGTGAGTGATGTCATCATCAATGATGAGCAGTAGCATGAAGCTGAAGAACATGGCGGCTGCGGAGAGAAAGTGCCAGATGTCGTGCGTGTCGTAGAACTGGAGCATGCCGCATTGTTTGTTGTAGTTCCGGGACTCGGCGGGGGTTAACTGGGAAAAAAATAAAAATCAATTTTTCTCAAGCCAAACTCTCGACACATCATCTTACACCGTAGTGGGAGGGATGAATTCATAAGTCCGTCACTCCTGGACACATTGACCCCCAGATTTCTACGCCTTTTTATTCTATGCCTTTTGAAAAAAAGGTGTGTTGTTTGTCATTTTTCTTCACTTTTCTTCAATGTTTTTTGCCATGGAACCTTATCAAATATGGCGGAGTTTCAGACACTTTAACCTTAGCCAACTCCAGGGAAAAATCTAGTGCAACGGTTGTAAGAGATCAAGAGATTGGGCATACTTAGCATGAGCAGTGTCTCACCTCCCAGGATATGCTGTTATCGAAGAAGAAGCGGAGAGCGCCGCCCCAGGTGGCAAGCGCGAGGACCAGCAGCAACCAGGCCGGCCACAGGATCCGCTCCTTGTGAACCAGTTTCATGGTCAGGTACCAGAACAGGTGCAGCGCCAGGTTCATCAGGAAGATGTACAGCAGGTGGGTGGCAAAGTCTTTGCTGTGCGCCCATAGACTAAACAAACAAGATATTGCTCAATAAGAAACAGAAACCACTGACCATAGACAAAAACACTCATGTAAAGTATTTATTAATTCCAGTGATTATAATGACTTGACTTGTGTTGGGAAACTGCCAAATAAGATTGAGGTTCATTTAAATTACAATTTACATACTTTATTTACTTTTATCATAATGTTTACAATGAATATTTAGCTGGACCAGACGTCCTTTCTACGGGAGGCTCTAAGTTATTCTGCGGCTGCGGACTGCGACACTGATGGATTGTAGCCATATACCAGATGTCTTCGGCTATTATCGTAACTGTTTGTACATAAGATGCGAATGATGATAGATGATACTCTTCTAAAATACTACTTAACTGACATCTGTTGAGCTACCACAAAACTACAAACGACTAACTATACTAAAGATATGTATTGAAGGATGTTGAAAATACATGACTTACTTAAACACCACAAAACGATACACTAGCGGGAAACTGTCAAAAACATTGACAATCGCAACTTCCGACTCAGGTACACCACCTAGATGGATGGGCACGCCTTTTTGATAGAATGCCTTATGGCAGAACACCAAAAATCATGATCAAGTAGGTGTCCCAGTGGAAGACTATTCAGAGGGAGACCGGACAAGATTTGGACTGACAACTGATTGCATGGAAGAAAATTGGAGCAGGATGGGAAGGTTTGAGGACTGGATATGAATGGATATGAAGACAGAATGACTCGGAGAAAGTGAAGAGCATGTTTGGTTCTGAAACAGTTTTTTAAAAAACTTAATCCATATTCCCCAAGTTCTTCATCAATCATGTATTCCTTTCTTTTCCTCCTTTCCTCAAAGTCTCTACCAGGAAGAGAATACAGGAATACCTACATGTGGAAAAATTGAACTTGCTATTATTGCCGCCCAAGTTTACATTACCTACTTGGGCAGTTGGAATTTCGTGGTGACATGGGTCACAACTTGCTCGTTGAAATATCGCAAATATTAGCAAAATTTCATTTTTTATCAAACCAAAGTGTCGTGGCTTAAAACCTGGTGTTGTGTCGATATTGGGAACCCAGGATCGATCCTGAAGCGCCATAAGAAGCCGTCAAAGGTAAGAGACTTCCTCTCATTTCCTATTTCCTACGATCAAATTTCAAAACACAATTATTGGTTTTTATTCATCAACAAAAAAAGGATTTACAGTCACATTCTCGTGTCGCGGTATCGGCCGTGACAGAGCATTTGTGGAGGAAGCCATCTGAGGAATATGGCACCATGATTATGAAGAGTCACCAGTAGAAGCAACCAAAAGACACGCCGATAAACAGTTGGACTGAGGACTGGAGATGAATGGCTAGGTATGGGAGAAAGTAGAGAACATTTGAAAGCAGAGAAAGCCAGATTCCACCCTGGGATTTAGCATTTTAATGATGAAGACTCTCCACTGAATGTAACCCAGAGGCAGACTAAGAAAGAGGTGGATAGACTGCACAGAAGAGAAGCACTGAGGACTGAAAACGAGTGACAGCAGCCAGTAGAGGGCATTTGCGGAGGGGGCCAGATCCCCTAGGATATAGCACCGCGATTAAGATCCGGCCCAGAGGCAGATCGAGAAAGAGTTAATTAGTTAGCTAAACTAATTATAAAGATATTTTAAAACTACCGATCACAAGCAATTCTGATGAAATCTTCAGGAGAATCTGTGTCTAGACAACTTTATAAACATACGTAGTAGCACACCTCTTCAAACACAGAACTACCTTTGAAAATGTCCAAACTGCTCGAGATACTGGAACCAAAGGACATACATATGTAATCTCTTACTTATATCCTTTGCAACAAAACTGTATGGTGCACTTCCACTGGCCATTAGACAAAGTATCTTAAATATAAATCTGATACCAAGTCCCGGATTACCAGCCAAAACAGATCCAACATCAAAGCCAACTTATAAGTGTGTATTTTTTCAATGGTACGATGATGACTGTCTGTTACTTTAAATGTAATATTGTGTTATAAAATCTTCAGACACCATGTCCGGATTAAATCTTTCCCACAGGAAAAACTAAACTCTTTCACACACTTTTCCACAAATGATCATCTAGTCAATTCACGCTATGCAATTGCACTATATAAGTTTAATTAATTCAAAAGAATACAACAACAACATGTCAACCTACCAGAGACCAAATGGGAAAATAATTCACCGACTCCAAATATTTTCGTATCAGAGGGTTCGGCTCGGTAGAACTCCTAATTGGACCTATAAATCCTACTGATCCCTGAATATAAATATTTAAAAAATCTTTTGTAATCCTACAAGTATTTAGAATGACTGATTTTTGCATTTTAATATATAAATTCTTTGACAAATCTAATACACCTAAATTTTGAATCAGAGACCTAGGTATAATGCCAGTAGCCGAAATAACAAATGGTAATATTTTTATAGTCCGAGAAAAATTTTGAATTTTTATTATTTGTATATTTATTATTTTTATTATAAACTGCTCATGTTTTAAAACGTCTGCTGTCAATACAGGTTTTCCGAGTGAGACAGGCACAGGACATCACAAATTGTAAGTCTAGACTTAATAAAGATGAATTAACTATATGGAAGAGGATTGTAGCAGGATGGGAAGCACTGAGGACCGGAGGTGAATGATCGGACTGTAGCTGCAATTGTGAAGGAGAATAGATCCTACTGGAATGCAGCCACATGGTGATGGGGACTCACCCGAATCCAGCAAGCGCCCAGTTGGCCAGGTTGGCCAGCAGCATGAGGATGCACCTCCCCCTGTAGGCGGGGCGGCACAGACCTCCGCAAATGCACTTGGAGCAGCAACTCCAATCTGGAATAATGTATTATGTACTAGATTATCTTCATACATTGTCTTCTGTTCATTTCATTTTAAGAAGAGAATCAGATTTACGTTTTATGATAGGATAACAAACTCACCCATCTTGAAGCGACCCAGGTAGTAGATCTGCAGCGTGAGCACCAGGCAGGTGACGATGTGGATGATGGTGAACACTACCCAGAAGTAGATGTTGGGGTACAGCACTCCGATCAGACCTAAACATTAACAAACCATTATTATTTATGTCTGAAAGTATGCAGCGGTGGTGCTATACAATTAAAAATATTAATTTCGGTTGTGTGACTCCGGTTCAATGAACTTTAGAATTCGGATTTGCTTTGAATTTAGGTGTCATTTTCAAAATTGGAACTGTTTGTTTCAATAAATTCAGACAAGCGATTAAGTACCTATCTGTAATATAAAAATGAATCGCTGAATGTGTTGCTAAGTGCATAACTTTCGAACGACTGCACCAAATTGGATAATTCTTTTTTTTGTGTGTTCGTTATTGTCAGGACAAGATTTTTATAAAACTTCAGGTGAGCTCTGGCATTATGAAATTTGTATAAAAAAATTGCTATTGGTGGCAAGCGAGGAAGCGGCTATTGCTATGGAAAGTGGGAGGGAGGGAGAGATGGGGGAGGGGAACCTGGGAGGGAGAGGGGGACCTGGGAGGGGAGAGGGGAACTCGGGAGGGGGGTTCGCGGGACGGTGGAAGGGGGGGGAGTGGAGTGGGGAGAGGGAAGGTGGAGGTGACGGAGTGGGAACGCGAGAGGGGAAGAGGACGCAGGAGAAGAAGGGGAGGCGGAAGGGGAACGGGACGAATGGGAAAGGACACTCAGGGAGAAACAATTTCTTTATTAAATAGCATAGCAACGCATGCCGGGACCAGCTAGTAATATAATATTTTACTTTTTCTAACACAGCAAACTTATTTTTTGGCACCATTTTAATTCAAATTAATAAAATACTTAGTTTTTACCACTTTTATTATTTACAAAAACCAACATGTTTCGTGAGCAACGCTCACTTGTTCAGGGTTTTTATTGATAAAATAGTATCAATAAAAACCCTGAAGAAGTGAGCGTATTGTATTGATAAAATAGTATCAATAAAAACCCCGAAGAAGTGAGCGTATTGTATTGATAAAATAGTATCAATAAAAACCCTGAAGAAGTGAGCGTATTGTATTGATAAAATAGTATCAATAAAAACCCTGAAGAAGAGAGCGTTGCTCGCGAAACATGTTGGTTTTTGTAAATAATAAAAGTGGTAAAAACTAAGTATTTTATTAATTTGAATAATATTTTAACCATAGAATAAAGAAGAACAAAAGAAATGCCTTGTGGACGTGTTTTATGATCCAAGTATTTGGCCAATTGGGTCTTAAATTTCCAATACAAAACTGTGTTTATGAAATTCAATTGAGATGGAGATCTACAATGTTAGGCGAGTATAAGTGAGACAGAGCGCGTGCTAAATGGAATAAATGAAACTTTTTTTTTCCATTCCAATTTGTTTAGAAGGCACTTCTAGTTTTCTTCTTGATTTTAACAGAAATTTTTTTTGATTGTCCTTTCAAAATTGTTTTGTTATTAAATAAGAGAGATACAAATAGTAAGAAAAAATTAACCAAAATCAAATAAAACCCAAGGTTACAAATAACAGGACAATATTTAAATTCATTTTGCTTCCATCATCAAAGACAGACATTGTTGCTTGTGCAATTATGGAAATCTTAGGGCCTAGCATGGCCACATTAATAAAGGTTTTATCGATAATATCAGTAACTTTTCATCGCTTCCGAGCACAACACCAGATTTCCAATGAACAAACAAAGATTCATGTCAACTAAATATGCTAAAAGCAAGGAAAAATTGACCTTACTTTGTACACATGGAAACGCCCACAACAATTCAGTTTATGGCTTCAATGAAACCCCAAAAGTAACGAGATATTTGCTGTAAGAATCTTAAATCATAATAAAAAGATGTAGTGTTCTTTAGTCCCTGTGTTTTTTGTGTCCAGAAACGTGCAAATAAGATCAAGGTTTGTTGAGATTACAAGTTGCTTTATTTACGAAATCGTAAAACTAACTATACTAACGAAATCTGTTGAAGGGTGTTGAAACTACATAACTAATCCTATACACCACACATAATATGCAATGTTTTAACTTGTCAAGTCTATTTGTTAGGAAAACTCATACAGGTCTCATAGAAATCATTGTGTCATCCTTACTATCAAAGCAAGAAATATGATATAAACGGTGTTATATTCAAATATAAAAGTTAACCACTCTCTCTCTCTCTCTCTCTGGTTTCAATCCTGGGATTGGTTTGCAGCAATTTTCTCTATTCTTCTCTTCCATTCTTCCCTGTCTTGTACGGCTCTTTTGAAGTCTGCATATGATGAGCAGCGCACGTCCACCAGCAGGTCCTCCAGGTTCTCTCGGCGTGGGCGTCCCCTAGAGTTTGTTCCCTCGGTCATACCCTCCATTATGGCATGCAAGAGGACTTCTTGTTGTATTACATGGCCGATCCATCTTGCACGCCTTTCGGACAAGGTCCTGAGCAGGTGCCTTTCTCCTTCGATTCTTTGGAGAACCTCCTCATTTGTAATGTGGTCTCTCCAGGAAATTACTAAACGGACCACATCTTAAAAGCCTCTAGACTCCGTTTATTTCTTTCGGATACTCCATACATATTTCTTGACGAGGAGTATTCTCAGTTCTAGGTCTATATTATTCGATTCTATTATTTTCGACCTTTTATTGAATGCAAGCCTAATCACAAAAGTTAATCACAAAAGAAGTAAAATGTAGACCTTTATGGAACCAAAGTTGGGGATTGCAATTTGAAATGAATTTATGAAACTTTGGGGATTTTTTAATAACTATTTTTACATGGAACGACAAAATAGTGAGATGACAATAACGCTTGTAATACATTTGTCTAATAAAATGTGTAGGTGTTTTTTTTTTTTTTCATTTTCAGTAATTTTAGTTAGAAAAAACGTACGGTGAGCCATTTTTAAAACTTTTTTATGTTTGCAGGTAAAATTTTAATATTTCAAAAATTATATGTTTATTTCTATTTATAAAGTTTGAAAGCGTATTTTATCATCTTTTGAAAACAGTTTTTAGTTTTCGGATACGTTCAGATATATTCCATTTATTTGGATTTTATTATAAAGCGGGGAAATATTTTGACCCTCTTGACAAAATATCGTCGAGGCCTGAGAGGTTAAACTGAAAGGTACCAACCTATAAAGACAGCACAGGCCAGCACCGCAAACGTTCCGTGAGCCCGAGCATTTATGTCGGGATGTCGGGACTGGTAGATCTTCACCATACACAAGACAGCCATTACGTACATAAAGGATGTGTCTGAAATAAGATAACAACAAAAAATACATGTTTAACACTCCAATACACGCGCCCCCTAGTGAGACATAAATACACGCGTGTCATCTGTCAGATGACTGCTCACTTATTTGTCAAAAGTGAATAGTATAATTGTTTTTTCGCAATTTTGCAGGAATGTCGAGCTAGGCGAGCTTGGGGAATACTAGGGCGGGGGACCAGGCTCCCCTCCCTTCATCAAACTTATGACGAAAAAACAGAACTGGTCATCTGTGAGATGACACGCGTGTATTGGAGTGTTAACAAAATCATAACAATCATGATTTTCATGTGTTTGCTTCAGTGAAAATGTAAAAGAGATTACTGCAGACACATTGTCTAGGGATATTTATATTTGTATTTTAATTTATTATATATTATCCACAAAAATGTTTTATAAATATCCTGTTGGTGTCGCAAATAAATAAATAATAGAAAAGGTAATAAAATGTATGTGTACTAGAAAAAATCACTGTTCATTACATGGTCATTGATTACATTAATTTGGGGGGCGGGTATGGGTACCGCCTGGATAACCAACACCTCTGTAATAGGTCACCCCAAGTGGTTTGCTACGTTTGGTGGCCTGGCAGGGGTGCCCGAGTTCATGGGGTGAGATTTGTCCAGGCCTCGGTGACGGATGTGTTGGCCCACGTGACATGTGGCAGGCAGGATCAGGAGAGATTGGTTGAGGGAGACCTTTTGACCTCTCCATTCGGACTCTTTCGACCCATCACCTTGCACCGCAGTGGGATTCATAGTCCGTCATTCCTGGATACATTGAACACCCCTCATACCTTAATCCTTAATCCTACCCAGAACTTCTCTACTTCTTCTTTTCAATAAAAAAAACCCCTCCGCACAGCATCCCCAAAGATGAAATAGGCCCTAAGAGATTTTTTTCTTCTGGGTCTCATTCGAAGCTAATGTAAAAAAAAATAGCCAACATGGTTTAAGATTTTTCAATATTCATTCCAACAACACTGAAAGATTGAAAAGATTCTACATAAATACGTAAGGTATAAAAACTGTAAATTGCAAATTCCTATGAAAACATTGATTATAATTATTACCTCCTGGATAAAATCTCTATTGAAACTTTCAGAAAGAAGAATAAGCACAGATTTAATATAATGTATTCCATACATAAAATACTGCATTACAAAATTGACTGTTCTAAATTGCTTGAATTAATCAATATCCGTGTGCCCAAAAGATCTTGCCGACATTTATTACCCTTTTACTTTAACAAGGGGCATACATTAATTACGTGAGCGGTTTTTCTTCCGATCTAGACCCCTCCCCCCCCTTGATAAATTTGGGCCACTTCGTATATTCTTTTCAAGTAACGTGAGATTTTGCTGGACCACTCCCTCCCCCTTTTGAGCTCACGTAATTAATGTATGCCCCCCAATACCAGGAAACTGGCTTATCAAAGTTCCCTAATTCCGAGATTTCACAGTTTCGTAATTAAATATTCAGATATTCAGATCTGGGAGATATATTCCACTTTCAACTAATCAAGATAAATGATCTTTATTTGGTTAGTTTTATTTTTCTAGACACAAATAGACCTATGTATATACCTTCTACTGTTTTTGTAATAATGAACATCAGAACCGAAGAGTTATAGAGTAATCAAATTTGGTATTGTTTATGGGAGGGGTGATGTAGTCGTCGGCGATCTCTTGGGTTTTGGTTTTATTCTCAATTGCTGTTCACATATTTACTGATTTATTTTATGATCTTTTTGTTTACTTTTTTTCATTTTTATCATAGTTCAGTGATACAAGCAACTTGTAAAATATAATGCAAAATCCCACCAGGGCGCTTAATAAATAAATAAATAAAATGATAATACTACCAATACTATTTACAAAAAAGGTAAAATAGGAGAGGTCCATGAATAAAGCCTTGGGATACTCCAAAAAACAGAAATAGAAAACTTGTGAAACCCTCTTAAGAAGTTCTGTCTTAAGATGTTTCGTGGCTTAAGAAGTTTGGTTTTTTTAGTCCGTCAGCCCAAAATTGGTCCAATTTTTTCCACATGTAAGGTTTTCCTGCGAAGTTTGTTTTTTCCGGTCCCTTGGAAAACTTCTTAAGAGGGTTTCACTGTATGCGGCTTACAATTTCTGAAGAAGGAAACCAAAAAATAAGAAAAATTTAAAATATAATAAACATAGAAGTAAAATACTCACCAAATTGAAAGTTTGTATTATTGGGACACACATGGTACGATCCTGACAAGACACCTTCCATCATCAGGGCAACTCCCATGGCGTAGTATAAACCATGGTGTTGAGGTATACCGTAAAACTAGAAATAGAACAACTCTAAATGGAAATACCGTTAATTGATGTACATCACTTCTTATAAGAACACACCAACCATTTTGGGAACAAACAAAAAAAAATTTGCTAGGTGTGCTTACATTATTTCAGCCTTACTAATAAAAAAAACACTTAACAACGGTTAAACGGTGTTTCTGTTCGGTAACCGTTAAACAGTATTTCCACAACGTTACTAATAACATAATGACATTTTTATGTTGGCTGCATTGAACTTTGGTAGATTTGTGCAAGCGCGGCGGCCATGTTTTTTTTTCATTCTCGGCAAAATTTCTTTTGTGACAGGTATTTACGCACAGTTCATTTAATGTTTTTGAATAGGATTTCCGTTGTAACGGTCAAATCACCATTATATTAGTCTAATTGAACATAATTACTATTATTTGCGTTATTTTTGTCAGCTTTATTGCATTCACAATCAGTGGCGGCTCGTGACTTTTTTTTGGGTGTGCTAGGGTGCTAATATAAAAAAAATGGAAGTATGGATGTTGTTGTAAGTGAAATATTTTTTTTTTTTTTTCAAAAATCGGTGTTTTGTATGAAGATTTTTCAGGAAATCGGTGCGGCACACCGCCAAACTGAAACTTCCTGAAATTTTTCATACAAAAAACTGATTTTCAAAAAAAAAAATTTTTTTTGGCTACAACAACATCAATAATGCCATTTTTTTTAATATCAGCACACTAGCACACCCAAAAGTCACGAGCCGCCACTGTTCACAATGTCTTGTTGTTAATTGAATTTTTTAAATATAAAAATCTAGGTTATTTCAGATAAATTATTTTTTATCCGCTTGAGTTTTATAAAACTTAACTAACTAACTAACTAACCATCACGCCGTTTCTCCGCAGGGGTAGGCAGAGAGGACGGACCTCCAAACAACTCAGTCTTGGCACACACTCTTTGCCTCACTCACATTCATACATCGTCTCATACATACTCTTCTATTATTCTGACTTTTGACATGGCCCGTATCAAGTATCCGATTCACTTGATCGTGCCATGTCTTCCTCGGGCGTCCCCGACTTCTTCTACCATTCACATTTGCATCATATATTCTTTTTACACTACTTTCCTCGCTCATTCGCTCTACGTGCCCAAACCATCTGAGGGTCCCTTTTTTAATTTTGCTCATTATACTTACATCAGCCTTACATTCTTTGCGGATATCCACATTTCTAACACGATCATACATGGTTTTACCACACATACGTCTCAGGGATCTCATTTCAACAGCATTCAGTTTACTTTCATCCTTCCTCTGCCAGTTCCATACCTCACAGCCATACATCAGGGTAGGTACCAGGACTCCATTGTGGACTGCTAGCTTCACTTTATTTGACAGTTTTTTATTAGCGCCAACGGCATTCAGTCCTCCATTAATAGAGTTACCGGCATTTACCCTTCTTTCAATATCTCTATCAGCCTTCCCATCTCTCGTAAACATACTACCCAGATAAACAAACTCATCCACCTGCTCCAAGTATTCACCATTCACAACTATGCCGCACACTGTTTTCGTACTCTCTCTTTCAAACACCATGACTTTAGATTTACTTTACTCTCTCTTTCAAACACCATGACTTAATAAAACTTCAATAAAAGTAATGTTATTTAATAACATAAATGGCTTGTGCATGTGTAAATAAATACCAAATTTGAGTTATCAAGGTTTAAATTATGCAAAAATGATTCCAAAATGTCAGATTTTCTTAGCTACTCTCGTGGAATAATTATTATAATTTTAAATTGTATGAACGAGAAAAAAGTGAAGAAACAGTTGTCTTTTAAATTCATTAAATAAAAGGACTGTGTTTTTTTTAAATTTCTCTACACTTTGATAAAAAATGATTTTGATAAGCTTATTTTTTAAAAAATTCCGTGTTTGAAACTTAAAATATGGCAATTTTTTGACACGAAAGTATATTTCAGACACAAAAATCTAAAAGGTAATTTTATCTAGTTTTTCAAAAGGTGTTTGTTTTAACGACATCTTCAAGAATAAGAAATATACAAAACATTTAAAACATGTTGGAAAAATTCCAAAATTTGTTCAGAAATCATTAATAAAACAAGCATATACAATAGATAAATACCCCTTCTGGCTGGGCAAGCAATGGTTAAAATATATTCTAATTAATTTTGAAAAGAAGGCGCAGCGCGTGTGAAAGCTACCTACCCACTTTGTGGGCCCCAAGCAATGACGTTATATAAATAGACTCGCCATAGTCTCACACACTCGCAAAATAATGTGGCAAGTAAGCAACACTCTTTTGTTTTCAGCGGTTTTCAGTAATTTCTTAATTCAAAAGTTATTCATGTATTAAAAAGATATGCTACATCCACACCGAAGCCAAACTTCCAACGCAAGAACTACCCTTCTACACAATCGTCCGAAAGTGTGAAGTTGGAAGTTGGCCTCAGTGTGGCTGTACCATAAGACAATCAAAGAATGTGTTTTTTCTCTAATGACGCACAAAATTGTCGGACGGGGAACATAAAAATTAATTGTATTTCTTATAATAACAAGTAATTTGTGCGTACATATAAATGAAATGTTATTTTTTCACTTTTCCTGCACTGTTGGCCGTATTTGGAAACATTTTCTCATCACACAGGAGGGCATTTTGGTGCTTTTTAAATGCAATTTTCCTACTGGTAAGACACGACCTTACTCGACGAGTGACAGTTTAGTACTAAAGTACTAGAAATCGAGACCAGTGCAATTGTCTTACTTTTGACTTCCCACTTTGAGATTTCTACCCCGCGTCTACAGTATATAACATCTTTGGCCCCAAGCACTCTAGTGATTAAGATGGAACTCTCAACGAACCACAACAGCTTGCGACCAAGGTTTCCTTCAGTATTATTATTATATTGGAACTGTTCTAGAAGAATCCTTTATTTAACAGGGGATGGAACCAAGAATTGAGGTCAGACAGGAAGAGAGCCTGGAGAATAACATTTGTGAAATGAATGGCATACCTTATCGAAGTTCGGATCGGAGTGCAGCTTGTGTTTCCGCCAGACGAAGATAATGAAGAGTGCGCCCAGCATGATGTACCCGAGGTTGGAGTACACGTGGTTGAAGTCAGACAGGAAGCCCAGCGGGTGAGCGCACAGGAAGTTGTAGTAGCACTGGTCCTGGTTACCGGTCTGGTTCACTACCTGGGGAATGACACATTTATTTATATATCAAAGCTATATTTACATTTCGTGACTACAATACATGATCCAAGTTGTGAAAATAGGAAAAGATAACCAGACCAACGAAACTGAGAGCAATAATAATAATAAAGAAGTCATTTAATTTGCAGTGTGATCCATTGTTGGACCTCTCTGAGCGGTTCGGAACGCTGCTCGAGATAAGGACTCTCATGCGTGTAAGTGTGTAAAGAACTAATATTCACATGCCTTTAGTGTGGAAGGGAAAGTGTTAAGTGTTGAAACAGCTTTGGGACTAATCATTTCCCAAAGTCCTATCTTTTTCATTCATCTCCTTGTCCTTCTCCTTCCTAAAGGCCCTACTTAGGGGAAGAAACAATAAAGAAGAAGATGAATATAATTTCTACCTACGAGTTCCCCACCTCCCTCTTCCCCATCTCCTTCCCTTCCCCATTACCTTCAGCCTCACAACATACCCCAATTAGGGATGCCATAGTCCCACTGGCTCCAGACGGGAGCAGTTGGGACTCTTGTGCGGTATTCATGTAAAAAAAAGAGTACTTGGCCAGTGCAAAATATTATTGCACAAGTATTCTTAAAATACCCACATAGCCACTCGAAAATTTGTCTAACTAACTAACTAACCATCACGCCGTTTCCCGCAGGGGTAGGCAGAGAGGACGGACCGCCAAACAACTCGGTCTTGGCACACACTCTTTGCCTCATTCACATTCATACATCGTCTCATACATACTCTTCTATTGTTCTGACTTTTGACATGGCCCGTCTCAAGTATCTGATTCACTTGATCGTGCCATGTCTTCCTCGGGCGTCCCCGACTTCTTCTAACATTCTCTTTTTACACTACTTTCTTCGTTCATTCGCTCTACGTGCCCAAACCATCTGAGAGTCCCTTTCTTAATTTTGCTCATTTGCAAATTTGTCAAGTGACGGTAATTATGCCAACCGGGAAAATTGTGTTAACCAGTAGTGAATGGATCAGCAGATGACTTTATTGGAAGGTAGGGCTTTTCACATCATATTCTGTTCCTGTGATAGAAATAAAACACAATCAAATGTCCAACAACTTAGATTTACAGTCCTCTCGAGTTTTACGACATCGGTCGTTACAGAAAGACATGGAAAAATTGGTGATGCTGTGTGTAGGGTTTTTTTTAAGGGAAAACAAAAAAGCTAACAAATCATTCCACACTCTAGATCTTGAATTCAAAAACGAGCCGAAGAAACGAACCGATTCCATGTGACAAATTTAATGTCAATGACGTACAAATGTTGAGGGTGTGTTTTGCGGGTTTCCAGACTGTGTACTGATGGTGAAGTGATCAATGACGCTAGTTACTCGAAGCATCTTCCACTAAAATACCGGTAGATCAAGGACTGTTAAGATACAGTAATCTATCAAACGGACTGCCTGTTTCTGCATGGTGACAAGGGAGTAACCACTAACCATATAATAAGGGAATATCCTCTTAATCAAAGAGAGAGATATGGTATTGAGGAGTATCCTCTGGCGATGACGAACTGCAAGACTGGCGGACCGTCAAACACATCACTAACTAACTAACTAACCATCACGCCATTTCTCCACAGGAGTAGATAGAGACTGCCAAACAACTCTGTCTTGGCGCACACTCTTTGCCTCACTCACATTCATACATCGTCTCATACATACTCTTCTATTATTCTGATTTTTGACATGGCCCGACTCAAGTATCTGATTCACTTGATCGTGACATGTCTTCCTCGGGCGTCCCCGACTTTTTTTTCCATTCACATTTGCGTCATTTATTCTTCTCACACTATTTTCTTCTTACATTCGTTCTACACGCCCAAACCATCTGAGGGTCCCTTTCTAAATCTTACTCATTATGCTTACATCAGCCTTACATTCGTTGTGGATATCCACATTTATCACACGATCATACATGGTTTTACCACACATCAGCCTCAGGGATCTCATGTCAACAGCATTCAGTTTACTTTCACCCTTCCTCTGCCAGTTCCATGCCTCACTGCCATACATCAGACTAAAAAAACTGTCAAAAGAAGCAAAGCTAGTCATCCATAGCTTTGCTTCTTTTGACAGTTTTTTTTTTAGCGCCAATGGCATTCAGTCCTTCATTAATGGAGTTACCTGCATTTACCCTTCTAAAACACATTGCACTGGTTCTAATAATGATACTCACCCTCTGGTATGTGATGACTAGTTGCACGACTGGCAGCCCGTAGAACACGGCCACAGTGAGCAAGTTCCACAGAAACATGGAGGAGCGACGACTCAGGGCAAGGGTGTCCTTCTTGCACAGCTCGTTGAGGAATACTTCGCTCGGGGGCTCCTGTCCTTCAGTCAGCGAGGCATAGCTGTTTCTTCCTAGGGACAATTTTTTCAATACACATCTCAAATGCAAACTGCTCGTATGGAAAACCAGTGCTCCACTACGGTTGTACAAAACGGTGGGAAACAAAGAAAAATTGAATTTTTTTTTAACCGTAGATGGATCATGAGCCATTATTAGTACAAAACTGTGTCCACAAAAGTGTCATTGTAGATTTTTCACCCATACTACTGCAAAATCACATCTAGGCACTGCGCTGCCCGCCATTTGTTTTTACTAGAGATGAAACGGATACCGGATACCGAATATCCGGCGGGCTGCGAGGCCGGATGGCCGGATATCCGACCCATTGTCTCGTTGCATGTCGCGACGAGTTTAGCGCCGCACAGGTGCGGCGAACGCGATCACATCAATTCGGGCGGTTTCGATGCCATCGTGAGTATTCGTGAGTGATCGCGAAAATATTCTCTTTGATAAGAAGAAGAACAAGAGGTATATTATGGCGCTTCAATGTCAGTATTTAATCATTTCAATAATGTCTGTGTTTTTTACAACTTTTAGTTCACTATAATGGTGATTGTGATTAGCTAATCATGTTAATTTAAGTTTTGGCTACTCTGCGAGGTTTTTGTAAGTTTTAACTAAAAGTTTTTAGTTTAGATATGTACTATTTATGTATTTATCATTAGAGTGAATATCTTAGAAGAAAATTTTAGTTTTTTTGGAAGGCCTAATGGCTTTTTTGTAACTTTTTCGACTTTAAATAAAAGCCCTCATAATTATAAGCCATTTTATTGATATTTACCTCACAAAGATTAATGTATTGCATTTTATTATAGGAAATTGTCGTAGTTTTTGAATATCCGGTATACGGCCGGATAGGCCGGATACCGGATAGTTCCGGATATCCGTTTCATCTCTAGTTTTTACTTAAGACATAACATTCATAGAATTACCTCTGACTTCAAACATATAAGTACACTTAACCCCTCCGCAACGTAAGCAGATATATGCGTTAAAAATACGACAGCAGTCAAGTACAATAAGCGTGTTTACACGTCAGCGCGAGTGTCTCTATAGAAACCGTTATAATTCTGTTATTGTTTTAGTTACATCCGTAAAATAAAAAGTGAAAGGTCGATAGTGAATCATGCTGCACATCTCTATTCAAGTTGTCCATAGAAATACATAAAAAGAACATTCTGTCAGACGCGCAGTCTGACACATAATTTATCCTGCCAAATTTCCTACGGGCGCCCGACATTGTTAATTTCTATTAAATATTTTTATATGAAATGATAAAAAAGTGAGGTGACAAAAGTGTTTATTACATATTTATACAATAGAATAATTATTGTTGTTTACATAATCTGTGATTTTAGTACCGTTTTCACATAAAAACATCACGTGAGTCATTTTCACATTTTTTTAATGTTTGCATTCTAAATTTTAATATTTACAAATGTTAATATTTATTTGTAATATAATAATTCGAAAGCTTATTTTGTAACCTGTCTAAAACAGTTTTTACTATTCGGCTACGTTCAGAAATGTTTCATTTATAGAGCTTTAATTGTGAAGCGGTAATAATACAAAGTTTTCGTAAAATGTCATTTCGTTTAAGACACCAAAAGCTAATATTCTCGAAAATTCGGAGGGGTTAAAACTCTTTACTGTTCGCTGGTTCGCCTTCACCTTAAATATGCTAGTGTCATTTGGTCTCCTTTCTACGCTGTCCACATTTGTCACATCGAATCCGTACAACATCGTTTCCTAAGAGGAATTGCTTGGAGGTTGGGTCTTGAAAGAGGCAAGTACTCATATGATGAAATTGAACACATTTTAAACAGAAAAACGTAGAAAGGACTCTGATCTAATTTGCATATTTAAAATTATCAACAGTATTACTGATACACCTGCATTGTTACAACTCATCCAGTTTAACATCCCTTCCTGTAGGCTTCGGAATAATGAATTGCTGTTCCTCAATCAACATTCTACTAATTACGGATACCATTCTCCCTTATCCAGAATGTCGATTTTGATTTTTTTGTGTAAAACTAAATGACTTTTGGCAGTCGATACGCAATATTTAAATGCTTCTTCATGCTTTGACTTGTAGTGTCTCTATACGTACTTTTAATATTTTATATTGTCATTGCTATTAATTTTTATGTGCTCTCCCTTCACTGTCATCTCTGTTTTTTTTTTTATTCGTGTTATAATTATGTTTTTAATGGACTGTTGTCTGTAAATTAATAAATAAATAAATAAATAACTTTAAACATAACTCTCATTCGCTCTCCGCTTTGATAGTCAGTGCATTTTTGGTTTTGTTTTAAAGAAAAACATTCCCAGGTTGCTAATAACCTGACAATATTTGAAAAACTTGTACTACCATAATTATAAGCCAAAGATATTGCTTATCCAATGATGGATGACTTAGTTGGCAGAGGAATTGATCACACAATGCCGGGGTGTGAACCATTTTTCAACACAGCAACTAACCGGTCAAGTAGGTACCCGGTCGGTTTGGTTGTAGCTCGATGACAGCCGGCATTCTTCAATGCCATTTTCCCTTTTTCTATTATCTATACCTTTGCTTTAATGAAACGGACAGAATTAAAATGAACCATGGACTCGAGAATCAAATTAAGTATGAAACCATTGAACCAAATCATGAACAAGTGGATGCCCTAAAGGAAGCGGTCCAGAGACAGACGGAGGAAGAGGGAAAGATTGCAGAGTGAAGAATAATACCAAGAAACCAAAGCCAGGAAGAACATTAATTAATTACGACCAATTTCCACCAGGATGTATGAATATTAAAACTAACACTGAAACCAAATACATTGATTTAAGAAAACATTTGTAACAGACGTGTTATTCTTCGGCCGGCATTATTGAATGATAGGGGCGGCGACCCAGGTCAGCCCCTATATACGTTAAACCTCAGTACCGTTCCCACTCCACTCCCCGTCTCATGTCGCAGGTGGGTACAGGATGGGTACGGCGGTACCAGCGAAGACAAAGATGGCTGAGTCCTCATCTTCGTACCTTTCCTTTAGAATTAGTGTATAAATTATGATTTTTTCTGCTTTCAGTAATTCAGAATTACCTCTACAGCAACCGTTGCTGTGTGGCACACGACAAAGCTCATGACCCACAAAAGCTCGGACTGCTGGAAAAGAAGGCAGTTAGCCGGGTCCACCCTTGCCGGGAGCGAGGGTGGGGGGTCGTGCTACTTATATATATATATATATACCGATAATTCTCGAAACTGGTATCGTCGCAGCAAATTCTTCTGCCTGACCCCTGGACTTACTACATCTTGGCTTGATTTCTGCCCCCCTTGGACCCTGCCTCTTCTTCTCTGAAGACCTCCACCCTGGCAGTTCAACAGCATCCTCCCGGAATCTAGCGACTACTAAGGACTACCCGGCGCCCTATTTTTAGAGTCTGTGTGAGTGGCGGAAACGTCTCTTACAATGTCTCTTACAACGTCTCTTACATTTATCAAAAAGAAAGTGCATTTTCTCGCAGTCGAAGGATCTGAAGAAGCATTGCTTTTTACCTTTCGTTGATCTGCACAGAGCAAATTTGTATTCCAGCAAGTTCGCGTTGACGCACATTGGATTAGCTTAGTGAAGATCATTTTTGAACACGAAATAGAGGCAGTTAGAAATATTTTAGGCATGGGTTCTCGTGGGTCAACTATGTGAACTTAAAAAATATTTTTATAGATAGCTCCAAACGATTAAAGTAACAAATCTTATAATGCCTTCTAGCAAAACAACTTCGACAAGCAAATATGATAAATATGTGCTCTTTTTAATATTGTAGGGAACTTGCATTTATATCTAGGCTTTCGAAACGAGGCATCGAAATTCGATGGGAAGTTGAATTATGAAATTACTCTTTAGAAAGGTTAACTTACTTATTCCATAGTTGTTTGAAGCTATGTCCAGAGCTGAACAAGCAGTTGTTGGGCTATCCTGTAAAGTAGTCACACCAGTGTTAGCTGTAAACAAAACATCATGTCTTTTTTTAAATCGCAAAAGATTAGATGGTTTAAATGCTGTAAATATTGAGCAAAATTTAATAAAATTGGGATGGTTTTGCTGGAAACGTAAAAAGATTGAAAGAAATTTAATAAAACTGCTAGACGAAGTGGATGACATGACATATTGTGCGCTTCATGGT
Source organism: Limnephilus rhombicus (assembly GCA_929108145.2). Taxonomy (NCBI): domain Eukaryota; kingdom Metazoa; phylum Arthropoda; class Insecta; order Trichoptera; family Limnephilidae; genus Limnephilus; species Limnephilus rhombicus. The sequence goes on from OV815296.1 coordinate 10,348,515, forward strand.
TACGGTGCCATGATGGCAAAAAAGGGCAATAAACATGCGTTCCTTATCACTATAATGCTACAGCTCTTTCTTACATATTAAATAATGGTGAGACTCACAAAATAAGTATGACTGCTTCCTCCAAAGTACTACTTTTTTGCGACGGGAATTGCGTTTCATTTTCTTTATACGCGTGAGGAAGATGTATGTTTGTCTCATTTTCGGCTGTTGTTATTTAGTGTGTGAGAAGGAGCTGCAGCATTATATGTTTAAAAACAAAAGCAAAACCATCAACGCATTGATGTTTTTGAATTTTTGGAATTTCACACTTCAATATTATCCTTGTAACTATATTCCATACTTTCAAAATTGTCATGACGGCAAGTAGTATTGGTAGGGTCTACGGAGACGCCACGGTGCGGTGTGTGAGAGAGATGCAAGAAAATGATGACTTTTTCCTTTGAAGGAACAGCTGCAGTATTGTAGCAATAAGGAATGTATGTTTATTGTATTTTTTTGCCGTCACGGTACGGTAAATGTGAATCGTCACGGTAATTATAAAAGTGCACATCGAGTAAAATTTATAAAATTGGGATGGCTATGTAGGATTAATTTTTTATTTTTTACAGTGAATACCGCACAAGAATCTCAACTGCTCCCGTCTGGAGCCAGTGAGACTATGGCATCCCCAATTGGGGTATGTTGTGAGGCTTAAGGTAGTGGGGAGGGGAAGGAGGTGGGGAAGAGGAAGGTTGGGAAGTACCTGGCTATTCAGATCTGGTCACCAAACACGGCTAAAGCCATTTTCAAGCAACGTTTCAATTCTGAATGGTGGTCTTACACCACAAAATGGCTTTAGCCGTGTTTAGTGACCAGATCTGAATAGCCAGGTACTTCCCAACCTTCCTCTTCCCCACCTCCTTCCCCTCCCCACTACCTTAAGCCTCACAACATACCCCAATTGGGGATGCCATAGTCTCACTGGCTCCAGACGGGAGCAGTTGAGATTCTTGTGCGGTATTCACTGTAAAAAAAAAAAAAAAAACCAGTAATTTTGGTAGATTGTGATAGGTTTGGTTAAGTTAGATTAGGTTATGTGTAGTGTACTTGATTCTCCTCTCTATATGACCTCCATATTTTGGTGCCTGCTTTTGTGGCAGGTCAGACCAATCAGAAAATTGAAGATGATGTACAAATAGTACTGCTGGTAGGTTAGGATAATTTTTTTTTTAACATTGGCTCCACACCCTGGAAAAAAATGCCTCAAGGCCTATGTTTGATCTTCGGGGTGCTGTGTAGAGGATCTTTTTAAGGGAAAGGAAGGAGAGGAAGTTCTGGAAAGGAAAAAGGTATGAGGGGTGGATAGGAATCTGGGGGTCAATGTGTCACCCATCCCCTTACTGCAGTGCAAGGCGACGGATCGAGAGAGTCCGGCTGGAGAGGACTAGATTAGACCTCCCTCGACCAGTCTCTCCTGATCCGGCATGCAGCAGGTGGGCAAATGCATTCTCCGTCAAGACCTAGATACCATGAACCTCACCCCATGAACCAGGGCACCCCTGCTAAGTCACCCAAACGTAGCGGACCACTTGGGGTGTCCTATGGCAGGGGTGTTGGTTATCCAATAAATGGTTCCCGGGGCGGAGATACCCATAACCGCCACCCAAATTGAAAACTTAGTTTAGGAGTAGTATCATGTATTAACCTGCATTCTCACTCTCTAAGGCCTCCATGTTCCGGGGCCTGCTCTTGTGGCAGGTGAGGCCGATGAGGAACAGCAGGTAGATGACAAAGATGGCCGCCAGAGCTACAACAATGGCCACCCAGTACTGCTGGTAGGTTATGCTGGGGATGATTCTCAATCTGAAATGCAATTTGATTCCTTTATTCCCTTTAAAAACATTACAAATAAAAGACATTCAATTTTTGTCATAACACTCTCTCTCTTTTTACAACTTTTGAAGGTTATTTCCTACAATGTAATATATCTTTGAAGAAGAAATAAATACTAAGAATCTAAAGGAAAATATGAATGAAAAAAGAAACCAGAACCTCTCGTGAGACCCGAAAGACGATAATCTTCTTCAATGAAGTATTAAAAGATATTCCAATCATTTTTCATTTTTCACTTTTGCTTGTTTTTTAATCTTGATTTTAATATTAATTTAGTATTTTAGTTGTACTTTCTTTGAAATGTTTATTTTATCGTTTAGTTTTGATTTTTATTATGGTTTACACGTGTTTCTTGAATATTGTATTTATTCTTGTGCCCGCATTTACAATTCTTATAATTACATCGTAATACAGCCTAAATATATCTACCGTGATACGGGCATGACCCTGTTATAGTGGATGGGAAAATGCTAATGAATATTTTAATGTGAAATTTATACGAAATAATAAAAAAAAAACAATACAAAATCAACAGTCCCAACGGCCCACAAGCACATTTGGTCCAGTCTGCTGAAAACATGTAAAAAAAAAAAACAAAAAATGGTTTTCTTTTATGGTAGGTATATTTAGAAACATTTTAAAGATAGTCAAACAGTAGTTTAATACACATAAAATCAACTATGTGATTCGTGTGTAATTATAAAAATCTAGTTGTAGACCACAATTTATTGCAAAATGCAGGAAAACCATTCACATGTTCCAAGTGCAACTACAATTAATTTACGCTGGACTGGTGGACTCATATAATAATAATAACATTATATTTATATAGCGCTGTTTTGTGTTATTTCACTTCAAGTGCACTTAACTATAATAAATTTAAAAATAATTCTACAGTGCTCGTTATTATAATATTGAGAAAATAATATGAAATAAAGAATATACAGTATTTACAAAACAATGACAAGAGAACAAAATTAACAAAGACAGTGCTGTTATAGCACACACAGGAAAATAATAATAATAGACAATAACGGTGCTATTGTAACACAGGACAAAACAAGAAACTTTAAAACTAAAATATAATATACTAAAAGAAGGCAGTTTGCGTTCAGAAATGAGAAATATTCTGACCTTAAATTCGGACATTAAACATAAAAATACAATTAAGAGGAAACCGAAACCAAAGAATAAGGAACTCCAGTGAAAAATATTATGGCTTTAAAAAAATATGTTCATATAGACCAAGAAACGCTGATTCTGAATATATAAGTTTTATTTCATAATATTAAATGCAGAGTTTTTAATAAATTATTAAAAAGTGCATTTTTAAACCTCTTCGGAAAACACAGCGTTAGGTTGGCATTACTGAAATGGTTAACCGTGACGTCACAGTTAACCTGTCACCTGTGTATTGTATTGTATTGACATTTGAAATGACTTGAAGTGCACACGTACCTATGCAATTCAACATTTCGTGTTTTTGGTTTATTTTCATACTGTTTATAGAGATTTAGATAAATAATAGTTATTGTGTTTATTGAAACATAATTTAGGCCCTAAACAATTTACGAAAGGGGCTATATTTGCGGACAATCTGCAATAAATGTTGTCTATTTGAGGTTAAAGTCGTGTCATATTTTGAAGTTTGTTTTTATGTATTTTCAAATTGTTTTTAGTATAGGGCTTTTTATACAAGTTGTTACACACTCGTCATGATCAGTGTATTATAAATACCAGTGTTTCTGTATGTATTATACATAAAACAATGTACCCACAAAGTAACACCTGACACAAAACACGACGTCACATGTATTTGCAATGAAAGAGATGATTTATTGTTTTTATATTGCACTTTGATTAAATACAATAACAGTAGCGGTGAAATGTGGACATTTTACCAATGTATTTCTATATTAAAAGCAGTTAATCTTGAATAAAAAACACACCTCACACCTAAAAGTCATTGCAAAGCATTCCGCCATGATTATTCTGCGTTCTTCACAGTGTTGCCAACAGTTAGAAGTGAAATTTCCCTAGAATTTCACATTTACGCAATTACCTACGTAGCCACCTGATTGTGTAACACTAATCCTGTTATATGTTAATTAATATGATAATTAATTGGAAAGATATCGGAACTTGGTAAATATACTAATAATACCGTGATTTTCCAAATAAAACACTTTTTGCTACGTGAAGTAATAATTTAAAAGTACGAATACACTCACCACTGAATTAGAAGCTGAATTCCAAATTAAAAAAAAACACTTTGCAAAATAAAAATCATAAGCAACCCGCCGCTCATTTGTACCAAGCGTGGTATTTTGAAGACCCCCCCCCCCCCCCCGAACGTGTCACGTAGTATGGGTACGTTCCCTAATATCATTTTGAGTTGTCAGTGTTAAAAATAACATGGCATGTAAGTACATGAAAAATAATTAAGATTCATAGGAATTCCAAAAAATATATATACGTATATATATAAATAATACCAGTAATACTGTCATATGTAATAAAATTTTTGCCAGAGTTCGAAATTTCCCTAGATTTTGTCCTGATTTCCCTTATCCCTAAAAAATATTTTTCTCCCCTAGATCTAGGGAAATTTCCCTCGACATAACATCACTGATTCAAAATGACAACTTAAAAAGTAAAAAAATTAGACCACCATAGATACGGTGCGTTTCTGGGAGTCTTTAAAAATTAAAACTTTGACAATTATTTTAACTATTAAAACAAACTATAAAAATAAAAATAAAAATGCAGTTATTTAAGTTTGAAGGTCTTTATTCATTAAAAAAAATAAAAAAATTGGACTGGAGTTCTCTATTACGGGAAACTTGAGAACATGGCTTATTATGTTTATTGAAAAGGTGTTAGGATTCATGAATCGTATGATTTTTTAAATAATTTTGTTTATAAAGCCTGTTTAAATTCAGCCAAATTCTGGATATTAGTAAGAGCTGAGGGAAGTTTATTCCAGGTTTATATGCAGGTTATGTTCAGAATGCTCAGCTAAAATTCCAGTTGCGGATTGATGTGCTCACATATTTTGAAAGAAATCATTTTCTTCTATTGATTCAATCTTACTTATAACAAAAATGTTGAGTTAAAAAAACACAAAATTCACATATGGATAGTCAACAAAGGCTGATAGCTGAAAGCAAATTACAATAGAATTCAGATGTAAGGACTTCGCTTATAACGGCTTACTTTAGCGACGACAATGTAAACTCAAGTTAGGTTTCGTAGTTAGGTACTAGGAAAACATATGTGTTTAGTACGACACCGTTTTAAGCGATCAACTGCTTAAAGCGATCTATTTGTCCTATTTTTATGATAATTCGACCGGTTAGAACGAGGCACAGTGTTATGTTTACAAAACCTGCCTCGCCGCCCTGTGCCTCGCCTACTTCCCGCACGCTAACACCTACATTATTAGCACGCAGAAATCACAGTCAGTGTTTATCATCTGTTGCGATTAGGTTAAAAGCTCGACACAGTGAGTTCCGGGAAGCGAAAGTGTTTGTCAATTGAAGAAAAAAGTGCTATATTAAACTGTTTAGAAGCCGATGTAACCCTCACGAAGGAGTTCAGCGTGTCTCGTGTAAAAACAAACTTAAATTATCCGGCCGTTTGGTGCGTCGTCCAGTTAATAATAATATATTTTTTTATTAATTTATTACACAATTACAAATTTTAATTTATTACATGTAAGAAATAATGCCATATAAATATTTAAAAAATAATGTTTACAAATATTTATACTTAAAAGAAATATGGCAATTTTAAAATAAAAATCTCAGAATCTTTGTTAGTACGACAGAGTATCGCCGGCTCCTTGAGGGTCGTTATATCCAGATTCTACTGTATATACTGAGTACAGATATTATAACAATACACTCCATGTCTGTGTTTTCTCTTTTCTTTTCATTTCTTTCTTTCATTTTAAATGGAATAACCGAAACAACTCTAAACCTACTTAGAAGTTATTTAACTGGAAGAGAACAAATTGTACAAATTGGTAAAAGAAAGAGCAAATCTCTTCCAATTAAATTCGGGGTCCCCCAGGGAAGCGTATTAGGACCTATACTATTTCTGATATATATATAAATGACCTTATGAATCTTCCCATTAATGGAAACATAATGAGCTTTGCAGATGACACTGTTATTATATTCCACGAACAAGATTGGACAAGAACCTACAAGGAGGCGGAATATGGCCTGGCTGTACTTCAAAACTGGCTAAAAGTAAACTCCCTTACATTAAATGTTAGTAAAACTAAATATCTAACTTTCTCCAAAAACAAAAGAGGACAACCAATGAATGTTCATACCCTCAAATTACATGAATGTCAAAATACTTTTCCACAATGTTCCTGCCCGTCTATAACCCAAACCAAAAGTATTAAATATCTTGGGATTGAAATTGATGAAAATCTACAGTGGAATTCACACATTGAGCTTACCTCAAAAAAGCTAACAAAACTCATCTACTTCTTCAAAAAATTAAAAAACATCTTGTCGATGAGGGATCTAAAGAGAGTATATTATGCTTTATGCCACTCTCGATTGGAATATGGAGTAATAGGATGGGGCTCAGCAGCATCTAATCACTTAAAACAACTTAAGATAACTCAGAATTGCATTATAAAGACCATTCTAAAGGTCCCCATAAGGACGTCAACAACAGAAATTTTTAAACAGTTTGATGTTCCAAGCATACAGAAAATCTATGCCAAAAATATTCTAGTACATCACCACAAAAATGATTCAGAGGCAGACACCTCACACGCTCATAAAACCAGAGCCAAACAAACAGACATACTTAATATACCAAAGTGTAACTTTTCATTTGGTCAAAGAAGTTCTGCATTTTTAGCAGTAAAGTTATTTAACAAACTCCCACTTAGTATCAAAAAAATAAAAAATAAAATAGCTACATTAAGGACATTAAATGTTGGCTGAAGAATCTATCGGAAAATGAACTTACTAGTATACTTAAAACATCATAGAAGTTTCTGGAAAACCTTATCCAATCAATGAAGTTAAACCATAGAAGTCGCTGAAAAACTTATCCAAAGCATAGTCCCCCTCAGCACAGGATCTCCTAGTGAGGAGACATAACTAACATGTTTCATATAAAAATGTAAAAAATATTACATAGTTACTAAATAAAAAATTAAAAAATAAAAATAAAATTTCATTCTTTCATTAATTTCCAATTTTTATTTCTTTAATTTCTTTTCATCTCTTTAAATTTCTGCCACTTCGGAACAAGCCCAACTTAAAGAGGCGGTTTATACAAAAAAAATGTATGTGATATTGTGGTTAATAAATAATTTTTTATAAATTAAAAAAGGTAAAACTATTTTTGTTTTCAGATTGTAACAATACGTGTTGTGTTCAATGTGAATCTTGTTCTGTTTTATCATATGGAACCATCTGTGGAAGCATCTCATCCAATAGACGGAGGGTCAAAATTGATAAGGCAGTGAGAAAGCAGGCCATCTCTCAATGAAGTAACAGTGGCACAACTGTAATAAGAGCTGTTATAATGTATGGAAAGAATTTCTTAAGCACCTCAGTGTCTTGGTTCTGCCCCTCCATATCCTGGTAGGGGTGGAGCGCTTGCCAGAGTGTTTGGGGTTCCCCCCCAGGAAGCGCTCTATGCTGGTGGAGTTACTGGAACAGTCCTCATCAGTGGCGCGCACCAGCAACACGATGTAGAAGCCCAGAGGATAGCGCTTTTGCTGCAAAAAAGAAGAACAATAAATTTATTTATTTATTTTATTTATTAACAGAAACAAATAGTACATTAGATACTTTGGTTAAAAAAAATTACAATTAATAAGTATATTACATGGTGGGTACCTATTATGTGTTTCATTGCAGTGTCTTATTTATGGTATGCGTATTAAGTAATTACCGGGTGTTTTATGTAGTGGAAAGGTGTGTGTGTGTGAATATGTGTATATGTATGCATGTATGTATGCGCATTGAACAAATTATATTATTAACATGATGCTCTTTTTAAATTTGGGCAGTGAATCGGAAAAAATGTCGATGTTAGAATTTAGACCAATAATTTTGAACATTTGAAGAGCACGATTGATTGGCGAATTAGATGCTGCATTTGTCAAAAAAATAACGTAAGAATAATGTCTTTTATGAAAACAAAGTATTTGATGTATATAAATTTACTTTATAGGTTAATAAGAATTTGTAAAAAGAAATACTATTGTGAACAAATTGATAATGCAAAAAATGATACCAAAAAAACGTGGAATATTATTAATGAAATAATGAACAAAAAAAAATGGCATCAACTGATGTGAAAGAGATTAAAATAAATAACAATATTATAACTGACAAATCGGCCATTGCAGAAAACTTTAACAACTTCTTCACAAATGTAGTAGATCAAGTACTTGGATCCTCTAGTAAATTTGATAGTACAACACCCGTAGACTCATCTTTGCATTTAGTCTCAACTTATGATTCAACTAACTCCTTAGAATATTTTTCACCTATCACGATAAACGAAATTGTAAAACACATTGATAGTCTAAAATCAACAAATTCTACAGGAATTGATGGTTTATCGGGTAACACACTAAAAAAAATAAAACACAATATTTTAATTCCATTGCTACATATTTTTAATATATCACCAAAAGAGGGACATTTTCCAGAACAATTTAAAATCTCCACCATCATTCCAATTCATAAATCAGGAGAAACGCACATATTAGACAATTACAGACCTATCTCCTTAGTTTAAACCTCTCAAAAATATTTGAAAAATGTATCAAAAATAGAGTAATGAATTACCTAGAACAAAACAAAATTCTGTCCCAAAATCAATATGGCTTCAGAAGTAAACTAAGCACTGAAGATGCAATATTCGATTTGACAAAAAAATTGTACACATCTGTTGATAAAAAAAAAAGTCTAGCTATATTTTTAGATTTAAGAAAAGCTTTTGATACGGTAAATCACAATATACTTATAAAAAAAAATAATCAAATAGGTTTCAAAAAAGATGCACTAAAAATTCTCACTAACTATATAAAACATTTTAACTACCTTTTTATAAAAACAGTAAAAACAAACCCCCCAATAACCTTAAAATTAGAATTCATAATGCTAACTGTAATCAAGTAATATGCTCATCTTGCTCTGAAATTGGAAAAGTTGAAAAATCAAATATTTGGGTATAGGAATTGATACAAATTTAAATTGGCAATCACAAATTAATAATACCGTTTCTAAACTGAGATATCTTACGTACATATTTTACAGACTTAAAGAAGTATTGAATATTGACAAATTGAAAATGATTTATTTTTCTCTGGTGTAATCTTCACTCATGTATGGAATAATAGGATGGATATGCTTCTATAAAACCTTTACAAACAACTCAAAATTATATTATCAAAGTTATGTACAGAATTAAAACATTTTCAACAGATGCTTTATACAAAGAATCTAAACTTTTCAGTCTCCGTAAACTATTTATACTGCAAACTATGAAATATATCTTTAAAAACATAAACAAAATTGAAAAAAAATGTAAACAGAACCAACATTAGAAATAATAATGTATTCTATACCCCCCAAACACACACACAACAAATGCTAACTCACAGCAGCTTTATTGGAACTCGTACCTTCAATAGTTTACCAAAAAATATTCAAGTTGCAACTAAATTTCCGCATTACATAAAAGATTTAAAACTATGGCTAAACCATACAGATGTAAAAACTCTATTTATTTAGTTTTATATCACTTTATGTTTCTAAAAACTCTATTTAGTTTTATATCACTTTCTCACAAACTTTACACCTATTATTACAATGTATATCATTTATTACACTATACACGTATTTAACCGTACACTATTTTATACACTTTTTGTTCAAACTGTTAAAACAAATTTTGTTTTTGCTTTAAATACCACTGTTTGTTTTTTTCTAGGTACTAAATAAAACTTATTTTAACCATATTACCCACGCACAGGCTGCACCATAGTGGGTTCCCACACTATTGTTATGATTTTCAAAATATGTAAATATAAATTGTGAAATATGGGAAAGATAAAAAAATTGTCTTGTAATTAAGCGTGTGGAATAGTTCTGTATGGCCTGTACGTCTTAATGGTATGTTAAAATTAACTAGCGAAAGAAGTTCGGTACAGTCAATGTTATTATTTAAAATTTTGTGTATAAATGTCAAATCAGCTACTGCTTGCCTTTGTTGCAAAGTTTGAAACGTGCATTCAAAGTTATTGTTGAATTTGAAGGTAAGATATTTTATAAATTTGTTTTGAATATGTTCTATGCTATCTATGTATACTTTGTATTGCGGGTTCCAAATTGGCGAAGCATATTGCAGTGTACTTCTGACTAATGCAAAATATAACATTATTACTGTATGCGGGTTATTGAACACTTTATTTATGCGAAGACCAAAACCAAACATTGACCTGTGAACGATTGAGTCGATGTGCTTATTAAATATAAGTTTGCTATCAAGGTAGACACTACATTCATTATTGAGTGAATAAGAGTATTTAATAACATGTTTATTTCTGATGAATGTCATAGTATGACATTTGGAAACATTGATATCTAAACAGTTAACTTTGCAATACTTGCAAAGCCTATCTAGGTCACTTTGTAACGCAACACAGTCAGAAAGAGAATGCACAACTTTGAATATTTTCATGTCGTCAGCGTAAAGCACAAATTCGGGAATTTTGAAAGCATGATCCAATGTCGTTTATATAAATGTTGAAGAAGAGCGGACCTAGGTGAGAACCTTGCGGGACACCGGACATTACCTATATAAACTTAGAGTAGACACAGTTGATTAATATTACCTGATTGCGATTACTAATGTAAGACTTAATCCATCTAAATAGGTCGCCATGTATACCAAGTAGGATGAGTTTTTTCAAAAGAATTGAGTGAATTACGCGGTCAAAGGCCTTAGAGAAGTCTATATACATAGTATCAACTTGCTCCTTATTGTCCATCTTGCTGTGCAAGAAGTTAATGAAAAGGGCGAGGTTGGATGTTGTAGACATACCTTTCATAAATCCGTGCTGATTCGGCATAATGTTTGTCGAAATAGTCGAGTACAATTCATCAAAGACGATTTTTTTAAAGAACTTTGTTTAAAATCGGGAGTTGGGAAATTGGTGGGTAGTTTTTAACGTCATGTTTATCACCAGTCTTAAAGATTGGTAAATTAAATTAATAAATGAAAAAATGCAAAAACTATTACTTTGCCGATTGACTCATTATTTATTTACATAAGTAATAATATGCCTTAAGAAGTTTATCAAATATTTCACTTGTCTGTGATGTGCGTTAGTCAAGCTTGAAATCAGGTTCAATTAACTCAAATTTACTTTGAACATAAGTGTCATTTTCAAAATTGAACAATATATAAATCTCACCATAGTAAATGTATGAAACCGATACCGTTCTGACATGTCACGATACAACACGACAGACAAATATAAATCCACCTTTACTTAACCTAAAATAATGACATAAGATTAAAACTTACAGTAACAGTGATGCCGCCTTTTGTACTGATAGTCGCGTAGAATCCCTCGTACGCTATGTCTCGTTCTGTGTCAAACACTGGACACTGTAACAAGAAACAATGAAATCATACCCTATTTTATAGAAACTTTATAAATCATATCATAGTGAGCGTTGCTCTATAGAAATGAATATATCTCAAATACAATCGTAATCTTACTCATTACTTTAGTCTTGCATTTCATTTGATTCCCTACTTCAGGCATGCCCAACCTGCGGCCCAAATGAAGATTTTTGCAGCCCAACATGAAGTTTTCAGCTTTATTATTTGGAATGGATACAAAAAATCGTTCTCGTAAATTTATATCATCTATATTATATTTTGTAAAATTAGAACTTTCTTGTTATTAGACCTTGGACTCTCGATGGGGGTTTTGATTTATTGCTTGAAAAGTGTCAGGCGCTTGGCCGCATTAAGAATTTTTCATGCGGCACGGTTTATCACACGTTGACGCAACTAAAGATATCTCCCTCTAACATATGTCCTCTTCCTCCACTCAACCTTTTATCCAAGTACCTGTCCCTATCTTACAGTGTGTGGCCAATTCAGCTACATGTAAGACGAGGGGTAAATCAGTCCTTTACAATATCCCAATCTTTACCAACTCCCACATACTTGTGTCAATGTTAAACGTATTTAAAATTATTGATTACAGTCCACAAATTGTTTCACAGAGAGTATATGTGACTACAGCACATTATATTATTAGATTTCATTTTTAAAGCATTCACATTTACTTTCGTCCCTCCTCTGCCAGTCCCGTGCCTCACTGCCATAAATCAGTGTTGGTATCGGCACTCCATTGTGGACTGCTAGCCTCACTTCTTTTGACAACTTTTTTATTAGTGACTACGGTTTTCTGCATTCATTCTTTTTTTCAGCCTTTCCGTCCCTTAAACGTAAACACACTTGTTAATATATACATGATGTTAATCATGAACTCTAAATCTAATAGAGCATGAGACATGAGACCATTGTAAGACTCTGTAGATCCAAAAAAACTGCAATCGGCTATGTAGAAAGAATGCCAGATGATAGGACGCCGAAAGTTACTATCAAGAGGGTGCCGAGTAGAGGCAGACTAAGGAAGAGGTAGATAGTGTGCGTGGAAAAGGATTGGAGCAGGACAGGAAGGTGTGAAGGCAAATGGCGAGGGACCGTAGCCAGTGGAGAGCGTTTGTGAAAGTTATGACCAAGAAAATGGACCTAGTGGAAGTGGGCAGACTGAGGAAGAGGTAGATAGAGAGCGTGGAGGAGGATTGGAGCAGTATAGGAAGGACTAAAGGCGAATGGCAAGGGACCGCAGTCAGTGGAGAGCTTTTGTGAAAGTTATTACCAAGAGGGTGCCCAGTGGAAGCGACCCGGAGTGAGGAAGAGGTAGATAGAGTGCATGGAAGAGGATTGGAGCAGGACAGGAAGGACTGAAGGTGAATGACAAAGGACCGCAGCCAGTGGAGAGCGTTTGTGAAAGTTATGACCAAGAGGGTGTCCAGTGGAAGGGACCCCGAGTGAGGAAGAGGTAGACAGAGTGCATGGAATAGGATTGGAGCAGGAGAGGAAGGACTGAAGGCGAATGGCGAGGAACCGCAGACAAGACCACAGACAAGTCCGCAGACAGTAGAGAGCGTTTGTGAAAGCTATAACCAAGAGGGTGCCCAGTGAAAGCGACCAGGAGGCAGACTGAGGAAGAGGTGGATAGAGTGAGTGGAAGCGGATTGTAACAGGACAGGAAGGTCTGAAGGCAATAGGCGAGGGACCGCAGTCAGTGGAGAGCATTTGTGAAAGTTATGACCAAGAGGGTGCCCAGTGGAAGTGACCCGGAATGAGGAAGAGGTAGATAGAGTACATGAAAGAGGATTGGAGCAGGACAAGACGAACTGAAGGCGAATGGCGAGGAACCGCAGACAAGACCACAGACAAGTCCGCAGACAGTGGAGAGCGTTTGTGAAAGTTATGACCAAGAGGGTGCCCAGTGGAAGCCACCAGAAAGCAGACTGAGGAAGAGGTGGATAGAGTATGTGGAAAAGGATTGGAGCAGGACAGGAAGGTCTGAAGGCAAATGGCGAGGGACCCTGCGGTCCCTCGCCATTTGCTCTCTAATATCTGCACATTAGAGCATTTGTGAGGTGAAAAAATTCAACTGAGAGCATTTGTGGAGGTAAAAAAATCCCACCGGGTACGTAGTGCTATGATTATTATTCCCTTTTTTTCTTTATTCATCTTTATTAATTCTATTACAATTGGTGTGCTATGTCTCACTGTGAACTCCTGTATTGAGAGCAGCAGTTTATAATATGATAAGTTTATAACAGAAATACTATATTACATTTAAAATAAAAGACAATCATCATTGTACTATTGAAAATGCATACTAATAAATTGGTTCTGTAAAGATCTGTCTTGGCTGATGATCCAAAACTTGGTATCTGGTTTATATTTAAAATAAGTATGCATTTTGTACTTACTGAAGCATTTTGTATAGAAACCAGCATGCATGTATCACTATCAGAGTCCAGTCGGATGAGCACCGTCTTGAGGCTCTCCTTGATACCGGTGAAGATACTGGACTTCAGCACGGTTCTGCCGAGATCCCAGACCATACTGCTGTAGTTGCTACCCTGCCCTTCTTGGAGATTACCAGACTTATCTAAACAATTAAGTAATAAAAACGTTTTCAATAATTGCAAATTCACTTTATGGCATCTTTTTTTAATTTTTTAAATTATAAATTCTTTCAATTACGTTAGTAGATTTCGGCAGGAGCCATTCCGAAATATTATTAAAAAATGTCCGGCTAAGTTGGCAGCGCGTTTGGGTCCCACCCAAGCACGCATGTTCGATTCCTCAGCTGGCTAAGTTCTCCGTCACGACACAAGCAAAATTGTGACAAAAGCCATGTTCCTCAAGTTTCTGGTAATTGTTTGGTTTCAATTACCTCCTTACTATAGTTTTATGTGAACTCTGAATTTGTATTATTTCTAAACGTAAACTACCTCCTATTCTATATTATAATTTAGTTTTAATGATTCTTGTTGAATCGCACCGTTATGGTTTATCATTATATAATTGTCCTGTGCCAAAACAGCACTCACTATTGATGATAAATTGTTCTTTAGGAATTGCTTTGTATATACTGTACATTCTTTGTTTCACATTATTTAATCAATTTTGTAAGGACTCGAAAGGAACACTATAGGATTAATTTTAAGTTTATTATAATTAAGCGCACTTGAAGTGAAATATCACAAAACTGCGCTATATAAATACTACGTTATTATTATTATTATTAATTACCCGGGTTAGCGAGCAAGGTCCCCTTGGAGTCACGGTTCTTGTACCAGGTTCCGATGTTGTCCAGGTCGAGGGTGCCGTCCATGGCTCCATACTCAAAGGAGTAGAAGTAGATTATCGGCTCCGAGGGGCCGGTGCTGACGTTTTTCTCGCTGTTGAGGCCGAGATAGAAGTCCTTCACCATGTCCACGTGGAGCGTCAGCCTCAGGCTGGCCGTGCTGGACGTGGATATGTGGATTATCGGGTGGTTTTGAATGGTGACATCTGAAAATAAAAATGTGCACATTTATTAACGGTTATTCGTTATTAATATTCGAATAAAATTTTTGTAGTGATGTATTATTGATTGTGGATTAACCATTGGAGCGATTTTTGCCATATATTGGCGCCATTTTAAATGTCTCTGATTGCTTTTTGGATAAAAAAGGCAATTATCTCTTTGATTCGGCATTTTTTTTATATTTGTAGCTTCCACATTTGTTATTTTGGACTTACAACAAAGCAATTGAAATGCTTTATCTATTATGACCATAGATGTCGCAAATCCGAACTTCGTAGACTATTTTATAACGATGTTAAAAATAATTTTTTTTTTTTTCACGCACAATTTCTGATCAGCTATTTATGGTTAAAGATAAGTCCATTTTCCATAGATATGCACCTTTCATTATCAATTATACCACAGACAATATACAGAAATCGAAAATATTCTACGTTGATTTGAATAAGTACCTCTCATGGCAGTTTCAAAGAACAAACAACGCAGGATTCGCGCGGTTATGAATTTTACGATTTTTTTATAAATTCTAAAAATATGAAATAAACGGTAAAATACAGGTTAATTCATTAGCTGTATAGCACTATAATAAGTTTTTATATCTATATGTTAAAATTCGAAGGTACGATTTTTTTAATGTTGGCGAAAAATTTAAAAAATTATATTTTGAAAAGACGAACAAACGGAGAAAAAAGTTTTAAAATACGCTGTCGCTCCAGTGGTTAAGTAACAAATTATAAGAGTGCGAAGATGGTGCAATCTAAAGATAAACATAAGAATGGTGATGATCTAGTAAAAACAAGATTAGGAGGAAGAAAGTAGGTACCTATAAAATAAACAAAAATTAAGGAGTGCAATTCAATTATAAACACAAAACATTGATGGTATAATTACGATTATAAAGCAAGAATTACGATTTTGGTGCAACCGATACGATTCGGGTGCAGCAATTATGACACTGATACAGCAATTACAAGACTGGTGCAGCAATTACGATGATACAGAAATTACGATTCTAATACAGCAATTACGATTCTGATACAGTAATTACAATTCTGTTACAGCAATTACAATTCTGATTCTGCACTTACGATTCTGATGTAGTAATACAATTCTGATGCAGCAATTACAATTCTGATTCTGTCATTGCGATTCTGATGTAGTAATTACAATTCTGATACAGCAATTACGATTCTGATACTGGAATTACAATTCTGATACTGCAAGTATGATTCTTATACTGCAATTACGATTCTGACATAGATTTTACACCATCTTTTTTTTCAACCCAATTTCAATTAGAGACCAAAGTCAACATTTTTCGCTTTACACGATCGCTATTTTCATCTCTATTTTCATGTTTACGATTTCAATTGTCATCACTGCAAACATTGCAGTGATGCCAACTGAAATCGTAGATATTTTATTTTATTTTATTTTAGTTTATTTAGGAAACAAACAGTTATACATATTTTGATAAGAAAGTAACATATTACATGATTGCATTAACCAGCGAAGTTTCCGCTACAATTTATAATATATAAACATGGATTAAAACATTAAAGAAAACATAAAGTGGTAGAAAAAAAAGAAAAAAATATATATACAACAGAAATGAAAGAAAAAAAACACACACAAATTAAAGCATATGGGATATATAAATCATCCAAATATTATTATTATAATAAAAATAAGGAAAACCAACATAATGAGAATGAAAAAAATAATAATGATATGAAAATAGAGATGAAAATAGCGACCACGTAAAGTGAAAATTTTTGACTTAGGACTCAAGTGGAATCGGGCTGAAAAAAGAGATGGTGTAAAACCTACATAATACAGTAATTACGATTCTTATACAGCAATTACAATTCTGATGCAGCAATTACAATTCTGATACTGAAATTACGATTCTGATAGTGCAATTACGATTCTGAAGCGGTAAATACGATTCTTATACAGTAATTATGTCTCTGATGCAGCAATTATGATTCTATTACAGCAATTACAATTCTGATGCAGCAATTACGATTCTTATCACTGGAACTTTTGGCTTATTGGAACTTTCGGCTTACTGGAACTATCGGATTAATGAAACTATTGAATTAGAATTGGTATACCGAATAATATTTATAAATATTGTCAAATAACATCAAAAATAATTAATTTTGGCAGAAAATGGATTTCTGAATTCAATTAGCTATGCCAAAGTTATATGTTAATAATGTAATAAATAATATTTATAATGTATTTTTAAAATAAATTGTACAAATGCAAAAAGAAGGTGGAATGCCCTTTTTCTATGTTTCTCGGTAAAGTGAAAATGTTTATCAAATTATTTATAAGAAAATAAGCACTTGATCATTGTTTACACAGAATTAAATTTATAGTTTGCGGATTTCTATCTCTTCCACTGAAACGAGCGTTTATGGATGATATCCTTTCCATGAAATACTGAATCATTTAGTATTATTTAATGTCTGTTTCCCTTTAAAATGATATGACATCCGGCACAGTTAACTATAAATACATTTATCAAAAACCAGCAGTCAATATCAGCATGGGGGGATTGTATAAATATTATCAAGTAATCTTTAGATTAGCTAAGAGAAAGTCTTATCATTATAATAAATATTTTACAATTATGATTTTAATATTACATATGTATTCGCAATTATACAAATCTGAAATATTTTATTAATGATTATTGACTTGCTGAAAAATGTTGGTAAACAGAGGACGTGTTTTGTAAAATGTCACTTGTGTTTTAACTAACCTAACTCTGACTCTAACCTAACCGAACCAAACATAACCTAACCTTAACCTAACCTAACCTTAGGGCTGACACTATCAAGAATACAAGTATTCTCATTGTGATACATGATGGGCAGGCTACATGCAAAACTTTCCTTACCTATCCGTAGTGTCATATCGCATCCCTGACTAAAAGACGTATAATATGTACATTGGGTCATATCTCATCTCTCTAAATCGACGACAATAGACGTTGTGTCTGTGAACATAATTTTATTTTTTAAGTGAATACCTCACAAGAGTCGCAGCTGCTCCCGTCTGGAGTCAGTGAGTCTATGGCTTCCCAATTGGGGTATGTTGTGAGGTTGACGGTTGTCAGGAGGGGATGGAGATGGGGAAGAGGAAGGTGGGGAAGTACTTGCTATTCAGATCTAGTCACCAAACATGGCTAAAGCCATTTCAAGCAACGTTTCAATTCTGAATAGTGGTCTTTCACCAGAGCGATTGGATAAATATAAAAATTTCTGTATATAAATTGTGCCATGAAAATTTACAATAAACAGAGAAGTTAGGTTTGGTTACCCACCAAGAAAATCAACCTTCACCTATTCTCTCTTCTCTTACTCTCTTCACTTCACAGTACTGCAATATTAGGGTTGTCATAGTGCCTCTGGCTCTGGGGATTTGGGACTCTGGACTCTTGATTCATTTAACCGTCACATAAAAAAAGAACATAAGAATAATGTAGTTGGTATAACCATCATCCTGACAAAAGAAAGGTTCTTCCAAGGTAGTCCCATTAATATCAAGAGTAGAGATGACGGGGCTGAGCTCAAAAGTTCTTGGTATCCGGTAACTGACGGCTACACAAAACTAAATGCAGAAAACCATTTTAAATTATACTGCTAGCTCATATAAGGTTGGAGTTGCCAACACGTCGCATCCACATTCATAAGCACACACTTTACCACTATCGATTACACATCTGCCCTGACGATGGACACTACAAGGCTGTGCGAAAAGTTGGCTAAAGAAGGAGGTAGCGCAACATGACATAATACCCCAAAAAATCACTACAATACTTTTGGCCATGAAAATCTAAAATCATATCCAACAGAGAATTTAATCTAAATTTAAGGGTTGGATTAGATCTTCTCCACTGGCTGAATTGCCTGGCTATTCGTTTCCAGTCCTCAGTTCTTCTTGTACTGCTCTGATCCTCTTCCATGGAGTCTCAGTCTGCCGCTATACACCCATAGTATCCCGTCATCTGGCTTTCTTTCAACATGTCCATTGCAGAGGCGGCCCCTGCCTTAGTGCACAAAATTAGTAAATTCGTAACATTCATTCACGAAGAATTCCCTTCTTAAACTTTCGTACTAGACTCCAGCCATACTCGCATCAGCGCATACGAAAATGCAATGCGTGCATCTTCCGTTATGCCGAGACGTTACGTCACATGAAGTGATATTTTTGTTGGGACTGTCTTCAGAGGCTGGAACCGTGAAATGAGCAAGACATGAGTGAAGATATATGACACGCACGTGCACTAGCGGCGCAGGCGCAGAGGCATTCTGATTTATGACAAAACCCTTAACATGGGTGACATGTTACCGAACGTTTGGAATGACTTAGTTAGGAATAACGACTTTACAACTAATTGACAATGTTATGTATTAGCTCTACCAGCGCACCAGGGCGATGAAATCAAGCGTTTGGCAGATCACTGCTCAATATTGATAACTTTTTAATGGTTTTCGCTAGTTTTGCTCTGTAAAAAACTTATTTAAAAATGAGTGGTAATGAAAACATTTCGATTTTTTCAAAAGTAACCGAATTTCATTTGAGAATAAATTGTTTTTGAATATAATAATGGCCCTCCAAAACCTTTGCATAATATAATACAAGTAAGGTTAAGAGAAAAAACTATGAAAAGAGTTTTTAAAACAAAGTACCTAGGTATTAAATATTCGAAAGCATCTTGGCTTTGTGAATGTAATCCTTTGAACACATTTTATTTTTTTAATTAAATGAAGACAATATAAGCGAAAATCAATCGAAAATCTGGAAACAGAAAAATCAGAAAAAGATATTGACACCTCTGGGACTTGAGCCCGGGAAGAGGTCCTGGGTTCAAGTCCCAGAGGTGTCAATATCTTTTTCTGATTTTTCTGTTTCCAGATTTTCGATTGATTTTCGCTTATATTGTCTTCATTTAATTAAATATTACAATTTGAGGTTTTACTCATAAAGTTAAAATAAAAATAAAATATTCACCCTAGACTTGCAGAAAAAGTCAATAGATGTCGCATATGAAAATAAAATGGATAAAGATTTATCCAGACACTATCTAGAGAGCATTTAGTTCGGGTTTGAATCTTGCAATCATACATAAAGATAGTTGCCAATAATATATGCGTTAAGAAAATGAAGATAATGTGGGTGGTTCTTAATCGAAGTATGATACAGTTAAAAGTGACCGAATTTGATATCGGCACCGTGGCGCAGTGGTTAGCGCGTTTGCCCGGAAAGCAAGAGGTCCTGGGTTCAAGTCCCAGAGGTTTCAATATCTTTTTCTGATTTTTCTGTTTCCAGATTTTCGATTGATTTTCGCTTATATTGTCTTCATTTAATTATATATTACAATTTGAGGTTTTACTCATAAAGTTAAAATAAAAATAAAACATTTTATTTTGTTTTCTGTGAACAATTTTCGTGGGTGATAAACCGTGGAGTGAAAGTGGTGTAAAATTGATAGCCTTCATTTTACTGAAAAAGTTAATAAACATTCATAGTCCCAAGCACACATAAATAATGTATTGCAACTTAGTTTGTTAGATCGAGTTGATAGGTATACGATTACAACTTGATGTTGGTTTTTGCGAATCTGCGAATCAATCAATTATACTTTCCTGTATTAAGGTTACCATTTTTTGTGAAATGTACTGCTTGCAAATTTTGTCACAGGCTGCCTCTGGACCAAAGATACGAATGGTGATACATTTATCATATATACTCTTCTGAAATCCTACTCAACTGCCATCTGTTGGGATATAGTAGAACTTTATATTATAAACTTGGCTATCGACATCTATTGAAAGAAACTGAAACTATGTACGTGAATAATCAATACACTGCAGTCTATTAAGAATAATAGTAGTCACCGACAATAGAAAAACTACTCCGTAGAATATTCGACGAGAGACAAGGCCTACTATGGACTGACGCTACTGAAGTAGGGCAGGACAGGAACGTCTGGAGGTGATGCGTCAAGACATAGGGTCTCTGAGCCTATGTAAGATGATAAAAAGGATAAAAGTAAAAAGGTACCTTTGGTTTTGTTGGAGTTCGCTGCTTGCAGGAAGAAGTTCTTATTTGGACAGAGCGTGCGGGAGATACTGAGGTGTTCCTGCTCTCCAACCACCAGTGGTAGCTGCCATGACAACACACCTACAAAATAGAAGTCAACTGAGTTTTTTTTAACTAATGCAGGGTGTAACAGAACTAACCATCACACCATTTCTCCACAGGGATAGGCAGAGAGGACGACCGCCAAACAACTCGGACTTGGCACACACTCCTTGCCTCATTCACATTCATACATTATCTCATACATGATCTTCTATTATTCTGACTCTTGACATGGCCTGACTCAAGTATCTGATTCACTTGGTCATGCCATGTCTTCCTTGGGCGTTCCCGATTTCTTCTACCATTCACATTTGCGTCATATTTTCTCCTTACACTCCTTTCCTCGTTCATTCGTTCCACATGCCCAAACCATTTGAGCGTCGTTTTTTTAATTTTACTCATTATGCTTACGTCAGCCTTGCATTCTTTGCGGATCTCCACATTTCTCAAACGATCGTACATGGTTTTACCACAGTACGCCTCAGGGATCTCATATCTACAGCATTCAGTCTTCTTTCATCCTTCCTCTGCCAGTTCTATTCCTCACTGCCATACATCAGGTTAGGTACCAGCACTCCATTGTGGACGTCTAGCTTTGCTTCTTTGGACAATTTTTTTATTGGCGCCAATGGTGTTCAGTCCTCCATTAATGGAGTTACCTGCATTTACCCTTTTTTCAATATCTCTATCAGCCTTCCCATCTCTCGTAAATATGCTTCCCAAGTACACAAACTCATCCACCTTTTTTTTTTTTTTTTACATTAACTCCACACAGGAGGCCCTGAGGAAAATAATTTCCCTCAGGGCCTATGTCATCTGGGATGCTGTGTGGAGGGTCTTTTTGAGGAGAGGAAGGAATGAACATTGGTCTTGAAGAGACCCATGTTGTAGGAAGGAGGAAACACAGAGGCCGGCAAATCATTCCACAGCCGAGCTGTTGAACATAAGAACGAGTCGAAGAAACGACCCGTTCTCATGTGACTAATGTCAACTGTGTACAAATGTTGGGCACGCGTTTGGCGTGTTTCCCGACTATGCACCGGTGCCGAAGGGATCATGATGCTAGTTCTTCGGAGCATCTTCCATTGTAATACCGGTAGAACAAGGATAGCATTCCCACCCGACGCCTGTGCTCTAAAGATTGCTCCAAGTATTCATCATTCACAACTATGTTGCACATTGTTTCCATACTCTCTCTTTCAAATATTATGACTTTAGACTTACTTACATCCTAGACACGGGAGACTGTAGATCTTGTTAGAAATCAGCACCGCATCATCAGCATACAACAGGCAACATACTTTCAGATTACTCAATTTCGCGCCCAATCCCACTTCTTTCAATTCTTGCGTACAATTATCCATGTATAGATTGAATAACCACGGTGACATTACGCAGCCATGTTTAACACCTTTTGTGATGTCAAATCACCCCGTAAAATCGCCTTTCACCCTATGACGTTACATACTATTAGACGAGGGGTAGAAATCTCAAATTGGGAAGACAAGAACAAGACAATTGCACCAATCTCGATATCTAGTACTTTAGTACTAAACTGCTACGCGTCGAGTAAGGTTGCGCCTTACCAGCACTTACCAGTAAGTAAATTGCATTTTAAAAAGTGCCAAAATGCCCTCCTGTGTGATGAGAAAATGTTTCAATTACACGGCAAATAATAGTAAAGGCGAATGAATAACATTTCATTTGTAAGTACACGCAAATTACTTAATATCGATTATTATAAATATTACAATTAATTTTCATGTTTCCCGCTCGCGGTTTTACACGTAATTAGAGAAAATTCAAGTCCTACTAAAGTAAAGGGTCTGGACGCGCAACAGCCAAATTTCTGTTGCTAAGTAAACTTCACTGTTTTAAAGTAGACTAATCAGCCTAAACACTCTCAGCCTTACTAAAAAAAAAAAACACAGCACGCCCGATAACCCGTGTTGCTGCAGCAACATGAATAAAACAAAAATACACTAAAACAGGAAATATTACTAATAAGGTTTGTTCTTAAAATATATTTTAAATCTGTCAACAATGTTATTTTTTTATTGTGGAAGTACTAAATTGTTTGTTTTCCTTCATAACCGCAAGGTCGCGGCGCCTGTGCATTCGTTGTTCGCGCTCATAAACAAACTTTCGCGCTTCCAGCCCGAAATAATTTCGCTATATGTGCAATATTACTTAAATGTGATGGTTAATTTCTATTAATATGACTAATTTACTCTTATATTTATATCATTGATATATTTAACGGTTTTTTTGTGGTTTTTCATAAGTTTTAGTCAAGTTATAATAACGATAATCGTACTTTGAAAATTTAAATGTCAAAAACTATTTTATATGATACATGAAAATTCAAATTTACATTTAAAGGATTTTACTTAATGAGAATTTCATGAAAGTGGTGTTTTTTTAAATATTAATATCTAATACATGTGTTCCTAAATGTATCAAAGAAATTAACGTCTTTAGAGATGCAAGAAATCTGTTATAAAAGCCGGTATAATTTTAAGGTTAGTTTTTTAGCAATAAAAAAAACTTTGAAATTTTTTATTATTTTTTTATTGTATGCACGGGGAAAAAGTGATGTGATAGTTTCCTTCCAAATTTATTACATAAAAGGAATGTGTTTTTGAAATTTTGATTTTTTTTAAATTTCTCTACATTTTAGTCAAAAAATTTTTGGTAAGAATTTTTTTTCCATTTTTTCCGAGTTTGAATCTTAAAATATGTCAGTTTTTGAAAACTAAAGTGTATTTCAAATACACAAATCTAAAAGGTAATTTAATCTAGTTTTCATAAATGGTATTTGTTTTTACGACACCTTCAAAAATAAGAAATATATAGAACATTCAAAATACTTTGGAAAAATTACAAATTTCTTTCGGACATCAATCGTTAAAACAGAGATAAACTACCCTCTCAGGCCATGTAAACTATGTGTATTTCTTTCAATGAACAATTTTTTAATTAGTAATGTTTTCACATCCGCGGCCGTTTGTCAATAGAATAAAATTTTCACTGGGTTTTTTAGTAAGGCTGTCTGTTTATTTGTTTGCTTGCGGTAAAACAACACATAAATCGGTAGTTCTAACAAGTATTGATGACAATCGCCACCATTTGAAAACTGTTATTGCCTTATTGTATTTATTGTATAGCTATAGCTCATATCAAACTCCAACAGGCAGCCGGACCTTTTATTCTAGTGGGCCTCAAGAAAAGGAGACAGCGAACGTTCCATCAAAAAGTGACAAGCAATACGCCGCCCACTCATATATCCATGTCATTCATACACACACATTATTTGATTGTCTATCTTTATCAAACAGGAATAAACTTTTGAATTATGTGTGTCGTTGCTTATCCAGAATATATAATGTGAGATATCGCGCTCATTTCACGCCAGCGCCTGTCGTATCTGCTGCTATATCTTGAATTTCCCGCCTTTCTTTTGCAACTTCCTTCAGTTGTATAATTGTCGCCTATGCAGTTGGTGTCCTGAGACGCCGTTTTGATTCAATTTTGGCGTTATTTCGCCCACATCCGGTCGTGAAATTTTTCATTCGTAATTGTTTTAACGAAAAGAATATCTGTTGCTACCTGCAAATTCCGTAATTTTATGTAAAATTAGTGCAAGTGAATAGTGCGAACATTTTTGACAGTATTAGCGTATTCCTACTACGCTATTTAAATCTGCGTCGCTTGTTCTCGAAAACGGAATGACGCCGATTAGCAATTGCTTCTGGCTAAGATCAAAGTGTAGTATCTGTTCTTATCAGCTTAATATCTAATAGTTCCCGCAATGCGGGACCAGTATATTAAACTGATTTTTGGAATGTGACGGGATGTTCTGGGCTTGTTCCACTCCTGTCACGGGTTGGCCCGGCATTGCAGTGCCGCCGGGATCGGCCCATTCCATATTTCATACTAAACGATAAATTAAGCTGAATGTATTGTCTTACGTATTTACCTGATTATGGATCAATTGTAGACACATTTTAACCATTTTTCCACCTTTGGAATTTATGTAAACGATTTTTAAATGAAATATGACCATCGGCGATGTCATATTACAATATTCAAATTACAAATACGAATTCATGTTCGTCTGATAATCGTTTGACGCAATTTGATGTTTAAAATTAGACCTATCTATAATTATTAATTTTATACAAAACCGGGACCAGCTCATTTTACACTAAAAAAAATAAATTTTTACCCCAGTAGATAGGTAATAATTAGATGTAATTAATTCCGTGAGCGGAAATTGAAAAAAATGTATATTATCGTTAATTTCTTAAATTTAAAAATACGAAAATGTCATTTTTCATTGACCGCCATGTTGTAAATTACAGCGGTAAATATGCACTTTTTCACGAAAAAACACTTTGCAGAAGTTGAATAATTGTTATAATTACGTATTTCGGAAACTTTTTGCATTGGGGGAGGCGGAAAATGATGCATTTTAAATTTCAATTGCGTAAAATCGAAATTCACTTCGCGTCCCGGCAAACTGACATGGCGCGGCCGATCTGTCACACAAGCCCGCTAGACAAACCCTGCGTAGCCAGACAAACCATTTAAAAACGTAGGCTGTTTTTTAAAGTAAAGATAATATTCACAAACCCGCTATACAAACCCTGCCTTGCCAGACAAACCATTTAAAAACGTAGGCTGTTTTTTAAAATAAAGATAACAACATGGAGGTCATTGAAAAATGACATTTTCGTATTTTAAAATTTAAGAAATTGACGATAATATACATTATTTTCAATTTCCGCTCACGGAATTAATTACAGCTAATTATTACCTATCTACTGGGGTATATATATATATTTTTTTGTCCAAAATGAGCTGGTCCCGGCTTTGTATAAATTTACCCTATAATTCAGCTTTATTTATAAGAATTTGGTCCCGCTTTTGACAGTTTCAAGCATGTTTCAAGGTTAAAGCCAACGCTTCAACTCGGGCGAGTGGGCCAATGTCCGCTTTAAATGAATATTTAGCTGATCCAGGCTTCAGGAGCTGGAGGTAAACTGCGAGGTGCTGGCATTTGACACTGCCTCACCAATATTTCATATTATGGAAAATATATTTATATTATGGAAAAGATGCTGGCATCGCATGCCTCATTGAAGCAGAGAGTGCTTTCAAAAGGCTCTCCAAAATACTTATCAAATGTAGTTCAGAAGGTTCCCTGTCAGGTGAGGCTTTACAGGAACAATGGACAGCTGGAATGGAACGGAGGCTCTTCAGCAGAATTCCTCTGTCTTCCACTCATCCTTTTGGGGAAGAAGTACTTTCTGCCCAGTTGCAGAAACTAGGTGGTGTAACAAAGTGCTTTAGTCCAGTGCGCCTACCTCAGGGTAGCCACTCGGTGCACAACCGCCCTTCAACATCTAAGGAGGTTGTTGCCTTTCCCCCCAAGCAGACATCAAAGGAAAAGATGGCATTTTTCTCGTTTCCCCGGCGGGCAGATCACGGGCGAGACCCCCAATATTCCTCTCGCATGAGGGATAAGGGGAGGGAACAGAAGCGTGGCGCGAGGGGGCAGACCTCTCGTGGCCGCTTCAACAGGTGACTATCAACCATTTCGGGCGGGTCAACTACAGGATTATTGGAGAGAATGGCAGGCTCTAGATGCCCCAGAGACCATCTTACATATGATAAGAGGATACCGCATACCATTCATCCGAGAGCCCTTGTTGATAAGTCCAAGCCAAGCTTCCGCAAGGAGGTTCAAAACGAAAGTAACCCCGGAAATGACAATGGTGAGAGATGGTACATGGAAGGAGCTGGCGACAATGCCACCTTTCTATCAACACTTTTTCTGGTTCAAAAGAGCGACGGCTCGAAACAGCCGATCTTCAATTTAAAAGCTATCACAAATTGGATTGCAGAAATCCTGCGTAGACAGGGTATCAGGATCATTGTGCACCTAGACGACTTTCTCCTGGCTCATCAGACCAGAGAGGTCCTCAGTCAAACATGAGAAGCTCTTTAATTGTTAGAGCGGTTAGGTTGGTCGGTAAATTTCCAGCCAGCAGTCAGTGGAATATCTTGGAACTGTGTAGAACCCCCATCTGAAACAGAAGTCCTTAACCAAATACAGACGCCAAGGTCTTTGGAACTCACTTCAAAGCTTTGTGACAAAAGGAAGATGGACTCTGAAAGAAGCTCAGAGTATTCTCGGAAAGTTGAATTTTGCAACCTTTGTGGTCCCCAGAGGTCGACTCCATACTCGGCTGATACAATTACAGGTAATGCTGAAGCTGACCCCTCAGCAAAAGTCTCCGATAAAGAAGGAGGTCTTGTCGGAAATGAAATGGTGGATGATCAACTTAGATCATGTTTCAACTCTTCATTTTCCCAGCCCAACTCATCCTGAGCCCTGATCGACTATGTACCTCTGTCGGGTTGTTGGACAGACAGTTAGAGGGGGGGATATTGCAACATGAAGGAGATGACAGCAATCTTAAATGCCTTAATGTCTCTGGCTCAGAATTTGAGAAGTTCTTCGTTACTCATTCAATCAGACAACAGGACAGTTGTAGCCTACTTGAGGAACGAGGGGGGCACCAAGTCAATGGGTCTCCTTCATCTGACATTTCAGATTCTTGCGCTTTTGGACAAGCACAGAATCTCTTTACAAGTGCAGTATTTGCCGGGACGCTACAATGGCCTCGCGGATCATCTATCCCGAGGGATGACATTACCAGAATGGCACCTTCTACCCCCAGCGGTAAGAGCTGTTTTTTCACAAGTGGGGCAGTCCAGTAGTGGATCTATTCGCTTCCTCGAGGGCTCACGTCATGGATCAGTATGTCTCGGTAGATTCCCACGACAAGAGAGCAATGCTTCACAACGTGTTCAGCAGGAGTTGGAATTTCCCCTTGGCATGGATCTTTCCTCCCCCCTGCTTAATGCCACGAGTGCTGGCACATCTGAACAAGTCATCAGGGGTGTACCTGGTTGTAGCCCCAAATTGGCCAAAAGTGTTGTTGTTGACCTCACATAATACCCATGTTGGTCGACAACTTGATAGACTTATCGACAGGACTTCATCCTCAGCAGGTCCAGAAGCTCCAACAACAGGTGTGGAAGATTGGGGGTGGAGTGAAGCATTGAACGATTGGTCACAGCAAGAGAAAGCTCTGTTGAATGCGGGTTGGCGCAAATCTACGCTTTCAACCTATCACATGGCGTGGAAAAGCTGGAAGGAGTGGTGCGCCATTAATAATACGTGTCCTAATAACTCTTCGGGATCTCAGCTGGCACGGTTTTTAGCATACCTAAGAGTGAAGAAAGGCTTGGCTCCCAGTACTATAGCGCTTCACAAGTCTGCAGTGTCGGTTTTGTGTGACCTCAAGGGCGATTTGAGGATAAGTAATCATCCCTTGGTCAAGCGAGTGATGAGAGGTATAGATAATTATGCAAATAAGAAGCCTAGAGCATTTACTTGGGATCCAGGACACTTGGTATCTTGGCTTTGTAAAAATCCTCCAAAAAGAACCGACTCTTTTCGAAGCATCTCGCAGATGTTCTGTTATTTTACTTTTGGCATTAGGAATGCGAGTACATGATCTGACCTTACTACATACATCTCCTGATAATCTGGTTGACAATGATGTTCACATTATATTATGGCCAGTTTTTGGTTATAAGACGGACACCTCTACACATAGGCAGTCTGGTTGGAAGCTTTACAAAGCAGAAGATCGTAATATAGATCCTATATTTTGGTTGAGAAAGTTTATGTCTTTGGGTGAGAACAGAAGACATGAAGCTGGTGTTAAATGTCTGTTTATTTCCACATTGGGGCCTGCAAGGCCAGCCTCGAGAACTGTTATTGGTGGATGGATTAAAATAATTTTGAAGGATGCTGGGATTGATGCCTCCCCTGGGAGTTTGAGATCAGCTGCAGCTTCAAGAAGTTGGCTGGAAGAGTGCAGAAAACACTTTCAAGAAATATCACAGAAAGCAAATCAGAGGTCTGAATGTTGAGGTGCTGAATCCCCCTGAAGTCTTGAAGTATTTCAAGTAATATATTAATAGTCACAATTTTGGCTTTAGAATTGTCACCAAGCGATAACAAATACTTCTCACATTATATATTCTGGATAAGCAATGACACACATAATGTTGGAGTTTTACCTACCATTAAAACTCTTATTATGTTGTCTGGCTTATCCAGAATACACTTAAGCTCTGCTTGGTGAGTCCAAATTCAATCAAAACGGCGTCTCAGCCAACTGCATAGGCGACAATTATACAACTGAAGGAAGTTGCAAAAGAAAGGCGGGAAATTCAAGATATAGCAGCAGATACGACAGGCGCTGGCGTGAAATGAGCGCGATATCTCACATTATATATTCTGGATAAGCAAGACAACATAATAAGAGTTTTAATGGTAGGTAAAACTCCAACATTAAGAAATTATACTGAAAATCGCTGAAAACAAAAGAGTGTTCCTTACTTTCCACATCATATTGTGAGTATATGAGACTATGGCGAGTCTATTTATTTATATAACGTCATTGCGCTCACCCTAATACATGCAACGCTTCCCTCATACAGAGATGCAATTGTCTGTATGAGATTCGTATTCACTCCATACTGAATGAATATTCAATTTTTGTTAGAATAACCCTCTTTATAACCTTCAGAAGTTAATATAAAGAGAGTTATTCTGATAAAAAATATATTTTTATTTTATTTTTTGACTTGATTTTGACACATACCTATATCGGATGCCATAGATAAAGTCAAATAGTTGAAAGAAGAATGAAAAGGGAGTGGTCTTTACCTTTCTGCTGTCTGGCTGTTATGAAGATTGGATAGATCCTGGTGGCGAGGTGGCTTGACACCGATATGCGGGCCGGATATTCTGAATCGAAGAACTGCAAATAAAACAAAACCATTCAACAATATATTTAGATTTACATAAGTCAAGAAAAGTGAATAAAAATAACAGACAAACAAAAACAACAAAGCCTAACCAAACCGAATCAAAACTATACATTTATCACGTTCTCCTGACACTGTTCTGTTTTATTCAGGTACTGATTTCTTACTGCTGTATTATTAATTTATTCATTTATAGTATTAACGCCTTTTGGCTTTTACATAATATAACATAGTCAGGTATAAGTGCTTGGAAAACAGCAAGAAATACAAAAAAGAAGATGAGAAAGACATGAAATGTGTAGATTACAAATCAAACAATAAATACTACAATATTGCAACAACGAAAAAATATATTTGTATAATATATGTAAATACAAACTAAAATAAAGGATGAGGCAAGCTAAAAATGTTTAATGGTAGATAAATAAATAGACCTCATTTCCAATGAAACAATAAAATTAAGAAAATCTGTGAACAACATAGGGGACATACATTAATTACGCGAGCTCAAAAGGGAGGGGAGGGGGTGGGAACAAAATCTCACGTTACTTGAAAAGAATATACGAAATGGCCCAAATCTCACCAAGGGGGGGGAGGGGTCTAGATTGGAAAAAAAACTGCTCACATAATTAATGTATGCCCCCTAATAAGAATAGGCACTTTGTAGATTGATAACATTATTTGCCCAAATTTGAATTTTCGAATATTGTCAGGTTATTAGTAACCTGAGAATGTTTATCATTTTTTTTTTAATAAAAATTAAATTACATGTATTATCAGTGTAGCATTATTTAAATACAATAAAGATATTTATCTTTTCTTATTCCATATCTTTATTTACTGTTTTACAATATGTATTATATCAGTAAAGTATGCATACATTTTTGTCTCTAAATGATTTTGTCAATAAATTTGGTCAAAATTAAAAAAATGGTTTTCTGCATTTAGCTTTGGTGTAGCCGTCAATTACCGGATACCAAGAAGGATTGAGCTTAGCTCCGTCGTCTCTATTAATGTTAGTAGGATTTTTATGAATTTCAATTGCCTCTAATGTAATTAGGCATGCTCTATATGTTTTGGGTCTTCCCAGGACTTCAGGAACAAATCCAAAGATCGTCCGCTCTGTCTGGCCCAAAAAAACTTATAGAGCACGCCTAATTACAGAGGCAATTGAAATTCATAAAAATCCTATTAACATTAAAATTAGACGACGGAGCTAAGCTCAATAGTTCTTGGTATCCGGTAATTGACGGCTACACCAAAGCTAAATGCAGAAATTCATCTTGAAGTATACTAATGCCAGCCCCTAACAAAAATGTTAGGGGTCGTCCATTACCATGTGATTTTTAGCTACTTTTTAACCCCCCCCCCCCCTCCCCCCTTGTGATATGTGGTGAGGTTTTAGACTAAACCCCCCCATACCCAAATTCACATGTATTTTTTTTCGTACAAAGTATATTGAAATTTTCAGAATATTATTACGAAAAATAAATACACGTGATATCTCATTATACCCCCCCTTTCGAGCCTCACTGGATTAATGGACGACCCTTATGTATAGTAAAGTTTAAGAGAGTGAGTTTTTGAGAGAATAAAATGTTCAAAAGAGTGATTTTTTTTTTTTACCTCCAAAATTTCCATTTTTTTTAAATTGAAAAGATTAAAAAGAGCTTTTTATATGTGGGGGATTTTTTAGTTAGAATTTCAATGTTTTTAGTTCAAATATGGCGTCCTGAGGCACTTTATAGGGTGTATTATAAAAATCAAACTTTGTTTAAAAAAATACATAGTGTATATAATAAATTATATTGTTATTAATAATTAATATTATTTATAGAAGGATTTCTACCATAGAATAACACAAGAAATGCCTCTTGGGCGTGTTTCATGATTCAATTATAGGCCCAATATCAGCCTATATTTCCATACAAAACTGTTTTACAATGATTACAAAATTCAAATGTGATGACGATATATAATTTCTGACAAGTGTAAGAGAGATAGACCGCATGCTAATGATCTAAAACCAAAAGGTACTAAGTCAGGGCCACATTTGTTTCCCTTCAAATTTGTATGGAAAGCACTTCCAGTTTTTTCTTTATTCTATGATTTCGACAAACATCGCCATACGGTGTACGTCTTTACTCCTTAACTTTCCTATTTTTTTACTGACGTAGGTACACGATACGTATATACTCTCCTAGAGTTTAATTGACTGTATTTTAGTACAAATTAATTATTGCTAAATTCTATGTTCGCT
Source organism: Limnephilus rhombicus (assembly GCA_929108145.2). Classification (NCBI taxonomy): domain Eukaryota; kingdom Metazoa; phylum Arthropoda; class Insecta; order Trichoptera; family Limnephilidae; genus Limnephilus; species Limnephilus rhombicus. Next base: position 10,380,920 of record OV815296.1, read on the forward strand.
TGTGCAAAACTTTTAAGAAAGAAAAACATTGAAAAAATGAGATTTCTGTTTACTAAGTGATTACTACAATCTAAGGTTGTACTTATATCAATAGATTATAGGAAATGATAAGAACTAACTGGCAAAATGAAATGACTAGGTCCATTTTCATGTCATGTCAATACACAAATCTTATCTTGATGAATATTAGCGATAAGTTTTGTGTACAGTAATCAGAAAATAAATATGTATCAAAATATACATAGCAAAAAAATATATATTTAACCCTAGATAACTAACCTTATTTTTCGACGCTTATCACAAACCTTCGTCATTTCGACTACGGTACTAAATAAATATATACATATTTCTTTTTATTATTAATGAACAGTGTTTGTATTATTTCTCATATTTAGAAAAACAAAAATATCAAATTTATTAATCAACAGCCTTAAGAATGAGACCATAGTTTTCATGCAAAATCAACAATTGTAACATTTTTAAAGTTGGTATTTGAATGACTTGAATCAAGTAATAAAATAATATTTTTGGTGAAAATCTAGAAACTAATAAAAATTTGGTGAAAATCTAGCAAAAGTAAAAAGTCACATTATCACTAACCTTCGTCGATGCGACGAGCCATGGTTGCTGAATTGGCGCTCGTGGACTCCCCCCATCGTCCGTACTACCGTCAATAGCACAAGTAACGGACCGATTGAGATTAGCCAGAGTATGAAAGAATTACGGTCGCGCGCGCGAAAGTTATCACAGTTTTTTTAATCCTGCGTCGTCGATTCGACGAAGGTTAGTGATCTAAGGTTAACTAAATTTTCGATTTATTGTCTTTTAGAGCATTTCAAACTTTCGCTATCAATATTTTATTTATTTATTTATTTAATACATGAATTATCGAAAGTACATGTAGTTTTTTGTGATATTTCACCCTCCATGCTGGGGATGACCCTGTGTTATGCCGGGTGAAGTTTACAGTTTGCGGATATACATTCATTAGTATAGGTTGAAATTTTTCACTAATTGAGACTATGCACACAAATTCTTCTACAATAAGAGAGTTTATGTAGTTATGTGAATTACAATAATAACAAGATGGATTACAAGAATAAGGTGAAGAAGTTAAAGAATTATTGGAAAAGATAAGTTATTATTAGTATATTAAGGAATTATTGATATATAGTTCACAGTAATCAGTCTTATACATATAATGCTGCTTAGATATTAAATAAAGATATATTATGTTTTGCCTGCTCTTAATACTATGCACACAGATCTTCTATAATAACAAAATGATATACTTATAGTTAGATTGGGTTACAAGAAGAAGATGAAGAAGTAAGAGAATTATTAGAAAATAAAAAATTTGAGGAGTTGTTAGATATAGACAATAATATGCATTGGCATCATATTAACCCGTCTGCTTGGTTCAATATATTCGCACGTCACAATCCGGAAGCCTGAGTTTCGCGGGTAAATTCTGAAACCGTCACTTTGGATCGAGATTGTAAAATATCTATGCAAGATAGCTTTCATATTTCAAAGACAATAAGAAGCATTGTTTTGTTCTCTTTCTGGTTGAAAGAAAAAATACATTTGTTTGCATGAGAGGAAGAGAGATATATAGCTTTTAAAATATAAGGTCGCTCGGGACGTTTTTGGTCTTATGAAAGTATAACGCAATTACTAGTTTTGGGATGTATTTATTCCTAAACAAGCAGACGGGTTAAATAAAATAGGTACAAGATAATTAATGGCAATTTTCAGCAAAAAAACTTGAATATCCACTTACTTCCCAATCTTCCTCTTTCAGATGTTTCCACTACCCTAAATCTCTCTTCACATATCAAAAAGAGTGATGCGTGCGAGTGATATTTTGATAAAGAACGCTGTGAAAGGGTTAACTTATTAAATCAAATATATTTGAAAAAGCGGCATTTTTCTTTGGCGCCAGTGATAATAGATAACACAGGGCTGTTGATATAATATGCTAATGGTAAACCACGCATACAAATAAGATAAAATAAATAAAGTCACATTTATCACAAATGGATTTTTTTAAAGTAAACTAATAAATAATTCAGGGAAATCCTGTGAATAAAAACATCAGATAAATAACGTTTGTCACTTCCTCTATTCCGTCACTCCTGGACACACTGTCCCCCAGATTCTTAACCACCTCTCTTACCCTTTTCTTTGACAGAATTTTCTCTCCTTCCTTTCCCGCCACTTCCTGTACTCCGTCACTCCTGGACATACTGTCTCCCAAATTCCTACCCACCTCTTACCCTTTTCTTTCACAGAATTTTCTTTCCTTCAAAAACCCTCCACACAGTATCACAGGGGTATCTTCTGTCGAGTTAACGTAAAAAAAATTTAAAACATTTACCTTTCTTAACATTGCAGGTTCTATATTTTCGCCTTTGACAGTTGCCAAAACTGACTTGCAAAGTCATAGAAAATTCATTTAAAAATATTTTAGAGTAGCTAGATTAATGAAACCATCGGTTACGTCAAGAATTTTGGCACAAGTGATTCTGACCTTGTCCTTCATATAGTTTCTTTATACAAGGGTTAAAATCGCAATTGAAAAAAAAGCAAAAATAAATTTGTGGCTGAGGGCGGGCTTCTGTCAAATGATAGGTTAATCAAATATTTTCATGACTTTATTTCAATCTATCCATTAATTAACAGATTCAAAATTAGTTCATTCTATTCAAAAAGTTGTTTGAAATAGCTGCAGTTGTGTTTAGTGACCAGATCTGAATATCCAGGAACTTCCCAAGCCTTTGTCTTTCTCACATCCTCTCCCTCCCTACTTTCATCAGCCTAACAACATTCTTCAATAGGCCATTTGCATCATATTTTTTTTAATTAAATAATAAGATGTTCATCACTTGGAAGTTTACGGAATTTTGTATTTTTGAAACCCTAGCGATTTTTTGAAAATTTCAATCCGAAAAATCAGACCATTTTTTATAAACTGGAAAGACATGACATAATTTTATAGGTGCGAAAAAACGATAATTACATATCCGAAAATCATTTAAAAAAAAGAACATTTTCCACAAAAAAGGGCACAGGAGAATATTGAGGCATACCAAAAATATTACATCTCATAAATATTTTTTTCCTTGATCCATCTTATTGATCATAAATCATTATAATGTACAACGTCCATATTACTAAATCCAATGTAATATTTATTTATTTTTAGATTTATTTATTTATTTATTTCAAGATTTTTGTTTATACATTACAATGATAATATATGCAAGATTACAAAATAATTCATGTTTTATTCTACTACTCCATAAGTTGAGCTCTAGGAGTTCGTGTTTATGGGAGGAGTATTTTACATGCAAAAAAATTATAATGATGTTCATTATGTAAACAATTTTCAAAGAACTAATGAAATAAATATCTTAGGTAGGTACACAATTTAGACAATATCAATACAATTTTTTTAAATATTAAATATTACTGTTTAAGTAAGGGTAAATTAATTAATTACATAAAGGGTAAACATTAAGGGTACAATATGTCATTATCCAATTTAAGGGACTTAATTTGTTTTTTGAATAATTCATATTTCAGTGTATCTGTTATATTAATTTTGTTATTGGATAATAATATATTGTACCATCTTACACCTAAATACAAATAGTGGTGCTGAGCCGTGGTCGTTCTAAGCATAGGGATGGCTATTAAGCCATTAGTTTTAAATCTATTGCTTATGCTATCTGAGGGGTGAACTTTTTGAATAAAATATTCTTTATAAATTTGGCATAAGGCGTTTCTCTTATACAATTCTGTAACAGATGGTACATTAAATTCCCGAAATATCTGTATAGTAGGGTAGTCGTATGGTTTCCTAAGAATGGTTTTTATAATTATTCTTTGAATTATAATTATGGGCTGTAAGGAAGCCTTAAAGGCCCCTCCCCACCCAATAATGCCGTACTGTAATAAAGACTGAATTAATGCATAATAGACAATTTTGATAGTTTTCTTGTTTAAAATATTTCGTATGTTATAGAAAACATAGATAAGTTTTCTTATTCTTTCCACAGTGAGATTGATATGATCTTTCCATTTAACATTTTTGTCTATTAAGATTCCAAGATATTTTACATTAGATTTATGATTCAGCTTAGCGCAGTCCATATTACATATACCGTCATTTGCACAATTTTTGGAATGAATTGTTATGTTAATTAAATTATTTGGCACATCTTCTTGTAGAGAGAATGGAATGTAATAAGTTTTTTCTGTGTTAAGTGATAGTAAATTGTTATCGAACCAATTTTTTAGAACCTTCAAGTACTTGTACTTGTAAATTATAATAATAATAAGAATATGTATTATAAAATTTGATTTTGTTAAAATCAGCACCATAACCATTATACCTCTAAAACACGTACCGACATCTAAAATGTACGGGGTTCTCTTCATAACATCTGTCAAAAAATCAAACCAAATGATAAGTTCGCAGAGAACAAACAATAAATCTAATGAACGTCAAATGACAAATTCAAAAATTCACCTGAAATCAAAGTGATGCCATATAAAAAAAATAAATCAGTGTGGAATTTTAGAAAATTAATAGGAACATTTTCGGAGACGGAACATTTTCATGTAGTGATGTCACGAGCCCAAATAATGGATTTATTTATTTAAAAAAAAAAAAAAAATGGGGCATTTCTAAAAAAATTTACTAACATTTTCGTAATCTTAGTAAAAAGGCGTTATGAAATCCATGCAAGTGGCCTATTGGTGATGTCATAGTCCCGCTGACTCTGGCCAATTGATAAAATCGTTTATAATTGCAATTTGTGTAATGTCAATTTTGCACATTCTCTATAAAACTTTATCAACTTTGAAATGAATAATCAGAGCGATGAGTACCTAATAAAATATACTAGGAACTGATAACAGAGTAACATCAATCAACTATCAACAAAATGATGTACAGAAGTACAGAAGGAGAAAACACACTTTTTAACTTCTGCCAGGTGCAATATATTGACTGCTGAGTTAGGGCACAATGTGGTTGACGGACAGACACAATTAACATTTAAAAACATAATTAAAAGCTAATTAAGTTCATTTATACAACTTCCAAGTGATGAACATCTTTATTATGAGTGCCAAAAGAAGAACATTTTCTGTAAAACAATTATGTATTTGACCTAAAACTAGTAGAACAAATTGCAATTAAATTTATAACCTACTAACAAATCCCAGGCGAAATTACCTAATGATATTCTCCGGACTTACGTAATAGGTACTACAACCACGTAATAATTTTAAATATTCCTTTAACTTGTATAATAATGTACTGTAAACAAAACAAAAAATTACCAAATACAGACTAATAAATTTTTGATTTTAGTAGAGCATTATACTGAGTATTATAAAGTTAATTAAGAATTTAGTTCGTTTTTGACATGGAGGAGTTCTTCGAAACCTTCATTTCTCCCCTCTTCATTTCACTCAGAAAATGTACGAGCCACTCAAAGAAAAGAGTAATGGGCATATTATACGGTTCAATTCTGCCTCGCAATTTGGTTGAAGCTACCAAATTGCACCGTGTAAACAAAACATTGAATGTTTCAATGTCATTGCGCGTCATCTTTCAACCGTATTGAAAATATTCAACTTGTTTAATATTTTCAATGCGATTGGTTCTGTTGTCCATTCGTGCGCATGCGGGAATGCGGCGTTGCATGCGCGCGCAGCACTGTGCGCGCATATTGAAGTGTCAAACTGTGACTGTTTATTTTGTAGTGAGTTGTCAACATAGAAAATGGTTTTTAAATGGAGGGAAGAGCATACGCCTCTGTTCTTAGAGCACTTTAAGAACTATCCAAGCCTGTGGAACATTAAATCAGAGGGATATAATTCCCGCGCGCACGACCTGTTTCGAAGACATTCTAAACTCTATGACAGCAATGTGATTGAATGGTCCACTTCTGTCAAGTACGTGTAAACAGCACACCCTTTCAATTATACGCCGTTCAACCAAATCGCATCAATGTGGTTGAAGTGTGTAATATCGCCATAAGATGACAGAAATTATGGTAAATATTTCCAGATCGAGTCCACGCTCAAAACACACTTTGAAAATTAAAAAAATTGTACTATGTAGATAATGGTTAGTAATAAGTAATTCAGTAACCGGAATTTAAAAATATTGCGTTTTAATGGTTATTTTCTTTTTTAATTTAAAAAACGCGAAATGTCATTTTTCAAGGACCGCCATGTTAATTACGACGATGAAACACGCACTTTCAAAAGGAAAAATCACTTTCTGTCAGTTAGACAATAATAAGTACGAATTGCAATCTTCAGAAATGATAAATAATGCGTATTAATCATTATTTTGTTCGGTTTCATAAAAACACGAAAAATCACGCGAGACGTTTGCCATCATAATTAATAACATGGCGTTCCTTGAGAAATGGCATTTCGCATCTTTTAAATTAAAAAAATAACCATTAAAACTCAATATTTTTCAATTCCGGTTACTGAATTACTTATTACAACTGTAATCTACCTAGTACAATTTTTTAAGTGTGTTTTGAGCGTGGACTCGATAGGGAAATATTTACCTTTGAGTGCAGTATTTTCCATCTCCCAAATGCAAAAATTTACCAAATACACTTACCTCTGTACCAATATATTCAAAGACATATTCTTCCGTCCTATTTATGTTTATTGTGTAGTCCAAACCATATTCGTATCTAAAAAAAGCAATACAAAATGATTAGCAAAATTATTATCAAGAAAATATGGTCCCACAATATTTAATTCCGTGGAAAGATTGTAAATCCATTATCAAAAAACCAAAAAATACTAAGTAATATGACAAATGGAAGCACTGTTGAAAACCAGCTACACTCCAGGAGAAATCCTGAATATATAGCTGAGCAGTGACCTTTTTGTCAATAGAATTAATGATATAATGAATTTAGTAGTATATAGTGAATGTAGTCCAGTGGTAAGACTCTTGACTGGCACTCCGAAGGTCGCGGGATCGAATCCCGGCGTGGCAAATAAATTTTATTTGATTAATTTGTGTTATTTCACAATTTATTCATTTAAAATAATATGGTATATTTGCTGCACGTTCCCGAGTGGAAGATACTCTCAGTATCGCCCTGGTGTAAGACCACCATTCAGAATTGAAACGTTGCTTGAAATGGCTTTAGCCGTGTTTGGTGACCAGATCTGAATAGCCAGGTACTTCCTCACCTTCCTCTTCCCTATCTCCTTCCCCTCCCCACTACCTTCAGCCTCACAACATACCCCAACTGGGGATGTCATAGTCCCACTGGCTTCAGACGGGAGCAGTTGGGGACTCTTGTGCGGAATTCATGTAAAAAAAAAAAAAAAAAAATCAAAATTGTAAAAATCTGTTGAAGAATAAAAAGAAAAGAAAAAAGAGTCTTCAAACAGCTGAAAAAAATCTAGGTATTGAACTTCAATTTGCAGATTTATGGATGTAGATGATGTGGCGACCTCCCTGAAGGACAATCCTTTAGTCTAGGTATGGGGAATCTGTGGAGGGTTTTTGATGCGGCCCGCGAGCACTTTGGTGCATTGTGATAGTAAAAAGTAAAAATAAGTTTTTTGTTCAAAGTGTAACAATAAAGTTATAGTTGTAGGTTTAACTGCCATCGTATTTCAAAGGAACCCATTTTCGTGCTGCAAGTAAAGTTTTAAAATTCAAGTTGCTGCCAAAATCGGAGGAAAACCATTATCATGTTCTGGGTGTAGTTTTAATTTCAGCGAGTCCCCACATACAGGTTCACTCTTCGTTCATTTATTAGGTACACCCATAAATATACCAAACCACCCACGGTACACCCATGTTTTTAATTTTATTTTATTATTATTTTCAACTTTCTCTTTAATTGCAATAATTTTACAGATCTTATGCAATATGACAGACTGCGATTGACTGGATTAAAAATGTTTTAAAAAGATTTTAATGTTGTAAAACCCATTTTGTAGTAATGCATAACGCATTTTTGTTTTTTTTTTTAATACTTATTCCAGAGATTCCAAAGTTTACAGTTGAGATATGGGAATTTCGTATACAATTTTAACATCTACGCATAACGACCTAAACGCTAACCTATTGTTATTAAAAACAGAATTTAATATCTTCTTTGACTTTAATTTCATACTTCTTCGACATTCAAACGCCATCTAATAGATTATTCTATTACACTTCATCCGAAAAAATCTCACCAATGAAAATTTAAAAGCGAATTTCAAACTATGGCCTCTTAACAACTTTGAAAAAGTTTTATACAAAGTACCGATATAACCTCAAATAATGTAAAATTTAAAATGCAAATACGCAATAAAAATTAAATATGTCAGATTTAACTTACATTCTATTGTAGAACACAGAATTCTCTGATTCAATAGCAGAGGAGCACAAATTGCACAAATTAGCGAACACAACAAACACTAAAAACCACAAAACCCGTGCCATTTTAATATGACATGTCCAACGGTGACTAGAACGCACTGCCAAATAATTTTCCTGACATTTTATCTATCCGTTTATCATCTGTGATAACGGATAAAGTGGAAAATCCACTCAAGATAAAAAAAATATTAGTGTGAAACCTTCGCTCACGGCATCCCGTAAAACCTGTCAAAATGTCAAATGTCAGACCTACTGTCAAAACAAACACGCGGTGCTGCCAGCTGTTTGAATTAAAAAATCCTTTCTGGTTTACTTCATAAAATAAAATAAAAATCTTTCTCGAGCTCAACAGGTGCCCTGATATTTATTTATTTGTCTGGGATTAGTTTATTTATGGTTGTCTCTTTTCTGAGAGCTGAAACGTTGTTTGCAATGTGATCATCTTGTGAATGAGGACTTACCATAAATAAACCAATCCCGTACTTACCTTGACCCGCCATGACTGAGGGCCAACTCAATTCTTGGAAAACTCGGCTAAAACTAAAAACCAGCGTGCCCTGGCTTATCAACTCTCACGTTACCATCTTTCTTTTGCAGACTGCAGTCCAAAACAACTAAGTGGAACTGCACTAGATTCAATTCGTTTGCATAAGTATCGAAGCAAGTAGCATTTTTTTTATTAAAAAGGTATATTTCTATTTTATTTTGTTATATTACCCATACAAAAGCAGTGCCTTTAGCGGATTACCATGACTTACCTTTGTTTTATATTTTATACGTTTGCAATTTTTTCTTTAAATATATGCCCCTATATTATAAAATTATTGGGAAAAAATTATGTGAAGTGTCTTTTTTTCTTCCCCTTTATTATCTTTAGGTAGGTAATCTTGTATTTGTCCCTTCTCCCTTCTCGTATTGTAACCAAGATATTAGCCTTATCGAGTTCAATTTGATATTTTTTGGCCGAAACGAAGATCTTCCAAATTTGGAAGAGCTCGATAGTACTAATAATTTTTTTCCTTGAGCGATTAAATTCACACTCATGGCAGCACCTTCCGTGACCGTCAAAATTGACGTTTAAAAATGATTTTTTTCGCGAAAATTCTGACAAAAAGTGCGAGGCAGTTGTTATTGTTAAAAGGAGAACCGGCATTCTTTATTCCAAAATTTAAAATGTCGCAGGGAACCGCCAACGCATGTCTAATTCCTCAAAAGCGACACGATAAGATTGCCATGGTCAGTTTTACATCATAATCGATATTGCTAAGTTTCAACAATTATTATTGGAGATAGTGATGTTAATTGATCTGTATTGCGCCGTTTTGTGAAAAATCACCTCTTTCCAAAGAAGATACTTTAGACGCGGGGTAGAAATCTCAAAGTGGGAAGCCAAACGCAAGACAATTGTACTGTTCTCGATTTCTAGTACTTTAGTACTAAACTGTCACTCGTCAAGTAAGGTCATGTCTTACCAGTAGGAAAATTGCATTTAAAAGCTCCAAAATGCCCTCCTGTATGATGAGAAAATGTTTCCATTACACGGCAAACATTAGTAAAAGTGAAGAAATAACATTTAATTTATATGTACACACTATTATTATCGATTATTATAAGCAATACAATTAATTTTCATGTTCCCCGTCCGACAATTTTGTACGTCATTTGAGAAAAAACACACATTCAACACTGAGGTCAACTTCAAACATTCGGACGATTGCGTAGAAGGGTAGTTCATGCGTTGGAAGTTTGGCTTCAGTGTGAATGTAGCATAACTTTTTAATATATGAATAACTTTTGTATTAAGGAATTACTGAAAACAAAAGAGTGTTGCTTACTTGCCACATTATTTTAAGAGCATGTGAGACTATGGCGAGTCTATTTATATAACATCTTTGCCTCTTTCCAGACAAATTGAAATATACTTCAGTAGGTACCTAAGTACCTACTTTATTATTAAAATGTGTCAAGTTCTTGTGATGTTTAATTTTTTTTAATTATTTGGCTTTCATACATGGGTGATCTTGACCATTTCTCAAAATTAGTTACATTTTTATTTATTTTGCAGCATGAAAGATTCGTCTCGGAAGCTAATGCTTGTAAGAACTGTGACGTATTATTAATCGGAGACTCCATTGTGGAGGCCCTTACGTCTTCTCGGGCTTTCCAAAAGTACGCCCCAAAAGGTTGGTACTCTTTTAACACCAAGACACACTTTTAACACTAAGGATCGTGTGACTACAATTTGGGAGGCGGGTATGGGTACCGCCGCCCCGGGAATCATTTATTGGATAACCAACACCTTTGCCGTAGGTCACCCCAAGTGGTTTGCTACGTTTGTTGACTTAGTATAGGTGCCCGGGTTCATGGGGTGAGGTTTGTCCAGGTCTTGGCAGCGGATGCATCTGCCCACCAGCTGCGTGGCAAATTTTCGACTGGACTCTCTCGACCCATCGCCTTTCACTGCAATTGGAGGAATGGATTCATACGTCCACACACACTGACTCCCAGATTCCAACCCACCACTTATTCCTTTTTCCTTCCCAGAAATTCCTCTCCTTCCCTTCCTTAAAAACCTCCACACAGCATCCCCTAAGATGGCATAGGCCTTGAGGGAAATTATTTTCCTCAGGGCCTTCTGTGTGTAAAATTGTATGGCAATGTACAATGTATACAAAGTTGCACATTTACACTGGCCCAGGCGGTGATCAACTTCAACGGGACGACAATCTGTGTCTACTAATGAACTTTACTAAAACGATGGGTTCGCACATGTCAGTGCGCAGACATGCACGATGGGGGGCGCTACTCGCCCGAAAAAATAAAACGAAATGGATTGACTTTACTAAAGAGCTGACTAAACTACTCTAGTGTTCGAACGTGTTTAGTTACTAATACTCGACTAAAGCCGTACTTGCCCAGTGTGAACGGGTCTTTAAAAACATTAATGTAAAAATATTGTTCTTTTATTACCTTTATTGTTTTGTGTTACTTTATTACTTTATAAAATTATTAACCTTAGACTTGTCCTAGTGAGGTTAAAAATTGAATTATAAACAATATATATATATATATATAAATAAATACCCTGCCCAGTTGATTTAGTGAATAAAATCATTGATTTTGTCTATTTTTTTCAGGTAAAACTATCCTGAACTTTGGCATAGGAGGTGATAGAGTAGAACACGTTCTTTACAGAATAGAAGATGGCAACTGGCTTGAAAATCTAAAGCCTAAACTGGTACGTAAACTTCTACAGCTATTGTATTGTTACTTACTGTTGGTATGAAAATGTTACGTAGTAGTATTTATTATATGTATTTAGATGAGACTTGAAAACAAAAAAAAGTTACATGAAAATAGTAAAAATGTAATAGACAAACAAAATAAAATTCTCAAATTGGATCAAACAAAAATTCAGATTTTCAGGTTTCCCTTTCAGTTTTTGGAGAAATGATGTTTGTTGCTTCACGTTTGATACAATTACTTCAAAATTGGGACTTTTTGATGTAAGAGCAATTTGAAAACAGTCTTCGGCGTTCAATCGATTTCTGTTCTTCGTTTTTATGTTCATTAGAGTGGAAAAGCCTTGTTCACAAAGATAGGTTGTTGCAAATGGCAGCAACTTTTTTCCGCCTCCTCATGTGCAATTTTGAAAGCCTTCGTAGCTTTTGACATCCAAAAAGACGACAGATTGGCTTTGAACTCAAATTGAATACATGCTTCAGTATTAGATCAAAGTTCAAGTATTGTTTCTGCCAAACCCGGAGGTTCTTCTGGTATGTTAGCAATTTCACATTTAAAAGGATCTACAACCCAATTGAAAGTATGTATATCAAGATCTGGAAAGTAGTCAGAGAACCGCTCTCTGAGTTTGGTAAGATGTTTTATAACTGTATCCTTGATGTCATCAAAAGTAATATTTTCACAGTCTTCCAAAAACAAAGCTAACTTTGAAAAAGAAGCTATCTTGTTCTGTTGTAAAAATACTAACACGTTTATGAAATAGCAAACTAGAAAAAATTCCTTATTACCCAAAGAAAAAACATTTTTACCCCATTTGGGGTAATTTACCCCGGTTCCCCGACCGCTGTATCAGAATAATTACACAAACTCGCTAGACAAACCCTGCTTTGCCAAACAAACCATTCAAAACCTGGGATGTTTTTTAAAATTATGATGAAATGTAAGTTTATTTCAGAGAATTTATCTTATAAGATTGGTACTTCTGACAAATGTCATATTTGATTGCCTATTAGTTAAAAAAGGAACATTCCGTATTATCCATGCATCAAACTTCGACAACACGAACGTTCTGTATTATCCGTGAGGTGGACTAACTGCATATTTACCAAAAACAATGCCATGTTACATAACCATGTCGGTTAGATAATGTTGTCGTGTAAAGTAATAAAAAAAAATTCAATATCATTTCAGCTCGTGCTATTTGTGGGAACAAACAACACAAATTCTAAGCCGGAAGATATTTCTGAAGGAATAGAAAACATTGTCACAGTCGTGAAAGGAAAAGTTCCAGATACAATAATTGTTCTGCCAGTGAGTATAAAATTCTAATGCATATTCATGATTATGTTTGTATTGGTACACAACAAATACGTATACAATTTTGTGTTTCTTTGTTTTATTATCAAAAATCTGATAATGCAGGATATAATGAGGGCTTTAACTCTTGGTGGGCCGCTGCAAAATTTTCTTGTGTTTTTGCAAAATTATGTTTTTGTGAATTGTATCGTTATACCAGATAATGTTTTTACATCTATGGTCATGAAGACAATGTTGGATGTGCGATTTTGTAGTTTTGCAGTAGAGCTGTTTAAAGTACCTATAGTTTCTGCATTTGTACTGTTTTGAGGTCAAAAAAATAGCATAGGTTTAAGTATTACGTAACGCAATTTGGGGGGGGTCTCGTAAAACGTTACTGTGCATTACCGGGGCGAGAGGGGGGTTCGAAAAACTCATTATGTATCATGTTTTTTTATTTAAATAAAAAACTAGGGAATTAAAATCTTCCAAGTTGGCAACCCATTTATGTTTTATGGGGAATCCCTCGATTGTATCGTATGTAATTTTTATTCGGTTCTCCCAAGTCGGCAACCCTTTTCGTTTATGTTTTACGGGGAATCCCTGGACTGTATTGTATGTCATTTTTATTTTATTTTCATTGTCAGTATTCCTTAGTGTTTTAAACACGAAATACACATAATATGTGTGATTGTTTAATAAATAACAATATGAATAAATAAAATAAACAATATATGCACATATTACGAGTTAGAAATCTCTTGTTTTATTTATTACCACAAACGCGATTAAAACAAGAACAAAGGTATTTCAGCGACTTTCCAGTACTTTGCACAACTTAATTGTGACTATTAGGTAAAAATAGTCACTTGGGTGTTACGTAACGTTTAGGGAGGGGGAGGGGGGGTATAGAAAAACATTACGGCGCATTACATAGGGGGAGAGAGGGTCAAAAATTGCGTTACGTAATACTTAAACGCTCCATTATGAGAAAAAAATGTGTATATATTTCTTAATTTTTATTTTTAACTTTATGAGTAAAACTTCAAATTATAATATTTAATTAAGTGATGACAATATTTGCGAAACTCAATTGAAAATCTGTAAAAATTAAAAATCAGATAAAGATATGGGCACATCTGGGACTCGTAAAAGAATTATAAAAGCGCACAATGGTCCAGACTGCTGAGGCTATATTCAATCAGCCTTACTAAAAAACCCAGTGAAAATTTTATTCAATTGACAAACGGCCGCGGATATGAAAACATTACTAATTAAAAAATTGTTCATGGAAAAAAATACACATGGTTTACATAGCCTGAGAGAGTAGTTTATCTCTGTTTTATTAATGATGTCTGAACGAAATTTGGAATTTTTCCAAAGTATTTTGAATGTTCTATATATTTCTTATTTTTGAAGGTGTCGTAAAAACAAATACCATTTATACCATTTATAAATACCATTTTAAAACTAGATAAAATTACCTTTTAGATTTGTGTATTTGAAAAACACTTTAGTTTTCAAAAACTGCCATATTTTAAGATTCAAACTCGGAAAAAAATGGAAAAAAATTTCCTACCTAAACATTTTTGACCAAAATGTAGAGAAATTAAAAAAGAATCAAAATTTCAAAAACACAGTCCTTTTATGTAATAAATTTGGATAGAAACTATCACCTCACTTTTTCCGCATGCATACAATAAAAAAATAATAAAAATTTCAAAGTTTTTTTTATTGCCAAAAAAATAACTTATAAATAATACCGACATTTAAAACAGATTTCTTGCATTTTCGTTATTTGTTTTTGGGGTGTTATGCCGTGTTGCGCTACCTCCTTCTTTAGCCAACGTTTCGGACATCGTTACAGTATCCATCATCATGTTACACATGTTATAAAAAATTATCATGTTACACTTCTACCGGATCTGCCCTGATGATGGACACTGTAACGATGTCCGAAACGTTGGCTAAAGAAGGAGGTAGCGCAACACGGCATAACACCCCAAAAACAAATAACGAAAATGTTTTTGGCCGTGAAAATCTTAAAACTTGTCAGATTTCTTGCATCTCTAAAGACATTCATTTCTTTGATACGTTTACGAACACATGTATTAGATATTAATATTATAAAAAATTATCACTTTTAAGAAATTCTCTTAAAAAAAAATCTTAAAATGTAAATTTTATCTGTAACCTATAAAACAATATTCTGACAGTTCAACTTTGAAAGTACTGCATTTGTACAATAACTTGATTAAACTGATGTAAACCACACAAATAACATGGTAAATATATCAATTATGTGAATAGAAGAATAAATTCGTTTTATACAATAGAAATTATTAAGTAAAGTCACAACATTTAGGTACTAACAAAATTTTCGACATCCCGCCATAAACACACCAAGCTGTTTTTTCATCGCGGGACTATTGCACAGGCGCGCCAATAATGCCCCTTGCGGAGAAGAATTAAAACAACATTTTTTCCTAGTAAATTAAAACCATAAACAACGTTGTCAGATCTTCAATGCATTTTAACAGCGTGACAACGTAAGAAAGCTTATTGGTAATAAAACGTGTTTTAGTGTACACGGGGTTTATTTATGTTATTGCAATAACACAGGTTATCGGCTGTGAAAAGTTGTTTTTTTAGTAAGGCTGTATATGTTTATAATCTAATTTTCAGCTCCTGCACCCCAAAGGGAGCACCCCAAACAAATACAGAGAGATTGTTTGCTTCGTGAACAAGCTACTTGTTGCCAAATACTCTACTAACAAAGATGCACACATCGTAGACACGGATTGGAGCAAATTCATTGGTAAGAACTAGGCATCGGATTATATTATGCGTGTCTAATAAAACTAATTAATTTAATTCTAACTAATTTAATGTATAGGGGAGGATGATGATTATCTGGAGGTAGGAGCGGATCATGTGAGAGTTCAATGCCTTTAATATTTCTATTTAAGGATAATTTGATAAAGCTAAGATAAGCGATTGTTACGTTGTATATAAAATTATGTTGGTGTAAGTTTAGAAAGTCAAAAGGCCTCCTTCAACCCCCTCTCGATCCGGCCCGCTACGCAGCAGGTGGGCATACGCATTCGTCGCCAAGACTCGAACAAACTTCATCCCATGAACCTGGGTACTACTGCTGAATCACCAAACATAACGAACCACTTGGGGGTAAACTATGGCAGAGGTGTTGGTTATGCAATAAGTAGTTCCCGGGGACGGCGATACCAAATTTAACATTATTTGACATTAACCTGTTGAATGTGGGATGGTATTTCGAAAACTGGGTGAAAATTACCTCTATGAGTTCTGGTCAAATAACCATATAAAAACAAAGCGATTGTTTTCTGTTTACCAGATAATATATCTTATCATTCATATATATTACATGATATCGTAATATCGTAAGAATTTTTTCCAGAATAGCTAACTAACTAAAAAAAAAATTTTAAAATCTCCCATTTTGGAAATAAAATCTCAAAAAATCAAATGTCAAAAAATATATTCATACAAATATAAAGTGATTTTATTATTTATTTTTATTTTTAACTTTATGAGAAAAACCTCAAATTATAATATTTAATTAAATGAAGACAATATTAGCGAAACTCAATCAATAATTAATTTGAGTAAGTTTATTGATGTAATTAGGGATTTTTATCTACAGTAGGGCGTGTGTAACCTGGGGTCGTTTTTCTTTCTTTTTTAAATATTTCATTAATTATGTTTTATCTTTCAGCTGAAGGCGGGACTATCTCCAGTGAATTGATGTACGACTATCTCCATTTGACTGACAGAGGATACGGCATTGGGTGGAAGCCAGTTCTTGATGATATCGATGACTTGCTCAGGAAACATTCCACATAAACATTTCAATTAATTTATTAATTATTTAGCTTACGAGGGGAAAATCATCATTACCTTTAATAATTACCAAAGGCTTGTGTTTAGTTTAGCTTAGATTTAAATCTATTTTTAAGGGATATAAAACTAAAGCATTTCATTTTTCATGTATAACATGTAGGTTTATATTATATTTTTAGGGTGTCGAGCTTTGTTTAGATGTGTATTTCTAAATTTTGATGTCAACACAAAAATAATATTAAATTGCATTAAACACTGGCGGCAATTTCAGGGGGAAGAAGTCTAGTGGTGGTGACTGCCCTAGATAAATCTGGTTGTGGAGGCTGTGCGAGAAGAGGGTCTGCAATGGACGGAGGCTGCTGCTGCTGGGTTTCCGGCGTCGTCCCTATGCAGGCGTAATTGGAGCAGTCTGCTCCAGTCGGTCCATTGCCAAGATGCTGATAAATATATATGATTGTGATGATAGCTTGTTTCGAAATGATGAGCTGATCATCCATTAAATATCACTTCTTATTGATGGGTAGTAAATAACGAGACTTGTGAGTAGATTTATTCTGTTATTATTTGAACTGGGGGAATTACAAAGTAGGAAGGTTGTTGAATAAAGGGCTCTATTTTGGTGTGTCAAGCACACATTTTACTCATTCCCTTCCTTTTATAATAAACACAAACAGTAGGATGCTTCGGTCGCAAGCTGTTGTTCCACGTGGAAACAAATTTGAAGAGATAAAAATTTAGTCTGAAAAAAAACAAAGGAAATATGGTGGAGATGATAAAACGGGAATCTGCAGGAATCGCTCTATTCTATGAAGGAAAATGGTTACTATGGTTATGGTAAAACAGGAATCTACTAATATTTAAAATTAAATTGAACCGCAGAGACATCTGTTGATAAAATAAACAAAGGTAATAAAGTAAAAGACCTAAGATGAAGCAGACATGTCCAATTATACTTCTGCATAATGAAGCTCAATGTCTCCAGTGCTGTTCAAAGTATATATGGACGAACTTAGTAAAACATTGAACAAAGCAAGAATCGGATGCCATGTTGCCGGAGTATGTATGAATAATATAAGTTATGCAGGTGACATGGTCATACTAGCCCCATCAGTAAGGGCAATGAGAAAACTTCTGGCCATATGCCATGCATACGTCGATAGTCATGGTTTGATGTACAATGCCAAAAAGTCATCATTGCTGGTGTTTAAAGCAAATACTGGTCCTACTGTCATTCCACCCATTCTCCTCGGCGGAGACAATGTCAAAATCTGCAGGGAAATAAAATATTTGAGGCATGTCGTCACTGATGACCTAAATGATAAAAATGACATAGAACGCCAAAGAAGAGTACTTAGCGTGCGAGCCAACATGCTCGTCAGGAGATTCAACAGGTGCAGCTTTCCGGTGAAGAAGCAAATATTCCAGAGCTACTACATGAGCTTTTACACCGGTGAACTATGGACAAGATACTCACAAGGCGTCATGGACACACTTCGAGTACAATACAACAATGCATATAGGGCGCTATTCGGCCTACCTTGGAGATGCAGTGCCTCGCAGATGTTCACAGAAGGAAGGGTACATGGGTTCACTGCTTTGATGCGCCACAGAATAGCCGGGGTGAGTCAGCCCTACCAAAGATCGGAGAACACCCTCGTCCAGGCCGTGGCCCAGTGGCAGGGCGCGCCTCTTCACCAAATATAGAGAATTCATCTGAAGCCCCCGTAGTAGATATACGAGTACTAAATATGTGTGTATATATATATATATATATATATATTTTTTTTTTTTTTTTTAAATCTTTTTTATATTATTTTATTTTTTCTTTTTTATCTATTAAATCCATTTTATGAAATGTATACTTTTATATGGCTGACAGAGTATTGCACTCACCGCTCTGTTCGGCTGAAATAAACAACTTATTATTATTATAATCATGCGGTTTCATCATACACGGTGGTGTCTTTCATACATTTGGACACACATTCTTACGTCCCTCCACACTTAAATCACAAGACATCAACACAAGACAAGACTACATTTAATATTCAATTTGATATTATTGTTGCATCCAAAACTGCTTACGAATTACAGCTTCAGATGCACTTGTAAGGGACTAAATACTAAAAACGAAATGAAATGGTTGATACATGAATTGAAGTCACCAAATGTAGCGAAACACTTGGGGTGACCTATGGCGGTGGTTTGGTTATCCAATAAAAGATTCCCGGGGCGGCGGTACCCATACCCACCTTCTAAATTGTTTGATTAGTGTAATTGTTACTTCTTTTGTAATATAACTTGATTATTCTACATTTTGGAAATTTTCATTTTTAATCCAGAATATCCTAATTTTTTTACATTAACCCCACACAGGAGGCCCTGAGGAAAATAATTTCCCGCAGGGCCTATGTCATCTGAGATGCTGTGTGGAGGGTCTTTTTGAGGACAGGAAGGAATGAACATTGGTCTTGAAGACACCCATGTTGTAGGAGGAAACACAAAGGCTGGCAAATCGTTCAACGAGTCAAAGAAGCGACCCGTTCTCATGTGACCAATGTCAACCATGTGCATATGTTGGACAAGCGTTTGACGTGTTTCCCGACTATGCTCCGGTGCTGAAGGGATCAATGACACTAGTTCCTCGGAGCATCTTCTATTGAAATACCGGTAGAACAAGGATAGCATTCCCACCCTACGCCTGTACTCTAAAGATTGCAATCCGTCTGTTAAATTAGGAGAATCTATCAGACGAACCGCCCATTTCTGCAGAGAGTCTAGGTTTTTTTCAGGTATTTTGGGGCTCCAAACCAGAGGTGGCTGCCAAATTCAACCGTGGGGCGCACTTGTGATTTGTACAGGGTTAGCAGTTGTGTACTATTAAAGTATCTGCGGGCCCTGTACAGTATGCCCCGTTTTGAGAGGCTAACTTTACTCTGGCTTCGATGGAGCCCCCATATCTGAGCTGGTCACTTAGAGTTACACCAAGCATATCAATGGATGGCCTGTTTGGAAGATTGCTTCCGTTGAAGGAGACTAGATTTTCATTTCGATCCCTTTTAGACGTAATCAGACATGATTGGTCACAATGAATTGGTGCACATAACAAAAGGTCGTTGATGTGCAACAAAAACAAAGTCGGAGACGAAACCGATCCCTGTGGGACGCCAGCATTTATCGAGTGCGAGAAAGAAGTGAAACCATCAGTAACTGTCTGAATCGACCTCTCTCTCAAAAAGTTGGCAATCCACGTACACAAGGATTCAGGAAGTCCGTAAGAAGTCAGTTTGTTGACAAATCCTCGGTGCCAAACCCGGTCAAAGGCCTTGGAAATGTCCAGTGCAACCGTTTGGGTTTCACCGAAACGTTCCAGGCACTGCCCCCAAACATGCACCACATAAGCGAGAAGATCACCGCACGAGCGGTTTCGCCGGAATCCGTGTTGACGGTCATTAATAATTTTGTTCTTCTCGAGGTATTTGAGCAGTTTGTCGTTGATCACACGTTCCATCACCTTGGACAGATCAGATGTGATCGCTTTGGGGCGGTATTTGGTCGGGTTGGAACGGTCTCCCTTCTTTGTCATAGGATGGATAACCGCTTTTTTCCAACCAGAGGGCACAGTGCCAGACTTGAGGGACATTTTAAAAAGCTTTTCAAAATTGGAGCTATTTCTGCAGCGCACCTCTGCAGTACCAAGGCAGGTATTCCGTCAGGCCCACTAGCTTTATTAACATCAAGTCCTCATAAAACATGAAGTACTTCCCGATGCCGGATCCTCAGCTTTTCATACGAAAACCGCAGTGAGGAACCGACGTCGGGACAGCACCTTGGTCATAGAGAGTTGAGTTTTCCGCAAACATTTTACCTAATAAGTTAGCCTTTTCGGTGGGGGTATTTGCTAGAAAGCCGTCAGGTCTGGTAAGAGGTGGCAGGCGACTGGATTTGCAGAAATTGCGACCTATTGAGCCCGCAAGCGACCAGAATTGCCTGCTGCCATGCGGGCATGCAGCGAGCTTTTTGCTGCTTTTTGCAAGCTGACGTCAACTGTCGCACACAGTTGACTTCAGCTCGACTATAGAGACAGACACCTCCTTTAGGTCTGAACTTGCTTGCAAGGGTGAAGCCCAGGCAGTCCAGATAGGAGGCGTCTAAAGGCTCAGCTATTTGTGTTTCAGAGAGGAAGAGAAGGTTAGGACGTTGGGAGAGAAGGTGGTGATGGATTGAGTTTTAAGTTTGTGTGCAGGCCGCGAATGTTGGCAAAATTCACCAACATTTTTGGCCTGCACCGGAGTCATCTTCATCATCTTCTCGCCGCTGTAATGAAGTTGATTGGTTTTTGTTGTGTTGTCTTGATTGATTTTTTATTTTTATGATAGGATGTGGGGAAGGAAGGTCTGGGAAGGAAAAGGTATGAGGGGTGGGTAGGAAGCTGGGGATTAGAGTGTCCAGGAATGACGAATGTATGAATCTAATCCACCCACTGCGGTGCAAGGCGATGGGCAGGGAGAGTCCGACTGGAGAGGTCACCCAATGCGCCCCAAACGCTGCTGCTGGGTCCCCCCCGGTCATGAACCGGCACAACAGCAGCGGCGGGGTTTTTACACTCGTTGATGAGGCAGTCCACCCTCAGTCGTGAGACTGAGGGTCGGGCCCCTGTACTACCGAGCGGCCCGGACAGCGGTAACCGGTTGTAAAGGGTCTCCCTCAACCAGCATCTCCCAATCCGGCCCGCCACGCTGAAGGTGGGCCGACGCACCCGCCGAAGTACCCGGGCACCCCTGCTAAGTCACCAAACGTAGTGAACCACTTGGGGTGACCTGTGGCAGAGGTATTGGTCATCCAAAAAATGGTTCCCAGGGGGGGCGGTACCCATTCCCGCCTACCTAATTCCCATCACACTGAGACAACTTGCTCAATCTGTTTCTCACCAGTGAGCCACTCGGGTACAGAATGGAGGTTAAAACGCCTGTTATTATCCCCTGACCACTGCCTGATTCCCACCTCTGTACTATCTTCCATGAACAGTCAACCTGACAAACATGTAAAGAGAAGTGTGGTACTACAGGGTAGCAAAATGGGACGGTATGCGGTCATTCTGCAGTGTATTTCCTTGGAGTGTGGTATGCTGTAGCTCCCAGGACCCGTCAATCTGTGCATGCGAGGTGGGAGAGGTAATCACATCCGCCGCGATGGTTTGCCACATTCCCTTCTCCATTAAATCCTCTGAAGCGGGCACAAAGCTGTGGTTTGACCATCTCTATGTCAAACTCAGTAACATCCGGAGGTCGCGGGTTCGAACCCGGCATGCGCAAATAAATTTTATTTGATTAATTTGTGTTATTTCACAATTAATTCATTTAAAATAATATATAGTATATTTGCGGCATGTTCCAGAGTGGAAGATACTATCAGTATAGCCCTGGTGTAAGACCACCATTCAGAATTGAAACGTTGCTTGAAAATGGCTTTAGCCGTGTTTGGCGACCAGATCTGAATAGCCAGGTACTTCCCAACCTTCCTCTTCCCCACCTCCTTCCCCTCCCCACTACCTTCAGCCTCAAAACATACCCCAATTGGGGATGCCATAGTCTCACAAGATTCCATAGATTCTTGTGCGGTATTAGCTGTAAAAAAAATGCCTTTTAATGCAATCTGGAAAATCGGCACCTTGGATAACCTTTGCAAATACCGAGAATGGGCAAAGGATTGCAAAAGATTTCTAAATAGAGTTAGGAGCGACCACAACCAAAGAATTGTCAAAAAGTTGGTAGACCCCTACTGGTAATCGCTCTTTCTCTCCCCTCCATTCCGCACTGCTATTTCACTTGTGTTGAAGTGTACTATTTTCCCCGCTGGAAAAATCTAATGACTATTATGAAAAACAATTATTTCGAGAGTATAACTGTGGTGTAAATCTCACTACAGTTACACTGAGGGGGAGGGGGGGTCCCACCAAATCTCATTTAATCTCACCAAGATTGGGGGGGGTTCTTAATTGAAAAAAAAACAGCTCACGTAATTAATGTATGCCCCCTAAATAAACCAAGGTAAATATCGGTTCGGACTGGCCACGCTTATTACGAATAATTTTTAGAAAAAAACTTTAGATTTGCCTTAATTACTATAAAAGGAAACTTTTGGGCTTTGGGGCGGCGGAAAATAATGCATTTTAATTTTCAATTGCATAAAACCAAAATTCACTTCGCCAACCGGCACAGCGAAAATCCGCAGCCGTACCTGTCACTGTTATGTTGGTATCCTTGATAAATTAACAAGAGCTAATACGACTGTAGCCGACTTCGTGGGATAAGGCACGTAACTATGAAATTTGTCTAGTGGGCTTGTTTGTGTTTCATGGTTTGTGATACAAAAGAAAGTGCCCCTTTATAACGCCTACTCGCGCCAAGGCAAGAAAAACATCCCAGTTTTCAAGTAGTTTAGCGGCTAAGCTAGGTTTGTGTAACATGGTTTGAGATTCTGGGGTACAATCTCACAAGACGAAAGCTAATTTTAATTTTACGTAATCGAAATTTAGAATGAAATATTTTCCACTTCCCCCAATGCAAATAGTTGCCTTTTAATGTAATTAAGGTGAATCAAAAGGTTTTTTCAAAAAAAAAGTGCATATTAACCGTTGCCAGCGATCTCCAAAAATTACCAAGTAGGTATACGAATAGAGGTTTATTCATAATAATTCTGCTGTGTTTTCATAATTTCGCGGTATTTCATGTAGGTATCCCACGAAGTCGGCTACAGTCTGATATACCTTTAGGTATTTTAATGTCGAAAATTCACGGAACTGACAAATGTGCACCATCTACAATAAGGTCGCCAGCATGGGAGTAGGCGGTAAACACAAAGAGCTTAGTCAGTCAAGGTACCGGAAATAGTCATATAGTTTTAGAAAGCAACGAAGGATGAGCTAAAATCATTTTTACGAACGCAGGATAATATAATAATAACATTTGTACCTAGCGGCGAACACAGAGCGGCGAAAGCAAAGCTGGACCGCAATAAAAATTGGAAAGCCAGGATATTTTCGGCAAGGACTAATAAAACCCAATCGCCGCGCCGAGCCGAGCGACGGGCGATAAACCTTTTCGTTTGACCCTTGCCGCTGCCGCCGATGCAATTAGTTTTGAAGATCTACCCCAGAGCAGGAAGGAAGACCCGAGCGAGAATTTCACCACGAAGTCAGTCACCATTTGCCCGGCCTAGGGGTTGGTACTCCACTTCGCCAACGGAGTGTCCCGACCAGGGATAAAAAATTGAGAGTTTTTTGCAACCCGGCCAGGGCTCTGCAACGCTCTCCAAACCACACGCGACCGCGCGCAATTTCCCGACCAGGGAAATTAACAGACACGCTCGCTTCGGATTTCGACCAGGAACCGCCGATACGTTCGTGAACTTCCGCCAGAAAGTCAACCAAGTGACCGTGAAATATTCCGACCAGGAATTTGCGCAAGTTCCACTGTGCACAAATTTTCACAACAAAGAACTCTCGCGACTCTACCTGTGCAATAACAAGTGAAAAAAATAGAACTTAAGTTTAAAGTGCCTAGTGACTGTGTGCTTACGCGGAGACTCCATCATCAGCAATCAAAGGGAAGTGACTGAACATTTTATTTATTTTAACCACCGAAGTGATTAGATTCTGAACAATTACATAAAGACTTTACCGTAGAATTAAGCAAACAGACTTTCTAAATTTAAGACGAATTAATTAAGTAGTTTTAAGACTAACACTAGATTAATAATTAACACCCGCCTTTTGTATCCTAATGTAATAAATGTGTCGTTTCTTAAACCAGTAGCTTTTTTAATTGTTCCTCCTTAATTTTAAGTTTATAGTTTTAGTTTGAACCCGCCGTAAGGCGCGGGTGTATCAAGTCGTATTAGCTCTTGTTAATTTATCAAGGATACCAACATAACAGTGACAGGTACGGCCGCGGATTTTCGCTGTGTCGGTTGGCGAAGTGAATTTTGGTTTTATGCAATTGAAAATTGAAATGCATTATTTTCCGCCGCCCCAAAGCCAAAAAGTTTCCTTTTATAGTAATGAAGGCGAATCTAAAGTTTTTTTCTAAAAATTATTCGTAATAAGCGTGGCCAGTTCGAACCGATAATTACCTAAACCAATATCAAAAGGAGACTAACCAGCACCCTAGCACCTATAAATATTTTGTAGACCTTCCGATTTTTATCACCAATCTACCGAGTTTTTCAACTCACATCTTCCGGTTTTCGCGGCATGGCATCACTAGCATTTAAATAAAATAAACTAATCCATCACTAGATTCAGTAGGTATTTGATTTCACGATATATCTATGGATTACCTGTCTACCTGTCATGTCAACGCCATCTTAAATTAAACGTCAAATTTGTTAATGTCAGTCGCGGGCCTGTTGTATGAAATATAACGTAATACAATGTGATATAATTACAGTGATAACTTACTTATTAAGTGATGGAACTAATATTTAACAACATCGATTAATTAATAAAACATGTCAAGGTTCGATAAGTTTGTTGATCAACAAGCCAAAACATACACAAATAATGAACAACTACTAACAATTCATACGTTTTATTATAGTTTCGACTAAAACCAGTGTTGATTAATTGTAAATTATAGGTATATCTTCTAACATCATGGATCTATCTATAAAATCACGCGTAAACTCAATCAAACAGGAATGTGTGAGTGAAATAAATGCAGAAAATGTTTTGACAGAAGCCGACATTTTCCCGAATGCTTCTTTATTAAAAAACCTTCTTGCAATGAAAAATTCAAACAATGGCATCCCTGATCAGAATCTGTTAAACAATATCTTATATATCTCAGAAATTCACGGAAAATTAAGTTCAGAAAACGATGAAACACCTAGCGAAAGAAAAATACGTAAATCTAGAGAAAGAAGTCGAAGATATAGGGTAAGGCTAAAAGAGAGAGCTTTGCTAGGAGATTTTCCGATTGTCAGTAAGTCAGTATTACATGGATCTGCAATTGTAAGCGAGGAAGGTATCATAGAGACCCAGGAGGAAAGGAAGAGAAGGTTTGCCAGAGAAAGATCCAAAAGATACAGGCAAAGACTCAAAGATAAGGAATTGGATGTAGTACCTACCCAACACAATGTGGTGCTTGGAAATATAGGTAAGCACTATTACTTGTTTTTTTTTAAATGATTTATTATCGTTTACCAGGTTGACACTGGAGTTCTGGGACGATCGTTGTGGAACATAACCCGATCATTTTAAACTGATCATGAACCACTGATGATCGATCGGGCTACTTTTTCAAAAAGATCTGATGATTTGATCGATGAGCTGTCAGTTCAGTCAGTGGCGAGGGATGTATAAATTTTGTAGACTGGGCAAAATCAAATCTCATTCTCACCACAGAAATAGGGATGGCATTTTTTTTTTTTTACATGAGCTCCACACAGGAGGCCCAGGAGAAAATAATTTCCCTCAAGGCCTATATCATCTTTGGGGATGCTGTGTGGAGGGTTTTTTTTAAGGAAAGGAAAGAGAGGAGAGATCTAGGAAGGAAAAGGGTTGAAGGGGTGGGTAGGAATCTGGGGTTCAGTGTGTCTTGGTCATCCGCCTCCAAGACCTAGACAAACCTCACCCCATGAACCCGGGCACTCCTGCTAAATGACCAAACGTAGCGAACCACTTGGGGTGACCTATGGCAGAGGTGTTGGTTATCCAATAAAGGTTCCCGGGGCGGCGGTACCCATTCCCGCCTCCCAAATTAACTAATTAATCCAATTTGTATCCAAATTGGATTATATTAGCAATTAGCATACTAATAGCCCTTCCGCCACCTGGAAATAGTTCCAACAGTAGTATAAGGAATAAGTTCCATGTAATCCAGTCTCTGGTAACTGGAACTGCAGTGACTGACCATTTCAGATTAACCATCTCTATTTCTGTATTGCGGGAATGATACTCGAGACGCCTGGTCTACACAATTTATACATCTATGGTCAACCTTCTATGCACCTGAAAGTATCCTGTCAAAGATCGTTTACTTCCGACGGTTGATAGTAGCACATCAATGTATTTATGGCAATTTTTTCCACATGTAAAAGCACCCCCATCACTTCGCGAGTAGGTTGTGTAAAATGATTACTCAACCCAGCTCTCATACTGAGAGTATCTTTCATTCACAGTTTAGGGACCAAATCTCAGATCAGTAAATAGTCTTCTCATTCCTCACTTTTTTCAGCATCTTCGAATTTGGCAGCCACCCACGATCTGGATCCCCAATATACCTGAAAAAACCCTCAACTCTATGCAGAAACGGGCGGTCCGTTTGATAGATTCTTCTATCTCAACAAATTTATTACAATCTTGAGAGCATAGGCATCAAGTGGGAATGCTGTCCTTGTTTTAGCGGTATTTCAATGCAAGATTGATCTGGCATCATTGATTCCTTCGGCACCAGTGCACTGTCTGGAAACTCACTAAATGCTCGCCCAACAATTGTACACAGTTGACATTTGTCACACGAGAACGCGTTGTTTCTACAACTGTGTTTCATGTGACAAATGTCAACTGTTTTTCTGTGTTTCATCCCTCTTATGACATGAGTCCCTTCAAGACCCAGGTTTACTCCTTCCGTTCCACAAAAAGACTGCCCACAGCATCCCCAAACATGAAGTAGACCCTCGGGGAAATTATTTTCCTCCAGGCTTCCTGTACAGAGTTAATGTAAAAAAATAAATTTAAATCTGGTGTACTCATATTTAGGTTAATTTTCCTTTACTTCGGGTAAAATGAAAAGAGAAATGGTGCTGTTGAACGAAATATCGGAAACACTAGATATATATATCTCTTCTTTAGATAGCCTTAAGATTTTTTTGTTTAATAATCATCTTCCTAGGTGTTAAGACTGTCAAAATGAGAAAATTGTACAGTAATTGGATAAAAATCTGTTGTGCAATAAAAAAAATAAAAAAAATTGATTTACCTAGATTTTATTCCAAGTGTTTTTGTTGCAGTAATAGGTCGCATTGAGGTTATGGAAACGAGAGCGGAGAAGCGAAGGCGTCTCGCGCGAGACAGATACCGCCGCATCCAAGAGAGGTTCCTCAGGGTCCCTGACGCAGCACTTCCAGACAGACAGGACACCACCGCACTGGACCTTGTGTCCAGAGACATGGGCAGGAAGAAGAGAAGGCGAAGATGCAACCAAAAGAACGTCGGAAAAAGACAAAAAATTAAAAGTTTGTAATGCTTTATTTTATTTTTCGGTTTCAAACTCCATCACATCTAATCAACACCATTTTTTCCGCTTTTGATCAAATTGGGATAGAATTTCAAGTACCCCAACCATCGATATATTAACTATAGATTAGCCCTTCCGTAACCAATTCCAATCCCAAAGTGACACCACCTGCGACAAATTTCATAATACAACTATCCATCGAATTCCGTTGCATCTCTTGCGTGACGTAGTTGTTTTACTAGGAAGAAATTAAACATTTTTTATCAATTGTAACTTTTCTCGATATGCTGCCTCGAATTCATATGCTATGTACATATTATTTTAGGTATTCATATAAATGATTAAATTGTTAATAATAAAGTCCGCCATAGCCCATACCTAAAATATTTCTAACTGCCTGAAATTTGTGTTTTAAAAATGATCTTCACAAAGCTAGTAATTCCGTTACCTGGAACATGCTGGAAAACAAATTAGCTCCACGCAGACCAACTAAAGGTACAAAGCAATGCTTCTTGCGATCTTTTGACTGTGAGACAAAGGACTTTCTCTTTGATAAATATTTTCGTAAACCAATATTTTTGGTTCTGGTGTCATTTTTAAGACCTGCACGCCCTGTCTAGATATACTCGCTCGAAGACCCCAACCTTAATCTTTTTTAGTATTTTTTCCAATTTTTTTTGTCCGTTTTGAATTTAGCAGGATTTTAGTTTCCAGTGTGCGGTGTGATTTTTTTTACATTAGCTACACACAGGAGGCTCTGAGGAAAATAATTCCCCTCACAGGGCCTACATCATCTTTGAGGATGCTGTGTGGAGGGTCTTTTTAGGAAAGGAAGGAGAGGAAGTTCTGGGAAGGAAAGGGGTATGAGGGGTGGGTAAGAATCTGGAGGTCAGTGTGTCCATGAACGACGGATGTATGAATCTATCACTCCCACTCCGCAGTGCAAGGCGATGTTCTGCAAGAGTGCTGATGGAGAAGTCAAAAGATCTCTCCCAACCAGTCTCTCCTGATCCACTCTGCCATGCGGTTGATTGGCAGTTGGCAGACGCATCTGACGCCAATATTCCCATGAACCCGAATGACGCATCCGCCACTAAGGCCTAGACAACCTTACCCCATAAACCCGGGTACCTCTGCTGAGTCACCAAACATAGCGAACAACTTGAGGTGACCTGACAGAGTTGTTGGTTATCCAGTAAATATTCCCATGAACCCGAGTGAGGCATCTGCCACTAAGGCCTAGACAACCTCACCTCATAAACCCGGGCTCCTCTGCTAAGTCACCAAACATAGCAAACAACTTGAGGTGACCTGACAGAGTTGTTGGTTATCCAGTAAATGGTTCCCTTGGCGGCGGTACCCATATCCACCTCTAAAATTGAATTGATTAAATTCCATTCTGAAATACCTGTTCCCGCCTTCTGTAGGCATTATCAACAGCTTGCAATTTTTTATATTTTTTTTTAAAGAAAGACAAACATTCCCGGGTTACTAATTACCCAACAATGTTTGAAAATCTCCTACTACCACCACAGAAAGCCGAAAATGTTGCGTGTGTTGTGATGGAGGACTTAGCCAGCCGAGGAATCGAACAGCGACGCTCGGGTGGGACCCAAGCGCTATGCCCACTCAACCACTGACCAATTGTATTAACTTGTTGGCTGCCGAATTTGTTGCCACTCGATGTTTTACCTTAGAGAACGTACCCATACTACGTGACAAGTTTAAGGGGGGGGGTCTTCAAAATACCACGCTTGGTACAAATGAGCGGCGGGTTGCTTAGGTTTTTGGTCACCGGGGGGGTTAAAAATTGCAAAAAGTTGGTCACGTAGTATGGGTACGTTCCCTTATGGTGCCACTCCCATGGGAGTGATCGACACTGAAAGGGTTAAATAATAATATGTTTAACCAACAAACTCAATTTTTTCAAATTAAATGAAGACAATATTAGCGAAACTCGAATGAAAATCTGGAAACAGAAAAATCAGTGATAATCTCTGGGACTCGAACCCAGGTCCTTTCGCTTTCCGGGCAAGTGCGCTAACCACTGCGCCAACGTGTCGATATCCGATTCGGTCATTTTTAACTGTATCATACTTCGACTAAGAACCACCCACATTATCTTCATTTTCTTTACGAATATTTTATTGACTGCTATCTTGCTATCTTTAAGTAAGATATATCTTTATGTATGACACCTTGGCACAGTGGTTAGCGCATTTGCCCGGAAAGCGAAAGGTCCTGGGTTCGAGTTCCAGAGGTGCAAATATCTTTTTCTGATTTTTCTGTTTTCAAATTTTTGATTGAGTTTCGCTAATATTGTCTTTATATTGATTCCTCGTACTGATTTTCTTTTTTTTTACTCGAAAATTCATTCCCAGGTGAGGGATATCCTCATAAATATGAATTCCTACTTCTACCATCACTAAAAGCGGAAAATGTTACTTGTGCAATGATGGGGGCTTAAGCCAGCAGAGTATTGAATCTGCGATGCCACAATGGGAATCTGTTGAATTTGTCCACTTGGCTACTATACTAAACAATCTTTGTTCTTGCCTTACAATACTGCACAAGAGTCCCAAATGAGTAAATTGGGAGGCGGGAATGGGTACCGCCGCCCCGCGAACCAATTATTGGATAACTAACACCTATACCATACCCATTAGTGACTTAGCAGTGGTGCCCGGGTTCATGGAGTTTGTTAGGCCTTGGTGGCGGATGCGTCTGCCCACTTACTATGGCGGGCAGGATTGGGAAAGAGTGGTTGAGGGAGACCATTTGACCTCTCCAGTATTCTCTCGATCAATCGCCTTGCACCACTGTGGGATGCACTGGATAGACTTGCGCCACATCCGTCACTCTTGGACCCACTGACCCGTAGATTCCTACACATCCTTCATACCTTCCCAAAATTTACTCTCCTTCCTTTCCTTTAATAAAACCCTCCACACAGCATTCCCAAAGATAACATAGACCCTGAGGGAAATTATTTTTCTCGGGATATATTGTTTGGGTGAAGGGAGTGGGGAAAGGGGGTTAGATGAGGAAGTACCTGGTTATTCAGTTCTGGTCATTTTACCAGGGCGATACTGGGGGTACCCAGTACCCACTACTATTCATTTTTTTTTATTTTACATTAGCTCCACACAAGAGGCTCTGAGGAAAATAATTCCCCTTAGGGCCTATGTCATCTTTGGGTATGCTCTGTGGAGGATATTTTTAGGAAAGAAAGTAGAGAAAGTTTGAGAAGGAAAAGGATATTAGGGGTGGGTAGGAATCTGAGGATCAGTGTGTCCAGGAGTGACAGATGTACGAATCCATCCCTCCCACTGTGGTGCAAAGCGATGTTCCGAGAGAACATGGCTGGAGAAGTCACAACCAACCTCTCCCGATTCGGCCTGCCATGCAGCTGGTGGGCAGACATATCCGCCGCCGAGACCCAGACAAACCTCACCTCATGAACCCAGGCACTCCTGCTAAGTCACCAAACGTAGTGAAACACTTGAGGTGACCTATGGCAGAGGTGTTGGTTATCCAATAAATGGTTCCCGGGCCGGCGGTACCCATACCCGCCTCCCAAATAAAGATTGTATCAATAATTGTAAATCAAATCAAATATTATAAGTATGTACTAATATAATTTCAATGTTTTTTTTTCAGCTGAAGACTTCTACATGGACCAAGAATTAATGTACCCTGATGAAGATCTGTACATGGAGGAGACTTCGGATGCTAAAATTCCTCTACAAACTCTTGGAGATGCCCCCCAGATATCCATGCAAGACTATCTCCATCTCTACAGCGTCTCGTATCCATCAATTGGAAGCATCTGATGCAATTATAATGTGATTGACTTAGCTGCAGATTATAATGAGGTTTCTGCAATACACGAAAAGAACACACCTAACCCATTATTTTATCTTGTTCTGTTTTTCACTGTTCTGTTTTACGCCCGCAACCCTAGCAACCAAATTATCGTGAAATCAAAGATTAAATCGAAGATCTAATCTGTAAATCGCTAGAATTACAGTGCTGAAGAGCAATTTTGTATCTTTGTGGATGTGGAATCGATTCCATATGTAATCGCCTGTCACATTTGTATGATTGTCTATGGCTTGCAATTGCTTTATCTACAGGCTGATGTGTCAACTGCAGGGTTGCCAATGCTTATTTTCTTAAGTACCACAATAAATGTTCGAATTCCCCAAATTGGGGAGAACAAAATAACATTACCCGCAATTTCCCAACAAGTTCCCCGTAATTTGGGGAATTCCCCACAAATTGGTAAGCTGTCAAGGCTGTCGCCGACTTCGCAAACGTCAAATCCATGGTATACAACTTTAAACGTACATTAAATGAATAAATAATCATGTATACTGACGGCCGGCATGGTCCAGCGGTAAGGCTTTTGACTCGCAATCCGAAGGTCACGGGATTGATTCCCGGCGTGGGCAAATAAATTTTATTTGAATAATTTGTGTTATTTCACAATTAATTAATTAAAAATAATGTATAGTATATTTGCGGCACGTTCCAGAGTGGAAGATACCATCAGTATCGCCCTGGTGTAAGACCACCATTCAGAATTGAAAATTTGCTTGAAATGGCGTTAGCCACGTTTGGTAACCAGATCTGAAAAGCCAGGTACTTCCCCACCTTCATCTTCCCTATCTCCTTCCCCTCCCCACTACCTTCAGCCTCACAACATACCCCAATTGGGGATGCCATAGTCTCACTGGCTCCAAACAAGAGGAGCTCTTGTGAGGTATTATTATAATAATAAAAAATAAATAAATCTACGCATTTTGTGTTTTAAACTAGTTGAAGTCGGCGACAGCACTGACAGCTGACACATCAGCCCATAGAAAAAGCAATTGCAAGCCATAGACAAGCACACAAATATGACAGGCGATTACGTATGTAATCGATTCTGCATCCATAAAAGATACAGAATCGCACGGCTGCTAACCTAACAAACACATTTTTCTACCGATTCCATGTTTTAATTTCAAATTTATATATCGCATAAATACCCATTAAAAATAAGGGCAGATTATAGTTGTTGAATAACATAGTGGCAGATTACTAAAAGTACTGTTTATTTTTTGACTTGAAGTTAGCCTAATACAATTTTAAGTGACTGAACCTTGATAAGAAGCACTGAAGTATTTTATAACTGAAACAAATGTATACGGCTTTTGGATTACTGCAATTTTGACAAAGATATTGAAATACAAGAGATATGCTATGATGGCCGCCAGCGGACTACCATCTAATGAGAATAGTTTGAATACGGAAAGAATTCGTTCATTTAGTTGATTTTTTTAAGGTGTGCAGAAGTATGGGTTAACAATATCGGCGACGCCAGGAAACACAGTCACACATAATAAAAACTGCCAATAGCACATATCTTACATTTCAATATCTTTGAATTTTGATTTGGGCAAGTTTTATATTTTATTTTAAGAAACTTACTTCAAACACCAATTTGCGGCAACTTGCATTCCATATTGATATAGATTAATTGAGCGAATTATAAGCAATCCAGCAATAATTATTATTAATTATATAATTGCTTCATGTTGGCAATTTTATTGTGAAGAGATTACTATATTATATATTCGTGATAGAATTTTTAATTAGGATAAAGTGTACAATTTAAACAATATTTTTTCACTAAACTCGGAATGTATAAAAGATACAATCGCTCCAGTGATGTAGCTATAGATAATAGAAACAAGGGAGAACTGTCGCACAGCTTCCGCGATACTGCACGGATTAACAAAGGGGCATAGCCAATGAAAGTTATGCATTGAGTATATAGGTAGAAAGAAAGGCTAACACACTTCAGGCGGGCGAAAATTAGAGAAAATGTAATTTGTTTTAAGGGGGTGTTCAAGTATTACGTAACGCAATTTTTGAAGATTTTTGACCCCCCCTCCCCCCCATGTAACGCGCCGTAACGTTTTTCTGTACCCCCCCTCCCTGAACGTTACGTAACACCAGGGCTGGGCAAAATACATGCTTTGCTGTAATTAAAATACAAATTACAAAATAGTTTGTCGCATGTATTTAAAATACGAAATACAAATACTTTCAAGTCATGTATTTGAAATACAAAATACAAAAAAAAATGGTAAAACCTTTGGTTGCAATAAATTGTCTTAAGTGCCCTGATCTAAGGATGCGTTTCCATAGAAGCAAAGCTGAGCAGAGTGAAACAGAGACGTGCAAAAATTGACCAATCATATTGCTCAGAAGACACTTCTCATCTCCGCTCCACTTGTAAAGTTTTGTGGTATCTATAGACCCAGGTGTTAGATAATAATAATAATTATTATAATAACATGACATTTGTATAGCGCAGTTTTGTGTTATTTTACTTCAAGTGTGCTCTACTGTAACTAACTTTAAAATAATCTAGTATTCAGTCAAATTATTCTAATAGTGCTTGATCTAATACTATGACACAAAAGTGTATAAATGTACAAGCAATGACGGAATTTGATTATCCATTATCAATTATCAATTAACACACAATACCGCGAAACGATGAAAATAACAATTGACAAGATACTTGCTTTGACGTACCTAAAGTGTTGCCAACTCTAAATATTAACATAATATATTGCTCTGGATTCTAACGGTTTTAGTCTATGCATTATCTATGTCAGTATATTTTTCATTATCATTATTAAGATCGCTAAATGTATTTGAAAATGTATTTTGAAGCCATAAGTATTTGAAATACTAATTACAAAATACATTTTTAGGAAGTAATTGAAATACAAATACAAAATACGTATTTGTATTTCAAATACAAGTAATTCAAATACTGCCCAGCCCTGCGTAACACCCAAGTTAGACTATTTTTACCTTTGCGCGAAGTACTCACTTTACCAACACTGACTACAGCAATTTGTGTTTATGCGTATTTACGTACGTACGAATACTGACAACGAAAATAAAATAAAAATGACGTAAAATACAGTTCGAGGGATTCCCAGTAAAACATAAACAAAAAGGATTGCCAACTTGGGAGAACAAAATAAAAATTACGTACAAATAAAATTGAGGGATTCGTCGTAAAACATAAACAAAAAGGGTTGCCAACTTGGGAGAACAAAATAAAAATGACATACAAATCGAGGGATTCCCCGTAAAACATAAACGAAAAGGATTGCCAACTTGGAAGATTTTAATTTCCTAGTTTTTTATTTAAATAAAAGAAACATCTTACGCAACACGTTATTCGAACCCCCCTCCCGCCCCGGTAACACACAGTAATGTTTTACAAGACCCCCCCCCCTCCCCCAAATTGCGTTACGTAATACTCGATATATCTTCGAAAATAATACGTACATTTGAATAAAAAAAATTTCTGTAGTACTCGCCACATGCCAACTATACAAGTATTGTCCAAAATTATAGCCTACCTTGTAATATGATGTGATTAATTTGTGTTATTTCACAATTTAATTACTTAAAAATAGAATATAGTGTATTTACGGCACATTCCAGAGTGGAAGATACTCTCAGTATTGTTCTGGTGTAAGACCACTATTCAGGATTGAAAAGTTGCTTGAAGTGGCTTTAGCCGTGTTTGGTGACCAGATTTGAATAGCCAGGTACTTCCCCACCTTTCTCTCCCCCATCTTTTTCCCCTCCCCACTACCTTCAGCCTCACAACATACCCCAATTGGGGATGCCATAATCTCACTGGCTCCAGACAGGAGCAGCTGGGACTCTTGTGAAGTATTCACATCAAAAATAGGACTCCAGAAAGCAGAACTTAAAGTTAGTTTTAGTGACATTATAAGTGTAAAAAATGTATTATTTTATTACTTTACAAAAAAAATGGTTTTCACTTTGGTACAAATCCAGTGCAAATGTGTAAGTTTCCTTTTGATAATATATTATTCCACACAAAAGACAAGGAGATAAGAAGATTTCCCTCTCGTAGAAGGTGGTGAATATTAAATCCTGTCTAATCTCAGGAGACCCAAATTGTCCCAAAACATCATATGCCATTATAATATAATAACAGGAGACTTAAATTATCCCAGAGTGACCATGCATCATTAAAAGTTAGATATCTCTTTTTTCTTTTTTTTTTTAATGTCATGTATATTATCGAGGCTTCTGACTCACACAATGTTGTCATTTTTTGCCTCATCTGTTTTTTAAATTATAATATTATCATTATAATCTCTAATGATCTTTAAAAGGTACGAGTCCTTTTATATTCATTTTGTATAAAAATTCACTTTCAAATATTATCCAGTTTACATGATCTAATGAATTTCATTATTCTCGATATGGCATGAAACTCGGTTGAGGCTATTAAATTCTGAACTTCCAATGAGTTCGAGGTCATTAGTATTGTCACTCTCTGTCGTTCATATTTAATACACTTCGATAATGTGTGCTCGACATCTTCAATTTATTCACACATCGAGCACATTGGAGAATCAGATAGGCCTATCAAACACAATATTCTTCCCATTAGTGCATGTCCGGATCTTAGATATCTCTCTTCCTGTCATGGAAACATTTGTGATTTCTTTTATGTTAGAAAGCGAAAGAAATAATGCTTATCATTGCCTTAGGATTATACGAGTTATATTGTTCAGATATTTTACAAACCCGATCATAAGTAACACACATTTAATTTTAAAATAAAATCGTACGAATGTTATAAAAAGTGAAATGACAGTTTTATTTCAAATTTTATTAAGAAAAGGAATCTGTATTTAAAATTTAAGTTTATTCTGTCGGCGGCCGATTGTAAAATCAGGCAGATCAAGAGGTGCCTAGCCACATTGTGGTCTGCGACAATTCTATTCTAAGTACTTTATTTGAATATTCGCAGGGATGTATTTTTTAATGAAACACGTTAATTAGACTTGAACAGAAGAATTTATTCTCGTAAAGCAAAAACATGTAGGTACACTGAGCTTCCCATAACAGATCCTAGATGGCGGTAGGTGTAACATTATTATTTTGTTATCATAGATCAATATTTTTTAGCCAATTTACATTTCCAATATCAAAATTTTAATATTTAGAAACAAAAATTTTGATTTCTAAAAAAACACATTAGAAAGATTATTTTATCTAGATTTTAGAATAATTTTTTTTATGCAAAAGGGTTAAAAAATAATCAATAAAACGGAAATTTAAAATGCATGGGAAGAACTGGGAATTTTGCACGCAAACCTTGACTTGACGGCAATGCCTTTCCAGGCATTTAAGTAGCACCAGCGTAAAATGTAGAACCATCCTTTCCACCTAAAGTGTGCTAATAGTAGTTCTTTACCCATTTCCCTTGTTTCTACTATCTATGGTTGTGTAGAGTAGGAATATAAAATGTACTTTTTTCAGTTTTAATAATTGACTATGGTTATTACAGTGAGATTTAATATTTTTTTAAGACTAAACGCCAGCTACTAGAGCCCCCTATGTTTAAAAAAAAATATTTTATAAGAAATGCAATATTATGTACTTAAGATTTGTGAAATATATATTTTTAAATGTTATGATAATTATTTTCCTCTCATTATAAATATCACTGATTTTTTCCTTACCTCCTGTGAAATTGTTATTTTTATTCTCTCAAAAATGGTAGTGACAAATGAGGCGTGGAGTCGTAAAAACCGCTCTGGAAATTTTAAAAATTTCGAAGTCACGAAAAAATATTTGGAATACCTTGAATATAAAAAAGAATTTACATTTTGTAGCAAATCCTATATATAAAAATCTCGTGTCACGGTGTGGTCGCACTCCTCCGAAACGGCTTGACCGATTTTTATTAAATTTTTTATGTATATTTGGTAGGTATGAGAATAGGTTTTAAAGTAAATTTCATACCGCTAGGTCAGGGGTCGGCAAACTTATTAGCCAAAGAGCCAAATATGTACATTTCAACGATTCAAAAAAAATTTGGGAGCCAAATCTATTTATTCATTTAGAAAACATTTATTACATAAGGGATGTTCAGAAGGTAAGTGTACTGTGACCATTACGGGCTGTGGTTATTTGTTTTTTGGGGGTTGGTAGCACTGAGTGGTAGGGGGTCTCCCGACCAGAGCGAGCATCGCAGGAACATTGTAGTACTTACGTAAATTCACGTAGTATCCAGTTGCGTGAAGGATGTCGGCAAAAATCCCGCCAAGTACTATGATCCATTTTTTACTCACAAGAAAAAAAGGTGAGGATTTTTGAGCTCTAATGTGAATGGAAATGATAGTGGGTGACTCATTACATGCCTGGAAAAAAAAACAGTCGTCAAAGTGGCGTCACATCAATTTCCCCTCTGCCAAAAAATTCAAAACCACAATTTCTTTGGTTAGTTTTCTGCCCGAAAAGGCATCATTTTGATCGAATTTCTGCCCCAGGTGGAAACCATCAATGCACAACAATATTGTGACACCTTAAAAAACCCAAAAGGAGCATTCAAAACAAAAGGAGGGGAATGCTGACTAGAGAAGTGTGCTTGTTTCACGAAAACATCCGACCTCACACAGCCTTGGCCACCAATACGATATTGGACTCATTTGGTAGGGATGTTTTGAACCACCCCCGTATTCCCCTGCCTTCGCGTCTTCAGATTATCATTTTTTCACCTCCATAAAAGCATATACGGACGAAAATAAATTTTCAACTGACGAAAAGGTGCAGAAAGAGGTTCTAATTGGGGGAAGAAGCTGGCGATAGAGTTCTACGAGAAGGGTATATAGAAATTGGTGCCACGGCTCACCGCGAGCATTGAACGGGATGGCGATTATGTGGACAAGTGGTCCACTATTTTTCCACATAATCGCGTATCAACAATATCCTGAAATTTTATTTCAAATACACTTTTTCTAAAAATATAAAAATCTTGTACACCTACTTTGTGAATATTCCTTAATTTTAGCACTTCATTAAATTACAGGTAGACTGAATAAAACTTGATTTCATCGAAATAAAGATATTATTTAAAAAAAATAATATGTAATTAAGGAATCCATAAATTTAAATCATGACAGTGACTGACAAACACTTAATGCGAATAACGTCCTGCATCTCCTTGGAAATTTTGGGTAAGTCAGGTTGGTATGTTGTTATTCTTAATTTTAGGCGCGATTCCAGGTTCTCACCAATAAGACGACTTCTCAGTTTACTCTTGATAAAGTTCATGCTCGAAAAAAGATTGTTCGCATAATATATAGAACCGAAAAGGGAAAGAGCAGCAAACGCGATTTTTTTCAGCTGATCATAAAGAGTCAGGAATACTATTCCAGGCGTTGAAGATGACCATGCCTTCCTTCTCCAGGTCTTTCAAAGCAGACCACTTGTGTTGTGAACTAAGATCACATTTGTTCTTCTCCAATATTTACAAATCTCCACAAAGACGTTCAAATTTAGAGCTCCACTTCCTTGTTTTTTAAATCCAGCAATTGTATTTCAAAGTTACAAAGTTCAAAGTCAAAGCCAAAGGGGGGAAAATTCAAATCGTATTTAAAATGGTCGTTTTAACAAACACTATTTAAACGTGTTTGTCAATGAAGGAATTATTTTCTTGGCGATGCTTCAGCAGACTCGGAAAGTGAAACAATGTTTCCCTTTCAAAATCGTGAGCAAAAAGGATACACTTGGACATTTGGGCCAGAGCCGCACTAAATGGGCCAAAGAGCCGCATGCGGCTCCGGAGCCGCACTTTGCTGACCTCTGCGCTAGGTGATTAGGGTGTCCCTTTCCAGAAAAAAAAATTAAATTTTTTTTTGGATTTTTTTTAATTTGCCACCACCCTCCCATTTTTTAATCACAATTTTTGTACAAACAAATTTAACCGTCTTTCGTATTTCAAAGAGAACGAAATTATTTATATTGTCGAATGACAGATGGCGCTATGTCCGCTTCATTGAACTTTCATCCACACATGCACAAGACATTCACGAGAAGCGTCACGTCATTTTGTTATTTCATTCGGCATCATGTTCTCGCGTGGGCAAACCATCGAGCTTATTTGTGTTGGCTAAAGACGGACTGAAAAAAAATATTGTACACTCAATTGCTCTTCGAAATTCATATTGATTTTCTTTATTTCATTTTCATACTTTAGTTGGTGTTTTTTTGTTTTTATCGGCGGTCATCATCTACAGTGCTCCATTCCTCTTTCTGTCATAGATCCCATCCCCACACACTTAAAATACATTCATTGTTTTTTATTTAACAACCAAAATATTATCTAGAAATAATGTATATAGCAGAACAATGTTTGTTGGTCAGCTAGTATCTAATAATATAATACATTATTATTTTGATAGTCAGTGAAAAACATTATTCAATGCAGTTCAAACACAATATTATCTCAGAAGGTCAGATTTTTCCACTTTACAATAAAATCCAAATAAGTGGAATATTTTTGAATGTATCTGAAAACTGACAACTGTTTTTGAAGGGTGAAGAAATATGCTTTTTGATTTTATTATTACAATAAACATAAAATGTGTGAAAAATAAAAATTTGTGCATTTTTGGGAACAGCTTGTATATATTCTTCATAAATCATTGTGTCTCCCTCACTGACATGGTGATAAATATGATCTTACAGTGTTAGGAAGAGAAAACACCATGCTTTATATTTAAAGCTAAAAGTTAACCACAGGAGAAATTTATTTATTTATTTATTTACGGACTTACGTCCAATTTAAAACAAAGTATCACGAAGTATAGAAATGAACAATGTGAGGATTCGGATGGTACATGAAAGCAAAGACAAACAGTGAAAATAGAAGAAAAATAAGTGTCAAGTCACGTCAAGACCTTGCAAAAATTAGGGTGAATATTACATATCTTCATTTGTTTAAAGAGCGACAGAAATCATTTAAGCTAATACCAAAAAAATCAAGGTCTTGACGTGAGTTGACCAGTCTACACATTCTGGACAGTGGTGAGTTATAACCATAGTTAGTCGAGTGCTGATTGAGGAAAAGCAGGTCTTTATTTCTGAGTCTACGAGAAGGTATATTAAATGTGATGAGTTGTAGTAATGTAGGCGAGTCGATTAAACAGTTAATAATTTTGAAGAAACAAATGAGATCAGATTTTATCCGACGGTCTTCTAAAGGAGAAAGGTTTAGAGTTTGTTCAATTTCAGCATACGAGTAATTGCCTCGCTCTAATCCCAGCCTCCAAGCAATTCCATTTAGGAACCGATGTTGAACGGATTCAATATGACGAATATGGACAGCATAAAAAGGAGACCATATAATACAAGCATATTCAAGATGGGGGCGAACCAAGGAGCAGTAAAGAGTTCTTAGGGTATTTATGTTTTTGAAGTCAAAAGTGGTTCTAGTGATGAAACCAAGTAGCTTGAGAGATTTATTAACAATCACATTTATATGTTCCCGGAAAGAAAGCTTGCTATCAAGAGAGACACCAAGATCTTTAATAGATTGAACAGTGTATTCGAAAACAATCGGATTTTTAGATCTGTAGAAGGACATAATTTTGCACTTATCGACATTTAGTTCCAAGCAATTAATTTTACACCAGTCATTGAAAGAGTCAATATCTGATTGGAAAAGAAGGCAGTCATGGTAGTTTTTGATTATTTTTAGGATCTTATTGTCATCAGCAAAAAGCCAAAAGCGTGTGTGAGAGAAAATACGAATAATGTCATTTATAAACAAGTTGAAGAGAAGCGGGGCTAAATGTGCTCCTTGCGGTACGCCGGATGTTACTTCAATAATAATAGACTCAATGTTATTTATTTTAACTCTTTGTTTTCTATGCTTAAATAAGAATTAAAGAAAGATAGCAATGGGTTTCGTATACCTATAGCATATAGCTTGGCCATGAGGATAGCGTGTTTTACTTTGTCAAAAGCTTTAGAAAAGTCGGTATATAGAACATCTACTTGTGATTTATCTTCTAGGCCATTGACTACGGTGTTGGTAAAGGAGAGTAAGTTTGTAGTGGTAGATTTAGCAGATCTAAAGCCATGCTGTTCCTCAATCAGCACATTTTTGAAAATAGGTGTTATTTTTTTTGTGATTATAGAAATGAAACTTTGTGAATTTTGTTTTAACCTTATTTATTATTACGTCAGAGTATTGCTTTTTTTGTTATTTATTTTTGGGGTGTTATGCCATGTTGCGCTGCCTTCTTCTTTAGCAAATGTTTTGGACAGCGTTACAGTGTCCATCATCATGGCAGATGTGTCTGATGATGTAACGCTGTCCAAAACGTTGGCTAAAGAAGGAGGTAGCGCAACACGGCATAACACCCCAAAAACAAATAACAAAAGTACTTTTGGCCATGAAAATCTAAAAACGTATCTGCTTTGCAATAAAATCCAAATAAATGGAATATTTCCGAGTGTATCTGAAAACTAAAAACTTTGTTTTTGAAAGGTGATGAAATAAGCTTTCTAATTTTATTAATAGAAGTTATGTTTATATAATTTTAGAAATATAATTTTTTTTAATGCAAAATTTTTAAAGCATCATTTTTTCTAACTAAAAATACTGATAATGAAAAAAAAAATTATTATTAGACAATTGTATTTTATACATTAGAGAAGAAGACAACGATTTCTGTGAGAACTATACAGGATGTTAAGGGACGTACTTGACTTACTTTACCCAGTGATTCCTGACATTATTTGGAGTAAAAAATGTAAATGAAATTTTGGTCTCCGGTGACTTTTTTTGAAGACTTTTTTTTTTTTTCAAAAATTTTTTCTTCAATATCAAACAAAAAAAAATTTCTTCCGCAGTCGTCACTGGTCACTCAGCCGGGTGTCTGACGAACTTATTACCCTGCCTCCAACTGTCCAACAACTACCATTTTTTTTATGTTTTTGTAAAAAAAAAAAAAAACTTCAAAAATGTCACCGGAGACCAAAATATCATTTACATTTTTTACTCCAAATAATGTCAGGAATCACTGGTTAAAGTAAGTCAAGTACGTCCCTTAACACCCTGTATAAGCTGTTCCCAAAAGTGAATTATGAGGGGTTAAAATTATCCTGAGGGGTTAAACATCATCATTCCCCCATCCAACCTGTTAGTTATCACCTGTTCCTTTTTGACATACTGGAGTGCGCACCTACCTGACCTTGCAACAAGTGTTCAGGTCAGTCTCTTCTAGAACCTTGTGCGGCGATTCCTGATTATTCCTGATGTGCAGCCAAGGAATTAAGGTTTTTTTTTTACATTAGCTCCACACAGGAGGCACCGAGGAAAACAATTTCCCTAGGGGCCTATGTCATCTTTGAGGATGGAGGGTTTTTTAAGGGAAAGGAAGGAGAAGAAGATATGGGAAGGAAAAAGGTATGAGGGGTGGGTAGGAATCTGGGGGTCAGTGTGGCCAGGAGTGACAGACGTATGAATCTATTCCTCACACTGCGGTGCAAGGTGAAGGGTAGGGAGAATCCGGCTGGAGAGGTCAAAAGGCCTCCCTCAATCAGTCTCCTCCGATCCAGCCCGCCACGCAGTGGTTGGGCAAACGTATCCGCCACCAAGACCTAGACAAACCTCATCCCATGAACCCGGGCACCCCCGCTAAGTCACCAAACGTAGCGAACCACTTGGGGTGACCTGTGACAGGAGTTGTCCAATAAATGGTTCCCGGGGCGGCGGTACCCATACCCGCCTCCCAAATTGTGTAGGTAGGTCATATCCTCCCAAATTCCATTTTTTACCATGCTATTTCGTGCACCTTAAAAACCATAATATTAATTAGTCCTCCTTATCCATTCGAGCGATCAGTTTTGATTTGGATATTCGATTTAATTAA
Organism: Limnephilus rhombicus; assembly: GCA_929108145.2. Classification (NCBI taxonomy): domain Eukaryota; kingdom Metazoa; phylum Arthropoda; class Insecta; order Trichoptera; family Limnephilidae; genus Limnephilus; species Limnephilus rhombicus. Next base: position 10,424,806 of record OV815296.1, read on the forward strand.
TATCATACCTCCAAATATCCAAGATTCCACTGTTTATCCCGTATTTTTAGGTTCTATAAATTAAATCATCGTATTTATTGTGAGAAGGCTGGAAGTTCACGCGGATGCGGCTAGACCTGTCAAAAAAGCTTGCGAAAGAACAACTTCTGTAACTTACTATAAATTACGTTAAGAAAATTTTGTTGTCTAAAAAACTAACGAATGTAAAGGCAGCTTTAATTTACAGGTCCGTTTACATTAAGTTAAAAATTGACGAAGACAATTCAATTTTAAACCTTCATAATAATTTTTGTACAATACATTTTGAAAATTGTTATTTTACATTTAAAATGCTGAATTTGTGGTGTTATAACCATTTGGGAATTTGTAAATATTTTTGGAGTACTAGGGAATTTTTTTAATTTTCAAAATTCGAAATTTTAGGAAAATTGAGTAGAAAATTGCCAAAAATTTGAGTTCCGTCGTGAATGCCCCTTCAGATTCAAAGTAAATTCGTAATAAAGGGACTTATTCTCGATTAAATTTTCGCAGCTGATTACCTCACGGCCGGGCCTTCAAATTCAGACAATTGATATAAATTGGCAAATGATTTGATTGATTTTTTTTCTGAGTATTTTTATTGACAAAAATTTCGAATAACGAAATTCTAATCATACCAATATATTCTAATCTTCTGGTGTGGATGAAATGTTGACTTACATTAATTTATGCAATTTCTAAAATAAAAGATGTGTACCTGTATCAAATAAAACATACTGGGGAAAAATATAAAAACTGCTCTGGAAAACCTGGAATTATCAAGGAATTTTTAAATCCGTTTTCTGTAACCACTCTGTTAACCATTGCCCAGTTGCTTATCCTACAAAGACATACCTCTTATATCTTATCGTAACCTCTCCCTCTTTATCGTAAACAGTGTGCAGTATGCAACAAAACGCTTACACGAGACGAGGATTGTCCAAGAATTAAAGACCGTTCCTCATTTTCGGCGATGCGGACATTATTTCTCAAAATATGGCGGCACTAGCATGTAGCTCAGACTTTCCCCTAAAAGACGAGCAGTGATCTGAATTGGTAGCTGCTTCAGTGCGATCTTCGCGCCTTTTGAGATGGACACTCCGCTGTAGAATCCGCGCTCAATTATTCACTTTCTCAACTAAGAGTAAGTCTTCGACACAAACGATTAACGGGAAAAAGTACGCAAAGTGTGTGCTTGATGGGTTCCCAAAATGCTGAAGAGCAAAATCTTGTGGAAAGCGCTCGGGTCTCTTCGAAACGTTTTTTTTTAAACCAAAGTGAGGCTTTTTTGGGTTTAAATATAGATTCACCACTTAGTCCCGGATTCAAAAAGGCAATTAATGACATGAGTTGCACCTTTTACTTCACCTGAAGCAAGATTTGGCCGGAAAACCTTTGGAAGCCATCTAGTACGCGGAGGGAGAAGTGAGAAAATTGTTGGCGGTGGAGTTCTGCGATAAGGGAATCAAGGACCTGGTGCCACGGCTCACCAAGTGCACCGATCGTAACGGGGTGCCTACTTTTTTCGTATCGTAGGTATCTACTCCAGATTTTTATTTTTTGCCCCACCCTAAATCAAAACCTGGCTTCGCCCATGTACGGATGTGTTGCACAGCAAACACACAGTTATATGTAAAAGTGTCCCCTCTATCTGGTACAATACTCAGATTACTTATAAACACCACCAAATCATTATTGTAATACACAAAAACTTGTAGTGAATTAAACAAAACGTTGGATGTCTTCTGAATCACTAGTAAGATATTTAAAAATGTCGTACTAGTGTACCGGAGCGTTATGCCTCCCGGTGTTATTTTACAGCATATTTAATATGTAAAATACAGAAACATGCAAATAATATTTGATTTATGGTGAATGTTCAAATACTACTTTCCTCATTAGGGAACGTACCCATACTACGTGACCAACTTTTTGCAATTTTTAACCCCCGCCCCCCGGTGACCAAAAACCTAAGCCCGCCGCCGCTCATTTGTACCAAGCGTGACATTTTGAAGACCCCCACCCCCCCTCCTAAACGTGTCACGTAGTATGGGTACGTTCCGTTATCTCAAAACTAAAGGCTCGATGACACAGAGCGAGTTTACAAGTTACTATCTACTAAGTTTAAAAGCGGGTAAATCGGCGAGTGAGATTGTTATGATGACACACAAAACTGTCCACTCGCTCTGTAGCGTAGGAAACTGAGGTCTCTGCTAGCGCCAGTAACAAGTATAACCTGCGTTGAAGCCTGCGTGAACTAATTCTGTGATGTTTGACAGTCGAAATCAGCTGTTTATTGGCAGCCATCTTGAAAAACATAAATAAACCAATCACGAGCAAGCGTGTAGCGAGTAAAGTTGACGACCTTTCAACTTTTTTCGTAGATTGTCAACAATCTGCTAGTTAGCAAGAAACACAATGACACTGAGCGAAGTGAATTTCCCAGATAGTAGCTTATAAACTCGCCCTGTGTCATCGACGCTTAAGGATGGGTTTTAAAAAAAAATTTGAATAATTCTTCAAATATACGGAGTTCATTTTCACCTTCTCTGGAAGTTCTGTGATTATTTCAGTTTTATGAAGCAATTGGCCTGTAATCATATAAGAACAGAACTTCAATAGAACTTACACAGAAAGTGAAAATTAACTTAAAATATTAAATTGAATGAATTGTTCAAATTTTTTTAAACAACCCGTAATATGTATTTGGAAATTTCTGACTAATCAACTGCTTTGTTAACCACTCCCATAAGCTTGTTTTCACAACAATACAGCATTATCAGACATATGTACGACGTATGGAGCATACCTGACTCAAAAAATTTTAAAAAAGAAACATTTTGCATTTATCCAACTTATTTATATGTATTATTGGAAATTGTTGCCAATTTAATTTGGATGAATTCATTGATCAATTTAAAAAAAAAACTATTACAAAAATTACAACCTTTATTATTATAAGTTATATATATCACAGCACCATAAATAAATTACACGCACCATATATAATACAAGTGTTTCGCAGGGATCAAGGAATTTTGACACAATTATTAATGGACAGACAAAATTTCAGACATACCAAACGGTCCCAACTAAAAAAAGTTTCGAATTTTCCTATTCTAATGAATATCATTTAGAAGTTAAGGTTGGGGCGATTCACAAAAATTCTAATATATAACATTGTCATCTAATCAGGCTAATAATCAATGCCATTTTGTTTTTTTGACATTTGAAAGGTCCCTATTAAAGCCAATTCTAAGTCCGTTTCAGCCTTATTTCAAATTGTAATAATCACCTGACAAGCATAACAACATGACTGTCGTAAAGGGCGTTTTTTTAGAGGTTTGGTTTTTTAAACTGGCAATATTGTTTCTACAGACTGTCAATTTGTAGTCAGTACGTTTTGCCATTAAATGGCAAAAATGGTGAAATTTTCACCATGAATAGAATGATGTCAGAACAGCACTTGCAAATTTTGAAAAATTGTGCAAAACACGGCGGGTGCCACCATCGATTTATTACAGGAAACATTTGGTGAGCGCATAATTTCACGTAATGGACCTGTGAACTGACCTCCACGATCGTGTGATCTCACACCATTAAATTATTTTCTTTGGGGGTATGTGAAGTCACTAGTATTTGCTGATAAACCAGAGATGTTGGACCATTTGGAAGTCAACATTCGGAAGTCAACATTGCCAAGTTGTTGATAATTTGACTTCACAATTGCGCTTCATTCGAGCTAGCCGTGGCGCTCATATGCTCGGGCATATTTAAACAATAATGGCATAAAATTATCTGTTAAATAAAGCCGATATCAGAGACATTAACATTATTTTAATGTTTTTTTTTCATTTTGAATTTGTATACCTCTAAAAAAACACCCTTTATTTGTTGACTGTTCAAAACATTTACCAAAGCTGAAATAGACCTAGAATCGGAACTTAACGAGAACCTTTCAAATGTCAAAAAAAAAAAAAAAGGAGCTGATTGGCCATTTACGAATGATACGTTAGAATTTCTGCAAAACATCCAACCTATGAGATTTAAAAACTTTAGTTCAAGAGTACCTACCTACCTTAGATCATTTGAGTACTAATTTTAGTAGAATTTCCTGCAGTTGAATCCTCAAATGAAGCAAAAACCTTTTTACTTGTGCGTTTTTATAATTGATACATATTACCATGGAGCATTACAATTATATCATCAGTCACTCACTTACATTTATTATATAGTTATTTAATTTAATTAAATTCATAAATTAATCTACTTAAATTTGTTGATCCCTGCGAAACAGGCTTTACAAACCGAGATACGTAACCATAGAAAAAGGGTGGGAAAAATATCTATGGCATAATTCAAAATGGCAGCCGTGAAAGCTTCACCTAAATTATCTATGAATAACATAATTAATTCCATTATTGTTGTTGTCTTTCTGGTTGGTTAACATAAATTAAATGGCTAGAAAATAACGATTACATTTAAATTTAGTTAAGAAGTAAGATTTGTAAATATAATTTTGATTAAGTAGTAAAGATATATAATTTAAATTTGTATCTAGATAGAGAAGGGTCAGTTTTTTCACAGAAGTTCAAATGTAACATTGTCATCAAATGGCCATATAGCGCCATTTTGTTTTTTGACATTTGAAAGGTCCCTGTTAAATGCTGATTCTATGTGCATTTCACCTTTCTTACAAATTGTAGTAAGGTGACAAGCTTAATAATATGATAGTCGTCCTCTTCTGCTCACAATTTGTTCAAAAGCTGAAATGGGCTTAGAATCCGGATTTAACGGGAACCTTTCAACTACCAAAAAAATAAAATGGCATTGAATGGCCATTTGATGACTTTGTCACATGTGAATTACTGCGAAACAACTGGACCTAAGTGTTTTAATATTTTAGATATAATTTTTTTTTCAATTCTAAGTCATAATTCATTAGACAAAGTACAATCAAACATTCAAAAATTGAATTTTCACTCATAATATAAACATAGGTACATTTTAAATAAAATATTTTAAGTAGACAAATAATAAAAGATAATTTGACGAGTTGTAAATAAGTCAACCAAAAATTCCGTCATAGAAAAATAAGTAATTTTTTCCGCTAACGGCGACATAAATATAAATAATATTCAAATAAAGAATACTTCTTTGCGACATTTTGATACTGGTATTATTATTATTATAGGCAGGGACTAAATATTGAACAAAAAAATTTAAAAAAAAAAACAGTTCCAAAAATAATACAAAATAAATGCAACAAAAAAAAATTTAATAGCGTAAAAAAAATTGTAAATTTGAACTAAAATGTTTGAAAATCTATTTTAATAATATTATACTATTAAAATATTTAAAGATTAATAATTATTATCTTTAACGATTTTTTTTTAGAATTCTTGCACCATTTTCGGTGCATGTTATATATTTTAATATTTAGGCAATTGTTTTCATATATTTTCGAAGAATGCAATCACTGTGTGTGATTTCATATATATAATATATAACACGCTTTGTATGAACCTCAAATTTATAAAAAAAATAATATGTACATAATTTAAACTTATTATAGGAGAAAAAATATTGCATGATGTCTAAATTTTTGTTATACAATGGGTATAATAAAACTCTGTAGTTTAAGATGGAAGTTGTGAGTTAAAAATAATTGTGTTAACCTAAAAGTAGCACAGACAGAAAAAGCTGTGAAATCTTCATACGGTTCAAGATTTTTTTCTTGAGATTCGTCTCAACAAAATAACAGATTTTCTGGTTTATAGTTAAGATTAGTCAAATGCATATAAAACAATAAGCACTAACTTTGAAAGTTTTGGAAGAAAAGAAATCGTTAACCGGTGACACGCCGGAGCCGCGCCGGCGCGCGCGTCACATGCGCATGCGTGAGAAAATAATTCAAATGTTTGAATAATACTTCCGACAAAAAACTTTTGGTCTGCGATTTTGGCCCTTCTATGTACACAATTTGTATGAAGAACAGTGTCAGAATCGCTTGCGCCATCATTACTCTCGGAGACGCTACAAGTTTCATTCACTTTGCAACCCTGGAATATTTTTAAAACGATTTCTTCTATGACAATCGGCTGTCAGAATTTGCCGCGAATTTAACGGTCGCAATAAATGCGTGTATCGCGAATAAAACATCATAAAACCTATTAATTTACATAATAAATGCAAGTAATGAGGTTTTGGTAGATAGTTTATTGTGTTGTGAACGTGTTTCAGTCAATAAAATATACAATAGCTCAAAATTTATCAACAAAACATTCAATTCAAAATTCAAAGTGGTGGTTTTTTAGTGTTTTTTTGTGAAGTTCCGCGAAATGGCCCGGCATTTGACCGATTAAGCGACAAAACGTACAAATAAATTTGTGTTTTTTTTTTGTCACATTAGCTCTACACAGGGGGCCCTGAGGAAATTAATTCCCCCCAGGGCCTATTTCATCTTTGGGGATGCTACGTGTAGGGTCTCTTTATGAAGGAAGGAGAGAAAGTTCTAAGAAGGAAAAAGATATGAGGGGTGGGAAGGAATCTGTGGATCAGCGGTCGAGTGACAAGCACAAAAATCCACTCCTTTCACTGAAGTGCAAGGTTCATACAAAGCAAGTGTTTTATAATTTTTTCAATATCAGGAATGTACACGAATGACATTTTTGTGGCAATCATCTATGCCATTCTGTCTCCTAAGTCTATTTTCTATTGACAGAAGAGCATTTAAAAAAAGCGATAAAAGCAGTATGACCGTAAATATATTACATGGGGATATAAAAACTGAGACTAGAAAATGAAAAAACTTGTTGGTGGCATTGTCATCTTTCATGTATATCAATTTATCTTATAGATACAGATTTCAAACTTAACAATATGCAACAGCACCTCCCACACGCCTACTTCGGAGCGACCAAGTCCCGCGCCACTTCAGGCCGCCGCGCAGAAAAGTCTCACAGTGAACTGCGCTGTAAGCCGTTACCTTACCATCGGTCTTTACTTTTTTTGCACGGTGGCCTGAAGTAGCGCGGGACTCGGTCACTACGAAGTGTACGTGTGGGAGGCGCTGATAAATAAATTTTTCTTTATAGGCAAAATTTTTGTTTATCCATGAATTTTTTTTTAAATTTGTTCGAAATCTGCTTAACTGCCAGTGGACAGTATTTAGAGCTCTTAACACAAGAAATTACATTATTATCCATATTTATTTGCTGTCTTAGCTTTTATATCCCTCATATTAAAAAAACTAACAGCAAATAAAAAAATAAAAGCACATATCAAGGAAATTTAAAAAAAATAATAATAAAAAGGCAAAGCATTTGATAAATGTTTCGAAGCAATCAACAATACAACTGAAGTTAATGCAATAAGTATATATATGCACATTCCATAGAAAAGGGTTGGATGTCAAAATTTAATTTTTATCTCTGAATTATAAAGTGATTATGACTATCTATGCCCCACGAAAACCGTATTTGTTAGATCACTCTTATCTCTGCGAGATGTCGATAGTGTCTCTTTTCGACGGAACCGTATGTTTCATCATTTTTCACTTTGACTTATGACTCTTTTCTACAGGACGTGCGATATATTATAATAAAAAAGTTTTTTTTTTTTTTTCTTTTACAGAGCCAGTCATTAATACAACTTTATTTAAAAGCTTTTAAATGATTTGTATGTTATAAAATTGTCAGTTGTAACTTCAAAAAATTTAAATAATAATATGAAAACTAGCAATTTGACTGGGCTTATTATAAAAATACTGATCTTAAATGTAATAAAATGCAGTTTGAACTATTTACTATAATGTACGTCACTAGCAATTTATTATTTATATTTATTTCTGTATTGCCACATCAGACATATTTTGTAAAATATTTCAGTGTTGCGAGTTGGGTCTCAGCAATGCGGCAATACTTTGGTGTTATGTTATACATGCAAGAGTATTGCCACATCTGATTAATTTATAAAATATTTCAGCGTTGTAAGGAATTGACATTTTCGCAATGCGGCGATACTTTGGTGTTGCGTTGTTAGCGTATTGCCACATCCACATTAAGTAGTAAAATATTTCAGTGTTGCAAGGAGATGACATTTTCTAATGCCGCAATACTTTGGTGTTTGCATTGTATTTATGTTACTAGCGAAGTGTATTGTCACAAATTGCAACAACTTGATGGTTTTGCAATGCGGCAATATTTTGGTGTTGCGTTGTATATGCGTTGTTAGCGAAGAGTATTGCCAAATCTGATGTAATTTATAAAATATTTCTTCGTTGCACTCTGGCAATACTTGTGCGTTCTGTATGCATTGTTAGCGAATTGCACTGCCACATCTGACTCATAAAATTTCAGTGTTGTAAAGAATCGAAGTTTTCGCACGGCGGCAATACTTGTGGTGGCGTGGTTGGCAGGCTCGAGACTTGCTTGGCGATGATGGCGACACTGATGTTCAGTTGGCAACAATGTTAGGCGGTCGCCTTGCTTCGGCGCTTGTTCAGTAAGGCGTTGTTGCTTTGTTCCAATGTTTTGATTTGTACCTGGGGAATTGAATAGAACTTAATATTAGAAGTGAGAATATTATTTATTATTGCCATATTTTATATTATCATACAACAGACACAGTATTCCACCTGGTGTCTATGTTTTAAAAATTGTTGGGTACCTGATCGTAGTCAACGCGCATGGTGGCCAGAGAGCGGGTCATCTCGTCCTGCACCTCCCCCCACGCCTCTCCTCCCTCGCGCAGCAGCCGACCTGTGTGTAGCGGTGTCTGGGGAACATTGCGGTGCATCTTCACCCAGCGCCCATTCATCACCTGGTGATTAGGGGAAGTAAAGTACTGGTGGATTGGTTTGGTACTGCAGTACCTTTGGTAAGCATATATTGGCAATCGTTGGAATCGTAAAAAACTAACCTACCCAGTGGCGGTCCTTCTGTCAAGTCAATTAAAACATAATATTATGCAAATCAAAACAACTAGTATTGTTCTAATGTATTTGAAATGCACTGCGAGATAGCAAGCAGCGGCAAGCAGTGACATCTAATGTCTTAAATGGAAGCTTTTTTCTTCACGCACATGATTGGCTGGGTCAATTTATAAAATGTCCCAATATCATGTCTTCTGTCTCTTTATGCGTCATACAATAAACGAGATGGCACTATGTCGCCTAGTAAAAATATTTTCAGATTCTGAAGACAGTTTGGGTCATTGCCGTGTGGGAGACGGCGTGATGAATATTATACGTATGAAAGAGATGGTTTGATAAATGTAGGTTGATTTTGCATATTGTATGCTTGTCGCATGAAATAATTTACTACTATATTATTCTTGTATATTAAACGTAATTTGACTCTCAAACTTGTGAGGTACCTACAAATGAATATTACCATATTTAATTTTATATTGTATCATAATATCATTTTTTTTTAAATGACCTTCCACTTCTGGTCCCCTAGAGCCACCTGTGAACCTAACCCTTTGTTTTCTGATATTCTTGTTGATAAAAATATCTTATGGCCTTGAGGGATAGTGATACACAATATAAGTGCAAGTCTACGAGATTCTACGCAGTACACCAGCATGCTTAAAACGAGCTCAATGATGTAATAAGTTTTGTAACCTGTTCTATGGTTAGCCGAGTGGAGGGGTCAACCGACAGCATTCCTTTGATTAGGTTCTTTGCATCTTTTGAGACGTTCGACCACTCCGGATCCGGGAAGTCATACTGACCCAGTCTTATTCTCTGGAAAAAAATACATATTAACAATAATAATAATTACAGTGATGAAAAATACACTGGAACTAATTTAAAGCTACGTATTTATACTAGAGGAAACCCTGAAGATCCCTCTTAACCGCTGGGACGCCGGAGACGCGCCGGCGCGCGCGTCATATGCGCATGCGCGAGAAAATAATTCAAATATTTGAATAATACATCCGACAAAAAACTTTTGGTCCACGATTTTGGCCCTTCTATGTACACAATTTGTATGGAGAACAGTGTCAGAATCGCTTGCGCTGTCATTACTCTCGGAGACGCTACAAGTTTCATTCACCTAGTCACCCTGGAATATTTTAAAAACGATTTCTTCTATGACAATCGGCTGTCAGAATTTGTCGCGAATTTAACGGTCGCAATTAATGGGTGTATCGCGAATAAAACGATCATAAAACCTATTAATTTACGTAATAAATGCAAGTAATGTGGTTTTAGTAGATAGCTTATTGTGTTGTGAACGTGTTTCAGTTAATAAAATATACAATAGCTCAAAATTTATCAACAAAACATTCAATTCAAAATTCAAAGTGGTGGTTTTTTAGTGTTTTTTTGCGAAGTTCCGCGAATTTCCGCTAAATGTCACGGCATGTGACCGGTTAACCGGTGACAGGCCGGAGACGCGCCGGCGCGCGCGTCACATGTGCATGTGCGAGAAAATAATTCAAATATTTGAATAATATTTTCGTCAAAAAACTTTTGGTCTGCGATTTTGGCCCTTCTATGTACATAATTTGTATGAAGAACAGTGTCAGAATCGCTTGCGCCAACAGTACTCTATGATACGCCTTGAAGTTTCATTCACCTTGCAACACCAGAATATTTTTAAAACGATTTCTTCTATGACAATCACCTGTCAGAATTAGCCGCGATTTTAACCGTCGCAACTGACGCGTGTTCCGCGACTAGAACATCGTAAAACCTATTAATTTACGTAATAAATGCAAGTAATGTTGTTTTGGTAGATAGTTTATTGTTTTGTGAACATGTTTCAGTCAATAAAATATACAATAGCTCAAAATTAATCAACAAAACATTCAATTCAAAGTTCAAAATGGTGCTTTTTTAGTGTTTTTTCGTGAATTTTAGTGAAATGGCCTGGCCTTTGACCGGTTAACCCTTAGCGGAATTGTGGCATCCTAGTGAGCACACTTACAAAATAATTGTTTCCTGGAGTAGCAGTGAGCATTTTAAAATAACATATATATTGAAGTGACTAAAGCTGCCATATATATGACGCTGCAAAAAACTGCATTAAGAATTTGAATAACATCATATTTACCAACAGTTTTGTCATTCAGTTCAAAATTTTGCATTAATAATTCAGGTACTCCTCATATGTCATACATATGTCTACTAATGTTATATTGCCGCGTAAACAAGCTTATGGGTCTGAGTGGTTAAAAAAAAGGTCAAAAGTTCCAGTAAGGGTAAAGAAGTTTTCACGCTTCAGAAGTTTGGCTTTTTCGGTCCCTTGGAAACTGAATGGCCCAATTTATCCCACATAATAAGGTTTTCCCCCTTAACCTGTCAAAGGCCCGCAAATTCCAGGAAAAATACGGAAATTTCGTAACAAAACACGATTTTGAATTTTGAATTAAATGTTTTGTTGATTAATTTTGAGCTATCGTATATTTCATTGACTGAAACACGTTCCTAGAACAATAAACTATGCACCAAAACAACATTACTTGCGTTAATTACGTAAATTAATAGGTTTTATGATGTTTTAGTCGAGGAACATGCGTCAATATTGACAGCTTCAATTTGCGCCAAAAATGACATTTCGATTCCACAGATAAAAATCATTTAAAAATAATCTGGTGTTGTCAGGTGAATGAAACTAGTGGCTATATCATCAATGATGTTGGCGCAAGCGATTCTGACCTTGTTTTCATACAAATTCTGTACATAGAAGGGTCAAAATCGCAGACAAACTTTTTTATTTCGAAATATTTTTTTCGCGTATGCGCAAAAGCTGCGCGCAAATGAGCGTGTCCGGCCGATTATAGGTTAAGGAGTTTTTTTTCAGTCCCTTGGAAAATTTTTAAGAGATTTTCACTATGTAGTTCTGAAAACAATAGACCTTGCGCCGAAAAAAGTATGTTTCTAATTTTATCTTATTTAATAAATTAAAACCAAAATTTCCTCTATTTAGTAAGTAGGTAGGTACTTAAATACCTATTTATCCACTTAATATTATAAACGGTTTATTTTAATTTAAAATAAGGAATTTCACATTTGAAAAAGGACCTTTACTCAATCATGCAGCCACCATCTCATCCCTGAAATGGAAATGTTCAAAGAAATTTACAAACAGACGAAATGCAAAATGATCAACACTGCACTGTGTTATCATTTCTGCAGAAATAGATGCCTCTACCACTTACTTATTATGTAATCACTCCTACAAACCTTCCGTATAATATTCTACAAAACCTTTATCACATTGCCGAGGATAGTGGCCCAGGTGAACATGGAGTTATGAACACAGACGTTCCGGACATTGTAATATTTGATCAAGCAATCCAACAAATCGGTGATCCAGTGACTATGAGTGCATCCAAGTAGGAATTATCAGTTTGGCGAGTGATGTCTCCAAAATATCTAAGGATAAGCTCTAGACAAACTAAACTATCTACATTTAAAAAAATCAAAATAAGTACCCTTTTCATTCCTGGTGATATGGCAAGACCGTTGTTGGAGTAGAAAGGGGGGAAGCCGCACAGGAGGATGTACATGACAACACCGAGGGACCAAATATCACACGATTTGTCATATTTATCCGGACCTAGGACCTGAAATTGAGATTAAGTGATTAGCAGACGATACAGAAATTAGGTTTAAGAATTAAAAATGATTTCTTTGAAATGAGCCAATAATCCTCTCTTAAACTTTTGAGGGAGCTAGTAGGACTAAAATAGGATAGTATCACGTCAGAACTGATAGCCGTAGGAAAATAGGATGAAAAAACATCAATTCATTTATAGTCGATGGAAAGAAGGCGCAGTTCCTGGGAGCAAGGAGACACGGCCAAACACCCAATGACCACCCTGGCAAACCGTGTCAAAAGGGTTACTTTCAAAAGCAATGTGAAGTTTTGTTCTTCAGTCAAATCTTCAAAGACTGTCTCTAGACCAGTAATCAGAGGGCAAAGGGGGGCGGTCAAAGGCTCCAAGGGGGCGGTGAAGGGCTGTAATAGGGGTCAGGGAAATAAAAAAAATATACATTACGCTAATGAATTCAAAATTCAAATAAGTCATATGCACATCTTTGCAAGAATCTTGCATTTTATGAACCGTTTGTTATTTTTTCCGTTTAATATATTAACCATTATTATTTTCGTTATCTTGATCACATTGCTTCAAAAAAAACATTTTTTTTAAATTTAGCAAGCAACATTTCCGGGTTACAAATAATCTCTAAATTCAAAATTAAAAGTTTTCATTGATTTAACCACTTTTTCACTTTTCATTGATTTAATGCCTTTAAAGCCGACATGTTTCGAGAGCGATGCTCTCTTCCTCAGGGTTTACTAAAAGAGGAAGAGAGCATCGCTCTCGAAACATGTCAGTTTTAATTAAAAGTGGTTAAAACAAAGAAATCCTTTAATTTTGAATTAAAATGGTGCCACAAAATAAATTTGCTGTATTTGAAGAGAATCTCTAAATTATGAAAATCCACCCACTTCCATCACTATAAGTCGAAAATTTGGCTTGTGCAATGATGGAGGACTAAACTAGCAGAAGATCAAACCAGCAACGCACGGGTAGGATGTAACATGTAATTTTTAAAAAATATATATTTTTATTTATCCATACTAATATTATAAATGCGAAAGTGCGAGTGTTTGTTTGTAATGCTTTCACGCCTAAACCACTAAACCGATTTTAAAAATTCTTTCACCAATAGATAGCTACATTATCAGCGAGTAACATAGGCCGTATATAATGGTTAGCTCTGGCATTATGAAATTTGTATAAATGAAAATGTGTGTATTTCATATATTTTAGCAGCAGGGATGAAAGGCGGGGGGAAGGTGGGGTTCGCGGAGAGGGAAGAGACGAGGGAGGGGGAAGGCGGGGAAGGTGGAAGGGAACGGGCCGCAAGGGAAAGGACATGCAGGGTACTAGCTAGTAATAAATCCCTAAAGTATAGTGTAATAGTTACCTCCGGTGCAACATAGTAGGGAGTATAGCATGGCGTCTGCAGGGTGTCAGCCGCGCTGTGCGTCTCCTTGGCGAAGCCAAAGTCCGTCAGCTTGAGGAGCGCACCGGGCTTGGAGTCCGAGTACAGCAGGTTTTCCGGCTTGATGTCTCGGTGGGCAATGTCCGAGTCGTGCAGGTGGCGAACCGCCACGCAGATGGAGTGCATTATCTAACAAACAAACATCGAATTAACTACAACAACTGAAGAACTAACTCTCATCTCTCAACTTCTTCCTCTTGTCCTATTCAGGTCGGAGATACATCGCCTCTACTTCAGCGGCCTCCGTCCATAACAGACACAACCTCTCTTCTCAGAACCTCTTGAGTTGCTTCTCCCAACTATGTCTGAGGTGGTTCACTGGACGTCTAACCTCTGGAATCACACTCAGAATTTTTAGTGGAACTCATTCTTCTGGCATTCTTTCAAAGCGATACACAAACATCCGATACTCTGCAATATTTTAATAGTACACAATGATCTTCTTCCATTATACAAACTAAAATATAGTCACGTCACCCTATCTCCAACAACTTTAGAAGGGATCGGCATCCTTAAAAGTCATTCCAATCTCCCAGCCCGTACTGTCAATAATATGTTCAATGACATTATTTTTTCTAAATGGCCCAACTCTTCTCTTTTATTTACTGATGGCTCCAAATCTGCGGACTCTCCTAACTGTAATATAGGTATTGACGTTTATCACAATAATTCTAATGATAGAATATTTTATTCAATTTCAAACCAATTTTCAATATTTTTTGCCGAGTGCATTGCAATAATTGAATCTCTCAATTATACAATCAAAAATAATTGTGAACATTCTCTTGTTCTCTCTGACTCTCTCAGTTCCCTCCAAAAACTTAAATCCTGTCCTCTTTTTCATCCTGATGATCACTTTGTATGCCTTATTAGAGTGCTGATAGCCTCCATTCAAAGCTCTGGAAAAACAGTAACTCTGATTTGGATTTGTGGACATGTTGATATATTGGTTAACAATATTGAGGATTCCTTGGCAAAACAAGGAGCGTGCAACCCTATTGTTACCCTGATATTTTTTCCATCATCAAAGATAGATCCCGCAATGTTTGTGCAGAGTATTGGAACATTGCTAGTCAATCCAAGGGAGCCTGCTACGCCTCAATACAAAGGACTATCCCATCAAAACTGGGGTTTCAAAATTCCCCCATCTTTCCAAAAAATAAATTTCCTCACTTATTCGAATGAGAATCGGACATTGTTCCGTTCCTTCTCACCTGTTTAAAATTCACGTCCTTGACTCCCCAGAAATGGGCAGTCTGTTTGATAGATTCTCCTATCTTAACAAACGGATTACATTCTTTAGAGCACAGGCGTCAGGTATTTCAATGGAAGATGCTCCAAGGAACTAGCGTCATTGATTCCTTCGGCACCGGTGGAGTCAGGAAACATGCCAAACACGCACCCAATATTTGTACACAGTTGACATTTGTCACATGAGAACGCGTCATTTCTACGACTTGTTCTCGAGTTGCAACAACTCGGCTGTTTTTTCCCCTCCTACAACATGGATCTTTTCAAGACCCAGATTCACTCCTTCCTTTCCACAAAAATACCCTCCACGCAGCATTTCCAAAGATGACATAGGTCCTGAGGGAAATTATTTTCCTCGGGGCGTTCTGTGTTAAGTAAATGTGAAAAAGAAAGTCTAGCAAAAGTGATAGTCTCATTGTCACTTATGTCAGACATTTTGTAACGATGCATATGCTTTAAATTTAAATCAATGCTAAAAAAAAACAGTCAAAAAAAAATGAGTCACAGAATTTGTGAGTGAGGTTATATTTATAGATTTATTTCTAGTTTTCAGTACGGCATGTACGGACTGTGTGCGACACTGTTTATGAGGTGAATACACAACATCAGTATGGGATATTTGAGTATTCCTGTGAAAGAATAGCCTAAATATGTGACCAAGCCACTTCAATTGCAGCTTTTCTACAAAGAGTAGCATCGCTACATCATATCCGCTTTAAATCATGCAGAGGCAGCTTCATACTTTAAAATTGATTCATCGAGTGTTTGAAGGCATATGAATGCACTAATCCTGTATAAATTAGTTAACAATCAATGCCCACAAATGCTAAATAAGATTCAATTTAATGTAACTGCGCGTTCAACACCCTCTTCTGTCCTGTTCAAAGGAGATCAGTGCAAAACGAACTGTAAACAAAATTCTTGCTTGAACAGACTATGCAATAATTTCAATAACATTTTAACATTTCAGTGGACATTTTCAATTGCGAACTTACCAAATATAAAAAGTCCATAAAAGAGTATTTCTATGAAGTATTGTGAATAATGTTATGTTTCTATTGTTTATATTTATAATTCTGTTATGACCTGATTTGTATGTACAACTTGCCTTCTTATGGTTAACAAAGTATTTTTTGTTTTATGTAATTTTTTGTTTTATATAATTTTTCACTTCATATTCCTTTCTTGTAAATTTCATTATTTCTTATTCCTTATTATGCTGTCTTATTGGAGGTAGAGTCACAAGGAGGAAATCCATAATGGGTTTTATTTTGGCTATATTATTCATGTACAAACTGAAAAATGTAAACTGTCAATTTCCTGAAAATCTATATATACAAAAATCAAAATGTGTTTGGGGATTAGTTTATTTTTTGTTGTTATTTAAGGCAATTCACCCTAAGAAGAGCACTATATGATTAGTGTTTTGTGTATCGCTATATAAAGCGTAGGAAATGTTTGAAACATTTAAAATATCTTCTTAACCTCTCTACGAGTATGGGCGAAATGGTTCCTCGAAGCGAAAAAAAGCCCTCAAGAGTATGGGCGAAACGTTTCATCCGCGGCTATTATTCAAATACCGTCATATTTAATGAAAATATTTGACTTGAAGTGGCTTCCATTGACATCTGCGCGTGGTTTCTTGAAGTTTTGGAAGACATAAGTATCTACAATACTAACTTCACAATTTAGATTAAAAATTCTTTTTGCGTCATTTAGCGGTGGTCAGAGGAAGGAAGCAGATTTTTTGTATGGACATGTTTTTTTTTCGATGTTTGTTTATTTTCGTGGATTGATGTCGATGACGTTTTAATTCAAAATATAGTGATATTTTTAGTAAATCTATGATAATTTATAAAAAAATATTAAAAAAATTAACCAAAATAAAACTCACTCCTCGTGTACAGTTTTGTTCGCCAGAACCCATTCGAGGAGAGGTCAAAACCCCCGCGAAGATTTATGGATCATTCAATTTTTTATAAGAAAAACTCTCTTTTATAACTTTTGAAGGTTATTCCCATCAACTTAATATATCATTGAAGAAGAAGATAATAATAATCTAAACGAAAATATGAAAGAGAACAAGACACCGAAAACAAAAAAAAGACAATCTTTGCAACTGGGACTCGAACCCAGACCTCTTGTCTAACCGGGACATGCTTGTTAACCAATTTTGCTATTGCTACCTTCTGTCAAGCCGTCATAATAGTCAATCTCGTATTTCAAATTTTAGAATTACCAATATTATTTTCAACTAAAAAAAATAAAATAAATCTTTCATATTTCGTTTAGATAATTATTGTTATCTTCTTCTTCAATGATATTTCTTGATTATTTCAACCTCATGACAACACGTCTGAAAAGTTTTTCAATCATCACAAAAATTCTTGCGAAACTGTCAAAAATTTGAGAATGACATTTTGCAAAACAATGATAGTCAAATCAGAATTCAATTTTCAAAACTCTTTAAATTAATGAATTAATTTGAAGTACTCACATGATAATATGGGAACGTACCCATACTACGTGACCAACTTTTTGCAACCCCCCCCCCGGTGACCAAAAACCTAAGCAACCCGCCGCTCATTTGTATGGAGCGTGACATTTTGAAGACCCCCCCCCCCTAAACGTGTCACGTAGTATGGGTACGTTCCCTATGAATCGAATCAAGAATTATAGATATTTTAAATAGGTACCTATGTTAGGTACCAAATTTGAATGATTGTTCTTACAATATTTGATTACAAAAATGAATATTTGTAATAAATGAAAAATGAAAATTTGAATTAAAAAAATGGCGGCAAGCGAGCTGTTTGAAAACTGAATGTACTGGGACTGAAAATATGAAATGCGAGAGGGGGGTTGGCGGGAGGGGGGAGCGTGAAAAGGGAGAGGGAAGGCGGGGAAAGAGGAAGGGGAACACGGGAGGGGAACGGGGACGCATGGGAAAGGACATGGAGAGGGAGAAACAATTTATTTCTTTGAATATTGCATTGCAACACATGCTGGCAACCACAGCTAGTGAATAAATAAAATAAAATATGTAAATATTAACCTCAGCCGCCTGCCTCTCAGTGAAGGCTCCATCGGTGTGATCCTGAATCCTCTGGAACAGCTCTCCGCCTTCCATGCACTCCATCACCACCAGCAGGCAGCGGGCGCCTCCATAAGTATTGTCGTATACGTCCACTATCTGCAACACCACACACATCAACATATATAAGGTCTGCATCATCTTCTTGAACTTGTCCTATTCGGGTTGGGGACCCATTTTGTTCATTCAAAAACATCAAAATCCAGGTTATTACCGTACAAACTGTACTAATCGGGTTTTTAAAATGTAATACATATACCGTTCTTCAAGTAGATTTTACCTGATTCTATATTTATTAATGACCATGACTACCACAACACAGGCATTAGCCTAGTGCGGTAGCCAAAAAAAACGAGTGTGCTTTAGATCACACCACTGAAGTAAAACTTCATTTACTTATAAAAGAACATATGACATTGAAATTGGGGTGACATATGACATTGGGGTGATGTATGACCAAGAGGTGACCTACGACCTTGGGGTGACCTACGACCTTGGGGTGACCTACGACCTTGGGGTGACCTACGACCTTGGGGTGACCTACGACCTTGGGGTCGATCCTTATCCTTATCACTCCCCAAGTCAAGCGTGCGGAAAGGCTCGACCGTTCGCCTCGCCATCGATCACTGTTCGCATCGATTACCGTTCGCATCACACTTTTCGTAACATCACATTTTCGTAACACATCACCACTTTTTGTAACACATCACCACTTTTCGTAGCGCATTCACCAGCTTACCCCCCAAGTCGAGCATGCGTAAAGAAGTTTTACTTAAAAAAAAACAAAAATCTGTAACAAATAAAATATTATGAAATAAAAAATAAAAATAAAAATTTAAAAATTAAAATACAACGTAAAGTAGTTTATTCAAAGTACCCCTCAATAAGGATCCTGTTCTGAGGAGGACTGTAGGTAGTTGTATTGGTGTTACATGATGATTTCCATCTTCATGTTTGTTGATTGTATTTGTTGATTTCCTCATATTCATGTATCCACATCACCCGAAAACCATTTATTGGATAACCAACACCCCTGCCATAGGTCATCCCAAGTGGTTTGCTACGTTTGGTGACAGGGGTGCCCGGGTTTATGGGGTGAGGTTTGTCCAAGTCTTGGCGGCGGATGAATTTGTCCACTTACTGGATGCAAGGATCGCAAGAGACTGGTTGACCTCTAGAGCCGAACTATCTCGACCCATCGGCTTGCATCACAGTGAGAGGGTTGGATTCGTACGTCCGTCGCTCTCGAATCCACTGACCCCCAGATCTACCCACCCCTCATACCATTTTCCTTCCCAGAACTTCCTCTAATTCCTTTCCTAAAGACTCCCCACGCAGCATCCCCAAAGATGACATAGGCTCTGAGGGAAATTATTTTCCTCTGGGCCTCCTATTTTTCTATTTGAATACTTACATTTTACATAAGTGTACATTAGGGTGGTCACAAGGTATAAGGTGAAAAAATATTTTCGTCCTAATGCCCGGGGGACCCCCCTAATATTTGCTATTTGTCTAGAAAATAAGATTTGGAAAGTTTTAGCTCAATTGGATAATGTTAACCCGTGCCTCATCGAGATTGAATTTTATTAATATCCATATCAAAATTAAAATGCATGTCTACTAACGCCATCTACTAACAAGATGTAAAACCTTTTATTAGAAATAAAAGTCAGTCTGTTGCGAATCGCATAAACGTGTTGTCATTCTAAGAGGTTATGGGCCTCCTTTTTTCGATTTATCAGTATTTTAGTGCTTAAAATAGATAAATTATGTACGTTGTTTCGCAGAAACATGACCACGAACTATATTGCGAGTGTACCCAGGTTAAAAGGCAGGGAGAACTACGATTTGTGGAGCTTTGGGGCACAGAATTTATTGGTGCTGGAAGGCATGGAAAAGTATATCAAGCCAACGGCAGATTTTGAAATAAAACCAATAGATGACGCAAAAACGAAGGCAAAATTAATATTAACGATCGATCCAGTTTTGTACGTGCATATTAAAAACACCAAGAGTTCGGCAGAATTATGGAATACATTGAAGAACATGTTCGATGACTCTGGTTTATCAAGAAAAATAACCTTGCTTCAACATTTGATATCAATAAGATATCAAATGTCAAAATTGTGAATCCATGGCTACATATGTCACACAGATGATCGAAACGGCTCAACGGTTAAACGGCACGGGATTTACAATAACAGACCAGTGGGTAGGATCATTATTGTTGTCAGGTTTGTCTGACCGTTATTCTCCAATGGTAATGGCACTGGAACACAGTGGGATTTCGATAACAGCTGATGCCATAAAGTCAAAGTTACTCGATATGGAGGTAACCAGTGATTTTGAAACCAGCGGAATAGCGTTTGCAGCGAGAAATAAATATTCCTCTAGCAACACCAAGCCACAGAGATATAGTGGCCGTCCGTCAAAGACAAACAAAATGTCAATGACAGCTGACACGTTAACAAAAACAATAACATGTTACAGGTGTAAAGAGGATGGACATTATGGAAATCAGTGTCCATTGTTAAAGAAGAATACAAGTAAATGTGTTTTTAATGTTGTTTTCCTGAATGGAAAATTTAACAAGAATTCATGGTACATCGACTCAGGAGCCAATGTACACATGACGGCGAAGAAAGATTGGGTAAAAAACATAAATACAACGCCGTATTTACCAGAAATTGCTGTCGCCAATGAATCTAAATTGCAAGTTGTTTGTTCCGGAGATGTCGACATTGTGTCGGAATTAAATTATCATATAACAGTTAAAAATGTGCTGTGTGTGCCTAGTTTGACAACCAACATATTATCCGTAAGTGAACTTATCAAGAATGGAAATAATGTCATATTTGAAGAGAAGCATTGTTATATTCGAAACAAAAACAATGATTTGGTTGCAACTGCGGATTTGTCAGGTGTTTATAAATTGAGATTACAATCACAAAGTTGTTTGTTGACAGTTCCTGTTAGTGTAAAATTACGGCACAGAAGACTAGCACACATTAACAGTCAAGATATGCAAAAAATAAAAAAACGGTATTGTGAATGGTTTGAATTGTCAGAGTACTATTGACAATATTGTTAGGTATTTTATAAAAAAAAAACATTTTTATAGAAAGTTAAAACTTCAACCTTGATGAGGCACGGGTTAACCTTATCCAATTGAGCTGAAACTTCACCAATCTCATTTCTTAGCCAATTGGCAACTTTTAGGGGGGTCCCCCAAAAAAATTCCAACATTGATTTCTTGTGACCACCCTAGTGTACATAACAGATGTTAATCATTCTCAGACTTTATGTTCATGAAGGTATTTTATTAATTTAATTTGAGACTTTTCCTCCAGCATTTATGGTCTGTCTAAAAAAAATGTAAAAATTTCAATAAATTAATCTTTTTTTGTGGTGTCAACCCAAGAGACTCAACTTGCCAGAACCAGCGGGTCTATATCACTCGCAATGTTAGAAAATGAATTCATGAAACTAACTGACAGGAGACGACGCACCACCACATAACTCTGTTTTAGCTCCTTGATTCATTCACATTCATGCATCGTCTCAAATCAAATATCTGATTCATTTGGTCATACCATGTCTTCCTCGGGCATTCCCAACTTATTCTACCATTGACATTTTTCACTTCTTCCATAGCTTTTTAAATGTTGCTTAATGTTTGCGATTGCTTGGTGTTGTTTGTTTGCACAATGCCATATAAAGTTTGCGATCGCTTAGTGTTGTTTGTTTGCACAATGCCAAATAACGTTTGCGATCGCTTTGTGTTGTTCATTTGCAGAATGTCATACAACATTTGCGATCGCTTGGTGTTGTTTGTTTGCACAACGCCATATAATGTTCGCAATCGCTTGGTGTTGTTCATTTGTACAATGCCATATAACGTTTGCGATCGTTCGGTGTTGTTTGTTTACACAATGCCATACAACGTTTGCGATCGCTTGGTGTTGTTTGTTTGCACAATGCCATATATATTTTGCGATCGCTTGGTGTTTTTGTTTACACAATGCCATATATATTTTGCGATCACTTGGTGTTGTTTGTTTGCACAATGCCATATAACGTTTGCGATCGCTTGGTGTTGTTTGTTTACACAATGCTATATAACGTTTGTGATCGCTTGGTGTTGTTAACACAATGACATATTCACCACCAAGCTCAAAAATGATTTATGATGTCTCAATGAAAAAATGACGTAATGCATTTAGTGGATTATCACAGATAAGATCTCCATGAAAATTGTCCAATATCAATATGGGAGCACTCTTGTCTCGCAAGAGGCGGAAATATTAAAACATAGTAATCAATACCGCTACGGTCTCGAGTGGTGGTGATGGGAGTAAATACCTCCAATAATCTACTATCAATTATTATCGCTATCTAATCAGCATAATATCAGGGTTGTCACAAAATTTTTTTAATAATTAATTACTAATGTGTTTATTATTGTTTTAACCCCTTAGGCCTCGACCGTATTTTGTCAGAGGGTCAATGAGGGTAAATGATTTTTTTTAATGTATCCGAAACCTAAAAACTGTTTTGCAAAGGCGATAAAATGCACTTTCAAATTTTATAATTCGAAATACAGTACAATCTCACTAATCCGGCACATCAATAGACCGAAACGTTCAATAATCTGGCAACCTCCGCCCGCGCCTCCCTCGCCCCTCTACGCTCCATCGCCGCGTCATGTGCATGTGCGTACATATTTACCTGTTGTTTTGAAGTGTGAATAGTGTGTATATTCTCTAAAAATGCTTTGTTTTATTTATTATGATTTTTTCTCTATAATCCAGTAATCCGAACATTCCAATAATCCGGCACCCTCTGGTTTTTAATAGTGCCGGATTAGGGATGTCGAAATTGAAAAAAAATATCGATATTTATTAAAATATCAATATCGACGTCGATATATCGGTCAAATTTTCTAAAGATTTTGTGTTTTTAAAATAATAGTGTATTCAGCTCAATATTATCAATAGTAATTTTTATACACAATGTGCTTTTTTTTAATGCACAAAAATCTCAATAAAAATGAAGGTATTTTTATCAGTATTCATTTTTATTAGGTAATAATTACGAAAATATCAAATACTAAAAAGCTGTCTTCTAACTTATATGTAAACTGAGACCCATACAAAGTTTGTATGCGTCTCAGTAACATTCTATTGGCGTATTAATCTGTCAAAAAGAACTTCGTGTTTGGAACAAGGTATAGTAAATAATCATAGGCAATTGGGAACCAACACATAGGAGTGGCTTAGAAAAAATAGCATACATTTCTATGTATGTACCTACACATATGAATAGTATTAGTGATCACAAATACTAATGTAAAGACAATAGATTTGTAAGCTATTAATGGTTAAAATTTCAACCGCCATATGTCATTACCCAATACAGTTACTTTTTTCCATTTGTTCATTCGTTCGTTCGACTTTAGTTACATAAATAAATAAAAATATCATTTTTATACAATTTTCGATATTGGATATTTTGTATCGATATTTCGATATATCGGATCAAAATATATCGGCTAAAAATATCGATGTATTGAATTAAAAATATCGATACATCGATATATTGATACTTTTTCAACAAGCCTATGCCGGATTAGTGAGATTGTACTGTAAATATATAATTTTTGAAATATAAAAATTTTGCATGCAAATATAAAAAAGTTTTTTAACTGGCTCACCTTACGTTTTTTTCTAGTTAAAATCTCTGATACTTACATAAATTATTAGGCAAATGTATTTTAAACGTTATCGTCAACTCATTCTTTACCGTTTCTTGTAAAAATAAACAATAAAACAAAGTTTTATAATTTTTTTTCAAATTGCAACAGATTTGAATGTAAAGCATGGTATTTTCTCATTCTAACACCGTTCAGATCATAGGTTCTCAATGTGGGCGATAACTCCCCCTTGTGGGCGTTTGAGACTTTCAGGGGGCCAGTAGAAGACCAAGAGAAAATTAGGTGGCGTTGAGATGGCACAGTGAGGGCGTGGGCAGGTAAATAAAAAATTGGGTTTAAAAAAGACAAAAAACACGCTAATCACATACTAATAATAATAATTACTATTAAGAATTGACACTATATAATGAATAAAAGAAGGAAGGCGGCGGTAACCGGTACTCAAAATACAAAAGAATCGCTTTTTTAACTTGCTAAACAAAAAGGTAAAACAAATAATTTTTTTTATTTGTACAACAGAATAATTCCAATTACAGTACAATTTAGTTACCATATCAGCATTTAGGCAAGTGACTATTCAATAATATTTTTAAGGCATATAAAGAACAGTCACTTACATCCAAATGGTTTGCAATTTCATTTAACAGCACCACTCCCCTCGTCATGCTATGCTTTGCCAAGACGTCTGTTCTGCCGGTCGGTATTTTAAATAAGCCATGATGTCGACTTCGGTTGTAGTGGTCTGGTACATATAAATCATAGCATCCCAAGAGAAATGGGCTATCGATTATATATTTATAAGGAATAATTGATTTATTTTATATATTTTTAAGGAATAATTGATTCAGTGACAGTTGAGCACTCTATCTGGTACAATATTCAGATAACTCATAAACACCATTTTATATAATGCTAAAAAACTTGTAGTGAATTTAACAAAATGTTGATGTTTTCTGGGTCACTAGTAGGAGTTATGCCTCCCGGTTTTATTTTATAACTATTTAATATGTATATCACAGACGTGTGTAAATAATATTTGATTTTTTATTTTATTTAAAACCGAGACGTGCAAACATAGCATGCATATATTATAACTTTATAACACAGGCATGTGTATGTATATATATCATGCAGTAGTATCCAGCCTCCTTTAGATGTTCTTGTTTTTGTCACTATTTGCTGACGGCTTGTTTATGCCATCAAATTTAAGTGTATATATGTATGTGTATGTATATGTGCTATATGAATATACATGTATGTGTGGGTATGCATAAATACATATTTATGTAAGTATATATACCTATGTAAGTATGTGTGCATGTATGTATGAACGTGTGTATTTATGTACACACATAACAGCTACCTTACTTATTTGTGTTTATTTTCCAGAGAACTTTGGCAATTTGTGAGTTATTGGAAACATTTCTACCAATTTTTTTTTTTTTTTTCTAATTTTACTTAACCCCTGGTCAGCCAGGGAAGGCCAGCAAAAAGCACCACTTTTGAATTTTGAAATGAATGTTTTGTGGATTAATTTTGAGCTATTGTATATTTTATTGACTGAAACACGTTCCTAGAACAATAAACTATCTACCAAAACAACATTACTTGCGTTAATTACGTAAATTGATAGGTTTTACGATGTTTTAGTCGAGTAAGACGCATAAATTATGACGCGGCACCCGGCGGCAGAAATGACATTTCGTGTCCAGCGATTCTGACACTGTCCTTTACAAATTTTGTACATAGAAGGGTCAAAATCGTAGATAAAGGAATTTTTCCCGAGCATGCGCAAGAACTGCGCACATCCCCGCGCTCGCTGAAAATTAAATATAAATTATTTGGAGTGACTAGTTGCATTGCAGGTTTCGCTATGGTAAAGGGCGATAATAGAGCAAGCGATTCTGACCGTGTTCTTCATACACTTTCTTTATACATGAGGGTCAAAATCGCATGTAAAATCTCATGTCACACCGGAGCACGAACGGCAAGCGCCAGGTTAAATATGTTTACACTTACTAGACTTCATTTCAAAATAACTATCCTCCATTGGTCACCATGATACAGGCAGCTGCCTAGTATGGTGACCTAATATACCTTCTAAAGTAAATGTATTAATCATGTAACATGCACTTATAAATAAATAAATAAAATTTATGATGAGAGTTCATTATCTCAAAACTAAATATTTGGAGATGTCTGACTAATCAACTGAAAAATATCTGGAAGACAATTCCTGATTTGTGGCTATCCTGTTAAAGTTAACAAATTTTATTGTAATATAACCCACGATGAGAGCTAATAACTCCATCAATGCACTATCAATTAGATAACATGTTATCTAAACATTCTAATCTAACAATGTGTTTTATTGTAATGTAATGACCGCTGGGACTATGCAGCAATTATTATATCCATATTAACTTTATCACATCAATTTGACTGCAAGATTAATAAAAAGCAGAAAATTGGAGTTAATGCACCTCCGTCTACTATCACAGTTTTTTTTTATGTGAATACCGCACAAGAGACAAAACCGCATCCGACCTTCTGGAGCCAGTGGGATCTTGACATCCCAATAATTGGTATGTTGTGAAGTTGCTGACGGCATTCATGGTCGAGGGCAAGGCTCTTGACTAGCAATCCTAAGATCACAGGTTTAAATCCCTGCATGCACAATTTATTCATTTTAAATTATATATGTACTACAGTATATGTATACAATATATGTAGTACAGTATATGTATACAATATATGTATACACTATATGTGTACAATATATGTAGTGCAGTGGTTCTTAACCTGTGTTCGATCGAACCCCAGGGGTTCGGTGAGTCAGTCTCAGGGGTTCGGCGGAACAAGACACAGCCTGAAAAATAATTACGAAGAATATTGTCACTATCCCATATCCCATCCCGCCCCATCTTATCCCATTGAGCCACTCCCGTTGTGGTAAATATAGTGGTGACAATAGCCCATCCTATCGCATTACAGCCCCCTTCCCCCTTGTGGTAATCCGCCGCCACTGATGACACACCCCGCTTTCCAATTTAAGAATGGTTCGGTGAATACATTAGGGCAGGGATGGCGAACCTTTACCTATCAACGTGCCTTTTTCTAAAGAAATGTTTCATGAGGTCGTAAAAGTGCCATCAAATAATTGTGACTTTGTGATTATTGGGAAAGTAATAATAATAAATACTTACTAACAATTAAAAACTCTTTAGTTGTTAGTAAGTAAAAAAAAAACTCACAATTAAAACTCTTTTGTTGTTTTTTTTTAACTCTTAGCAAGAGGTCCTGGGTTCGAGTCCCAGAGGTGTCAATATGTTTTTCTGATTTTTCTGTTTCCAGATTTTCGATTGAGT
Source organism: Limnephilus rhombicus (assembly GCA_929108145.2). Classification (NCBI taxonomy): domain Eukaryota; kingdom Metazoa; phylum Arthropoda; class Insecta; order Trichoptera; family Limnephilidae; genus Limnephilus; species Limnephilus rhombicus. The sequence continues at coordinate 10,452,282 of OV815296.1, forward strand.
TTCGCTTATATTGTCTTCATTTATTTAAATATTACAATTTGAGGTTTTACTCATAAAGTTAAAATAAAATAAAAACTCTTTATTTACAACTACTAAATAGGAACATTTAGCATTACACGCATAATTTAAATTAAAGGAAATTAGTGTGAAAATATATTAGGGTTGTAAGATGTTACTTTTAGCAGAATGTATGCTGAACTGGAGTCATCTGTCAAACGGTAAATAACCGAGTCTTTGATGATATTCATCTCTGAAAATAATGACTCGCAGGCATAGGTTGATGAAAGCATTGTTAAAATAGCATGAGCCAGCTTCTTCAAACAATTAAATGTGTCTGGTAACGCATTCCATGTTTCCAAAATTTTGTTATTAGGTTTTTCGCCTATATAATAAACAGGTAATATTATTACCCGTCAATCTTTCTGTTTCGATTAATTCTAACTCTCTCCTTGTTTCAAATTTTTTTTTAATCCATATTTAACTAAACTGGAAATCAATGGGCTGCATTTCAAATTCATCAATTTCCAACCAATCGGATGGCGATAAATACAGTTTATCAAATGACGTTACATCAGGATAAATAATAAACTCGAGTATTTCCGATAATTCTTTGAACTGAGAAAACACTTTTTTGGTAGTGCATAATAAATTTTGTGATCACTGATCAGTGATGTGCCCAAAACATTGTGTCGCGTGCCATTGGTTTGCCATCCCTGCATTAGGGGTTCAGTATGTTAAAAAAAAAGGTTAAGAACCACTGATGTATTATATTTGCAGCACATTCCGGTGTGGAAGATACTCCCAGTATCACCCTGGTATAACACCATAATTCCGAATTGAAACATTGCTTGAAATGGCCTTAACCGTGTTTGGTAACCAGTCTGATTAGCCAGGTACTTTCCCACCTTCCTCTTCCCATCTCCTTCTCCTGACCAATACTATCAACCTCAATTGGGGACGCCTTTAGATGGGAGCAGTTGAGACTCTTGTGTGGTTTACAAAAATCTGAAAGTAGTAGGGAGCAGAAAGAGATAGGTATAGGAAGGTTGGGAAGTACCTGGCTATTCAGATGTGGGTCACTAAACAAGGCAAAAGCCATTTTAAGCAACGTTTCTTTTCTGAATGATAGTCTTTCACTAGGGCGTACTGAGTGTATTTACAATTACTTTTATAGTTGGCGTGTTTTTGACGCAATCAATTTTTTTTTTTACATTAGCTCCACACAGGAGGCCCTGAGAAAAATAATTTCCCTCAGGGCCTGTGACATTTTTTGGGGGTTCTTTTTAAGGAAAGGAAGGAGAGGTAGTTCTGGGAGGGAAAAAGATAAGAGGGATGCGTATCTGGGGTTCAGTGGGTCCAGGTCATCCGCCGCCAAGACCCTGACAAACCTCACCCCCAAAAACCTCAGCACCCCTGCCATCATATCAACACTTCAATTTTTTGCATTTGAATGGTCTCTAAAGGCTGATTGAAGCACAAAGTATTGCACAAGATTAAGAAAAGGACGCTTTGATGGTTTGGATATGTTGAAGAGATGAGTGTACTCTGTAGTCTATTTTGAAAAGTACATAATAACAATAAAAATCAAATGGCCGAAACTTCTGTTTAAATTTTTACAGGAAACTAATGCCTTCTGTTTCTAAATAATATACCGTACTTTTATCTTTTAGAGTTCTTTTAAAAATAAACAATATGACTAATGAAACTCATTGTATTTCGGGATATCAGTTACTGCATGTTCACAGGATGTACAGTTTATTAAATACAATGAATAGAATATTCATTAAATAAACTTACCGAATGCACAATACAATGAATACAGTGAACATGTTCATAAAATAAACTCACAGAATATACAGTTTAAGAAGAAACCCGGTGGTCGAGAAATTGTCGAGAACAGTATTTTACTTAAATACTGAGAGAAAGGTACAAATGCACCTCAGGCAATGGGGAATACGGAATTGGGAGGCAGGTATGGGATAACCAAAACCTCTTCCATAGGTCACCCCAAGTGGTTCGCTACGTTTGGTGACCTAGGAGGGGTGCCCGGGTTCATGGGGTGGGGTTTATTCAAGTATGGGCGGCGGATGCGTTTTCCCACCAGCTGCACGACGAGATCTGCTGTCAGATTCGTGTGATTTTCTATTGCTGTTATTTGCTTTTTCTATGGGCCAATGTCAGATTTCAACTGTGAGCTGTATATACATATTTTAATAGGTATAGATTGTTTTAAATTGGCGAAGCTGGCCTGATACTCATAGAAAAAGCAAATAACAGCCATAGAAAATCACACAAATCTGACAGGAGATCTTGTCTGTCAGGAGATCTTGAATGCACAAAAGATATAGAATCACTCGGCTGGACATACTGACCCTCAGATCCCTACCCATCCCTCATACCTTTTTTCCTTCCCTAGAACTTCCTAACTTCCTAAAAGACCCAAAAACCCTCCACACAGCATTCCCCAAGATGAAGAAAATTATTTTTCTCAGGGCCACCTGTGTAGAGCTAATGTAAAAAAAGGCTGATAATACCTAAATAAAAACATCAAAATCGTGGTTTTGTATTCACCACATGTCTCCTCCAAACCTGGACCGATTTTTAAGATTTTGTTTATTAACTGTATATTAGAAGAAAAATACTCAGTCTTTTTTACATTAGCTCCACACAGGAGGCCTTTAGAAAAATAATTTCCTTCAGAGCCTATGTCATCTTTGGGGATGCTGTGCGGAGGGGTCTTTTTCAGGAAAGAAAGTAGAGGAAGTTCTGGGAAGGAAAAAGGTAAGAGGGGTGGGTAGGAATTCTAGGGTTCAGTGTGTTCAGGTCATCCGCCGCCAGATCCAGACAAACCTCACCCCATGAACCCGGGAGCGTATTTCCAAAACCTATACCGATTCAGTCCCGGTAGCGACTGAAAAATGGTAGGGTTTGGTGTGCGTAAATCACCTTACAAACACTACACCGGTTCAGTCACGGCCGCAACTGAAATGGGTAGGTTTTGTAAGGTGATTTTGCACAACAAACCCTATACCGACTCAGTCGCCAACGCGCTTCGTTGCTTTATCTGTTTCAGTGAGGGTGACGACCGTAATTATAGAGGGGAAGCAAAGAGGACATATGAATATATCTGGACCTGCCCTAAGTCATAAAAACGTATTATTTCCCCCTCCCCATGGAGCCAGCTGAAGCTCCTCCTTGGAGCCAGCTCGCTCTATGGGGAGGGGAGAGAGCCTCGCTTGAATCTAAAATATGTGACGTCATCATTCTTGTCCTGAACAGCGCAGAAGTAACATCTATACATTTTTCGAAATAACACGCCAAAAACGGTAGCTTGTGCTATACATTTTACCCACATATTATATGGACATAGCGAATATGGGCGGTTCTCCAGTGTGCTCGTCGCTGGTTACAGGGGTAAGTAAATTATGAAACATTTGTAAAAGTGTCTTAACTAAACACGGCAACAAAATATTGCTATGTGAATTAGGGCGAATCTTTTCGGGGCGAGCCATTGGCCTTAGCAAATATGTTATTAACGTGGCAAGCAATTCGCGCTCCCATGTAAAAAGGTCTATTCATTCAAAGCAGATTTTGCTTTTAAGAACTAAATGGTGATATTATAATGCGAGATGCCTATATACTGTCAAATTGATTTTTTAACGAATCACAGTCATTTTTCCTCTCTTCGCCCCCCATAGTTTGGTTTTACCCCTCATCTGTATGTTATGGTCTATGAATTCTGATGTATATGGATGAATCGCATTTTTTTTAAGTTAAAAAAATAACGCTGTCTAATCCTTTCTGTTTACCCCTCTATAATTACGGCCGTAACTCTTAATAAAAAATAAAAAAATGCATTTTTTGGTACTTGAAAAATAATTTTCCAATGTAAAATTTTTTTGAAGTAAAGTCAAACGTGGTGCATCCTCTCTGCTTACCCCTCTATAATTACGGTCATCACCCTCACTGAAACAGATAGAACAACGAATCGCGTTGGCGACTGAATCAGTATACGGTTTGTTGTGCAAAATTATCTTACAAAACCTAACCCGTTTCAGTTGCGGCCGTGACTGAACCGGTATAGTGTTTGTAAGGTGATTTATGCAAAACAAATCCTACCGCGTTTCAGTCGCTACCGGGACTGAATAGGTATAGGTTTTGGAAATACGTAACCCGGGCAACCCTGCTAAGTCACCAAACATAGTGAACCACTTGGAGTGACCTATAGCAGAGGTGTTGGTTATCCAATAAATGGCAGTACCCATTCCTGCCTCCCAAATTAAATGTCTGTACGTTTTGCTTTTTCTAAAAGCTAGTCCAGTTTGTATACTGAACATCTGTTGATGGCGATCAAATCGGCCAATTTTAACCATTTTTGGAGGGTCCTAGCTCCTATAAGAAGTAACTTATCAAAAAAAAGTAAAACGTACCGACACTCTAATGGTCTATATTTATATTATATTAAAAAAAAAATTGCAATAGTGTCAATATCCAGAGAGAAAGTTAGGGAATACGTTTATACAGACAAAACGCAGCCCGGTTTCCTCTTAACAGACTTAATTACGCGTTACACACCATTAACTCTTATTACAAGAGCCATGGTTATCATAATAACAGTACGGGATTGTACGCATATCAGATTACGAGATCTATAATTACTTAATAACAGCTAGATACTATAATAATGATGAAGGTTGTATGTTTACCTTTGAGTGTGCATGTAGCTTTTCATATCAATTTTTCAAAAAGTGATGTTTTCATGCCATTCGATTTGCAATCATTTTCAAATCTATTTTTACACTTTTTTTAAAATAACACGGTCTACAAAGCATAATGGTAATATGTATTAACCTGTTGAACGTTGGATGGTAATTCGAAAAAATGCACGTCAATTTCGTAGAAAATTCTTTTAAAATAATTCAGAGTAGCTACAATAATTTTAGTAATGTAATTTTTTATCTGATTTTATTTTTATTATTTCTTTATCTGTTAAAAAATTATCTGTCATGAATTAATTCTACAACCAAACATGTAAAAGCCCTCTGGGCGTTAAATAAATAAATAAAAATAATACCTAAGTCCTAGATTGATATTGGCGCAAGCGATTCTGACCTTGTCCTTCATACAGTTTCTTTATACATAAGGGTTAAAGTTTATTTTTTTGGCTCGCCTGCGGGCCAATGACAGATGAGAGGTTAATACTTTTTTGTTTCTTTATGTTTATATCTCACAAGAGTCCCAGCTGCTCCCGTCTGGAGCCAGTGAGACTATGGATTCCCCAATTGGGGTATGTTGTGAGGCTGAAGGTAGTGGGTAGGTGGGAAGAAGAAGGTATGGAAGAGTAAGGTGGGGAAGTACCTGGCTATTCAGATCTGATCACCAAAACAACTAAAATCATTTCAAGCAACGTTTCAATTCTGAATGGTGATCTTACACCAGGGCGATACTGAGAGTCTCTGGAACGTGCCGCAATTATACTACACATTATTTTAAATGAATCAATTATGAAATAATACCAATTAATCAAATAAAATTTATTTATTTTTAACTTAATGAGTAATACCTCAAATTGTAACATTTAATTAATGACAACAATATTAGCGAAACTCAATCAAAAATCTGAAACAGAAAAAGATACGGTCACACCTGGGACTCGAACCCAGGACCTATGACTTGACCCATTTACTTTCAGTACTCTAAACTAATGTGTCCCTATCCGATTCGGTCAAGAAAATGAAGATAATTTTGGTAGTTCTTGGTCGAAGAATGTTACAGTTAAATACGACAGAATTGGATAGGGCCACATTAGCTCGGTTGGTAGAGCACTGACCTGGCAAGTCATAGGTTCTGTGTTCAAGTCCTAGATAAGACCATATCTTTTTATGGTTTTTGATTGAGTTTTGCTAATATTGTCTTCTAGGCCCCTAGCATCTCAGCCCATATGAGACTCCTCAGGTTGAGATGGGCTGGGTATGTACAGAGAATGCCGGACACACGTGTCCCAACAAGAATTTTGATTGGACACACCCAGGTGGAAAGAGAAAAGTGGGAAGACCCAGACTGAGGTGGGAAGACGGGAAGAGGGGATGCAGCCCAGCTTCTCCAGGTAACAAACTGGAAGTCAGCCGCTGAGGACAGAAGGAGTTGGAGGCGAATGTTGCGGGAGGCCAAGGCTCGATATGGACTGTAGCACCATCGGAAAGAGAGAGAAAGAATATTGTCTTCATTAATTAAATAAAATTTATTTGCGTAATCTGGGATTCGATCCCGCAACCTTCGGATTGCGAATCAAGAGCTTTACCCCTCGACCACGAAGGCTGTCATAATTAAATAAATAAAAATAACCTTAGAATTGAGATACAATTTTGAATGACGGAAGTGATTTCTTACTAAATATGTGAAAACAGGATGTGTGTATTTTCCTTTAAAAAATGTACTGTCTTTTTTATTACATGGTATAATACTGTGGAATTGTGTAAAAATGGAATTAGTGTATGTTAATACACAGAATATTGAATTTTTTATTAAAAAAAATTGTATAATATGTAACACCGCGTAAGCGATTGCTACGGTCAATATCGCGTTTTTCAAGCTTTTTTTCTCTCTCCTGAACAATTTGTTTCATGTCACCTATGTGGTATTGAACTTAACCCTTCAAGCCTCGACGGTATTATTTCAAAGAGTCAAAATATTTCCTCTTTACAATAAAATCCAAATAAATGGATTACTTCTGAATGTATCCGAAAACTAAAAACTGTTTTTGAAAGGTGATAAAATACGCTTTCAAATTTTATAAATTGAAATAAACACAATTTTTGAAATATAATAATTTTGCACGTAAATATAAAAAAGTTTTAAAAATAGATCACCTAATGATTTTTCAATGTAAAATTAATGAAAAAAAAAACAAAAACACATACATATTGTACTAGACAAATGTATTATAAACGTTATTATCACCTCACTTTTTTGTCGTTCCATGTAAAATAATAACTAAAAAATTCCCAAAGTTTCATAAATTTATTTCAAAAAGCGAATCGAAACTTTGGTTTCATAAAGGTGTACATTTTACTTTATGATTAGTTTTTGTATTTGAATATAAGGCCTAGTCTTATCTTAATTAGTGGCGTCATAAGATGTGATTATTTCGCAAAATATTTGTAATGTGAAACCACAAAATGATTGCAAACTTTCTATAAAAATATTTATATTTTATTCTAATTATGCAAGTCCTTTGAGGAAACACAGCTCAAATTATCAAATCAATTAAAGATAAGTTTCTTTCCATATTAAATGAGTGCTTTCCACTAACAACAGCTGCGTTAAAACTTGACACTACTTCTCCCTTTATCATAAAAAAGGAGAAAAAGTGCCTTTATACCGCTTTATTTTCAAGGTTTAATGCATCTTTGAAGGTAGAAAGCACAAATAGTTGTAGGAAATGTGAAGAGGATAACGAAACTATGGTGCCAACCGGCCCTGAGCCAAATGGCGCCTGGCGCTAGTGAAAGCTCAAGGCGCTGCATTGGCTCATCAACTCCTTGGCGCCTTGGCAAGTCGGTGCCCGGAGCAGATTACTCCAGCTTAAATATTAACAAATGTAAATCAATAACTTTCCGTCGAAACAAATCTCCAATACTATTCAATTATGCGATAGACCACATTCGACTAGAGATATAAACTAAAATAAAAGACTAAGTTATATGAATGTATTTGATGAAAAACTGGAATTTGTACACCACATAAATCACATTTCAAATAATAGTATGAAATCATTACGATTTTTACCATTAAAAACTTTAAAACACTTCCTGCCATAAAAATTTCATTTGTCTCATTAGTTCGTAGCCAATTAGAATATAATTAAATCATTTAGTCACCTCACCAAAAAATTCATATACAAAATGTTGAAAGAATTCAACAAAAGTTTCTATGATTTATTAATTTTAAGTGAAATATCCCCTTCGAACGATTTAACTACACTTTTTTAATAAATAACGGATCGGCGAAGAATAAGCAACCTATGTTTCTTTTTTAAAATTGTAAATTCGGAACTCGACTGTTGCGAACTCTTGAGCGTAGTCAATTTAATAGTATCTACTCGACTCACTAGTCATAAGGACCTATTTCAAAGTCACCATGCACAGACAAATTATGTAGCAAACTCGCCAATTCCTCGCTTACGTAGTTTGAATGAAAAATGGTTAAACAGATATTGTACTAAACTTGACAATATTGCCGTCATGGGCAAAAATGCAGCTAGGAATTCTCAAAAGTTAAAATCTGATATACGAGACCTTACACCTATTATAATACATATTACATCAGATTGTGACTTTTGCGAATTCCTACCTGCCTTTTTGGCTATTGGCAGTTTGTCAAGTTTCTTACAAAATCTGTTTATGTAACTTTTGCGAATTCCTAGCTATCTTTTTGCTATGATGGCAGAATACAGAGTCTAGTTTATTTTATCTGAGACAATTAAAATTCATAGGGAAGGTGTCTCGGGTGTGAAAGATTCTGCAAAGAGGCTGGTTAATACTCTTGTAATCTCCCGATAGGATTACTGCAATACATGCTGATTGTATGCTGATCTGCCTAATGCGCATTTGAACAGACAGCAAGGGGTGTTCAGCTCAACAGTTCATCTAATAAGTGGTGCCACCAAATACTATTGTATTACTTCTCTTCTACGTGATTGCCTACACTGGATTCGAGTCACAGTGTTGCATCCGAAACTGTTTCTGAGCTTCAGATGCACTTGGAAATGGACTGTAAATACTAGACAATATGACGAAACTAAATGATGTTTGCTGGAATTGGGTGATAATATGTGTAGGGAAAAATAATGGATACAAGGAAGAAGGACTACCAATCACTTACCTCTGCGAAGGCGCACACAACACAATTACAAATATAGTTTATTTATATTTTTGAATGTAGCTATAACTTTGTGGTGATCCATTATAGAAAAATAATGAAATAAATAGGAACTAAATAAACTATTTAGTTCCTCCGCGGTACCTCGAGGTAGTTATCACCACAACAATACAAATAACTACAAAACGATATTGTACTTTCGATATGGTTTAGTTCATAAACGAGATTATGGTCACGAACGACACCAACAAGTTGCTTCCAATGTTCCAAATCTTCGTCTATCGTCCAATGTTTCCAAACCAGAAACAAAAGCAGGCGAATTTACTCGTCATTATTCCATTTTCAAAATGCTTTTATAGCAAGGTGATGTGGTTAGGGAGGGTAGGTACTGGATAAATGACATCCCGGTAGGAACTATGCATATTATCATTTCAAAACCAAACACACAGAAAGAGGTCATTTTAAAATTTACCTTTTTGTGTTTTAAGCACTGGACGGCCTGGCACTATCATATCTGACTGATCTCTGCTAGAAGGACAATCTGATTAAGAGACAACTCACACTCAACTCCATTAATTATTATGTGTTATTGAAGAGGTTTAAATTTAAACGATATACTTACAGCTACAACGTGAACACAGCCACTGGCCCTCCAATGTAAATCCACTTCCCTCCTGGCTTTGACACTATCACGCAAAACTTTGAGCGCACGTTTTGTTCCTGTGCTACGCTCGATGCACTGCACCACCTGCGCATGTACAAAATTTATTAGAGAGAAAGTGACAAAGAAATTAGGGTAGGTATAGGTAAAGTAGCAAGAGTTAAATGCAATAAAAAAGCTTAGTATTTATGTATTAATGTATCGGTGTACTCTTCTGTCATGACGTGTGTCCTTGCCGTGCGTCATTAAGAAACGGCCCTTTGTCTCGTTTTCGCCCACTTATTGCGACTAGCGAAAAAGGGACAGCAAGTTTTTATGGTATCCTTGATAAAATCATCTAAGAGCATTTACGGCATGTCCTATTCATTCAGTCAATAAGGATGGTGATGTACGAGGGTCGATCAATAAGTACCCATGTTTGAAGACAGGTGGCATTGCTGGGGAAAGTTGACATTACCATTATTGCCATCTGTCAAACTACACCGTACTAAATTTTAGGCTGATTCATAGGTTAGTTTTTATTTGGCAGCCAGTGTTTTCAAATGTGTTTCTCGATAAAATGGAAAACAGCAATATCGATCCGTAATTCGCTTTTTATTTTTGGATGAAAAAATAAAAGCAAAATTGGGGACCCTTCACCATCTAAGACAGTGGTCCTTAACCTTGTTAGGGGTAATGAACCCTTCTTAATTGGAAAAATAAAAAAATAAAATTTTCAAATTCAAAACATAGGTACTTCTATATTTATACATAGGTGAACAAAATGAACAAAACCATTAAATAACAAAACCATTAAGAACAAAGAACAAGCCAATGATGGACAATCGGAGCGTGTCACCACGAATCATATGAGTCGGGGGAGTGTCTTGACCTCCGCCGAACCTGCGAGACTGACTCACCGAACTCCTGGGGTGCGATCGAACCCTGGTTAAGAACCACTGATCTAAGAACTTCATGAGATATTGGTTTAACGAGTTTAAACGTGGTCATAAATCTGTTTTTGATGAGGAGCGGCCAGGCTGCCTGGCGGATGTGTCGAGAAAATCGTTGAAAAGGTCCATGACATGATACTTGCTGATTGCCGAACTAAAGTGCGCGAAGTAGCAGAGGCCGTAGGCATGACGTACAGAACGGCAACCGATGCTTTACCTGATAAGTTATGTGTGAGCAAGGTGTCGGTATGGTGGGTGCCGCGATTGTCCACAAGCAGATAACGCACCAGCACATTTATGCAAAATTGTCGTGGTCAAATTGTATGAATTGCGCTATGAAATGCCACCGCACCCACCGTACTCGCCCGATCTGGCTCCCTGTGACTTCTTCCTATTCCCCAACATGAGAACAAGGCTCGGGGGGGAAAAATTCGGGAGGTTATCACCGAAACGGAAGCTCATTTTGAAGAGTTTGACAAATCGTACTTTTGGAGGGGTAAAAGAAAAGGCAGAAACGTTGGGAAAAGTGTATCGACCTAAAAGGAAATAACATTGAACAAAAAAAATTGTGAAAAACTTGCATCTTCATTCTTAAGGGTCGGGTTTGGAAAACATCGCTCCGCATTAGCAGTAGCATCCGCGTCTCGTAGCAGCAATACTAGAAAATTATATATGGGTAGTTAGAAAAATGTGTAAAGTTACTAGTGATAAAATTTTTTTTACTGTAATCTTACAAATTCTATAAGTTATACATACTGCAACTTTAGTTAAAACGTTGAAAAAGGCCTTCGCGATTATCTCTCCTGAACCTGTTGTAAACATTTTTACCAAAATTCCTTCCGTAATCTCAGAGTAAACATTATGTTAAAACAAGCTATTAAATTAAAAGCACTTCAGGGTATCTAGATTTTTATTGTAATTCGCCTAAACTTTCTGAATTTTTCAACTATTCTCCGCCATACAAAAATGTATGGCAAAATAATAGGCCGCGCGATGTCTTATATAACGGTTGAATTTCACAGAATTCATTCAGTTGTGAGAGAGCGGTCAAGGCGGGAGCACGCATATTTTTTTCGCAGCAATTTTGTTCGCTGTTTATTCGATTTTTGAAGGAATCATTGAGGAGATAGGTGTTACAGTAACCGGGTAAGTAGAAATAAAATATATTTATTATTATCTAATAAATTATTTTTAACTTGATTTACAGATTTTATTTTTTTTTAAACTTCCGGTACCTTAAAAATGGGTAAAAATAAAGGAATTCTTGCTTACCGTGCCATAAAAAATAGACCCTCCCACTGGAAGAAAAGGAGAATAAGGTAATAATGTCAAAATTTAATTTTTTTATCGAAGGAAGCAAATACTTTGTGGTGTGACATTATATATTAAATTAAAAAACACACTTTGTAAAGCACCACTTTTTATTAGAATTGATATTTAACAGCCAACCAGGTTTCGCTCATCTCGAGCTTCATCAGGGCTTATTATAATAGCAGTATAGGCAGTTGTTATAATAAGCCCTGATGAAGCTCGAGATGAGCGAAACCTGGTTGGCTGTTAAATATCAATTCTAATAAAAAGTGGTGCTTTACAAAGTGTGTTTTTTAATTTAATATTTAATTTTTTTACTGATTTCTATCAAAGGTAGTTTGAAGGTGGACTGAAGTCATTTTGCTTTTTGACATCTAAGAATTTCGGCATCCACCTTGAATTTCTCTGTAGTTATCTATCGATTTGGTTCAATATCAGAATTCGGGCGTTTAGAAGTGCACTGAACTCAGATCTAATGTCAAAATGCAAAATTTCGGCATCCATCTTGAATTTCTCGTGTTCTCTACCGATCTGGTTGAAAATCAGTATTAGGGAGTATTGGCGAGCACTGAACTCGGATCTAATGTCCAAATGCAACATTTCGGCATCCATCTTGAATTTCTCTAGTTATCTACCTATTTGGTTCAAAATCAGGATTAGGGCGTTTGGACGTGCACTGAACTCGGATCTAATGTCAAAATGCAACATTTCGGCATCCATCTTGAATTTCTCTAGTTATCTACTGATTTGGTTCAATATCAGGATTCGGGCGTTTGGAAGTGCACTGAAATCGGATCTAATGTCAAAATGCAACATTTCGGCATCCATCTTGAATTTCTCGTGTTCTCTACTGATCTGGTTCAAAATCAGTATATGGCAGTATTGGTGAGCACTGAACTCGGATCTATTGTCCAAATGCAAAATTTCGGCATCCATCTTGAATTTCTTTAGTTATCTACCGATTTGGTTCAAAATCAGGATTAGGGCGTTTGGACGTGCACTGAACTCGGATCTAATGTCAAAATGCAAAATTTCGGCATCCATCTTGAATATCTTAAGTACTTTGACAATTTGATTCAAAATCAGGTTTAAGGAGTTTGGGGTTCACCGAACTCGAATTTAATGTCAAAGTGCATAATTTCGACGACCATTTTGAGTTCTCTACCGATTCCGTTCAAATTGTCACTAAGTTTTATTGAAAACAACGACTGTCAGATCCATTGATAAATCGAATGAATTTCGATGTTGGGTAAATTCTGGGTTGTATTATTACAAATAATTTTATTTTATATGTTTTTTTAGAAAAGCAGCAGAAGCAATATAAATGACGTCGTTATAACAGAAACTATCAGTGAACATGTAAGTTTTTTAAATAAACATAAGCGGCCTGAATAATGGCCTTCCATATAAACTTTTTGCTATAATGAATGATCTACCACACTTTTTGTGAATGTTTAGAATTATCGATAATAGATAATAGTTTTTTAAATAAACATAAGCGGCCTGAATAATGGCCTTCCATATAAACTTTTTGCTATAATGAATGATCTACCACACTTTTTGTGAATGTTTAGAATTATCGATAATAGACCTGGAGAAAGGATGATGTCATTACAAAATGACAGTCTTATGAATAAATGAGGAGCTAACACTTATCACTCTGTATTGTTTTGTATTTTTTTATTAATAAGTTTACATTACAAATGTATAGTATAATGTCCTCCACGCTAGGAATTCACCTGTGGAGGACATTTTTCAATTGTAAAATTATATAATAGTAAACAAGTATATAATAGTAACTTTGTTATTTTTGGATAATGCTGTGAAATAACTATAATAATTGTGGGTAATAATTAATTTATTTTGAACTTACATATAAAATTTGCAATTTTACCTGTAACACGCACAACACGAGTTACAGCGTGTTTTATACAAAGAAAAAAAAACTTTTCAATAGCCTTCTATAAAAAAACAGAGTGGAAGATACTTTATGTATCGCCCTGGTGTAAGACCACTATTCAGAATTGAAACGTTGCTTGAAATGGCTTTAGCCGTGTGTGGTGACCAAATCTGAATAGCCAGGTATTATTACTATTACCCTATATTATTACCCTCCCACCTTATTCAGCCTCACAACATACCCCAATCACTGCCCCCAGGCGATTGATAACAGTTGGGACTTTGTAAGGTACATAAAAATAAAAATAAAACATTCTTTATATTTTTGACTGTCTTTTTCTAAATGTGCTTCGTTCTACTTTATGTATATCAAAGATAAATTGTATAATATATTCTTTCTTACTAGGTATTAAAAAAATCTGTATGCATATAAATAAACTTACAAAAACAAAACTACCTGTTTTTTTAATTTCTAAGGCACAGAGTAAAAACTGGTTGTCGTAACTTATTCACACCCATTATTTTCTGGTAAAATTATAAAAAAATTAATAACATTATACAAACCATATATGAACCAGAAATTTTTTCCACATCAAAACACCATTAGATTCTATGTCACATTGAGTCAAAAACTAAGACGTCTGTTAAGGTCCAGGGGCTAAAAAAAGTCTATGTATCCTTGCCCTTGCATAATATGATTTATAGTCTGTCGAGCTGTATCAATTGTGTTGGAAATAAATTAAAATTTTACAAAGCAAGTTTATTTTTATTCCGTATTTTATCAAAATGCTGAGCAGCCGTGCCTGAATCTAACCGAAATACACAGTAGATCGCGGCGGCCGAGCTTGTTTGCAACTACCAAAAATACCTAACGGCAGTGAATGGGCAGTTTGACCCAGGCGCAAATGTCTCTAAGAGCTATCCACGCTATTCGACAATACGATTCTTAGTATGTTAAGCTGTATCCATTATTATGGTAGGAACTAAATTTTAATTTTATAAGGCAAGTGTATTTTTATTTCCTAAGTCCGTAGTGTCTAGTATACCCACATCTCCTCTAGTCAGACGCAGGCGGCCGGCTGCGGCCGTGTTTGTCTACAAGTACAAGAAATACCTAACTGCAGCGTCAGCGCGGTTTGATACCCGATCCTTAAGGTACTTATTGATCGACCTCCGTGTATAGATGTATGTATTGTAAGTGAAATAATTCCAGTTTTAGTTATTTTGAATTTTAATTGTTATTACTGTTATTAGTAGAATTATTTGAGTGTTTATAAAGTGTTAATTGTAATATTTATTACGACATCATGCCGTCTTGTAACAAAACGGGACAAAATCAATTATTAACTGCAAAATCATTAAATAGACAAAGTCGTTAAATTTCATTACACGTGTTTAATTATTTTAGATCTTTCTTAAATAAATATACATTCAGGGTGTTAAGGGACCGTACTTCACATACTCTAACTAGTGGATTCCTGACATTATTTGGAGTAAAAGAAAAATTAAAAAAAAAAACACAAAAATAGTCAACGGAGACCAAAATTTCATTTACATTTTTTAATCCAAATAATATCGGGAATCACTGGTTAACGTAAGTCAAGTACGTCCCTCAAGAGGTAACCCAGTCACCGAGAAATTTGAACAATAAGTATTTTACCAAACTGTTGCTGTCACTGTCGCTCTTACACCCCCGAATACTGAGCGAAAGGGACAAATGAACCTCAGGCTGATAATACCTAAATAAAATCATCAATATCGAGGTTTTGTATTCCCCATTTTTCTCCTCCAAAGGTGGACCGATTTTCAACATTTTTTTTTACTACTATATTGAAGAAAATACTCTATCTATTCGTTTTGCTTTTTTAAAAAAACATTGTCTGGTTTGTATACTTGATGGCGTTCACACCAGACAATTTTAACGATTTTTGGAGGGTCCTAACTCCTACCTGAAGTACCTTTATAAAAAAAAAGCAAAACGTACTGACCATCCAGTGGTCGATATCTATATACTATAACACGGTTTCCGAAACTGTTTCTGCAATGGAACACTTTGCAAACCCATAAATTTGAACAGAACATTTGGCTAATTTTTTAGGTTGGGTATCTATTCCTAACAGTAAAAATAGTCCATCTTTGAGAGAGATGTTCCCTCAATATTTAGGGACAATATTTTCAATTGTTCCCTGTTATTTAATGTTTCCCCTTGGCCGGGAGACCTTTCGGTCTTCGGCCCCTTACGTGGCGGCATAATTATTTGTAGTCGGAGGCCCTCTTAATATTTGGTTGCCGCCTCACTCACAGCACTCACTACCTTACACGCGCGGTAACAATATACGTGCCGGTAACATCGCGAATAGCGCGGCGGACACTACCTCTGCGTGCGGCGGTTGGCACACTACCTGGCACTTGACCCCAACCCCGCTATCTTGGAGTAACTTCGGACAGGAGCCTGAATTACCGGAAACAGTGGACAAAAAAACCAGAACAAGACTCAACTTAGTCAACAAGCTAGCTGGTACTAGCTGGGGATGCGACGCCAGCACGCTCAGAACGGCATCCATTGCCCTGGTTTTCTCAGCAGCTGAATACCGTGCTCCAGTATGGGCCAGAAGCGCCCACTCATCCATGGTCGACGTTCAGCTTAATGCCACAATGCAAACCATCAGCGGAACCTTAAAATCGACTCCTCTTCCTTGGCTCCCCGTTCTTGCAAATATAACCCCGCCAAATATCAGGCGAGAGATTGCAACACTGAAGGAATACAAGAAGGCGCTGCAAAAAAGCGAAATACCCTTGCACGATGATGTCGTTTCTCACCCGGCATGCCGCTTAAAGTCTCGCAAACCCTTCTGGACGGAATGAGAAAGACTCCTACGAACACCTCTCACCCCAGAAGATAGGTAGAAGCTTGAGTGGCAATCAGCCAACGTCAAAAACGCCCATCTCGTTCAAGACCCCACTAAAGACAGCCTGGGTTCTTATTGCCTCGCAAACTCTGGACTGCCATCAATAGGTTAAGGTGCTCCCATAACCGTTGTGCTCACATGATGCATAGATGGGGCTTTAAAGAGTCGGCGATGTGTGAATGCGGTGCGGTGCAGACCACCGAACATGTGGTCAACGAATGCCCGCTCCATTCATTCCCTGGCGGGATTGATGAGGTCCACAGGGCAACGCCTGAGACCCTAGACTGGCTCGCAGACCTAGATGTCCCCCTCTGACCCCCCACCATACGAAAGAAGAAGAACAGTAAAAATAAAAATAAAGTTATTAAACACATTATTTATTTAGTACATTTTTTAATTTTTTTTATTTAGTAACTATATAATATTTTTTACATTTTTATATGAAACATGTTAATTAGATGTATATATAAAATAAAAAATATATTCATAGTCCTCCTCACTAGGAGATCCTGTGCTGAGGGGGACTATGCTTTGGATAAGTTTTTCAGCGACTTCTATGGTTTAACTTTATTGTTTGGATAAGGTTTTCCAGAAACTTCTATGATGTTTTAAGTATACTTGTAAGTTCATTTTCCGATAGATTCATTAGCCAACATTTAATGTCCTTAAGGTAGCTATTTTTTGTTTTAATTTGTTTGATACTAAGTGGGAGTTTGTTATATAACTTTACTGCTAAAAATTCAGAACTACTTTGACCAAATGAAGAGTTACACTTTGGTATATTAAGTATGTCTGTTTGTTTGGCTCTGGTTTTATGAGCATGTGAGGTCTGAATCATTTTTTTGGTGATGTACTAGAATGTTTTTGGCATAGATTTTCTGTATGCTTGGAACATCAAACTGTTTAAAAATTTCTGTTGTTGACGTCCTTATGGGGGACCTTTAGAATGGTCTTTATGATGCAATTCTGAGTTATCTTAAGTTGTTTCAAGTGATTAGATGCTGCTGAGCCCCATCCTATTACTCCATATTCCAATCGAGAGTGGCATAAAGCATAATATACTCTCTTTAGATCCCTCATCGACAAGATGTTTCTTAATTTTTTGAAGAAGTAGATGAGTTTTGTTAGCTTTTTTGAGGTAAGATCAATGTGTGAATTCCACTGTAGTTTTCCATCAATTTCAATCCCAAGATATTTAATACTTTTTGTTTGGGTTATAGACGGGCAGGAACAATGTGGAAAAGTATTTTGACATTCACGTAATTTGAGGGTATGCACATTCATTGGTTGTCCTCTTTTGTTTTTGGAGAAAGTTAGATATTTAGTTTTATTAACATTTAATGTAAGGGAATTTACTTTTAGCCAGTTTTGAAGTACAGCCAGGCCATGTTCCGCCTTCTTGTAGGTTCTTGTCCAATCTTGTTCGTGGAATATAATAACAGTGTCATCTGCAAAGCTCATTATGTTTCCATTTATGGGAAGATTCATAAGGTCATTTATATATATCAGAAATAGTATAGGTCCTAATACGCTTCCCTGGGGGACCCCGAATTTAATTGGAAGAGATTTGCTTTTTCTTTTACCAATTTGTACAATTTGTTCTCTTCCAGTTAAATTACTTCTAAGTAGGTTTAGAGTTGTTTGGGTTATTCCATTTTTTTTTAGTTTTAAGTACAGTATTTCATGATCAATTGTATTGAAAGCTTTTTGAAGATCAATGAAAACATTTTTTGCCTTCATCCAGTTTTCTAATAATTGTATTAGTTACATTAGCTATAGCGTCACCAGTACCCAGGTTTTTCCTAAAACCATACTGCGTAGGTGATAATATTTTATTGGTATCCAAAAATGTAAGAACTTGTTTTTTTATTACTTTTTCCAATATTTTCGATAGAGGAGTTAAAATACTAATTGGTCGATAATTTGAAATATCATTTTTGGGACCATTTTTATATAATGGTATGATCGTAGCAATTTTAAGACAAGCGGGAAAAACACCTTTAGATAATGATAGATTTACAAGGTATGTCAGTGGTTGAATTAACTCATTTTGTAGGTATTTAATTGATTTGCTTGATATCAGTTCATTTCCCGATGAGGTATTTGTGTTTAAGGAGGTTCTAATATTTCTTATTTCATCACTTGTTATCTTGACTATATTGAGGCTGTTTTCATGATTTACATCATCATTCCTCATTGTTTTTTCGACAGTAGTAGAATTTTGTTTAATTTTATTTGCAAGGTTAGAGCCTATATTGCAAAAGTAGTTGTTTATAAAGTCAAGAAGTTTGTCTGGGTGTTTCGTAAAAGATGTGGGAATCTCATCAATGTTTAATTCTTTAATGTTTTTGTCTTTATGCGAGGCTTTAGTATTTGTAATTTCATTTATGATCTGCCAGAGTTTACGGGAATCATTATTGCATTCATCAATTTTGTTTTTATAGAATGTTTCTTTAGCATAACGAATTACATTTTTACATGTATTACGATATCTTTTGTAGAATCGAAGTGTATGGACATCATAAGGGTCGATTTTTACTTTTCTGTGCAGTTCATCTCTTTTTCTGATTGAGTTTATAATATTCTGACTGATCCATGGTTTAATGTGAATATTTTTATGAGATACCTTTTTATCTGTGGTTTTGGTGTTAGATAGAATACTGTGCTGTATAATTTCTACAAAATAACTCCAAGCAGTATCAGTATCATCTTTTTCCAGAAGGGCGGTCCAGTCATTCATTGTTAACTCCCTTTTGACGTTTTCCCAATTTGTTTCAGACTTCGTTAGGAGTGATTTCGTATTTTGGTTTACATAAGAGTTATTTTTTGTTATAGATAGAATTATTGTGTAATGGTCTGTCAGTGTGGTAGTATAAATAATGGCTTGAGTTTTTTTATTAGTTTTACTAAAGATATGATCAATGCAAGTTTTGCTATCATTA
Organism: Limnephilus rhombicus; assembly: GCA_929108145.2. Lineage (NCBI taxonomy): Eukaryota > Metazoa > Arthropoda > Insecta > Trichoptera > Limnephilidae > Limnephilus > Limnephilus rhombicus. The sequence continues at coordinate 10,471,816 of OV815296.1, forward strand.
AATACACGTGTAGGTTCCTCAATTAGGCTTTCATATCCATGGTATGCAAGTGTCTGCATGTAATCATATTTTTTTGGGTGGCCATTTTCAAGGATATCAATATTTATATCACCGATAATAAATACATCTTTAGTGTTTTTTAGTAAACTCAGTTCAAAGGATAAGGAGTTTAGAAACGGATCCAGATTTTTTGTAGAAGGAGATCTGTAAATTGCGAGTATTGTTGTATCATTGCCGATTGATATCCTTAAGACAGTTCGCATTATTAATACCGATCTCTCTGACATCAGCTTCAATATCTTCTTTAATATATACAATGACACCATCATTTTTTGTATTATTCATAATTGTAGAGTAAGGGACATATTTATCGATTTGTAGGGGATAGTACTTATCAGTTAACCAACATTCTGTAAGAATAATTATATCCCAGTTTAGATTTAAACTTTTTGTCAATATTTGTAGTTCGTCAACATTTTTATTAATACTTTTAATGTTTTGATGCATTATGTTAAAATTATTTCTTATGGATGATAAGTTAGGTAAGTTTGTTGTTATTGTGTTATCCATTTTTGCCATCTAAATTAATTATATTTTTATATTACTTACTAAATTATTTTCACCATATCATCAAGGTGCTTAATGTAGATTATTTTATCTTCATGTTTTTTACATATCATAACTTTACCATTTTTGTACCACACATATTGGTATTTTTTTTTTATGGCTAATTGTTTTGTTTTCCATAGTATTTCTTTATGATACGGGCTTAGTTCTTCCCCGATGAAGATTTGAGAGGTCGACAGATCCTTAATTTCTTCATAGTTTATTTCTTTCTTTTTATCAAGGAGTAAAGCAAGGAGTACATAAACAAAATATATGTATACAGGGTGTTATGGGATGTAGTTATCTTTTCTTCTTGATATCAGGCACAATATTGGTAAGATGGATTCTAATGGCCTGTTCTAATTCTAAAATCCTGCGTCACATACACAGGTTGTAGAAAACGGAAGTAAAATAATAATAGCTTGTTTTGATAAATTGGGGTACTTCTCTGACAAACTCGCCCAGAAATCATTCAAAGGCTGATCTTTTTATTATTCAAGTCACTAATTAAATTAATTACATTTTAAATACTCACTTGCGCCTATGCCTACTGGTTTAACGGTCACGGAAAATGGAATCCGAACCCAGGAATTGTCCTTACTAATTTTCGGAAAATATTGCAAAATGATTTCAAGTTATGTAGATGTTATAAAAATTTTTTGGAAACCTGTTCATCTACTCTAAAATTTTATTTATTCAAACACTCAAGTAAGAGTGGAAGATACTATTAGTATCGCCCTGGTGTAAGACCACCATTCAGAATTGAAACGTTGCTTGAAAATGGCTTTAGCCGTGTTTGGTGACCAGATCTGAATAGCCAGGTACTTCCCAACCTTCCTCTTCCCCACCTCCTTCCCCTCCCCACTACCTTCAGCCTCACAACATACCCCAATTGGGGATGCCATAGTCTCACTGGCTCCAGACGGGAGCAGTTGAGATTCTTGTACGGTATTCACTGTAAAAAAAAAAAAAAGGCAGGAAAACAATCAAAATGATTAGATTGAACTGATGAAATCCAAAATTGTAATGGTAAATATTTCCCTATCGAGTCCACGCTCAAAACACACTTTAAAAAATTAAAACAAATTGTACAAGGTAGATAATGGTTAGTAATAAGTAATTCAGTAACCGTGCTTTTAATGTTTGGTAATTTTTCAGGATTAGTGTCCATGGTTATTACGAATAATTTTTAGAAAAAAACTTTAGATTCTCCTTAATCACTATAAAAGGAAACTTTTTGCATCACGGGCGGCGGAAAATGATGCATTTTAATTTTCAATTGCGTAAAATTAAATTTCACTTTGCAAACCGATACGGCGATAATCCGGCGGCCATTCCGTCACAGTTTGTTATGTTGGTATCCCTGATACAAACAAGAGCTAGATACAACTGTAGCCGACTTCGTGGGATACATGATAAGGCGCGTAATTATGAAAAACAGAATTAATAATATAATGTAAACGAACCTCTAATCAGGCACTGGAATGGAGACAAACCATTCAAATCCTGGGATGTTTTTTAAAATAAAGATAATATACACAAACCCGATACACAAACCCTGCTTTGCCAGACAAACCATTCAAAACCTGGGATGTTTTTTAAAATAAAGATAATATACACAAGCTCGCTACACAAACCCTGCTTTGCCAGAAAAACCATTCAAAACCTGGGATGTTTTTTAAAATAAAGATAATATACACAAGCCCGCTACACTAACCCTGCTTTGCCAAACAAACCATTCAAAACCTGGAATGTTTTTAAAAATTATGATGACATGCAGCTTTCGTAGTTTAACCTCAAAGTTCCGTATTATCCATGAGGACTAAATGAATTGTCTGTTGTGTTTTCATAAATGCGCGCCTTTTCATGTATCCCACGAAGTCGGCTACAGTCGTATTTAGCCCTTCACTAATATTATCAGGGATACCAACATAACAGTGACGGAATGGCCACCAGATTGTCGCCGTATCAGTTCGCGAAGTGAAATTTAATTTTACGCAATTCAAAATTAAAATGCATCATTTTCCGCCACCCGTGATGCAAAAAGTTTCCTTTTACAGTGATTAAGGCGAATCTAAAGTTTTTTTCTAAAAATTATTCGTAATAACCATGGACACTAATACCGAAAATTTACCTAATGTTTTTATTTTTATTTTAAAAAACGCGAAATGTCATTTTTCAAGAACCGCCATGTTAATTACGACAATGAAATACGCATTTTTAAATGAAATAACCACTTTCTGTCAGTTAGACAATAATAAGTACGAAATGATAAATAATCTTCGGAAATGATAAATCTTTCTTCTTCTTGTGCCCTGTCCGTTCAACGGACGTTGGCTATCATGTTGGCTATGCGGACTTTGTTTACTGCAGCCCGGAACAGCTCCACGGTAGACTGGCCATACCACTGTCTCAGGTTTTTCAACCATGAGGTTCTCCTTCTTCCAGGGCCCCGTCTTCCGGCAATCTTTCCCTGCATTATGAGATGCAGGATCTCATACTTCTCTGGATGTCTCATCACATGTCCAAGATATTGAAGTTTTCGGATTTTTATAGTTTTAATTACTTCCTTTTCTTTATTCATCCGAACCATAAAATCTTCGTTTGTAACCCTGTCCATCCAGCTTATTTTAAGTATTCTTCTGTAGATCCACATCTCGAATGCCTCAAGTCGCCTAATAAGTTCTTCAGTAAGCGTCCATGCTTCCATTCCGTAAAATAATATCGAAAACACGTAGCATCTGACCATTCGCATTCGTAATCCAAGGTTGAGATCATGACTGCAGAACATTTTTTTCATGCGGATAAAGGTTGCACGAGCTTGCTCAATGCGGCATTTGATTTCAACTGAAGGATCCCATCTATCATTTACATTGCAGCCCAAGTATACAATACTCTGTACCTTCTCTAGTTTTGTTTCAGCAATATAAAGATTTTCATCCAATGCGTTATTTTTGCTTATGAGCATGTATTTTATCTTATTTATATTCAGTTCCAGCCCAAAATTCTCACAAGTCTTCACTACTTGATTCAGCAAAAGTTGTAAATCCTCAATGTTACTTGATAGAAGTACTGTATCATCTGCATAACGCAGGTTGTTCAGAATCTTAATAAATAAATAATGCTTATTAATCATTATTTTGTTCGGTTTCATAAACACGAAAAATCACGCAAGATGTTTGCTGTCGTAATTAACAACATGGCGTTCCTTGAGAAATGACATTTTGCAGATAACAAAATAACCATTAAAATGCAATATTTTTTCAATTCCGGTTACTGAATTACTTATTACTAACTGTAATCTACCTAGTACAATTTGTTTTAATTTTTTAAAGTGTGTTTTGAGCGTGGACTCGATAGGGAAATATTTACCATTGTAATTTTTTAAAATTCTTCAGACAAATTGTCGCGGAACCCCTATTGAGGTTCAACGGAACACTGGTGTTCCGCGGAACACAGTTTGGGATAACCTGTACTATAGTGTCAAAATCCAGAGAAGAAATTGGGAAATACGTTTCTATGGACCGGTTCCCTCTTAACACCCTGTATAGACAGTGGCTGATGATGACATATAATTATACGAATAAGTAATATAATGTACCTAAATATTGTAACAAATTAATCTTTCTAATTAACACAACAACATTATTTTATTTCATTAATATCCATTTGAATTCAGTCCTGAAGATTTTTTTTTTTTTTTTTCATTAACTCCACACAGGAGGCCCTGAGGAAAATAATTTCCCTCAGGGCCTATGTCATCTGGGATGCTGTGTGGAGGGTCTTTTTGAGGAGAGGAAGGAATGAACATTGGTCTTGAAGAGACCCATGTTGTAGGAAGGAGGAAACACAGAGGCCGGCAAATCATTCCACAGCCGGGCTGTTGAACACAAGAACGAGTCGAAGAAATGACCCGTCAAATGTCAACCGTGTACAAATGTTGGGCACGCGTTTGGCGTGTTTCCCGACAATGCACCGGTGCCGAAGGGATCAATGATGCTAGTTCCTCGGATCATCTTCCATTGTAATACCGGTAGAACAAGGATAGCATTCCCACCCGACGCCTGTGCTCTAAAGATTGCAATCCGTCTGTTAAGATGGGAGAATCTATCAAACGGACCGCCCGTTTCTGCAGAGTCGAGGGTATTTTTCAGGTATTTTGGAGCTCCAGACCAGAGATGGCTGCCAAATTCAACAGTGGGGCGTACTTGTGATTTGTACAAGGTTAGCAGTTGTGTACTATTAAAGTATCTGCGGGCCCTGTACAGTACGCCCAGCTTTTGGGAGGCTAACTTTACTCTGGCTTCGATGGAGCCCCCATACCTGAGCTGGTCACTTAGGGTTACACCAAGCATATCAATGGAGGGCCTGTTCGGAAGATTGCTTCCGTTGAAAGAGACTAGATTTTCATTTCGATCCCTTTTAGACGTAATCAGACAAGATTGGGTCTTTGAAACATTAAATTCAACGAGATTATTTTTACCCCAAGAGAAAACACTCTCGAGGTAACCGTCCATTCTTTGCTTCAAAGCCCTACGAGCTGTTGGAGTTTGTGAGCCCTTTGGGGGCTTGTCAAACAAAAAGCTATCATGAACTGTACTTTCATCTGCATAACAGTGAATTGGTGCACATGACAAAAGGTCGTTGATGTGCAACAAAAACAAAGTCGGAGACAGAACCGATCCCTGCGGGACGCCAGCATTTATCGAGTGTGAGGAAGAGGTGAAACCATCGACTACCGTCTGAATCGACCTCTCCCTCAAGAAGTCAGCAATCCACGTACACAAGGATGCGGGAAGTCCGTAAGAATGCAGTTTGTTGACAAGTCCTCGGTGCCAAACCCGGTCAAAGGCCTTGGAGATGTCCAGTGCAACCGTTTGGGTCTCACCGAAACGTTCCAGGCATCGCCCCCAAACATGCGTCACATACGCGAGAAGATCACCGCACGAGTGGTTCCGCCGGAATCCGTATTGACGGTCGTTAATAATTTTGTTCTTCTCGAGGTATGTGAGCAGTTTGTCGTTGATCACACGTTCCATCACCTTAGACAGAACTGATGTGATCGCTATGGGGCGGTAGTTGGCCGGGTTGGAGCGGTCACCCTTCTTTGGAATAGGATGGATAACCGCTTTTTTCCAACCAGAGGGCACAGAGCCAGTCTTCAGGGACATTTTAAAAAGCTTCGTCAAAATTGGAGCTATTTCTGCAGCGCACCTCTGCAGTACCAGGGCAGGTATTCCGTCAGGCCCACTAGCTTTATTAACATCAAGCCCTCGTAAATTATCGCATTAGTTAAATAAACTCTCTTATGATAACCTTCAGTATTTTAACAACAATATTTGGCATACTAACATAAATTTTATATAACAGGCTTCAACACGCTTTGGCTTTGAACTCTCAATTGTGAAATAATCGTTAATTGTTTTTTTTAAATAAAAGTTTTGCGTCTGTAGTACTGTGATGAAGACAACTAAGATTGATAGATCCATCCCTACTATTTAACAAAATCTCAAAATGGAATCCATGCTTTTGATTCAAATACTAATCAGTTATTTGTTGATAAATTTTTCTTTTGACTGCAAAAATAATTGTGTGGAGAATACATTTTTAGATTTTCACGGCCAAAAGTATTTTCGTTATTTGTTTTTGGGGTGTTATGCCGTGTTGCGCTACCTCCTTCTTTAGCCAACTTTTCAGACAGCGTTGCAGTGTCCATCATCAAGGCAGATCCGGCACATCTACCGGACCTGCCCTGCTTTGCTTGACAAACTAACAACGTATTGGGGTAATAATCTTCGACCAAGTATGGTAATAGGTATTATTTATCGTATTTGGCTTCAACCTGTTAGTATTGATTCATTTTATTGTTTATTCAATAACAATTTTGCAACAGTCTTAGAATAGAATGTTATTACTTGTTAAATTTTTTTCAAAATAAAAATTGTAAGTTTGTATGCATTTATTAAGATGCCTACCGGTTTCGGCACAATCGTGCTTGACCAACCATGTAACCAACTACCCCAGTTGGCTTGTTATATCTAATGTAAGTTACGAGGATTTCAAACAATGTTATAAAATCTTGTTAGAATCTATCTAGATAATGTTATTATTATTTTTGTTATCTAAATAAGGTTGTACTACTCCTTAATTCTTTTCACGTGACGTTAAATTGTAACTCATAGTAGGTATTGTTTGAGTTCAGTTTACGGATGTCATCAAACATGCGGGAGAAATTTACGGTCAAAACAAATCGGTGACTAAAGTTCAAATTTATTAGAAAGTGATGCGTGATCGCATTCAATCGGTAAACATTCGGGAGATTTATGACTAACATTACTGTGATGACTGATAGAGACCATGTCGGCGAGCTAAAACAATAGATAAACATTTTGTTATACCAAAACATACCTTTCCGTTGATTCCGAGGCCCAAAACCGTGTCTGATATATCATAGTCGTTTGTAATAGGCGATTTTTTAGGCTGTTTCGGTGGTTGGTTCATGGTCAAACTTTTCACAAATAACTGCTAAAATTTCAACAACACTAAATGTCAACAAATTCGGTAATTTTAAATAATTACATAAGATTTGTTTCAATGCAGAAGATTTTACACTGATTGTATGAGTCACTAATTGAAGACAGGTATCCGCAGTCCTCAGCTGTTATTATTTGTTAAAGATTTCGTGAGGAATTACTTTTTTTCTAAAAATACTTCGCTCCTGACAAGTAGGTGGTGCGTTGCGATCACAGACGTGAAGTTCGTCAACAGAGGGTCCAGTCAAGAGGATGGCACTGGCACTAGCAGGCACTAGTGATGTATATCTGTAGGAGCAGTACGAGCTGCGTTCATTTCAAAAATTCCTCGTTTCCTATAACAATAGAAATTAATATTTATAAGCGTGTCCAATGATTTCGAAAGATTACCATGGTTTTTATCGTATAAACTGTAATTACTATTGAACACGAAACTAAAAAACACATTTATTTAGAATTTAGACAAAGGCATTATAAAAATTATTGTCATTTCACTTTTTTTGTTCGATATAAGAATTGCGAACCTTAACAAATATTTTTCGAATGCTAAATATCGTTTCACAGAATTATTTAAAAAATTCCGGGAGCATTTTTGGTAATTTTAAAGTGAAAAGGTCTTTAGCACCGTTATGATTTGAAACTCGATGAAACTAAAAATAGCGACACTAAAAGAGACAAACACATACATCTATATGATTTAGCCTGCAAGAGAATGCGATAGTATAATCGGTCTCCTCTTTGTGCGGTGCTTCGTAGCCTCCCCATTCTTATCTACTTTAGTTTTCTGAAGGTTTCACTTCTACCGCGTGTGAATCGTACACTCTGTTTTATAATGTACTAAACTGAAAGCGCGGTATTGTCTCTTTCTGACACTGATTAAATCATATTTCTTACCATAAAACAAAATGAGATAGCCTAACTTATATGAGAGCGTATCAGGCTGGAGTATTATGTCCCTCAAAAAATTCTACGGTTGAGTGTGAAGAATATTTCCCGAAATTGCTCATGAGGTTGAATTGACACTACATAACGATGAATAATGCTAATACTAGCCACTTTTGTCACCTTTTCCGATAGAAAATTAACGGTAGTTGGGCTGTGTCGTAGTACTAAAAATGTAATAAAATTAAAAGTAGTAGTCGTGCAGGTACTAGATTTTTATGGTCCTGCGAGACTGATTGCGTTACAACATTTCTATCTGGTAAGAAAGAAGGAGAGGTTAATGGAGCTATCAGTAGTATAATTTCTTTAACGACCACCTCAAAAAGGCCATTTTTTATAATAAATTCGGCGAAAGCTATAAGGAGACAACCTTTTTTTTGTTTCCGAAAAAATAGAGAATCTGTGTCATGTCTTTCTAATTAGTACCATAATGGCGTCAATGTAGTATGGATAAATATCCTTTTCTACGCTAATATATACTTAAAACTATCCCAACCATACCTTTAAATTATCAATGACAACGATTATTATAAATTTTGCAAATGTATTTCCAGAGCTAAGCCTAAGCTAAAAAATAGCGTAAATCAAAATAAAAATTAATATTTTTACGAAAAGCTGTTGGATTACCAACACCTTTAGATATATCAATTGTGTTGTCAAAATACAAAATGAAAATTATCTTGGAAATGAGTACACGATTTCGATTTCTTTCGAATACTGCCAATCGATTAGTCTGCCCATCACTAGCGACAACTTTGACCACAATGATAACCTTGAAGAAAATGACGCATCAAGTCTTTGAATTTTTTAACCACCCAGTTCTTACTTAGTAAAAAAAACAGATGATAGAAAATGTCTGCCGAGCGATTCCGTATTTCTCGAGATAACGTACGTAACATAAAATGTGCTGTCAGATGAGTGTCAGATTTGGGTGATTTTCTATGGTTGTCATTTGCTTTTTCTATGGGTATCCGCCGGCTTCAAGTGGTGGGCGTTTCTGTTCTTTTTAAAAAATGAAAACGAACTGTTATTTGTAAAACGTCAACAGGCACCTGCTATTTCTAGGAAATTTTAAAAAACATTAGCTTAACGTTTCACATTTAAGACCCATTACGGACAAAGAGCGAGAAGGCAATCCTGTTATTTTTCAAATGGTTTGAAATCGAATGGAACTAATGTAAAAATATGTACCTAATTTTACCTAAACTACTATCCTGTGTAATCAAGGAAAAAATGCCTTCAAAATAAGTTATTTCTTGAAATGTATGTACCCACTTCTACCCTATTCTAACTTTGGTAAATTTTCGATCGAAGTATTCACGCTTATTACGAATAATTTTTAGAAAAAACCTTTAGATTCGACTTAATTACTATAAAAGGAAACTTTTTGCATTTGGGGTGGCGGAAAAAGAAGCTTTTTAAATTTCAATGGGCCGTTTTCGCACGATTTTGGCCGCTAGGTTCGCTAATAGTCCTACCCATGGATTGGTTTATTTAAAATGGTACGTTTCCACCATAAATAAACCAGTCATTAGATTGATAACTTCGTGGTTTTTCTATGGACCAAGTGTCAACGCTATTTGACCATATACATACCTATATTTGACGACTTTTTGTTCGATATGCGCAACTCTGTCGTCACACATACCATAGACAAGGGGATAGAGGAAACAAAATAAAAGGCTCGACCATAGACAATATAATTATCTTTCAGTACCTACCCAATTTACTAGCCTAAAATATTATTTTAAAAATAAAATTAAATGTCAAAATGTTCCCCAGGGAACAGAGCTGGATCTGACAGATCGCTGCCTCGAGAAAATGAGCTTACTTTTCTTTACTGCTCATTTTCTCCGGACAGAGCTTTGTCAGATTGAAACCCGTTGCCCTACGAAGAAACCAACTGTCGTAAAAATAACCTAAAATTACTTGAAATTTCAATCCCTTCAAAAGGGGAAGAACAATTTCAAATAAGATTTAGCTTTTCTACGATAGTATCGACTTTGACATTTCTCTAGTTTCAACAGAAAAATGAAAAACTCAATTAAACGTTTTAGTATTTTATTAAAAACGGGAAATACAAGAAAAACTAACTAAACATCACGCCGTTTCCCCGCAGGGGTAGTGTAACCGACGTGTTACATACCCTCATTTGTTTTTTCGGCAAAAATCATCGCTGGCGGCATCCTCTACATTTAGTGGTCATTTCTTGGGAATTTCCTCCGAAATTTCTGGCCACTAAGCTCGTTAGTACCATGCCGCCAGCAACGATCTTTTCGCCGGAAATGTTTATGTAAAATATTATCATTTATTTCCCTTTTTATTATGTACAATGCCCCGGTGCGACAAATAAATGCTTACATGCTAAGGTTGCCACCGGGAGACATTCTAAACTCATATTATTTACATATGCTTCCTTGTCCTTCCTTTCCTTCCTTGTGGTTATGGCCTTACAGAAAGCTAGCGAAGCAAAATATGCTTCCTTGTCCTTCCTTGCCTTCCTTGTGGTTATGGCCCTACAGGAAAGCGAGCGAAGCCGACTATGTTTTATATACTTTCATTTAATTATACTCTCACAACCCGCAGGACGATGAAATCAACACATTTCATTCCAGAGTCCTGCCGGGCATTCAGGGAAAGAGATTTTAAGCCTCTAACCCTTAAACTCTCAACACTAGGGCATTTTTTAAGTCAAACAAAGGACTTAGAAAAATTCCTTAAAGAATCCGTTTTTCCCATTTTAAAAATCCAGGGACCTCGCAAGACGATGAAACAAACAGGTTTCAGTAGCTAGTCTTGCGAGGGACCTGCGAAAAATAGTAGATTCCTTATACAAACTTCTCACAATTAACCAAAACAAAAAAACCTAGAATAAACTATAAAATTACCCTAAACTCACCAAACTAAAAATCTAGGGATAAAGATTACCCCCCCAAATATGTAAACACTAAAACATGTACCCATATATTATAAATGTAACCTACATAATTATGTATAAAACGCAATTTTAAGCGACCACTTTTACGAGCGGCACCGCCAAAATAAGGTGTGACGGAAATGCCGCCCTATTTATACATACGGGCAAGGTTTAACCTCCCACCACAAAAATGTACCACGTGGGCACCTTTTACCCCAAATTTGGGTATAAAAGGACCCACATTTCTCATAATAAATCAGTTCACATCTCTACTTGATAACTCGCTTTTTATTCTTCGGAAGTTTCTTATCAACCAGCTGCCTCCCGCCGACTTCTGCCTGTCTTCAGTCCTGGTGCCTACCTCCTCCAGAACAGTCGGCCCTACTTTGGCAACCGCCAGGCGCCAGGCTCAGGCAGAAGCATCGGCACATCCAGTGTCCTTTACACATCCGGCACTGGGTGCTAGGGAGGTCAGCCCTTGTTATTATTTTTACCATTCCATCATCCTGAACGTGCACTAAAAACCCGGTACTTTTTTACAGTCTTGTGAAGACGCTGATACGTCTGTTACAGGTAGGCCGATAGGACGGACCGTCAAACAACTTAGTCTTGGCACACACTCTTTGCCTCATTCACACTCACACATTGACTCATACATACTATTTCTGACTCTTGACGTGGCCCGATGCAAGTATCGGATTCCCTTGATCGTGTCAGGTTTTCCTCTGGCGTCCCTGACTTCATCTACCACTCACATCTGCGTCATATATTCTACTTACACCCCACGCTTCGTTCATTCGCTCTACATGCCCAAACCATCTGAGGGTCCCTTTCAATCTTACTCATTATGATCAGCCTTGCATTGCATTGCTTAATCATAAATAATAATATTTGGATGATTTGTATAGCGCCATTTTTTGTAAAAAAAATACCTCAAAGGTGCACTGCACAAACTTATATTTCTGCAACCTAATTCCAACTACAAAGTAGACAATCCATTATAACAACTTATGGATAAAACTTGCATCCACCGGTTCATCGATCATTGATATGAAACTACCTATACGTACAACGATTTGACCGATGAAAGCTTTGCTGCATATAAAATGTACATATTATATTATTTATACTCTGTACAGGCAGAAAATATACAGTATCATACGTAGTTTTACCACACATCCTCAGGGGTGTCATTTCTACAGCATTCAGTCCACTTTCCTCTGCCAGTTCCATGCCTCACTGCCATACATCAGGGTAGGTACCAGCATTCTGTTGTGGACTGCTAGTTTCACTTCTTTAGACAGTTTTTTGTTAGCGCCAACAGCATTCAGTCCTCCATTAATAGAAATACCTACATTTACCCTTCTTTCAATATCTCTATCAGCCTTCCCGTCTCTCATACACATACTTCCCACGATATACAAACTCATCCACCTGCTCCAAGTTCACAACTATATTGCACAATGTGTTCGTACTCTCTTTAACGATAAAAATAGAACAAATTTAGAAAAGCTAAGCGTACTGAGAATATGTACGGTGCAAGAGAGTGGTGGAACACGTCAGCCCCATCTCCTGACATGACACCACAACGTTACTGTCCCACATACCTACAACAATCATATGTCATTATTAAGGTGCTAAATTAATGCTTTTATATGTATTATTATAATAAGGTAAAATGCAAACAAACCCAGAGATCAGTAGGCGCAGGCCGTCGTTCGTGGAACGTGCTCTCTTCTCTAGGGGAATGACACCAGTAATCTCCACCGGCCTGTCAGCTGTAAGGATAGGATTTGGTGTTTCGAGCTGAAAATATTAAAGAAAACATCTCATGAGATACATCAAGCCGACCGACAGATAAAAACAAAACAAGATAAATGCAAAAATGTTTCATATAAATGTTTGTACCTTTTTGTTTGCAGTTAATGGTTTTAACGAGCATAATCATATCGCGAAATGAGACGTTTTGCGATACTAGTAGCCACAAACATATGCACGAGTTTTTTTTTTTTTTTTTTTTAATGGCTCTTCACCCCAAAAGAGTGTTCTGGCCAGTGTCAAGTGAATGCTTTTGTGAGTGTAATTTTGTGAGTGTATTTTTTGGTTAATATTAACTAATTTAGTTTTAATAACAAGAACCTATCTACATTATATAATAATACTATACAAATAATAATAATAATAATAATAATACGCAAAATTATTACAATAAGAGAAGATTTTAATTAAAAATAACAAGGAAATTAAAAGATATGCTGACACAATTTATTGTGCGTAAAAAATAAAATAAATAAATAAATACATGAAACTTAACTTACAGTTACAAATTGATGCTGTTAATATTCAGGAAATTAGCCAAGACTTTATACACGCGTTTGTTCACAGAAGATAACAGGCATGCAATGTTGTAGGGAGGCAATATACCCGAACTGATTAGGTGAGGGAAGAAATTTTTGTATGAATTATTTAAAGGACAACTGAAAAAAATATGATTGAGATCCTCTTCACCAAGACGACATTCACACATCGCAGAATTCTTAATATGAATTTTTGTCAGGTGAACATTGTGGCAGCAATGCCCTATCCGCATGCGGCAAATGGATGATGTCGAGAATTTGTTAAAAGAAAGTCTTGAAAACCACGGTTTTGAAGGAATCGTTGGCTGAATTGTGAAAAAGCTATATCCTTTTGATTGACTAGATTCTTCCCAATGATTCTGCCATGTGGAAATCATGTTTTCCTTCAATTTTATGAAAATGTCATCGGTGTTTAAAAATTTATATAAAATATCCCCCGAAATAATGGCATCTTTCGCCAATGAATCGGCCTTTTCATTTCCAGGGATACCGCAGTGACTAGGTATCCAAGCCAAGATGATTTCTTTGCCAGAGTCGGTTAATTTATGAATTAAAGTGCGAATTCCAACACAGAAATCGTCTTCTGGGTAATGGAAAGGGGAAGAGTTTAATTTTTGAAGTGCACTCAGGGAATCGGAGAGAATTAAGAATTTTCCAATGTTAACATCGTCAATGTATTTGAGGGATTCAAAAATGGCTATACATTCAGCAGTGAAAACGGAAGCCTCTTTTGGAAGTTTAATTTTTCTATCGACTTGATCTGATGGGCAGTGGAATGCCGCTCCCACATGGTTTGATAAGGGAGACTTGGAACCATCTGTGTAAATAATTTTCCAGTTGGAATATTTCGTATTTAAAATTTGGATAAGTTTTGTTGGAGCTTCGTGATTGTTAATTATGCCGAGAGAAAAAAGAATATTTGGTTTACACAAATGAATACGAAAGGAGTTGGCATATAAAGGAAGTCTGTCTGATGGATTTAAGAGGGGTTTATACGAACAGTACGTATGGAGGCTTTTGACAAGAAGAGGGATTGATTTGTTCCTCCAATATGGAAGTGATTTCACTTGAGCAGTGAGTGCAGTAATTTTGTCTTTCAGTGGGTGATTAGAGAGTCTTAAGCATTTAAATAAAAACTTGTCAGCCAAGAACTGTCTTCTGAAATGAAGAGGAGCCTCCACAGCCTCCACTTGTAAAGCGTTAATTGGGGAAGAACGCATTGCTCCGATAATCAATCTTAAACATTGAAATTGAATACGGTCCAACCTTGCAAGGTTCTTTTTAGAAGTGGGTTCAATGAGGAATGACGCGTAATCCAAATGACTCCTAACATATGCGTTATAAAAAAGTTTTTGGGTGAATGGATGACTTCCCCACCAGACCCGTGAAACGGCACGTAAAGTGTTGAGGCCAGCTTGACATTTGTTAATGATTAAATTAACATACGGGTTCCATGTTAACTTAGAGTCTAAAATTACCCCAAGGAATCTTATTTGTACCTGCATAGGAAGAATTGAATTATTTATTTGGACTGTTACACGCGGAGTAACACGTTTTCTGGAAAAGACGATAACATTGCTTTTGGACGGAGAAATTTCTAAGCCGTGATTTTTTAACCAGGTGTCAAGGTTTTTCATGCAAATGTTAATCACATCCTCCAGAATAGAAATAATTCGTCCTGAAATATATATAAAAAGATCATCCGCATACTGGAGTATTTTACAAGATGGATGCATACTCCGATGCAGGTCAAAGGTATAAATATTAAAAAGGATAGGACTAAGGACGGAGCCCTGAGGCAAACCCTTGTTTACTATTCTTTCCAGTGGAGGAGAATCCAGCACCTGGATTTGAATTTTCCTGGTAAGAAGGAGGTTAATTATAAAACTGGAAAGCTTACGAGGGATGCCAATTTTTAATAATTTATTAAATAAAACATCCAATAAAACATTGTCAAAAGCTCCGCACACATCAAGGCAAACACCGATAAGGAATTCATTATCGGCCAGGGCTAACTGGATATCAGAAGTCAGGATGGACACACTTTCGATCGTACTTTTTCTTTTTCGAAAGCCAAACTGAGAGCTGGGAAGAATTTTCTCATTTTCTGCATACCAGTCTAGACGTCTTTTAATCATATGTTCAGCTATTTTAACTAAGGAAGATGACAGAGCTATAGGTCTGTAAGAAAGTCCAGAGTTAGGGTCTTTCTGGGGTTTTAGAATGGGAACAATTATTTGAGTTTTCCAGGATGATGGAATTTTGCCGGAGTCAAAGATCAGATTTATAATTGAAAGAAAATAGTTTAGTGTGGTAACGTCGCAGTTTTTAATAAAGCTATAAGGAATTCCATCTACACCAGCGGATGAGTCTGTGAGATCGTTTAAGACCTCCCTAAGTTCCGTTAAATTGAAGTGGGTGTCCATCCAACCCCGTGTTTTAAATGAGTATGTGAATTCTGTTTCATTAAAATTACTTGCAGTTTGAGGAGCTAGTTTATCGGCAAATTCCTTCACCCACTCTGAAGTGAGTGGTCGAGTCACCGTTGGGACGTGAGAACCCTTAAACCTGCGAATTGAATTCCAAACAACTGAAAGAGGAACTTCGGGAGATAATGATGTGCAAAATTTTTTCCAGCCTTGACGTTTTTTGTTTTTTAGAAGACGTTTGGTCTTAGCTTCAATTTGTTTATACTGAAGGAAGTTCTCCATATTCATATTTGTTGAATAAATTTTCGCATATTTTTTCCTCATATCTACTGCGTCTGAGCATTCAATATCCCACCAAGGAGCTGGGGGAGGTTTCCCTTTGTTACGTGTCGTTTTAATGGGGATAAATTTTTCTGCGGCCGTAATGACTGCAGACACAAATAAATCGTAACATTCCGCAACATTTTCTGTAGTTGGAGAGGGCAGATTTTGCACAGAGAACTTTGTATGATTTGAATAGTCATTCCAGTTGGCTCTGGCAGTTAAGAACCTTGGTTTTCGACTACTGCACTTGACATTTTTGTTGGAATGATAAATATTTGAGGATTCAATGAGGATGGGGTAATGATCACTCCCATGAGGGTCATCCAAAACCTTCCATAACAGGGATGCGGCTATGTTGGAATTGCAAATAGTAAGATCAACCATGCTGGGTCGCTGACCAGGCACCTGAAGACGAGTAGGAGAACCATCATTGATAATACAAAAGTCTAGTTCATCTAGTAGATCAACAATATCTCTGCCCATTCTGTCACAATTGTGAGCTCCCCATAATCCGTGATGGGCATTGAAATCTCCCAGAACAAGAGAAGGGGTAGTGACCTTGGAAAACATAGCTTTTAGGATTGATTTAGAAGGTTTATTAGATGGTGATATATACAAAGAAATTATTGTAGTGTCAAAAACCTTTGCGGCCGTCACTTGAAAAGGACAACCAATTGGTTTTACATCTACAGGGGAGAAGGGTAATGATTTTTTAATGAAAAGAGCGGAGCCGCCCTTTCCATCTTGACGGTCGTCTCGAAGACAGTGGTATCCCCTGACTCTGAAATCAGAATCCGGTTCCAGCCACGTCTCCAAGATGGCAGCCACTGCAATTGAGTTTGAGTGTAATGTGTTTAAAAATTCTTCAGTCTTATTTCTAAGACTATGACAATTCCACTGAAGAATCCTCATCAGAGGAGCCATTTCTAGTTGAGTTGATAATATTAGTAATTTGTTTAGCAACGTGGGACGGTATTTGAATGTTGTTTTTATTTAAAGTTTGTAAAATATGTAAAAATGAGGTGATTAGTGTAGAGTTAAGGTCTATATTATAATTTTGTTCTTTAGTAGATGACTTTAGGTAAGAATTGAAATTTGAACTGGAAGGAATTTGTCCATTAGGGAACCACAGAAGGGATTCGTGATTAGCATTATTTTTTTTTGTTAGAACTCTAGGTTTCACGACCCTTTCAACAGTTTTTCTAAATGAAGAAGAAGAAGGTTGAGAAGGGGTGGATTTTTTAGAATTTTTGGAAGTTACTTCAGAATAAGATGGAATGGATTTGTTAAACATTCTTGATGCTTCCGCATAAGAGATGCTCTTCTCGGCCATTGTGTGTTTAATATTGCGCTGCCTTGACAGTTCAGGGCAAGTTTTGCTGATGGACATGTGGGTACCGGAGCAGTTTAAACATTTATAATTTTCCTCTGTTTTATCACAGGAATCGCCACTATGGGACGAACTGCACTTGAAGCAACGGAGTTCTGATCTGCAGAGGTTCTTCGTGTGTCCAAATCTGCAGCACTTGTAGCATTGCACAGTTGGGAACACATAGAGCTCTACTGGTAGAGAGACGTTAAACATAGTAACATTTTGTGGAAGGTCTTTGCTGTCAAATGTTAAGACAACGGATTGGGAGGGTCTCCATTCTACAGAGTTTCCCGTATTAAACCTGTAATTTAGACGACGCGCTTTTAAAACTTTTCCGAAACCTTGAGGAACAGTAATGTTTTCCAGGATGTCCTCTATCGACCAGTGAGGTGGGATCCCTTTTGTGACACCTAACTTTGTAACCTGATATGTAGGTATGAAAACGTTGTACGAGTTTTTTTTGGCAACATCAGATTTTACAAAGCTATTGGCCTCAGCCGCTGTCTTGAATTCAACAGAAAGACGGTTACGCCCAACCGATTTTACTCCATTCCAGACAGGGTGGATTTTATTTTTAAACATAAAATGTCCAAAGTCCACATCGTATAAATTTGATTGTTTTTCATCCTTTGAAATTTTAGTCACGTGTGTAATGTAAGGTGGTCTATCAAGATTATTATACAGACGTGACATTTGTGAAGGAGTATTGTTTACCAGTGGGGCGGGTGTGATTGAAGGGCTTGCTGGACTTAGACTTGAAATCGAGGAAGAAGTGGACGGAATTACATCCTGTAAAACAGAATTATTTGGAAGGGAGTCGTTTTGCGTGGAGGGTGTTTTTCGATGTATTTGTTCAAAATCTGTTGCATTTCTATTATCTGCTGGTTTAGCAATTTTTCTTTTTTTTGACGTAATCGTTACGAAGTCCGAAGCCTCCGGAATATTAACCGCGATTATTTTTTTTGTAACACCCGAGGATTCAGATAGCAAACCATCATCTGGGGGATCAGGTGGTTTTTCTTTATCCATGTTCGAATAAATCTACAGCACACAAATCAAAAAAAAAAATCTTACCTTAACTGCTCCGAAGAACCAATTATATAACACAAATACTTACAGTGAAAACAAATATACAAGTAAAAACTATATTACACTAATTTACAATACTATTTTAAAACTATTATCTATATAAAATGATTAATTTTGTAAAGAGGAATGAAATGACACTGGCACAGTTAGACGGTAGCCTTTGTTTTTTTTTTGATATGCACGAGTTCTCAAAATTGGATAATAAACGTATTCAATTCTATTTCACTTGTTTAGGAAGCAAATTTTGAATTCCCGTCGCATGTAAATAAACCGTTGAGAGCAATCGAGCAACCATTTTGATATATTATTTCACCCAGCTGTCAAAAGCTTAAATTCAAAGTTTTTCCATTGGCATCACTGGATGGACTGTGCAACTCTGTAGTCACACAGTCTATACATATACATATTATCTATCTTTTGTGTTGGTTGAAAATTTTGATCGGAGTTATACCCCCCTGAGCCAGGTATTTCCCAACCTTCCCCACTTCCTTCCCCTCCCCACTACCTTCAGCCTCACAACATACCTCTATTGGGGATGCCATAGTCTCACTGGCTCCAGACGGGAGCAGTTGAGATTCTTGTGCGGTATACACTGTAAAAAAAAAAGAACCTCCGGTCCATTCCAGCATCTTGCAGCATGCATCGTCCAGCCTCCACAATTATCCGGTTGGCCCGTTCTGCTACTCCATTCTGCTGCGGGGAGTATGGGACGGTGAATTGATGCTCTATGCCATGTTCTTGTAGAAACATCTGGAACTGCTTATTAACATATTCACGGCCATTGTCTGTTCGAAGAGCTTTGATTTTTAAATTGGTCTGATTTTCTACAAAACTTTTGAAAATCTTAAATATTGGCAATACTTCATCTTTACTCTTAAGAAAAGAACCAAACGTCATTCTTGTGAAATCATCTATGAATGTTAATAAATATTTACTGCCACTAAATGAGGAAACTGACATCGGGCCACACAAATCGGAGTGTATGAGGCCTAGCTTCTCAGTAGCTCTGTTGAAAGACCTTTTTGGGAATGGTAATCTACTTTGTTTTCCCTCAAGACGTGCTACACAGGGAGTACAAATAAACTTTTGTTTATTTGCCACTGTTACTGAACGCGGAGTTTCCACAACGTAGTTTTGTAATAAATTTTTGTTGTTCGTCATGTGACAAGTAGCGCCGGAGTCGACATACCAAACATCCGAGTTAATGTCCACAGCTAATGCCGTCAATAACGTTCCGTTCCACGCTTTTTCACTCCGTTTTTCCCTTTTATTTATTTTTGTTGGACAGTTTCTAGTATAATGATTAGGATTTTTACATATAAAGTACTTGATGACCTTGGTAGATTGTTTGTTGTTGATCAAAGACGTTACATACTTTAGACGCGGGGTAGAAATCTCAAAATGGGAAGCCAACAACAAGACAATTGTAGAGTACTCGATTTCTAGTATTTTAGTACTAAACTGCCACGCGTCGAGTAAGGTCGTGTCCTACTAGTAAGTAAATTGCATTAAAAAGCGCCAAAATTCCCTCCTGTGTGATGAGAAAATGTTTCCATTACACGGTAAACAGTCGTAAAACAGAAGGAATAACATTTAATTTGTAAATACATGCAAATGACTTATTATTATCGATAATAAAAATGATACAATTGCTTTCCGCCCAAAGATTTTATGCGTCATTAGAGAACTCAAGGCCTACTAAAGTACAGGTCTGGATGCACAACAGCCAAATTACAAAGTCGATTCCATGCCGTCGCTAAGTAAAATTTACTTTTTATAATAATAATCTAATGATTCTTTATTTTCTTGCCTGCGGTAAAACAACATACAAATCAGCAGAAATAACAAATACAATAACAATCAACGCCATTTGCAAACTATCGTTGTTCATTATAGCTATTTGACACCTCAAAATTCGACTGGTGCCCAGGCTTACTACTTTAGTCGGCCTTGAGACAGTATTTGACGGAACTTTTGAATTTTGAATACGAAAATGCCGCCCGCGTTCTATCTTTTGTTTCGTTCATATGCACATATTCTTTTAAGCGTCTATCTTTATCATACACGAATAACTTTTGAATTAAAAAATTATTGAAAATCGCTGAAAACAAAAGAGTTGATTAATTGCCACATTATATATTGAGTTTGTGAGACTATGGCAAGTCTATTTATATAACATCATAGTTGTTGACACCTTTTGTTTTCGGGTTTGTAAACATTGCACTTTCTTCGCCCTTGTCAAAGTCTCTACGCAGATTTTCTTGTAATAATTTACTTTTAACGGTTTCAATGCACAATTTAATGTTAGAATTTTCCAACGCCATGATAAGTGGGTCGTAGTTTGGCGGTAAACCACTTAACATCAACACTGACAGAAAATCTTTTTTTTTTTTTTTGATTCTACGGATTCTTTCGTAATCCTCTAACTAGCTAGGGCTTTGCAATGCCCTTTCATGTTCTAACTGACTAGTTTTACGGCTCATTTGGCCTTATAACTATTACCTTCTGAAGGTGATTATTTACTTGACTGAATTTACTTTTACATTAGTGTTTTCGTGAGGAAAAAAGTCTTTACTGGATAAAAACCTCACACAAATTTTCAAAGAAAATGGGGGAACATAAGTTCTGAACTTTTTCTGGAATTTTACATTTAACTTTACTGAATGTAAATATTTTGTTTTGTGGCACCCCTGAAAATTCTGCAAGATGGAATGCATGGAATTTTAGCGCCAGGTGAATTACCGTGTCCAGTGTAGGGATTGGGGTAGGTCCGGGATTGCGGAAGGTCCGGGAGGTTGGGATGGAGTTTAGACATCGATGGTGGTTGTCAGGAGCTCCATGAGAATGAGGAGTTTGTCGTCCCTGGACGCGCAGGCTGCCAGCCTTCCACGGACTTTGATGAGGCCGCGTAGGAGAGACATGATTTCCTCGTCATCAGAGGTGTTGGATTGGGAGTTCTGGGTGTCGGCATCTGGCCCACGACGCCCTTCTTGTTGTTGGGAAGTGCTAGGGTTGCCCCCCGCTGCTTCCGAGTAGGTCCTTCGGCCGCCTGTGTTGCCCGATGTTGATGGCTGGCGCGTTTCGGTGTTCTGGCGCGGCCCTGTCTCCCTCTGAGAGGCGTTCTCTTTGGCTCTGAGTTTGAGGGCGGCTACATACTCCATCCTCTTCGGGCATCCGCTGAAATTAGCGGGGTGAGGGCCTCCGCAGTTGCAGCAGGCGGCCGGTAGATCACGCGTGACCTTCTCACAGTCAGCTGTTGCGTGTGGTCCCTCGCACTTTACGCAGCGGGCGGGATGGGCGCAGTTTCGGGAGCCGTGGCCGAACTTCTGGCACCTGTGGCACTGCGTGCCGTGTTGTAGGTGGTTGCTCCTGTATTTCCTCAGTGAGATTCTACAGAAGCAGATAAATCTCACGGTCGCTCTCAGCTGTCCCATGTTGGTCTCGCGGCTGAAGTGGTCCAGATACAGGGGGTATTCAGACCCTGGGGTCTTCATCTCGATTATGGCCTTCGGTGGGAAGCCCTGATCTCTCAGGTCATTGCAGATCTCCTCTGCGGTCAGTTTGGGAAGACCTCTGATGACGGTCTTCTTGATTTTGTCAGCCTCGGTGGAAAAAGTGTGGAAGGGCTTGGCCTCCCGACGTAGGGTGCTGATGAGTTTATTGTGAGCCTCGACAGAGCTCACGTTGACGCTGATGGTGCCTCCTTTGTTGTAATGGAAATCGAAGGTAGCACTGCCGATGTGCTTCCTGATTTCGTTCGTGACGTCGCCATGTGTCATGCTCCCCAGAGTCATGATCACCGGTGGCACTCTCGAGCTCTTGCGGACTGGTCTTGTTGCAGCAGTCCGTTGGTGGGGCTTGGTCTCTTGGCGCTCTGTCGCAGGAGGGCGCTCTGTCGGGCGTCTCTTGGGCGGTGGGACGACGTGTGTGGAGGCGTCGCCGTCTCCAACCTCAGGGAGGACATCGAACCTGTTCTCTACGGACAGGTACGATTTGGACGTGGGTTGGATGGGAGGGGAGTGGCACCGCTTGGCAGCAGGCGCTCTCTGCCATTCCGGCTCCATTGGTGTCGAGCTGGGCCCCGGGATGGGGGAGGAAAGAATCTCTGGTGCAGGGCTGGGCCCTGGGATGCAGGATGAGAGGGTATCGGGATGAGGGGTGGGGGCCTCGGTGGGGTCGGCAGACATGAACTCTATGGTTCCGGTTTTTTTGTTGATTCTGGCCCATTTCGGGACAGGTGAACTCAACGAGCTCGATGGGGTTCTTGCGGGTTTTCGCCTTGTCAGTCATATCTGAAACAAAGTCAAAAAGAAAAATTAGTTGTGTAGTGGTTGCTTTGCCTTGAGAAAGGCAGTTTTTCTGTTATCGTCGGCCGAACTGAATGACGGGCAACTGCCGGCCTCGGGCGCCCTGGGGCACCAGAAAGCTTCAGTCCCCACCGTTCAGTACTTCCTTTGGAGTTTTCCACTTTTTGTAAGCGCAAGCCACCAAAAAGTCGATTTTCCTCAGTCAGTCCAGAGTCTCTCTCTCACTCACTCCTCGATCTCACAGAAAATCATCGTCCAATGGAGCATTTATATCTCGTAGTTGTTGATCCAAGTCTATGATCTTTAGAGATACGCTTCCATATCATTAAATTGTTCCAATTTCAATCCAAACAATGTACGTAAAAGTCTGAGTCTTCTACACAACCCTTTGTCTTCATACGCCGTTTTCAAGTTACGCCAGGCTTCATATCCAGTCGCTGCGTTCCGTACATGAGAGAAAGACGATGGCTGCACCATTAAACATATTTTTGCGAGCGCTTTCAGTTATTTGCGTTCATCGGTGACCTTGGGGAAACCCGCTGTAGACTCTTCAATGCAGTCCCATAAATCTTCATGCACCAAGTACATACGCATTAAGAATTTCCAATTTCCATAATTTGAAATTCCACTGAGTTTCTCAAAATTTACTGAAATTCCTGCACTTGTTGTCGACGACGCCATTGTTGACAAAAACGAGTCTTGAGTTGCCGGTTGTGTTGCACTCTCGTCTGGCATTCCGCACTAAAAAATATTTACGTACTTTTACTTCCCGCGTATCCTGGGCCCATAACCTGAAGGATAGAGAGCAAAATAAACCGTAGTATCATATTGGGTATTTCCGAGGTGCAGAGAACTCAATCTCTATTTCTCGAGAACTGAGGGTGTAAATGTACCTGGGGGATGGTTTTTTTCTACCCGAAGTGTGGGCTGCCTACAGCAACTTGTAGGGCTTTAATACTATATTTTTTGTATTATTTTTTTTTTTTTGGTCTGTAGGTATTTTTGATTTTGTATAGGTTTGATTAGTGTTGATTTTTAGTTTTTGTTTTGTAATACTATATTTTTTGTATTTTTGGTTGCGTTTTTTATTTTTTATTTGAGTCCACACTTCAAGGGGGGAATGTGATAGAGACGGGATAGGGGAAGGTCGGGTTTTCGTCGGGTCTTAGACGCCCGAGACAAGCTATACTGGGATTTGGGTGTATAGGAAGTTTTGCATAAAAAGTTTTGGCCAATTCTACCATATGTTGTTTCAGGGGTGGGACATTTGTATCGGAGTTTATGATAGAGTTTCGGACAAACCAGGGACTTTTTGTAAATTTTCTAAGTGTGACATTTTGGTACGATTCGAGTCGTTTGGTGTTACCTGTAGCCCATATGGGCGATGCGTACTCGATGGTCGGTCGGATTTGGGTTTTGTATACGAGTAGTTTGTTTTGAATTGAAGTCTTTGCGTTTGAATTTAGTAAGGGGTGTAAAGAACCGGATATTTTCTTTGCTTTGGTCAGTGTGTTTTTGATGTGTGTTTTCCAATTTAGTCGTTTGTCAAGTGTGACTCCAAGATATTTGGCGGTGTTTTGCCACGGTATGACCTGGTCGTACATTTTTATCACTTCTCTGGGTATGCTGTCTAACCAGGATTGATAACATAGTTTTATTGTAATGAATTACGTACACAACATTGACAAAGTATAGCCGACAAAGAATTGACAGGTAGCTTAGATAGTGTCGCCATCTACCGGCTCGTTTTGGTTCTTCTTGGATTTTCTTATTCCTTCTTGTTTCTTCTAGACACTTATTGTCTCTTCGTATATTTTCTTATGTCGCTCCTTCTCGGCTCTGTCAGTTGTAACAGATCTCTTTTCGTTTCTTCTCGGCTCTTCTCGGTGTTTCTTGCAACTTCTTGCGTGGTTTTATCGACCAGTTAAACATGGCAATATGGTCAGGAATAAAGACTTTTGCAAAATTCATCGTTTTACGGGCGCTTTGTAACAATAATTGTGGTCGTTTATAACTTTGGCCCTATAGTTCCGAACAGTTTGAAATATGGATTCTTCTTAAGAATCATGGTCTGTACACAAATCAATCAAAAAATCTACACAGATTTTTTTTTTTTAAATCACCTTTTTAACACTTGGGTTCGGTCGTTTAAGCACTTGGGGTCGGGCGTTTGAACTCTAGGGGTCGGTCATAACTTTAGCCTTATAGCTCCGAACCGTCTGAAATTTTGGATTCTTACTTAGAATCATGACCTGGACACGAATCAATCACGTTTTTCGGGCGCTTTGTAAAAATAATTGTGGGAGTTCATAACTTTGGCCCTATGGTTTCAAACCGTATAATATTTTGGATTCTTACTAAGAATCATGGCCTGGACACGGACCAATAAAAAAATTGGCTAAAAATAGAATTTTTGCTAAAATTCATCGCTTTTGTAACAATAATTTTGGTCGTTCATATAACTTTGGCCGTATGGTTCCGAAGCGTGTAAAATTTTGTTTCTTACTAATAAGCATGGTCTGTACACGAATCATTAAAAAAATCTACAAAGGTTTTTTTTTTTTAAATCATCGTTTTAACACTTGGGTTCAGTCGTTTAACTACTTGGGGTCGGACGTTTGAACACTTGGGGTCGGTCATAACTTTAGCCTTATGGCTCCGAACCGTCTGAAATTTTGGATTCTTACTAAGAATCATGGCCTGGACGATCGTTTTACGGGCGCTTTGTAACAATAATTGTGGGAGTTCATAACTTTGGCCCTATGGTTTCAAACCGTGTAATATTTTGGATTCTTACTAAGAATCATGGCCTGGACACGTATCAATAAAAAAGGGCTAAAACTAGAATTTTTGCAAAATTCATCGTTTTACGGGCGCTTTGTAACAATAATTTTGGTCGTTTATAACTTTGGCCCTATAGTTCCGAACCGTGTGATTTTTGGATTCTTCTTAAGAATCATGGTCTGTACACGAATCAATCAAAAAATCTACATAGATTTTTTTTTTTTAAATCACCTTTTTAACACTTGGGTTCGGTCGTTTAAGCACTTGGGGTCGGACGTTTGAACACTTGGGGCGGTCATAATTTTAGCCTTATGGCTCCGAACCGTCTGAAATTTTGGATTCTTACTTAGAATCATGACCTGGACACGAATCAATCACGTTTTTGGGGCGCTTTGTAACAATAATTGTGGGAGTTCATAACTTTGGCCCTATGTTTTCAAACCGTGTAATATTTTGGATTCTTACTAAGAATCATGGCCTGGACACGTACCAATAAAAAAAGGGCTAAAACTAGAATTTTTGCAAAATTCATCGTTTTACGGGCGCTTTGTAACAATAATTGTGGTCGTTTATAACTTTGGCCCTATAGTTCAGAACCGTGTGATTTTTGGATTCTTCTTAAGAATCATGGTCTGTACACGAATCAATCAAAAATTCTACATAGATTTTTTTTTTTTAAATCACCTTTTTAACACTTGGGTTCGGTCGTTTAAGCACTTGGGGTCGGACATTTGAACACTTGGGGTTGGTCATAACTTAAGCCTTATGGCTTCGAACCGTCTGAAATTTTGGATTCTTACTAAGAATCATGGCCTGGACACGTTTCAATCAGGAAAGCGCAAAAAGAAGACTTTTGCAAAATTCATCGTTTTACGGGCGCTTTGTAACAACAATTCTGGTTGTTCAAAGTTTTGGCCTCATGGTTTCGAACCGTGTGAAATGTTGGATTCTTCATGGTCTGTACACGAATCAATCAAAAAATCTTCAAAGAAAATTTAAAAAAAAAATCACAGTTTTAACACTTGGGTTCGGTCGTTTTAGCACTTGGGCTCTGACGTTTGAACTCTTGGGGTCGGTCATAACTTTAGCCTTATGGCTCCGAACCGTCTGAAATTTTGGATTCTTACTAAGAATCATGGCCTGGACGATCGTTTTACGGGCGCTTTGTAACAATAATTGTGGGAGTTCCTAACTTTGGCCCTATGGTTTCAAACCGTGTAATATTTTGGATTCTTACTAAGAATTATGGCCTGGACAAGTACCAATAAAAAAATTGGCTAAAAATAGAATTTTTGCAAAATTCATCGTTTTACGGGCGTAACAATAATTGTGGTCGTTTATAACTTTGGCCCTATAGTTCCGAACCGTGTGATTTTTGGATTCTTCTTAAGAATCATGGTCTGTACACGAATCAATCAAAAAATCTACATAGATTTTTTTTTTTTAAATCACCTTTTTAACACTTGGGTTCGGTCGTTTAAGCACTTGGGGTCGGGCGTTTGAACTCTTGGGGTCGGTCATAACTTTAGCCTTATAGCTCCGAACCGTCTGAAATTTTGGATTCTTACTTAGAATCATGACCTGGACACGAATCAATCACGTTTTTGGGACGCTTTGTAACAATAATTGTGGGAGTTCTTAACTTTGGCCCTATGGTTTCAAACCGTGTAATATTTTGGATTCTTACTAAGAATTATGGCCTGGACAAGTACCAATAAAAAAATTGGCTAAAAATAGAATTTTTGCTAAAATTCATCGCTTTTGTAACAATAATTTTGGTCGTTCATATAACTTTGGCCCTATGGTTCCGAAGCGTGTAAAATTTTGTTTCTTACTAATAAGCATGGTCTGTACACGAATCATTAAAAAAATCTACAAAGGTTTTTTTTTTTTAAATCATCGTTTTAACACTTGGGTTCAGTCGTTACTACTTGGGGTCGGACGTTTGAACACTTGGGGTCGGTCATAACTTTAGTCTTATGGCTCCGAACCGTCTGATAGTTTGCTTCTTACTAAGAATCATGGCCTGGACACGTATCAATAAAAAAACGGGCTAATAGTAGAATTTTTGCAAAATTCGTCGTTTTACGGGCACTTTGTAACAATAATTGTGGTCGATTATAACCTTGGCCCTTTAGTTCCGAACCGTGTAATTTTTGGATTCTTCTTAAGAATCATGGTCTGTTCACGAATCAATCAAAAAAATCTACAAAGATTTTTTTTTAAATCACCTTTTTAACACTTGGGTTCGGTCGTTTAAGCACTTGGGGTCGGATGTTTGAACTCTTGGGGTCGGTCATAACTTTAGCCTTATAGCTCCGAACCGTCTGAAATATTGGATACGTACTAAGGATCATGGCCTGGAAATGTGTTCATCGTTTTACGAGAGTTTTGTAACAATAATTGTGGTCGTTCATAACTTTAGCCCTATTGTTCCGAACCGTGTAAAATTTTGGCTTCTTGATAAGAGGTCTGTACACGAATCAATCAAAAATTCTTCAATAAAATCGCAGTTATAACGCTTGGGTTCGGTCGTTTTCGCACTTGGGGTCGGACGTTTGAACACTTGGGGTCGGTCATAACTTTAGCCTTTTGGCTCCGAACCGTCTGATATTTTGCTTCTTACGAAGAATCATGGCCTGGACACGTATCAATAAAAAAATGGGCTAAAAGTAGAATTTTTGCAAAATTCGTCATTTTACGGGCACTTTGTAACAATAATTGTGGTCGATTATAACTTTGGCCCTATAGTTCCGAACCGTGTTATTTTTTTGATTCTTCTTAAGAATCATGGTCTTCACACGAATCAATCAAAAAATCTACATAGATTTTTTTTTTTAAATCACCCTTTTAACACTTGGGTTCGGTCGTTTAACCACTTGGGGTCGGACGTTTGAACACTTGGGGTCGGTCATAACTTTAGCCTTATGGCTCCGAACCGTCTGAAATTTTTGATAAGAATCAAAAATTTCAGACGGTTCGGACTAAATAAGAACTAAAAATCGTGGCCTGGACACGTATCAATAAAAAAATGGGCTGAAAATAGAATTTTTGCTAAAATTCATCGCTTTGTAACAATAATTTTTGTCGTTCATATAACTTTGGCACTATGGTACCGAAGCGTGTGAAATTTTGTTTCTTACTAATAAGCATGGTCTGTACACGAATCATTAAAAAAATCTACAAAGGTTTTTTTTTTAAATCATCGTTTTAACACCTAGATTCGGTCGTTTAAGCACTTGGGGTCGGACGTTTGAACACTTGGGGTCGGTCATTACTTTAGCCTTTTGGCTCCGAACCGTCTGATATTTTGCTTCTTACTAAGAATCATGGCCTGGACACGTATCAATAAAAAAATGGGCTAAAAGTAGAATTTTTGCAAAATTCGTCGTTTTACGGGCACTTTGTAACAATAATTATGGTCGATTATAACTTTGGACCTATATTTCCGAACCGTGTGATTTTTGGATTCTTCTTAAGAATCATGGTCTGTACACGAATCAATCAAAAAATCTACATAGATTTTTTTTTTTAAATCACCTTTTTAACACTTGGGTTCGCTCGTTTAAGCACCTGGGGTCGGAGGTTTGAACTCTTTGGGTCGGTCATAACTTTAGCCTTATGGCTCCGAACTGTCTGAAATTTTGGATTCTTACTAAGAATCATGGCCTGGACGATCGTTTTACGGGCGCTTTGTAACAATAATTGTGGGAGTTCATAACTTTGGCCCTATGGTTTCAAACCCTGTAATATTTTGGATTCTTACTAAGAATCAGGCCTGGAAACGTATCATTAAAAAAATGGGCTAAAAGTAGAATTTTTGCAAAATTTATCGTTTTACGGGCGCTTTGTAACAATAATTGTGGTCGATTATAACTTTGGCCCTATAGTTCCGAATGGTGTGATTTTTGGATTCTTCTTAAGAATCATGGTCTGTACACTAATCAATCAAAAAACCTACATAGATTTTTTTTTTAAAATCACCTTTTTAACACTTGGGTTCGGTCGTTTAAGCACTTGGGGTCGGATGTTTGAACTCTTGGGGTCGGTCATAACTTTAGCCTTATAGCTCCGAACCGTCTGAAATATTGGATACTTACTAAGAATCATGGCCTGGACATGTGTTCATCGTTTTACGAGAGTTTTGTAACAAT
This sequence comes from Limnephilus rhombicus, assembly GCA_929108145.2. Taxonomy (NCBI): domain Eukaryota; kingdom Metazoa; phylum Arthropoda; class Insecta; order Trichoptera; family Limnephilidae; genus Limnephilus; species Limnephilus rhombicus. The sequence continues at coordinate 10,501,630 of OV815296.1, forward strand.
AATTGTGGTCGATCATAACTTTAGCTCTATTGTTCCAAACCGTGTAAAATTTTGGCTTCTTGATAAGAATCATGGTTTGTTCACGAATCAATCAAAAATTCTTCAATAAAATCGCAGTTTTAACACTTGGGTTTGGTCGTTTTAGCACTTGGGGTCGGACGTTTGAACACTTGGGGTCGGTCATAACTTTAGCCTTCTGGCTCCGAACCGTCTGATATTTTGCTTCTTACTAAGAATCATGGCCTGGACACGTATCAATAAAAAATGGGCTAAAAGTAGAATTTTTGCAAAATTCGTCATTTTACGGGCACTTTGTAACAATAATTGTGGTCGATTATAACTTTGGCCCTATAGTTCCGAACAGTGTGAAATATGGATTCTTCTTAAGAATCATGGTCTGTATACAAATCAATCAAAAAATCTACACAGATTTTTTTTTTTAAATCACCTTTTTAACACTTGGGTTCGGTCATTTAAGCACTTGGGGTCGGACGTTTGAACACTTGGGGTCGGTCATAACTTTAGCATTTTGGCTACGAACCGTCTGATATTTTGCTTCTTACTAAGAATCATGGCCTGGACACGTATCAATTAAAAAATGGGCTAAAAATAGAATTTTTGCTAAAATTCATCGCTTTGTAACAATAATTGTGGGAGTTCATAACTTTGGCCCTATGGTTTCAAACCGTGTAATATTTTGGATACTTACTAAGAATCATGGCCTGGACATGTGTTCATCGTTTTACGAGAGTTTTGTTACAATAATTGTGGTCGATCATAACTTTAGCTCTATTGTTACGAACCGTGTAAAATTTTGGCTTCTTGATAAGAATCATGGTTTGTACACGAATCAATCAAAAATTCTTCAATAAAATCGCAGTTTTAACACTTGGGTTCGGTCGTTTTAGCACTTGGGGTCGGACGTTTGAACACTTGGGGTCGGTCATAACTTTAGCCTTTTGGCTCCGAACCGTCTGATATTTTGCTTCTTACTAAGAATCATGGCCTGGACACGTATCAATAAAAAAATGGGCTAAAAGTAGAATTTTTGCAAAATTCATCGTTTTACGGGCACTTTGTAACAATAATTGTGGTCGATTATAATTTTGGTCCTATAGTTCCGAACCGTGTGATTTTTGGATTCTTCTTAAGAATCATGGTCTGTACACGAATCAATCAAAAAATCTACACAGATTTTTTTTTTAAATCACCTTTTTAACACTTGGGTTCGGTCGTTTAAGCACTTGGGGTCGGATGTTTGAACTCTTGGGGTCGGTCATAACTTTAACCGTCTGAAATATTGGATACTTACTAAGAATCATGGCCTGGACATGTGTTCATCGTTTTACGAGAGCTTTCTAACAATAATTGTGGTCGTTCATAACTTTGGCACTATTGTTCCGAACCGTGTAAAATTTTGGCTTTTTGATAAGAATCATGGTCTGTACACAAATCAATCAAAAATTCTTCATAGTTTTTTTTTTAAATCACCTTTTTAACACTTGGGTTTGGTCATTTTAGCACTTGGGGTCTGACGTTTGAACTCTTGGGGTCGGTCATAACTTTAGCCTTATGGCTCCGAACCGTCTGAAAATTTGATTCTTTCTAAGAATCATGGCCTGGACACGTATCAATAAAAAAATCGGTTAAAAATAGAATTTTTGCAAAAATTCATCGTTTTACGGGCGCTTTGTAACAATAATTGTGGATGATAAAAATTTTGGCCCTTTAGTTCCGAACAGTGTGAAATATGGATTCTTCTTAAGAATCATGGTCTGTACACAAATCAATCAAAAAATCTACACAGATTTTTTTTTTTTAAATCACCTTTTTAACACTTGGGTTCGGTCGTTTAAGCACTTGCGGTCTGACGTTTTCTTGGGGTCGGTCATAACTTAAGCCTTATGGCTTCGAACCGTCTGAAATTTTGGATTCTTACCAAGAATCATGGCCTGGACGATCGTTTTACGGGCGCTTTGTAACAATAATTGGGGTTGTTCAAAGTTTTGGCCCTATGGTTCCGAACCGTGTGAAATGTTGGATTCTTCATGGTCTGTACACGAATCAATCAAAAAATCTTCAAAGAAAATTTAAAAAAAAAATCACAGTTTTAACACCTGGGTTCGGTCGTTTTAGCACTTGGGCTCTGACGTTTGAACTCTTGGGGTCGGTCATAACTTTAGCCTTATGGCTCCGAACCGTCTGAAATTTTGGATTCTTACTAAGAATCATGGCCTGGACGATCGTTTTACGGGCGCTTTGTAACAATAGAAGTTAGAAGTTCTGCTTTTTGCCGATGACATCAAATTATACAAAGAAATATCTAATATAGGTGACTGCCTAATCCTACAGTCAAACATCGTCAAATTACAAAATTGGTGTCTCGCAAACAACTTATTCCTCAATATCGATAAATGTAAGACACTAACATTTTGTCGAACAAAGACCCCACTATCTTTCAAATACACAATAGATAATAAAATCTTAGAAAAAGTCAAAGAAATTAGGGATCTTGGAGTTGTGTTTGATTCGCAATTAAATTTTATAAATCACATACAACAAATAACTAACAAAGGCATGAAAACACTAGGATTTATAATCAGAACAATCAAAGACTTCGATTCGTTGGAAGTTATAAAAATCGTATATTTGTCACTCGTACGCAGCTTGCTGGAATACAATTCCATAGTTTGGTCCCCATATTATCAAATTCATATAAGAAATATCGAAAGAGTGCAGCACAAATTTTTAAGATTTATTAACTTCAAGTTACACATACCTATTCAACACATTAACTACACATCTTTACTAAATACACTTAAATTGCATTCCTTAGAAAACAGAAGAAAAATAAACGACCTAACTTTTTTGTTTAAAATTATTCACTCCGAATTAGATTGTTGCGAACTCCTGCATCTCATTGACTTTAAGGTACCAACTCGAGCGACAAGGCAAAACATATTATTCTGCAACAATAATTTTCTAACCAACTACCACACACACGCATCAATTTCTCGACTACACACACTAGGGAACAAATATACCTCAAATATCGATGTATTTAATACAAGTTTACCGTTATTCAAGAAATATCTGAACAATATTTTTATGTAGAATATTTTGATATCTAAGGAGCATCACGTAGAGTCTATTGCGTATATTTGTGTATTTCTATCTATCTGTAAAAACTTGTTAACGTTTTCTTTTTATGTATCTTGCATTTTGTCATGTATTATTTATGAAAATTAATCAGTCACCTGTAAATTTTGTATTTACTAACATACCAACTAATTTATTTTCTATGCCATTCACAACTAAGATACTTTCTCTTTTATTGTAATGCACTATCTTTCCTTAAATTTATCTGTATACCTACCTATCATATGATGTTTACTTGTTATGTTTTTATAGTTTATCTTTTTTATTAAAAAAAAAAAACTGTCTCTGTATCATAAACTTGTCATGTAAAAGCCCATCAGGGCGTTGAAAATTAATAAATAAATAAAATAAAATAAATAATTGTGGGAGTTCATAACTTTGGCCCTATGGTTTCAAACCCTGTAATATTTTGGATTTTTTCTAAGAATCATGGCCTGGACACGTATAAATAAAAAATGGGCTAAAAGTAGAATTTTTGCAAAATTCATCGTTTTACGGGCGCTTTGTAACAATAATTGTGGTCGTTTATAACTTTGGCCCCATAGTTCCGAACCGTGTGATTTTTGGATTCTTCTTAAGAATCATGGTCTGTACACGAATCAATCAAAAAATCTACATAGATTTTTTTTTTAAATCACCTTTTTAACACTTGGGTTCGGTCGTTTAAGCACTTGGGGTCGAATGTTTGAACTCTTGGGGTCGTTCATAACTTTAGCCTTATAGCTCCGAACCGTCTGAAATATTGGATACTTACTAAGAATCATGGCCTGGACATGTGTTCATCGTTTTACGAGAGTTTTGTAACAATAATTGTGGTCGTTCATAACTTTAGCCCTATTGTTCTGAACCGTGTAAAATTTTGGCTTCTTGATAAGAATCATGGTCTGTACACGAATCAATCACAAATTCTTCAATAAAATCGCAGTTTCAACACTTGGGTTCGGTCGTTTTAGCACTTGGGGTCGGACGTTTGAACACTTGGGGTCGGTCATAACTTTAGCCTTTTGGCTCCGAACCGTCTGATATTTTGCTTCTTGCTAAGAATCATGGCCTGGACACGTATCAATAAAAAAATAAGAATAATCAGTAAAAGCAATCAGAACTGGTTTCTGGGGCATTACGTTTGTCATGAAGTCGATAATTTTATTATTCAGACTTCGAACGTTCTGGTATACTCCACTAATGTCTATCTTTTTCGGACGTCGTATCGACCGTCTTAGTTTGGGGTCGTGGTCTCCGAAATGACCACTCATTGAAGGCCACGTTTTCAGGCCAGATCGTGGGGTCCAGGAAAAACTGGAAGTAATTTTCCGGTATGCCAATTTTGAAGGCAGCATAACGTTCATGCCTCGTGACCAGTTTTTCGACAGTGTAAATTAAATCCGGCTTCTTCTTTTTTAAGAATGAAGATATATTTTCTTCTGTGGTATTCGGGTGAAACATGAATACATGCAGATGTAGGTTTTTGGGAATAGTGACCAAGCTGTCGTCGATAGATCCTGTCCCTTTACAGATTGGCCGAGATCGTCGTCTACCGTTGACGAGGGCATTGCTATACGATGTTATTGGCTGGGTTGGCAGCTTGGGCACAAGAGGCTGTATTGTACTCTGTGGTTGTGGAGCAGAAGACGCCGCTGCAGCAGATGTGGAAGCAGAATGTAGATCTTCCTCCGGTTTTCCTTTTTTAGCAGTGGATCTTGTGGTCGTTTTGCGGGAATTTGTAGTAGAATTTATAAGCTTGATTTTATTGGAAGAGTACTCGGCACATGGGGTTATAAAAATCGGCATAAAAAATAGCATATCTACCCTCCCCCCCCCCCCCAGTTTTGAAAATCTGCGGAAAAAGTACCTGTAAAAGTTAAGGAGGGGGGGGGGGGGGGGCGGCAAAATTTTCCTTCGCCCCGGGCGGCCGAAACCCACGCTACGCCACTGGCCTTAAAGCCTTGTTTAGGATTTGATCAAGCGATCATGGAGGCGCATGGAGGTCCCCCAGGACCAGAGGCCCGTGTGAACTCATCATACAAATTGTTTAAAACTTTCTTTAAATTTTCTTAGAATTTCCTTGAAACTTTAGGTGATAGCATTATTAACAAATGCATCTTTTAGTAAATAAAAAAAATATGACAATTTTTTTTTACAGTGCCCTGGTGCCTTAAAGCCTTGTTTAGGATTTGATCAAGCGATCATGGAGGCGCTTGGAGGTCCCCCAGGACCAGTGAACTGAATAAAAATATTGTAAAATTACATCAACTTTTTAAACTAGGGGGGGGGCCTCATTCAGCTTTGCCGCCCCGGGCCTCTGACGGGCTTAGTCCCCCACTGCTTACAAGTATTGATGACAATCGCCACCATTTGAAAACTGTCGTTGCCCTATTGTATTTATTGTATAGCTTGACATATCAAACTCCGACAGGCAGCCGGACCTTTTATTCTAGTGGGCCTCAAGAAAAGGAGACAACGAACGTTCCATCAAAAAGTGACAAGCAATACGTCGCCCGCTCATATATCCATGTCATTCATACACACACATTATTTGATTGTCTATCTTTATCGCACAGGAATAAACTTTTGAATTAATAAATCATACTGAAAATCGCTGAAAACAAAAGAGTTTTCCTTACTTTCCACATTATATTGCGAGTATATGAGACTATGGCGAGTCTATTTATTTATATAACGTCATTGTGTGTAACCTACATTTTTATAAAAAATTAAAAAGGCATAATAGTGGAAAAAATATTTTTTCATTGCAGTATAGATACCCGCCGATCTCAAAATTAGAATTGGGTATAGGTATATTATTATTATACCTTTGCAATTTTGTGTTAACATAATGAAGAATAACCATAATGTAATAAAATATAAAGCACAGTTTAGAAATTGCTCACATTTATTTAATACTAGATAAAGTACCTAGCGTTGCCTGGGCTTTAGATCATGTCTCTAATTTTCGATCTGAATATATTTAACTCATTCAGATCTAATAGTAGTGTAACCAAACTTACCATTAGTGATTCTTCCTTTGTATCTATTGTTAAATTCAAATTTATGTTAAATTAAATTAAAGCAAATCGTTTTATAAATCACCTTAAGTGCTAATTCAGACACGGCGGGAACCACGCGGTTTGAGAATCGCGCGGGAACCGCGTGGGTCTTATTTACGCAGGTATTTATATAATCATTCAGACATAATCGCGCGATTAGTCCAACCGCGCGGTCACCGCTAGGCATGGAAGTGTATTTGTGAAACCAGGGCTTGACAGGAATAGAAGGTTGAATTAAAGAGTACTGGTGACCTTTTAACAGAAAGGATGATTTCCATTCAGAGGACCATTGGCGTTGTAACTTATTTTTTAAAATAGGAAAATAGTCTCTAACAGGAATAGGAATGCTATTTAATGGACCATGAACAATGGATTCCTTAGCAATAGAATCAGCCTTTTCATTTCCAACAATACCAAGGTGTCCTGGAATCCAGGCCAAGACCACTGACACGTGAGCCAGCGACAAGGAATGCAGGAGGTCTCTGATAGAGCAGGTAAGAGAGTCACTAATGGAATTGAGAGGGGATGCGCTTATTTTTTGTAATGAGCTAAGTGAGTCTGAAAGGATGAGGGCATTTCTAATGTTGAGAGATTTGACGAGATAACACTCCCTTCATTCACAAAGTAATGAGCGAATTTATCTCTGATATTTAAAGATGACGGTGCCCCTCTTCCTGCATGCAAGGTATTGAGACTAGTCATTGGTGCAGTATATAAAGAATCTTTATATTTTATACCATCTCTACTCCTCACATAGTTGTGTAGAACGCAACAGGCTTTTATTATATTTTCGGCAAAGTCTATGTTCACATTTATAGGCCTATGAAAGATACGCCATTTGTTAGCCAAAATACCAAAAGTGCACTCAATGTTACGTCGGGCTCTCGATAACCTATAGTTAAAAACCCTTTTTTCTTGAAGGCTTCATCCCCAACTATGACATAAGGCAGTGGTGTTGAATCTACATTAGATATTGGTTTAGGTTGTGGTATATTTAATGATTTTTCTATCAGTCGTTTATAAAATAAAGAATTTTTGAATATTGCGGAATCACTGCTTTTGCCATAAGCCCCAATGTCAACATAAGTAAAGCAATAATTGGCATCGCAAACTGCTAAGAGCAATATAGAAAAGAAATGTTTGTAGTTATGATACAATGATCCCGAATCGACAGGCTTTATAACTCGGATATGCTTGCCGTCTATAGCACCAATGCAATTTGGAAAATTCGCATATCTCTCAAACTCTTGAGCTATTCTCTTCCAGAAATCTTTAGTTGGTTCGGCCATAACTTTACTAACCAACTTTTTCCATAACGATTTACACACTTCATGGACAATTCCTGTAATCGTAGATTTTCCAAGGCGATAGTTGTAGCTTAATTCTCTAAATGAACAACCCGTACCAAGATACCTAAAACAAGAAAATTAATAATGACATTATTTTCAGGTACAACACTCCAAAAAAAATTGAAAAACATACGGGATTGTTACAATAAAGAATACAAAAAAGGGAAAACAACTCCTTCCGGTTCAGGTGCTCGTAAAGGAGTACAATATATGTATTTTTCAAGGCTTCCTTTCCTGCAGAAATGTATCGACAATGATGAAACTACTAATAGTATGAATGAACAGTCAAATGTAAGTCAGCAAAGGCAAGGCGAAGACAATAATGAGACACATCAAGTAAATGTTAATGCAACCGAGACCACTGAAGTAGGTCCCCCTAAACGAAAGAAAAGAAATATACCAGAAGAACGAATAAGTGATTTAATTGAAAAAAGCATTGAGTTACGACAAAGTTTTGAAAATAAACTTCAAGAAAATAGTATTTCCAGACAAGATGACGATAAACTTTTTTGTTTATCGTTATACAAAGAACTCAAAAAAGTACCGGAAAATTGACGTTTAGCGACCAAAATTGAATTACTTCAGGTTATACAAAAAGGACAATCTTTACCACCCTCTGTTCGCATCAGTGCTCACCAGATAATACCTAACACATTGTATTGGCAAAATCAACAGTATACAACTCCGCAAGGATATTTTACTACAACTGGATCATTTTCTGCTGTTATTCCGCCTGGGTCACCATCGCCATCATCTCAATTTAGTACTGCCTCGCAGTCTTCCACAATAATAGCATCGCCATCATCTCAATTTAGTACTGCCTCGCAGTCTTCTACAATAATAGAAAATATATATGCTGATTTTGATGAACAATAAATAAATATCTTACCTCAAAGTTACTACGAGTTTTTCTTCTGGTGACACGCTTGCCCTCATATGTGTTTCAGAGCTCGAAATATCTTCCCTGATTATTTCAATTAGTTCAACAAAAGATTTTATTGACATTCTTAAATAGTCAAAAAATTTCCTCTCAAACATTCTTAAAAATTGGGATATAGCGTTACGAATTGGCCATGTGTCAGTCGATCCCTTAATATTGGGTGCACCCAATACTGCCTTTTCCTTCTTTTCTTTATTTTTTTCTGGAGCAGCCACAGACACGCTAGTTCCTCTTCGACTTCCATCTTGAAACTGATCGCTAATCGCTAACTAACCGCCGATGTTTGAACAGTCGACATTTTTGCGGTTCAAACCGCGCGATTTTATCAATCGCGCGGTTATCGCCGTGTCTGAACTAGCCCTTAATCAATTTATGTCATGAAGAAAAAATGTTTTTTAAAATGTGATTTACTGTGTTCTATACATTCAGTGTCATTGCACTTCAAAAAATAGTTGACAGTTAAATTGGTGTTGCCAGTCTACAAATTTAGTACCTAGTTCAAGTTTTTATATTTTCTACTCTTCTTTGACAGACTATACAGTATGTCGTGTTTTAAAACTATTCAAAATCGGCGGAGCTGGCGGATATCCAAAAAGCAAATATAAACCATAGAAAATCACCCAAATCTGACAGCTCATCTGACAGCACATTACGTACGTTATCTCCAGAAATACGGAATCGCTCGGCTAATGGGGTATTAGTTCATTTATGGGCGTAGTACACGGGCATAGAATTTTTCACTCTTGAACGATACCGTAAATATACTATTTATTATTTAAAATGATAAATTAAATCAAATATACCAAAATTTCTTGAGCACACCGGGATTTAAACCCGCGACCTCCGGTTTGCCAGTTGAGAGCCTTATCCATGCCTTATCCCTGGACCACGGTGGCACGGTGGACATAAATTTATTTATAAATTCATATGTAGGTACTGAACGGTCCACGTTAAATGACACCTGATTTTTTAATAGCCAGAAAGAAAATTAAAAACAAATTTGACGTTTGGAGTGCACGAACTTCACGCTTGATATTATTATGAAAATTGTCAAACTTCTTCGCTGAAATTGGCTGAAATTTGTCCAACATGGCGGGTCTGCTCGGTACTATTCTAAGAAAATCTGCCAATGTTCCCCAAGGAGCGGTTCTTTTGAAGAACCTCCCGGCGGTTAACAATGTCAAGTAAGCCTTTAATGTTTCTAACAATTGTTTTAGAAAAATATGTAAAATTTTTAAGACGTCTATTATCGGATTATGTAATTTATTTAAGGTTAGATTTTGACGTCTCTGGAATTCAGTTTTTAGACAATTTTGACAAGCTATGTAGTTTATTATGATCATAGCGATTAAGTTCCGGCAATATCTTTTTCATAAACGTCTGATGAAATGATTCGATCATAGGTTTAAGACCTTTTGAACCGAAATTTTTTATTGTTATTTTTGACAGCAAATTGAAGATGGTGTTATAACTGTTCTGTAATGATTTATCCAATTTTATGTATGTAATATGATGTCTTAAGGCCGTAATCATGATCTACTGATTCCACTGACTAGCTCTCATTCTCGTTATTTGTTTTTGGGGTGTTATGCCGTGTTGCGCTACCTCCTTCTTTAGCCAACGTTTCGGACATCGTTGCAGTGTCCATCATCAGGGCAGATCCGGTAACTGCAACGATGTCCGAAACGTTGGCTAAAGAAGGAGGTAGCGCAACACGGCATAACACCCCAAAAACAAATAACGAAAATGCTTTTGGCTGTGAAAATCTTAAAAATTATCTAGCTCTCATTCGTTTAAAACATTTAACATTGCACTATACTGTTGACAAAAGGAAATTATGCTTTTGATTTGGGTAATAAGAATGTTAGTTGTTTTATGAATCTTGCAATATAGTTTCATGAGCGAAGCTTACAGAGGCGCGCTTCATCCAATATGCACAAGTTATAAAAACAAATAAAACACTAAAATAGATTCTTAGGCTAGTTTTTTTCGTTTTTATTTAAATTCATACTAAGAACCTACCTGGGTGTAAATCTGTTAGCCGTAAGTTGTTATGAAAGTTTGTCTAGTCTGAAGTTATAATAGTTTGTCTAGTCTGAGCATTATAGAAATATATTATTTATTTGTACAGTGTCCTCGAGCTGATTTTTCACAAAAATCAAATTTTTACAGCATTCATTGTCCGTCTTGCTGGAAATGGGGTTAAAACCTACGTTCACCATCTCTTTTTTCAGCCCGAATCCACTTATAGACCAAAGTCAATATTTTTCGCTTTACGCGATCGATATTTTCATCTCTCTTTTCATGTCTATTTTCATATCTATGATTTCAATTGTCATCACTGCAAAAACCCATGAACCATGCTGTTTGCTGTGATGCCAACTGAAATCGTAGATATGAAAATAGAGATGAAAAATAGCGATCGCGTAGAGCAGGTTTTCCCATTTGCCGGGTCGCGACCCGGTACCGAGCCGTCAATATGAAGTAAAGAGTGAAATATAATTAAATATAATAAAAAGGTGGAAGCTCAAAGAAAAAAGCTTAACGTGTGGGCACAACGCGCGGAAACAGAGAACTTCAAAGCATTTAGTAATTTAAGTTAAATACAAAAAGAGTACAACACATTGACCTATGATATCTAGACAGGCCCTACAAAATTCATCATGGCACCTCAAACTCCCGAAACCAAAATAAAATTGGCTCACGGCCCATTTATGAAAAAGTATATGCATCGTATTGCATCGTTTAGATCGCACAGTTCTTAGTGTTGTATCTTTTATCGAACTGTAAGGTCTACACTGAAACTAATTTGCATTGCCAGTCGTCCAGACGGGGGTAAATTTTTTCAAACACAAAAATATACCACTACCGAATATTTTACAAGGTACACGCCGCGGACTTTATTTTTGAAAACGTAGTCAGCTATCAGAATACAGAAGAAAATATATGTGTTACAGATCGCATTTACACACCGCATTCATGTAAGTGAATAAAATTATAGTTTTTAAAATCTGTCAAGCAATATTTCTGACGTCATTCGCGATTCGACTCGTTCACGCGGCGAGGAGTGGTCGGGGTTACCGCTCAGCGAGCGGGGGGAGGGTGAGCGCTTTACAGGGAAGGGCCGAACTGGTAATGGGCTCATTAATTAATTTATTTTTAGTTAAAAAACGTTTCTCAGTTTTTTTTCGTATTTTAAGCACAAAATATAATAGCCCATTACGTATTATTTGCTGAATGAATTTCTTTTTCACAATTAATAATTTTCTTAGTTTTAACCATGTTTATTGTTTATAAAAAACCGACATATTTCCCGAGCAATGCTCACTTCCTCAGCGTTTACTTAATTAAAAAAAAAGATTATGAAATAATATTATGATTGATTCGTGTAGATTCAAAAATATATATTAGTTAGTATGTATTTTAAAAAAGGATCAAAGTCAAATTTTGCCATCCCTTGTCCAGGCTGCGATGCAACAACGCGATGGGTAACGTAAATTTAATTCTTGTTACAAGCTTTGGTTTGTTCAAAAATCTGCTTCCGATAAAATAAATTTTAAAATCAGTAAATAAGCTTCCAGATCCGTCCATAAAGAGATTAAAACTTTTCCTAGAAGCGTCAGAAAATCATTTGCTGCAATGTCTCTAAAGGGGCATTTGTATATCAAAAGACATGGTTTTATTAATAAACATTTCTTTATTTTATGTACCAATCTTTTCATTTTCCAACCTTGTTTGGTGGTTTCCCAAATCGATCATCAACAAACTGAAAACACCGCAAATAACTCTCCGATTGAGCTAGTGGGAGAAGACTAAGTATCAACTATTTTTTAGCTGAAAACTTACTTTGAAAAAAAAAAACGTTTCTGGTAGATTTCTGCCTCGAAGTTTCGAAGGAATATCCCACAATTAGTCCAGTCAATGAAAGGTCCAAAAGGTGATGTAGAGTGCGTGAGCGGGAACCTAAGTGATTACTACAGAAACTTCACGCTCCACAAATGTAGATATTTTCGAAAAAAATCATTTTACCTCACATTTTGAATCAAACATTCCTTCATATCGTCTAAAATATTCATCAATGAAAGAAATTTATTTGAAAGAAGTTGTAAAGAATTTAATTCCCTTTTAGAATATACATATGCAAATTAATCTCTAACCAGTAAATATTTAGAGCAATTTTAAGTTTTTTAGTAAAATGTCGTCATTTTCAGAAAAAGCTGTTTTTATCTTATTACTGACACATCACTTTTGTTTGTAACAGATTGTGGGACTTAATTTATTTTTAGCTTGGATTTAGAAAATTACGTGTAGAATAAAAGTTGTACATAATTTTATGAGCTTTTACTTATTACAAGAAAATTGTCCTCTGCGACGCACCGTTTTCGAGATATAAGCGCACATCCGAAAATTGGGACCTTCTCCCCCCCCTCCTCCCTCCCCCAGCTCACCACCTAGACGTCAGGACTATTAATATGCTCACACCCTAAGCACCCTGAACAAGTTTCTGAAGGAATCGCTTAGGTTCCTGCTCACGCACTCTACACCTCCTTCCTTGACTGGACTAAATAAAAATACGGCTGCTCTAACCCATCTCCTTCCCCTCCCCACTACAATCAGCCTCACATCCCCAATTGGGGATGCCATAGTCTAACTGGTTCCAGGCGGTTGGGAGAAACCCATAACCACCATTTATTGGATAACTAACACCCCTGCAATGGGTCTTTCCAAGTGGTTATTTACTATTTATTTACCAAATATTTTTCACTAAGATAAAACCTTTGCCCAATAATAAAAATGTAGGTTTACCTACCGTTTTTGGTTCTAGAGGACCTGTTCAGAATGTAAAAACTAAAAATGAAAACTAAAATGTTTCATGTTATTTATTAATCCTCTCCCAATTCAGCCCTTTCTTTGGTTTCGTGACGTATCTTCTCGACGTTTGTTTAAAATTAAAAGAACACCTCTTGTCACACAATGAACGCTCTCGGGTTATTTTCTTTACGAGCGTGTACGGCTAGTTTATACCAAGTAGGATTGATAAATTCATCTCCATAATACATCACGCGCGACATGTGATTGGTTGATGAATGATAAAACTACATAATGGGATTTGAGAATGAACTTTGTGATCGGATTTACGAACTTCGAAGCGAGGCGCTGGAATACGTACAAGAGTTGTATTGTTAACATTTACTTACACGGCGTCAATTTTACTGGCTCGCTACTAAGATAGGGCATATCTAGACAATACTTGATCGAAGGTACAACATGATTGCATTGCCACAAGACATCTTAACTCAAATTAAAGAACATTTATTAGGACTGGAGAGGAATCTTCAAGAATATTTTCCTCCAATCGACAGCAACAAAGCTTGGATAAGAAACCCGTTAGCTTAGATTCAAGTTAGATTCCGAAACTAATTTGCCACGAATTGCCAGATTCAGATGTCGACTTGTTAATTGAACTGTCAACTGACACATCACTCAAGGATATATTTGACACAAGACTAAGACCATTGATAGATTTTTGGTTATCTTGTCGTCAAAAATACACAAAATTAGCTCATCAAGCATTTTAATGCCTTTTGTCACAACTTATAAATGTGAAGCTGGGTTTTCAACTAGTTTACCTTAAAAATAAATATAGAAACCGACTTGAAGTGAAACCAGACCTTAGGATAAAACTTTCGTCATTTTCCGCGAACTCGGATTCTTTAGTAACAATTAAGCAGCAGCTCCATACTTCGCTTTAAAATTTAGTGACTAAACAGGCGATACAAAAATATGTAGTATTAATAAAACATTTTTACTATTAATAAATGTGTATTATTTTACCTAATGGAACCAGCTCAGGTTTAAAAGTATCAAGTAAGAATCAATAAAATTGGTTGATATTTGTCCAAGTTTTTGCATTTTTATTGATTTACCATACTTTTTATTTAAAACACACAAATTATTTGTAGCAATTTTTATACATACTTGCGAAATAAGCATAGCACTAAAACGGTTAATAAATCGAAACCAAAATTTCCTCTGAAAACATTAGATTTTGAAGTAGGTATTTAAATACCTCTTAATTATAAACCATAAATATTTTACATAACATTTATTTATTTATTATAAAACTAGCAGACCCGGCCACACGTTGCTGTGGCTAACGAAACACAACACCACGCCAATATCCAACCTTTATAAGCAATGCCATCTGTTAAATTAAATCCACACCGCCCGCATGCCAGCCCGCTTGCCAGCCCCCCCTTTATTTATATATTTCAACCAATTTACACAAAACCTTGACAAATTATATACCTAAAAACCTTAATCATGAATCACTCTATCTATTGGTGAAAACCGCATGAAAATCCGTTGCATAGTTTAAAAGATCTCGGCACAGCGGAGCGACATCATTTTATACTATGTACAGATTTCGCACACCTAGAAAAAGAATAGCACAACTCGAAATAATCCAAAATCGAGTTATTGCCATTTTCGGAATCTGCGTCGAAAACTACATAAACCACACAGACACCTGTTTAAAAATCTCCATCAATAAAATTGTAGATGGCACTTAAGTCAGTCTTTCTGAATTGCTCTACGAAAAACCCCACCAACAGTAGTAACGCATCACCAGTTACGACATACCAGCTGTAGGGGAAGGTGCTGTCAATACGCACAAAGACTGGATTATTTCGACTTAGTCTTGTATTCGTGATTAACTGCAGTCACAGTGCGTGAATATTTTGAGTTGATTTGGTATTCGTGATTGAACTTGTCTTATTTCTCGGGCGTTCTACATATCAATTCCACATACTCCTGTATTGTGAAGATTACAAAACAAAATATACAGAATAAGAGTGCATTAATTCAAAATTTATCATTAATATGGAATCAATTTGAGTTGATAAATTATTAAACAATGATTTTCTCACAAATACTAAAATAACACGAAATTAATTAATAAACACGTGACACGTGAATTTGATGGTTTAGTAATTAAGCAAACAAATATCCCAGTAAAATAACATACAATATCATATAACCATATTTTTAATCGGTCAAATAGAAATCGATTAAAACGTTTTTCGCTGTTCCTGAAAAAAGAGGTATTTTGAGTTGTACTACTCTTTGTCTAGGTGTGCGATTTGTCCAAAGAAATGTCACCAACATGACAATTTTCTTTCAAACTTTAATCAGGATGATAGGTACCATAATATTGATTATTCTGATTGGACAACTCGTGGTAGCAACCACGATCATGCGAACTCTGGCGGGTTAGAAAGGTAGTACCTATCCAAATCATCCATCATCTTGAACTGGAACTTAACTAATAACTTTACAGACAGATGAAATGCCAAATGGTTGAGTTAAAACAGATATTAATTTATTGGAAAGAGTGTTTATTTATTAGTTCAATTTGGGAGGCGGGTATGGGTACCGCTGCCCCTGGAACCTCTGCCATAGGTCACCCCCAAGTGGTTCGCTACGTTTGGTGACTTAGCAGGGGTGTTCCCAGTTCATGGGGTGAATTTTTTCCCATTCTTCTCAGTGGATGCGTCTGCCCACCAACTGTGCCGCGGACCGGATCGGGAGACTGGTTCAGGGAGATCACCTCTCCAGCAGGACGCTCATTTTCAAAACCTATATCGGTTCAGTGGCGGTAGCGAAAATTTACATTTTAAATATACCTCTATATTGGTTATTTTTTATCACTTTGCTAAAACAAAAATTGTTCTAAAATCTAGATAAAATAATCTTTCCAATGTGTATAATAGAAATTAATAATTTTATTTCTAAATATTTTAATTTTGATGTTGAAAATATACGATTTTGATATTGAAAATGTACAAGTAATGTATGTTACGAGAGATGGGAAGGCTGATAGAGATGTCGAAAGAAGGGTAAATGCAGACAACTCCATTAATGGAGGACTGATACGCCGTTGGCGCCAACAAAAAACTGCCAAAAGAAGCTAAGTTAGCCGTCCATAATGGAGTGCTGGTACCTACAGTGAGGCATGGAACTGGCGGAGGAATGAAAGTAGACTGAATGCTGTAGAAATGAGATCCCTGAGGCATGTGTGGTAAAACCATGTACGATTGTGTGAGAAATGTAGAGATCTGCGAAGAATGCAAGGTTGATTTAAACGTAATGAGTAAAATTAAGAAAGGGACGCTCAGATGGTTTGAGCATGAAGAGCGAATGAACGAGGAAAGGAGTGTAAGGATAATATATGATGCAAATGTGAATAGTAGAAGAAGTCGGGGACGCCCGAGGAAGATATGGCAGGACCAAGTGAATCAGATACTTGAGTCGGGCCATATGAAGAGTCGGAATAATAGAAGAGCATGTATGAGACGATGTATGAATGTGAATGAGGTTAGGAGTGTGTGCCAAGATCAAGTTGTACGGTGGTCCGTCCTCTCTGCCTACCTGCGGGGAAACGGCGTGATGGTTAGTTAGTTAGTTAAATTGTCGCTACCGCAACTGAACTGGTACAGGTTTTGGAAATACGCCCAGCAGGACTCTCTCGGAATATCGTCTTGCACCACAGTGGGAGGGATAGATTCATGCGTCTGTCACTCCTGGGCGCACTGATCCCCAGATTCTTACCCACCCCTTCCTTCTTTTTCCTTCACAGGACTTACTATTCTTCCTTTCCTAAAAAGACCCTCAACACAGCATCCCAAAAGACGACACAGGCCCTGAAGGGAAAAGTTTTTCTTAGGGCCTCCTGTGTGGAGCTAACTTAAAAAAAATAACTAATAAGTCAGTTTCCAAGTGATACTCCATTCTTCAAATAAGTTAAATTTTGTTTTTAACAACTAATTACAATAATTCTAGATACATTATCCAAACAGTAAACTTGTTTGATAGTAGATAAATACTTATAATTACATAACACCGAACTTACAACTTATTGTTTTTTACCTTCACATTGTAATTTACTTATAATATAATATAGAATTAAAAAATGTTCACTACTCTTCCAGACACAAGCTAATGCTTCCATGGAAAAGTCGTATTAAGATATTTGAACATGAATATGTACGCAAATTATTACACCATCTAAATGTACATTATATTTTATGTAACCTGTAAATAAAAAAAATAAATAAAAAAAAAGAAGAACCCTAAGCAAGAAAATTATGTTGTCAGTTCGGCAGTCACTCATAACCTCACATTTAAATCTAGTACAATTTGTTCTAAAATCTACTTGAAGTTGCCATAGTAATGAAAAGTTTCTTGTCAAGCTCACTTAACAAAAGTTCCATAGTAGCTTGCGTCGCTCTCCATAGAGAGAAAAAAATGGCATTTTTTTTAAACGCCCGGTATCACAGAAGTTTCGTATGATCTGTAGCTATTCGAAAACGTAAAAATAAATGAAATTATTGTTCACTATTAGCCCGCTAAAATGGCCAGAAATTTTGAAAAAAAAAATAGATTTCGTGATTTGGAAAAAAAATAAAACAATGGGTTTAAATTTAATATTTTGTACCAAACTTAATTTTTATTCCATAACTGCAGTACAAAGAACGCATTTTTTTTTTTTGAAACATGCGATATGTTTGTTAAAAATTTAAAAGAGGAAAATAACACTTTTTCTGGATAAAATCAGTATTTTTGTTGACTTACTTAATTTCATAAACTTGATTTTTTTTAAAATTTTTGTCAGCTATACGCATTTTTTAATAACAAACTAACGTTAAAAGGTAAAATTATTGAAAAAAACAAATAATAAAAATAATTTAAAAAAAATAATTTTATGTTTGTTTTCTGATTTTCAATGCATTTTAGCGGGCTAATAACCATTTAAAAAAAATAAATTAAATGCAGTTCTCATTTTCTTTGTAAGACGCAACTTTTGAGACCCCGGACGTTTCTAAATTCAAAAGTTGAAATAATTGACACACCCTATTCCACAGGGCCCTTCATTAAGTTTTTTGGTTCTAGCTCCAAGAGGGGGGCATCCTGGTTTCCAGATTCGGAGTTCTTCGAGAAGACCAAAGGCCCACTGATGTTGAACACGGAGGCCACGAAAGCCATGATGGCCATGCCCTTCAACGGTAAGACCTGCCTTAACCCCTCCGAATTTTTGACAATATTCGCTTTTGGTGTCTTTAACAAAATGACATTTTACGAAAACTTTTTGTTATTACCGCTTCACAATTAAAGCTCTATAAATGAAACATTTCTGAACGTAGCCGAATAGTAAAAACTGTTTTAAAAAGGTTACAAATTTTTATATTACAAATAAATATTAGTATTTGTAAATATTAAAATTTAGAACGCAAACATTAAAAATAGGTAAAAATGACTCACGTGATGTTTTTATGTGAAAACGGTACTAAAATCACAGATTATGTAAACAACAATACTTATTCTATTGTCACCTCACTTTTTTATTATTTCATATAAAAATTATAATAAAAATTTAAAATGTGGAGCGCGGTGGAGCTGCCGGTAGCAAATTTGCGCGGGTAAATATTTTTGTCAACTACACGACTGACAGCTGATTCCTGTTATGTATTTCCATAGACAACTTGATAGGGATGTGCAGCTTGATCTACTATCGACCTTTTACTTTTTGTTTTACGGATGTAACTAAAACAATAACGGAGTTAGAACGATTTCTATGGAAACACACGCGCTGACATATAAACACGCTTATTGTACTTGACTGCTGTCCTATTTTTAACGCTTATATCTGCTTACGTTGCGGAGGGATTAAGTCTCTTCCTATAGCCTCTTCCATATGGTTCATGGAGATGTGGTTCCCCTGACTTTACACCGTACAGACAGGGGTGCTCTTGAAAAGTGTAACCAAAGATATTGAAATGTAACAGATGTGCTATCGGCAGTTTTTACTTGATCGGACTGTGTTTCCTGGCGTTGCCGATATTGTTAAGCAATATTACTGCACTCCTACAAAAAAATCAACAAAATGAACGAATTCTTTCCGAATTCAAACTATATAGTTAACCAATACTGCCACACACCTTAAAAAAATCAACTAAATGAACGAATTCTTTTCGTATTCAAACTATTCACATTAGGTAGTAGTCCGCTGACAGTCCCGCTGCCATCATAGCATATCTCTTGTATTTCAATATGTTTAGGTGTAACAATAAGAAATGAATATGTAATACAGGGTGTCCGGGGGTAAAGTGCATTAACTTCGGGAGGTGATTCTACGTGATGGTACGAGTAAAAAAGTTTAACAACTTTTTCCGAAATTCCAACTTTTTTTTTCCCGTACAAAAAGACGTACCTACTAAAAATCCTTAGTGTGAGGTACGATCTTACTTGCTGAGAGCCTGCCGGGCGCCCGACTCGATTGTGATTGGCCCGTATCATAACAGCGGAAAATAATAAATCTGGCCGGACATATTTTATCCTTTTACCTATCCTACCCCTAAAAGTTGGAATTTCGAAAAAAGTTATTTATCTTTTTTACTTGTACTACCATGTAAAATCACCTCCCAAAGTTAATGCACTTTACCCCTGGACACCCTGTATGTACTTCTTGGCTTTTTACAGAAAGCCTTTTTGAGGTACAAATTTTAACTGGTACAAATTTTAACTGTAGATTTCGGAATTTGTCTATCTTTGTTAACCAATTATTTTTAAAAGAAAAACAAACATTCCTAGGATATGAATAACCTAACATTACTTACTGACATAAATGGAAGACTTGCTAGCAGAGAAACCAGAAAGACTACCATTTGGAATCTAAACATCGTTTGAATTGACTTTGACCAGGTCTGAATAGCCAGGTGCTTATCAAATGGGCATATCTGACTTATTAAATAATATTTTCACAAAAAGAAAACAAGAGCTAGGTATATAATTTTTGTATTTTATTTCAAGTGTTCTATTAATTTCAATATTCAAAATTGGGTGGTCATCTCTCCATTTCATTATGTGACATTTAAATTGGGTGGTCATCTCTCCATTTCATTATGTGACATTTAAATTGGGTGGTCATCTCTCCATTTCATTATGTGACATTTAAATTGGGTGGTCATCTCTCCATTTCATTATGTGACATTTAAATTGGGTGGTCATCTCTCCATTTCATTATGTGACATTTAAATTGGGTGGTCATCTCTCCATTTCATTATGTGACATTTAAATTGGGTGGTCATCTCTCCATTTCATTATGTGACATTTAAATTGGGTGGTCATCTCTCCATTTCATTATCCACTGGAGCGACCGCGCGTTTTATAACTTTTTCCTCGGATTGCTCGTTATATTTTCGAGTCCATTTTGAATTTTTTCCGCCAACATTGAAAAAATCATATCTCCGAATTTTAATATGGAAACATGCAAACTGATTATAGTTCTATATAGCCAATGAATTAACCTATCTTTTGTTGATTATCACATATTCGTAGGAGTTATAAAAAAAATATTATAAAATCGTAAACTTTAAAAATGTGCGAATCCTGCGTGTTAGTTCCTTTGAAATTGCCCTAAATGTTACTTTTTCAAGTCAACATTGGATATTTTCGATTTCTACACGTTGTCTATGGCCTACTTGATAACCACAGAAGCAAACATATTTTTAAACTGTCAATTTTTATGCGCAATCAGCTGATGAAATATTTTGCTAGAAATATTTTTATAGATTTTCGAGATTGCGGAGTGTCAAAATGAAATCCACTTTTTAGTATATTTAAATACATTTAGCACAAAGTAACTGTATGAAATTAGAAGGATACGTTCATTGTCTACAATTATCAATAAGAATTTACGTGATTTTTGCTTTATTTAACTAAAATAATTGTTTTACAAAAACACCCTAAATCACAATATCAAATTCAGACTCCAGCTTTATAAACATTTGTGACCTAACGTTAGATATTTATCACCATGTTTTTATATAACGTAGTAAAACAAGAAACAAGGGTTTTAATAAGATGTATATCATTACAATACACATTACAAATCCTCCAGAAAATACATTTCTAATTGCATAAATCTTGGCTGTTTCGCCGTTTTTATTGACAAATTATGCGTTTTGACAGATTCTTAAGCTCGGTATACACCGTGAAACCTTTTAATTTAATTGGCAATTAAAAACTTGTAATAATTTTAAACCTAAAAGTTGGATTTCGACAAAAAAGTAGTAGGTAGGAAAATAATTAAGAACAAATAATTTATTTATGTATTTATTATCGCCCTAGTGGGCTTTTACATTCATTAAAATAATATTACATTTTTTTCATAACAATGGTAGAACAGTACATTGATTTAATTTAAACAATTGTTTCAGATCAAATACATTTCATTGTAATAAAAATTTATTCAATTTAAATTGGTTTTTCTCAAATAATTTAAATGGGTTTTTCTCATATAATTTAAACAAAACAATATATAGTATGATTGTGAATTATTGTTCCAGAGTATTGAACATTGCTTGAAAAAGCATAGTTATGATTAGTGACTAGATCTGAAAAAAAAATCCACTTTACTAGATATATAAAAATTGACAAAATAGAGATATGACGCAAAAATATAACAAGCATTTTAATATTTACAATATACAGGGAAAACTGAGAATACCTATGCATTTTTTTAATATGTATATTTCAATGATCAGAATTGAAATATACATATTAAATATCCACCGAACCTTCTCCGATAGAACCTGAAAATCAAACCTTTGGGGGCTTTATCATAACAACATTTTTATGAATAAGTAAGTACGTATGCGGAAAGAAAGGACTTGCCTAGCTGCCTTCATAAGACATTCAAACATTATGGATTAATATGCATTATTTCCAAATTTATTCATTTTAAAATAATAAAAATATTCACGGCACGGAGCGGAAGATTTTCCCAGTATCGCCTTAGTGGAAGACCAGCATTTAAAATTGAAACGTCGCTTAAAATAGCTTTGGCCATATTTGGTGGCCAGATCTAAATAGCGAGGTCACCATCATCCTCTTTCCTATCTCCTTCCCATTCCCACTATCTTCAGCCCATAACGTACCCCGATTGGGAATACCATAGTATCACTGACTTCAGACGGACAGTTGTGACTCTCGTGCAGTTTCAAATGAAAAAGAAAAAGAAAATTAAAAAAATAACAAACCCAAGAAAAGCCTTCAAAGATTAGATTCTTCCGAATGATACGGCATCATACATTCAAAGCATAATGCTACGTTACACACATTACACTTTGTGGCGGTCTTTTTATATTTTTTTATAATTTTACACATCTCACATGCTACCCTTGTATGGATTGTCCCGATACGGACCAAGAAGTGATTGCCTTTCAGGATAGGTCGCAGAAACCTTCCAGCTGATATTGTGCCGACAGTCCGCACAGTTGTGGGAATCTGTCTGCGACAGAATAGCAGGAGATTGTCTGCAACTTCACTCCTGAAGGTTCGGTACAAAATGCGTTTATTTTCCTTGCGGAGTTTTGAGCTGTACAATATATACGCATTCTGCACCGAAGTGCTCAGTAGTCTCCTGAAAAGTTTCTTATACCAAACCAGGTTTCGCAGTCGTTCAACGGGGAAGCTTGCCAAAAGCTGATCCTTTCGGTCAACCTCCCCCCCATTACCTTGTTATAGTCTAGTACAAGTTCGGGTTTATATGTCCAGGTACCATACTTTTCAACTGCCCCGATTTCTGCCTTATGGTAGGTGGACAACATACTTACCAGGTTTTTGTCTAACCAAACCATAACATTAAGGTCCCCGCAGTTCGAGAATGCGACCTCACCTTCCCTCAGTTTTGCTTTGAGATGGGACTTAAATGCAGTTGGCACGAATTCTCGGTTCAACCGCAATGTGCCCATGCAGTCCATCCCATTCTTTTTGAGGCATCGCGCCAATAATGGACTATTATAAAAATTATCCATTATCAGCGTGTACCCTTTATTAAATAGAGGGCTGGCCAGGTCGTACACTATCTTTGCAGTGGATCCAACTGGGAAGTTACCGTGAGCACTAGAAAAGTTGGTCTGTGTCATGTCATCCGTCATGTCTTCCGTCATATCTTCCTGGTCTGGATTTGTCGATTCAGCCTGATTGGAAATGGTCTTCCCCGTATAAATTTGGAATTTCCAAAGATAGCCAGACTTGGACTCGCAAAGCTCGTAAGATTTTATACCTACGCCAGCCGCTTTCGTTTTGATCATCTGGACGAATCCCAGACGGCCTTTATAGCCGAGTAAGGATTCGTCCAGAGAGATGTCTTGCTCGGGCAGGTATAAGGTTTCAAACTTACTTGAGAGGTGGTCCAAGACAGGTTGAATCTTTTGTAACCTTCGCACAGATAACGGTACATCAGAAGAAAGACTTTCATTATTGGTGAAGTGAAGGAATTTTTTCAATAGAAGAAAACGATTATAATCCATGACTCGGCTGAAATAAGGCATGGCGGTGATTTTTTTTGAATAAAAGTAGTCTTTTTCAACAGGAAGGGGAGTGATACCTTGATACATTAAAATTGCCAAGAATACATACACTTCCTCTTTATTCGTGGGAGCCCATTTATTGGTACGCGCATAGCGCTTGAATTGTTTCTTGGCAATACATTGATCTGCATACCTGTTGGTCTCTCTCGCGATCAGTTCGACGAAACCTGCATTAAAGATTTTAAGAAAGGCATCTACAGGTTTGCCCATTTCGTCAGTATTGAAAGTAGGTCCTGGCATACCTGTAAATGTCTCCCTTATCCCATTAAACCGCGAGGTATCTTTGGACCAATCGAAAGAGTAACTATCAGGCGGCAGAATCGAACGCATTGCCTCGCTGTCGTCTAGGTCTTGTCTCATTGTCGCAATGGCCATATCGGAGTCAAGAGTAGTATTAAACCGAATTTGAGAAGGTCCTGGTAGCATGCATGAGGTATCCTCATCGCTCGTTCCGTGGCTCACTTCACTCGCTTCATCCATGTCGCTCTCAATGAAAACACAAATTAATTTAATGTGTCTATTTGTCAATTACAGACCGCCTCCGGTACGACGTTTTAAAAAAGTTAACTAATGGCACGATCAAGTGAATCAAATGCTTGTGCAATGTCAAGAGTCAGAAGGGAATGTACGAGACGATGTACAAATGTGAATGAAGGCGGAATTACACTTGTCTATCGTGTCATGACGCGTCAGAGGGGTATCGTTTTCATACATTTAGTGCGGTGATGTTTATATTAGTCTGTCGTGTTGTGGTGAAAATCACTAAATGTATGAAAACCAATACCGTTCTGTTTCGTCACGACACGACACGACAGACAAATGTAATTCCGCCCTTCATCGAATTGTGTGTTGGCGGTCCATCTTCTCTGTCTACCCCTGTAGGGAAATGGTGTGATGGTTAAGCAGGTATGGTATGCTTTAACCCCTAGGATACGACACACTACAATAGCAGTGCAGTGAAATCATGACTACATTTACAAATGAACTGCAATGTGTGGGTTAAGAGCTAGGTTTTAGAAGTTTTTAATGCATATTGTTATTGTCCATGAAAATTCGAAAGCAAAAAAGTTGGTATTGAAGAAACCTGTCAATTATTTAAAATATAATTTTCAATATTATGTTTGGTTTTCAGATATTTACAAAATACTTCCCGTCTTCTAGGGGTTAATCATGCGTAATTGAATTGGGTGTCTTTTACTCTCGAGGTGATTTTTTGCGATCGCTGACGGAGAATATTTATTTATTCAATTATTTTACAAATGGTTTGTAAAATAATTGAATAAAATAAAATAATTGATAAACGAATGTATGCAACGCATCCTTGTTTTATTTTTTAAAGAAAGACAAACATTCCTGGGTTACGAATAACCCGACAATATTTGAAAATTTACTACTACCACCATAGTATAAGGAAAATGTTGCTTGAGTTGTGATGGAGGACCTAGCCTGCCGAGGAATCGAACACAGAACGCCTTGGTGTGACCCAAATGCGATGCCCACTGAACCACTGACAGATTTATTTAGTTGTTTAGTTTTTTTAACTCACGGTTTCCTAGTGCCGACTCTTCTTCATAGAGAGCTGCTGCGTCGATGTCGTTGGTCATTCCCACTCTGCCCATGTCTTGCTCTGCAATAATAGAAAACACAGATTAATTTAATGTGTCTATATTTCAATTATGGACCGCCTCTGGTACGACGTTTTAAAAAAGTAAACTCGTGGCACGATCAAGTGAATCAAATGCTCGAGTCGTGCAATATCAAGAGTCAGAATAATAGAAGGGATTGTACGAGACGATGTACGAATGGGAATAAATCAAAGTGTGTGTTGGCGGGCTATCCTCTCGGTCTACCAAAGTAGGGAAATAGTGTGTGATGGTTAAGAAGGTATGCAAATGAATTTTGCAGCACTTTGATCATCCGTAATGGACCGCCTCTGGTCTGACGTTTTAAAAATAAACTAACCGTTCTCAAACGCAGTCAAGTCTTGATAGAGTGGTACATCCACCCACAGCTCGCTATTGTAGCCAGTCTCCGGAGAGAAGAGTTCACCCCGCTGCGGTTCTCCATCCCACGATGTCTCATGTACAAGTTGGGGAATTGGAGCGGTGGGAGCAGTCAGCCACGGAGGAGGAATAGGCGATGGTAATGTTGCCGAAGTCCCTTGTGTAAAGGGACACGCTATTCTCTCCGGAGATCGATTTCTGAAAACAAATAGATAAATTAAATTCACGGATTGTTCTCATTCATGCGTGAACTGCATCTGTAAAAAGCCAGTAGGTAAAATAAATAAACGATAATAATCAGTGTCATGAAACAGCGTCGATTCTACTGATTGTGCGTAATACAGATAACCAGAGAGCTGATCCAAATCAGTGTTGCGGAACACTCCGGAAAAACAATAACATATTATCGTGCATCTAAATACTTACTTTCTTTTAGTTTTTCTTGGTGGTGCTGTCGGGAGTAATATGCGGGCCGTCTGCTTCTGGAACTTTCTGCTTTCAAATTCCAGTTGGAATGAAGCAGACTGCGCCCGAACTGCCTTTTGGGCTCTGGCACGGTCCTCCCGAACAGTTAGCAAAGCAGGATCACTTTTAAAATATTGAAAATATCATTAGCACAATACAGATTCTCACTCCTAAGTAATACCTACTTTAAAAAATTACAAAATACTTACACTCCAGACCGAGCTGCAGCTGCAGATGAACGGCCGCGTCCACGCCTACGTCCTCGTGGTGCAGGTAGTCCGGCACCAGCTGCTATTGTTATTGCAGTTGATGCAGTATCAATAGCAGCTGGTGCCAGTATCCTTCCTCTCCCCCTGCCCCTACCACTGCCTCTTCGGTTTCCAGACATCAGTACACTGTACATATTTATATTAAAAATAATGTATTACTTATATTTTGTAGAATATTGCATACTAAAATAAATTTTGTTTACCTGGTTCGTGGAGTATTCTGTTGATTGTTGGTTCTGAAATTTGAAATTAATTAGAAAACTAAATAATCCTGGCTTTTTATTGTGTGGTTGCACCTTTATCAACAAAAATGGCTATTTTTTTCTGAAATTACTGCAAAGTATTTGAATTGTAAATAACTGATTAAAATTTAACCCAACTAAATGAAATGTACATGTACATATTCGTTATGAATCACTCTAATTGAATAACTATACACACGTAATTGGATCGATACTTGCGAAAATTTACACATTCAACAGATGAAATTTGAAATGCACATTCGGTTAATGTAAAATATTTAAAAAGTCACTAAAATTTCTGTTTGAACCCTTGAAAACACGTAAAACAGATGGATAATTGAATTGTGATAACTGTATTATATAAATTTGTACAAAACATCAATTAAAACCAACACTTACGACATTCTAATAGCACGCGCGGTTGACAGCTCTCATACAATTCCGTTGACAATTATTGTGATTTGCCGCGAAAATAATCGATCTAGAAATTTCCTTAATTAAATCATAGAAACAAAGAATTGAGACATCTCTGGAGAAAGCGCTAAAGGATTTTGTCAATTACATGATTATGCAAATTACAGATCGCGGGAGTTTACGAAAATATTTAAATAAAATTTTTAGTGCGTCAAGGGAGAATCTTCCGAAATTCGGAAGCTTTTCAGCTTTAGGTTTTGTAAGTGGTTCCAAAATTCGGAAAAAATCGTTCCAGTGGTTATGTGACATTTAAATTAGAAGTGTTATAAATCTAAAAATAAGTCATCCCAGTACTACACAAACTTCTATACTTTATCCTGTCTGTTTGTTTAGGAATAAATACATCCCAAAACACGTAATCACGTTAAGCTGGGAACATACTAAGCCCATGCCACGCTACGCGACGCAACGTTCCTGTCCATGTTCACACTGGCCGACGTATGTACGCGTCGCTGTGACCATGTGACAAGGGGTCTCTGGTTGTGCGCAGGCGCGTTTGATTCGTCACATTTGACATTTATTTTTTAGGTTATGTTTATGTGATTCTCTTCTCAGCAGATGACAGCTTTGCCATGTCTTGAAAGCTAATTTGAAGATAATTTGCTACGATTATTATTATTAAATCAATATTCTCGTAAAAAGAAAAAAGTGAGAAGTATTTGGGTCCACAACATTAACAAACAAAAACAAATGTTTGGAGAGTTCCATACTTTAGTAAAGGAACTAGAATCTGATGACGGACGATTCTTCAAGTACTTCCGCAAAGTAAAGTGGTATTTAAAGAGCTTCGCAGCATAATTGAATATGACATAAAAAAATAAAACACACCTCTTCGAAAGTCCATTCGGATCAGAGAAAGACTGGCAGTGTGTCTAAGGTTTGATTGTCATTAATTATAGGGGTATAATTTTGAAAGTCATGCCATGAATGGCTGAAATTTCCTCCCAAGCTGCACTGCGTATGCAGAATCTCTATAATCCTGTAATTTGATTTTATAAATAAATTCGTGCTGTCTAACAGTTTCAATGAACTGTTCGTCATCCATTTTTGAATAATATCTGTCAAAAAAATAACCACAGATATTGCGAAACATAACGTTAGATGCTTAGATAACACCAGAAAGATGTAAAATCATCTCGTAGTAGGCGTGACCATACCCCCTCCACCTTCCACATGGCCTACGCCGATCTGGCTGCGGCAGATCCGCATCGCGTGGGGAGCGTCGGTTTGCGTTGCGTGGGGCTAGTGTGATTCTAAAGCACCCGTTTCCATAGAAAAGGTATGGATGGTAAGTAGTCCAGATATGGAAATGATGACGTCTACCCACGTCGCGTAGCGTGGCGTGGGCCTAGTATGTTCCCAGCTTTATACTTTCATAAGACCAAAAATGACCCGAGCGACCTTACATTTTAAACGCTATATATCTCTCGTCTTCTCATGCAAACATATCGTCGGCAGAAAGGCTAATTTACGTAACCAGCAAATCCTCTACTTTTGGGAAAGTTGAAAAAACAAAAAAAAAATCAGAAAATAGTAATAGTAACCCCTATCTCGTTGATTTTTACAATGAACAACAGAATAATGTTTATGTTTCTACCAATATAATAAGATCTATATAATTATTTAAAAAATTGATGATTTTGGTGGTTACATCCATTATTTTTTGTGAAAATTTTACGACTGCTTGTTTTACTTTACGACCAACAATATCTAGTATGAGAAGTTCGGTGTGTGATTAATTTACGGAAAGGCAAAAGGGTGTAACCTCTTTTGTGTTATTTGTAGCTCCTAAAACCATGGTATAACCCTCTTCGAAGGGAATCAGACTTACAATTAGTTGATGTAACCAAATTTAAATAAAAAAAAAAAAATTTAATGGGAGGTACGGCGAAATATTCTTTTAACAACCGTTTTTTTCGTATCGAAGGCAATAAGTTGACAGCTCGCAACTGACATTTTTTCAGAAATAGAGTTATGCACGTCATTTTATTTTATTTTTTTAAGCTCTATTTAAATAACGTCGTCATTATATCATTATATATCATTACTTTTTTTATATGCATCACTTATTTTTTTTAAAATAGTTATAGAATAGAAGTTTTTAAAAACTTAATTCAATAAAAATATATAAGAAAAAACTTTAAAAAACATATCGAAAAAATTAAAAAATTGTACACCAAAAACGTCCAGGCTGGTGGCCGCCCGATCAAAGAACTCTTCAATGGAGTGTGATCTAGGCTACAGTAATTCGTTGGTTTCATTCATGTATTTGATTTAGTCGTTGCTAGCGGGGCACGCGAAAGCACTGTGGAACGGACGGGTTTCGGAAGATTCCGTCGTTTTTCAGGCTGCCGGTCGGCAGACCTACTTTTTTCTCATTTACTAATCGACCCCTATCGTATGAGACCATTCTCAATGACCATGAGCACAAATATTCACCCACGAATTTACGTCTTCATGTTCACCCTGCATGGGAATGGGTACCGCCCCATGGCGGGGATGGGTACCACCGCCCCGGGAACCTTTATTCGATAACCAACACCTCTGCCATAGGTCGCCCCAAGTGGTTCGCTACGTTTGGTGATTTAGCAGGGTGCCCAGGTTCATGGGGTGAGGTTTGTCTAGGCCTTGGAGGCGGATGACCAGGACATACTGAACCCCAGATTCCTACCCACCCCTTTAAACCTTTTCCTTCCCAGAACTCTCCTCTTCTTCCTTTCCTAAAAAAAACCCTCCACACAGCATCCCCAAAGATGACATAGGCCTTGAGGGAAATTATTTTCCTCGGGGCCTCCTGTGTGGAGCTCAAGTAAAAAAAAAAAAAAAAATCAGTCGGATGCGCACTGAACGCCGAAGCAGGATGCAATAACACGATATTTGAGCGTGACGCATTTTCGATTAAAACAGTGTAACGTTCTCCCCAAAATAAAAGTTTTCAAATCTGTGGTAGTATTCAACTTTTAATAAAGTTTTTAAACTTACAAAATGATGTTACTAAAAACTTTCGATGCGGCACAACTTATAGGATTAATGTTACCAAATAAAACTTAAAACTTTAGTCAGCCGTTTACCGTAAGCGAAAATATTTCCTAAAACACGGAAAGGCTATTTGACGTAACCATATAATTTTTCATAGTAAATAAAAACTAAAACATTGGATACGCCCGGGTTAAAGGGAGTAACCCGCATTTTATTAAAAAACGTCAGATTTTCCATCACTTACATCAATTTTTGGTCGGACTTCCGGGAAAAACAGTAGGTATTTTAAGGAGGTAAACTTTCAAATTTTCATAATATATAAACTTCGAGTATACAGATCGACGCAGTTTTTTTTTTCAAGTAAAATGGCATCAAAAAGTGAAAATCGACAAAATGTTGGTTACGTCAATTAGCCTTTCTGCCGTCGATGTGTATTTTTTCTTTTAACCAGAAAGAGAACGAAATAATGCTTCTTTGAAATATGAAAGCTATCTCGCATGGATATTTTGCAATCTCGATCCAAAGTGATGATTTCAGAATTTTCGCACGAACCTGAGGCTTCCGGATTGTGAGGTGCGAATATATTGAACCAAGCAGACGGATTATAATGATAATACCTTTATTAATACAAAATAATATTTTTACGTTAAAATTATCAATTAATAAGTATTTGATTAAAGTAAAATTTTTACGTCATCGTTTGCGAATTTATTAACATTGTGTGCGTTTTATGAATTAAGCATTCAAATTATTTTTTGCTTGTTTTTACACTGGCTAAATTCGAAAGAAACATGTGTTTCGGTTTCTGCTGCAGATTGGTAGACCCTGACATTTCTATTATATTCCCAAAACTCATCAAAAAATGTGAAGATTAGATCTAACGATGGAAATTTGCGTCGCGGCTGAATTCCAACCTTAAATTCGAAGCGGAATAAAAAATAAAATTAAACATTAATAACGTAACGTAACTTTAACAATGCAAATCAACAATAAAAATTAAAAATAGTCATAATTTTAATGGGAGGGATGTACTGGCAGCAAATTATCAATATTTACTTCAGTTTTGTAAGGAATAACCGCAAATCTTCCCGTTCTGTGAAGTTCAATCTGCTCCTTTTTTTTTGTTAATAGGTTTGTAACGACACTAAAACTTTTTTCAACAAGGTATGACGAGAGGACGCTATCAAAATTTTTCTCGCAATTTCCCACAGCCCAGGAGATTTTTCGGGTATTTCTGCCTGCAGCCACTAGCCTTTTTAAAATTTCACCTTCAGCTCTTCATCCGTGCCAAGCTCAAGTAGCTCCTCTTGTAATACCACATTCGAAACATTTTTGTTCTTTACTATCGAAACCAGATAAATTTTCGTGAACACTTACACTTACAACTTGTGAACCCCCATTTTATTATCACGCCAACGTAGATTTCTGTCAAGTCTCCTGTGGACCCCTGGGGGTCAACCTGGGCCACTTTGGGAATCACTGGTCTAAGGGAATACGATTTAAAACATTTGTCATTCTATTATCTTGTCTTTTTAAGGTAGGAAGATTTTTATGGATGGCTTTTATGGACCATCGACGGTGATGTAGATATGATCTCTGCCTGGGATGAATATAATTGTAATGTATTGATAAATCAATCATTGTTTCCAGGCAAGTTGTCCCCCGTGGAAAGGGAGATCAAGAACATGTTCCTGAACTTTGGTCCGCAGCACCCCGCTGCCCACGGAGTGCTCCGGCTGGTCTTGGAGCTGGAGGGAGAGGTTAGTTTCACTTTCTATTCAATCATAAGCCTGATTTATTAATGGTCGTCAGAATACAAGATCCAATAAAAAAATTGCCTATTTTTTCATGTTATAAGGTTTCGTCACGTAAGAACATTTTATTTTTTCGGTCTCTAGGAAGTCCTTAAGTCTCAGAAGTCCTTAAAATACCTTTTAAAAACATTTCCTAAAATTTATTTTTGACCCTTCAGACTAATTTGTTCTATTGTTTTCGGGAACAGCTCTTATAGGTCTCATAGAAATCATTGTGACTCCCTTACTATCATAGTGAAATATATGATCTAAACTGTATTCGAAAGAGAAAACACCAGGCTTTACATGCAAATCTGAAAGTTAACCACAGAGGAATTAAAATGTATCTGAAGCCAAAGTTTCCGATCGCAATTGAAAAAAAAACTTAAAACTTTGCGAATTTTTTATTAATTATTTTTATATGAAATGACAAAAAAGTGAAGTGACAATAACATTTATAATACATTACTTGTCTAATAAAATGTGTGTGTGTGTGTTTTTTTTCATTATCAGTAGTTTTAGTAAGGAAAAAACCTAAGATAAGCCATTTTTAAAAGTTTTTTAGGTTTGTATTGAAAAAAATTATATTTATGTTTTAATATTTTATGTTTCTCGTTCCCAGATAGAATAACTGTCTATGTATATGTGTGTTAATTTGTATGTATATCAGGGTGGCCACAGACCTGGAAAGGGAATTTTACCGAACCTGGAATTATCAGGGAAAAGTCAGGGGAATTTAAATTGTTTTTTATAATATCAGGGAATTCCAAAAATAAAACTAAATTCGTTAATTTGCGATTTGTGAAACCCCAAAGTTGTGTTTTATTACTTTTACTTGCGACGTGTGTAACAAAAGATACGCCGACAAAGATAGGTAGGTATTTTTTTATTATTATTTTCGTAAATGCCCTTGCAACACAATCATCCCAAAAAGCTCCCGCTTTGCTGTGGTTTTTCCCCTATACTATTCCAGTAGGTGCAAAATCTGTAAAGAAAAAGCTAGCAATGTTATGATTAAGGGTCAAAAGGGTCGGACACAATTTACGGTCATAATTAAAGTTACTGTGAACTCACAAACCCATTAAAGTGAACTTCAACGAAAAACGAAAAAGAATATTCAAAAGTGAATTGTTAAATACTGCTGTAAAATAATACAAACATTAATCTGTCAGTTATCTAGTTCTCCCTAGTTAAACAGGTAATTTCACGACGTCTGGCAACCCGGGTGTGGTGTAGGTCGCAGCGTCGCTCATTATTTGCGGACACCCCTTGAGGGGTAGAGCAGAGTTCAATCCTCAGTTTCACCTCTTCCTCACATTCGATGAAAGCTGGCGTCCCACAGGGATCGGTTCTGTCTCCGACTTTGTTCTTGTTGCACATCAATGACCTTTTGTCATGTGCACCAATTCATTGTTACGCGGATGACAGTACAGTCCATGATAGCTTTTTGTTTGACAAGCTCCCAAAAGGCTCACAAACTCCAACCGCTCGGAGGACTTTGAAGCAAAGAATGGACGGTTTCCTCGAGAGTGTTTGTCTCTTGGGGTAAAAATAATCTCGTTGAATTTAATGTTTCAAAGACCCAATCTTGTCTGATAACGTCTAAAAAGGATTGAAATGAAAATCTCCTTCAACGGAAGCAATTTTCAGAAGCATCTTCCGAACAAGCCCCCATTGGTATGCTTGGTGTAACCCTAAGTGACTAGCTCAGATATGGGGGCTCCATCGAAGCCAGAGTAAAGTTAGCCTCTCAAAAACTGAGCGTATTGTACAGGGCCCGCAGATACTTTAATAGTACACTACTGCTAACCCTGTACAAATCACAAGTGCGCCCCACGGTTGAATTTGGCAGCCATCTCTGATCTACAGTCCATGATAGCTTTTTGTTTGACAAGCCCCCAAAAGGCTCACAAACTCCAACCGCTCGGAGGGCTTTGAAGCAAAGAATGGACGGTTTCCTCGAGAGTGTTTGTCTCTTGGGGTAAAAATAATCTTTATTTCCCCTACCCACCCACTCTACACTAATACCTACCCACCCAATCTACATTATTAATTAACAACGGCTCCACCCCTACCACAATAAAACATTGTTCTAAACTGTCAAATTAGTATAAGCTTTCCCTGACGAAGGAACGTTTGTTCCGAAACCGGTCGGATTTGCACATCATATAAGTGGTTTATACAAAGTTATATTGTTTCATTTTTCTAAAAATAATCTCGTTGAATTTAATGTTTCAAAGACCCAATCCTGTCTGATAACGTCTAAAAAGGATCGAAATGAAAATCTAGTCTCCTTCAACGGAAGCAATCTTCAGAAGCATCTTCCGAACAAGCCCCCATTGGTATGCTTGGTGTAACCCTAAGTGACCAGCTCAGATATGGGGCTCCATCGAAGCCAGAGTAAAGTTAGCCTCTCAAAAACTGAGCGTATTGTACAGGGCCCGCAGATACTTTAATAGTACACAACTGCTAACCCTGTACAAATCACAAGTGCGCCCCACGGTTGAATTTGGTAGCCACCTCTGATCTGGAGCTCCAAAATACCTGAAAAATACCCTCGACTCTGTGCAGGAACGGGCGGTCCGTTTGATAGATTCTCCCATCTTAACAGACGGATTACAATCCTTAGAGCACTGGCGTCGGGTGGGAATGCTATCCTTGTTCTACCGGTATTACAATGGAAGATGCTCCGAGGAATTAGCATCATTGATCCCTTCGGCACCGGTGCACAGTCGGGAAACACGCCAAACACGTGCCCAACATTTGAGCACGGTTGACATTTGTCACATGAGAGCAGGTCGCTTCTTCGACTCGTTCTTGTGTTCAACTGCTCGGCTGTGGAATGATTTGCCGGCCTCTGTGTTTCCTCCTTCCTACAACATGGTTCTGTTCAAGACCAATGTTCATTCCTTCCTCTCCTTAAAAAGACCCTCCACACAGCATCCCAGATGACATAGGCCCTGAGGGAAATTATTTTCCTCAAGGCCTCCTGTGTGGAGTTAATGTAAAAAAAATAAAAAAATTTTTTTCACCTTTATTTAATTTAAATAATATACAACGCCATCTACGAGTATGAAATCAAAGCTTACGATGTCTAATACCCGTAGCAACGCTGAAAGGGCAAAGAAGAGTGCTGCTGAGAACACCCAAGGAATACAAAAAACATGGCTAAAGAAAATGCAGCTGATTTAAATACAAACCTCTGACAAAATAGAAATGCTTATTGTATTTTGTTTTTAATAGATTATTGTGATGCAAAGAAATAATAAATGCTGTAGATGACGGCATTCCCTTTATTATTTATCTAAGGAACGATATCCCCTTATATCAAATTAAACATATCAGGGAAAAATGTAGAAACTGCCCTGGAAAACCTGGAATTATCAGGGAATTTTGAAATCCGTTTTTTGTGGCCACCCTGTATATGTAAATGTATGTATGTGCGTATGTATGTCATGTATACGCTTGCTTGTGTACGCCTATAGATACATATATTATTACATTATTAATACATTGTGGTCTTGTTTCAGACTGTTCGCAGTGCCGACCCGCACATTGGCCTACTGCACCGTGGCACGGAGAAGCTGATTGAGTACAAGACGTACACACAGGCGCTGCCATACTTCGATCGCCTGGACTACGTGTCCATGATGTGCAACGAGCAGTGCTACAGTCTTGCCGTCGAGAAGCTGCTCAACATCGACGTGCCCCTCAGGGCCAAGTACATCAGGAGTGAGTCCATTTTATGAACAGTTCATTATAACGAGGACAGTAGCAATGATGGAAAATAGCTGAAGAAGTGTAATTATCATATTAGTTGAAATGTATAAATTGTAAGGTAATATAAATTTTGTGTAGGTAGTACCTATACCTTTTGTCATCCGACCGCTGTCTTCTCAGAGCAAGTAGAACTCCATCGCAGGATAGTGGAGATAAGGATTTAGAGGTCATGCATATAAAAGACGCTTATTTTACTAGTGAAAATTAATGTTAACTTTATTGCAGTTTGCAAGGGAAAAATTGAACCAAGGAAAAGTAAACAAAACATAAATACCTTGAGCATCTATCAACTGATGTAGAAAGAGAGAGTCAACAAATTACGTTTAATTTTAATACCGCACACGTCCCGTCGCCGTGACAGTCGTGACACTCTTCCAAACGACGACAGCAATCCCCAGGACACCGTC
Organism: Limnephilus rhombicus; assembly: GCA_929108145.2. Taxonomy (NCBI): domain Eukaryota; kingdom Metazoa; phylum Arthropoda; class Insecta; order Trichoptera; family Limnephilidae; genus Limnephilus; species Limnephilus rhombicus. Next base: position 10,537,968 of record OV815296.1, read on the forward strand.
CAGCACGTCATGGGGCCACAGGTTTAAAGGAAATCCACCCAGGAACCAGGCACAGCTGGTCTACACCCATCAAGCGGCGTGTAGAAAATCTCACCGGCCAAAGGAGAGCAAAGCAATCAATGTCGGCGTACTCCCCCGAGTCGCAAAGTCGCTTCATTCAAAGGGATTCCACCCAACAACCAGGCACAGCAGATATACACCCATCAAGCGGCGTGTAGAAAATCTCACCGGCCAAAGGAGAGCCAAGCAATCAATGTCGGCGCACTCCCCCGAGTCGCAAAGCCGCTTCATTCAAAGGGATTCCACCCAACAACCAGGCACAGCAGATATACACCCATCAAGCGGCGTGTAGAAAATCTCACCGGCCAAAGGAGAGCCAAGCAATCAATACATCGCCCGTTGATTACAGTTTAAATTCACTTCCGCACGCGGTTCAAGCAATCACTCGGCATCCGGCGAGGAATTAAATAAAATAATCAGGCTTCTATGCCATTGGAGTCGTCACACACTCACAGAACGAAAAAAAATACTCATTCTAGGCTACATCGCACTAGAATCTTTCATAACAAAAACTCCTCCGCAAAAATCTCCTCTCGCCCCAAAAAATTACGTGATATCCGCCGCCATCTTTCCTCGAATGACGTTTCCGGTCCCCTCGCAGTTTGGCCAACCAACAAAGTAAAAAAAAAAGAACAAATAAATAAAGCATAGACAATAAACAGTACCTATTTTGAGCAGTACCTGCTAACGAAATAGGTATGTTACATAGTCTATGATTTAGTTCCTACATTACTTAATTGTCTATGGGCTCTTCAGGTTACATGGTCTAATTTCTGAGATTTCTCTACCTGAGGGAGTATTCCTACTACCCGTGACTCTACCCTAGGGACTTTCTCTTGGGCATGCTCGGTATGAACCATCTATGGGTCAGAATGGATATGCCCATTGTAACACATTTCTTCAGACTTATTCGTGGGTGGTTCGAAAACTCGACTATCGTGGAGAGCATTAGTTTTTGTGTTCCCGATGGTTATCTCCGTCACCGACAGCATAGACTGTTTTATCTCCCGGTTTGCAGAACTAACTTGCCAATGGTCATGCCAGTCAGGAGAGTCATGTCTTATTGTTATATAGAATCACTTTGAATATGGATACGTTTAACAGCAATGAAGCACAATTTAGACGGCAAGCTTTGATGCTGTAAGTTAAATCTGTTTATCTTAAAATTCACTAAAAAAGCACCACTTTGAATTTTGAATTGAATGTTTTGTTGATTAATTTTGAGCTATCGTATATTTCCTTGACTGAAACACGTTCCTAGAACAATAAACTATCTACCAAAACAACATTACTTGCATTTATTAGGTAAATTAACCGGTGACAGGCCGGAGACGCGCAGGCGCGCGCGTCGTATGCGCATGCGCGTGAAAATAATTCAAATATTTGAATAATATTTTCGACAAAAAACTTTTGGTCTGCGATTTTGGCCCTTCTATGTACAGAATTTGTATGAAGAACTGTGTCAGAATCGCTTGCGCCAACATTACTCTATGAGACGCCTAAAAGTTTCATTCACCTTGCATCATCAGAATATTTTTAAAACGATTTCGTCTATGACAGAATTTGCCGCGAATTTAACCGTCGCAACTAATGCGTGTTCCGCGACTAAAACATCGTAAAACCTATTAATTTACGTAATAAATGCAAGTAATGTTGTTTTGGTAGATAGTTTATTGTGTTGTGAACGTGTTTCAGTCAATAAAATATACAATAGCTCAAAATTAATCAACAAAACATTCAATTCAAAATTCAAAATCGGGTTTTGTTACGAAATTTCCGTATTTTTCCTCGAATTTGCTGGCCTTTGACGGGTTAATAGGTTTTACGATGTTTTAGTCGCGGAACACGCATAAATTGCGACAGGTAAATTCGCGGTAAAATCTGACGTTTCTAAGTCATAGACATAATCGTTTTAAAAATATTCTGGTGTTGCAAGGTGAATGAAACTAGTGGCTATATCATCTATGATGTTAGCGCAAGCGATTCTGACCGTGTTCTTCGTACAAATTCTGTACATAGAAGGGCCAAAATCGCAGACAAAAAGTTTTGGTCGAAAATTTTATTCAAATTTTCGAATTATTTTCTCGCGCATACGACGCGCGCGCCGGCATGTCTCCGGCAAATCAGAGGTTAAAAACGCTTTGAAATGTTAATTTTGTAATGTTTTTATAATGATTGAATTGGTCTCGTTGCTGAGTTGTGCCAAAGGTGACCGAAGGTAGATGTGCAGAGTCATTATAATGTAGAAGCTTGGAAGACAAAACCTAGCTTTCAGCCTGGAAGGACGTTTGTCCTCCGAAGTATAATTATAAACAGTCATTGTGATTTAAAGAACCTTAGTCTTTTAATAAGTATCTTATAGTACTGGAGATTACTGCTTCCAGTACTTACGAATTTCCCCACCTTCCTCTCCCGATCTCTTTCCCCTCAGCCTCACGACATACATTGATTGGGGATGTCATAGTCTCACTGTCTCCAGGTGGTTGGGAACAGTACGAACTCTAGTGCGGTACCTGACGGTAAAATACGTCATTTGTCTCCCAGATTCATGCCAAACAAATTAATATAACTTTTTTTTAATGATTTCTGGAGCCGTATAGCCGCCTGTATACAACGTGTCCGGAAACTCGTAGTACAAGCGGGAAACTAGTGAATCTACATCACGTAGAGAACCCAAAAAACTTATTTTTTTCGATCTGAGCATTTCGATTTTAATATTATTTTTTTTCTATTTTCCATTTTTTCGGCAACTAAAGGGTTAAAAAAAACTTTTGAGCCCGGTTTACCCTTCGATGCATTTTAAAAGACCCCCAGTGAACAATTTTTTCAAATTTAACCAAAAAAATTCCAACTTCGGACCCGATTTACTCGAAAACGAAAGCTCAAATCAAAAAAGTTATATCACTAAGTTATAGCCCGGTTTACCCTTCGATGCATTTTAAAAGACCCCCAGTGAACAATTTTTTCAAATTTAACCAAAAAAATTCCAACTTCGGACCCGATTTACTCGAAAACGAAAGCTCAAATCAAAAAAGTTATATCACTAATCGACTCCGAATGTGATGTAGATTTACCAGTTTCCCGCTTGTACTACGAGTTTCCGGACACCGTGTATAACGAATTACTCTTTGTTCGATTTATACGATTCTGATACATAGATAATCTACTCTGGATGTGTTCTAATGTTTGTTCTGTTAATTCTTTAGCCCTGTTTGCGGAAATCACCCGCCTGCTGAACCATCTGATGGCCGTGGGTACCCACGCCCTTGACATCGGAGCCATGACCCCCTTCTTCTGGCTGTTTGAGGAGCGTGAAAAGATGATGGAGTTCTACGAGCGCGTGTCCGGCGCGCGCATGCACGCCGCGTACATTCGGCCGGGCGGAGTTGCAATCGTAAGTTGTCAATCTTAAAAAAAATTGTGTGAATACCGCACGGGGGTCCTACCGTCTGGAGCCAGGGGTTCAATGACATCTCCAATTGGGGTACGTTGTGAGACTCAGGCTAATTGAAGGGGAAGGAGATGCGGGAAGAGGAAAGTAGGGTATCTGGTTATTCAGATCTCGTCGCCAAACGTGGCTAAAATCATTTCGATTCTGCATGGTGGTTGTTCACCAGGATGGTGCTGAGGGTATCTTCTACTCTGAACAAGTATTACATGTTTTCAGTTCAGTATGTAGTATTCATACTGAAGAATGTATTGTCCCGGCAAGGCGAAGGTCCTGGGTTCGAGTCCCAAATTTGACCTATTTTAAAAAAAAATTCTGTTTTCAGATTTTCGATTGAGTTTCGCTAATATTGTCTTCATTTAATTAAATATTACACTTTGAGGTTTTAATTATTAAGTTAAAAATAAAAATAAATATTCGTACTAGACTTGCAGAAAAGTCAATAGATTTCGCACATTCAAAATAAAAATGGATACAAATTTATCCATGACACTATCTAGATAGCATTTAGTTCAGGTTTGAATCTTGCAATCATACATAAAGATAGCAGCCAATAAAAATATGCATTAAGATAGTTCTTAATCGAAGTATGATACAGTTAAATATGACTGAATCGGATAGGGACACATAAGCTCAGTAGGTAGAGTTGCACCCCGGTAAGGCGAAGGTCCTGGGTTTGAGTCCCAGATGTGACGGTATCTTTTTGTGATTTTTTATTGAGTTCGCTAATATTGTATTCATTTAATTAAATATTGAGGTTTTACTCATTAAATTAAAAATAAAAATCTAAACTTAAACTTTAGGGCCAGAAGCCAGAGTCAAGTTAGCTTCTTAGAAGCTGGGCATACTGTATAGTAGGGTGTGTCAATTATTTCAACTTTTGAATTCAGAAACGCCCGGGGTCTCAAAAGTTGCGTCTTACAAAGAAAAAGAGAACTGCATTTAAATTTATTTGTTTAAAAATGGTTATTAGCCCTAACAAACCTAAAACCATTTTTTTTTTATAATTTTTTTTTTTTTTCGGTAATTTAACCTTTTAACGTTTGTTTATTACTAAAAAATGCGTATAACTGACAAAAATGAAAAAAAAGTTCAAGTTTATGAATACAAGTAAGTCAACAAGAATTCTGATTTTATCCAGAAAAAGTGTTATTTTCCCCTTTTATATTTTTAACCAAAACGTCACATATGTTTGAAAAATTTATTTTTTTTGGTTCTTTGTACTGCAGTTATGGAATGAAAAATAAGTTTGGTACAAAATATAAAATATGAACCCTTTGTTTTATTTTTTTTCCAAATCACGAAATCTATCTTCTTTTAACCCGTCAGAGGCCAGGCCATTTCACGGAAATTCGCGAAAAAACACTAAAAAACCACCACTTTAAATTTTGAATTGAATGTTTTGTTGATAAATTTTGAGCTATTGTATATTTTATTGACTGAAACACGTTCACAACACAATAAACTATCTACCAAAACCACATTACTTGCATTTATTACGTAAATTAATAGGTTTTACGATGTTTTATTCGCGATACACGCATTTATTGCGACCGTTACATTCGCGGCAATTTATGACAGCGCATTGTCATGGATGAAATCGTTTTAAAAATATTCCAGGGTGACTAAGTGAATGAAAATTTTAGCATCACCTAGAGTAATGATGGCGCAAGCGATTCTGACACTGTTCTTCATACAAATTCTGTACATAGAAGGGTCAAAATCGCAGACCAAAAGTTTTTCGTCGACAATATTATTCAAATATTTGAATTATTTTCTCGCGCATGCGCACGTGACGCGCCCCGGCGCGTCTCCGGCCTGTCACCGGTTAAAACTTCCGGCCATTTTAGCGGTATAACTGATGGTGAATCGATCCTTACTCAATCGATTCGCCATGTTATTTGGGTGTTAAAACTTTGACAATTATCGGGTGGTAAAACTTTGACAATTATTTTAACTATTAAAACTAACTCTAAAAATAAAAATAAAAATGCAGTTATTTAAGTTAGAAGGTCATTATATTCATTTAAAAAAAAAATTAAAAATTGGACTGGAGTTCTCTATTAGTTAGTTCTTGATTTCTTGTAGATTACATTTCTTTTTCATAAAATGATGCTTTTTCAATCTGATTGCTCCAGGACATGCCGCTAGGCTTGATGGACGACATCTACGACTTCTCGTCCAGGTTTGCCGAGCGCCTGGACGAAGTTGAGGATGTACTGACGGTGAACCGGCTGTGGGTGCAGAGGACCAAGGACGTGGGGGTCATCTCGGCCGAGGACGCCCTCAACTATGGCTTCAGGTGAGTCTACCAGACATCTATGACTTTTCGTCTAGGTTTGCAGGTCGTAGACGAGGTTTGAGGACGTGCTGTTGTATAATTATGTACTGCACAAATAAATAAAAAATACAGAATAATGGAAAACTTGGAATTGTGTTGTGGGTGTCTTCGCAGAGGTAAGTGATTGGTTGTCCTTCCCTGTATCCATTATTTTTCCCTACACATATTATCACCCAATTCCAGCAAACACCATTTCATTTCATCTTTTTGTCTAGTATTGACAGTCCATTTTCAAGTGCATCTGAAGCTTTAATTCGGAAACAGTTTCGGATGCAACATATGTGCTATTATTATGTGAAGATTAACCTCTAATCAGCCGGAGCCGCTCATATGCGCGCAGCTTGTGCGCATGCGCGAAAAAAATATTTCAAAATAAATATGTTTGTCTGCGATTTTGACCCTTCTATGTACAGAATTCGTATGAAGAACACGGTCAGAATCGTTTGCGCCAACATTACTTCATAAGATTTCATTCACCTTGCAACCCCAGAATATTTTTAAACGATTTTATCTGTGTTTTCGTTATTTGTTTTTGGGGTGTTATGCCGTGTTGCGCTACCTCCTTCTTTAGCCAACGTTTCGGACATCGTTGCAGTGTCCATCATCAGGGCAGATCCGGTAGTTGTGTAATTTTTAGTCGTGAAGTGTGTGCTTATTTACTTCGAAGCGATACCGTGTCGCCAGCACCACTAACTTTCACCAGTACAAAATACTCGTGACAAGCAGTGGCGTCATCGCCGCGGAACGGAATAGAAAGTTCATTAAAACGTGGTATTTATGCTAGCCAGGAGCAAGTCCGTTTGCGAGATGCCGACGGAAGTGGCTCCATCTCTTAATGAAATCTAAAATTAGAAATCACAATGGCAAGAATTAAAAAAAAATATATATATATATATATACAAGGTGTCCAAAAACTCGTAGTACAAGCGGGAAACTGGGGAATCCTCATCACATTTGGAGTCGATTTTGTGGTATAATTTTTTTTGATTTGAGCTTTCGTTTTCGAGTAAATCGAGTCAGAAGTTGATTTTTTTTTTTGTCAAATTCTTATAAATTATTACTGACGTTCATAGTACCTAACTAATAAAAACTAATTAAAAGAAAACAAACAAAGAAATCCGGATTTAAAGCATTATTTTGAAATTATTCATAATTTTATTCCGTGTAGTACGGTCGTTTCACGGTTAAAAACAGCTGTTCATTATTTTCGCGCTTCCAAGTCAAAGTGCAATGCGAAATTTGCTGTCCCTTTCTGCGCTCGGTTCGATCAACACAATAGAAGGGGTAAGCTACTAATGGCTTGGCCTTGAACTGTGAACTTGCGAACCAAATTCTGTACGGAAGCAAGTCCAAAAAGGTAAATGTTCAGGAGATGTTGTATGATAGATAACAAAAAAACTTATTATTAACTCAATTAGTTTTGTTTTAAGAAGGAGCAAATGAAACGAATTTTTTATAGTAAAGCCATTAAAAATAATTGTTTAAAAAAAAACGCTGACTTGAGTCAACTTTTCAATTTGGGAGGCGGGAATGGTTACCGCCGCCCCGGGAACCTTTATTGGATAACCAACACCTCTGCCATAGGTCACCCCAAGTGGTTCGCTACGTTTGGTGATTTAGCAGGGGTGCCGGGTTCATGGGGTGAGGTTTGTCTAGGTCTTGCAGGCGGATGACCAGGACATGCTGAACCCTAGATTTCTACCCACCCCTTAAACCCTTTTCCTTCCCAGAACTCTCCTCTCCTTCCCTCCCTTAAAAAACCCTCCACACAGCATCCCCAAAGATGACATAGGCCCCGAGGGAAATTATTTTCCTCAGGGCCTCTTGTGTGGAGCTCATGTAAAAAAAAAAACAAAAACATGGACTTGAGTCCTACTGCCTCTAAATGAAGTGGACTATTTTGTTATGACATGTGGTGTATTATAAAAGGAATAAAGTCCATGGTACACCCTTTTGCTTCTAAGATAGTTGTTGCATCATGGTACTTGCATCCACATGCAATTTTGAAAATCGTATTTTTTCTTCATAATGGGACTTCCATTTTTCTGCCACTGATAAACATGATAATTTACTTCAAGTAAATTATCATGTTTTACTTCACGTAAAACGTATTTACTTCAAGTAAATTATCATCAAAAACTCATTTCTTCAAATTTCGGACTTGGACCGTTTTATCCTCGGGATCGCGTCGAATTCATTCAAAAATACAAGGAATGCGCCCGAGAGTTCCCCCATGCGTCTCCCTTTAGCACCGTTTTAAAAAACGAAACAGCGCTATTTCACTCGAGTTGTATGCAAACAGTTCCGTGTTTTGGACCGCCCAATTAGTTTGTATCAGTTTGTATTTACGCTTTGACGTGGGATGTTTCTTGTGTTTTATTTGAAACGTAAATAATAGTGCGTTATTAATTATAGCGTAACATTGTGACTCTTTAAGTTATTTTCTTTGTGTGATTAATTGTGAATGAAATTAATTGAATTATTAGTTAGTGAGTAATCTGTTATTTATACCAGGGCGGGAAAGCGGTGTGTACCCTCCTATGTAGTTGTGATAAGTTGAACAATTGGTGACAAATGTTTGTGATGTGTTTTTGGATTTGAAAACATTGCAACCAGATGCGGAGCTGCCACACAATAAAATAAATTGGTACGCTAATTATTATTTATGCATTAAACCGCTTACTCGTTAATACGGATCCAAACAGTTAGATTTAGCTTTATTATTACGAAAAGTGAGTATTTATGTCGGGGGAGACCAAAAAACATGCAAAAATATGCATTTAACATTTTAATTTTGTTAAAATTTCACTTGCGCGGTAACGCCATGTTTATTCATTGTTTTTATTTTAACATTTCATCAATGCTGCCAATCATAGAAAAATATTTTTGCGTAAAACAAAGTGAATGCATCATTGACAAGTTTGTACCTGTATTTATAACAGTAGAACATTGAAAGAAATGATAAGTTTTAAGATTTTCACGGCCAAAAGCATTTTCGTTATTTGTTTTTGGGGTGTTATGCCGTGTTGCGCTACCTCCTTCTTTAGCCAACGTTTCGGACATCGTTGGCTAAAGAAGGAGGTAGCGCAACACGGCATAACACCCCAAAAAACAAATAACGAAAATTGAAAGAAATGTATTAAAATAATTACACAAACCCGCTAGACAAACCCTGCGTAGCCAAACAAAGCATTCAAAACCTGGGATGTTTTTTAAAAGTATGATGAAAAGCGAATTTATTTTAGAGAATTTATTTTATAAGATTGGTACTTCCGACAAATGTCATATTTGATTGTCTATTAGTTAAAAAAGGAACATTCCTTATTATCCGTGCATCAAACTGCGACAACACGAACGTTCCGTGTTATCCGTGAGGTGGACTAACTGCATATTTACCCGCTAATTAACCATATTGTAATGCCTAGAAGAGGTGGGAGAATAAATTATTAAGATGAAAATAAATAAACTATGGACACGAAAAGAGATTAAGCAACTTATAAATAATTTTAGAATAACATCTTCCATCTGTCATCATGACATTTCCGCTTTTCAAAAATTTTAACCCTAAAAAGCCGAAATGTTTTTAAAATAATTTTTTTTTCTTAATTTTAAATTTAAAAATGCTTAAATTGAAAATCTTTGTGTTTATTTGGGTTCTCTATGTGATGTAGGTTCACCAGTTTTCCGCTTGTACTACGAGTTTCCGGACACCGTGTATATACAAGGTGTCCGGAAACTCGTAGTACAAGCGGGAAACTGGAGACTCCACATCACATTTGTAGTCGATTTTGTGGTATAACTTTTTTTGATTTGAGCTTTCGTTTTCGAGTAAATCGAGTCAGAAGTTGATTTTTTTTTTGGTCAAATTCTTGTAAATTATTACCGACCATCATAGTACCTAACTAATAAAAACCATATAAAAGAAAAACAAACAAAGAAATCCGGATTAAAAGCATTGTTTTGAAATTGCCCATCATTTAATTCAGTGTAAAAATAAAATATTTGGTCGTTCCACGGTTAAACAGCTGATCTAGCAAAATTAGCATCTCTTTCTCTCGGGTCAATCCACACGTGCCAAAACAGGCGAGCGAATAACGTATAAAAAATGGCCGTCATTAGGGTCGGACCGCTGCAGTGCCGAAACGGTGCGTTTGTCGTATGGCTCAAAAACGGTCATTTGTTTTCATGTAAAGTGCACGGAGCGGCAACCGTGCGGCGTCGGTACAGTTTTTCTTCAGCTGATATTAGTATGTCTGAATACGGTTTCTTGCCGTTGAATTTTAGTTTTAACTAATTCAAGTAATTCATAGAAACATTCTCAAAACATTCTTAAATAATAAAAAAAAAAATGTTTGTATCTTGTTTTAACCTAGGGTAAAGATTTTGAAATCACCAAAATTACACGTTAATGAAAACATCGGTGATGCTCTTGTACGGGGGCGTTGTTTTTGTTTCTGTTTCTGTTGGATGTTTTTCAACAAGAGCACTAACAGTAATGTTACTTCGTCAGAGTCCATGGCTTAACTGCTGTCAAATGGATTTAAAACATCAAACGACCCAAGTCTAAATATCACTAGCATACAAACGCACGGCAGTCAGATACGCTTTCAATTCAGGCGTTTGGTATAGGACTGCTACCGTACTGCAGCGGGTTATAACAAGTGGCACGGTAAACGTGCGGCAGCGGTCCGACACGAAACGTCTAAATTGAAAGATCCCTTAGCTAATGGTGGCCGCGTCATGGGCACACGACACTGTCTGCAAAGAGCATGAGTTTGAGCAAACTAGCGTTGTCTCGTTTGTTAAACAGCGGCTAGAACGAGACGCATGCAGGGTCTCTCTGTGTCAGTCCAATGCAAACGAGCGAGGGAATACCGATTTTGTATTTTGTTTACATGGCATGTGTGTGATTTCGTGAAGTTTTGACATTTATCGAATTGCTAACAACATTTTGCGTCAAAAAACGTGTTTGTGAATTACATTGAAATTTACACGGTTATTAAAGACATTCCTCTCATAACCGTGTGAATCTGAATCTGTGAATGAATCTGTGGTTCCTTCAAGATGTTGTTTAACCCTACTTTCGTACAAGTTCGAATAGCCTCTGTGGCCTCTGTGCTCTGTGCTAACTATGCTAAGGTGATAATTTTAAACAATTTTGGTGATGATGTGTGCTTTGGATTGCAAAAGGATCGTTGCTACATAATGTAAGTCCTAAGTACCTTCCTGTGCTTATAATAAGTAGGTAGGTAATCCACAAGCTGCCGCATTTTTAAGCAGATATTATGGAAATCACACTTCATTTCAACAATTACTACAAGAAGCAACTATTTACGTACACAAAATAGGTTATTAGGTTCTCAGTTTAGTTAAATTACGTAATTCACACGTATTTAGTTTGAAACAAAACTTCGCAAATGTCAAATACAATAATAATAATAATACGGCGGCAATGGAGATTTTGAACTTTGAACGAAAATCGAATTTTAATGCATATTTTTCCGTCTATCCTGACTGAAACCGGTGGTTCTTGTGGTAAAAGCTTAAGTATTTTACTTTTTAAAATTTATGCCTAGGTATTTTAAGTGTAGCGGAATATAGTGGCTCTTCGATTATTAATACCCTATAATGTCTTTAACCCTCAATTAGCCGAAATTTTTTTTTATTATTATTATTTTTTTTTTTTAAATGTAAAAATGCTCATATCTAAAAATTATATGTTTATTTGGGTACTCTATGTGATGTAGATTCCCCAGTTTCCCGCTTGTACCACGAGTTTTCGGACACCGTGTATATATATAATAATAATAAAATAAAATTACAATGGTTAACTTTCACCAGTACAAAATAATCGTGACAAGCAGTGGCATCATCGCCGCGGAACGGAATAGAAAGTTCATTAAAACTTGGTATTTATGCTAGTCAGGGGCAAGTCCGTTTGCGAGACGCCGACCGAAGTGGAATCTCTTAATGAATTCTAAAATTAGAGATCACAATGGTAAGAATTTAAGAAACAGAATTACAATGGTTAAAGCGAATTTAGTCAATATAAATCAAAATGGTTTACCACGAGCTGGCATTATTGTATACTTAGACATTTTATCTGTGGTATAAGAATGTCAGATTTGCCGCAATAATAATTTATAATTATAAATCTCTATTCTTTAAGTACCTACTGTATATATGTATTTTGTTTTCTGATATTATCTTTCGTACTTATGCAACTTTTAAACTGTACTTTTACTGTATTTATGATATACTTTTTGTTTTTGTAGTAATAAATCTTAATTTTTTTTTGTTCAATAAAGATATATTATTATTATTATTATTAATAAAATATACGATAACTCAAAATTAATCCACAAAACATTCAATTCAAAATCGTGTTTTGTTGCGAAATTTCCTTATTTTTCCTGGAATTTGCCGGCCTTTGACAGGTTAAGCAACATTAATAATATATGTTATAACTTATTCGTTGCAGCGGTGTAATGTTGCGCGGTTCCGGCATCAAGTGGGATCTGCGCAAGACCCAACCTTACGATGCGTACCATCTGATGGAGTTTGACGTCCCCATCGGCACGTACGGAGATTGCTACGACAGGTGAGCCTACAACAATTAACACATTCATTGCGACATATTTTCTAATAAATTGATTGCATGCTGCAGATTACATCTAATTTTAGTTAAGCTAGTGATGCTCGTGAAGTTTTCTTATCATTTACCGTGTATATAATCCATACGCGTTCCCCGCACGAAACGAAATTTCATAATACAGCAGTACAATATTCAGCAGCCAATGTGTTAACCCCTCAGGCTACTTTGTTCGCTTTTCTAAACAACCCATAAAGATTTCATATAAATCTCTGTCTTCCTTACTATCATAGTTAGAAATATAATCTAAACGACGTTAAAAAGAGAAAACACCACGCTTTATATTCAAATATAAAAATTAACCACTACAGAATAATAATGTATACCTTTATGAAACCAAAGTTTCCGACTGAAAAAAAAAAAAAGAAACATTTGGAAGATAAAAAAATAAGGGTCGACCAAGATCTCGGTCTCGGCCTTCATGGCTACAAATTCTAACTCTGTCTCGGTTCTCGGCGATTTTTCGCCGAGATTCTCGGCCATAACCGAGACCGTTGTAACTAGGTACGGTGTAGGATAATGGGATTCAAATCTACCGTGCGTGTCCACATTCGTTACTTGGTGTCAGTGCATGAGAAAGCTGTCGATTGTGATTGGTCGGCTAGGGTTTGTTAGGGTGTGTTATTTGGATTTAATGTGTTTACTAAGTAGGTATATTATGAAAAAATAGCACATTTTCATTTTTTTCTCAATTTATCTCTTCTCGGTCTCGGCCGAGAACGAAAAACCTGCCTCGGTCGACCCTTATAAAAAAGTGAGTTGACGATAATTTTTATAATGCATTAGTGCAAAAAAATATGTAATGTTTTTTTATTTTTTTTGTTATCAGTAATTTTACGTTTTTTCTAACTAAAATAGTTGGAAAAAACATAAGGTATATTTTTAAAACTTTTTTTAAAAACGTGAGGAGTAGAGGAACCTTGTTTATCACGGAAATTGGAGTAGGGGTCACGATGAAGCATCAATTAAAGAAGAATCTCAAAAGCCACTTGGCATTAATTCTTTTTGTTTGTCCTCAGATATCTCTGCCGCGTGGAAGAGATGCGTCAATCACTGAGGATCATCGATCAATGCCTCAATCAGATGCCCCCCGGCGAGATCAAGACAGATGATGCCAAGCTGTGCCCCCCTACCAGGGTCGAGATGAAGGTAGGCCTTATAAACCTGATGATTGGCTTATCATGATGCAATAGGAGCTTACAATTACTTCTTATACCAAAACACTGATCACTTATCATAACATTTACCACTTATCATAACACTTACCACTTGCACTTACACTTACTCAACGCTTAAGCTGGGGTTAGACTCGTAATTAAAATTTACAGATTACATAAGATTTTGACAGGTCACTCACAGGAGCGTTTACATATGCATCCGACTTGTGGTAATTAATGATCACGGAAGTTGTTCGGAAGTTCGACCTGTGTAAATGCTCATGCGAACGTTTACATCTGTAAATTTATTTGCGGTAAGATGGCTTCCTATCAACAACCTGCTACTGTCAAATTTACGCGATTTTGTCAATAAAGACAAAAAGGCCCCAATAAAGTGTTGAAATAGATTTTGGCTTTAATTAAACAATTCTCCATGTGCTTTTATGCCGTCAAAGGTGGTCAAAGGCGGCAATTAATTTCGTTTTATCCTAATGACAGCTACCTGACATCTGCTGACTTCGAATTCAAAATTTCAAATATGTAAATGTTAAAAACAAAAACATTAAGATTGAAAAGGATTGGACCGATAATTGAATAGAAGGATGCTTATTTACCAGAAAACTTAAATAAGTGAAAATAAATATGTACTAGTTTTGTAGGAAAAAAATCCTATGAAAACAATTGTCTTTTAATTTTTGACATTTCGCAACGGTGTGCGGCGCATTTCGGAACTATTTCTTGCGGTAAGTCTCTTAGCTTATCAAACTGATTTTATAAGCTGTAAGAAGGCAGGAAATTCGCGCAGGCGCGATTAGACCTGTCAAAAAACTTCCGAAAGAATAAGTTCTGTAACTTGCTATAAATTATGTTAAGTGACTTTTGGAGTCGTTTACATTGGTAATTTGGCCATAAATCGCTTACAAGAGCGATTTACAGGAAAAAACTTACGAGTCTAAACCCAGCCTTACAGGGAATGGTAAAATTTATGTCTCAATTATATAGGTTTATAGGGGATTGTTATTGATATTACGAAGGCTGTTCAGAAAGTAACTGCCGTTATAAATAAAAAAACCCCTTTAGATACAAAAATTTTAAACCTCTTAAAATTTCCGCTTTTCACCACTTTTAAAAAAAGTCGCCATTTAAATTAAAAATTTGTCATAGCGTTTCACCAATTTACAAATTCATTCTGCATAAAACTCTGCCATCTTGTTACGTAGCCAATCTGTCTCAGCATTTTGAAGATCTTTATCATCTTCAAAGTGCCGGGCCCCAAGCCAGCTTCTTCATGTTAATGAACATTTAGAAATCGTCCCCTGTAAAGCTTTACGGGGGACGATTTCTGTGACGATAAACTGTGCTCCATTTGATTCCCATCCGTAAATTAAAGATCTAAGCATATCTATTAATGTTACTTGTCACGACCTATACCGCGACACGAGAATATGACTGTAAATCCTTTTTGTTTTTTGATGAGTAAAGACCAATAATTATTGTGCTTTGAAATTCGATCGTAGGGAGTAGGAATGAGAGGAAGTCTCTTACCTTTTGACGGCTTCTTATGGCGTTTCAGGATTGATCCTGGGTTTCCAATATCGGCACAACACCCGGGTTTTTAAGACACGACAGTTTGATTAGATAATATGAAATCTTGCGATGATTTGCGATATTTTCGACGAGAGCACAGTGACCAATGTCACTACCAAAATCCAACTGCCCCAGTAGTTAAGGTAAACTTGGGCAACAATATTGTTCAATTATTTCCTCATGTAGGTAGGACCATCTTCTTCTTTTCCTGGTAGAGACTTTGAGGAAAGGAGGAAGAGAAAGGAATGCCTGATTGAAGAAGGACTTGGGGAATATGGATTTAGTTTTTTTAAAAGACTGTTTCAGAACCAAACATTACTAGATCCCTCAGTTTGTTTTTACCCGTATTAGGGGCCATCAATAAATTACGTCACGAATTTCATGATTTTTTTTTGACCCCACCACATTTGTGAGACCTCCTCCCCCCTAGCGTGACACCACATATTTTGCAATTTTACATGTAAAAATAATAGTTGGTAATATTTTAAAGCTTTTCGTTCACAACGGAAGGGGCGTAATGGGATACCGTAACGGAGGGGGTGTAATGGGATACCGTAACGGAGGGGGTGTAATGGGAAACCCCGACGGAGCAGGCGTAATGGGATAGGGAAAATAATTTTGTGGCAGTCGCATGTGTCGCAGTCGTTTTGTTCATGTGACGTCACAAAGCTGACGACCCCCTTGTCACACTTCTCTACTCCCTTCCTCCCCCTTCTTAACCTCATAAAAGCCAGGCCATTTCACGAAAATTCACTAAAAAAGCAGCACTTTGAATTTTGAATTGAATGTTTTGTGGATTAATTTTGAGCCATCGTATATTTTATTGACCGAAACACATTCCTAGAACAATAAACTATGTACCAAAACAACATTTCTTGCGTTAATTACGTAAATTGATAGGTTTTACGATGTTTTCATCAAGTAACACGCATCGGACTTTGACAGAAAGAATCGCGGCAAATTTGACATTTTGATGCCACAGATAAAATCATTTAAAAATATTCTGGGGTTGCCAGGTGCATGAAATTTTTGCCAATGTCATGGGTAAATGTTGGTGCAAGCGAAATTTTTCGAAATTTTTTCCGCGCGTTTGCGCACAAACCGCGCGTGGATTCGCTTCTCTGGCCAATAAGAGGTTAAGGTGTGACATAATTTATGGATGGCCCCTTAGTAGTTTGCTTGGCTCGTTTGGGGTTTGGACTGTCTGTAGTTGTTGGATGTTTTCTTGCCATGTCATTACTTTTACTTTGTCTAAGAATCACTTCAAAACATGGGCTAATTTGTGTATATTGGTTGGTTTTTGCAGCAATCCATGGAGGCGCTTATCCACCACTTCAAGCTGTTCACGCAGGGCTACCAGGTGCCCCCGGGAGCTACCTACACCGCCATTGAGGCCCCCAAGGGAGAGTTCGGCGTTTACCTGGTGGCCGATGGGTCCAGCAAGCCTTACCGGTCAGTTCATAATACACTTGTATACCATCGTAAGTGGTATTGCACTTTCAGAATCGAAACTTTGCTTTTCATTTTTTTTTTATTATGAGTTTTGTACAAGAATCCCAACTGCTCTCAATCGTCTGGAACCAGTGAGACTATGGCATCACCAATTGGGATATGTTGTGAGGATGAAGGTAATGGGGAGGAGAAGCAGATGCGAAAGAGGAGGTTATGGAAGTATCTGGTGTGTACATATACATTTTTTTTTTACTTTAACTCCACACAGGAGGCCCTGAGGAAAATATCCCTTAGAGCCTATGTCATCTTTGGGGATGTTGTGTGGAGGGTCTTTTTAGGGAAAGTTAGTAGAGAAAGTTCTGGGAAGGAAAAAGATAAGAGGGGTTGGTAGGAAGGGTGGGGGTCAATGTGTCTAGGAGTGACAGACTTATAGATCCATCCCTTCCACTGCGATGAGTCCTGGTTAGGTTTCCCTCAACCAGTCTCCCGATCCGGCCCGCCATGCAGTAGGTGGGCAAACGCATTCACCGCCAAGACCTAGACAAACCTCACCCCATAAACCCGGGTACCCCTGCTAATTCACCAAATGTGGCGAACCACTTGGGTTGACCTACAGCAGGGGGTATTAGTTATCCAATAAATGATTCCTAGGGCGGTGGTACCAATATCCGCCTCCCAAATTGGAATTTTTGGTCACAAAACATGGTTAGTGCCATTTTGCGCAATATTTCGATTCTGAATGAGGGTCTTTTGCCACGGTGATATTGAGAATGTCTACATCACTGGACTGTTATGTCGTTTCTTGTATTACCTTGTTTCTTGTGTTACCTTGTTTCTTGTGTTACCTTGTTTCTTGTGTTACCTTATTTCTTGTGTTACCTTGTGTTATCTTATACCTTATTTTATTGTCTTGCGTTACCTTGTTAATGTTATCTTGTTCTTTCTTTTATTGTCTTTCCTGTGTTACCTTGTTTATGTTATCTTGTTCATTCTTTTATTATCTTTTCTATGTTACCTTCTTAGTGTTATCTTGTTTCCTATGTTACTTTGTTTCTTATGTTATCTTTTTTCTTGTTTCCTTGTTTATGTTATCTTGTTCCTTATTTTATTGTCTTTTCTAAGTTACCTTGTTTATGTTATCTTGTTTCTTATTTTATTTTGTTTCCTATATTACCTTGTTTATGTTATCTTGTTCCTTATTTTATGGTCTTTTCTAAGTTACCTTGTTTATGTTATCTTGTTCCTTATTTTATTTTCTTTCCCTTGTTACCTTGTTTATGTTGTCTTGTTCTTTTGCAGCTGCAAGATCAAGGCACCCGGCTTTGCCCATCTCGCAGCCCTGGAGAAGATTGGCAAGAATTCGATGCTGGCTGACATTGTAGCAATCATCGGCACCCTGGATGTCGTATTTGGAGAGATCGACCGATAAAGTAGTAATCTGCAATCTCCCCTTACCGGCCGGACCCTGCCCCGCACCGATCAACACACTTATCTATGCAGATATTAAAAAAATCTTTGAATTTAACCTTTGCAATGCAATCATTTAGCATTGTAACAGACATTTATTATAATGTATGTTACAATGGTTTACTGAAAGTTCTTAGATCAAATACGCAATATCCGCACATGGGTATAGCTGCCAAGTCCGTCAGCCGCGTAGATAAGCGTGTCAAGCTGTAACAGTTCTTTAACCGACAGATATATTAGTAGGATTCAATATCAACCTAACCTTTCTTAATCGTCAGACTTGTTGAGATGTTTCGACATTATCAACGCTTTCATAAAATATGTATTTTTTTATATGTGCTCAAGAAAAACTTTATTATTTATTACATATTTGTAGAATCTGTTATCTTCTCGATTGATGTAATTTTTGGAAATGAAAATAATTATTTTCGTTAATAGGCAACAAACTTACCTTTGTACAGTCTGGCTGGATTTTAGATATTTTCTTTTGTAAATATTTTATAGCATAAGTAAAAAAATAAATGATAATTTATGTAATTTGATTTATTTTTATTTTAACTAACTAACTGGTGGTGGTAGGCAGCAGTGGTGGTTTTCTTTAAAGTGCGTTTGTGCAGCGATTAAAAAATGATAAAATAATTCAAACTTGTTTTATAAAAATATAATTTATGAATATGTTATTATAAAACAAGTGATTATTAATCACATTGTAGACAGCGCGCTATTAAAATTCCGTATTTAAAATACGGAACCGCGCCAACGCGTTGAAATCGGTACTTATTTCCATTTTGTGCGTGATGTAATCCGCACAAAATCCTCTATTCAAAATACAAACAAATCCTGGCCTATAAGAATCCCTCTGTTGGTGATTTGAACGAAACTAGGCATTTCTTTGCAAATTTAATACACACTTGGTGCGTCGATCCCGAGTCATGTGATATCCGTGATCTCCGAACTTTGACGAATAGTACCGATTGAGATCGTTGCAGAGTGACCGTTGACATTGTCAAATTGTTGCAAAAATAAATAAAGTACCTCACATCTATACTAGATATTTGATATACCTTTTGATTACAAAAATAAATTTTCAGTTTGGTTGGGTATTTTGATCTCAAATCCAAAATTAAGATTTGCATGAAACGGGCCGAAATGGGCCGCGCAAACGTTCCTCATAAGGGTGCAAGTTAAATGTTATTTTCGGCAAACGTCGCATTGTCAAGTCGCCAGTTATGTAATTTCGTGTTGAACTTACTTCAGTATTGTTTCGGCTTTAAAATTGAAAACGGTTGCGTTTATTGGTTGTCGCTAATATTCTGTCATATTTTTTTTACACAATGGCTGAATACAGTGTTATGTACATAAAAAATAATGCTAATACTTAAGAAAAAAGGTTGGAAATTAAAAATAAAAGGCCTCTGCTTTCAATTATATATTCTATGTAATTATTCTTGTTGTAATAACAAGTGCTGTAAAAAACATTAAACAATATAATTCCTCTAAAACTTTTCTCGTTATCTAATAATAATTATGTCGAGTGTCAAGTGATTTAAAAACAATAGTATGTATATGTAAGTACCCCTCCCACTAACTTTATTTAAGTTGTGTGACTGCCGCTGTATTGGACGATTTGATGAAGAACAATAGTAGGTAAGTAAATTTTGATTAGATATATTTTCTCTTGGATTTCTGAACCTCCTGTTAAAAAGACCACGAACCGCCACTGGTAGGCAGAGAGGATGGACTGCCACACGACTCATTCTTGGCACTTTGGCACTTGGCACTCCTTGCTTCATTCTCATTCATACAACGTCTGATACATACTCTTCTGTTATTCTCTTGATATAGCCCATTTAACAAATTAAAATTGTATTTCAACAGTGACAGCTAACTAACTATCCAACATGTCATTTCTCCAAAAGGGTAGGCAGAGAGTATGAAATGTCGCACAATTCAGTCTTGCTACATTTAAATTCACACATGAACAATTGCCCCATCACGTATTCACATGGCACTGTTCCTCCTCCGATTGCTTTACATATCCAAGCCAACTGTTTCTTTCAATGACAATGCTTACTTTAGCCTCTCATTCTTTTCCAAACTACAAAGCAAACCAGTCCAACACATTTACAATCACAATGCTTACTTTAGCCTCTCATTCTTTTCCAAACTACAAAGCAAACCAGTCCAACACGTTTACAATCACAATGCTTACTTTAGCCTCTCATTCTTTTCCAAACTACAAAGCAAACCAGTCCAACACATTTACAATGACAATGCTTACTTTAGCCTCTCATTCTTTTCCAAACTACAAAGCAAACCAGTCCAACAAGTTGACAATCACAATGCTTACTTTAGCCTCTCATTCTTTTCCAAACTACAAAGCAAACCAGTACAACACATTTACAATCACAATGCTTACTTTAGCCTCTCATTCTTTTCCAAACTACAAAGCAAACCAGTCCAACAAGTTTACAATCACAATGCTTACTTTAGCCTCTCATTCTTTTCCAAACTCCTATATTATGATGCTCAACTTACCTCAACTTACTATATTGTGTCTGTATAATATTATGATGACTATCTCAACACAGCTACCTACACCTACTATATGTACAATACTGCCACTATGGGTGGTACTACGGAGTCCTCCTTGAGAGTCTCAAGGGGGATACTTATGATGGCATAATAATACATGTGTACACCCATAAATAAACCAATCCCCGTACACCTCAGCACGGGCTCTCCCAGTGAGGTGTTCACAATCCATAACCACATTCGTTTTAACCAATTACATACAGTCCCTCCACACAGCATCCCAGATGACATACCTCCTGTCTGGATTTAATGTAAAAAAAAAAAAGTTGCCAATCATATTTCACTCTACTACCTTTCATATAAAGAATATTTTTTGCTTTACTTCCACCTAATGTCATTGTCATTGCATTTGTTAACTGTATGTCATTGTAGTTATCATTTTTTTTTTTTTCATTTTCTAGATTCTTATGTATCTTGAGGAGATGAATCATTTAAATTTACTGAATTTAAAGTTAATGTTCCTTATACAAATAAATAAACCAATCCCGTGTTTATTAACTGTACAGTGTACAAATAAGAGTAGAAAACATAGGAGGGCGCCACTGTCGTTCAAATGGCAATACTAAAAATATAATCATGGTGTTAATCTAAAGCTGTGTAACCTACATTTTAATTAAAAATTAAAAAGGCATAAAAGTGGAAAAAATATTTTTTCATTCCAATGATCTCAAATTAGAATTGAATATAGGTATATTATTATTTAATCTTTACAATTTTATGTTAACATAATGAAGAATAACGATATTGTAATTACATATTATAAAATGAAGTCGCTCAAAATATATGTGCGCATAGATCTTTTAAACTACGCAACGGATTTTCATGCAGTTTTCACCATTAGATAAAGTGATTCGAGAGGAAGGTTTATATGACATGTATAATACAAGCTTATTATAGTAGAGAAAAGCCGAGAAATTCAAATATTCAATTCAGGCAGCGGGCAGCTGGCAAGAGGGTGGTGTGGATTTTAAAAAGGTTGGGTGATGGCCTTGTGTTTCGTTAGCCACAGCAACGTGTGGCCGGGTCTGCTAGTAAAATATAAAGCACAATTTAGAATTTGTTCACATTTATTTAATATTAGCTTAAGTACCTACTAGCGTTGTCCAGGCTTTAGATCATGTCTCTAATTTTAGATCTGAATATATTTAACTCATTCAGATCTAAAATTAGTGTAACTAAACTCACCATTAATGATTCTTCCTTTCTACCTACTGTAAAATTCAAATTTATGTTAAATTAAATAGAGTCCAATCACTTCGTAGAACACAATTTAATCAAATTATGTCACTAAGTAGGTACTTTTACAACAGTGCTACCTCGATTTAATTTTTTTTTTAGAAACAAAAAATGTATTTTGAAATGTGTAATGCTACGTCCAGACTGAAGCCAACCTTCCAACTCCGAACTTAGTTCGGAGTTGGAAGGTTGGCCGATCGTGTGGTCGCTGCGGCCAACCCTCCAACCCCGAATTTCGTACCCCAAAATGGCGGACATGAAACAGCTGTAGCTACGCTGTGTCTTTTTCAGTTGCCTACAATTATTACGTTCGTATAATCATATACTTATATACACGACATGTTTTCAAACAATTGTTATACCACTCTCCGTAATAATATAGTCATTTTAATAGTACGCGGCACGGTGTGGACAGCTGCGGCAGGCTGGTTCGTGTGAGTTGGCCGTCGGGATCGCCTCGAAGGCGATCCCGGGCCAACGCGAACTCCAACCGTCCAACTCGAACTTCCAATGCAGGAACACCCCTCCACACGATCGTCCAAACGTTTGAAGTTGGAACGTTGGCCGCAGTGTGGGCTTACCATAAGTATGTGGTGTTTTGCATTTTTAGTGTGATTGCACTTTAAAAGAATATTTGACAGGTAAATTGGTGTTGCCAGCCTACAAATTTTGTAGTTCAATTTTTTATATTTTCTACTCTTATTTGACAGGCCCTATGTAAGGCTGGGTTTAGACTCGTAAGTTTTTTCCTGTAAATCGCTCTTGTAAGTGATTTATGGCCAAATTACCAATGTAAACGACACCAAAAGTCACTTAATGTAATTTATAGCAAGTTACAGAACTTATTCTTTCGGAAGTTTTTTGAGAGGTCTAATCGCTTGATAAGCTAAGAGACTTACCGCAAGAAATAGTTCCGAAATGTGCCGCGCACTGTTGCGGAATGTCAAAAATTAAAAGACAATTGTTTTCATAGGATTTTTTTCCTACAAAACTGACAAAACTAGTATTTATTTCCACTTATTTAAGTTTTCTGGAAAATGAGCACCCTTCTATTCAATTAGCAGTCCAATCCTTTCCAATCTGAATGTTTTTGTTTTTAACATTTACGTATTTGAAATTTTGAATTCGAAGTCGGTTGCTGTCAGCAGATGTTAGGTAGCTGTCATTCGGATAAAACGAAATTAATTGCCGCCTTTGAAGGCACAAAAGCGCGTGGAGAATTGTTTAAAAAGCCAAAATCTATTTCAACACTTTATTTGGGCCTTTTCGTCTTTATTGGTAAAATCGCGTAAATTTGACAGTAGCAGGACGTTGTTGACAGGAAGCCATCTTACTGAAAATAAATTTACAGATGTAAACGGTCGCATGAGCATTTACACAGGTCGAACTTCCGAACAACTTCCGTGATCATTAATTACCACAAGTCGGATTGTCGGATGATATGTAAACGCTCCTGTGAGTAGGGTTCCCAGATCAAAAAATAAAAATCCCGGAGAAAATTCCTGACATTTCAAAAAAATTCCGGACTTTCTTGTAAATATAATATTAACAATTATTATAAGCAATAATTATCAGCCTGAAACACTCATCAACATTGAAAAATCTTCCGAGAAAAGATACTTGCCGCCAACGGGACTTGAACCCGTGTCCTGATTGCCGGTCAGCTGCTCTTGACCACTGAGCTATGGGGGCTTATCAAATACCCGCCAAATAATTCATTATATACTAGTGTTTCATTCAACAATTACTGCTTATTATATTTTTTCCACCTGAAAACAACCAACTTTATTTTTGCGAGAGAGACATTGTAAGTGTTAAATCCCTCGCTAGGTGGCGTCGAGACAAATTATGACTACATTTATTGGGGAAATACTTAAACTTGTCAAATATTAATAATTATTTTTAAAATATGAATTGCGAAATGTTCTGCAAAACTATTATTAAGATTCGGAAGTGTTTAACGATATTTCCAGGAGCATTAAATATCAGAAGTGATGTTTTTACTTTGATTTGTAATAAAAATAATTTGCATTTCATTTTTTGTATCAATGTCTACTTAATTGAAGAAATTCCGGACTGTTTAGGATTCCCCCCACATTCCGGACAAAGACCTATATTTCCGGACATGTCCGGAAAATTCCGGTCGTATGGCAACCCTACCTGTGAGTGACCTGTCAAAATCTTATGTAATCCGTAAATTTAATACGAGATGATTACGAGTCTAGAGCATAGAAATGAAAAAATAAGTTTGATGAAAAAAAGCGCTAAATCTTACTACTGACTACAACAAAAGGTAAATATCGGTTCGGACTGGCCACGCTTATTACGAATAATTTTTAGAAAAAAACTTTAGATTCGCCTTAATTACTATAAAAGGAAACTTTTTGGCTTTGGGGCGGCGGAAAATAAAGCATTTTAATTTTCAATTGCATAAAACCAAAATTCGCTTCGCGACCGACACAGCGAAAATCCGCGGCCGTACCTGTCACCTGTCACTGTGATGTTGGTATCCTTGATAAATTAACAAGAGCTAATACGACTGTAGCTGACTTCGTGGGATAAGGCGCGTAATTATGAAATTTGTCTAGCGGGCTTGTTTGTGTAACATGGTTTGTGATACAAAAGAAAGTGCCCCTTTATAACGCCTACTCGCGTCAAGGCAAGAAAAACATCCCAGTTTTCAAGTGGTGTAGCGGCTACGCTAGGTTTGTGTAACATGGTTTGTGATTCGCGGTATTTCATGTAGGTATCCCGCGAAGTCGGCTACAGTCGTATTAGCTCTTGTTTTTATAAAGGATACCAACATCACAGTGACAGGTGACAGGTACGGCCGCGGATTTTCGCTGTGTCGGATCGCGAAGAGAATTTTGGTTTTATGCAATTGAAAATTAAAATGCATTATTTTCCGCCGCCCCAAAGCCAAAAAGTTTCCTTTTATAGTAATTAAGGCGAATCTAAAGTTTTTTTCTATAAATTATTCGTAATAAGCGTGGCCAGTCCGAACCGATAATTACCCAACAAAACTGTTGTTTGTTTGAATTTATGATATTTATAGTTCCTACCGGGGTGTCATTTATCGAGAATCTACCCTCCCTATCCAAATCACCTTGCTGGAAAAGCATTTGAAAATGGAACAATGACAAGAGTGAATTCAAGTGTTTTTGTTTCTGAAAAGGCAGAAGAAGATTTGGGTCATGTTTGGGTCATTGGAAGCAACTTGTTGGTGTCATTCGTGCTCAAAATCTTGTTTATGTACTAAACCATATCGAAAGTACAATATCGTTTTGTACTTATTTGCGTTGTGGCGATAACTACCTAGAGGTATTGCGGTGGAACAATATAAATATTCTGATTGTGATGTGTGGACCCCGAAAACCCTCAAAAGCATCCCCAAAGGTGGCACAGGCCCTGAGAGAATTTTTTTCCTAATTTTTTTTTATAAAATACTGCACAAGAATCCTAATCGTCAGTTTTTTTGTTGATTATACCCATTACTTATATGTTGACTGTACAGTGTAAGTGACTACAATTTGCTACATAAATATCTATCCAAAGCAAATAGCTAAAATACTATCTTATCAAAAGACTTATCATTTTATGATTGGTTGTTGAGTGTACTTTATGGTAATGTTTACTTACAATAAAACCCACCATGATTCACTGATAAATCCTTACAGATATAAAAAAAAACACAGGAAATACGCAATATTACCGCAAATGTCATTTGTTGGTCTGTTTTTTCAATGCGCGTTAAACATTAAGCAAAATATTTTATTGCAGTAATATGTAAGGGCAATGCTGGTACGGGTCTTGTATTATGGATTGGTAAATATTCGGAACAAACGTCAACGGTTATGTAATGGGATTATGTATGTTATCTTTGCTTTAAAAAACAGCCTACGTTTTTGAATGGTTTGTCTGGCAAAGCAAGGTTTGTGTAGCGGGCTTGTGTATATTATCTTAATTTTAAAAGTTTTATAAAAAAAGTGCGTATTAACCGTTGACGTTTGTTCCGAACTGCAAAAAGAGTGATTTGACAGTGTGAAAGCAAATTTTCAATTTACGTAAATAAAATTAAAAATGTAACATTTTCAACCTCCCCCAATGCAAATAGTTGTCTTTTATGGTAATTAAGAAGAATCTAATGCCACGTCCAGACTGAAGCCAACTAAGTTCCGAACTAAGTTCGGAGTTGGAAGGTTGGAAGGTCCGAACTTAGTTCGGAGTTGGAAGGTTGGCCGATCGTGTGGTCGCTGCGACCAACCCTCCAACCCCGAATTCCGTACTCCAAAATGGCGGACATGAAACAGCTGTAGCTACACTGTATCTTTTTCAGTTGCCTAAAATTATTACGTACATATAATCATATACTTATATACACGACATGTTTTCAAACAATTTTTATACCACTCTCCGTAATAATATAGTCATTTTAATAGTACGCGGCACGGTGTGGACAGCTGCGGCAGGCTGGTTCGTGTGAGTTGGCCGTCGGGATCGCCTCGAAGGCGATCCTAGGCCAACGCGAACTCCAACCGTCCAACTTGAACTTCCAACGCACGAACACCCCTCCACACGATCGTCCAAATGTTTGAAGTTGGAACGTTGGCCGCAGTGTGGGCTTACCATAAAAGTTTTATCGAAAAAAAGTGCGTATTAACCGTTGACGTTTGTTCCGAACAATTACCTATGGATTTTTGGATTTGATAAACTGAACAATTATTTAATATTGATTAAATTTAAATCTGGCTATTCCAATCTGGTCACTAAACAGTAACTAGATAAAACAGAATAGTGACAAATATAACATAAAAGAATGGAAACATTCCATGGTCGAGGGGTAAGGCTATAACTAGCAATCCGGAGATTGCCTGTTCAAATCTTGGCGTGCGCTAGTAAATTTTATTTAATTCAATAAAAATAATAGACAGTATATTTGCGGCACGTTTCAGATACTCCCAGTATCGCCCTGATGTAAGATCACCCTTTAGAATTGAAACGTTACTTGAAATGGCTTTAGTCAAGTTTTAGTGACCTGATCTGAGTAGCCAGGTACATTATCACCTTCCTCTTCCCCATCTCCTTCCTTTCAACTACCTTTAGCCTCACAACCAATTGGGGATGCCATGGTCTCACTGGCTCCAGATGGTTGGGATAAGTTAGGTTAGGTTCGTCATTTTTATACAATGTTCTGTTTTGTATAAACAAGACTTTTTTTAGGTTTTTTTTTATTCTTATATTATTACCAATATTTAATAACAAAATTAAAACCTTGATTATTTACAAAAAAATACATTTAAAAAAAAACTCATTTAAAGTCAGTTTCATCAAAAGCTTTAGTTTAATAAATTTGTCCCTAAAGATAGTGATAAATTTTCTGAGAATCGTTGTGAAGCGTTATTATAACCAACTTTGTAAAAAAATTTAAGTGTCGCCTTCTCAAAGAGACTTATTGAATGTGGTTGGCCCAATTTAATGTAGTTATTTATAAATTTTACTAAATATTAATATTTAGTTAGTGATATTAATTTTGTTTGTGACTTTGAAACCTGTGTCCCAGCCTAAGAGCGAAGATCTCCCCGATGATAGTCATCCTCCGATAAGAGAGGCCAACAGAAGAAAAGAGCAATATTTAGTATGTTTAGCTAAAAAAGAACAGAAAATGAACAAAGAAGACAAAGTTTATGCAGCAATCAGGTGTGGCGATGTGGATGGCTTTGATAAGCTTGTAACTCAATTGCAACAGAAGTATTCTACAGAAGAAACATATTCTCTCATATCTGCAGCTTACCATCAACTCCAGTTGAACAATGTCCTGCTGGCGGATGGAATGGATTTCATTGTTCAATACAACTTGATAAATCTTAGCTTCTTCTCAACAAATGATACGTTCGTTCCACTGACCGTAAGCGATATTGAAGAACGTTTATATTTAGTTCTGGAAAAGATTAATGTTCTCAGAAGTCTGGATAACTTTCTTCCTGGAGTTGATGCAAAATTCCTGTACATTGTAAAGTTTATAGCAAACAATCTGTATATTTTAAAGCAGAGTTTGAAATCCACATATGTGACTATGCCATGGGAAGAAATAGTGTTTTGTTTAGTGATATTTGTATCGGCGCACACAATTCAAAGTGATCTGAATGTAGTCTACCGCACCGTATTGAGTAAGCAAAGCATTTTGAAAAAGATTGGTGATTTTTGTAAGTCTTTAGAAGATTTAAAGTTAAATCTCAACACCCTAGATGCGAGCAAACTTAATGTTTCAACGAGAAGTGGTCGGCAGAAGGTGATTGCTGGCATTTTGGATGTTCATCCCGAATTCCAAGACTTATACGATGATTATAAAGATGTTAGAGATATATACTCTCTCGATAAGATGAAGGGATGTGTGGATGCGGCCCTGGTGGCAGATTGTGGAAATAGGGAGGGGCAACTGACAGTTAAGAGGAGTTTGCAACTTCTAGGAGAGCATTTAAAAGATACTCTCGAGTCTCCAAACTTATCGGAATCTGTGAGCGATTTGCTCCTAATGTCAGCCCCTCAAGAAACTAAGCAAGTCCTCACAGCTTTGAGGAACTCCTTGGCCCATGCACATATTCTTCAACAAATGGCTGGAGACCAAGTAGCCAAGTTCTACACCAACATTCAGAATGACATCAAAAAGATTGGCATTGTGATTGCACAAATACTTTACTCCAACAAAATAGAGAAAATCAAAATCACTTTGTCCAATATCACAAAGGCCAAGGACTTAGACAAGATTGATGAGTGTCTCAACGTGTTTGAAGATATGCATGTCTTAGAAAAGCCTGGTTTGCTTCGCATTGATCAACAAACGATAGAGCAACAAAAGATCGAAGAACTATTTGCAAAATTCTGTCACAATATTGCCAATAAAACAAAATATGAAGAAAATATTATTCAGAAGATCAGAGACATAATCCACAGCACAGAACATACTAAAGAGATGCTCGAAGAATACTCAGTTGGATTGGTAATGATGAAAACATTTAGTGACCATTATTTACAGAACAGAGTCCACCGGGTGCAGAAGAACAATATTATCCAGTTGAAATGTGCCGCCTTAGTGATCCTGAACAAACTATCACCCCAAAAGTCGGTAAACACCTTCAGCTACCAAACAGTACAAGAGCTGGGCAATCTCTTGGTCGAATTTTATGAGAGTATCGAGCCACGACTATCTCATGAAGACAGTCTGTCAATACTATATTTTATTTATGAAATTTATCGAATTTTGGCCTATGAAACAAACAGCATTCGATGGATAGACGAATTCAAAGAAAAAGTAGGAAAGAACACTTCAAAAAAGAAAGGAAATGAACCAATCAAGACAAAAAACCTTAAAAAGAAACCCCTTGTAGAAACAGTTGCGGCAGATGTACAACTAACTCAGAAGCTCTCCGAATTAAAAAAGATTATATGTGATGTTACTGAAAGCAAAATATTGCTCAACTGTGTGAGTAAAAATAAAAGGTTTGTGATTGAATCGCTTGTTCTAGACATCTTATCTGATTTGGACAGTTCCAAGTGCCTGGTGGGAAGTGTGCTCTTTATTGAGACCGATGCTCCCATTCTAACTGGCAAAATTCTAAGAAACTACTTGGCGCATGGAAATCCGTTGGTCGATACATTCTTTTCAGACTCTTTTCTGGCTGTATTCTCAACTGCTAGAATTCTAGTGGATAACGCAATTACTTACGAAAAGAAAATTGGTAAAATTGATGAGCACAATATTGACAGATTGAAGTGTAAATATGATAAAGATTTGAATGTAATTGACAAACAAGGAGAATTGTGCAAAGCTTTGACTGAAGGAAATCTATCTGATTTGAAAAAGTGTTTGGAACAGGGAGCAGACGCTAATTATAGAAGTCTTCACTTATCGACTACGCTGCATTTATCTGCTCGTGGTTCAAGTCTGGACGTTATCCAGTTTCTATTAAAGGAGAAGTTCCTAAAAGCAAATACTGCAGATATGTATGGTCAAACTGTACTCTACTGTGCCGCTGCCTACGGGAGGATGTCTATTATAACATTTCTTGTGGAAGAAGCCGGGCTATTTGTCGACCATACAGACAAGATCGGTCGAACGCCTTTACACATTGCAGCTTCAGAAGGGCGAGCGGAAAGTGTGAGAGAGTTGCTGAGACTCGGCGCTGACGTCACAATACGAGATATCCATTGTGAGGGAACTTTGCAAATTGCAGTAAGGAATAATCACATTGACTCTGTGAAGGCTTTATTGGAAGATGGTAATATCAGCATTGAAGATTATGAATCCAATACCGGCTTGAATTCTCTTCACCTGGCTGCGGAGTACGGCCACAAAGAGCTCGTTGAGTATTTATTGGAAAATGGTGCTGACGTTGATGCGAAATGCTTCCAGGGAGAGGCAGCTTTGCACTTAGCAGTGAACCACGGACATCTGGGAATCGTTAAGACGCTGATAAGCAAAGGGGCCAACATTAACCTCAGGGCTTCTAATTCTGGTGATACTCCTTTGAACAACCTTGTCGGCAGAGCTGATTGCCACATTGATATTGTGAAGATTCTCTTGGAGAATGGAGCCTCTGTCAACGAAAGAGATGGCCAATGGAACCAGACTCCACTGCACTCTGCCTCGACCAATGGAAACAAAGAAGCCGTTGAATTGTTACTGGAACGTAATGCTGAAGTTGATGCATTGAATTATAATTTAATGAGTCCACTAATGTGTGCTGCATCCAATGGCCACCATTATATCGTTGAACTTCTTTTAGAAAAAGGTGCCAGCACTAAATTATTAGATGTAGACAATTCAACCACACTTCACCACGCTGCAATATCTGGTCAGAATAATGTGATGAAGTCACTAATTGCAAAGGGAGTCGAAATTGATTCCAGAAATAAAAATTCTCATACATCACTACACATTGCCGCACATTACGGCAACTTGGAAGCGGTTCTAACTCTTTTGGAAGCAGGAGCCGACGTGAACTCAGCTACCAATACTGGAGATACGCCGCTTCATCTTAGCGCTGTTGCATGTCACCAGGATGTTACGGAAGCATTGATCAATTGGGGGGCAAATGTCAATGCTGAGGACAATGATAAATCTACACCTCTGAACAGTGCAATCAATAGCAAGTGTACTGGAGATCTCATTCAATTTTTAATAAGTAATGGAGCCGATATTAATACAAAACATGAAGGAACCCTCACTCCTCTGCATAGAGCCTGCTTTCAAGGGCACATCAATGTCGCAAAATGTTTAATTAAAAATCATGCCGATGTTAACATTCAAAGCGGTCAAGGTTTTACCCCGTTGCTTGCAGCTGCTGAAAGTAACAACCTGATTATTGCGGAAATCTTGCTCAATCATGGGGCGGAAATTGAAGCAGCCCAAGTAGACAGTTTGACGTCTTTGTGCTTAGCTGCCAAGCATGGCTACAAAGCGTTGGCCGAGCTGTTGCTGGCAAGAGGCGCTGATATTAACGCCCGAGGTGGCGAACCTCTGAAACAAGCAATCATAGCGGGGAACAGAACCATCACTGAACTTTTGCTTAAAAAGAAGGATATTAAATTGGCTGTGGCTGACGACGGGTCCACTCTCTTGCACCTCTCCGCTCGCAACGGAAACTGGAATATAGGCAAAGAATTGATAAAGAGGGGTCTTGAAGTTGATGCTTGCGATGAGAATAACTGCACTCCTTTAGGAATCGCCGTAAACCATCATCATAAAGAATTCGTTGACATGTTATTGGCGAGCGGAGCTGATGTCGTTACTAAAAATCAGGATCAATTATATCTTGCAGTAAAAGAGGGCTTGTCCGAAATAGTTGAGAGTTTATTAAAAGCAGGAGCTAAGAATGTTAGATACGAAGGTGACAAAACAGCATTGGAGTTGGCTGTTATTAATGGGCACTTGGAAATAGTTCAAATGTTCTTTCAGTATCAAACTATTGATCCAAATTTAGAAGATGAATCTGAATGCACTTTGCTACATATTGCAGCGTATGTTGGCTGCGTTAACGTTGCAGAATATTTGATGGAACAGGGAGCAGATGTTGATCATAGAAATGTGGGAGCATTAAAACCGATACATATAGCAATAAATCAAGGTAAAATCGAAGTTGTAAAACTCTTCTTAGAGCGTGGTATGAGTGTGAATGATGTAGATGTTAATGGTGTTACCTTGTTGCACTATGCGGCCCACATCGGTCGTCCCGCCATTGTGGAGCTTTTGTTAGAAAAAGGAGCCAACGTCGATTCTGTTAATTTAACCCTCTTGACACCTGTTCACTTGGCGGCAATGAGAGGTAATGAAGATATTGTTGGTGCTTTATTAGCTGGAGGAGCTATTTACAATAATGAGGATGCTTCTGGGAAGAAACCAGAGAGTTACACAGAAAACGAATACATTTTAAAGTTACTTCGGTCAATCGATGATATTTTCATAGCTGTGGAATTTAATGATGCTCCAGCAGTTGAGCAACTGATTAATGAAGGAGTTCCTCTGGATGCAAAGAGTGTGACTTGTTACTCACTTCTTCATATAGCTGCAAAGAAGGGATTCAACCAGATCTGCGAACTATTGCTCAAGAACAAGGCTAATCCTAACACTGTTGGAAAATCAAATAAAACGCCATTACATTACGCAGCAAAATACTCACGTTATGAAATAGCTAAGTCACTTTTAGCAAATGGCGCAATCTACAATGCTAGAAGTGCCAAAGAAGAAACGCCGATGCAATTTGCTGAGTTGAGGAGTATTTTAGATTTACTTGGATTTGTAAATAGATCATTTGAGAAGGTAAAGAGCTGTGATATAACAGTTATCGATGATTTAAAACAAACACAAGATATTGGAACTGTTCAAGCGGTGATGAGGGCCATGACTAAGGATAAACATACAATAATAGTTGTAGCTATTCATAGTAACTTTCCTAAAACAGATATTTTACAAGAGATGTTGCAGAGTGATGTCTCCTATCATATGGACGCAGTGAATTTGTTGGTCCGCCTCGAGAAATACAAGCCAGCTCTGAGGTTGTTGAAAAGGATATTAAAAGAAAGAAGAGAATTGTTGGGAGAATACAACCCAGGAACTTTGGATATTCAAGAACAAATAGCCACCGTCTTGTACAGCCAAACCAAATATTCAGAAGCATTAAAGTTAAATCAAGAGATACTTTGTAAGCGTACTCAAATATTGGGAGCAAAAGAAGAACCCACTCTCCGGATCAGAAGTAACATCGCTTTGATACTAGCGAAGCAAACGAGATATCAGGAAGCTTTGGATATGTTCCAAGAAGTTTATGATGTTCAAAGAGAAACATTGGGTGAAGACCACATAGATGTCTTGTACACGCGGTTTTACCTTGCCACAACGCTTGATCAGTTGGGAAAGTATGAAGAAGCCATCACATTGAACCGAGAGACCTACCAAAAGTGTTTGATGGTTTTACAGCCTGAAGATGCACTAACTTCCAGTGTGCTGGGTAATTCTGCCGCAATGTTGATGAACCAAGGAGACTATGAAAAGGCTTACAAAGTATTTGAAGAAGTTTATGATGCAAAAAAGAAACTCTTAGGTCCGCTGCACTCTGATTCATTGAAGGCCAAGCTAAATATGGGGAATGCTTTGGCCGGGCAAAATCAGTTTGATAAAACATTTAAAATATATCTAGATGTTTATAGGTGTCAGCTCACATCTCTAGGACCAGAGCATGCAGACACTCGGGAAACTCGTAACAAAATTGTCTGGACACTTAAATTGAGAAAAAAATGTGTGTATCTGGAGAAAACATATTTAGAAATACGAGATGAGTTGATATGTGGTTTAGGCAAAGATCACTCTGATATTGTAATGTTTGATCAGATGCTTTTGAAAAGATGATTAAATTTCAAATCTGTGATCACGATCGATTTCTTTTTTTTAAATTTGTAATCTATAGCATTCAATTTTCCCTATGGGGAAAGGAGGAGGAGAAGTTTGTTAGTAAACCTTTATGTACCCGAAGGAAAATACCATGTTTCACCCGAAGGGGGTCATGACGATCCCCCATGTATAAAGACGTTCACCCCCATAGCCAACAAAGGTATTATCGACTGCGGACAGATAATCAAAACTTTTAGAATGAAACAGCAACCTTCACGATTATATTTATCATTTTATTCCTTTCTTTAATTTCTTTTATATTTCTCTCAATTATTTAATTAACTTTTTTTATATAGTGAGCGTATTCTTTATTCTTATAACCATAGAATAAAGAATATAACACTAGAAGTGCCTTCGGGGCCGCTCAAGTATTATGTAACGCAATTTGGGGGGAGGGAGGGTCTTGTAAAATGTTACTGTGCGTTACCGGGGCGGGAGGGGGGTTTGAACAACACGTTAAGTAACATGTTTTTTTTTATTTAAATAAAAAACTAGGGAATTAAAATCATCCAAGTTGGCAACCCTTTTCGTTTATGTTTTACGGGGAATCCCTCGATTGTGTTGTACGTAATTTTTATTTTATTCAACCCTTTTCGCTTATTTTTTACGGGGAATCCCTCGACTCTATTGACGAAAGTTGCTTAAATACCTTAACAAAGGTATTTAAGCGACTTTCCAGTATTTTGCGCAACTTAATTGTGACTTTTAGGTAAAAATAGTCACTTGGGTGTTACGTAACGTTAAGGGAGAAGGAGGGGTGGTACAGAAAAACGTTACGGGGGGAGGGAGGGTTAAAAATCTTCAAAAATTGCTACCTAATACTTGAACGCCCCCTTCCGTACAAATTTGAATGGAAACAAATGTGTCACTGACTTAATACCTTTTGGTTCTAGAGCATTTAGAATGAGGTCTGTCTCTTTTACACTTGCCGGAAATTGTATATCGCCATCTCCCTGAATTTCGTAAACACGGTGTAACACAGTTTTGTAAGGAAATATAAGCCTAAATTAAGCTTTTAATTGGATCACGAAACAGATCCACAAGCACTCCTAGCGATATTCTTTATTACATGTTTTTATCAAAATTTATAATTCAAAATAAATGTATTATTTTATTAAATTATTTTATATTGTTATAATAATTACATTGTGAAATAACATAAGATAAACCAATTAAGTTCCCATTATTTAACCCCTCAGACCTTGGGCACATTCTGTCAGAAGGTCTGAAAATTTCCGTTTTGCAATAAAATGGAATTTTTCCAAATGTTTCCGAAAATTAAAAACTTTTTTAAAGTTAAAAAAATGCACTTTCAAATGAAGTAAGCATAATTCTTGAAATATTTTAATTTTGAATGCAAACGTAAAAAGTTTGTAAAAAGGGCTCACCTTAAAAATGCACACATATTTTATTTGACAAATGTATTATAAACTTTATTGTCACCTCACTTTTTTGTTGTTTCATAAAAAGTAATTAAAAAAAAATTGCGATGTTTCATAAATTTTTCTCTCAAATTGCGGTCGGAAACTTTGTTTTCACAAAGGTGCACATTTTAATTTTTCTGTTAACTTCTAAATTCAGATATAAAGTGTGGTATTTTCTCTTTCTAACACCGTTTAGGTCATATTTTTCACCACGAGAGTAAGGGAGATACAAGGATTTCTATGAGACCTATATGAGATGTTCCCAAAGCGAACAAATTAGCCCAAGGGTTTTAGCAGTTTATACACAGTACTTTATAAACAAAAACAAAAGAAAAAATAAACAATAGATATTTTTACACTAACCTTTGTAGAGTTTAACCTTTTAAGAGTAAATAAAAAAAAATTATAAGAACAGTAAAAACAGCAATACAGAAAGATATTATAATCTGTGATAAGAAATTAATGAAAATAAAAAATATTATTAAATTGTATTAGACATACATAACTTTTTTTTTCAATTATTTCTGGCTTTCACCCTTTAAAATACTTAATTTAATGAATGCTATAACAATAAGTAATTACATAATACTTATTGTAAGTAGCAACTTGTGTAATAAATAATTATGTGTATGTGTGTGTACATGTATGTGTGTATGTATGTAAGTGTATGCATGAATGTGTATGTATGAATGTGTATGTATATGTGTATATATATGAATATACATGTATGTTTGTGTAAGTATATATATGTATGCATGTATGTATGTAAGTGTATTTATGCACATACATAACAGCTATCTTATTTATTCGTGTTTATTTTCGAGGCTACTTTGGCAATTTGTGAGTTATTGGAAACTAGACGTGGGCAAAATTGAATGACCGAATTAAATGAATAAATTCAATCTTGTGACACACTCAATCTAATTCTCAATTTCAAAAGGAATTGATTCTTCATTCCTTATCTTTGGCCTTGCATCCTACGATTTTTAATGACACCATACATTTTTAATTTCCATTTATTTTACTGTTAAATTATTTCAATGAATAATGTGTTCTGTAAACGATTTAAATATTATATTGTTTCATAGGTATTTAAATATTATTAAACGGGCCGCGCGCCGCGAAGTGGTCGACGAACGGTATTGTGAACGACTCGCCTATTACGATTGTATTCCGCTCCCGCCGCGCCGCCATTCTAAAAAACACCCGAACATCATCAAAGTCCATGTCCCAAAATGGCCAAAACGCGGCCGCGATTCATCCGGGTTGCCCGAGCATCTCTTTCACGCAAGGAATTAATCATTCCTGTCCTGAGATTGTCATAAGGTCCCCGCCGTCCCGGGTCCGTGTTCAATGTCCGCGTCCCAGGTATCTAGTCTGTCGAAATCGAGATTGTCCGATTCCGACAGACAGAGGAATTAAAACAAAAGTCTTTTTCACTTGTGACGTCATGGTATTTTGTAAATCTCAGACCTAGAAATGACGTCAGGCGTCATCGTCACGTCAATGTCACGATATGTCCCAAACGCATCCCAGTCCAGGTCCACAGCTCGCGAGTAAATCAAGTCACTGCTAGGTAAGACACAAAACATTAGTCAAAAGTTACTAATTCGTTCCTCAATGCCAGCCCTTAATCCGTCCGCGCGGTTCATTTATTCCCCCGCGCGCCAAGCCGTCAATTTCATTACATAGTTAGTCGAAAACTTTCGACTTTGAATCTGAACATCAGCTAGAAAAGTGAGAAGCTAAAATGATGCTTATCTGTTTTTTGGTACGTACGAAAGATATTGTACCTACCTACTTTTAGACGTAGATCTTGGGTCGATATAATATGTAAATTTGCAGATATTATAAGGCCAATTAGCTGTGGTTAGCTGTCATAAAATACTCATCTTAATGTTAAAATGTATGTTTATATTAGATCACGTGAAATGGAACAAAATTAAAAGTTTAATAAATAAAATAAAATCAATAAAATTTTAAGGGTGAAACGAAAACTTGTATAGTTTTAAGATATAATTGCTAGCAATAAATACATTTTACATACGAAAAATTACGACACTAAAAAAAGACAAACAATATAGGATTTAGCCTGCGAGATAATGAGATAGAATGATCGGTGTCCTCTTTGTGTGGTGTTTCGTAGCCTATTGGTCTCCTCTTTGTGCGGTGCTTTGTAGCATCCCCACTCATTGTGATTTTGAAAACCGATGAAACGAAAAAGCGACACTAAAAAGAGTCAAACACATTAATCTATAGGTTTTAGCCTGCGAGATAATCAGATAGAATAATCGGTCTCCTCTTTGTGCGATGCTTGGTAGCCTCTTTAGCGGTACTCCGGGTACTCCGTGGCCTGCCGGTCTCGTGCGCGGTGTTAGCCTCTCCATTCATTTAATTTAATTATTTTTTTTTTTTTTGGGATTTAATTGAATTAAAGGAATGAATTAAAGGAATCAATTCAAAAGGCCATGGGAATCAGACTGAATCGATTCACTCCTGGGAATCATTCTGCCCACGTCTATTGGAAACATTTCTAGGAATTTTCTATTTTTTTTAATAATTTTACTTAAATATGTTTACACTTACTAGACTTCATTTCAAAATAACTATCCTCCGTTGGTCACCATGAAGCAGGCAGCTGCCTAGTATGGTGACCTAATGTATCTTCTCAAGTAAATGTATTAATTATGTAATACATACTTATAAATAAATAAATAAAAATTAACATACTAGGACAGCACAAAGACAAATCATCTACCTACTCCTTAAAATGTTCAACCTTCTCCCGGAGAACCTAAATATCGAATCCTGACTCCTTATTTTCAAAAACATGGAACCTTACATCTGCAATACATTTCAATCATAATACCATCCATCCATCTAATCCACCTTCATATCGTCCCGCAATCCCTATCTAATTTTCCTAATTTAAATACTATCCATACTAATATTATAAATGCGAAAATGCATTACGCTTTCACGCCTAAACCACTAAACTGATTTTAAAAATTCTTTCACCAATAGAAAGCTACATTATAAGCGAGTAACATAGGCTGTATATAATGGTAAGCTCTGGCATTATGAAATTATTAAATGAAAATGTGTGTATTTCATATATTTTAGCGGCAGGGAGGAAAGGCAGGGGGGAAGGTGGGGTTCGCGGAGAGGGAAGAGATGATGGAGGGGAAAGGTGGAAGGGAACGGGGACGCACGGGAAAGGACATGCAGGAAGAATCAATCATTTTTTTTTAAATGGCATTGCAATGCATGCCAGGTACTAACCAGTGTAAAATATTTTAAACTTAATCTGAATTATATGATCGAATTACTATTATTGTCAAGCATATTATGTATAATTCCAATCTGTTAACTTCTCCTGCCATAACACAGAGACATCCCTAGCAAGGCGAAATAAACTAGAGATGAAACGGATAGTTGTTTGGCCGGATACCGGATATCCGGCGAGCTGCGAGGCCGGATGGCCGGATATCCGGCGGCCGGATATTCGTTAATTTTGAGTATTAATTCAAAATATTCTCTTTGATAAGAAGAAGAACAAGAGGTATACTATGGTGCTTCAATGTCAGTTTTTAATCATTTCAATAATCTCTGTGTTTTTAATGATTTTTAGTTCACTATAATGGTGATTGTGATTAGTTAATTTAAGTTTTCGCTTCTCTGCAAGGTTTTTGTAAGCTTTTGCTAAAAGTTTTTAGTTTAGATAATATTTACTATTTGTGTATTTATCATTAGGGTGAATATCACAGTATTTTTTTTAATAGTTTATGGCTTTTTTGTAACTTTTTCGTCATAATTATAAGCCATTTTATTGATATTTCCCCACAAAGATTAATGTGTTGCATTTTATTATAGGAAATTGTCGTAGTTTTTGAATATCCGGTATCCTGCCGGATATTGAGTTACTATCCGGTATTACCGGATATCCATTTCATCTCTAAAATAAACAAATAAATTTAAAAAAAATATATTTTTTAAATATATTGTGAATGATTGCTGCCAACCTCCCTAGACTTTGCACTCCTTGTGTCAGGGGTAAGATGCCAATCGCCCAATGACGCTGGGTAACCGTGTCCCGAATTTTATCAATGGGTTGTACCAAAACTGAAAGGCTTATCTTTATTTTGAATCTATTTATTATTTATGGGTTCTTTGCTCATAAAAAAAATATAAATAATACCAGTATATTTTATAAATCAAGTCATCGACGCCGGGTTAATAACTTACTTGTTTTTTGCAAAATTTTGTTTTTATGATTTGTGCCGTCTCACATAGCTATTTTTATTTAAAGAATAAAAATGTATGTAATAAAGAAATACGAAAATATTCTTTGGTTTTATTACATTTTCTAAAAAGCGAATTAAGTGATCTTCACGGTTACCGGACAACTCAACAATATGCAAACTTCATCACCTCCTTTGAAAAATCATTAAAAGTGATGAAAAAAAGGTTTAAATAGGTTACGTTAAGTTAGGTTATGAGCTATTTAAAAAAATATATATATTCATAGCTTTTGATGACTTTTCGAAGGGGTGTTAAAATGTCACTTTGTTGAGTTATCTATCCATACATAATTCTCCGAGATTCGTGTTCAAATCATGCACGAACAGTAGGGTGTGTCAATTATTTCAACTTTTGAATTCAGAAACGCCCGGGGTCTCAAAAGTTGCGTCTTACAAAGAAAATGAGAACTGCATTTAAATTTTATTTTTTAAAAATGGATATTAGCACGCTAAAATTCATTGAAATTCAGAAAACAAACCTAAAACCTTTTTTTTTTAATTTTTCATAAAAAAAAATTCAGTAATTTAACCCCTTTATTTGTTTATTATTAAAAAAATGCGTATAACTGACAAAAATGAAAAAAAAAAGTTCAAGTTTATGAATACAAGTAAGTCAACAAGAATTTTGATTTTATCCAGAAAAAGTGTTATTTTCCCCTTTTATATTTTTAACCAACACATCACATATGTTTAAAATAATTTTTTTATTGGGTTCTTTGTACTGCAGTTATGGAATGAAAAATAAGTTTGGGACAACATATGAAATATGAACCCTTTGTTTTGTTTTTTTTCCAAATCACGAAATCTATTTTTTTTAAAACATCCGGCCATTTTAGCGGGCTAATAGTGAACAATAATTTCATTTATTTTTACGTTTTCGAATAGCTACAGATCATTCGAAACTTTTGAGACCCCGGGCGTTTAAATATAAGGCCATTTTTTTTCTCTCTATGGAGAGCGACTCAAGCTACGAACATGCCTTCGGGAGAGGAAGTTCGACAATTTCCGTCGTTTGCCGAACGATAGCCGGTGTCTAGCAGAGGTTCACAGACTTTTCAATAAGAGGGTCGCAAACGACGAAGTCAAGGTTCATCATTAATATTAATATTCAACATACGGTGTACAGTTACAGTTACAGTTATTTCAATATGTATTTTTACATAAGTACCTTTTTTGCCAAACATTAAATTCGATTTTTGACGTTGACTAGTTGACATTGTTTTCGCTGTATTTGAAACCTAAAAACATTTTAACACGTTATCCACCTATGGATATTTTTATGTTATGTTTATCAGAAAACTTTTTGTACGCAGGGAAATGTAACTGGGTTAAACATCGATCTAATTGCATTGAAAAGAAGAAACATTACAACATTTTTTTTAAATTGAAAATTTTTCTATTTAAAAGAAATAAAAAAAACATAGTTAATAAAATAAGTTATAAACCGTAGTTCTGAAACATGTCGAACTTTGCCCCGAATCCGGGTATTCAACTATTTAAGTAACTTACAATATTATACACGCTCAAAACTACGAGAATGCAGGCCGCGGATTTAATATCCCTGTGATATTGTTAAACACGTTATTTATGTTTTTTGTTTAACTTACTGCAGCGGTCCCGTACAGCTGCACTCGCGATTGCAAGGCCTGCCTGTGCATTCTCTACACACGTGTGAAGTTCTAACAGAAGCCACCGCGTCGAAAGGCTCGGCCGTCAGAACGTCTTTTCCTTTTACTCAAGCCCATAGTTTCATCCTTTTCATTTTGATACGTCACATGCCAGCCGCGGTCGACGGTTGTAGAACTATTAAAGTGGTGTAATAGAGATATGGATGGACAGGGGCCCATAAGCGAAAATAGTTCTATAGTTAGTATAGTTATAGTTCTATAGTTAGTTAATAGTTCTATAGAAATAAAATAGTTCTACGGATTTGGACCCCTCCAAATCCGATTTTCGCTTAAATCTAATCTATTTATAATATATCAATGCTTAACAATAAAAAAAAAATCACGCGAGACTTTCCTGAAAACAAATACATATTTGAAAATCGGAAAAAGGCTTTGAAAATATAAGAAAATATTTTTCACTTTCATAAATACATAATTTCAAAGATAAAATGAATATATTTGCACTTGATGAAACGAGAGTCTAAAGAAATATTATGATACATATTTAAGTTTGCCATTATGTAAAAACTTGTTCCAGTTTTCTTTTTATGTATCTTGCATCTTGCATTTTGTCACGTATCACAATTAGGGAACGTACCCATACTACGTAACCTGTTCAGGGGGGGGGGGGGTCTTCAAAATACCACGCTTGGTACAAATGAGCAGCGAGTTGCTTAGGTTTTTGGTCACCGGGGAGGGGGGGGGGGGGTTAAAAATTGCAAATAGTTGGTCACGTAGTATGGGTACTTCCCTTAGTCAGTCACATGTAAATTTTGTAATTGCTAACATACCTACTAGTTTATTTCTATGCTTAGACACTTTCTATAACTTAGAATCTTTCTCTTTTATTGTAATGCATTATCTTTACTTAAATTTATCTGTACACCTACCTTTCATATGATGTTTACTAGTTATATTTTTATAGTTTATCTTTTTTTATTTAAAAGTGTCTCTGTATTATAAATTTGTCTTGTAAAAGCCCATGAGGGCATTGAAAATTGATAAATAAAAATAAAATAAAATATTACACAATATGAAGCTAACAAAAAAAAAAAAAACAAGAAAATCAAGGTAAGTATATGGTGAACTACTAGTGAATTCACGATATATCCATCGGGACTTAATGGTTACAAAAATAGCGTTTTGGAAAAGGGAGACAAGTCAATATATTTGTCAACTGCCATGCGATGCCGTAACTGATTTCATTGTTAAAAACCTCGATAAAAGCAAAAAATGTATTTCAATCTTTTTAGACCTTTCCAAAGCCTTTGATACAATATCACACAGTAAATTAATAAACAAACTTGTAAAAATCGGTATTACAGGTAACTAACTTAACTTTTTTAAAAGCTACCAATGAACCCAAGCAACAAGTTGAAGTAAATAAAACACTCAGC
Source organism: Limnephilus rhombicus (assembly GCA_929108145.2). Taxonomy (NCBI): domain Eukaryota; kingdom Metazoa; phylum Arthropoda; class Insecta; order Trichoptera; family Limnephilidae; genus Limnephilus; species Limnephilus rhombicus. The sequence continues at coordinate 10,580,696 of OV815296.1, forward strand.
GACCAGTTTTCAACTAACTACGGGATTCCACAGGGTAGCATATAAGGACCGTCTTTGTTCCTTTTGAACATTAACGAATTACGCAACATTAATATTCAGGGGAAAATTGTTAGTTTTGCCGATGACGCTGTCTTACTGTTTGAAGCTGACACTTGGCAAGCCGTCTACGAAAAAGCTGAAATGGATATAAGCATTATAAAAAAGTGGTTAGATACAAATACACTCACACTGAACACCGAGAAAACTAAATATGTCACATCAAGCATAAATAGGCCGGCGTAGTCCAGCGGTAAGGCTGTAATAAATAAATTTTATTTGATTAATTTGTGTTATTTCACAATTTATTCATTTAAAATAATATATAGTATATTTGCGGCACGTTCCAGAGTGGAAGATACTCTCAGTATCGCCCTGGAGTAAGACCACCATTCAGAATTGAAACGTTGCTTGAAATGGCTTTAGCCGTGTTTGGCGACCAGATCTGAATAGCCAGGTACTTCCCCACCTTTCTCTTCCCTATCTCCTTCCCCTCCCCACTATCTTCAGCCTCACAACATACCCCGGTTGGGGATGCCATAGTCCCACTGGCTCCAGACGGGAGCAGTTGGGACTCTTGTGCGGTATTGATGTAAAAAAAAATATATATATATATATATATATATATTACAGGACAACCTCACGATGATGACTCTATTAGAATACACACATGCATAAATTCCAATGAATGTTGCCAGTGTCCCTACATTGAGCGCACTACACAGATGGAGTACCTCGTCCTCACCATTGATTCACACTCAAATAATTGCAAACAAAATAAGATGCACTTTTTATCACGCATACTACTTTTGGTCAACGAAACTTCAGATACCTTGCAACAAGACTTTATAACATTCTTCCATATAGAGTAAAAAAATGTGATTCTCAAAAATAAATCAAAAATAACATAAAAATTTGGATAAAAAATAATAATTAGGCCTTTACCGGCGCGCTCACCCAAATTCGAAATTAACTAATGTACTGATTAAGTAAGTGTAGGTATGTTAATAAGTAATATAAATTAACTTATAAATTACTGCCTCAACTACATTCATAATCGACTGTCAAATTTGTGTGATTGTCTACAGCTGCAATTGCTTTTTCTACGGGCTGATGTGTCAGCTGTCGCCGATTTCAACTAGTTTAATCCCTTGTTTGCCGCTCGTGCACCGGTGTGTCATGAGATTTTACGCGCGATTTTGACCCTTATGTATAAAGAAAGTGTATGAAGAACACGGTCAGAATCGCTTGCTCTATTATCGCCCTTTACCATAGCGAAACCTGCAATGCGCCTAGTCACTCCAAATAATTTATATTAATAATTTACCGGAGCGTGGGAATGTGCGCAGTTCTTGCGCATGCGCGGGAAAAATATGTTTATCTACGATTTTGACCCTTCTATGTACAAAATTTGTAAAGGACAGTGTCAGAATCGCTGGACACGAAGTGTCATTGCTGCCGCCGGGTGCCGCGTCGTAATTGGTGGTGCTTTTTGCTGGCCTACCCTGGCAAACACGAAATGCTGTAAGTATACATGATTATTTATTCATTTAATGTACGTTTAAAGTTGTATGCCATTTATTAGACATTTCCGAAGTTTCAATCTAAATACGCATGAATTACTTAGATTGCCCAAATTAAGAACCTAGTAACATAAATAGTTGTTTCTTGTGTAATTACCATACTCTGTGCCTAAAAGTGTGGCGGTTGGTGGAGTACTTATTGTATTTTGTCCCCAAATATTCAATTATTCTGTACGTGTATACTGCCTCAATATCTTTGCCTTAAATAGATTCTTAATTTGGACTAGCGATGTGTAGGTTCAGCTGGAGTGGGCTCTTGAACTCGGGTTCTTCGCGGAAAGCGGATCCCTACTCATTTTTCAAATCGACTACTCCCAGAGAACCCGGTCCAGTACTCGGAACCAAACTCAGAGCTCGGCGGTCTGAGCCACTCGCGAGTCGAGAGCATGGCCCGGGTTAAAGTTTTTTTACGGGCTACGGTTCTGAGGTCCGGCTTCGGTCGAACCCGTGCGTCTCGGTCCGAGCCACTCGCGAGTCGTGAACAGGCCCGGGTTTGAGTTCTTTTGCGGGCTCTGGCTCTTAGGTCCGGCTCCAGTCGAACTTTGTGCGTCTCGGTCCGAGCCACTGGCGAGTCGGGAGTGGCTCCCGGGGCCTGTTCCTAGAACTCAAGTGCTTTTAAAAGGAAGCACGTCTCGGAGGCCTCCGGCAAAATGCAGAACTTACCCTTCTCTAATTTGTACTTCTTCTTCTTCAATGGCGCTACAGCCCATTTCGAGCATTGGCCTCCTTCAAAATAAGCCTTCACCGCCCTCTGTCCTCAGCCGTCGTCTTCCAATCTGCAACATGGAGTAATCCTCTTGCATCCTTCCTGACATCATCTTCCCATCTCAGTCTAGGTCTGCCCGCCTTTCGTTTACCTCCCGGGTGTCCTGTCTCTAATTTGTACAAACTAAGTAATTCATGCGTATTTAGATTGAAACGAAACTTTGCAATTTGTTAAATTGTATGATTCTGAGTTGTCATGGACCTATCATTTGTATCATCATTAATTGTTATGTAAAAGCCCTCAATATGTGTATGTATGTAATAAAATTGACTTTACAAAACACATGTGTCGAGTGACAAAACAAAGAATGTGTCGGCATGTGCCGTGTCGTCCTGTTTTTCAACATTTTCCAGCAAGTGTCCATAAATGTGTTAAATAAAAGACCGGGAGGGACATTGTTACCAATTTGTGGCTAGTGATGGGTTAAATAAAAACTATTTAGTTTATTAAAAAAGATTTATTAGGTTTTATAGTATTTATTATAGCTTGATAAGTTGATATGTCATGTTTAAATAATATTCGTTTGTAAAAATAGGTAAACACTTTTTAAAATTTAACAGAAATTGGGAACCAAATATTAGCAACATAAGCATGGCATATAAAAAAATATATATCCACAAAGTTAATTTCAAATTTCTGATTTTTAAATTCAATTATTCTATTTTAACAAATATTTACTATGTATTTATTATATTGCACATGTAATGAAAACATTTATATTTATTTATTTACGCCCTTTTTCGGGGCTTTTACATAAGTGTGAAATTTACAAATTACACTGTGATTAAATAATATATAAATACTATATATTTCTTCAACAAAGAAATATAATAGGTATTTTGCAACGAAATATATAGTATTTATTGTACATAACTGAAATGCATCAATAACAGTATTTTGTATTTGTTTAAAAATAAATTGAAGATGTCCACTGACTTGGTATAATTATTTCCCTCCAGAATTTCTGCACCAAAATAAATCCTGACTTCTGGTATTACGTAGTGGAATGCGTTATAATTATACATATAAAAGTTCATTAACCCATTGGCCACAAACCCCGGCAACCTGCCAGGTGTGCAACTCAGGTACTTAACCACAAACCCCGGTGCGCTAACGGGCTAGAGTAGGTCCACCAAAAATCAGTAAACGAGCATTACAGCGACATTTTTTAATAAAATTTGAAATGCTGAACTCTCTGTAGGTAATTAATAATTCATTTCGTAGAATTGGAAATAAAATGTTTCTAATGTTTTTTCCCTGATATTTGTGTTCAAAGTTTTGTACGGAGCCAGCAGCCATTTAATTTCTTCAAAATTGTGAGTGGTTCTAGACTTTTGGTAATAACCCTGAACGTCGCTGCTTTCTTTGAGGACTATCATACTAAATTATTTTATTGGATTTAGTATGTATGTATGTAAAAAACAAAAATTATTATCGTTCGATTTATGAATATTATGTTTTTTTGTAACTTTTTTAATAAAAATGTGGAAAAAAACTCACGAAAAAAGAGAAGGTTATATTTGTATCCTTATTTAAACATTTTAAATTTTTTTTGAATGTTTTTTTTTTACCTTAATTCAATATGTAAACAAATTTAAAGAAATTAATTCATTTGAATATACGGTTCAAAAGTTACAATAGATTTAGTACACCAATGCAGGTTTTCCATTTTTTGTACAAAATTAATTCAGTGGTGAAGGTCAATTTTTTAGCTCATTAATTCTGTGGCCAATGGGTTAAAATATCACAACCAATTATAAATCAATTAAAAATAAATAACTCTTCTCTTAAATCTTAGCATTTACTGGAAAAATCTTAAGATTCATCGTGGTATGGGCTTTTACAGTAACATGTATAATATACATTATATATATATATGGTGGTTTATATATATATATATATACATGTTACTAAGCGGGATGTTATTAAGCGGGATGTATATATATACAGGACATGCAGGGAGAAACAATTTATTTCTTTAAATATGGCATTACAACGCACGCATATATATATATATATATATATATATATATATATATATATTAGCTGGCTCCTGGCATGCATTGTAATGCCATATTCAAAGAAATAAATTGTTTCTCCCTGCATGTCCTTTCCCTTTCGTCCCCCTCTCGCATCGCTTTCCCCTTCCACGTTCACCTTCCACCTTCACCACCTACCCTCTCTCCTCTCCCGCTCCCCCGCCCCGACAACCCCCCTCCCGCGTTCCGTATATTCAGTCCCAGTACATTCAGTTTTCAAAAAACTCGCACGCCATCTATTCAGTACCGGATCATCCCTAAGGCAGAGTAGGCAACTGCCTAGGGGCCCCGCATCGGCTGGGGGCCCCGCGCCCCGAGAAAAAATGACTTGCTTCAATGGTTTGACTCTCTATCAGTAAGCAACGGGATGCCGCGCCGGAGTTTTGATCGGCTTAGAAAAGATCTAGCGAGGTACGAAAACACTGGTTAAAATATTATAGAGTAATTAATTCTTCAGACACAGGGTAATAGTTGAGAGATCTCAGGGAAAATCTAGATATCGTCAATTCTAGATATTTATTCCAAATCTGAATGCATTATAAATGCACACCTACTGCTACATTATTTATTTATTTTATGCCCACTTTCATAAGGTTGACAGTAGATTTTATTTAACATAAGTATTTATTTCATTTAATATTATAGAATTTGACGAGTGTGAAGTTTTTTTTGTTAAATTTTTCTTGTGAAGATATTATGAAAATTGTTACTGTTTCATCTCGTGCCGTTTTCATTTTCTCTCCGTCCGCCTAATAGTACCTACCTAAGTAGTAAGTTAAATTCATTGGCGATAATGTCGATTGAAAATGATATTTTGGAAAAGGTCAACTTTCAAGATGTTTTAAACGATTTTGTATCTAAAAAAGTTAGAAGAGTTAATATTTAAACGTCATTGTATTTTTGTTATTCGTTTTTGGGTGTTACGCCGTGTAACCAAAGAAGGAGGTAGCGCAACACGGCATAACATCCCAAAAACTAATAACAAAAATCTTTTGTCCGTGAAAATCTAAAAACATTGTTGTATTTTACTTTACTTTACTTTTATTCGTTAAGCAGCATTACTTAGTATCAAGTAGGTGCCGAGTGTGGCTTTTATTGGTATTTATACTTTTATTCGTTAAGCAGCATTACTTAGTATCAGGTAGGTGCCGAGTGTGGCTTTTATTGGTATTTATTTTGTTTCAGTTTTTTTTTTTTACTTTTTATTTCCAATTATGTGTTTAAAATATAAATGTTATACAAGCTTATCTCCATACCAAGGTGGTCTGGAAGAGATCACAAGAGTGATAAGACCGCTCGTAGTACCGTTTTTTTAAAAAAATATATTTTTGTTTCTACAACGTGTCCAGAAACTTGTAGTACAAGCGAGAAATTAGTGAATCTACATCACACAGAGAACCCAAAAATTTTTTTTTTCGATCTGAGCATTTCGATTTTTTATTATTTTTTTACTTTTTTTCAATTTTTTCGGCAACTAAAGAGTTAAAAAAACTTTAGAGCCTGGTTTAACATTCGATGCATTTTAAAAGACATTACACAAAAAACTTTTTTTCTGATATTTACTGCAAGTGTTCGATTTTTCCAAATATGACCAAAAAAATTCCAACTTAAGACCCGATTTACTCGAAAACGAAAGCTCAAATCAAAAAAATATATCACGAATCGACTCCAATTGTGATGTAGATTGACCAATTTCCCGCTTGTACTACGAGTTTCCGGACACCGTGTATATCTGTTCCTTTTTATGTCTAATAAAGAATTATTGTATTGTATTGCATTCGTTTCAATTTTTTTATTGGATGGGATGATGGCATTACTTCGTAGCCGGCCGGCTTAGTCCAGCAGTAAGACTCTTGACTCGCATTTCGAAGGTCGCGGGATCGAATCCCGGCATGGCAAATACATTTTATTTGATTAAATTGTTTTATTCACAATTTACTCATTTAAAATAATATACATATAGTATATTTGCAGCACGTTCCAGAGTGGAAGATACTCTCAATATCGCCCTGGTGTAAGACCACCATTCAAAATTGAAACATTGCTTGAAATGGCTTTAGCCGTGTTTGGTGATCAGATTTGAATAGCCAGGTACTTCCTCACCTTCCTCCTCCCTATCTCCTTCCTATCCCCACTACCTTCAGCCAAAACATACCCCAATTGGGGATGACATTGTCTCACTGGCTCCAGACGGGAGCAGTTGAGACTCTTGTGCGGTATTCATATAAAACAAAAAAATAATAAAAAAAAAAAAAAAATAATGAATAAAAATACGTTGTGGTAGAAAAATATTTTTGATAGTTTGAAAAAAGTGTAGGTAGGGGCCCCGAGACGTGCACTGCCTACGGGCCCCGACATGCTTAATCCGGCCCTGCATCTATTACAAATTTTATATTCAATTTTTCATTTTCCATATATTACAAATATTCATTTTTGTATATCACAAGAAAAATAATTCAAATTTGGTACCTAACATAGGTACCTATTTAAAATATCTATAATTTTAAAACTCCACAGACAATTTTTTTGTTAAGGCCCCAGTCCACGTTGGCCCAAAGCGCTTGGCCAACGCGTTGGGCCAACGTGTACAGGGCCATTTTGTGTGTATTTGGCATTTGCGGCCAACGCTCGCCGACGAGCTTAGGGTGTCGGTTTTTCGTGCACAAATCAAAGGAATTTGTCGCAAGCCACAAACAGCGTTCACACGTTGGCCGAGCGCTCAGTTTCACACTGTTCACAGACACGCGTCGGCCCACGTCGGCCGGAGCGGACGCTGTTTGTCGCGCTTAATTGTTCCAACAATTGTTTCACGAACATGGCGTCATGGAGTAATGAGGAAATGTTTAGGCTAATTGATTATTATCACAATTAACATATTTTAAATAATACATGTTTAGTTGCGATTTCAGAGTAATGATAATCACACTAATAAAATAATGAGGAATGATTTGTATTTTTGGAGTTTGAAACGAATAAACTCAAAAACTACTGGACCGATTTCAAAAATATCAATATTCATAATAATAATTCATGTTAATATTGAAGGGTTATTTAACCTCTTGAAATATTATTGGACTCTTCTTTTTTTTTACATGAGCTCCACACAGGAGGCTCTAAAGGAAAATAATTTCCCCCAGGGTCTATGTCATCTTTGGGGATGCTGTGTGGAGGGTTGTTTAAGGAAAGGAAGGAGAGGAGAGTTCTGGGAAAAGGGTTTAAGGGGTGGGTAGGAATCTGGCGTTCAGTGTGTCCTGGTCATCAAACCTAGACAAACCGCATCCCATGAACCCGGGTACCCCTGCTTAATCACCAAACGTAGCGAACCACTTGGGGTGATCTATGCCAGGTGTGTTGGTTATCCAATGAAGGTACCCATTCCCGCCTCCCAAATAAGGAACTCCAGTGAAAAATATTATCGCTTTAAAAAAATATGTTCATATAGACCAATAAACGCTGATTCTGAATATATAAGTTTTATTTCATAATATTCAACGTAGAGTTCTTAAAAAATTATTAAAAAGTGCATTTTTTAACGTCTCGTTAAAATACACTGTAAAGTTGGTACGATTGAATGGTTAGCGCTGACGTCACGCGTCACCAGTCATTGTATCACATTGTGTTTGTGATGTATGTGTGTGAGTGTGACGACATGAGAGTGAGACAGCGAGTATGGAGATGTATAAAAGGGATGTACTGGCTGTTGTGCGCTCTCTCCATATTAACCTCTTCAACAATAAACAATGTAACATTAACGGATATTATTTACTACCCGAAGTAGCACATACCACACAAGTTTGTAGAATTATTGTCGTTGGGTAAACCGTGTAACGGGGTACACAGGAGTCCGTGTCAAGGATCAAGGATCAGGTCTAGGATCGGATCATCATCGAGTGGATTAGCCGGAAACCGGGACTTGGTTTCTGTCGCTACAGTCTGGGAAGGAAGACCTCGGAGGAGAGGGTTTGGATCCGCAGCTGTCGGGAGACGGAGCCAGACGGGGACGCTGATTCACGGCTCTGAGTGGCGTGCACGTGGAACATGGACCTCGGAGTGTAGCCTTCTAGAAGTGCTGAGATAAGTAGTCCTGATTATTTTGTTTCAGCTCTTCTCCCAATGGAGGGTGTTTGTAAGAATTTGGGGACGTTCTGTTACAGAACGGGAGACTGGTCATTGTTCAAGGAACGACTGGATCAGGCCCTCATTTTACATGATGACAAAGTTGTGTCACAAGAGCGCAAAAGAGCATTTTTGCTGAGTTGCCTCACCGAAGAAACTTTCTCTTTATTATGTGATTTATGTTTCCCTAAAAAGGTTTCTGTTTGTTCTTTTGATGATTTATGTAAATTATTTGATTCACATTGCAAACCAATTCAAAATATTTTCGGGTCGCGTGAGTTGTTTTATAAGTGTAAATAGCTAGCTAACGAATCTATTAAAGATTACTCTGCTAGGTTGAGAGGACTTAGTTTGACGTGCAATTTTGAATTGAGGTTGGAACCTTGTTTGAAGGACATATTCATTATTGGAATTTTCAATGAAAAATTGAAACATAAGTTGTTCGTTGAGGGGATCAATACTTCTTTTTCGGAATGCATAAAGTTAGCAAGTTCATGGGAACATGTTGTTAATCTTAAGAAAGTTGATTCGAATTTAAATGTTGTGCATAAGGATAGTAATTTTGTCCGTAAATCCAGGTCGGATAGTCCGATCAGATTTAAAAGTGCAGTGCGTAGTAAGACGCCAGTAAATGTTGCATTAAAAAAATGTTTTTTGTGCGGAAAAACGAGTCATTTGCAAAAGGATTGCTGGAAGAATATTTTTTGTAATCGATGCAATAAATCGGGTCATCCTAGTAATTTATGTAAAAGCAGTAAAATTAATGTAGTTAATAAAAATAAACGATTGAATTCGGTTTTTATGTTACATGACGGCGCGGGGCCGGAACCGATATTCGTAGATCTGATTATTGGTAACACTGTTTTGCGAGCGATTGTTGACACCGATGCAGAAATTAATGCAATTCCTTACGAAGTGTATTTAAAAGATTTTGTTTCCTATGAATTGGAAAGATGCGATATTCAATTGTCAGGATATGACGGGAAACGTTTAAATATTATAGGTAAAGTTAATTTAAGTGTGTTATTTTTAAATAAAAGTGTGGATACGCAGTTCGTAATAATTAAAAACGATAATTCTACGATTGTTGGTAGAAAATTTTTACAAGTTTTCGGTATCGGATTGAGTGGAATAAATTCAGTAAAAACGAAAAGAATTTTCGTGATAGTTTAAAGAAAAAATATGCTCATGTGTTTTCAGAAAAATCGGGTAGGCTTATAGGTTATGAAGCTAACATCGAAGTTATTTCGGAGTTCAGGCCAAAGTTTTTAAATCCAAGACCGTTACCTTTTAGTTTACGTGGTAAGGTAGAGGAGGAATTAAATAAGATGTTACGTGAAGATATAATTGAAAAGGTAGAAATAAGTGATATGGCTAGTCCGATTGTTGTTGTAAAAAAAAAGACGGTTCAATTTGAATTTGTACCGATTTTAAAACCACATTACACCCTAGGTTAGCGAAGTTGAAATACCCATTGCCTCGTATAGAAGATTTAATTTAATTTTTAAATGGTGCAAAATTTTTTTGCTAAAATAGATTTGCGTAATGCCTTTGGGCAGATTTCGTTGAACGAGAAGTCGAGGAAATTATTCGCGTATAAAGTCTTGCCTTTCGGTTTGAGCACAAGCCCAGCAATATTTATGCAAGTCATTTCGGCGGTAGTCGGCAGACTTCGTAACGTTCGTGTATTTCTAGATGATATTTTGTTGTTTGGAAATTCTAAAGAGGAATTATTTTCTATTTGTGAATCAGTACTTAGCAAGTTAAGTGATTGTGGTTTAACTATTAATGAAAATAAGTGGTCTTTTCTAGAAACAGAGATAGAATATTTAGGGTTTAGAATTTCGCAGAAAGGAGTTATGCCCTTAGAAAATAAAATTTGTGCGATTACTCAAATGGCAGTACCGAAAAATATTTCGGAACTTAGGAGTTTACTCGGGGTTATTTCTTACTATAGATCTTTTATTCATAATATTTCAGGTATTTTGTCTCCATTGTATAACTTGTTAAAAAGGGGAGTAAAATATGTATGGTCTAAGGAATGTAATATTGCGTTCGAGCGAGTTAAGAAACTGCTGACGTCAGATAATATTTTAGTGTATTTTGATCCAAATTTACCGATTAAACTTATTTCAGACGCGTCTGACAGAGCTTTGGCAGCGGTAATTTGTCACGTATATGATAATGGTTTAGAGAGACCTATCGCATTTGCTAGCCGTTTATTGTCAGAAACAGAATTAAAGTACTCTATTTTAGATAAGGAAGCGTATGCTATAATCTTTGGATTGAAGAAATTCTTTCAGTACTTATACGGCAATAAATTTGTTTTAGCTTGCGACAATAAATCATTAGTACACATTTTGAACACGGATAAGCAAATCCCCGTGTTGGCCGCTAACCGTTTGCAGCGGTACGCTTTAATATTACAAACTTTTGAGTATAGTATAGAGCATATTAAATCAGGTGATAACAAAGCCGATTTCTTATCACGGATGCCGATTAATAATAAGAATAATTTAGATGTTTGTAGCGACGATATTGATGGTAGCGATTATTTTTTAAATTATATTGATAGTTTAAACATGAATATAATCGAATCAGAGCTTTTGAATATAATCGAGTCAGAAACAACATTAAATGCGGAAACAATGAAACAGTTTTCGATTAATGATGTAAATATAGCGAGCATTATCGAGTTCGTAGCTAATGGTTGGCCGGATAAAAAGTTTTTAAAGGATGATTTATTGAAATTCTGGTATTTTAGGAATAAATTATCGACTTATAATTCATGTTTATTTTATAATAATAAATTTGTAGTTCCAACGGAATTAAGGGAAATTATATTGAATTTTTTACATCAATCGCATTTAGGCATTGTAAAATCGAAAAGTCTTGCTCGAAATTATTTTTTTTGGCTCGGAATGAACAATGATATAGAAGCAACTGTGAAACAGTGTGCTCGATGCATGGAATGTTTACCTACTCCGTGTAAAGGTGAGTTGGCACCTTGGCCAATCAATGGTTTAATCTGGAGTAGATTGCATATTGACTTCATGGGACCTTTGGGAGGTCATAATTTTTTAATAATTGTTGATGCAACTACAAAATGGATAGACTGTCATATTGTAAATAAAGTTGATTCGTTTTGTACAATAAAAGTTTTGAAAAAATTATTTTCTATGTTCGGAATCCCGGAACAAATTGTAAGTGACAATGGTACAGCTTTCACATCGACAGTTTTTAAGGAATTTTGTCATAATTACAATATAGAATCATTGACTTCAGCTGTACAGCATCCTGCTTCTAACGGTTTAGCTGAAAATGGGGTTAAAACAGTGAAGAATTTTTTGATAAAAGTTATGGTAAATAATAAATTTCCTACTGATTTTGAAGATAAACTTTTAACGTTTTTAGTTGATATTAGAAATACGCCTTCAATGTCTACGGGCATTGAGCCTAGTAAATTAATGTTGGGTAGGAAGATTAGATCAATTTTTAATATGATTATTCTAATAGTGGATAATGTTGAGAGTCAAGGTTTTAAAGGGATTGACGACACGGTTAAAAACAAAATGTTATTGAGCCAGCATAAACAGAAAAAGTATTATAGAGGAAGAAAATTTAAAAAGTACTTTGATGTTGGTTCTAAAGTTTTAACCAGGGATTTAAGAAGTAATAATAATAAATGGATTTTAGGGAAAATTTTTAATTTGATAAAGATTGGGGAATAGGATTTATTTAGTTAAAATCATGTCTACGGGACAAATTTGGAAACGCCACCATGATCAGATTTCAGAGAGGAAGGTTAGGTGGGGGGAGTATGACAGGTCTGATGATTTGCTGGACCTGGGTCCACTCTCGGATGTGGACATGACCAAGTTTCCTAATTCCTCTGATTTTTGCAGGTCACCTACACCATGGGAGGGGAGGTTACGCCCTCGAGGTCAACGCCCATGCTACACGGATTGAAGATCAAGGATATAATTACATATACCGAAATGAAATATTTAAATACTTGTTTTATATACATTTGAGAATAAAATATATATGTAATTATGATTTAAGTGTGGGGGTGTGATGTATGTGTGTGAGTGTGACGGCATGAGAGCGAGCAGCGAGTATGGAGATGTATAAAAGGGATGTACTGGCTGTTGTGCGCTCTTTCCATATTAACCTCTTCAACAATAAACAATGTAACATTAACGGATATTATTTACTACCCGAAGTAGCACATACCACAGTATTGAAATCAATTGAAATATAGGTATGGCCCAAGCCATCAGTATTAACAACATTTCATGTTATTCTTTATTTCATACTGTTTATAGAGATTTAGTTGTTATGTTAATTGAAACAATATTTAAGCCTTAATAATTCAGTATCAAAAATAGAGGTACCTCTATTAGTTTATCTCAATTATTTAAAATATTCAAAAACTACTGCACAAAAAAAATAGTAATGCTTCTTCTAGGGAGAATACTTCGAACAACGGAATTTCAAAATGGCGGTAGTTGATCAGCTGATTTCCCGATCATATACTAATTTTTCACGAGTGATGACGTCACACGATTTACCATATTTCCGGTGGTTTTCGGGGGGTCTTGAAAAATTAAAACTTTGACAATTATTTTAACTATTAAAACTAACTCTAAAAATAAAAATAAAAATGCAGTTATTTAAGTTAGAAGGTCATTATTTATAAAATAAAATAAAAAAATTGGACTGGAGTTCTCTATTGAGTTAACGTGTTTTGTTATTTTTTATAAATTTTGTTGGTTTTGTAGAAGTAATGTATGGAACGTGTCGTAGGAATCCGTGTGCATCTAACGAGTGCGCGAAAGCTTTTGACAACCATGGAAATTCAAGAATGGAATTTACGCTCCCACAGAGTACCATGCCGCCAGCACGACAATCTGAGAGCTGCTATTGGCTAGCGGAATTATGTGCATGTGGTGCCCCTTCCAAATGACTTGTCTACAACGCTATTATGTCCTTTAACTAACTAATCAATTGAAAACATAAATGAAATTGATAATGAATACATGCAGCAGCCTCATTGGACTGGAAAACACATCTGAATAACCACCTAATGCTTCCACAAGGGACTCCAGACAGCAATGATCAACGCCAAGGAAATGGCTGACTATTTACGTCACCCCCACCATGCGACCAGCCGAGCCACTATTGGTCAATTCTGAACAAAGGAAAAATCTGAATCGTAAATATTTACGACAGCGAATTCATCTTCCGAAAAATTTGGAGCTCAATTTCGAGAAATTGGGAATAATTTGGATCAAGAAATAAACATCATCACCTAAAAATGAGTATGTACTACAAAAACAACCCAAAAACTGACGTCTATCAGTGATTGTTGCACTTTAAGAAAAATATTTACTGTTTAAAATTGTACCTTATATCACATATGTATACTTGTACCTTTTCTTGTAAACACAATAAAAATGATGTGAAGCTTTGGGATCCTGAGTTGGTAAAATCTTGGCAAAAACTATCACACATAATTTTAACACAGCTGACTTCCAATCGTAGCGACCAGGGAAATTACCTAAAACAAGTACCTTAGAAAAATTAAGGAGGTTCTGTCCCCCAAAAGTCCGACCTGAGTTTGTCCTATAAAAATAGAAGTCAAACCGGTAGGAAGTCAGTTCAAAACTATCAGCCAAGAAGAAACAATACCTACTCAAGATACCAACAGTCTCCAAGTTCAAACCTCTTTTCAAGTGTTTTAATCAGTCTTAGATTCAGTTTACCTCTCCCAGTATCCCAGTAACCTAAAATCCTAAAAACCCCAGTCTCCCACAGTCTCCAAAGTGAAAAATATTTATTTTAATCCAGTACTCAAATCAGTTTTGCCATTATACCTAGAAGCATTTTTTGTCAAAGTAGTAAATTCATTTAAAAGACCAGTGGCATTCCAAAATCCACTGGCGTACCAAACTCCATTGGCGTGTCATTGTGGCCAGCTCCCTATTATATTTAGTTTATGTACAAACGTCTAGTACATTTGGTCCTTCGAGCCGGATCCACACATAACACGCCTTCAGTCTTACCCAGTGGAAATGCCGTCTCTTCGCAGTGGCCGTAAGACCCCGACATCTTCCGAAACATCGCTGTCTAAACCTAACGCCCCGGGAACAAGCCGAAACATGCCAGTGGCACCCCGTCGGACCCCGGGCCCACGCACCGTAGACATCGATGAGACGCCATCCAGCGGAACCCGCCACGATCTATCTGGTGCGAACCCTGCCAGGAACCCTGACCTCATCACTCTTGACCAACCTGCTCCAGAATGTGTCGCCAAGAGCCTTCACGGATCCAACAGTAAAAGCAGCGAAACAACTTCTGAATCAACTGAAGACTCCCTGCGATTGCTGCGCCGAGAGATGCGCATCCGGGACAGACGTCACGCCAAGCAGACAACCAATCTGCTCGCAGCCCTGAACGCTGCAACACGCCAAGCAGTCAGCCAACCTACCCAGGAGCCCGCACCAACCAGCCCGACCCTGCGAGCCAACCTCGGTCAGGCAGTAATTCAAACCCAGGCACCAACCGGCCCGTCTACGAACGAGTTCGCAACGAGATATGCCACTCGAGTACACACGTCAGACGGCCCGTCTACCGGAGAGTTTGCAACGAGATATGCAACAACTCAAGTGCACGCACCAACCGGCTCTTCTACTAATGAGTTCGCAACGAGATATGCCACTCAAGTACACAAGCCAGCCGAAGAGTTTGCAACGAGATATGCAACTACTCAAGTGCATGCACCAACCGGCCCTTCTACTAATGAGTTTGCAACGAGATATGCCACTCAAGTTCACAAGCCGGCCGAAGAGTTTGCAACGAGATATGCAACTACTCAAATGGACACACCAGCCGGTCAGCCTACCAATGAATTTGCTGTAACCGATCCAACCGGATACGCCGCCGCCGCCACCCAAGAGTACACACTACTGACGGGCCCTGCGAAGAACATCCCTACGGCCGAATACAGCCATATCGGACCCGAGCGCCCACTTTACAACACAGCAGGGTACCAGCATCAGCCAGCCTCCTCCGGCCAGGATTCCCCATTATTTACACCACCGCACACAGCCAATCAGACAGCACGGCACACCCGAGAATGGTTGCAGCATGGCAACGACCCACTGGCCCAGATCGCCTCTGTGATGGCAGAGGCCCTTCGCTCTTCCAGAACGCAAGATAGCCCCCGCACATTAGAAGATGATTCAAGAATGGCTGCCCTCATTGCCAGGCAATCCACAGCAAAAGATTTGCCTACCTTCTCCGGAGACCCCCTGGAGTGGCCCACCTGGAAGGCGCAGTACGCTCAATCCACCGCCACCTGCCAAATGACTCCAAGCGAAAATCTCATTCGGCTGCAGCGCGCCCTCAAAGGCAAGGCACGAGATACCGTGGGTCCCCTACTAATGGATCCTGCGCAAGTCCCAGAGATCATCAGCGTCCTCGAGCAGCGATACGGCAGCGCTAACTCCATAGCAAAATTTATGCTAGACAAGGTTAAAAAACTACCTTACCTCACGACCGAGGTATCACTCGAGGACCTGGCAGATTTCTCCGGAACGGTACAAAACCTGGTGGCATCTCTCCGGATCCTGAAAACCGAAGGTTATCTCACCAATCCTGCATTAATGAATGACGTCACTGACAAAATGCCAAGTTCCCTGCGTCTGGCATGGCTAATCGAGATCCGCAAACAACACGCTCCGGCCACCATAACCCAGCTCGCTGCCTTTCTGAAAGAGGTGTCAAACGCAATTCCAAACAGTGGGATGGTGGACCACATACGATCTCGACCACGCCGTGAACAAATACATGCCGGGTACCAGGAGGAAGAAGAGAGTGATCGCATGCGACTTCTACCGAGCCATGAGCAAATACATGCCGGACATCAAGAAGAAATCAGGGATGGCCCAAAAGAAAAGATTGCCCCCATAAAACGCAAAGTAAACGAGGAACATACTTACCCTGGACCAAGCCGAAAAAGAAAAACTGCTGATGAAAGCTGCGCCCAATGTGGCGGCGATCATAAAACCCGCGAATGCAAAGAATTCGCAGCCAAAGATGTTGAACTCCGATGGGAAACTGTACGCACGGGAAGATTATGCCGCAAGTGCTTAGAAAAACACCACTCACGAAGCTGCAAAATAAACCAATGGTGCAAAGTAGGAGATTGCAGATCCCCACACCACCCCCTGCTACATAATCCCGAGTTCGTACGAAAAAGCGCCGTGGAAAATGTCAATTTGTGACGCCAGGACTCCGGACAGAGAGTACTATTAAAAATTGCGCCAGTCATATTAAGCGCTCCAAACAAAGAAGAAGTGTCAGTGTTCGCTCTCCTGGATGAAGGATCCACAGTAACACTTGTCGACGCTGACACCGCAATACAAGTCGGAGCAAACGGCCCAGTTCACGGACTGCGAATCCACGGCGCGAAAGGAATGTGCACCTCCGACAATCTCTCCCAACGAGTGAGACTAAGAATACGAGGTGCAGGCAACAGTAATACATTCCACATATCTGCCAGCACAATAAGCAACCTCAACCTGCCGGAGCAACAGACCCAAGGAAGGTCGGTCGTCCCGAAGCTGCTAATAGGCCAAGATAACGCTCACCTGATCGTGTCAAGGGAAGTTCGTGAATGCAATGATACTACGCGAATAGCATCACGCACCGCACTAGGATGGATCGCTCATGGGGGAGTCAACCCCAGAGATAATAACACGACCACCACTTTGGCACTACAACCAGAAACGGCCGCAGACATACAGTTGAGGGAGCTAGTAAAAACCAACTTCGCCATCGACTCCCTCGGAGTAACATCAGCCACCAGAGTCAATGCAAGCGAACAACAGGCAATTGCACTTATGAATGCAACTACCCGTCCTCTTCCTGTAGGAAGGTGGGAAACCGGTCTACTATGGCGCAAACCAGAAGCCACGTTACCTGACAATCGGCAGTGTGCGCTGAAACGACTTCTGTCCCTGGAGAAAAAGCTAGAAAAAGACAAAAATCTAGCAGTGGCCTACAACGACAAAATAAATCAACTTATCAACAAAGGCTATGCCAAGAAGTTATCAAGCCATGAAGCTTCCACCACCACACCTCGCAAATGGTACCTGCCCCACTTTGCAGTAATCAACCCAAATAAGCCAGGAAAAATCAGAGTGGTGTTCGATGCCGCAAGCCGATGCCGAGGAACCTCCCTCAACGACCAGCTGCTTACTGGTCCTGACCTGCTGTCCTCCCTCCTGGGGAATATAATACGCTTCCGGGAAGGAAACATCGCTATTGCTGCAGACATCAAAGAAATGTTCCTGCAAATAAAAATAAGGCGAGAAGATCAGTCGTCCCAGCTATTCCTGTGGAGGACATCACCCCATCACGAACCAGACACCTATCAAATGTCATCGATGATGTTCGGAGCCACCTGTTTCCCAAGCAGTGCCCAATTCGTCCGAAATAAAGTGGCTGAAACATACGAGCACGAGTACCCGACCGCCGCAAAAGCCGTACGCACCAAGTTCTACATGGACGATTACCTAGATGCAGCAGACACACCCAATGAAGCTGCCGCACTCGCCCAAAGTGTAAGTGCCCTGCTCGCGAAAGGAGGGTTCCACTTGACAAATTGGGCGTCCAACAGCCCGGCGGCCCTAGCTAGCGTACCTATAGAAGACCGTGCCAGCTCCACGATACAAATCAGCAGCGGAGGTCCGGAAACAGAGCGAGTGCTTGGTTTAATCTGGGACCCCACCACAGACCGCTTCCTGTACTCATTTCGTGAGGCAATCTCCCACGACACGGCCACACAACCTACCAAGCGGCAACTATTATCTATAGTAATGAAGATCTTCGACCCAGTCGGCTTCGTTGCCTGCCTTACCATCAGATCTAAGATGCTACTGCAAGCAGTGTGGCGCTCAAGCGTCGGCTGGGATGAACCCATTGCCCCTGAACACGCCCAGAGATGGACAGACTGGCTAAATCTGTTGCACACGAACAGCATCTCAATCCCGAGACGTTGCCTCTACAACAAACTAAACAACGTAACACTACACCTTTTCTGCGATGCATCCGAGCAAGCTTGCTGTGCCGTGGCCTACTTCACCGAAAAAATAGATGGATCCTTACGAGTAACATTCCTTGCAAGTAAATGCAAGGTAGCGCCACTGAAGCCTCTCTCCATTCCACGCCTCGAGCTTCAAGCCGCCCTCATAGCAGCGAGACTAGCCCAGACGATCCAAAAAGAAAGCAAAGCCCTGATATCCCGCACCTGCTTCTGGACAGACTCCACAACTGTACTATGCTGGTTACGCACCGACCCACGCGCCTACTCAACCTTTGTGGCAAACCGATTGGGGGAAATAGACGAACTAACCAACATACCCGACTGGAAATGGGTACCCACAAAACTCAATCCCGCTGACATAGGAACACGAGACTTAGAGGTACCAGACTTAACACCAGAAGGAAGATGGTTTACTGGCCCAGCCTTTCTCACTTCCCCGGAGGGTGCGTGGCCAAAAGAACGGGCACCCGCCCACAGGCCTGACGACCTGACACTAGAAGTCAAACCTCACTACGTTGGCCTTGTGTCCACCAGGGGCGAAGCACTCCCATCAGTAGAGCGGTTCTCCTCATGGCACCGGCTGATTCGCTCCACAGCTTGGATCCTCCGATTTATCAGACGATGCAAGATGGGGCCCAATAAACCAGTAGAAGGCCCACTACTAGCCGATGAGATAAAAGCAGCAGAACACAGATGGATCAAAAGGTCCCAGGAAGACGCTTTCACAACTGATCTACACATCATCCGACAAGGTCAAAAACTGCCTGCTGGCAGCCGCCTCAACTCCCTGAACCCATTCTTTGGACCAGATGACCTACTACGAATGGGGACCCGACTACAAGCCTTGGAAAGAACAAAGAGTGTGGCCCGAACTCCCATAATACTGGACGGCGACGAACCCTACACTCGACTTCTTATCAGTCACTACCACAAAGAGGCGGATCATCCTAGTACTGAGAAAACAGTAGCAGAAATACGCAATCATTTCTTCATAATACGACTACGCACAACAAGCAGGAAGATAACGCACGCCTGCCCCACTTGCTTCATACGACGCAGCAAACCGACTCCACCTCTGATGGGCGCATTACCACCACCCCGCCTGATGCATCACGTCCGCCCATTCACACACTGTGGGCTTGACTATTTCGGCCCTATGGCTATCACGGTCGGTAGGCATCGAGGAAAACGATATGGAGCCATCTTCACCTGCCTCTCGACACGCGCCATTCACCTAGAACTAGCCGCTTCACTGACTGCTGACTCGGCCATCATGGCCCTGCAAAGAATGACCGCCCGCAGAGGACAACCAGCAGCCATGTACTCGGACAACGGGACAAACTTTCACGGAGCTGACACCGAGATGAGGGACGCCCTGCTGTCAATAAGTCAAGACGCCAGAATGATTGACGCAATAGCTACCCAGGGCATCGAGTGGCACTTCATACCACCACTAAGTCCGCACATGGGGGGAGCTTGGGAAAGATTAGTACGATCAGTAAAGAAAGCCCTAAGCGCTACACTAAAGGAAAGAGCACCAAAAGAAGAAACGCTACGCACCGCACTTGCAGAAGCTGAGTTTGTGGTAAATAATCGTCCACTCACCCACATTTCAGTTGACCCACGTGATGAAGAACCTCTAACACCCAACCACTTTTTGCTAGGGTCAGCCGGGAAGCGCCCTCAATTATCCTTCTACGACAAAAAAGAAGAGGAAACATGCCTACGCCGCCAGTGGCGCATCGGACAACAACTTGCAGACACCTTCTGGAGGCGATGGCTGCGGGAATACCTACCTACCATGGCTGTCCGGCAAAAATGGCACCATCCAACTACACCAATTAAGAAGGATGACCTAGTGATCATCATGGACCCAGCACTGCCTCGAAACAGTTGGCCACGTGGCCGTATCATCGAAGCAATACCTGCAGCTGATGGACAAGTCAGAACTGCCCGGATCCAAACCAGCACTGGGATATACGTAAGGCCGGCAGTCAAAATCATTCTGCCTGCCACGCCAGCAACTGATGAAACTGTACACTCTGCGAAGACACCCGACTCAAAACTCAGACATCGGAAAAGGACACGCCCGACGAAGTAGCTGAGCACAGTCGAGACTGCACTGAGGGGAGTGTATGGAACGTGTCGTAGGAATCCGTGTGCATCTAACGAGTGCGCGAAAGCTTTTGACAACCATGGAAATTCAAGAATGGAATTTACGCTCCCACAGAGTACCATGCCGCCAGCACGACAATCTGAGAGCTGCTATTGGCTAGCGGAATTATGTGCATGTGGTGCCCCTTCCAAATGACTTGTCTACAACGCTATTATGTCCTTTAACTAACTAATCAATTGAAAACATAAATGAAATTGATAATGAATACATGCAGCAGCCTCATTGCAGGGCCGGATTAACCAAGTCGGGGCCCCTAGGCAATCCACGTCTCGGGGCCCCTTTGCCAATAGTGGACTAGAGGGGGGGGGGGGGGGTCGAAGTGGACTCCAAAAGCCTCCTTGTTCCCTTGATCAAATCCTTATCAAAGCTTTTAGGGGGGGGTTCAAAGTTTTCCTGAGGATAATTCAACCTACAAACTGTTTAAAACAGTTTCATATAAAATGCTGTATCTCCATCAATTTTCTCATTTTCCTCAAATGGTGAGAGCATTATTAACAAATGCATCTTTCAGAAAATGAATAAAAAAAAATAACAATTTTTTTTGCAGTGTCCTTAAAGCCTTGTCTAGGATTTGATTAAGGGTACACGGAGGCGTTTGGAGGCCCCCCAGAGTTAGAGGCCCATGTGAACTGAATAAAAAACATGTAAAATTACATCAACTTCACTAAAGGGGGGGGGGTGGGGGGTTCATTCAACTTTGCCGCCCTGGGCTTCTGACGGGCTTAGTCCGCCACTGCACTTTACCCTTTTCTAACTTCCAAAATTATTTTTTTTCTACCAAAACGTAATTTTATTGATAATTAATCTGTTCTTTTACTACATTACGAAAGGTATGCCATTTCCCCACTCAATAAAAAAACGAAAACAATACAATAACCATTTTTTGAACATAAAAGGACACATACATAGAAACAAAAATATATATTATTAAAAAAAATATTACAATGAGCCGTCTTGTCACTAATCTGTCTGATCACTTCCAGACATCCTTTCCCAAAGAATTTTAGCAAGCAGATAGGTAGTGTATACTAAAGCTTGTACAATATTTATATTTGAAACATATAATTAGAAATAAAAGCAAAAAATTAAACAAAACAAATGCCAATATAAACCATACACGGGACCTTCAATCACTTCAGATACTAAATAATGTTGCAACAAATAGAAGGAAAGAAATGTAAAATACAACTATGTTTATATATTTTCTTTAATTATAGTCTTTTTATTTATTATTTGTGCGTGATGTGAACATTAGTTATTTATTGGGTTATAACCTAAATATTATAATTTGTTGTTTTCTTTAAAGCATGTACCTAATGTTATTAACCTGTAAATGTTCCTAATAAAAAAATTAAAACATCTTGAAAGCTGACTTTTTCCGAAACTTCGTTGCTCACTAATTGAAGCAAGTCATTTTTTCTCGGGACGCGGGGCCCCTAGCCGATGCGGGGCCCCTAGGCAGTTGCCTACTCTGCCTTAGGGATAATCCGGTACTGCCTCATTGGACTGGAAAACACATCTGAATAACCACCTAATGCTTCCACAAGGGACTCCAGACAGCAATGATCAACGCCAAGGAAATGGCTGACTATTTACGTCACCCCCACCATGCGACCAGCCGAGCCACTATTGGTCAATTCTGAACAAAGGAAAAATCTGAATCGTAAATATTTACGACAGCGAATTCATCTTCCGAAAAATTTGGAGCTCAATTTCGAGAAATTGGGAATAATTTGGATCAAGAAATAAACATCATCACCTAAAAATGAGTATGTACTACAAAAACAACCCAAAAACTGACGTCTATCAGTGATTGTTGCACTTTAAGAAAAATATTTACTGTTTAAAATTGTACCTTATATCACATATGTATACTTGTACCTTTTCTTGTAAACACAATAAAAATGATGTGAAGCTTTGGGATCCTGAGTTGGTAAAATCTTGGCAAAAACTATCACACATAATTTTAACACAGCTGACTTCCAATCGTAGCGACCAGGGAAATTACCTAAAACAAGTACCTTAGAAAAATTAAGGAGGTTCTGTCCCCCAAAAGTCCGACCTGAGTTTGTCCTATAAAAATAGAAGTCAAACCGGTAGGAAGTCAGTTCAAAACTATCAGCCAAGAAGAAACAATACCTACTCAAGATACCAACAGTCTCCAAGTTCAAACCTCTTTTCAAGTGTTTTAATCAGTCTTAGATTCAGTTTACCTCTCCCAGTATCCCAGTAACCTAAAATCCTAAAAACCCCAGTCTCCCACAGTCTCCAAAGTGAAAAATATTTATTTTAATCCAGTACTCAAATCAGTTTTGCCATTATACCTAGAAGCATTTTTTGTCAAAGTAGTAAATTCATTTAAAAGACCAGTGGCATTCCAAAATCCACTGGCGTACCAAACTCCATTGGCGTGTCATTGTGGCCAGCTCCCTATTATATTTAGTTTATGTACAAACGTCTAGTACAAGTAATATAAATAAATATTATTTTTTCACATACTTCGATTACTGTTTTTTATTTATTTATTTAACACGTGTTAACTGCCCGAATAATAAGCAAATAACAATAAACAATCGATTTTTAACATGTCTAAAAACCGAAGATTCGGTTTCGGTTTCGGTAGAAAGTCCTGTTTCGGTCGAACACTAATAATGCTAATTCATATCAATATTGATGGGTTATTTAAACATCTTGAAATATTATTGGACTGTTCTATAGTAGTAGTCTGTAAGTATACCTACCAAAAAAAAATATTTCAGGTTAATGATGCTTGGAGTAGAATAGCAGATAATATGAATATTCCACTAACTGAATTTAAAAAAGAGTCTGGCTACATACAGAATACATCGCTACATAGGTATATTGCAGCGGCCCCGCTAACGTCCATCTCCATCCAGCGACCAATGCAGAATGAGACACGCCAACGTGTGAATGGTACCAAAAAATCTGGCCAACGCGTTGGCCGTGCGCGTTGGGCCAACGTGGACTGGGGCCATTACAAAAAAATATATAGCTTAGCTGCCTGCTAAATTCCATTCACCAAACGAAGTTAAAATAGTCCTTCAGTTTTCTGAAATTATCCAGTTTTCTGTGCAATTTTCTTAATTTTTCTTTCCATAAGAACCTTCTACAAAGCATTAGAAACTTAAAAAAAAAAGATTAATGGAATAGGTAAAGTCATTCTGAAGTTATGGCGTGACCAAGGGGAACAGGGATTTATTTATATATATAGATAAATAAATAAATAATGTGATGTAATTAATAAAAATGTATTTTTTGTTTGAAAAAAAAAACAGTTATTTAAATTTCTACCCTGTTTACCCCCAAGCTCTTTGAAATTCACATATAAATGCAGATTCGCAGACTGTCTAGAATCCAGAAAGAATTGCACTGAACGTGCCCAAATGATTTAAAGAGGGGTACAGCCGTTTATCAATCCAATGCGCAGTTGCTAAAATGCACTGAAGTCGGTTAAAGCCAGGTACAGATTGCTGTAACGTAACACGCAATGAAAGAATTTGCCGTCAACATTGCCGCAATGTATCATGCAATGTAACAGAATTCCCGTAGTGTGGACGCCTTGCGCGCACGAACGCGCACACTCCGCGCGCGAACAGAGCATTTCAACTCGTGCGCGCCGCAATCCACAAAGCTTCGGTTTTTTTGCCGAATACAAAGGGGCGCGCAGTGTGCGCGTTGCGTTAGTGTGGACGGGTTGTTTGTGTCTATACGGCAGAACGTGCGCGAACAATGGAGGACTTGTTCTCGGCAGACTGAGCTATGTTCACTGCGCGCATGCCGGAAACAGATGCGAGTAGGTACATGCTCGGTTCGTGCGCGCGCTGCGTCCACACTTATGAAATGTTCCTTTCATGTTACATTGCATGTTACGTTACAGCAATCTGTACCCGCCTTAATAGTTCCTCAACGAACTGTCGCTTGACATCACATGGCTTAGTAAATAGCGAGACACCGTCGCGTGCAGATAGTACGTGCTTTGAACCTGCAACCCTTAGGTCTGGAGTCAAGTCATTCAAAGTTCTAGCACAAATAGGTTTTATATCTTTTTGTTGTGAGATATCTGATAAACTCGAGTAAATTTTTTTTTGAAAAGCAAATTTTTTTGCATATTAACAAGAAAAACAATTGCTTAACCCATTGGCCACAAACCCCGGCTGCCTGTCGGGTGTGCAACTCACGTACTTAACCACAAACCCCGGCGCGCTGACGGGCTAGAGTAAAAAAAACGGAAAACGAACACGACAGTGACATTTTTTAATAAAATTTTAAATGCCGAAAGCTCTGTAGGTGATTAATCATGCATTTCGTGGAATTGGAAATAATATGTTTCTTATCTTTTTTCCCTAATATTTGTGTTCCAAGTTTTGTATGCAGCCAGCCGCCATTAAATTTCTTCAAAATTGCGAGTGGTTCTAGGCTTTTGGTAGTGACCCTGAATGTCCCTGATTGCTTTGAGGACTATCATACCAAATTATTTTATTAGTTATTAGTAAACATGTGTGTAAAAAACAAAAATAATTAATGTTAGATTTATGAATATTCTATTTTTTCACATCTTTTTGAAGAAAAATGTGAAAAAAAACTTACGAAGAAAGAGAAGGTTATATTTGAATTCTTATTTACACATATATTAATATTTTTTTAATTTTTATTTTTATAAATTTCTTTACCTCAATTCAATATGTAAACAAATTAAAAAAAATTCATTTGTATGGTTCAAAAGTTACAATAGATTTAGTACACCAACGCAGTTTTTAAATATTTGGTACAAAATTAATTCAGTGGTGAAGGCTAATTTTTTAGCACATTATTTATTCTATGGCCAATCAGGATTTCAAAATTTAATAATCTTTTAAAAGCATCTGATCAAACATTGCAATATCAGAGTGATCTTTGCCCAAACCACATATCAACTCATCTCGTATTTCTAAGTATGTTTTCTTACACGCACACGTTTTTCTCAATTCAAGTAAGCAGATAATTTTTTTACGAGTTTCGCGAGTGTCTGCATGCTCTGGTCCTAGAGATGTGTGCTGACACCTATAAACATCTAGATATATTTTAAATGTTTTATCAAACTGATTTTGCCCGGTCAAAGCATTCCCCATATTTAGCTTGGCCTTCAACGAATCCGAATGCAGCGGACCTAAGAGTTTCTTTTTTGCATCGTAAACTTCTTCAAATAATTTGTAAGCCCTTTCATAATCTCCTTGGCTCATCAACATTGCGGCAGAATTACCCAGCACACTGGAAGTTAGTGGATCATCAGGCTGTAAAACTGTCAAACACTTTTTGTAGGTCTCTTGGTTCAATATGATGGCTTCTTCATACTTTCCCAACTGATCGAGCGTTGTGGCTAGGTAAGACCGCGTGTACAAGACATCTGTGTGGTTTTCACCCAATGTTTCTCTTTGAGCGTCATAAACTTCTTCGAACATATCCAGAGCTTCCTGGTATCTCGCTTGTTTCGCTAGAATTAAAGCGATGTTACTTCTGATACGGAGAGTGGGTTCTTCTTTTGCACCCAATATTTGAGTTCGCTTACAAAGTATCTCTTGATTTAACTTTAATGCTTCCGAATATTTGGTTTGGCTGTAAAAGATGGTGGATATTTGTTCTTGAATATCCAGAGTTCCCGGGTTGTATTCTCCTAACACGTCTCTTCTTTCTTTTAATATCCTTTTCAACAACTGCAAAGCTAGTTCGTATTTCTCCAGGTGGATCGCCAAGTTCACTGCGTCCAGATTACGGGAGACATCACTCTGCAACATTTCTTTTAAAATATCTGTTTTAGGAAAGCGACTGTGAAAAGCTACTACTATTAATGTATTTCCATCCTTAGTCGTGGCCCTCATCACCGCTTGAACAGTTCCAATATCTTGTGTTTGTTTTAAATCGTCAATAACTGTTACATCACAACTCTGTACCTTCTCAAATGATCTATTTACAAATCCAAGTAAATCTAAAATACTCTTCAACTCAGCAAGTTGCATCGGCGTTTCTTCTTTGGCACTTCTAGCATTGTAGGTTGCGCCATTTGCTAAAAGTGACTTAGCTATTTCGTAATGCGAGTATTTTGCTGCATAATGTAATGGCGTTTTATTTGATTTTCCTACAGTGTTAGGATTAGCCTTGTTTTTGAGCAATATTTTGCAGATCTGGTTGAATCCCTTCTTTGCAGATATATGAAGAAGCGAGTAACAAGTCGCACTCTTTGCATCCAGAGGAACTCCTTCATTAATCAGTTGCTCAACTGCTGGAGCATCATTAAGTTCCACAGCTATGAAAATAGCATCGATTGACCGAAGTAACTTTAAGATGTGATCGTTTTCTGTGTAACTCTCTGGTTTCTTCCCAGAAGCGTCCTCATTATTGTAAATAGCTCCTCCGGCTAATAAAGCACCAACAACATCTTTATTACCTCTCATTGCCGCCAAGTGAACAGGTGACAAGAGGGTTAAATTGACGGAATCGACATCGGCTCCTTTCTCTATCAAAAGCTCCACAATCCCGGGATGACCGATGTGGGCCGCATAGTGCAACAAGGTAACACCGTTAACATCTACATCATCCACACTCATACCACGCTCTAAGAAGAGTTTTACAACTTCGGTTTGACCTTGATTTATTGCTTCGTGCATCGGTTTTAATGCTCCCATATTTCTGCGATCCATATCTGCTCCCTTTTTCATCAAATATTCTGCAACGTTAACGCAGCCAAAATACGCTGCAATGTGTAGCAAAGTGCATTTAAATTTATATTCGAAATTTGGATCAGTACGTTGATAATGAAAGAACATTTGAACTATTTTCAAGTGCCCATTAATAACAGCCAACTCCAATGCTGTCTCACCTTTGTGTCTAATGTCCTTGGCTCCCATTTTTAGTAAACTCTCGACTATTTCCAACAAGCCCGCTTTTACTGCCAGATACAATTGGTCTTGATTTTTAGTAACGACGTCAGCTCCGCTCGCTAATAACATGTCAACGAATTCTTTATGGTGATGGTTTACAGCGATACCTAATGGAGTGCAGTTGTTATCAGCACAAGCATCAACTTCAAGACCCCTCTTTATCAATTCTTTGCCAATATTCCAGTTCCCATTGCGAGCGGAGAGGTGCAAGAGAGTAGACCCAGCGTCAGCCACGGTCAATTTAATATCTTTCTTTTTAAGCAAAAGTTCAGTGATGGTTCTGTTCCCCGCTATGATTGCTTGTTTCAGAGGTTCGCCACCTCGGGCGTTAATATCAGCACCTCTTGCAAGCAACAGCTCGGCCAACGCTTTGTAGCCACGCTTGGCAGCTAAGCATAGAGATGTCAAACCATATACTTGAGCTGCATCAATGTCTGCCCCGTGATTGAGCAAGATTTCCGCAATAATCAGGTTGTTACTTTCAGCGGCTGCAAGCAACGGGGTAAAACCTCGACCGGATCGAATATTAATATCGGCGTGATTTTCAATTAAACATTTTGCGACATTGATATGCCCCTCAAAGCAAGCTGTATGCAGAGGAGTGTGATTTTCTACAGTTTTTGTATTAATATCAGCTCCTTTACTTATTAAAAGTTGAATGAGGTCTCCAGTACACTTGCCATTGATTGCACTATTCAGAGGTGTAGATTTATTAATGTCCTCGGCGTTGATATTTGCCCCCCAATTGATCAATGCTTCTGTAACTTCCTGGTGGCATTCCACAGCGCTAAGATGAAGCGGCGTAGCTTCAGTATCGTTAGGTGAGTTCACATCGGCTCCTGCTTCCAAAAGAGTTAAGACCGCTTCCAAGTTGCCGTAATGTGCGGCATAGTGTAGTGATGTATGATAATCTTTAGTTCTGGAATCAATTTCGACTCCCTTTGCAATTAGTAACTTCATCACATTATTTGGACCAGATATTGCTGCATAGTGTAGTGCAGTTGAATTGTCTACATCTAACAATTTAGGGTTGGCGCCTTTTTCTAAAAGAAGTTCAACAATGTGTTGGTGGCCATTGTACACAGCACACATTAGTGGACTCATAAGATTAAAGCTCAAAGCATCAACTTCGGCATTATGTTCCAGTAACAATTCAACGACTTCTTTATTCCCATTGGTCGAGGCAGAGTGCAGTGGAGTCTGGTTCCATTGGTCATCTCTTTCGTTGACAGAAGCTCCATTCTCCAAGAGAACCTTCACGATATCAATGAGACAGTCAGCTGTGTCGACGAGGTTGTTTAAAGGAGTGTTACCGGAATTAGAAGCCCTGAGGTTAATGTTGGCCCCATTGTTTATCAGCGTCTTAACGATTTCCAGATGTCCGTGGTTCACTGCTAAGTGCAAAGCTGTCAACCCCCAGAAGTTTTTCGCATTAACATCAGCACCATTATCCAATAAATATATAACCACCTCTTCATAGCCATACTCCGCAGCCTGATGAAGAGAATTAGAGCCAGTATCGGATTCATAATCTTCAATGCTAATATTACTATCTTCCAATAAAGCCTTCACAGAGTCAATGTGATTATTCCTTACGGCAATGTGCAAAATTCCCTCACAATTCATATCTCGTATTGTGCCGTCGGCACCGAGTCTCAGCAACTCTCTCACACTTTCCGCTCGTCCTTCTAGAGCCGCAATATGTAAAGGCGTTCGACCGATCTTGTCCGTATGATCGACAAATAGCCCGGCTTCTTCCACAAGGAGTGTTATAATAGATGTCCTCCCGTAGGCAGCGGCATAGTGGAGTGCAGTTTGACCATAAATATCTGCAGTATTTGCTTCTAAGAACTTCTCCTCAAGTAGAAACCGCATTACTTCCAGACTTGAACCACGAGCAGACAGATGCAGCGTAGTCAATAAGTGAAGACTTCTATAATTAGCGTCTGCCCCCTGTTCTAAACACTTCTTCAAACCAAGTAGATTTCCTTCAGTCAAAGCTTTGCACAATTCTCCTTGTTTGTCAATTACATTCAAATCTTTATCATACTTACACTTTAATCTGTCAATATTGTGCACGTAAATTGTGCCAATTTTATTTTCGTAAGTAATTGCATTATCCACTAGAATTCTAGCGGTTGAGAATACAGCCAGAAAGGAGTCTGAAAAGAATGTATCGACCAACGGATTTCCATGCGCCAAGTAGTTTCTTAGAATTTTGCCAGTTAGAATGGGAGCATCGGTTTCAATAAAGAGCACACTTCCCATCAGGCACTTGGAACTGTCCAAATCAGATAAGATGTCTAGAACAAGCGATTCAATCACAAACCTTTTATTTTTACTCACACAATTTAGCAATATTTTGCTTTCAGTAACATCGCATATGATCTTTTTCAACTCAGATTGTTTCTGAGTTAGTTCTACATCTGCGGCAACTGTTTCTGTGATGGGATTCTTTTTGAGATTCTTTGTCTTGATTGGTTCATTTCCTTTCCTTTTTGGTGTGCACTTTCCCACTTTTTCTTTGAACTCGTGTAACCATTGAATGCGGTTTGTTTCATACGTCAAAATACGATAAATTTCAAAAATAAAATTTATAATTGACTGACTTTCTTTGTGAGAGAGTCCTGGTTCGACAATCTCATAGAATTGAATCAAGAGGTTGCCCAACTCGTGTACTGTATGGTAGCTGAACGTGTTACCTGACTTTTGGGGTGATAGTTTGTTCAGGATCACAAAGGCGGCACATTTCAACTGGATAATATTGTTCTTCTGTACCCGGTGGATTCTGTTCTGTAAATAATGGTCACAAAATGTTTTCATCATTACCAATCCAACTGAGTATTCTTCAAGCATCTTTTTAGTATGTTCTGTGCTGTGGATTATGTCTCTGATCTTTTGAATAATATTTTCTCTATGCTTTGTTTTATTGGCAATATCATGACAGAATTTTTCAAATAGTTCTTCAATCTTTCTTTGCTCTATAGTTCGCTGATCAATGTGAAGCAAACGTGGCATTTCTAAGATATGCATATCTTCAAATATATTAAGATACTCATCAATCTCGTCTAAGTCTAAGGATTTTGTGATATTGGACAAAGTGATTTTGATTTTCTCTATTTTGTTGGAGTAAAGTATTTGTGCAATCACAATGCCAATCTTTTTGATATCATTCTGAATGTTGGTGTAGAACTTGGCTACTTGGTCTCCAGCCATTTGTTGAAGAATATGTGCATGGGCCAAGGAGTTCCTCAAAGCAGTGAGGACTTCTTTAGTTTCTTGAGGGGCCGACATAAGGAGTAAATCGCTCACAGATTCCGATAAGTTTGGAGACTCGAGAGTGTCCTTTAAATGCTCTCCTAGAAGTTGCAAACTCCTCTTAACTGTCAGTTGCCCTTCTCTAGTTCCACAATCTGCCACCAGGGCCGCATCCACACACCCCTTCATCTTATCAAGAGAGTGTATATCTCTAACATCTTTATAATCATCGTACAAGTCTTGGAATTCGGGATGAACATCCAAAATGCCAGCAATCACCTTCTGCCGACCACTTCTCGTTGAAACATTAAGTTTGCTCGCATCCAGGGTATTGAAATTCAACTTTAAATCTTCCAAAGCCTTACAAAAATCACCAATCTTTTTCAAAATGCTTTGTTTACTCAATACGGTGCGGTAGACTACATTCAGATCACTTTGAATTGTGTGCGCCGATACAAACATCACTAAACAAAACACAATTTCTTCCCATGGCATAGTCACATACGTAGATTTCAAACTCTGCTTTAAAATATACAGATTGTTTGCTATAAACTTCACAATGTACAGGAATTTTGCATCAACTTCTGGAAGAAAGTTATCCAGGCTTCTGAGAACATTAATCTTTTCCAGAACTAAACATAAACGTTCTTCAATATTGCTTGCCGTCAGTGGAACAAATGTATCATTTGTTGAGAAGAAGCTGAGACTTATTAATTTGTATTGGACAATGAAATCCATTCCATCCGCCAGCAGGACATTGTTCAACTGGAGTTGATGGTAAGCTGCAGATATGAGAGAATATGTTTCTTCTGTAGAATATTTCAGCTGCAATTGAGTTACAAGCTCATAAAATTCATCCACATTGCCACATCTAATTGCCGTATTCACTTGGTCTTCATCATCCATTTTCTTTACTTTCTAGTTCATAAACACACTTAACATTACTCTTCTCCTAGTGGCCTTTCTTATCGGAGGTTGGACATCATCGGAGGAATCTTCACCCTACAGGCAGTGGGATAAATAAACCAAACCCGGCAGCGGTCTGAAACATTATTTTCATCAGTCACAGGTTTAAAAGCCGTGAGAGAAATTAAAATCATTAACACAGTAAGGTGAGTTGGGGTAAATCCGGATTTGGGAAGATCGAAAAATGCGATTTTTGCGGTCCTGGCCCCTGGCAACCTGAGATACCTTTAGAGCAGCGTTTCTTAACCTTTTTCAGCCACGGATCCCTAGGAAATCAAGCACAATTTTCAAGGACCCTCTTAATAAAATTAAAAAAAACAGCAATTAATTTCCGACCAATTATTTTAGTACCTACTACAAATACAAAAAATATTTATATATAAAAAAATTCTTTTAGGTAAAAAAATACGTTAATAAAATTAATGTACAAAAGCAACACCAATATTCACATTAATTAACGGTTAATTAAGGCGCCGGGCACCATTAAACCGGGCTCAAAAAGAAGAAGATGGAGATACATGAAATTATGAATGTTAGAGGAGCGCGCGAGCGCGCTAGTATTTAAAGCGACAAAATCGATGCGAAAATTGTGAAAATGTTTAATGAAACACGACTCGTTCAAAATAGAGCAAAAATCACAGTGTTTCTTTAAACAACATTTAAAGAAACACTGTGATTTTTTTCAAACATATAACTTGTAAAACAACTAGTGTCCGACCGAAACAGGACTTTCTACCGAAACAGAATCTTCGGTAGCTGTCTCAGTTTCGGCCGAAACAGAAACCGAAACTTTTATAGACATGTTAAAAATCTATTGTTTACTGAAATTAGGCTTATTTTTTACACTTACGTAAACAGTTAACATGTGTTAAATGAAATAAAAAAGCAATAATTGAAGTATGTGAAAAAACTTTTTTTTTTATATTACTAAAAATTAACAAGCACGTTAACTATTTCTTGGAACAAAAATTTGTCAATAATCAACACTTTTGTACGTTATAAGGGAAGGACCTTATTAATTGAGTAATTTAATTTAAATTGCGTTCACAATCACATCATTCTTAAGACTACATTTAGCATTTATTGAGATCTTTTGCAGAGTTTCGGTGCGGTCGAAGTTTCGGCAGAAAATCTGCCGAAACTGATGCCTAAACTAGATTTTTATGCCGAAACTTGCCGAAACCGAAGCCGAAACCGAGCCTTCGGTCGGTCATTAAAAGAACTGAAACAAACGTTTTTATGATAATTTTTGGAGCATACTTTGAGATTTTTTTCTATTTTTATATAATTTGCGTTTCGGCTCGGGGAATGTCTAGATATTATCTTCAAGGATAACATATATTTTTTTAAGAGAATTAAAACTTAACGTGTTAAGGGAGATATGTAAGAAATCGGTAGAAATCAAATCAAAAAAATTAATGTGAAGGTTGGTTTCGCTTTTTTGAAACTATATTAGAGATATTCGGGTTGATCGGTTGATGTTACCACTAAGTTGTAATCTCAAATCGGATTCCACTCGTAATCTGTTTCTGTATTTGTTTTTCGTATATACAAGAATAGAGAATGCCCTTTCCAGAGGTATGTGGTTGAGAAAAGCAGTAAATGATTTAGTGATTCTTCTAATCTACGCTGACTTAGCACACCGCCCGCTGTCGCACATTCGCGGTGCTAAGTTAGCGTAGAGATTCCGAGACTTTTGGTGGCATTATTTATTTATTATTGTTAAATGGTCCAGAGATGAGACTGCGGACCCCCACACATATATTCCACCACAGGTTAAGAAACACTGCTCTAGAGACGTGGTCGTCAAACTGCGGCCGGCACAAATATCTACCGCTTTCTTTTTATGTATACTTTTTTTCATGTACAATTATATTAACCTGCTTTTTTCAAATATTTTGTGTACGTAAACCCTTATGATTTAAAAATGTTGATTTTAATTGATTGACATTTGATTTTAAAACGCTCAGCTGGTTTTGGAACACATCCCAAGTTGATTTTGAACGCGTGCATAGTGTACGTCATAGGTTCTCAACGTGGGCGTGGGTGGTAACCCCGCTCCCTTTGTGAGCGTTTGCGATTTTTAGGGGGGTAGTACAAAACCCAGAGAAAATTAGAGAGTGTTGAGATGGCGCAGTGAGGGCGTGAGCAAGTAAAAAAATGTGGTCTAAAAAGACATAAACACAAGTGAATCACGCACTAATAAAGCAAAGTAAACTTTAAGATTGCTTCATTTTTGTTATTGTATGTATTGTAATCATTTTTATCAAATTATACATATATAAACCACACAAACAGTTTTTGTTTAGCATTGCTACTTTAACACAAAACCATTAAGATGAAGTGATTCATAATGCTTGAAGTGGGCATTTAAAAAAAAATCTTCAAACCTCATTTCCAAAACGCTTTGAGAACACTGTGCCGATCTTATCTAGTCAGTGGGAAGAGGGTCAAAATATTTCCGCTTTACAATAAAATCCAAATAAATGGAATATTTATGAACTTATCCGAAAACTAAAAACTGTTTTAGAAAGGTGATAAAATACGCTTTTAAATTGTGTAAATCGAAACAAACATATAATTATTGAAATAAAAAAAAATGATAACGAAAAAAAAATTAAATCACATAAGTACACGTTTTATTTAAAAACTTTATTGTCACCTCACTTTTTTGTATAATAAATTCCCAAAGTTTCATAATTTCAACCAGTGGCGTAGCTAGGGGATAGCGGTGGGGGCGCCCCGCCCCGGGTGCCACCCGGTGGGGGGGACACTCGACTGTGTATAAAAAATTAGAAGAACACACAAAAATAGTCACAAAAATATTTTACACATGAACACTGTATGTTATTTATATTTTCGTAGCACTATGGCGCGGTCGGTCAGGGATTCCTCAAAAATTCTGTTGTTTTATTTTCGTTTCTAGCTCTTAGTTACTATTGCTCAATTGGGAATTCCCTGAAATATTCCTCGCTTATCACCTGTGTCATTCTTTCGTACATTGTGATTGACATGAAGGGAATTATTACCTATTGGTTGTTGAAAAAGTTGTTACTCTGTTTTTAAACGTGTTAAAAGACATCTTTCCAAAAACAGTGATTGGATGGTTAATTTTTTTTTGTAATAAACGATAATTGATAAACGCAAAACCTGAATACAAATAAAGCAGAATCGATCGATAACTGATTGAAAAAAATGATCAATCATTTGAATGTTAGATAATAATAATGAATAAATATTTAAGGAGTAATAATAAATAATAAGTAATCTTGAGGATTACGAAATTTTTTTTACACATTTGACTAGCTAGTATGGTTTTTATTTTTTATGAAGTCGAAATTTGCGTTTTGAATTTCTCTTTCTTCTTTGAAGTCAACTTTAATGGAGGGGGCGGAGGGGGGGGGGGGTGACACCACGTTATCCGCACCGGGTGCCACCCATGCTACGTCACTATATAGTCATTTCTGTGAGACTTGTATGAGTTGTTCTTTATAAAGGACAAACAGACTTTACGGCAGTGGTCCCCAACCCCCGGGCGGCGGATCAAATGGTACCGTGTAAATAAAAATTACGTAAAAAATCGAACACACCCAATAAAAAAACTAAATAAATATCCACAAAAAATAATTATTCAATTGAGAACCCCTTCACGCTAAGTTACCGCCGACAAAATACCTTCGAATTAAAAAAAACACGACTGGGCTTAAGGCGAGACACAACCTGACTCATCGAGGTTTTGCCCGAGGCTCACATTTTAATTTATTTCGGCGAAATTGTAATTGAACAAAAAAAAAATCTCATGCCGCAAAAGTGATGCGAGTGATTTATATTTTAGATTAATAAAAACAGTATGTCACTATCAGTTTTTTTAACGTACAACGCCTTTAAAAAATTGTAATACGTTGTGTTGACGCAACTATGTACACCTATCTATATACCTTGTTACATTTTTCTACCCATACTTTTTTTACCACAATTACCTGTCCCTACTGACAATATTACCTATCGTACAACAATAAAATCAATATGTCCGGCAGTCTGTTAAAAGAAACTGTGCAACGAACAACATTATTCTCTCAGTTTTATATAACATCGACCAGTTTATGGAAGCTTGTGCAGTGAGTGATTTAGTGCTCCCTCAGACCCATAATATTGAGCAGAACATCAACCATAAGGGGTAAGTCAGTTTCCTTCTCCATTCATCTGTTTACCATTCCCCATAGTTGTGTCAAAGTATTCACAAGCATAACATTTTTTTAAAATATATTGGTACAGTCCACTCCACGTGTCGCATTTGCGAAACCATTATTTGGTCCAATTACGAGCCTGGATTAAACTAGAAAACATTAAATTCATTACATTCTATAATTATTGTCGCCGTATACATTGGCTGTTTTCTGTGTTAAATACATAATATTTCACTAAACAAGAATTAATTTAAGATGGCAGATAAGAAGATTGCCGTATTGAAAACTCGAAGGGATCGTTTTTTAGCTAGGTTACAAATAACGCATCAATTAATACCTTTTATAAACACGGATGAGAAAAAAAGGGAAACGTTTTTAAGCCGGTATGAAAAGGTTTCCGAATGGCTCGGAGAGGTAGAGTCATTACTCATTACATAATGATATGGAAAATTTATTAATTGAAGCGGACAAGGCAAGTGATTGTAAGGAGATAGCAATAATCTCTGAACAATTAGATGTAATGGTCTTTGAAATTTCATCTGCAAAAAGACAGCAAAATTCAAATA
Source organism: Limnephilus rhombicus (assembly GCA_929108145.2). Taxonomy (NCBI): domain Eukaryota; kingdom Metazoa; phylum Arthropoda; class Insecta; order Trichoptera; family Limnephilidae; genus Limnephilus; species Limnephilus rhombicus. The sequence continues at coordinate 10,617,438 of OV815296.1, forward strand.
TTAAGTCAGAACCAATTTCTGCAAATAGTATTGGCAACTTAAAATTACCCACGATTCAAATAACACCATTTGATTCCAATGTAAAAAATTGGCATACCTTCCATGCATTGTTCGAAAATCTAGTACATAATAATAATATGTATACAGATGTAGAGAAATTTCATCATTTAATTTCGTTACTGAAGGGAACTGCATTGAATTTGGTTAAATCGTTACCATTAATTGCTGAGAATTACCCAATCGCTTGGAATATTCTGCTGCAAAAGTATGAAGATAGTAGATTATTATTTACTTTTTATGTAGACGAAATGATGAATTTTAAACCATTACCTAATGAATCGATAAATGGATTAACACATATCTTAAACACTTTTCAAGAAAATTTATCTGCTTTGAATGCAATGAAACATGAAAATATATTTGGTAAGTTTGTTGCCCACATAATCTTACGATGTTTGGATCAAGACACCAGACCACAATTACCGGAGACATCTCAATTATTTGAATTTTTACACAATCAGATTAGAATTATCGAAGCGTCTAACCCACTTACTGCAAACATACCTAAACCAAAGACGGCGGTTGCGCGAAAATCCTTATTGGCGGCGAATTCTAGCTCTGAATTGTGCGCTATATGCAAGGAATCTCACTCAATTTATAAATGTGGAACATTTCTGGAAATATCTCCCCTTGAAAGGAAAAATCGCATAAAACATTTAAATCGATGTGTTAATTGTTTAAAGTTCATCGATTTGGAGATTGCCAATCACAATCTAGTTGTAAAATTTGTAACAAGCGGCACCATTCTATGTTGCATTTTGAAACACCCTCTACGGGTGAAAAAGTGACCACGTCATTGACTGCCGTCACAAAGTCAAACGAAAATGTGAGCAACGCACCAAATGTACTCTTGGGTACAGCGATTGTTCACATGCAAAATAAATTTGGCGCATACGTTCCTGTACGTATCATCGTAGATAATGGAAGTCAAGTCTCTATTATAACGCTGAGTTGTGCCAAGAGGCTAGGCTTATCTATTAGGAAATATAAGACTCCGTTAAATGGATCAGGACAGACAGCTGTTAACTCATGCACAGGTATAACCTCATGTGTTATCAAACCTGTCAAACAGCGAGCACCTATGTTATCTGCGACACCCATAGTAATTCAGGAAATTACTTCATGGATGCCATCTGTCACACAGGATAAAGATGTTAAATCGCGATTTCTCAATTTATCGTTAGCAGATTCAAGTTTTGATCAGCCGGGTCAAATAGATTTTCTACTCGGTGCCGATTTATATCCCAACATTTTGGATGATCAATCACATATCGTTCGTGGAAACCCTAGTGCTTTAAATACAGTCTTTGGATATATTATTCTTGGAAAGGTTGGATGTCAATCGATCGATTCATCGCCAACGTCACTTTTGACACTGTCCGACATGTCATTAAATGATACAATGAAAAATTTCTGGTAAATTGAAGAGGCTCCCGTCGTTTCTGATTTAAACCCCGACAACACCAAGGCGGAAGAAATGTTTCAGAAGGAGCATTACAGACAGACGGATGGGAGATATGTGGTTCCGATTCTGTTAAAATCGGACAGTCCTCCACCGCAAAATACTTACAACTTGGCCGAATCGCGAATGCGCAAGCTGGAAAAGCGTTTTGATAGGGATGCGACGTTGGCGACTAGTTATAGGGATTTTCTTCATGAATATGAAAGTCTTAGTCACATGAAACGCGTAGCACCCAACTCTGGGGCAAATTATCTTCCCCATCATACGGTAATCAATGGAAAAGGTAAAATTCGCGTTGTCTTTGATGGGTCTGCGAAGGCCTCCGATATGTCATTAAATGACATGCTATACAGCGGTCCAAAACTATAAACAGAAATACCATACATGATATTAAATTTTAGATTTCATAAATTTGTATTTACTGCTGACATTTGTAAAATGTACCGGCAAATTTTGATTATTCCCAATCATCGTAAATATCAGCACATCCTTTGGCGCGACTCCCCGGGTGAACCAATGAAAGATTACGAACTTCAAACCATAACCTACGGTTTAACGTCCTCCCCATTTTTGGCCATTTCGACTTTACGTCAATTGGCTAGGGATGAGAGGGAAAGCTATCCTGCCGCTTCAAGGGAGCTGTTAGAGAATTTTTATGTTGATGACTTGGTGACTGGGGCAGATTCCATTGAATCTGCTCGACACCTCAAGGAAGAAATTGTAGCCGTTTTAAAATCAGCCAAACTGGAGCTCAGCAAGTGGGCAAGCAATTGTTCAGAATTACTCGAGCATGATTCTGAATGTCAACAACAACAGTTGAATTTTAACAAAACTCAATCGAATGTTAAAATATTAGGTGTTTTTTGGAATCCTGAAGAGGATTATTTTTAATTAAATGAAGACAATATAAGCGAAACTCAATCGAAAATCTGAAAACAGAAAAATCAGAAAAAGATATTGACACATCTGGGACACGAACCCAGGACCTCTCGCTTACCGGGCGAACGCGCTAACCACTGCGCCACCGTGTCGATATCCAATTCGGTCACTTTTAACTGTATCATGATTCGACTAAGAACCACCCACACTATCTTCATTTTTCTTAACGCATATACTATTGGCTGCTATCTTTATGTATGATTGCAAGATTCAAACCCGAACTAAATGCTCTCTAGATAGTGTCTGGATAAATCTTTATCCATTTTATTTAATATGCGACATCAATTGACTTTTCTGCAAGTCTAGGATGAATATTTTTATTTTTATTTTAACTTTATGAGTAAAACCTCAAATTGTAATATTTAATTAAATGAAGACAATATAAGCGAAACTCAATCGAAAATCTGAAAACAGAAAAATCAGAAAAAGATATTGACACATCTGGGACAGATGATACAGTTAAAAGTGACCGAATTGGATATCGACACGGTGGCGCAGTGGTTAGCGCGTTCGCCCGGTAAGCGAGAGGTCCTGGGTTCGTGTCCCAGATGTGTCAATATCTTTTTCTGATTTTTCTGTTTTCAGATTTTCGATTGAGTTTCGCTTATATTGTCTTCATTTAATTAAATATTACAATTTGAGGTTTTACTCATAAAGTTAAAATAAAAATAAAAATATTCATCCTAGACTTGCAGAAAAGTCAATTGATGTCGCATATTAAATAAAATGGATAAAGATTTATCCAGACACTATCTAGAGAGCATTTAGTTCGGGTTTGAATCTTGCAATCATACATAAAGATAGCAGCCAATAGTATATGCGTTAAGAAAAATGAAGATAGTGTGGGTGGTTCTTAGTCGAATCATGATACAGTTAAAAGTGACCGAATTGGATATCGACACGGTGGCGCAGTGGTTAGCGCGTTCGCCCGGTAAGCGAGAGGTCCTGGGTTCGAGTCCCAGATGTGTCAATATCTTTTTCTGATTTTTCTGTTTTCAGATTTTCGATTGAGTTTCGCTTGTATTGTCTTCATTTAATTAAATATTACAATTTGAGGTTTTACTCATAAAGTTAAAATAAAAATAAAAATATTCATCCTAGACTTGCAGAAAAGTCAATTGATGTCGCATATTAAATAAAATGGATAAAGATTTATCCAGACACTATCTAGAGAGCATTTAGTTCGGGTTTGAATCTTGCAATCATACATAAAGATAGCAGCCAATAGTATATGCGTTAAGAAAAATGAAGATAGTGTGGGTGGTTCTTAGTCGAATCATGATACAGTTAAAAGTGACCGAATTGGATATCGACACGGTGGCGCAGTGGTTAGCGCGTTCGCCCGGTAAGCGAGAGGTCCTGGGTTCGCGTCCCAGATGTGTCAATATCTTTTTCTGATTTTTCTGTTTTCAGATTTTCGATTGAGTTTCGCTTATATTGTCTTCATTTAATTAAATATTACAATTTGAGGTTTTACTCATAAAGTTAAAATAAAAATAAAAATATTCATCCTAGACTTGCAGAAAAGTCAATTGATGTCGCATATTAAATAAAATGGATAAAGATTTATCCAGACACTATCTAGAGAGCATTTAGTTCGGGTTTGAATCTTGCAATCATACATAAAGATAGCAGCCAATAGTATATGCGTTAAGAAAAATGAAGATAGTGTGGGTGGTTCTTAGTCGAATCATGATACAGTTAAAAGTGACCGAATTGGATATCGACACGGTGGCGCAGTGGTTAGCGCGTTCGCCCGGTAAGCGAGAGGTCCTGGGTTCGTGTCCCAGATGTGTCAATATCTTTTTCTGATTTTTCTGTTTTCAGATTTTCGATTGAGTTTCGCTTATATTGTCTTCATTTAATTAAATATTACAATTTGAGGTTTTACTCATAAAGTTAAAATAAAAATAAAAATATTCATCCTAGACTTGCAGAAAAGTCAATTGATGTCGCATATTAAATAAAATGGATAAAGATTTATCCAGACACTATCTAGAGAGCATTTAGTTCGGGTTTGAATCTTGCAATCATACATAAAGATAGCAGCCAATAGTATATGCGTTAAGAAAAATGAAGATAGTGTGGGTGGTTCTTAGTCGAATCATGATACAGTTAAAAGTGACCGAATTGGATATCGACACGGTGGCGCAGTGGTTAGCGCGTTCGCCCGGTAAGCGAGAGGTCCTGGGTTCGCGTCCCAGATGTGTCAATATCTTTTTCTGATTTTTCTGTTTTCAGATTTTCGATTGAGTTTCGCTTATATTGTCTTCATTTAATTAAATATTACAATTTGAGGTTTTACTCATAAAGTTAAAATAAAAATAAAAAGGATTATTTTTCTTATCACATTTCGATACCTAATTCGGCAGTATGTTCGAAGCGGAATATATTATCAACCCTTGCTCGGATAAACGATCCGCTAGGGTGGTTGTCTCCTGTGATCTTCACTGCAAAACGGATTATCCAAGAACTTTGGAAATTGAACGTGGACTGGGACACTGAAGTACCACTTCACATCATGTCCATGTGGAACAACTTTGTGGAACAACTTCCATTGCTACAACAGTTACGAATTCCACGATATTACCATACGAATCTAGATAGTCATTGTGTCCTCGTAGGATTTTGCGATGCATCACAACTGGGTTATGCAGCCGTGACATATTTAGTTGTTCAAAACCATAATTCTAGCCACTTGCTGATGGCCAAATCCAAGGTTGCACCTTTAAAGTCATTAACAATCCCTAGAGTAGAGTTGTGTGCAGCCGTGCTGCTTTCAAAACTTATAAAATATATATTGTCGTCAGTACATTTTGCCGCGCAAATTGAAAAGGTTATCCTCTTCACTGACTCGACAATTGTCTTATCTCGGCTTCAAACGCCACCACATTTATAAAAAACTTTCGTCGCAAACCGTGTTGTTCAGATCCTTGATAACACGCCAAAAGCAATTTGGAAGCATGTTATTTCAGAGGATAACAGTGCTGACTATGGGTCCCGAGGTACCCTTCCTGCTCATTTTGTAGAACATCTATCATGGCTTTCGGGTCCACCGTGGCTCCGTAATCCAGTTGAGGATTGGCCTTCGGCGAGGCTACCATTTATTCCTGCAAGCGAATTGCCAGACATTCAACCCCCTAAACCTACAGTTTTTAATGTCGAATTAAAATCATCTTCCATCATAGCGAAGTATTCTTCATTATCAAAATTAAAGAAAGTCATTGCATGGATCCTTAGGTTCAAAACAAATTGTCTTTCTAATGTTTCCAAAATGGCGAAACAGAGCATAGATCATGCGGCACTCACTCTTCAAGAACTGGACAACGCATTCATGAAGATTATAAAACTCGAACAGCAGGCTTATTTTCACAACGATATTATTCTGTTAAGCTCTGACAAAATGTGTTCTTCCAGCCTTCAAAAACTGAAACCTTTTATTGACCCTCACGGTATCCTGAGGGTGGGCGGTCGGCTAACAAATTCTGCACTCCCATCCGATAGTAAGCATCACATTTTACTTCCTAAGTCTAGTCATTTGACCGGGTTATTAATTGATTACTATCACCGTGCTTATCTTCACGTCGGACCGCGTACTCTCCAATTTCTTATTCAACGCAAATACTGGATTATGTCCGGTCGTACCGTCATTCGATCTCAGTTATCAAAATGTGTCACATGCCACAAGTTTCGGGCCACTGCACATTCACCTATGATGGCGGATCTGCCGTCCTCTCGTGTTTAACCTAGTCGTCCCTTTTCTCGTGTAGGCGTCGATTTTGGTGGACCTTTTATGCTGAAGGATCATAAACGTCGCGGAGCAAAAACCACTAAGGCTTATTTATGTCTTTTTGTCTGCATGGCCACCAAAGCCTTGCACCTTGAGGTCGTGTCAGACCTCTCCACGGATGCCTTTATCGCATCCATAACCCGATTCATAAATCGACGGGGTTTGTGTTCCGAAGTCTTCAGTGACCGCGGCACAAATTTTGTAGGAACAAAGCGATACCTAACTGGAGTATTTAAATATTTCTATTCTTCACCACAACGTGACATAAAGTAATTTCAGACTATCTAGCCCAAAAGGAAATCCTGTGGACATTTAATCCTCCCGCCAGTCCACACTTTGGTGGACTGTGGGAATCCGGAATTAAATCCGTCAAGCATCATTTGGTTCGAGTAGTGGGTGATACTTCCCTAATATTTGAGGAGTTTGCCACACTTCTTACTACCATTGAAGCTATTCTAAATTCACGCCCCCTTTGCCCCTTGTCAGTTGACCACACCCGACCATTTTCTGATAGGAGGATTCCTCTTAGGACTTCCCGAATATGACCTGTCCGCTACTGGATCAAACCGTTTAAGTCGTTGGCAACACATACAAAAGATGTCTCAACACTTTTGGCGACGTTGGAATGTGGAGTATCTTAATACTCTACAACAACGTGCAAAATGATTGAGAGACAGACCCAATTTAGAGATCGGTCAACTCGTGCCAGTAAAGGATGAACGTCCTCCCCCCATGCGCTGGGCTTTAGGGCGAATTGTTGCCGTACATCCGGGTAAAGACAATATCGTTCGCGTTGCAACTATTAAAACCACTAAAGGTATATTTGTCCGCCCAGCGGTTAAGCTTTGCCCCTTGCCTATAGAATAAGTCATCTGTTAATTCAATACTCAGCATTTTTTTATCATAGAGCTATCTATTACTTATATTTTATGTTTTTATTTTCCTTTTGTTTCCTTTGATAAATATACAGAAGACAGCTGGTGTGCTTACGTCTCACAATAATTTTTTTAATAATTTTCCTTATAATTTTTGATTAATAACATAGTATTCAAGCTAATTTTTGTTATTATTGTTATTATTTTTTATTTTTATTGTTAATTTTGTTCCAAAATTAGGTGGGCGGAAAATGTTGATGTTTTGTTGCAACTATGTATACCTATCTATATACCTTGTTCCATTTTTCTACCCATCCTTTTTTTACCACAATTACCTGTCCCTACTGACAATATTACCTACCGTACAACAATAAAATCAATATGTCCGGCAGTCTGTTAAAAGAAACTGTGCAACGAACAACATTATTCTCTCAGTTTTATATAACATCGAACAGTTTATGGAAGCTTGTACAGTGAGTGATTTAGTGCTCCCTCAGACCCATAATATTGAGCAGAACATCAACCATAAGGGGTAAGTCAGTTTCCTTCTCCATTCATCTGTTTACCATTCACCATAGTTGTGTCAAAGTATTCACAAGCATAACATTTTTTTAAATATATTGATACAGTCCACTCCACGTGTCGCATTTGCGATACCACATTGACCTACTACAATTTTTGCGTTAAGGTCAATTTTATTTTTCTATGCGATGAATTCACGTTTTCCCTAGTGTTTAATCTCAATACATCTTAGATTTTATTAATATGTTCATCAGAATTAATTAAAATCTACCACTCGGAAATGTTGAATTTCTGGCCTGATTTGAGAAACCCAACCGTAGTTATGCAAACGCCATACCGCCCGCCGTTATTTTTATGTGCCGCCCGTCGAAGCACTTAAGCCGTTCTAACTCAGTCGTCGATGGAGTTTCGGCGAAGAAGGTCGTTTTGTCCCGGCCCGACGCTACCGTGATTTTTTACGTATTTTGTATTTAAACAATCGAATAATTTTAAAATCTGTTAGCGAAATCTTTCGTTTATTTTAAATTTAACTCCTTCTACAAGTAAGTAAAGTAATTTTTCTATGTTTCCACAATTTAAAAGAATATAATTTTTTTAGTTCCAATCTGAATTTGAAATACACACAGTGGTGGAGTTTCAGAGAAATATGGACAATAATGTTTTTTTTTTAATTGTTTTAAAGTTTATTTTTTAGACCTATTTTTTCAATTCACTTTGTTACTCAAACATAATGTAGAATTAGGTAATCATAAATAACGTATGTACGTATATTGTTTTACAAATTATTTATGATATTATGTAGCTGTAGGGGAACGTACCCATACTACGTGACCAATTTTTAACCCCCCCCCCCCCCCCCCCGGTGACCAAAAACCTAAGCAACCCGCCGCTCATTTGTATGGAGCATGACATTTTGAAGACCCCCCCCCCCCCCTAAACGTGTCACGTAGTATGGGTACGTTCCCTAGGCCACAGCATTTTTTTTGGAAGTGGAATATTTTCATCAGTTTATTTATTTTTTTATCAGCTTTATTTTTTTTTACATTTTCAGTTCAGTTCAGTCGTATATTTACGAAAGCATACTCCGTGAAGTGTCAATTTTCTCGGTTTGGAGGAACCAAACTTTAAGGTCGCCATTTTGGATTTTAATTTGGAAGTTTACCCGACCTCCGTGGTCGAGCGGTTAATATCCTCGACAACGAATCCAGAGGTCGCGTTTTCAAACCCCAGCGTGAGTAAATACATTTTATTTGGTATGATATTAAGGATGTAATATTTATTTATTTTTTTACATGAGCTCCATATAGGAGGCCCTGAGGAAAATAATTTCCCTCAGGGCCTATGTCATCTTTGCGGATGCTGTGTAGGGGGTTTTTATAAGCATACTCAGCTTTTTTATAAGCATACTCAAGATTTCGATAGTTTGTGCATCGTTTGTGAAATCTGGTTCAATGAACTTTGCAAAAAAAATTTATAGAAATAAATTTACACATTTATTATATTTAATATCTATAAATGTTAAACGAACTTAAAATTTGTTTTATTTTAAACCTCATTACTATGAAATTCCACAAGATATATACGTAATACCAGTTTGAAAAATATATTACCAAATATTTATCGTAAATGAATAAATTCATAAAAAAATATTTTTATTCAGATTTCATTGGCCGTTATGGTATATTTACAATAAGCAAATTTAAATAACCTAAGGAAGAAAATGTGATTTACGATTACTTGAGATCTATTATTGGTGTTGTAGGTACCGCCAGTTTCCGAGAACCATGTAAATTATTTAATTACCTAATTACTGCTCATATTAATGTTTATTGTGACAAGTATAAAAAATATTTTTTCCAAAATTTACTTAAATTTGTCCAAGTTAAATTGAGAACTGTCTCACTGTGCAATATTTAGAAGCAGCGAACAATGCTGGCTGTCAATCACCCGTGCCAGGACAATTTAGGCGGTAACCCTCAATCTAGGGTTTTTACATAACAATTTTTCCCTACCGACAAAATACATGACCTCTAAGTCTATAATAGCCAGGTACTATTTTTAAATACCCACATGAGGTAAAAATTGCAAGGCGCATATGACGCCGTTCTATTTGTATAAAGAACATTAACTTTAAATTCAGTAAATTTAAATGATTCATCTCTTCAAGAAATATAAGAATCTAGTAAATGAAAAAAAAAAAAAAATTAAGCCACGCCTGTGGCTCCGCCTGTAATGGATTTTTTCGTAGAGTTGTATACAATCTTAAGAGGAATATAAACGCTAGAAATATTTCGAATCTCATGCCTGCAAAATTTTAAAATCGAGCTTCTTTTTGCACGAGACTAGTAAGCGAAAAGGTGTAAATATTAACAGTTATAAATAGTAATAAATGAATGAAGTTCAGTTATAAAATTCTAGTTGCAGACTCTGTATGTGCTGCCAGAATCAAAGAAAAATCATTTTCATGTTCTGAATGTAGTTTTAATTCGCCAGATACAGATTTAATTTAAACCAGTACAACATGTAAAATTCCAGATGAATTCATCTGATGACACATTTCGAAGGAAAACATTCTGTTATTCGATGTGCACTTATAAAATTCTAATAGCAGACTATTTATTTAATGCCAGAATCAAAGATAAACCATTTTCATGTTCTAAGTGTAGTTTTAATTCACCTCACACAAACTGGTTTTGTGTTCAGAAAACAACGATAAATAAAAAAAGAGTTGCATATTCATCGTGCATCGAGTGAAGCTTTACATTTGAGTTACATAATGATGTAAAATTCTGAAAAAATGATTGTTGCGTGTGTAACTATTATTTGAGGACGCTAAAGCAGTATCAATCAATCAAATTTGGAGTAGAATTTATCAACATGATTTTCTTTGAAACAATACTCTTCAAATGTGATTATTAAAAAAATCCGACTCGTATATAAATAGGTCGTAATAAAAAAATGGATTTCCATATACACCCAAATAAGGGGGCGGCGAAATTTTCCTCCGCCCCGATGTTCTGTGTGTAGTTTTTATTCACTACATACAGATTTAATTAAAACCAGTTTTGTGTTCAGAATGTAAATGCCGGCGGAATCAGAGAAAAACCCCTTTCATGTTCTGAGTGTAGTTTTAATTCACCGCATACAGATTTAATTAAAACCAGTTTTGTGTTCAGAATGTAAGTGCCGGCGTAAAGTAAAGTAAAAAGCATTTTCATGTTCTGAGTGTAGTTTTGATTCACTGCATACAGATTTAATTAAAATCAGTTTTGTGTTCAGAATGTAAGTGTCACTAGAATCAAAGAAAAACCATTTCCATGTTCTGAGTGTAGTTTTGGTACACCGCATATTTAGTTTAATTTAAACCAGTTTTATGTTATCAATATAACAATAAGTTGCCGATTCATCGTGTACCGAGTGAAGCTTTGCATTTGAGTTGCATTCCATACGTATGCGTGATGAAGATGTGAAATTCTATCAAAAGCATACCATTTTCGAGCATTTATATACAAATTTGTAGTAGAATTTATAAGCATGATTTTATTGGAAGCGTACTCGGCACGTGAACTGACAGCATCCAAAAATCAAGCAATTATCCAGCCACAAGTGGAGGAAAAAATAAAGAAACATGAACCAATTGTGATCATTAAACCGAAAAATCAGGATCAGAAGAACAAGAAAACGCAGGATGAATTAAAGAGTCACATAGATCCAGTTAATGTGGGCGTGGCCGGAATCCGAAATTTTAAAAAAGGATCAGTCATAGTTGAACTGAAGAACACAGAATCAACAGTAAAAATCCAAAAAGAAATCATTAATAAGCTTGGGGATAGGTATGACATTGATATTCCTAAACCCAAAAATCCAACGGTAAAAGTGATAGGAATTACAGATAAATATACCGTCGAAGAAATTGAAAACAATATAAGGATGCAAAATGATTACATAGATAAAGAAAACTCTAAAATATCAGTCAAATTTATAAAAGAAAACAAAAAAAAGTAGTGGATACAATAATTTTACTGTATTCATAGAAGTAGATGGAAAAACACACTCTAAAATGTTAGAAGAAACTAAGATAAATATTGGATGGAACAGATGTGCGGTTTACGATCATCTCTCAGTTCTGAGATGTTTCAACTGCAACGGATATAGACATAAGGCAGGGGACTGTAAAAATAAAAAATCTTGCGGAAGATGTTCAAACGAACATGATACGTCAGAATGTAAGGAAAATATTGACAAAATGAAATGTATTAACTGCAAACTCACAAATGATAAACTTTCATTAAATTTGAACGATAACCATCAGGCATGGAGCAAGGAGTGTCCTATATACAAAAGAAATATAGAATCAGAGAAGAGAAAAATTGATTTTTTAGGATAAAAAGAAAAGCAACTGTATACTACTTAAATATTGCAAGCCTTTTGGCCCATGTAAATGAAGTTGAATTATTATTGCAAGAAGTCAAACCAGAAATTTTAATGCTAAGTGAAACGTGTATAACCAACGATGTATACAATTCCGAAGTATCATTTATATGGTATTCAACTCTAAGATGCGATTCACATAGTCGACATACGGGAGGAGTGATTATGTTCATTAAATATTGTATATCTTTCAAAATAATATCAAATGAAGTATTTGATGGAAAAAATACGTGGATTCTGGCAATACAAATAACAAAAAACTTGATTAAAGGAACCTACTCTGTATTATACCACTCACCAAACCAAAGCCATTCGAAATTTTTAGATTTCTTCGAAAGTTGGTGTATTAAAAATGTGAAAAACCAAGATATGTTTTACATAGATGGTGACTTTAATATTGATATGAAAGTAAAGAATACCTACAGTAATAGACTCCAAAGTTTAGTGAATGATCTAGGAATGAAACAACTTGTGACAAAACCAACGAGAATATCAAACGCATCAGCAACCATTATTGATTTGGTTATATCAAATCATTTTTACTTGAACGTAAAGGTTGTGGATACACCAAAAATATGAGACCACGAAAACATAATAACACTACTTGAAACGAGTGTAATAAAAAATGAGTCAAGGGAAATTATGTATAGAGATAAAAGGAACTATGATCACTTTAAATTCTGTGAAACTTTAAAAAATGGTATCTCACAAATTACTGAGTCTAAATCGTTAAATGACAAAGCAGAAAATTTCGTCAAAATTTTGACAACCGCAATCGATAAAAATATGCCGATAAAAAGGGTTAAGTTTAAAAATACTAACAGATGGTATTCGATACCGTTACATAACCTTAAAAAACAGAGAGATAATGCATATAAAGCGGCAAAATTGGAACCATCCAATGAAAAATGGAATGCATATAAAAAAATTCGCAATTTTTATTCAAAAAAATTAAAAAACATAAGTGCGATTACTATAAACAAAAATTAGAAACACAACAGAATGAGCCAAGAAAACTTTGGATAACACTAAAAGAAATCATAAAGGGCAAACAAAAAGAAGTTGTAAAATCGATTGATTTCCCAGATGGAAATGAAGAAGAAATTGAGAATATAGCGACAAAATTTAACAAGCACTTTATATCGAGCATAGATCTTATAAGCGAAAGTATTCCAGAATGTCCTGTTAACAACCTAGACATAGACAGGCCTGTATGCACCGATGAAGAGTTTAAGTTTAAAAATATAGATTTACCATACTTAAAAAGAGTCTTAAGTAACATGAAATCGAAAGAATCTCCAGACGGTATAACAATAAATATAATCAAAGACTCCATTAATGTTATTGGCGAATCGATGGTCCAAATTATCAATGAATCTCTGAATAGTGGAGTGTTTCCCAAAACTTGGAAGACATCTGTAATAACTCCTATTCCGAAAATCGATAACCCAAAAAAATTTGACGAATTCCGACCGATAAATTGCTTACCCAAATATGAACAAATACTTGAATACATTGTAAAGGAGCAATTAACTGATTATATTGAGACAAAGCAGATATTAGTTCGACAACAATCGGGTTTTAGAAATAAATTTTCCTGTGAAACCGCTATTAACTATGTAATACAAGATTGGAAAAATTATAGAGATAAAAACAGTAAAATTATTGCAGTATTTTTAGACTTAAAAAGGACATTTGAAACAATCGATAGAGACAGATTAATAAAAAAATTAAGAAATATTGGAATTAACGGTAAAGAAATTAATTGGTTTGTTGATTATCTATCAGAAAGAACGCAAGTAACAAAATATGGTGGAATAACATCGGATCCACGTCATACTAGCAAAGGCGTTCCACAGGGATCTGTCCTAGGTCCATTGTTATTCATTATATATATAAATGATATTGTTAAAGTTTTAAAGCATTGTGCCATTAAATTATTTGCTGATGATACATTGTTATATATAGCTAGAAAAAATTTACAGGATGCCATTGAAGAGATACAAAATGACTTAAATAATGTAACGCTTTGGTTAAACATAAACAAACTAAAACTGAATGTTATGAAAACTAAATTTTTGATTATTGATAGTCAAGGTGGAACTGAACATGTAATACTAACCATTGATAACATAAATATAGAAAGGGTTAACAATATTAAATATCTGGGTGTAATATTAGACGATAAATTAAAATTCGACAAACACTTCGATTACATATCTAAGAAAATTGCTAAAAAAGTTGGCTTCTTAAAAAGGATTAGGAATAACTTGGATCTCAAGACAACGCACCTTGTATATAATTCTATTGTAACTCCTCATTTAAATTATTGTTCTAGTGTTCTATTCTTATGTAACGAGACCCAAAATAATAAACTACAGGTTATACAAAATAGGGGAATGAGGATGATTCTGAAATGTAATATCTTTACTAGAGTTAAAACTATGTTACAAAACTTAAATATGATGACAACTAAACAACATATAATATATAATACGTTAACAATGATGTACAAGCTTAAAAATAACATGCTCCCTAAATATCTGCAAACTAATATTATATACCATGAAAATATTCACAATTATCCTACGAGGAGTTGCCGAGACTTCAGGCTTCCCAAAACTAAACTGACGTGTACACAAAACAGCGTGTTTTATAAAGGTCAAAAACTTTATAATAACCTACCAAATTCCATAAAGGAAGCCTCAAGTCTTAGCACTTTTCGTAAAACATGTGCTACATACATTAAGAAAAATTTATGAATTGTATTTATTTGTATTAACTGTATGTCTTAAACCCTATTGTTTGTATTTCTAACTGGAGTAACTGTATTTCTTTTTAAAACTGTATTCTTTCCGTTATAATTTTATGACTATATTTATTTTATTATGTATTTTATATGTTTTTTTTAATACTAGATGTATGAAAAAATTTGCTAACATCTAAATAAAGTTACAAAAACAAACAAACATGGGATAATAAAAATCGGCATAAAAAACAGGATACCTACCCCCCCCCCCCCCCCCCCCGGTCAGCGCTTGAAAATCTGTGGAAGAAGTACCTGTAGAAGTTAGCGAGGGGGGGGGGGGGGGCGGCAAAATTTTCCCCCGCCCCGGGCGGCCGAAATCCACGCTACGCTACTGATCTACGGCACTCTGCATTACATCATGTAACCGTTTTACCGACCTCGCTACGTAGCACAATAAACGACTGACTCACTACACCGACTGACGCCTTTTATTTTTCGTCCCGTCTCTGCCGACTGGCACCATCGCCCCTCACCTATTATAATTTGATCAAATTTATAAAATGCACAAAATCCTGGTAAAATGTCCGTACTGCGTTTACTTCTCAATATACACTAATTATAAAAACACTTCACTATTTACGTCGGGGGAGATAGAACAACATTTAATAAAATATCGAAATCCTTGTCACTTTGGAAAATATTCAACGACTTCGTTGTAATAATATGTTTTACAACTATTCCATAACTATTCGGAGAAGGTTTATAAAAAAAACTTTGTGATTAACATTTTATCCACCCCGAAATTTCACATCGTGTTCTTTTAAGGGCCTGCAACCCGAATTTCTACCGATTTCTTACATATATCCCTTAAACACGTTAAGTTTTAAAGCTCTTAAAAAATATATGTTATTCTTGAAGATAATATCTAGACATTGCCTTGCCCGCGCCGAAACGCAAATTATATAAAATTCCCTCGATAGAAAAAAATCGCAAAATATGCTCCAAAAATTATTATAAACACATTTGTTTCAGTTATTTTACAAGTTATATGTATGAAAAAATTCACAGTGTTTCTTTAAATCCGCGAGATTTTTGCTCTATTTTAAACGAGTCGTGTTTTATTAAACATTTTTGCAATTTTCGCATCGATTTTGTCGCTGTAAATGTTAGCGCTCTTCTCTAACATTCGTAATTTCGTATCTCTCCATCTTCTTCCTTTCGAGCCTCGCTACCTAGCTATGAGAGATATTTACGTTCGTCAAGCTGCTTTCTGGTAGAAATCCTAAGAAGATAAGCCAACTGATACTTACCTATTAAAAATAAAAACTATTGAAATATCGGACCCAGAATTGCAGCAGATCTGTCGCACGATTAAAAAAAATTAACTTTGTTATATGGACTCTAGTTCGACGCCTCGGAGTAACAGCGTTATATCCGACAATCCGACTTGATATAAGACTGATAGAATACTGTTATGAGCATAAGTAAATCAATGAGTTAAGAGATGAGTAATGACTAATGCCAGTGAGATAATAAGCTGTAAACGATTATCATGTGACACGTAAGCAGTGGCGGACTAGTCGGACTAGAACCATGAACGAGAGAATCGCCGAAACACATCCTTAAGCACTTCAACATTAGCTGATTTAAATGTTAGTATTTCTTCAGTGACATCATCAGAGTCAGAAAAATCAGAATGCTCCCTGATCAAAGACGTCAGAGGCCCGGGGCGGCAAAGCTGAATGAGCGGGGAGGGGCTCCTAGATTAAGATTACAAGCTTTTTATTCAATTCACACGGGCCTCTAGTCCTGGGGGCTTCCAAACGCCTCCATGTTCCCTTGATAAATCCTAAACAAGGCCTGGACTAAAAAAAAATTGTCATTATTTCATTTTTTTTGAAAGATGCTTTTGTTAATAATGCTCTCACCAAACTTTTTAAAGAAATTTCTAAAATTGAGGGAGATACAGCATTTTATATGAAACCGTTAAGAGCGTTTAACCAGCCAGCGGACGAAAATCCACATTTTGTCGAAAGTTACGATCTTACGGCGATTTGGCACTGTTTACACTTTAAACAAGCACTCGCTTTTGTGTTTAATTCACCTCAACTTATATTACGAGCTGGTATTGAAATTGTGGGATGAAGTCACTCTTTTTAATGGAAAAATATAGGATTATTGGGGAGCGATTGACAAACGTCAGACGTGTGTTATTGTTATTGTAATGTTTAATAATATTAGTAATTTAATTATTAATTTTTGCATTTAAAATTTTTTATTTCCATTTTTATTTCTATTTTTCTTCAAAACATATATTTTTTTCTCTTATTTTTTCAATTAATTTTATTTAAGTTTTAATTTATATTATGTTTTAATTTATATATTTGTACAGAACACATGCTTAAAACTATTAGTTTATGTATTTCAAATTTTGAATTTTCATTTTTATTTCTATTTTTCTTCAATAATATGAATTACGAATTGAGGTTTTACTCATAAAGTAAAAAAAAAAAACTAAAATAAAGCATTGAAAATAAAAGATACGATTTTAGATTTTCACGGCCAAAAATTATTTTGTTATTCGTTTATTGTTGGGGTATTATGCCGTGTTGCGCTACCTCCTTCTTTAGCCAACGTTTCGGACAGCGTTGCAGTGTCCATCATCAGGGCAGATGTGTAAAGAAGGAGGTAGCGCAACACGGCATAATACCCCAAAAACGAATAACAAAAAAAAAGAAAAATTAAAAAAATTGAAAATAAAAGTTTTCTTTGGTAGAAATTTTAATTTATATTCGACAAATGTGTGTTCTAATGTAAATCAGTCATTTGTAATTTAAATGTATTCCTGTACCTACTAAGGTTTTTTATTTATTAATTTTAATTGTATATTTCTTCATTATTTTTATAAAGTTGAAAAGTCTTTGGAAATGATGAATGATTAAATGTATTAATTGCTTTGTTGTTGCTTTGGTTATAATATGTCATACAAAGTTTTATCACGCATTAAAACGCCAACCGCAATTACTATTTGACCTTTTGCCATTTGAGGTTTGATGAATAACAAGGTCAAGTTTTCTATCCTGTCGTAGCTGCCATTACTCAGAAAAATAAATAACGTGCCTATAAGAGGGAACCGCGTGGCATTTTTTCCATACAAACGTATTCCCCAATTTGCTCTTCGGTTTTTGACACTTACCTGTTACCACAGCACTATGAAGAAATTCAAGACTCTTTTCTTGGTACCTTTTCGGATTGATTCGTGTACAGACAATAACAATACATGTAATAATAATAATAAGGATAATAATAATAATAATTTTGCAAAAAATCTTTCAAAACTTGTCAAACAACCTCAAAATTTTCCTAATTTTCTAACTAAGGGCATTACTTATATGTTACCTAAAAGCGAAAATATTAATAATCCCTCTCAATATAGACCCATTACATGTCTACCGACAATATACAAAATTTTAACCTCTTGCTTGACAGATTTAATATATACTCATTTGGATGAAAAAAATATTTTATCTGAACAACAAAAAGGTTGTCGTAGAAAACATATGGGATGTAAAGAACAATTAGTTATTGATTCTGTAATTTTAAAACAAATTCAAAATCAAAAGCGTAATTTACATACTTGTTATATAGATTATCAAAAAGCTTTTGATAGTGTCCCGCACTCGTGGCTAATCAAAATATTAAAAATATATAAAGTTAACCCAATTATAATTAGCTTTTTGAAAAATATTATGTCCTTTTGGAATACAGATTTACTAGTAAATTTAAAAGGTAAGAAAATAGTAGTACCGGGCATTTCAATAAAAAGAGGGATTTTTCAAGGAGACTCATTGAGTCCTCTTTGGTTTTGCTTAGCATTGAATCCTATGTCTAAAATGTTAATTAAAAGCAAGTTTGGAATAAAAATTAAAGGTAATACAAGAGAGAGTAGTATAGTTTCACATCTATTATATATGGATGATATAAAATTATTTTCAAATTCTGAATCAAATTTAGAGAAAATGATTAAGGTAGTTAAAATTTTTTCAGATGATATTAAAATGACTTTTGGTTTAGATAAATGTAAAACGATCCATATAGAGAAAGGCAAAATTGTAGATGGAGACGAGGGTATATTTAGAAATTTCAAAATTAAAAGTATGAAAGGGGATGAGGTTTATAAATATTTAGGATACCCGCAATCGAATAGATTAGATCACACTAGTATTAAAAATGATATTAGGATTAAATTTCAAACTAGGATCAGAAATTTTTTAAAATGCAATCTATATGCTAAAAATTTAGTAAAAGCAATAAATACTTGGGCAATACCTTTATTAACGTTCTCATTTGGCATAATTAAATGGTCCAATACAGATTTAGATAGTTTAGAACGATTAATTAGAACTACGTTAACAAAGTTTAATTGCCATCATCCAAATTCAGCTATAGAACGAATAAATTTACCTAGAAATTTAGGAGGTAGAGGTATAGTCAAAATAACATCTTTGAAACACAATCAGGTAGAAATGCTTAGAAATTTTTTCCATAGGAAAGCTAATAGCTCAGAAATGTACAAAATAATTTGCAAGGCAGATAGAAACATTACACCTTTAAATTTATATGACGAGAATGCCAACATTCTTATAAATACTAACCAGGAATTATTAGATTCCTGGTCAAATAAAATTATTCATGCAAAACACTTCAATTATCTCAACCAAACGTATGTTGACAAACTTTCGTCAAACAAATGGTTGAGTATTGGAGAGTTGAGCGCAGAAATAGAAGGATTTATGCTTGCCATTCAAGATAGAGTCATTAATACTAAAAATTATAGGAAGCATATAATCAAAGATATAAATCAAATTGATGATTTATGTAGAAAATGTTTGGCTTTTCCGGAAACTATAGAACATATTATATCGGGATGTTCTATATTAGCGCCGTCCGAGTATACATTTAGGCACAATCAGGTTTTAAAAATAATCCACCAAAGTTTGGTAATTAAACATAATTTGGTTGACTGCCGTAATATAGTACCATATTATGAATATGAACCAAATTCATTTTTAGAAAATGAATTTTATAAAATATATTATGATAAAACTATACTAACAGACCAAACAATTAGTCATAATAGACCTGATATAGTTTTACATGACAAAATTAAAAAAATAACTTATATCATTGATGTAGCTATTCCAAATTCCTGTAATATTCAAAAAACTGTTTCTGAAAAAATTAGAAAATACACTGATTTAGGAAATGAGATTAAAAGAATTTGGCATTCTCGGACTATAAAAATATTACCATTTGTTATTTCGGCTACTGGAATTATACCCAGGTCTCTGATTCAAAATTTAGGCGTATTAGATTTGTCAAAGAATTTATATATAAAAATGCAAAAATCGGTAATTTTAAATACATGTAGGATTACAAAAGATTTTTTAAATATTTATATTGAGGGATCAGTAGGATTTATAGGTTCAATTAGGAATTCCACAGAGCCGAACCCTCTGATATGAAAATATCTGGAGTCGGTGAATTATTTTCCCATCTGGTCTCTGGTAGGTTGACATGTTGTTCTTGTATTGTTTAGTAATTATAATACTTATACACGGTGTCCGGAAACTCGTAGTACAAGCGGAAAACTGGTGAACCTACATCACGTAGACAACCCAAATAAACATAAAGATTTTCAATTTAAGCATTTTCAAATTTAAAATTTAAAAAAAAAAATATTTTTAAAAAAATTCGACTTATTTAGGGTTAAAATTTTTAAAAGGCGGAAATGTCATGATGACAGATGGAAGATGTTCCACCTCACGGATAATACGGAACGTTCAACGTTGTCGAAGTTTGATGCACGGATAATACGGAATGTTACCTTTTTAACTAATAGACAATTAAATATGACGTTTGTCGGAAGTACCTACCAATCTTATAAAATAAATTATCTAAAATAAACTCGCATTTCATCATCATTTTAAAAAACATCCCAGGTTTTTGAATGGTTTGTTGGCAAAGCAGGATTTGTCTAGCGGGTTTGTGTAATTATTCTAATAAATTTCTTTCCATGTTCTACTGTTATAAATACAGGTACAAACTTGTCAATAATGCATTCACTTTGTTATACGCAAAAATATTTTTTCTATGATTGGCAGCATTGATGAAATGTTAAAATAAAAACGATGAAACATGGCGTTTCCGCGCGAGTGGATTAATTTTAACAAAATTAAAATGTTAAATCCATATTTTTGGCATGTTTTTTGTTCTCCCCCGACATAAATACTCACTTTTCGTAATAATAAAGCTTAATCTAACTGTTTGGATAAAAAGTATTCCGTATTAACGAGTAAGCGGTTTAATGCATAAAAAATAACATTTATTCTCCCACCTCTTCTCTTTTAAACAATATGGTTAATTAGCGTACCTGTTTATTTTGTTATGTAGATAGTAGCCCCGAGCGGAGCATGTGAGCGTCCAAGACATTATTCCATCGTAATGCACAATAATTAATCATGTTTAAATATGAAAATAACACACACTTTGTTTTAGAGTTTGTTATGATGAAATGGTGTTTTATTGATCTCGCACAAGTATTATTAATCACGTTTAGATATGAAAATAACACACAAGTAACACAAACTTTGTTTTAATGTTTGTTAAATGAAAGGGTATTTAATTTTTGTTATTACTTTTTGGGATATTATGCCGTGTTGCGTTACCTCCTTCTTTAGCCAACGTTTCGGACAGCGTAACAGTGTCCGAAACATTGGCTAAAGAAGGGGGTAGCGCAACACGGCATAATATCCCAAAAACTAATAACAAAAATACTTTTGGCCGTGAAAATCTAAAATCGGATCTGGGGTATTTAATTAATCACATTTAAATATGAAAATAACACACAGTTTATTTTAAACCTTGTTAAATGAAGGGTTTGTACGCCGTTCAATAAGAAAAGATATCAATCGACCGCAATCTTCATCATACGTCAACGACCGCAATCAACAAGAGACAAAACAAACTGACGAAAAATAACGAAATACATTTGTGGCGTAACAAATATCCGGTCAGTCCTATTAAATTATCGCTGAACACTGGGAATATTATTTAATTTATTTTAGCAGCATAGGTATGATTTTTGCAGAGTTAATTATTGCGGACATCAAACAAAAATAGGTATACCTATCAAGGGTATGAGGGATGGGTAGGAATCTGAGAGTCAGTGTATCCAGGAGTGACGGACGCATGAATTCATTCCTCCCATGGCTGTGGAATATGATTTTAATAGTCCAGTCAGCCTAAGTCGTAGAACACCAATTGAAACACCATCGACTACTAACATTTAGACAAGTGTTTAGCCAAAAGTCCCCGCTCCTACGCCCCTTGCTTCCCCGCCTGTGCCCGCCCAAACATGAAAAGTGTAAGGGTTTTGTAAATCACGTCTATCTCGATTACTAAACAACATATCGGGTTGAATTTTTTTTTATTCTCTTTGCTGTAACATTGTCTACAATTAATATTCAGTTAACTTTCGTCGTAACTTTTACCGTTTGTTTGTAATTCGTATGAAATGGTAAAAATTTGTATATTTTTTGGCATGTAATTTTACATTTTGTCACAGAACTTTTCAGACCGACATTTTATGAAAAAATGTTTCCTACAAAGATTGTAGCCCTTTCTAAGAGCTATAAAGTTATATATTTTAATGTGTACTTTATGGCTAGAAAACATCAGATATCAACCGTGAATGCTTGGTGCACCATCTCTGCGTCGCTCCGCGGCAGCCGATTCATTACCGCACTATTAATGTATGATGTTTATACTCATTAATTGTATTTTTTGTCAATTGTTTTAAATTTTGGTTATACTGAAGAAGTGAAATTATGCTTACTGGTATCAGTTCAAGTTTCAGCAACTAAAAATGCCAGAGTATTTCAGTTTAAAATCTATAACTTTATTTATTGAATGGAAGTATAAACTAGCTCGAGTTTCGAGAGAGTACGGCCTCAACCACTCTCACGATCTCCTGCCATGCAGCTGGTAGGCAGACAAATAAAAGCCGCCAAGACTCGGACAAACCTCACCTCATGAACTCGGGGACCCCTGCTAAGTCACCAAACGTAGCGAACTACTTGGGGTGATCTACGACGAAGGCGTCCACTAATATCTACAGGAATTCCAAAAACTGAAAAAATCTAACTAATATCTATGAGAACCAAAGGGCGTACGAATATCTACAGCTCAATTGCTGACTAATATCTATGAGAACCAAAGTTGACGAATATCTACGGCACTGGCATAGGTTGGATTTGCAATTATGTATACCATATTGGAAAACGTAATAATGCAGTTTAAAAAAACTTTATTTATGTATGTATGTAAAAACCCCTAATATCGACCTATTGGACACATTTAGCTGATTATTAAGGATTTGGGTTTTTGTTTTAACAGCTTTCTTTATTTCGAGTGCTTCTAAATTATGTAGTCTGTTACCATAACTATTTCTATGTGAGTTAGGTTAGGTTAGTTTAGGTTGAGGTGCCGTGTATTTCGAAATAAATAAATAAATAAATATCTTTGTATTATGACCAATAAATTATGTTCAATAAATTATTGTCCTCGTAAACAGCAAAATACGTAATATTATGCAAAAACTTCATGTACTTTAAACAATTAAGCCTTTACGTAATTAGTAATTACGTAATTGAAGTAATTTAAGCTTCTCCGTACAACCTCTTGCTCAGCTGCCCTCTGTAGATATTAGTCCAACCTACGCTCTGTAGATATTAGTCAACACTAGGACCGTCATAGATTTTCGTCCGATCTTAGCTCTGTAGATATTAGTCAACACTCTGAAGTTCGTAGATATTAGTCCAACATATGAGCTGTTGATATTCGTCCGACATACAGGCTGTAGATATTAGTACCTGGAGTCACCTACGGCAGAGGTGTTGGTTATCCAATAAATGGTTCCCGCGGTGGCGGTACCCATACCCGCCTTCTAAATTGATAAATTTTATTACATTATAAAAAAATAATAAAAAAAGCTTGTTCAAATTGGTTCGAACACGACTGTAGTCAAATGGCGGCCATGTTTGTTGTGTGCCACGTCAGCAACCATTTTTTATTTCCGTTCCCGAGGATAAAACGGTCCAAGTCCGAAATTTGAAGAAATGAGTTTTTGATGTAGACTTGAAGTAAATTATCATGTTAAGAATGGAAGTCCCATTATGAAGAAAAAATAGATTTTCAAAATTGCATGTGGATGCAAGTACCATGATGCAACAACTATCATAGAAGCAGAAGGGTGTACCATGGACTTTATTCCTTTTATAATACACCACATGTCATAACAAAATAGTCCACTTCATTTAGGGCAGTAGGACTCAAGTCCATGTTTTTGTTTTTTTTTTACATGAGCTCCACACAGGAGGCCCTGAGGAAAATAATTTCCCTCGGGGCCTATTTCATCTTTGGGGATGCTGTGTGGAGGGGTTTTTTAAAGGAAGGGAAGGAGAGGAGAGTTCTTGGAAGGAAAAGTGTTTAAGGGGTGGGTAGGAATCTAGGGTTCAGCATGTCCTGGTCATCCGCCTGCAAGACCTAGACAAACCTCACCCCATGAACCCGGCACCCCTGCTAAATCACCAAACGTAGCGAACCACTTGGGGTGATCTATGGCAGAGGTGTTGGTTATCCAATAAAGGTTCCCGGGGCGGCGGTACCCATTCCCGCCTCCCAAATTGAAAAGTTGACTCAAGTCAGCGTTTTTTTTTAAACAATTATTTTTAAAGGCTTTACTATAAAAATTTAGTTTAATTTGCTCCTTTTTAAAACAAAACTAACTGATTTAATAATTAGTTTTTTTCTTATCTATCATACAACATCTCCTGAACATTTACCTTTTTGGACTTGCTTCCGTATGTTTCGGGTACAGAATTTGGTTCGCAAGTTCACAGTTCAAGGCCAAGTCATTCGGATTAGTAGCTTACCCCTTCTATTGTGTTGATAGAACCGAGCGCAGAAAGGGACAGCAAATTTCGCATTGCACTTTGACTTGAAAGCGCGAAAATAATGAACAGCTGTTTTTAACCGTGAAACGACCGTACTACACGGAATAAAATTATGGATAATTTCAAAATAATGCTTTAAATCCGGATTTCTTTGTTTGTTTTCTTTTAATTAGTTTTTATTAGTTAGGTACTATGAACGTCAGTAATAATTTATAAGAATTTGACCAAAAAAAAAATCAACTTCTGACTCGATTTACTCGAAAACGAAAGCTCAAATCAAAAAAAATTATACCACAAAATCGACTCCAAATGTGATGAGGATTCCCCAGTTTCCCGCTTGTACTACGAGTTTTCGGACACCTTGTATAGTGCAATTACATAACGTGGATTGACCAGATGATCATTTGGGAAGTGTGTGAAAGGGTTTAGTTTTTCCTGTGGGGAAAATTAAACCCGGACATTTAAATCTGGTGCGTTAAATAATTAATAAATAATATTCTACAAATTATAACGATAATTTGTAGAACGCCGTTTTTGTGAAAAATCACCTTCAGGGCGCTTTAAAATTAATTGTGAATTCTTAGGCTCTATCTAATTCTATTATTTACAAAAAGATATAGAAACATACTTACCTGCAGGTCACTTCCGATAAACACACTTATTAGAAAGTTTATGCTTGGGAAGATACGAATTTGTAGGTGGAGGACATTGTATTTAAAACACTGGACATTACATGACTTTACCTTTGCTACGCTCATCACTGTTGGTTTTACATTTATAAGAACATTAATGCAAAATTGAGTTAATATTTATTTTGAAAGACTGGAGAATTGAAAGAGTTTGCTTTATTATTTATGGCGAAGGTGAAAGGTTTTTTTAGGTGAAAGGTGAATTTATGGCGAATTTGAGAGTTTTTTTTTACTTATGGATACGACTGTCTGAAAAGATGTGTTTTAAGCTTAGCTCTAAATTCCGCTGAATCTGTGATCATTCTTAACTCGTGTGGCAGTCCATTCCAGGCTTTAGGTCCTGACACTCCGAAAGCACGCTCACCGAATTTAGTATCTGGTGCTAGGCTTGTTGAAAAAGTATCGATATATCGATATTTTTAGCCGATATATTTTGATCCGATATATCGATATATCGATACAAAATATCAAATATCGAAAATTGTACCAAAAACGATATTTTTTAAAATTTATGTATTTTAAGTCACTAGAATCCAAAACCATATAGGAACGAACGGAAAAAGTAACTGTATTGAGTCATGACATCTGGCGGTTGAAATTTTAACTATTAATAGCTTACTTGTCTTTGCATTAGTATTTGTGATCACCAATACTATCTCATGTGTGTAGGTACATACATAGAAATGTATGCTATTTTTCGCCATTTTTTTCTAAGCTACTCCTATGTGTTGGTTCCCAATTGTCTATGATTATTGACTATACCTTGTTCCAAACGGTGACCAGACAACTCAGAATGAAACCAACTCAGAAGCACCTCAGAAAGGTGATGATAAAAAATTGGTTAAATAGGTTAAGTTAGATTAGGGTTACCGGCTATTTTTAAATTATTTTTTCGTAGCTTTTAGTAACCTTTCTGAGGTGTTTCTGAGTTGGTTTCATTCTGAGTTGCCGTGGAACCGTTCCAAACACGAAGTCCTTTTTGACAGATTAATACGCCAATAGAATTTTACTGAGACGCATACAAACTTTGTATGCGTCTCAGTTTACATATAAGTTAGAAGACAGCTTTTTAGTTTTTGATATTTTTGTAATTGTTACGTAATAAAAATGAATAGTGATATAAATACCTTCATTTTTATTGATAATTTTAAAAACGCAAAATCTCTTGAAAATTTGACCGATATATCGATATTTTTTCCTCGATATATCGACGTCGATATTGATATTTTAATAATTATCGATACATCGATATATAGATATTTTTTTCACTTTCGACATCCCTATCTGGTGCGCGCTTTGGTTCCTTCAACCGTCCGATAGCTGATGTTGCTGCTGACCTGAGGATTGATTGTCGAGAATTGGGATTTTCTGGAATACACATTTCCGATAAGTAAGCCGGAGCCATTCTGTTAAGGGACTTGAATACCATCCAGCAGAGCTTAAACTAGATTCTTTCAGGGCATTTATCTATTTATTTAACATTATCTATTTACCAATTTTTTGAGGTTGAATCTTGTGTAAAGTATGTTAATTAAACATAATATTTTAAAGGAAAATATTTAAATAGGACGTAATCTTACCATTTTAGAACATACCTAAATTTGCAAATAGAACCATATGCAACCAGCTAGGGTAACAATTATTACAAGCAATAATTGTCAGCCTGAAACACTCTTTTACATTGAAAAATCTTCCGAGAAAAGATACTTGCCGCCAACGGGACTTGAACCCGTGTCCTTCCGATTGATTGATTGATTGGAAGATTTTTCAATGTAAAAGAGTGTTTCAGGCTGACAATTATTGCTTATAATAATTGTTACCCTTTGTGCTATGCATAAAAATCTTGTCTAAACGTTAGTTTATAAATTAAAAAAATAATAACCAGCTAGGGCATAATAATTCATTGCACAAGGTTCTAATTACATATCCCTTATGCAATTCCAAACTAGGGCCAAGTCCTATTTTATGACTACCACAACACGGGCATTAGCCTAGTGTGGTAGCCAAAAAAAAAACCAAAAATCTGTAACGAATAAAATATTCTTCTTCTTCAATGGCGCTACAGCCCATTTCGAGCCTTGGCCTCCTTCAAAATAAGCCTCCACCGCCCTCTGTCCTCGGCCGTCGTCTTCCAATCTGCAACTTGGAGTAATCCTCTTGCATCCTTCCTGACATCATCCTCCCATCTCAGTCTAGGTCTGCCCGCCTTTCGTTTACCTCCCGGGTGTCCTGTCAGAACCTTCTTCGGTACTCGTGTGCTTGGCATTCGGTGCACATGTCCGGCCCATCTTAATCTTTGGAGCCTTAAATGGGTGGAGAGTCTGGAAGCTTGGTAAATACCAAAGAGCTCATTATTGTGGCGGATTCTCCATGCCTCTCCCTCTCGCACCGCTCCTAAGATTCTTCGAAGTACCTTTCTTTCGAAGACAGATCTTTTCTACAGCTGTTCTGCTGACTTTGCTGTCAGTGTTCCCGCCTCACATCCATAGGCCAAGACCGTTCTGATAATTGTTTTATATAAGGTTATTTTGGTTTTCCTACGTTTCGGAATTTGAACACTGGCAGTAACGCGAAGTGTTGTTAGCGGCTGTAATGCGCTTTCTTACTTCTACTGGGTCTTCATTGTCCTGCGTTATGATGGAGCCCAGGTAGGTAAACTCTTCGACCACTTCGAAATTATAATTGTCTTTAAATTTCACTTTATCTTTTATTCTGCGGTGAGGGGTTCTGGTTTGCATCACGATTTTTGTTTTATTCTCATTGATTTGCAAACCCACCTCTCTTACCGCAGTCTCCAAAGGGTCAAACACTTATCTTGCAGCCTGTAGGGATCTTCCGAAAATGTTAAGGAATATAATATTATGAAATAAAAATAAATAAATAAATACTTTCCCATAAATTATAATAAATTAAAATTGTTAAATAGATGGCGCCTATCATTTTTTTAATTTTTTATTCTTCATTTTAAGCACCCGCTAAACTGCCAAAGCAGTTTGTCAGCCGGTCAATTTAACAATATTAATATAACATTAAATCACAAATATAACAAGAAACCACAATACACAAAATAGATACAGCAGAATAACTTTTAAATAGCTGCAATACAAAGGCATAAAATATACAGATAGACACAGGCAGGACACAGCACAGGCAAATTACTCTTAGTCATATTTATACATAAGATTACAAACAAAATCAGTATAAAAAGTTTTGATCCATTAGCCATTGTTTTTTGTTTTTTTTTTTTTTTTAAATCGGTGGTGCAGTTTGATTCGATTTTTAGGTTCACTGGCATCTTATTAAATATGGTAGGGACAAGATAAGTGAATGTCCGTTGTCCGTATTTATTTATAATTTTCGGAACGGATAAACCCTAATTTTTACTAAATCTAGTGCCTTGTGTATGGTCAACTTTTTCTTTATATATTGAATCCGACAAAAGGTTTTGGCATACAATTTTAAACCATAATATCCCTCGAACAGGTAATATATTAACTGACTCATATAATAATTTTATGTCTCTTCTTTGTCCATAAATACTTTTGCTTACCAAGAGCTTAGTCAAAGAGTTTTGAATTGTTTGAATGTAACCTATATTTGTCTTGCACGAGTTTCCCCAAGACGTTATTCCATATCTGATAGTAGATTCCGTTAATGACAAATAAATTATTTTTAACGTACTTATGGGCATGAAATATTAATTTTGTAAATTCGCCCAGCAATAGCTCGTAGGCGTTTACAGATGTTGCTTATGTGAGTATCCCATTTCATATGCGTATCTACAGTTATCCCCAAATATATATACGTTTGTACAATTTCAATGGTTCCGCATTTGCAGGATTGTGACGAATTGTGTATACACTCAAATGCATGCGATTTTATTACAGGCGTGATGGTATATTTGGCATGTGGAAATCGTATGTGCATTAATTTAGTTTTTTTGGAATTTATTATAAGACCCGCATCTGGTGGCCATTTCTGTAAGGAAAGGAAATCGTGATCCATGAGTTTTATTGCAATCCATAATTCTTCATGCGAAATGACTAGTGCCGTATCATCTGCACAAACGTAATGTTTGACAAATGTAAAATTTTTATTCATGAGTGAAACGAATATTATGTATAATGTTGGGCCGAGAATTGAGCCCTGCGGGACGCCTGTTGACATATATTTAGCTTTGCTGTAGGTTTGAAAGAGTTTCACTTTAATTTGTCGATTGTTTAAATAGTTTTTGAGTAGTTCTAGTAATTTTCCCCTAATTCCTATCGCCTCCAATATCTGTAATAGTTTTGTCGGATCAATGGTATGAAACGCTTTAGAGTTGTCTATGAATAAAACCAGAATATGTTTTTTTTATTATTGAGTTCTTGATTTACGTAATTCGAAAAGTCTTGTAGTAACATTTCTGTGCTTTTATTTTTTTGAAATCCGTATTGGTTAGGATCAATAATAGAGAAACTTTCTAGGTATTTTATTAAATTTACGGAAATGTATTTTTCTAGAATTTTTTCAATAGCTGGCAGTATACTGATTGGTCTGTAATTTTCTATCTCAGTATGTTTTCCCCCTTTGTATACTGGCCTAATAATACTACATTTAAGCTCATCAGGTATAACTGCTTGAAACAAGATACTATTAATTAAATTTTAGGTTTTTAATATTTTTTGCATGTTACGCTTTAAAATATTAAGGTAAATTAATTGTTTGCGCCCCTACATATTTAATATGAATATAAACTAATAGTTTTGTCCATAAACAAACCCAAATCTTTCAAGAAAGGCTGAAAAATTCAATTTTGCTTCGGTGACTCAATCCAATATTGTATTTTTTAGCCTTTATTGAAAGATTTGGGTTTGTTTATGGACAAAACTATTTATTTATATTCATGTGAAATATGTACGAGCGCAAACAATTAATTAACCTCAATATTTTAAATCAAAACGTGCAAAAAGTATTAAAAACCTAAAATAATTTAATTGGCGCCATCTGTGAATGCGAAGATTATAACGTACGTGACGTTTAACCTTAACCTTAAAACATGGTAAGGCGAAGTTAGAACTCTATCCAAATGAAGTAGCGAACCATACTGCGTCTCGTAATAACGACAAACTGTCAGATACAAATAAAATAGAGAGTGTGAGATGATAGAACCTTGTAAAATGAACGATTATTTAAAATGCTTGATGTTAGAACTCAATAGAGTGCAAAATGTATGGGTATCAGGTATTATGATTGAAATGTATTGCAGATGAAAGGTTCCATCGCGTTATTTCATGTTTTTGAAAGTAAGGAGTCAGGATTCAGTATTTAGGTTGTCAGGGAGAAGGTTGAACATTTTAGGGAGTCGGTAGATTAATTGTCTTTGTGCTGTCGTAATAGTTTGCATCAATTCAACAAGACAAGTAGGTATATATTACTAGCTGGTCCCGGGATGCGTTGCTATGCCATTTAATAAAGAAATTGTTTCTCCCTGAGTGTCCTTTCACATTCGTCCCCTTCCCCTTCCGCCTCCCCTTCTTCTCCTGCGTCCTCTTCCCCTCTCGCGTTCCCACTCCGTCACCTCCACCTTCCCTCTCCCCACTCCACTCCCCCCCTTTCCCCGTCCCGCGAACCTTCCTCCCGAGTTCCCCTCCCCCCTCCCAGGTTCCCCTCCCCCTCCCTGGTTCCCCTCCCCCTCTCTCCCTCCCTCCCGTTTTCCATAGCAATAGCCGCTTCCTCGCGTGCAACCAATAGCAATTTTTTTATACAAATTTCATAATGCTAGAGCTCACCGGAAATGTTATAAAAACCTTGCCCTGACAATAACGAACATACAAAAAAAAGAATTATCCAATTTGGTGCAGTCGTTCGAAAGTTATGCGCTTAGCAACACATTCAGCGATTCATTTTTATACAATAGATATACTTACATTAAGGTGGGCCACGACTGTATGGGATAAAAATTACTTGTTTTGATTTATTTAATAGTGATAAAAGGATGTTAAATGAAGATACAAAATCAGGTAATTTTTTTATAATATTTAGATATCATTTTCTTCCTCCGAATTGACTTTAAAATTTCACTTAATAGAGAAAACCCCACCCTTGATAAATCTTAAAAATATGTTAGATAAACCATTCAAAATTAATTATTTTTCAATAAAATACGAAATAGAAGGTATATTTTGAATTATTTATTAAAAAAATATACATGAATATAATTCAAATTATCTCAAGGCAGTGAATTCAAATACCAGCAAAATCAATGAAAGAGGCTCAAACTTAGTACTTTTTGTAAATGATTTCGTAAGTACCTATATATTATATATATATACCTACTATATTTGCTGTGGAAGATTACAAAAATATGGTTTATAGGATTCCTAGTAACTTTTATATACACTAGAAATAACCCCTTGAAATTAAAATTTTCAAAACTTTGAAGTGGATCCGGAGGAAAAGATAGAATCAGAAAATTTAAAAATTATAAACACCCCTTTATCGCTCCTAGAATTTAATAATAACATTTTTTAAATAACCCGCCTTAATATACATATATCTTCGAAAATACAACACAGATGGTTCTGAAGAAATGTTTTGGCATTCAAAGGTCATTTTTGAAGAAAAAATAGCCAACTAGAACCCTATCCAAATGAAGCGACGATTTATCGAGAGCATTTTTTTGTATTTAAAATGTAAACCGATTCGTAAAGTAAATATCGTGGCAATTCTGACTGACTGAAGACCTTACTTAAATCTCATTTATAAATTAACATTTAAGTGAATTCAATTATTTGACGACAAAGTTACTATTAAATTCTAAATTAATTTATTGTAATAAAAAAACAGCTTGTTAATTTTATAGAAAAAGAAATCAAGAACTTGAAATTAAATCAAGAACATTGTGGTTTTAGAAATAATCAGTTATGGCTCTCAATCTAGTTCTGGAGGACTGGAAACAAGATTCCGATAAAAATAAATGTCTGATCGCGGTTTTTCTGGACTGATGAGGGCTTTCAAAACTATATACCTAGATATAGATATTAAAACAAAACTATTAAAAAATGGAATTAAAAGAAAAACGTTGAAATGATTCAAAGATTGACTCTAAACTAATAAATATTAAATCACAAACATGGGTGACATAGTCTCCGAACCAATTAATATTACCTTGGGAGTACCACAAGGGTCTATTCTCGGACCTATTCTTTTTATAATGTACGAAAAATATATTTTACCATCAATCATATAATGCTGATGTTGTGATAAAGCCCTTTATTCAAAGACAGGAAATATTGTTCCTACTAAATCATGGATCCTATCCATGGGTTGGTATCCGATGGGAATCCTACCCATCAGCACAGGTTCCAATAATAAATTATTGGTGATACTTTTGTATTCTACCTTTTACTCATTCTTGTTTGTCATTCACTTTTGCATATTTAGCTATTTATTTTTGTTACTATTTTTGTTATATTTTCTGTTTTTTAAATCATTATATTATTTTTTTTTAAATGTATATAATTTTTTGGGCATAATGCCTGTTTTATGTACTTACATAAAAATGAATAATAAATGAAGGCACGGTGTACCTACTCAAAAAGAAGATGGAGAGATATGTAAATACGAATGTTAGAGAGAACGCGCTAATATCAAAAACGATAATATTCAAGTGGGATTGTAAATACTATTGTAAATAGTATTGTAAATAGCATTTAAAGAAATAAATTGAATTTTTTCATACATACCTGTAACTTGTAAAATAACTGAAAAAAACATGTTCATGATAATTTTCGGAGCATTCTTTGCGTTTTTTTTTCTATGGAAGGAATTTCATATAATTGCAGTTTTGGCGTGGGTAATGTGTATCTATTTTCTCCAAGAATAACATATATTTTTCTAAGAGCTTCAAAGTATTTAAGGAAAATATGTAATAAATCGGTTGAAACGGCCTTAACAATATGGTAAAAGCAGTGGCGGACTAAGCCCGTCAGAGGCCCGGGGCGGCAAAGCTGGATGAGCCCCCCCCCAAAAGTTGATGTAATTTTACAAGATTTTTATTCAGTTCACATGGGCCTCTGGTCCTGGGGGGCCTCCAAGCGCCTCCGTGTTACCTTGATCAAATCCTAAGCAAGGTTTTAAGGCACCAGGGCATTGTAATAAAAAATGTAATTTTTTTGTATTTCATTTTCTAAAAGATGAATTTGTTATAATGCTATCGCATAATGTTTTAAGGAAATTCTAAGAAAATTTTAAGAAAATTTTAAACAATTTAAAGAAAATTTTAAACATTTTGTACGTTGAATTTCCTTCCGCAAAACTTTGAACGCATTTTTCTCGAAACTACATTTTTCAACCTGATTGACAACATATTAGAAAAACTATACATCCGATTTGCATGCACCAAGTTTTAAACTGTTAGAAAATCCAGTCACTATGGCGCCACAAAGGGATTTTTTTACAAAGGGCCCCCTTCTATTTTTTTAAGAACGCTGAAAATTTTCCATAAAAAATCGAATAAAAATTTGCTGGTCCACCATTTTTCTTTTTTTTTAGATATAAAAATTCCCCTACGTGGTGCCATAGACACCGGATTTTCGAACGGTTTAAGACTTGTTTCATGCAAATGTAAATACAAATGCAATAAAATACATACAGGCGGATGAATAGTTTTTTTAATATGTTGTCAACCAGGTTGAAAAACAATTTTAAAAAGTTTCGAGAAAAACGCATTCAAAGTTTTGCTGAAGAATAATTCAACATCCACACTGTTTCTAACAGTTTCACATAAAATGCTGTAAAAACATTTGGTGAAAGCCTTGTTAATTTCAGAAAATGAAATAAAAAAATTACAAACATTTTTTTACAGTTTCCTGGTGTCTTAAAGCCTTGTTTAGGATTTTATCAAGGGAAAAAAGAGGCGTTTGGAGGCCCCCGGGGACCAGAGGCCGCCCCTTCCGCCCCCGTTAGTGCGCCACTGAATTACGTGCCTATTTTATTACCATCTATATTATCTGTAGTGATAAAGTAACCTTTAACAAAGGGCCTAAGATAGTAAAAATAATATAAAGTGCATAACGTAAGTGAAACTGGAACTAAAACTGTATAGACATATGAAAGATTAGTAGTAGTATTTTTATTTTAAAAGTTGTAAATTACCGGTTCAGGCTGTATTTATTTATTCCTTCTTTATCTATGGTATGGAATGTTTGTATGGGACTTCCCAACTCCAAATCACCTCTTAGATAGGTACTAAGCACATTTTAAAGGCACCAGGACATTAAAAAAAATGTCACTTTTTTATTTTATTTTCTCCCCGGGGCCCCGACATGTTTAAGCCGGCTCTGACAGTGCAAACCACTGCCTTCTAAAATCCAGTCACTGTAGCCAGGGCCGTATTATCCATTAGACGCGTAGGCAACTGGCTAGGTGCCCTGCATCGGGTAGGGGCTCCTATGGTAAAGGGGCCCCGAGACGTGCATTGCCTAGGGGCCCCGACATGTTTAAGCCGGCCCTAATTATGACACTACGTAGGGATAGTTTTATAAAGGGCCCACTTCTTTTTTTTTTGATCGATGATAATTTACCATAAACAATCCAAAATAAAATTCATTCAAAAATAAAACGCGTTCAAAGTTTGGCTGAAGAATAATTCAACATACAAACTGTT
Source organism: Limnephilus rhombicus (assembly GCA_929108145.2). NCBI lineage: Eukaryota > Metazoa > Arthropoda > Insecta > Trichoptera > Limnephilidae > Limnephilus > Limnephilus rhombicus. Next base: position 10,652,620 of record OV815296.1, read on the forward strand.
TCAAACACTTTCACATAAAATGTTGTATCTCCGCCAGTTTTTCGAATTTCTTTAAAAAAAATTGGTGAGAACATTTTTAACAAGTGCATCTATCAAAACATGAAATAAATATTATATATATAGTTTATATATTTATTAATATTTATATATTATATACATGTATATAGTTTATTATTTTTTTTTATTTATATATATATTTATAGTTTCACACCTAGTGAGATGGGCAATACGTCATTTTATAACCAAATGTAATATGAAAATAATTAAATAAATAAAAATATATATATATATATATATTTTTTTAGAATGGTGCCGTAAAGCCTTGTTTAGAATTTGATCAAGGGAACATGGAGGCGTTTGGGGGCCCCCCAGGACCGGGGGCCCGGGGCGGGCCGCCCCCCCCTTAGTCCGCCACTGGGTAAAAGTATTGTACCGCAAATCCACATCCGCGTCCGCAAATAATAAGATTAATAATAATAATAAATATTAATAATAAGATTATTTGCGGTGACTTGATATATACATGGGCGGCTGTCAACCTTTTGAGCCTGCGTGCTCCTTGACTCCTACTACAAATGTGTTACGTACTCTCCTATCTATCTTGTGTAGACGTGTAATGAAAGACATATTTCATTTGTAATTTTTTTAATTCTCTCATTATTACTAAGCGCACTTGAAGTGAAATATCACAAAATTACGCTACCCACACAAATGATATGTTATTATTATTACATGAATTTAACAATCAAGTTACACAAATACAATTACTGCAATTTTATATGGAGTGTAACACGACTTCGGGTATTTTTAACCAGTGATTCTACATGCCAAGCGCCCTTTAGGTGATTCAAACAGTATTCTGCCAAAAGATGTCGCTACTTTCGTAAGCAGCTCGCATATGGACGTATATTACCTACGTATAAGTACTAGGATTTATAGGCTGATATAGAATATAGACTATATACAATATTATTACCATAAATATACCAAACCACCCACATTATTACCTAACAGTATTAATAGCCTAGGATCTGCGTGTGGTTGAATTCCAAAACCCGACTTCCATTTCATGTCTGACGTCACGCCTTATCCCGCTCCCAATCCGGGAGCGGGATTCGCGGAACGGGCGAAGGGAGGGAGTGGAGTGGGGAGAGGGAAGGTGGAGGAATCGGAGTGGGAACGCAATAGGGGAAGGGGTCGCGGGAGAGGAAGGGGAGGCGGAAGGGGAACGGGATGAATGGGAAAGGACACGCAGGGAGAAACAATTTCTTTATTAAGAGTGTTTAACCAGCCAGCGGCAGAAAATCCACATTTCTTTGAAAGTTGTTCTTACGATCGTGCAGGGCGGTTACAATGAGCAAGATTAATTATTCTCCGTACCAGCTTTTTAAAATTATAACTCAATATCGATTTTATTTCATTCCAAATTTGCTTTAATTTATACCTACATCCAAAAACGCTGAAAGGCGTGATGATAAAACTATTAACATTATGTACTTTTGTAATTATTTTTTGATTATAAGTATTTATCATTTTTCAATAATGTCTAAGTTAAATAAGAATTTAAAAAAAGTCTGAAATATATTAGTTTGTAAGTGCGCAAATAAATACACAAACGGACCAATATTCGTCAAGAAACACATGTACGGATATATTTTTAATGATTTTATTTAAATTAATATTCTAAAACATGCGATACCCAGATAATGCATAGATTTATTTTACTGCATGATTATATGATTTGAAATGGGTGTGGTATAATACAAAATCTTTTTTGAAAATTTAACAAATCTTTCTATTTTTGAGAGTGATAATAATTCATGGTGGAATTCCATTATAATATATTAACAAATCTGCCAACGACCTATGACAGGGATGGCGAACCTTTACGTATCAACGTGCCATTTTTCTAAAGAAATATTTAATGAGGTTATAGACGTGCCATAAAATAATTTTGGACTTTGAGATTATTGGGAAAATAATAATTATAAATAGTTACTATCAATTAAAAACTCTTTATTTAACTTCACACATCTACCGGATCTGCCCTGATGATGGACACTGCAACGCTCAAGAAGGAGGTAGCGCAACACGGCATAACACCCCAAAAACAAATAACGAAAACGCTTTTGGCCGTGAAAATCTTAAAACGTATCCACTCTTTATTTACTTTAAAAATATGAATAGTTTGCATTATACGCGTAATTTAAATTCTTAAAGCTAATTGAAATTCTTAAGCGTCTTCAAACAATTAAATGGTAACGCATTTCATGTTTCCAAAATTTAGTTATCAGCATTTTTACTTATATTACCTGTCAATCTTTCTGTTTCAATTAATTCTAACTTTTCAACAAATTTTTAAATCCGTGTTGAACTAAACTGGAAATCAATCACCTGCATTTCAAATTCGTCAATTTCCAACAAATCGAATGGGGATAAATTCAGTTTATTAAATGACGTCACATCAGGGTAAATAATAAACTATTTGCGATAATTCTTTGAACTGAGAAAACTCCCAGAAAATTCTTTCATTGAAGAATCAATAACAGAAATAAATTCTTCAGTAACTTGGTCTTCGCTTGGTTTCTCATGAATTTCTAAATCGTTGATAATTTTTTTTAAATTTGGAAAATACTTGTGGTTTCTTGTGATAATATCGTTCCTGATAACTTGCAGTTTAGCCTCAAAAGCGCGAATGAGATCTACCATGACGATAATTGTTTTATTTTTGCCTTGAAGCTTCATGTTTAACTTTATTTTTTTTTTTATTTAGTAACTATATAATATTTTTTACATTTTTATATGAAACATGTTAGTTAGATGTATATATAAAATATAAAATATATTCGTAGTCCTCCTCACTAGGAGATCCTGTGCTGAGGGGGACTATGCTTTGGATAAGTTTTTCAGCGACTTCTATGGTTTAACTATTGATTGGATAAGGTTTTCCAGAAACTTCTATGATGTTTTAAGTATACTAGTAAGTTCATTTTCCGATAGATTCTTCAGCCAACATTTAATGTCCTTAATGTAGCTTTTTTTAAAAAATTTGTTTGATACTAAGTGGGAGTTTGTTATATAACTTTACTGCTAAAAATGCAGAACTTCTTTGACCAAATGAAGAGTTACACTTTGGTATATTAAGTATGTCTGTTTGTTTGGCTCTGGTTTTATGAGCGTGTGAGGTGTCTGCCTCTGAATCATTTTTGTGGTGATGTACTAGAATGTTTTTGGCATAGATTTTCTGTAGGCTTGGAACGTCAAACTGTTTAAAAATTTCTGTTGTTGACGTCCTTATGGGGACCTTTAGAATGGTCTTTATAATGCAATTCTGAGTTATCTTAAGTTGTTTTAAGTGATTAGATGCTGCGGAGCCCCATCCTAATACTCCATATTCCAATCGAGAGTGGCATAAAGCATAATATACTCTCTTTAGATCCCTCATCGACAAGATGTTTCTTAATTTTTTGAAGAAGTAGATGAGTCTTGTTAGCTTTTTTGAGGTAAGATCAATGTGTGAATTCCACTGTAGATTTTCATCAATTTCAACTTATTTAAATGTTGGCAAATGTCTGTAAAAAAATCAATTTTGAAAGCCACATAACATCCAACAACTGTGGGTATCGTATAGCCTACTAAGTTCACACTTTTTTTCGTTGTGCATAATAAATTTTGTGATCACTGATCAGTGACGTGCCCAAAATTATTGTGTCGCGTGCCATTAATGGCACGCGTGCCATTGGTTCGCCATCCCCGACCTATGATATAACTTTATTATACTAAAAAATCTTCCAACCCGGCTGGTCACCGTGGAAGATTATGACCAAAACCCTCCAAAGATACAAAACTCAAGCTCAACCTTAAAAACTTCGAAAAATCACACAAAGTTAAGCCGTCAATTAAAAATTATAACATACAACGTCAACACCCTGTCATCATACGACCGAATATATAACTGGAAGAATGCGTAAAATTAACTAAGATATTATGGAAATTTAGGAAGTTAGACGACAGGGCAACAAAATAGAAGAACAAAACACTTTTATATTTTGCTACAGAAAGGATCAACTGGCATAAACTGGTACTCCATAGCACAAGGACAGAAAAAATGGACATCTTTGGAGGAGGCCTTTACCCAAACCGGGATTCTTGTTAAAACATCAACATTTAAAAAAAAACATATACTTATATTACTAACATAATCTAAGCTAACTTACTAATACAAATCAAATTTGAGTTTATTGTAATATTGTAACTACCAACTATTGGAAAACAAGAAATAAAACAGGCTTATTATTACGCACCAGATTTAAATGTCCGGGTTTAATTTTCCCCACAGGAAAAACTAAACCCTTTCACACACTTCCCAAATGATCATCTGGTCAATCCACGTTATGCAATTGCACTATATAAGTATTATAATTACAAAACAATACAAGAACAACATGTCAACCTACCAGAGACCAGATGGGAAAATAATTCACCGACTCCAGATATTTTCATATCAGAGGGTTCGGCTCTGTGGAATTCCTAATTGAACCTATAAATCCTACTGATCCCTCAATATAAATATTTAAAAAATCTTTTGTAATCCTACATGTATTTAAAATTACCGATTTTTGCATTTTTATATACAAATTCTTTGACAAATCTAATACGCCTAAATTTTGAATCAGAGACCTAGGTATAATGCCAGTAGCCGAAATAACAAATGGTAATATTTTTATTGTCCGAGAATGCCAAATTCTTTTAATCACATTTCCTAAATCTGTGTATTTTCTAATTTTTTCAGAAACAGTTTTTTGAATATTACAGGAATTTGGAATAGCTACATCAATGATATAAGTTATTTTTTTAAATTTTGTCATGTAAAACTATATCAGGTCTATTATGACTAATTGATCTGTCTGTTTTTTTTCTTCTTTTTATTATCATAATTATACTAAAAATTATTATTATTATACTAAAAATAAACATTTTTTCTCGAAATTTAAAACATGGGAATGCTAGATAAAAGAACAATATTTCGAAATCCATTTATAATTTTTTGTGGAAAAGAGTCAATACGTCTAAAATCTGATTTAAAAATTACATATTTCTGGTTTTCTCTGGTAACACCCTCTTAAATGGCGTAGCAACCCATGCCGGGAACCAGCTGGTAGAATATAATTATAAATTAAAAATAAAATACATAATATATATTGAACATAAGTAAAACAAAAATTATGAATATTGGAAAACGAGTTACACCAATAAAAATAGAAATATTGATAGACGGTGAAGCTTTGAAAGAAGTGTTAAAAATTAAATATTTGGGAATAATGTTGGACTCCATACTAAATTTTTTTTAAAACACAAATCGCTTACGCAATCTCATTAATAAATTAACATTAATAAGCGAATTCAGTTATTTGACATCAAATTTACTATTGAATTCGAAATTAATTTATTCCATTGAATTTAATAGGCCTACAAGCACGTAGTTCTTATTAAGGGGGTACATCGGTTTGGAAGCCACGAAAAAAGGCATATTTTCTCGATTTAAAAAAAATTATATGTAGGTATGATTTATTATATTCGAAATGTTGCGCACAAAACAGATCAACTTCTCAACAATATTGAAAAAAAAAATTCATTAAAAAATTGGGAAAATTCATCCGGTCTTCTTCTTCTTTTGTATGGTGGAGGGTCAGAGGGGGACATCGTCTGTAAGCCAGTCTAGGGCCTCAGGCGTTGCCCTGTGGACCTCATCAGTCCCGCGGGGGAATGAATGGAGCGGACATTCATTGACCACAGGTTCGGTGGTCTGCACCGCACCGCATTCACACATCGCCGACTCTTTAAGGCCCCATCATGTGAGCACAACGGCTATGGGAGCACCTTATCTTATCGATGGCGGTCAAGGGCGGATCCAGGGTTTTTTTCTGGGGGGGCACAGGGGGCGGACGGGCAAAAAAATCAACAATTACTGTTAGAAATAAACTTGATGTATCATATTTCAAGTTTATTTCTACAAGTTCAAGTGCGTATAGGAAGGTTTATCAAAGTGTCAAAACAATAGAAAAATGAAATGTTTAATACAGTTTTTGCTTCTAAGCAAATATTGTGATGGAATCTCCACAGAACACAAAAATACCGTGTGGGGCGGGGGGGGGGGGGGGGGGGGGCACGTGCCCCCGTGCCCCCCCCCCCCTCTAAATCCTCAGAACCCAGGCTGTCTCTCAGTGGGGTCTTGAACGAGATGGGCGTTTTTGACGTTGGCCGATTGCCACTCAAGCTTCCACCTATCTTCTGGGGTGAGAGGTGTTCGAAGGAGTCTTTCTCCTTCCGGTTCATCCGGTGGGGCCTGGTTTCCGAAGACCCCTAAAAAAGTGTCCTCGCGGTAGGCAGGCTAACTAATGACAGCTTCATCCGAAATTTAAAAAAAAAAAAAAAACACTTTTTTTCTATTAGTAGATACGTATAAGCTGTCCCTGAACGAAGAATTTCTCAATAAATTGAAATTTGAATTTTTGGCAGAGTGTTATGCAAAATAATTCAATTTTTGATACAATTTAAATTACGTTTAGCCCTGTAAAATTATTTCTAGTCGTAGAAAAATAAAATCCTTTGTTCAGAGACTGGTCAATGCTATTTGAAGAAGTCTGCCAATTTTCAATGAGATTTTTTTTATTATTGTAAAAAAATTGCAAACAATTGGAATTTATTACCCGCTAAGCTACTGCAAGTAGCTTGTCAGCAGGAGATTAGTGCCACAGATTAGTTATAACCACAAATTCATAAACGCATTATATACATACCAACATTGTGATGTGGAATAGGAAAATATACATATATTTTTTAAATATCAAGAAAAAGTTGAGCAACATAATAACAGCAAATACAATAACGCAATTTAATGCACGAAGAAAAGAGTATGAATAACATTCTGTCAATCCATAGTCCAATATGGTATAATAGGATGGGGTGGCGCCTATAAAACTCACACACAATCTCTTTACATTGCGCAAAAACTAATAATTAAAATAATATTAAAAAAATCATTTCTTTATTCATCTGAACTAATATTCAAAGAATTTAAAGTCAGAAAATTAAATACTCTCTTCCTGTATCATTCAACCTTACAAGTTTACAAAGAGGATATCCTAAACAAATCCATACCTTTCAAAAACACAGTAAATCTCAGGCAAAAATACATGTTACCAATTCCCATTTGTAAAAAAACTTTGGGTCAACAAAACTATAAATACTTAGGAACAAATTTCTTTAATAAATTACCAGAAAATATAAGATACCTTAAGGACAGTTTCAAAAATTTCAAAACACAGTTAAAAAAATATACTGAAAACCTTAACTAAAAAAAAATAAAAAATAATTAAAAAAATATATACATATACACAAATATGTTTCTCTTATTCTTAATATAAACTAAATTTAAAAAAAAAAAAATCAAAATAACCTAGCAAATAATACTTCCTCCCGTACACACAAGCATTTGCTTATTATGGGAGAACATTTTAAAAAAATATGTATATCTGTATTTAATAATTGTATTAAGTTTTTTTTTTGTATATACTTTCATTATATTTATTTATCTATTGTATGTACTGTACCAAAAAAAAAAAAAATTTCAACAGTACAATAAATAAACTCATAAGAGAGCAAGATATTATCTACATAAAGTGTATTGGTTTCTGAGAAATCTCGACTTCAAAAATGGTGTTTCGATATAAACGCGATTGAAGTTTCAAGTTTCAAGGTCTTTCCCAACGGGTCGAGGATTCGCAAAGGCTCTCTCTCCTAGACTTTTACTCCGATTGACTTGAAACTTTAGGAGAATATTCTAGACATATTGTACTATTGGATAAAGGAGAAATAAGTTTTTTCAAATTTTCAAACCCATGTAACCCCTTAATGAATACTTGCCGATGTGACACGCATTTCATGTTAGAAAAGAGTAGCCTTCACCGTCACTCAGTGAGCCTGTTGCATGATGTTTTGTATTATTTTTTCTTGTATAATTAAAGTGGATTTTAAGGGCCAATTTTTAGTAAAGGTTTCTCTCGGCTTATCTGGTCAGGTTTGGTTATTTAATAAGTACCGAGTACCGAGCGCTGCAATGTCACACAAGGAAATCAAGTGTTTATGTTTCAATTCTGTTGATTTGAATGCTTTTGGAAACACAATACACCTATTAAAAAATATGAAGACAATATTAGCGAAACTCAATCGAAAATCTGGAGACAGAAAAATCAGAAAAAGATATTGGCACCTCTGGGACTCGAACCCAGGACTTTCTGCTTTCATGGCAACAGCTCTACCAACTAAGTTAAGGTGTCTATATCAAATTCTTCACTTTTAACTGTATCATACTTCGAATAAGAAAAGTCAATAGATGTCGCATATTAAAAATAAAATGGATAAAAATTTATCCAGACACTATCTAGATAGCATTTAGTTCGGGTTTGAATGTTGCAATCATATATAAAGATAGCCGTCAATAACATGTGTGTTAAGATGGAGATAATGTTTGTAGTTCTTAGTCGAAGTATGATACAGTTAAAAGTGACAGAATTGGTTATAGGTAGTCACCTTAGCTCAATTGGTAGAGCTGTTGCCATGAAAGCAGAAGGTCCTGGGTTGGAGTCCCAGAGGTGCCAATATCTTTTTGATTTTTCTGTCTCCAGATTTTTGATAGAGTTTCGCTAATATTGTCTTCATTTAATTAAGTATTACAATTTAAGGTTGGCAACAGCTCTACCAACTGACCTAAGGTGTCTATATCCAATTCTGTCACTTTTAACTGTATCATACTTCTACTAAGAACTACAAACATTACCTTCATTTTCTTGCACATATTAATATTGGCTGCTATTTTTATATATGATTGCAAGATTCAAACCCGAACTAAATGATGTCTAGATAGTGTCAGAATAAATTTTTATCAATTTTATTTTTAATAAGCGACGTCTTTTGAATTTTATCAAACTAAATGCTATCTAGATAGTGTGTGGATAAATTTGTATCCGTTTTATTTTTAATATGCGACATCTATTGACTTTTAGAGCTGTTGCCATGTAAGCAGAAGGTCCAGGGTTCGAGTCCCAGAGGTGCCAATATCTTTTTCTGATTTTTCTGTCTAAAGATTCTACGATTATCACTAAAAGTATTTTTTTCCAGCATTTTCGCATTCTTATTGACAAATTAATCGATCCCTACATGAATTTTATCAATTGGAAATGCACGTAAGAGGCTCATTGTCAAAAGTTCGTAAAAAAAAAACAATAGGCACTTTATTGAGGTTAAGGGTCATTTACAGGAAATACTTGAATAATTTTTTGGATCGTAAATTCACTAGATGGGGCTTGTGCCAGTTTTATAAAATATCGAAAATTTTGTTTTTGACAATATTTATTTGGACAACATCCATTGCGGAGCTGTTAGTTATCAGGTTCTGTACTGGGTTTGAAAGCTGGAATTTAAAAATAATTGTAAATAAAATTGGTTATTTTTTCATATAAAAATGTGCAGAATATAGACCGCTACCTGAGAACGTACCTAAAAAAACAGCTTGTTAATTTTATCATATTTTATTATAAAGGCGAAAGTTTGTATGTATGTTTGTTACTCTTTCACGCAAAAAATACTGGATGGACTTTAAAAATTCTTTCACTAATAGAAAGCTTCATTACTTGCGAGTAATAAAGGTTGTATATATTGGTAAGCTCTGGCGTTATGAAACTATTTATTATACGTTTATTGTCCAGACGAAAAGCAAAGCGTTGCTTGGTAACTATAAGTAATTATTTGAGCTGTCATTTTGTTATTTGTTTTGGTTACCATGGAAATCCCTTATGTACCTATACTAATATTATAATTGCGAAACTGTGTGTGTTTGATTGTAACGCTTTAATAGGTGGCACGCGAGCTGTTTGAAAAACGAATGTAACGGTATGGAGGGGGGGGGGGGGGAGAGTGAGAGAGGGGGAAGGGGGGGGGGATAGGGAAGGTGGAGGAGGTGGAGTTGGAACCCCCCTAATACTATGCGAGAGAAGCCGGGGGCAAAAACTAGTAAGTAGAAAATAATTGCACGCATCAGGTAAAGAACAATGTGGATTTAGAAATAACCAGTTATGCGGAGTGGCTCTCAATCTAGTTCTGGAGTACCTACTTTAAACAAGATTCCGATCAAAACAAATACATATCTATTATTTCTGGACTGAATAGACCGAGGTATAGTTATTGAAAAAAACATTAAAAAATAAAACATTGAAATGATTCAAAAAATTTCTAACTATTAAGTATTGAAGTATTGAAAAATTCTAAAATAAGATTATTTGCGGGCATGGTGTTGAAAGAGTTAAAAATTTGTCTTTTAAACTAATTATTAACTTTATTTATCTGCAAAGGTTAATTAATGGTCATACATCCAATGAATTTCTAAGAAAAACTGACAACCTACAGCACACACACACACACACACACACACACACACACACACGAGATGAGGAAGAGAAATGAAGACTCCTCTCAGAAAAAAAGTCAAAAGTCGTTGAAGTATTTGATGAAAGGAAATAAGATTAGAAGAAAAAATCAAATTAAATCCTAAATTACACAAATATGTGATTGATTCATACCTTAAAAAAATGTTATATTTGTAGGAGGGTTGTGGAATGAAGCAAGCTTTATTCAGCATCTCTTTCAAGCTTGGTCTCTACATGTTACTCTTCTGTTATTCAGACTCCTGACATGACCCGACGTATGCATTTATATATATGATTTGATTCACTTTCCCAGGGGTCCCTGACTTCTTGTACCATACACTTCTATCATTCCTGTATACTATCGACCACTATTTATAAGACATATATACATATAGTAGGTATAAGTCAAAATATGTTAAACTGGGAAAATGAACTTGAAAAGTCATGATAGTCTTTGAAGACTGAAACACTTTTGTTTTGTGTCTCGAATGCCAATCAATTCACAAGAAATTTTCGAACTTCAATTCGATTCAATTCAATTTATTCATTATTAAAACATTACAAAATTAAAATTTTCTAAGCGTTTTAAAGAGATAAAGAATTAAGATTCAAACAGATTTAAGCAATTTATACTTCAATGAAGCACAATCATACTAACAACAAAGCTTGTCGTCTGAATTGTGATTCATTTATGTTAAACATATCGATATTCGAAGTGATTCTATTTAACAACAAGACACCCCTCCCGACTGGCAAAACCATTGGCAAGTTAGTTCTGCAAACCGGGAGATAAAACAGTCTATGCTGTCGGTGACGGAGATAACCATCGGGAATATAGAAACTAATGCTCTCTATGATAGCCGAGTTTTCGAACCTTCCACTAATCAGTCGGAAGAAATGTGTTACAATGAGCACATACCTTCTGACCCGTAGATGGTTCATACCAAGCATTCAAGAAACATTTGTGTACACCTACCTCATACGGCGCTTTAATATTCCCACAGCGACGGAAAAAAAACATAAATGTACATTATTTATTAGAATAACGCTCTTTCTTACACACTAATGAGACATACGATGCACGTATGTCTGTTTCCCCCAAAGGAGAAATGCAATCTCTCGTCTAAAAGAAATGAGAAGCAGCGTGCCATTGGCGTCTGTTATATTGTATCAGCGTGCTGTTGCTGTGGGAATTTTAAAAGCAGCCATTGGACGCTTTTGTATTTACCGTGAGGATTCACGGTAACGGTCCCGTGACGGCATAAAAAAGGCAATAAACATGCGTTCCTTATCACAATATTACTCCAGCTTTTTCAAAAGATGAGATACACAATGAACCTACATAGGTCTGTTTTCTCCAAAGGAAAAAAGTCAATTTTCTTGCATCTCTCTCACACACCGCACTGTGACGTCTCGTCACGATTATTTTTAAAGTACGGAATATAGTTACAAGGAAAATATTGAAGTGTCAATGTGCTGATGGTTTAGCTTTTGCTCTTAAACATAAATGCTGCCACTCTTTCTTACACACTAAATAACAACAGTTGAAAATGAGACAAATGGTGAACATATGTCTGCACCCCCCCAAAGGAAACACACAATCATTATCATACATCTCATGTCTCACCATTATTTAATGTGTAAGAAAGAGCTGGAGCATTATAGCGACAAGGAGCGTATGTTTATTGCCTTTTTTGTCATCATCAAAACATACAATCATTATGTCCAACATCTCCCTCAACGAATAAAGAAAATGAAACGCAATTCCGGTCGCAAAAAAGTAGTACTTTAGAGGAAACAGTCACACATATTTTATGTGCCTCAGTCACACGTATCTTAAAGTGTAAGAAAGAACTGCAGCGTTATAGCAATAAGGAACGTATGTTTATTGCCCTTTTTTCCCGTCACGATACCTTAACACAGGGCGAGTTTACAAGCTACTATCTGCTAAGTTTAAAAGCCGATAAATCGGCGAGTGAGATTGTCATGATGACACACAAAACTGTCCACTCGCTCAGTAGCGTAAGAAACTGAGGTCGCCGCTAGCACAACAAGAATAACGACGCCTGCGTGAACTAATTCTATGATGTTTGACAGTCAAGATCAGCTGTTTATTGGCAGCCATCTTGAAAAACATAAATAAACCAATCACGAGCAAGCGTGTAGCGAGTAAAGTTGACGACCTTTCAACTTTTTTCGTAGATTGTCAACAATCTGCTATTTAGCAAGTAACACGATGACAGATTGTGAATTTCCCAGATAGTAGCTTGTAAAATCGCTCTGTGTCATCGACGCTTTACCGCAAATCTAAAAGCGTCCATTGGCAGTAAGAATCCTAAATCGTAATATTATATCCCAATATCCATTGAATTATAAGTCATAATTTAGTCTGTGAAAGAAAACTTTCATGCTTACTATCTAGTTTACTTTATGCCTATGGTGAGGCACAATGTAATTAATGTAATAGACCAAATAGTCAATAAAAATGAAAAACATTAACTTTTCCATCCATTGTTGTATTCCACTGTGAGCAGATACATTGTGCCTTCCAGGAGTTTCAACGATTGTTCTAGTTGGTATGTATATAATATTTTTATAATTAATTTCTCAGTTCAGGAATTTAATTTTTTTAAGGTTAGTCCTAGAAAAAATAATCTAAATCAGTTGTTTTCATGGTAAGTGCAATAATCACGGAGGTGTCCACACACCATACGTTCGAAAGACGTTTGATTATTTTTTTGTGTAACTTTCGGACTTCCTCTCATAACGTAATTTTTTTTTTAAACTTCCGTTTTATGCCCGGGTTAAATCTTCCGTACAGGAAAAAACTAAACCCTGTCACACACTTTTCCACAAATGATCATCTAGTCAATTCACGCATACAAAACAATACAAGAACAACATGTCAACCTACCAGAGACCAAATGGGAAAATAATTCACCTACGCCAGATATTTTCATATCAGAGGGTTCGGCTTGGTAGAACTCCTAATTGGACCTATAAATCCTACTGATCCCTCAATATAAATATTTAAAATCTTTTGTAATCCTACATGTATTCAAAATGACTGATTTTTGCATTTTTGTATACATATAAATTCTTTGACAAATATAATAAGTGTAATGCCGCCAGTAGCCGAAATGTCAAATGGTAATATTTTTATAGTCTGAGAATGCCAAATTCTTTTAATCTGATTTCCTAAATCTGTATATTTTTTCAGAAACAGATTTTTGAATATTTTTGAAAATGTTATTATTTTTAAGTATAATGACTGATTAGCATATAAACTTTCGTAGAAAAAAATAGGATTTAAACATAAAATAAAACATTATTTTTCGTTAAAGAATTAATAGTTTATACGAGTGGTTGATTTGTAGGAGGTTCAAAGCATTTTGTCATTTTGTTAAGGTAGACTTAAATTAGACCAAAATTACTATCCTTCTTATTTAAATACATGAAATAGATTTTTAGTATTTTAAGTATTCCTGCGCAAAGGATTAATACATAAAGTGCCGTTTTAAAAAAAAGTGAAACAATCGTTTATCGCAGGAAATAATATTTTGTCAAATATACTTAATATTCCCCGCCCAATAAATGAATAAATAACAACAACAAAAAAATGCATGGGGTCGTCGGCCGACCCACATGGTTACGGACGTTATGTTTGTCATCTTGGCCTGTCGAGAGTTAATTACAATATATTTTTTACACTAATTTTGATTTTATTTGAAGTACAAAAACAATCTATCAGCATCTGTCTTTTCTCTAACGTTTAATTCAGGTTTCCTCAAACCAATTTCTTTATAATGCTTCACAATGTCACTCAATTTGGTAGTGACATAGTTCCCCTGGCCATACACAGTATACACAGAGAGATTGTTCGTGATGTCATCGTCTAGTTCAGGGGTCGACAACCTGCGGCTCGCGAGCCACATGCGGCTCTTTGGATGTGAAGCTGCGGCTCTTTAGTTTCATACGCAAATATTATTTATTTTATAAAAAAAAAACATAAAAAATCGTTCTGAATCGATAAACGAGGATTAGGCACCATTTCTATCTCTCAGCCACTTGTACTCGCTTTTCACCGCACCCCTACCCCGTGACATGCGTCGTCACTGTCGTCAGTCCGTCAGAAGCTCTCGAATGTCGCCGCCGTCGGATATTTCTATGTAGGTTTAAATTAGCTTTCGACGCAAGACAGTTTGGCGTCTTCACCAGTGCTTTGGCTGTGACGTATAGTTTGTTGTTTCGAGTAGAAGAGTTAGAAGCGAATTATCTTCTCAAAGGTATGTGTGTACATATATAATAATAATAAAAAAACCGAAGTAAAGGTAGGTAACATAATAAGGTAATTAAAGGTGTTGAAACATTGTGCTTTGTGCTTGAATTAAATAAATACATCCCTCAATGAAAAAGGCATTAATCACCCTGAATTAGAGAACGACAAATGGTTGCAAATTTTTTTACTTTATGGTGGATATCACAGCAAAATTAAATGAGCTGAATCTAAAACTGCAAGGAAAGGAAAGCCCAGTCTATGCTTTGGTAGAAGGATTGGTTTGTTTCGAAGAAAAATGAATTATTTTTTCAGAAGATATTCAAAGCGGTAAATTACTTATTTTTCAATTTCTAAAGCAATATTGCGATAAAACCGGTGCAACTGTTGACACTACACAGCACATTTATTAAAAAAATTAAAGATGAATTTGCTGACAGATTTCAGAGGAATTTTGGAGGCGGGAATGGAACCTTTATTGGATAACCAACACCTCTGCCATAGGTCACCCCAAGTGGTTCACTACGTCTCAGCTGCTCCTCGTCTAGAGCCAGTGAGACTATGGCATCCCCAATTGGGGTATGTTGTGAGACGGAAGCTAGTGTGGAGGGGAAGGAGATAGGGAATAGGAAGGTGGGGAAGTACCTGGCTATTCAGATCTGGTCACCAAACACGGCTAATGCTATATAAAGCAACGTTTCAATACTGAATGGTGGTCTTACACCAGGGCGATACTGAGAGTATCTTCCACTCTGGAACGGGCGCAAATATACTATATATTATTTTAATTTAATAAGTTGTGAAATAACACAAATTAATTAAATAGAATTTATTTTCCACGCCGGGATTCGATCCCGCAACCTTTGGAGTGCGAGTCAAGAGCCTAACCGCTGGACTACGCCGGCCGTCATTTAGCAGAGGTTCGGTGATTTAGCAGAGATAAATATTTATTTGCCCGGGTTCATGGGGTGAGGTTTGTCTAGGTCTTGGAGGCGGATGACCAGGACATACTGAACCCCAGATTCCTACCTGCCCCTTAAACCTTTTTCCTTCCCAAAAATCTCCTCTCCTCCCTTTCCTAAAAAAAGGGAGGAGAGGAGATTTTTATTTTCCCCAGGGCCTCCTGTGTGGAACTCATGTAAAAAAAATTCAAAATCAACAAAAGCACTCTAGTATTCAAAGTAAATCCTCTCAACACAAATTAATATTGGGAGGCTGGAACGGGTACTGCCGCCCCGGGAACCTTTATTGGATAACCAACACCTCTGCCATAGGTCACCCTAAGTGGTTCGCTACGTTTGGTGATTTAGTAGGGGTGCCCGGGTTCATGGGGTGAGTTTTGTCTAGGTCTTGGAGGCGGATGACCAGGACGTACTGAACCCCAGATTCCTACCCACCCCTTAAACCCTTTTCCATCTCAGAACTTTCCTCTCCTTCCTTTCCTAAAAAAACCCTCCACACAGCTTCACCTGAGGAAAACTATTTTCCTCAGGGCCTCCTGTGTAGAGCTCATGTAAAAAAAGAAAAAAAAGTAACGAAATTCACATTGAGCTATTTGGAGTTGAGACTGGATCTCTACAAATGCAATAGATCGATTTGAAAATCATGTAAACCAGTGTTTCTTAACCGTATTGAAGGAATCGCCCCCTTTACCACAGTAAAATTATCCAACCCTCCCCCCCGCCCCCTAAAAATTTATTTATGCAAGTACTATTTACTGTAGGCAGAAAAAAATTTGTGGCTCTTTAAAAATTTTGAAATTTTGCAAATTGTAATTTTTGGCTCTTCCGACTCAAAAGGTTGCCGAACCCTGGTCTAGTTACTTCTGTCTTTTTCGTTTTCATACAAGACGTGTGAGAAGAAAAAGTAAAAGAAAAAGATGTGCGTACAAGCTCTCTCGGGGTCTACTTAATGTTAGCTCGTGTTGTATTTCACCAGGGCGATACATTTCATACCCATACTACGCATTTCCAAACTGCATGGGAAATCAAAGTGTTATGCATCTGGAGTCTAGGTAGAAACAAAGGCGTGGTACCGCTGTAACCATTTTGTTTCCGATGAGATTGTCCATTGTCCATTCATATCTGTTGTCTCCCATCAACATTACATATAAAATAAAACACAATTCCCTTGTTTTTTCTAGTCAAACAATTGGAGACTGGAAACCATTGACCGCCATTAACTGACTCTACTGGAAACCGGAAACCACTCAACATGTCGCAGTGTCTCCCTCAAGATGTGCCAATCAATCCGCAGATTACACACTGGTCTGAAAATGCGTTTGACATGCCCGGTATCGAAAACCCATTAAAGTTAACCAAGATAGATACCGCTAGCATTGAGGTAATTCGTCAGCTAAGCCAAGAGTCCCAGGAACAAACCAAGGTCAAAGAAGAAGAACCAACTGACAAAACTGAACCTGAAGATCTAAGTTCTGTTTAAATAATTGTTTTGTATTACATTTTTCCAAAAAAAAAACATAATTGTAAATTTATATCTTGCTTATGTTACAAGGAAGAAACAATCTATTTATTATTTTGGTAATGTAAAAACATGTTTTATTTATGTTATAAGGAAGACATAACCTACTATATTACTTCGGTAATGTAAAAACATTATCGTTATTTATTTTTAGGATGTTACGCCGTGTTGCGCTATCTCCTTCTTTAGCCAACTTTTCGGACAATGTAACGTAACGCTGTCCGAAACGTTGGCTAAAGAAGGAGGTAGCGCAACACGGCGCACAGTGGTTCCAATTACCCCGAAAGTTGGAAACAATTCACAGGGAGGATTCACGGGGGGAAAAAAGTAATATTATTTTTCAGTATGGTTATAAAAAATTATAATATTCGGTTTTAGTAAGTTTTACTGAATTTCATTAACGATTTCTGGATTTTATTATATTTTTATCAACGAAAAAATAAATTTAAATTTTTTTTTCTTAAAATTGATATTATTTATGTCCATATCCATGTGAAAATAAAGGCCGAGTAATGGTTTATTTTGCTTTTTGACATTCTGAAGCAGACGATGAACAATCATCATCATCTTCGGTGCTAAAGATATTTGATGAATTTTTTTTTTTTTTTTTTTTTTCATAAGTTTTTATTCCAGTAAAAAAGAAAATAACATTTTCACTTACTTAACTAGAATATTGAATTATGTACTTTTTACATTATATTACATAGTTTTTACATTACACAGTTTTTACATTTCATAACCTTAGATTAAATTAGATTGCAATACTAACATGATATTATATTACCATACGATATTATTCACTATCACTACTTTCTTTTTTGTGAATAAACATGAACAATTTTTTTTTGAATTTGCACACACTTTTTTCGTTTTTGATATCATCTGGAAGGCAATTATATAAATTGCCCCCCTCGTAACTAATTGATTGTTTACCGTAGTTAGTATGAATGGTG
This sequence comes from Limnephilus rhombicus, assembly GCA_929108145.2. Taxonomy (NCBI): domain Eukaryota; kingdom Metazoa; phylum Arthropoda; class Insecta; order Trichoptera; family Limnephilidae; genus Limnephilus; species Limnephilus rhombicus. The sequence continues at coordinate 10,670,814 of OV815296.1, forward strand.
TTTAAACGTATGTTATCGTGTTGTCGTGTAAAATGTTTGTGTACTTGGGACGTTTTAATGAATTCTGTGTTTGTATGTATGAGTTTATTATTTATTTTGTATATAAGGACACATATATTGTACTCGTATAGCTTTCTTAATGTTAGCAGTTTTGTTTCCAAATATAATTTTTTTGTGGATGTTTTGGATTCGTAGTGAAATAGTTTTTTGATTATCTTATTTTGAATTACCTGTAATTCATTGATGTATGTTTCATACGCATTTCCCCAGATTTCAATCAGGTAATTTAGGTGTGAGTGTACGAGACTATAGTATAAACTTTTTTTTAATCTAATTGGTAATAGATATGATAACCGGCTAAAAACGCTAATTAAGGGTGTGATTTTATCTTTTACATTTTGAATGTGTTGTTTAAAAGTTAAATGATTATCGATGCACAGACCAAGATATTTTTCCTGTTTTAGGATTTGCAAATCGTTATTTTCAATTTTTAATGGTACATGTGGAGGAATTATTTATATGAATGATTATCTGGAGGAATTATTAAATAGAAAACTTCCTTGTTTAATTGTTTCTTTGGGGGTTGCCTGTAACTAGTTATGATAGGATCAGATGTAACTACATTAAATTAAAAACACTTTTATAAAATTTCTCACGAGAACATTTTCTAGAATAGTTCTCGCGATATTATTAAAAATCTTTGTTCCGAGCTTCCTGAGCCTCTTGTGATAATCTTAATCGGGCGGCAATATCTGATGGACGATGGGCAAGGATTCTGCCACACTACGTTTATATTGTCAGACTTCCCGCGAACTAATCCCAAAGGTAGGTACAATTGAAGATTTAAAAATGCTAGAATAATCCGCATCCTCTCGCGTTCCAATGAACACCTGTTATTAAGAAGAGCGATTATCATCAAATATCTTGTACACTTGTCTGTTAATAGATGAGCGCCTAGAATAATGTCTTCTAATAATTTTGATGCTACCGATTGACCGAAAAGTATACCTCTTTCTCAAACACCAAATGAGAAAGAGGTGCACTTTTCCGAAGATCTTTGGTTTTCAAGCGTTTGGATTGATCTAAACGACATTCAAATTGTGTTCAGGATAAATCGCGTACAATATAAAACCAATCGGAGTCTCAAGTCCTTTTTTTTATTTTCCATCACAAATCTAGCATCATCTCGATGATAGTCCATCTTGTATTAATGCGAAATTTGAAGCCCGCTATCTTTTACTGAATTCCAACCTCTCTTTAAGGCAATTGTTGAGGTTTATATATATTTTTTTCAAATATTAAAATCTTTTTCCATCTTTTGACACTTTGAGTTCATCATTATCTCAAATAACTCCTTTTGTCTTAAGAACAAATCCTTCCAAACCCAACCTGCGACAAAAATAATATTTACGAAGCACTCAAATTTTGCAGTAAGTAAATTACGTAAAAATTACTGGGCCGTAGAAACGCAAAAATGCGCAAGATTTTTTTTATATGATACGTAAATAGTTCAGCTACAAAAGTACATCAGCACATATACTGAATATTAGTGAGTATCTAACTTTAACCTTAAGTATTCCAGAAAAAATATAAAATATGAAATAAATTTTGCTAAAAAACAATACATGAAAAATGTTCAGAATGGGATCAAAGACGATATAGGGTTTTTCTGGGTTTATATTAGGTCACAAAAAGTTAACTCAACAACATGCTTGACTGAAGAAGGCGTAACTTTTACTAACCCTGACACAATTGCTAATTAGCAATTTCCCAACAGCATCACCCTGGAACGTTGGAGATATCTCACTCGGATTTACCAACATCCAGGAAATAGAAGCCTGTATCCGGAATATGCGACCTGACAAGGCTACTGGTCCGGACAGTATTCCTCCTTCGATAATTATAAAAATCTCTCCAAATATCTGTGTATCCCTTGCTTACATATTTAATCTCTGCATCATGTCATCCACGTTTCCACAGTGTTGGAAATTAACGAGGGTCAGCCCTATTCATAAAACCGATGAAAAGACTGATGTCAGAAATTATAGACCAGTTGCAGTACTGTCAACAATTCCAAAAAATTTTGAAATGATTATCTGTGATAAAATCAGTCCGCAAATCGCGCCTTTCTTAAGAGAAAATCAACATGGCTTCTTACCGAGGAAATCAACGGTAACCAACTTACTCTCTTTTTCTCGACGGGTAGCAAAAGGCCTAGACTGTAGGCATCAGACGGACGTAATCTACACGGATTTCGCAAAGGTATTTGACCGAGTAGATCACGACGTTCTATTAAGAAAGATGCACAAAATAGGTTTTAATAAACCCTTACTGATATTTTTTGCGTCATATTTAAAAGATAGAAGCCAGTATGTAAATGGATACGACTCCCATAAGTTCGTAGCTCTGTCAGGAATTCCTCAAAGATTGAATCTAGGTCCCATGTTATTCCTTATTCTAATATGATATTCAGGACTGCATACATCATAGCTCATGTCTCCTATTCGCGGATGACATGAAACTGATGATGGAAATCGAATCAGATGACGATTATTCCAAACTGCAGGCAGACCTCGATTCAATCATGAAATGGTCATTAGATAATAAACTTAATTTCAATATAAAAAAAATGCGTTGTTATGACTTATAATCGTTCACAAAATCCATTATTATACCCGTATAGAATGAATGGGGAAGTAATAACACGCGTAAATATCATCAAGAATCTTGGGGTGACCTTTGATCCCAGGCTGACATTTTCAAATCATATAGTGCAGCTTACTTCGGCTTGCTCCAAAATGCTTGGTTTTGTAATTAGAACTTGCAAACAATTCAGTAACATAGAAGCAATGACCGCCATGTTCAACGGAGTGGTCAGAAGCAAGCTGGAGTACGCTAGTACTGTCTGGATACCTTATCAACTTAAATATATAAATATGACTGAACAAATTCAAAAAAATTCTTAAGGTATGTTTACATGCGATCATTCGGAATATATCCGAAATTCATGCATCACATGGAACTGATAGAGGAGACAAATTATCAAAGCCCGGAGACCAGGCGCAATGCCGGACTCATGATATTCGAATTAAAGTTAATAAAAAACCTTATTGATTGTCCATATCTCCTGTCATGCTATGGCTTATTTGCTCCTGACAAATACTGTCGAACTCGCAGCCACGACCTATTCTACATACCGCAGGGTCGGACAGATGTCATGGCTCAACACAGCATGACAAGAGGTATGACATTGCTTAATGCCCTACCAGCGGATATAGATGTGTTTGATATCACCATACCATCTTTTAAAAAAACTATATACATGTATTGTTAGTTGTAAGAAAATTGTACCATAATTGGACTAACCTGTCTGTCGTACAATAAAAAAAATAAAAAATTTCGTAATTTTTTTTTAATTCACGAGATGTTTTTTTAAAAAAATATCCCAAATTTGTCGCATTAGGAAATGAAAAAAAAAATAAACTTAATATCTTTAGTACACACCTAAAGGTATTGAATTCAAGTTAAAAAAAATTTGCGAGCAAGCGGTGTAAAAATTTATCAGTACGTAAATGTTTTGTAATAAACGTTGCATTTAGGTACACACAAACGTCCTGACTCCTGACTGCTCGGGAAGTCAATCTTTGCTGACGTGTTTCGCAGTGACGAAACGTTTTGCTAAATTTTGTGGTATGGGGAAAGATGCGCTTGTATGTGGTGTCAAGATATAGAAACGAAATTTAGTGATCCCTGCAATTTGAAATTTCGAATTGTTTCCGACGCTCCAATACCAGTAAAACCATTGTGCGGCGTAACACCCCAAAAATAAATAAAAAAACAATAAAAATAATTACAAATAAACATTGAACTCGATACGTAAGTACGGTAAACACGTAAAATTTTTGCTCCACAAAATTAATAATTAATAAACAACTTAAGAACGCATTGTAGTGATTTTTATATACACAAACAACGTTTAAATAAACACTGTGTAATAAGTGACAGTTATTATATTAACCTTTCCCTTACTGTGCTAAAAAAAATACGCGCGCTCCGGTGCTGTGTAATCAATTCACGTGTTAAAATCATCGATTTTATATCGGAAATATATGAACATTCATAGCTAATCGCTTTTGTTTTTCGTAATTTGTGTTACAAGTGATAATAATTGTAATTTAATTGCTGAAAACATGAAAAAACCATCGTCCGTTACTCAAAAAACGGGCGAGGAGACCATCTCAAAGGATTGCCCGCGAACGACTGAGGCGCTGGACGCTGGGCTGCTACCCAATACATATATACAGCTATGTATGTTTAGCTACTACGCGGTCGTAGGTGTCGACGGTCGAAACACAACACGGCGGTCTCTGTTTCCCGTGTTCCCGTATAGCAAAGTAGAGCGAGACGTCACATAGCGTGTCATCTCCCCCCGCACACTCTTCGCGTATCATGGTCCACACTGGCACACGGTTGATTGTATTTGTGGTTTATTCCCGATATTTAACAAAATATCTCTGATTTTGAATTAAATTTGCTAATTACTTTAAATATTATTTTTTAATTCAGTGTGTAAATGTATAACGGAGGAATACCTAAGATCTGAACCCAGAATTCATTATATTTATAGAGATATAAAAGTTATTAGAAGCAATGTGTAGTATTTACGCATTACAGACCAGGAAAGGTTAATTGTGCAAGTGCAATTAGTTACAAGTTGTAATACCTCCAGACTCCGAGGAAGAAAAAGGGGAGTATGGAAATTTTGAAGACCAGGCGTCGGCTGCAATATGTCCAGCGTATGTATACCTGGACATTGGAGGTCCAGAGTCATTTTAATAAAAAGTAGATTCTTTATAAACAAAAATTACAGTCTTGACGTGTACGGTGAAGTAGAAAACTATCTGTTTCCTTAGAACGCTATGGGAAAGTGGTGGGCAACCCCCAATGTTTACATATTTTTGTATAAAGCTTTTTGTGAGTTTATTTATTGTTCTGTTATACGTGGTGGAATTATATTGTATTAAAATTGAAATTAAAACACTTTTTAACTTATTTCCACTTATTTATTTTATTACTTACTTATTTAAATTCTGCAACAAAAGAATGTCAATTGCCAGCCTGAAGATGTCCATAATAGGATGAAACCGGTACTGGTAAAATAAATAAGTGGAAATAAGTTAAAAAGTGTTTTAATTTCAATTTTAAAGCTTTTTGTGTTTACATATTTTAACCGTCGTTCAACTGAGGAGATGACTCCGAAGGCTGCATAACCCTCCCGCGCCTCCCCCGTTGCCATGAGCAGGCCCGAAGACTGACCGTAGCGGACCAGTGCCCTTACACCCTGCCTCTGGTGACCCAATGCTCACTTTTTTCTCAGTCTTCAGGTTTCTTTCCCCCTTAATCCCAACATTCTCTCTTTCTCTCTTTAGACTTTGTATTTTTATGACTTGTGTGCTTTTTTATCAAATTTTATTCTTATTATTTCTATATATGTTAAATAATCTGTCATGAATTATTTGTACTACCAAAATGTAAAAGCCCCTTGGGCGTTAAATAAATAAATAAAAATTTAAAAAATAAAAAACTTTCTACAGACAATAACAATAAACAAATATGGAAAACAGTCAACTTAGCCATGGATAACACTAAAAAAACACAAAAAAAAAAATACATTGAACATGACAATAAAATCATAGATGCTAATATTCAACCTAAACAATGTGCAAACATCTTTAATTCTTTTTTTTGCTAATGTAGGAAAAAATCTTGCGAAAAATATCAATAAATCTTTTAACCCGAAAACACAAACGATTGAAAATGTACAAAATCAAAATAATTTATCAAAATTTGAAACAACCTCAGAAAGTGAAATTTTAAAAATAATGGAAGGCATGAAAGGAGGTTCGTCTCCCGAATTTGACCTTATTACAGTACATTTTCTAAAATCCATGAAAATTCATTTGGTAAAACCAATTACTCATTTGATAAACTTAAGTTTAACAGAGGAAATATATTCCCGACAAACTATAAAAATACAATTATTTCACCTATTTATAAATCTGGAGATCCACAACAAGTAACTAACTATCGCCCATTTTGTCTAATTTCAAACATTGGAAAGATTTTTGAAAAAATTGTTAAAAACCAATTGGTCAGTTTCCTAGAAAGAAATAAAATTCTTTACAAAAACCAGTTTGGTTTTATAAAGTCACTCAGCACACAAGATGCTATTGCTAATGTAACCTCATACATCAACATTGGATAAAGGTGATCATCATACATTGGATAAAGGTGAAAAATGTGCCGGTATATTTATTGATCTCAGAAAAGCCTTCGATAGTATATCCAATGAGATTCTACTAAAAAAACTGAACAATATAGGTATAAAAGACAATGCGATTAAATGGATTTCGAACTACCTAAAAAATCGACCGCAAGTCGTAAAAATAAATCAGATTAATAGCGATAAAGAAATATCAGACTTTGAAATCCCGCTAGGTACAGTAATCGGACCAATCCTTTTTACCATATATGTTAATGACATTTTTTTCAACCACTACATGGCCAAATTACTTCATACGCCGATGATACGGTACTAATAATTAGCGATAAAACTTGGGAAAAAGTAACATTTAAAGCCACCGAAGACATAAATATTTTAAAGAATTTCTTCGATGTAAATTTACTATAACTAAATGGTAATAAAACATTTGTAATTCCATTTGCAATACACAAAAATGATACCCCTAAAAACATTGATATCATCATCCATGATAATTCCAAAACACATAGTAAAAATTATTGTATCCAAAACTGCACAATATTAAAACAACAAACACAATCAAATATTTAGGAGTTATTATCGACAAAAATTTAAAATGGAAGGAACAAATTTGTCAAGTTGTAAAAAAAATTTGAAAATTGATTTATATATTTTTAAGAATCAGAATTTTTTTATCTGTAAAAAACTTATATCTAATATATTACGCTTTGGTTCAATCAACTTTACAATATGCTATCAATAGCTGGGGATCCGCATACAAAACTAATCTTTCCCCAATTGAAGTTGTGCAGAGACTAATAATTAAAATCATATTAAAAAAACCTTCTGACTACCCAACGGATCAATTATTTAATTTAATGAATCCCAAGTACCTTCTTTCAAAGATCTGTACAATAGAAATGCATTGATTCAAATTATAAAAGAAAAAGAAAAGTATCAATTTATAACTGAAAACCGTACTACACATAAATATATTTTTTCATGCCCAAAATTAAACACTTCCTTCACACAAAATTATTATACTTATCAAGGAAGACTTATTTTCAACCGATTACCGGATGAAGTTAGAAAAATTAATGATAAAATCCAATTAATAAACACTGTTAAAAAATATTTTAAAGATAAATAAAGTTAAATTTTGTTTTGTTTATAACAACTAATTACAATAATTCTAGATACATTATCCTAATAGTAAAATTGTTTATTAGTAGATAAATACTTATAATTACAAATCACCGAACTTAGAACTTATTGTTTTTTTTTACATTCACATTGTAATTTAATACTTTTGGCCGTGAAAATCTAAAATCATATCACGTAGAAACATGTTTTATTTATGTTATAAGGAAGAAATAACCTATATTATTTTGGTAATGTAACAACGTGTTTTATTTGTCACATGTAAGGTTTTTGGACTCTTAATTCGTGGTGGGATTCCATTGTATTAGAATTGAAATGAAAACACTTTTGCACTTTCTTCCACTTATTTATTTTCACCAGGACCGGTTTTATCCTACTACGGACATTTTCAGACTGAAAATATCTGAAAATGTCCATAGTAGGATGAAACCAGTTCTGGTGAAAATAAATAAATGGAAGAAAGTGCAAAAGTGTTTTAATTTCAATTCTAATACATGTAAGGTGACAACGATTGACTTGTAACACCTAACATAACGTTGGAGTCAAGCGACTTTAACTAACTAACTAACCATCACGCCGTTAATCCGCAGGGGTAGGCAAAGAGGACGGGCCACCAAACAACTCGGTCTTAGCACACACTCTTTACCTCATTCACATTCATACATTGTCTTCCACTTACAGCACTTTATCAATTTCATCCTTTTCCCCATCTCCTTCCCCTCCCCACTACCGTCAGCCTCACAACATACCCCAATTGGGGGTGCCATAGTCTCAATGGCTCCAGACGGGAGCATCTGGGACTCTTGTGAGGTATTCACATAAACAAGCAAAAAAGTTAATACTTTCATAATCGCCCTGGTGAAAGACCACTATTCAGTATTTCTATTGTTGAGAGTGATAATTCATGGTGGAATTCCATTATAATATATTATAATAAAACGAATATAAAACTTTATTCCACTTAATTTTATTCGACCGTAACCGGTTTCAGCTCGATAAAGCCATCTTCAGACTGGTACAAATATTTCTTAGTCTACGGTTTATATACACAACATATTGGGGAGGGGGAGACGGGTGGTCTAGGATTTTAATCAATTATAATAATTATATTTGTTGCTAAGTCGTTTTAGTCTATCAAATTTCTAAATATTTTGGTAATTCCAGTAAGCTAATTACATTGGGTTAGCAGCTCACTGCAATAATGATTACGGAAATACCTTACAAGTAATATGAGTTACTAATGACCTAATTTTATTGTCAAATCGTTATTATATTTATGAAGTATGGTATTTTTTATTGCTTTTTAAAGGGATACATGTTTACATTAGAGTTGGAATGGTCTAAACCAGGGGTGCTCAAACTTGAACTGCTGGCGATCTACCAGAATATTATTAAGACTCCGATCGATCGACTCGAATCCATGTAATAGGATTTCGCATCTTCATAACACAAGGCAGGTTTTAACTTAAGATTGCTTCTGCGTAAGAGTCCCGAAATAATACTTACACACGGGTCAGTCAATTTCTCAGAATTTTGGTAGACGAAGAATCGGCAACTTGTTATTTAATTTATCTTCATTTTGTGATTTAAATTAAATCTGTATGCGGTGAATTAAAACTACACTCAGAACATGAAAATGGTTTCTCTTTGATTCTGGCTGCACATACATTGTCTGCAACTAGAATTTTATAGCTGTACTTCGAATAAGAGAATGTTTTTCTTCGAAATGTGTCAGTAGATGAATCCACAACTCGACTTTTATATTCTGAACTCAAAACTGGTTTAAATTAAATCTGTATGCGGCGAATTTACAAGCAGATTAAAATGGTTTTTCTTTATTCTGGCAGCATATAAATAGTCTGCAACTAGAATTTTACAACTGCACGTCGAATAAGAGAATGTTTTTCTTCGAAATGTGTCAGCAGATGAATCCGCAACTGGAATTTTACATTCTGATTACAGAACTGGTTTTAAATTAAGAGTGAATCTCTTCACCGCACTCATTTGTATTATTTATTAGTAAACTTCGTACCACCTTCAAGTTAAACTCGGACTGACTGACTCATAAATAAACCAAACCACATACTAGAAACTAGATCGATAACTTCAGGATTTTTAAAGGGGCGATTTTCGACAATATTTCACCTTGAATATGCAATAATTAGACTTTTTTTCTATGTAGACTTGTGACGTTATATACCATACATGAGGATAGAGTAAACAAACAATAAAAATGCCAAACCTTTGACAATATAAGCTTCAAATAAATAATAAACAAAAAAGCATAAACATGGGCGGTCTTATTGAGGCCTAATTGAGGATCAACTAAAACAAAAACTGTGAATAGATCTATTTATTTAGGCATTTTTTTCTCGAGATCGACTCAAAAAGCACTCGCGATCGACCGGTCGATCGCGATCGACCGTTTGAGCACCACTGGTCTAAACTAATTACATATTTTAATATCGACATTATTCTGAAAATTACACTGGATACAAAAGCGGGGACTTAGCAAATGAATCTAATTGCTTTATCTTTACAAAATTACTTTATGAAGGGGTATATGTTTACATTGGAGTAAGAATGTTCTAAACTAAATACCTATTTTAATTTCGAAATTATTATGAAAATTACAATGATTCTAATTGCTTATTCATTAAAATCCTAGACCACCCCTCTCCCCCTCCCCAATATGTTGTGTATATAAACCGTAGACTAAGAAATATTTGTACCAGTCTGAAGATGGCTTTAACGAGTTGAAACCGGTTACGGTCGAATAAAATTAAGTGGAATAAAGTTTTATATTTGTTTTATTATAATATACCACTATTCAGAGTCGAAACGCTGCGTGAAATGGCTTTGCCATGTTTGGTTACCAAATCCGAATAGCCAGGTACTTCCCCACCTTCCTCTCCACCATCAGCCTCAAAACATACCTCAATTGGGGATGCCGTAACCCCACCGGCTCTTGGGGCGGTAGGTGAGGTTCTGAGCAACTAGCAAACAAGAATATGTCCGGAACAGAGGTTGTAACGAAGATACCAGTGGAAGTTGTGTAAATAAAAATGTAATGTATTAAATGTGTAAAACATAAGTAAATATGTGCCCAAAGGAAATGACTCAATAAAACATATCAATTTATTAAACGTTACAAAGAAATTATTTAAAATGGGAAATTAGCAATTGGCAATCAGAAAATTAGCATGAGACTCTAATAATATATTGATCTTAATAAATAACTCAAGGTCGCCTAAGGCTCTAAGATAACCTTAGCTTAGAGTTTAATTGTTAACTAGCTGACCCGGCCACTCGTTGCTGTGGCTAATAAAATACAACGTCATCTACTGGATGGTTATCCAACCTTTATAACCATCGCCGTCTTTGAGTTTATCACGAAGAGACAAACGGATGCCGGGGAGGACTTTAATTTATAATATGCAGAGATGGTGTGAAAGATTATAATAATGTGCATGAAATGCTTGGGGTAACTAACGTATTTAAGTTAATAAGGATTAATACTGTATCCGTCTAAATAACTTTTCAATTACCGCAATGTACTTGACCATTTTTTTAGAAGATAGGGTATAGTAAGCTATCCGTAAAAGATAGATATATTCCTTTGTGGACTTTTTTGTAGATCTATAAAAGAGGAATATCCCACCATGCATTGTTTTGTTATATCCCAAAAGGATTAGGCAGCGTTTTCGATGAAAGCTACCAGGCGGCTTGACTTTTTTCGACACTTCTAACAATTATCGTTATGTTTCAACCAATTTACACAAATCCTTGACAAATTACATACCTAAACCTTGATCACGAAACACTCCATCTATTGGTGAAAACCATATGAAAATCCGTTCAGTAGTTTTCGTGTTTATCGCGAACAGACAGACAGACAGACAGACGACGCCTGGTACTTAAATTTATAATATGTAGAGAATTGAATTTATCATAATGTTACGATGTTAAACTTTTAGAAAGATCTATTACGAAATATAAACTAATAATGGAAATGTGGATGCCATCTCATTGTAATTTATTATCCCAATGAGAAAGGATATGAAGTGAAATTTATGAGTAAACCATGAGAATCTAATAATGAAACTAAGTGGTTACGTTACGGAGATCGTAGCTCGACGACAGAGGAAAATAATTTCACTCAGGGCCTATGTCATCTTTGGGGATGCTGTGTGGAGGGTTTTTTAAGGAAAGGAAGGAGAGGAGAGTTCTGAGAAAGAAAAGGGTTTAAGGGGTGGGTAGGCATATGAATTTCAGTGTGTCCAGGTCATCCGCCTCCAAGATTTAGATAAACCTCACCCCATGGACCCGGGCAACCCTGCTAAATCACCAAACGTAGCGAACCACTTGGGGTGACCTATGGCAGAGGTGTTGGTTATCCAATAAAGGTTCCAACGCATTGCAAGCAGCGGAAAAATTACATCTTGCGATAGTAGCAGGTAAGAACTGCTACAAGGTAAAAGGTTTCCACTCTTTAATTTATTGAGAACCACTCGAATACCCAAATTTAGGGATGTAATTTATATGAATTATAAATTTGATTTTTAAAAATATGGGATAAATGGTGAAATTTTGTTGGATTCATTGGCTTTAAACTGCAGTAAGCAGTTCATGTTTCCTTATTTTTATTTGGAGGTATTGAGGTTAATCAGGGTCTTGGCGGAAAATGCTTCTGTCCACAGAATGCTTCTGTCCACAGGTATAGGTAACAGATGGTTACCCCTTCAAGGCTCTTGCAAGGACTCTAATTTTTTTGGTGAAAACGACTCTACATTTGATAACGAAACTAGACCTCCAATGTCCCTGCATACGTTGTTAGTAAGCAGTATGCAAGTGCTTAGCGGGAAATACAGATACAATAGGTGTTAGTATGATAAAATATATGCAAGACAATGAGACAGGTTGGTGAAAGTTCACGAGGTGGCAAGCGCTGGGTGATTGTATCCAGCGTATCCTACAAGCACAAGCACCTGTTTGGGAAGAAGACACAGTAGATAAGTAATAAGGGAATGGCAAACGGTTGGGAGTCCTCTTCAATCGATTGGCAGTCCCAGCAAGAATGCGCATGACATTCGGTCTAGTTCGTGAACCACACTCAGCTTCCGCGCCCCTTAGCCGGTTCCTCGGTGATGCCTCAAAGAAAAGTAAATGGGAGATTGGTGGGAAATACCCGACTTCTGTCCACCAGCTGCTTGGCGAGCCGAGATACTGGTTAAGGGAGGCCCTTTAATCTCTCCAACCGGACTCTCTCGACCCATCGTTGGATTCATACGCCCGTTACTCCTGGACACAATGATCCCAGATTCCTACCACCCACCCCTCATACCTTTTTCCTTCCCAGAACTTCCTTTCCATCTTTTCCTTAAAAAGGCTCTCCACACAGCATCCTCTAAGATGACATAGGCCCTCGGAAATTATTTTCCTCAGGGCCTCCTGTGTGGAGCGGAGCTAATGTAAAAAAAATTATATTAGTTAAATCACGAAAATCGAAAGAGATGTAATGTGAAAATTATATTATTCACACCTCATAGCCTACCGATGCATTCTGTGCTCCTGGAAGATTTTATAATAATTAATTCATGATTGCAGAAAAAATCATAGATTCGTGCTTTCTTTGACTATGAGAAGAACCTTTACCTCCTGCTGTCTCCCTCCAGTGCTTCTTGCCTAAGTTCCCTACGTCCACTGGAGCGATTATGATCGAAAAATGGACCACTTTTATTTTTCTGCGATTGCGAGCAGTCCAAAATTTGACTACATTTTCCTTCCATTTGTAAAACATTTATTTTAATTATTTAAAACATTTCCTCGGCCAGCCATCTATTTTTAAATGTATCCATTGAAATGCCTTATCTATTATGACCATAGATGTTGCAATTCCGAACTTCGTAGACTATGTTAGAACGATGTTAAAAATTAATTTTGAAAATATTTTTTTCACGTCGAATTTTTGATCAGTTGTTTACGATTAAAATTAAGTCCTTTTTCCATAGATGTTTCAAAGCGATTTTGAAGTGTTTCATAAGGATCCAAACTCGACGACAACAATATTTTCATGTAATAATGTGGGTACTGTCCACATCTATGAACAATAATATTTTACTAGCGGTTAAAAACCTGCTCTGTAGGTTTTTGCTGCTATGCCCTGCAGGCGGCTTTTGGTTCGCTTTGCCCATTTAGTATTGGTGACCATTTTATAAATCCAATAGGAACTGGTTCGAAAATTAACCCATTTCTCGGATCCACTGTCATCCAGTGATAGCTAGTCACTGGGACAAAGTAACCGGAACAGGCAATGACGTCATATTTATGTAATATAAAGCCGTTTGATACAACTGAGTATAACCGTCAATCTTTCCATTTCCAATTCATCGAAAAAAGTGGCGACATTTTTCGATGAATTCTTGAATTCGAAACCAAATTACAATGGTAGTTTTGTTTAAAATTTCACATACACGGATGTTATTTGTGGCGCGTGGCGTCAGACATGTGTTCGAAGCCGGGTTCTGAAATTCAACCACGCAAACGCTACCCTATTAATAATTCCATAACTAGCATCGGTGGGTTGCGTTTAGTTATCTTCTTCCCAGGTAAGGCTTTGTAAGGAAAGGAGAGGAACAAAGAAGATGACAATATTTTGAACAGGATCTTGGGATATATGTAGTCCCAAAGCCGTTTCAATATTAAACAATTAGAGATGCCTCTTTTATGGTTATGAGGAAATCAGAAAAAATAAAACTATTTAAATTTGTATTTAACAATATTTTTATTTCGATATGTGTATTTTTTACAAACGATACGAACAATTTGGAAGAAAAACTTACTCTTTGGAAAAAAAATGAAAAAGCTCTAACTTAAAGATAAAAATGCCGGACCAGATTTCTTTATTGATTTAACAATTTAATTTATCTCTATTGCTATTCGGATATATTCCATAAAATTTCCGGGTTTTGTCTCTTTAAAATCCAGGATTATTTCTTTTTACCTTTGAAAATACACTATTCACAGCATCCCCAAAGATGAGCTTTGAGGGAGACCTTAGAGTCTCCTGAGATAAATTTAACCTGTACAACACGCATATTGTTTCATTTCGCAATCTATTCCATCAAGCTTCAGATTTTGATACAGTGTACATATATGTGTTTTACTGAAACTTCATGTATCACATATGTGACATCCGTATATGGGGATAGCTACCGATACATCACATATATGCGACAGTCGCGTGGTATAGGTTAACATAAAAAATTCTTGAAGCAGCATTAATACAAAAATTGATTTTCTCCAAATTCCTAGAAAGTTGGTTAAATTTTGAGATTTTCTGATAATTTTATCTTCCAGATTGTTCGTATGATTCCTAATATTGGGACCTCAACATTTCACTAGATTTCTACGACAATATTTTTACAACATGTTTGCATATTATTATAAACGTATAAAAAAACTTAACACTACATTCTATACAGGATAATATAAATAATTTACGCAATAATAATAATAATATCATTGGAGAGTACGGTGATTAAAATCGAAGTAAAAAATACTTTATACAGTAGGTATTAAATTCATATTATCAATGAAACTTAACCTTTCAAAACCCAATTAACCTTCACAACGCTGGTTCAACGTAATCTATCCAATCACATAGCACGTTTTGACATGTTTTAGTGAAACTTCAAAGATTATATATTTTAATTTTTTTTCCTTCATTTTTTTCATGAAACTAATAGGTATGATATAATGATGCTGTAGGTAAAGGTTTTAACTTTAAGCAGAAATCCATTTGAACGAAGCAGCAAAAAACTCTTGAACAGTGAGCTCTGGCGCAACGTAATTTTAACATTTTTTAAAATTGTTCAGGCGCTACTAATTCGAGCTGGCAATTTTTCCGTCACAAACTAAGGAGCTTCTAAATATCCGTTTAAATGTTAACAAAATATATGTATACATATATAGCGGGCATCCCATTGAAAAGTGTCGTAAGACAAAAAATAAATTATACAGGAGAGCGAAAACAAACGATGGTTGATGAAATAAGCGGTCCCATCGAAAAGAGAAACTAGCGACATCTCGCCGAGATAGAGCGTTCTGACTTAAATATGGTTTACGTGTTGCATAGATAATCACAATCACTTTACTATTCAGAGATAAAAATAAAATTTTATAAAACAGAAAATTTTGACTTACAACTCTTTTTTATGGGATGTGCGATATATCTCGTTTTTTCTTAAATGTATCTATAGGTATATAAAAGAGTTTTGAACAATATCTGAAGCGTGGAACGAACAATGACATCTTATCTTGTTTATTGACAATCAAAACGCATTTAGATATCAAACTATAGCTCAAAATGTAAATGACATTGAGAGTGCAAAATACAATTTGCGTTGACTAAGAAATTTCAAATGCATATAGTTGTGCCAAATTCAAAAGTATTTGGTGCTTTAAACAAATATAATGTTCCACTTTACGGTTAAGAAAAATGATTTAAAAGGAACAATTGTTTATTTAATTGATAGGGGAATCTATGCTGAACATAAATTATTCAAATGTTTTAATGTCATACAATATCATTTTTTTTATCTGTGTCGCGGTGTTGCCAGAAAAATGTTTAATTACAGTCCGAGGGTTAAAACATAATTGTCAATAAAAGACAAAACAAATGTAGAATTTTCATAAATTTTACAAAATTGTATCAATTTCTTAGATCGACTGCATAATTTTATGATTTGTCATTATTTGAGGAGAGGTTACACAGCTAATTTGAGATTACATTGTTTATACCATAAAAAATATAAATGAAAACTCAATTGGACTATTTAAAAAAAAAAACAATACGGTACATTACTGTTACACATACAAAAATACAATTCAATATAAACTGCATGCTTTCGCATAGCCATATCAACATTTATTTTATATTTATTGAATACCGCACAAGAATCTCAACTACCCGGAGCCAGTGGGACTACGACATCCCCAAATAGATAAGTTATAAGGGAGTGGGGAGGAGAAGAGGAAGACAAAGATTGGGAGGTATCTGGCTGTTCAGATCTGGTCTAAAGACTGCTACAACCATTTCAAGCAATGTTTGGAATCTGAATGGTGGTCTTACACCAGGGTGATACTGAGAGTATCTATCGCTTTGGTTTACGATCCCCTATTCAAGCCAGTCATAACCTAACCTAACCTCACTCAACAGCGTTCCTCTTCTTTTTTTATAGCCCCCATTACGCCATATTTGTTGAGTTAGGTTAGGTTAGGATAAGAGGGACATGCACAATATGATTGTCTTATTTTTATAGTATTTTGTGTCTGTATAACCAGTCATGTACCAACAAAACTTCGATATCAACAACATTCTAATGTATAATTGTCGTATAATGATGGTCTAAGTTGAAGGGACCACTGAGATATTTTTTCTTTAAAAAAAAAAACCAAAAATTATACAAAAAGAATTAACAACATTGTATTTACATAGAACCTAACTGATTAGTTTAGCTATAAAATATTTTGGGTGTTTTAAAATGAATTTTCTAGTTCAAGTTTTACTCCGCCATCGAGGGTTGATATGACCGTGTATCGATGCTGATTTCTTGTAGTATCAATTGTCGGTGTAATTGTGAACTAAATCGTGATCAAATGTGGTAAAAGATTTTTTTTTTAATTTTAGAGAACTATTTTGTTTTCAAATGGGAAAACATAAAATGAGAATGGTTTTGATGGTTCAAAAATCTACATAATTACTACTAAAATAAGATTAAATTATTATCACTGATATGGGGCAAGTATAAATTACTATATACATAATAATACGTTTTACTATGAAGTCACTAGGAATAATAAATTATGAGTAATTATAAACACAATTTAGGTTCACTGATGTAGTAATGAATAGTCACTTTATAATTAACAGAGTCACTACCGTAATTGTTATAAATATACATACTTGTCACTTACTATGACCTATTGTTATAATTGAAATGAGTCTCACTTACAAAATAACTTTAACAACATTGATTCATTTATATATTGTTGTCAGGGTCACTTTCGTAACTGAAATTAATTCAATTGCAGTCAGTTTTCTAATTACCGCTGTTTTAGAATCACTACAGTGTAAATTGTGTGTACTGTTATAATAATTGGAGTCAGTTACTTAATTGCTTTGACCGTCTACAATAAATAAAAATAAGATTACATTTATATAATCAGTTATATTTCTGTCTTTAGGGTCACTTATATATTTGGAATTGAAAAAATAATAGTCCCTTTTTTTAAATATGTACCACCGTTTTTAGAGTCACAATGAACTGTTTTAATAAAGGAAGTCACGTACTAAGTAGATATTCTTATTATTGTATTGAGTCCATAACACATACATAATAATAATGATTATATTTACATAGAGTGAATAATTACATTTCTGTCTGTAGGGTCGCTTTTATAATTGGAATAGAAATTAGTGTCAATATTGTAGTTAGTAATTATTATTAGTAAACAGTATAAATATAAAGTCACTAGAGCTATTATTATAATAGTCACTAGAAGAAACACTCTTGCATATATTTATGTAATGCTTACAATATTTTTTATTTATTTATAATTTATACAACATTTTTAAATAGCTACATAAGAAAATGGCACCACAAACACATATAAAAGTCTTTACAAGGAAAAATACACTGTCTAATAATTATTGAGAATTAGTGATACATTTATATATTATTGTACAATTGTTATATATACAAGGTTATTTAATAGTATTAATATAACAGATGACAATGGGACAGACAGACAATGGGAGAGAATAATGTTTAAGGTGGTTTTATTTAAACAGCCAGGGTTCAATCTCCGTATAATGAAAATACATGGCTTTTTCTAAAATAATCTTTTTGTAAAAAAAATATAATCCAATTAGGCCTAATTCTGTGTGCTAATGGAAAAAGACTTCTTTTAGTTACATATCTTGCAACGTGAAATGCAAATATGAGTTAACATAACTGTATAAGCCTGGGGCGTATAAATAGCAAAACTTACTGGGCATTATACCCTTAAAAACAATGACGTATGAATTTACTTAGCGGACAAAATATATCAAAAATGGTAATCCGCAATCGCCTAAATATATAAAAATGAGACTAACATATAAAGCGAACGTCTTCTTGCAAAAGCGATTCCATTCGTTGAAAAACATCTCACAATTACATTTGTGAGAAAACAAATTAGGATTCCCAAGTTGACCTGACGAGAACAAAATTCACAATGTTTGAATTGTAGGTGAGTTTTCACAATAACAAATTATTAAAAATTCAAATTATTGTTCTAACATTTAATGTCCCTTACAATCCATAGAGGCCCGACAACCATTTTTGATGGTACAAAATAAAATTTATTTATTTTAAATTACTTCGAGACCAAAAATAAAGTACATATTATGCTGCAAACAATAACATTGTGTAGAATTTCAATGAGCAAAGAAAAATGATTGCGGGTACTGAACTAAAATATTGACTATATCCCTTTTCATTTCGCACACAAAATTTGATTTGAAGATTGGAAATGTGTGTCTATAGAAAAAATACAAAAGTCAAACAGTGAAGACTGTAATATGATTACATTGCTTGATAAAAAAATGCTGACAATTTTTGTTTTTGTAATGAAACATTGAGTATAAGTATGTAGTAGAATTTAAAACTACATTTGAATTTCCATACAAAAATCTCAAAAGTAGTTTTCCTGAGTTATAATTAGATCATGGCTTTGTTTTAATCTTTCCTGTTGCGTATAATACTTAGACATAACCTAAAAATGCCTTTTATAATCACATTAATGACTTATAACCTACGATACATAAGTATGATACAAATTCAAATAGTATATTGACCACATTTAAGTTTCAACCATTTTAATGATGATATCAAGTTGTTATTATAACACTTGAATATATAATATTTTATTAAACACTTCAAATTCTGTTGCTTTCTTGAGTATGTAGTTCTACACTTATAGAATAATTATCGTAGTAAAGTTTTGCTTGTTTTTATTGTAAGAACAACACATTGAGTTTGTCATTTTGACTATTTTTATTATCCTACAGTCAAATCTTTGTAAGTGGCGTTCCTGCTATGAATGCTGATCCAGAGTTCAGTTGACCATTATTTGATTGAGAATTGGTCATCTGCCTTGTCTTGTCTGAAAAAATAAAATTATCGTTTAGTCAGGATGCCTAAAATTATGACTGTGGGGTGCCTCAGTGAAAGTGACCCAAAGGCAGACTGAGAAAGAGATGGATATACTGCGTGGGAGAGGATTGGGGCAGGACGGAAAGGATTTTTTTTTAAACATTAGCTCAAATTTTAGGAAAAATAATTTTCTTAAGGGCCTGGTTAGGCATTGCAAGTTTTTGTTTTGTTTTTTCGAAAAAATAATTAATATATTTATATTACAAAAGTGGTGATTATGGCGGTCTCTTTAGATGACAAGAGGCACTAAATGTATTGTTTGAAAAAACTGCTATATCATCATGCTTGACCAAATGAACCAGAGATGTCGCCCACTTGTCCATTTGAAGAAATAATGCAGTTTTTAAAAGTATTTATTTTACAAATATTATTGTGACTAGTGAATAATTGTCATATCGTCTTGTGATTTGAATATCTTGCTATTCATTGTGAATCATACTCTAGTTGTGTGAAGTTGACAACTGACTAGTGCGTGTTTCAAAATTACGAAAAATTATGCTGAGTGGATGGAATTTATTGGGAGGCCTCCCACATGTCGCAGAGTTCGATAATCAAGGTTAGTGAATCTGTTTTTTCCTTTGAGGTTTGTCAGATCGCTATTTTTTGTAATATATTGCTCGCGCAAGGTAGAGTCATAATTATAATTTTTGAGTATTACGCTCAGAGAGTTGAGGTTATTTACACGCCCCAGGCACGCATATTACAATACAGGGCCTATGTCATCTTTCTGGATGCTGTGTGGAGGGTATTTTTAAGGAAATGAAGGAGAGGAAGTTCTGGAAAGGAAAAAGGTATGAGAATTGGGCAGGAATCTGGCGTACAGTGTGTCAAGGTCATTCGCCGCCAAGTCCTAGACAGACCTCACCCCATGAACCCGGCCACCCCTGGTAAGTCTCCAAAAGTAGCGAACCACTTGGGATGACCTACGGCAGAGGTGTTGGTAATCGAATAAATGATTCTGGGGCAGCGGGACCCATTCTCGCCTCCCAAATTGAGGTCGGTTATGGACTTGTATCTCTGGAACATTCTTACAGATGTTCAGAAAGATTTGTGCAGTTAGTGAGAGAAATCCACTCTGCTGATTAGTAAGTTAGCTATGAATTAATAAGACATCTTGATTATTATTAAGTTAGTTATATTTAATAAGAATGAATTACAAACCTCCACATTTCTTCTTCTCACTGGATGTCGTATGGAAGTCTCTTTTTTCCGAACTCCTCGACCGAGAGCGGTGACTTTTACCACTGCCGTGACTCCCCCTTCCACTTGACCCCACCAGACTCTTTCCTCTTCCACTCCCGCTATTGCTATTTGCATTACTGACGACACGAGAGTTGGCGTAATCGTTGTCAAAGTAGCTCGAATCAGTTGAGTAATCGGGACTATACGGCCGTCTCTGCGCAGTGATCGCTTTGGCCTTATCCATCTTTCCGCTGTCACTGTTATTGGAATGATGCGTGGCTGATCTGTCACTGTTATTGGACCTGTCATTGTTGTAACGGGTTGTTGGGTCACCATTGTTAGAGTGATGAGAGTTATTGGTCCTGTCGCTGTTGTTGGAATGGTGGGTATTGGTTCTGTCACCGTGGCTGGAATATTGTTGCGGGTTGTTGGCTTTGTTGTTGAGATATTGGAGGTTATGTTGGGTGGGCGGAGATATGACGCTGTGCGGGGGGAAGCCGTTCTGGGGAGTCAGGTCGTTTGCAGGGAACTCTGGTTGGAATTGAGCGGTGGGCGTTTGTTGTGAACAGCTCATTGGTGACGGGCAAGGGAACTGAAAACAAAGAAATAAAGTAATGTTAAAATACAAATAGCCATTGGAAGTGGAGGGCACTAATAGCTGTGGGAGATGTGAAGAGGATTGGATATTTGAAGTCAATGGATATTTGAAGAAGAGGTGTACCTGGTCTCCAGCACAGCTGCTACTGATGTCACTACCCGAGCAGCTGCAGTCGCACTCGTTGATGCTAAAGCAGTTGTTCTCACTCTCCCCACCCAGATTTGAAGAGGTGCAATCCTGGAACGCAATAAAAACTCACAATTCTCATATTTTCTTCAAAACTGAAATAACTAAGCTCTCTTTGTGAAATCAATGTATAGAATGCACAGGAAATTTTCCAATAAATGTTTGAAAATTTTTCTTCAAATTGGCCACATTTTGGCTAGTGAACGCTCTAGGGTGTTTGCAAATTTGCCAAAATATGGCCAAAAATGCTCCAGTGGATAACTAGACTCATCTTAGACTTATAACTTTCAGCTAAGATTTATTACTAGTGACTTACAACCAAGACTTATAGCTAGCTATTAACCACTGTGACTTATAACTAGTGACTTACACCTAATATAATCATTAAACAATTAATCTGAAGGATAAGCCTCAGCAATAAGATGGAGAAAATAAACAAGAATACCGTTTATTTATTCAGTTTTATTGCTGTTTTTATAAATAAATTTTTTATGTGAATACTGCACGAGAGTCCCAACATCCTCGAGCCAGTTTTTTTACTATGGCATCCCCAATCAGGATATGGTGTGCAATGGAAAGAGATGGGACAGATGAAGGTCGGAATATACCTGTCTAAAGTTATTTATCAAGAACGTTTTAAACATTTTTAAAAACAACTGACCTGCGATAAACAATCTGGGGGTTCCAAAATATCCTGATATTCTATTTCTTCTAGAGCAGCAGGTTCATCCTTATCCGCATAGTTCACATTCCCATGTTGTGCATAGGGCCCGCTCTGGTAGTGCTGCTGTTTAGAATGGGACATCTGACCATGAGATTGTGAGCCTCCGGTCTGGAAATTGTGGGGAAATGAAGGAATCTAAAATAAAGAGAAACAAAAAATATTAAAAAAAAATTGCAATTGCGCCATAAAAAATGCAAATGTACGTTAAAGGCATATTTTTCCACTGATTGTCATAAAATAGCCAATCTACCTATGCCAACTGGATTTTTGACATCATAAAGGTCTCCGTTAAACCCCGAATTTTGGCCTGGTCCAACTTTTGAACAAATTGTGAAGCATAATATTATACAGGGTGCGGCAGGGAAACTTGCTGATTTGAAAAGTCAATAAAAGAAAAAGTACTTTATATATCCATTTAATTCTTTACGTATCGTATAGTACACATTCTGAATTTTTGTTTTAAATAGTTTTAAAAATGACATCGGGCAAATGGCGGCCCTCATTAGTGATACACTGATCTACCCTAGATTTGAAGTTTCCCTCCTCTCTTTCGAACATATCGACGGGAATGTTGGTGATGGCTTGGCGGATGTTGTCCTTCAGGTGTTGCAAGGTCTGGGGTTTGTCGTTATAAACGATGGATTTGAGATATCCCCATAAAAAAAATCGCAGGGTGCCAAATCGGGGGAGCGCGCCGGCCACGGTACGTCACCCCTCAAAAAGATAAGGCGCTCGTGGAAGTGTTCCCTCAAAACCTCCGTCCAGCTGGAACCATACGTCCCCAAGTTCCACTTCTTCAAGTTTTGGAAGAAAAAATGTGGAAGAAGAAAAAAGAGAGCGCAAAAACGACTCCCTCACCCTCTCGACGTTTTCTGGAGTTCTGGAAGTCCGTTGACCTCCTGGGCCTTCTCTTGCCACACTCTCACTTTCCTTGAATGTGTCCACCCACGAAACAATTGATTGCCGCCTAGATGAATATTGAACCGAGTACGGAAGGCACATTGGGTGGCGACCACCGAATGACCGTTAGAAAAGTAGGCCTCGACGGCAAACGCCCGCTGTTCCTTTGTCCAACGCATGACAACAACTGGCTTGTGGTGTAATAAAACTTCAGGACCCCTTCTTTTCAATGAAACCCTCCCCACCCCTTTCTGACCACGCCTCGCTCGTCGGCGTCCAATTCAAATCAGCAAGTTTCCCTGCCGCACCCTGTATGACCATTATGCTTGTCAACTGATCACAACTTGTTTAAAAGCTCAAACAGGCCTAAAACCTTCGTTTAACAGAAACATTAAATATAAATAAAAAAAACTAAATAGTGTTTTTATAACAATGTTACATTTGAACTTCAGTGAAACAACTGGCCTCTGGTATCCATTTGATTTGAATTTTTTGTGGGATTTCCGTAACGACTTACATAAATTTAAAGTTCACATCATAAGGGTGATTCTGCAAATTTTGTGACAGCGTAAAACGTGTTAAATCGGCCGTATATGGCTTTTGAAAATTTTCTTAAATGCAGTATTCTGTATCGCGCTAATGAGCTAAATACTGCGCTTGTGTTAGATCCCAACTCTTAAAAGTAAATACATTAACGCCACAGATGAAAGCGCGTTTAGCCGCATATTCCTCGTTAAAATATGTCAGTCGCGGAAATTTGCGAATCGCATGTCATCAGTCATCATGTACAAACATCGAAATAATACGATAAACGGAGAGTCATTTATGAACACCTATTAGGCTTATATGTAAGTAGTTTTGATAATGAATAAATAATAATTTACAAGCCATAAAAATCACAGGATTTTGACAGCCGATAATGTTCATCGGACACCTTCCGATATCCGACGGATTTTGCCTTAATTGTTTCACAACGCTGTCTTAATGCAAAAGATACAGAATCTTCTAAAATATAATAATAAATAGTTTACTAACTGGAGGTGGCTGTCCAATAGGTGGATTGAACCGACAGTTGAACTGCTGGTTGTCCTGTAAGCTCTCGGCGATGTTCTCGGCCATCTGTTTCTTAGCTGCAGTTGGCGACAGTGGCAGCGGGTTGGACCGAATATTGATGCTGTTAGGCTGCTGGCCTGGCATATTGTTGCCTTTCCTATGTAACAAATAACAATTTCATTAATAATGGGGAATTTTCACCAATGAGGAAAATTCTGATTATTGTTTTTTTAAATATCTGCCTGGTCATAAATGTATGTCCGGATAAAATCTATCTGTATAATCCGAACTATCATGGACTGTACTGTCATCCACGTTATAATGAATTGGTGCACACGACAAAAGGTCATTGATGTGCAACAAAAAATAAGTCGGAGACAGAACCGTTCCCTGTGGGACCCCAGCATTTATCGAATGCGAGGGAGCTGTTACATCATTTATAACTCTTTTTTTATTGTATTAGCTCCACACAGGAGGCTCTGAGGAAAAAAATCCCTCAAGGCGTTTTTTCAATCATTGGTGGTGTTGTGTGGAAGGTCGTTTTAGGGAAAGATAGTAGAGGAAGTTCTGAGAAAGAAAAGGGTGTGAGGGGTGGATAGGAAACTGGAGGTCAATGTGTCCAGGAGTGACAGACGTAAGAATCCATCCCTCCCACTGCGGTGCAAGGTGATGGGTCGAGAGAGCCCGGCTGGAGAGTGCAAAAGTTCTCCCGGTTTGGCCCGTCACGTAGTAGGTAGGCAAATGCATCCGCCGCCAAGACCTAAACAAACCTCAACCCATGAACACGGGCACCCCTGCTTAGTCACAATCACTCGGGGTGACCTATGGCAGAGGTGTTTGTTATCAAATAATTGATTCCCGGGGCGCAGGTACCCATACCTAAGGGAACGTACCCATACTACGTGACACGTTTAGGGGGGGGGGGGGGTCTTCAAAATGTCACGCTCCATACAAATGAGCGGCGGGGGGTGGAGTTGGACTTGATTTGTATCTGGAATTGAATCAAAGTAAGAAAAAATTGCAAAAAATTGGTCACGTAGTATGGGTACGTTCCCTAAGTCGTCACTACATTCTTATAGGTTTTAGTTGTAAGTCGCTATTTATAAGTCTTAGTTGTAAGTTGCAAGTTATAAATCTCCGTTGCAAGTCCCTAGTTATAAGTAAGAGTTGTAGGTTCGATAAATTAAGTTGTAAAAGCCCGTTAGATGATTTATCATGACAATGGTGCTACAGAAATCATCCAATAATGATAATTATGTTTGTTAACAGCCTTCATTCTAATTACATTTAAGCATATTGATCTTTCAGTTGATTAGTCAGACATCTCCAAAACTAAGTTATGAGATAATGAAGAAAGTAATTCACTTGAAGTTTTTCTGCATTATAATTGATTTGGTGGTGTTTTGTGAGCAATCTGAATATTGTACCAGATAGAGGGTACATTTTTATACATAACTCCATACTCAACTCAAATTTAGATTTTTTCGGAGATGTCTATCGATATTCGTAAGTAGTATGCGACTCTCATATTAGAAAAAGATAATTCTTGTGTAAAGTGTCAATTTACCTGTAATCCCCACAACTTCCATAGGGCTGTTCAGGAGGAGAGGGTAAAATATCCCTCAAATTGATTCCACAATTCCTTCCGTCCTTTCTATAACCATCCTCTCTACAATCCAGCACCGAACTATCTGAATAATGATTCCCGTAGTTTCCCGAATTTCCCGCAAAGTTTCTGCCATTGAAGTTTCTCATCTCAAGACTCGGGTTACTGAAATTTCCTCGTCCGTGCGAAGGATCGTGCGTGAAGTTCGTTCGGTTTACTTCCAAGTTGGGATGGGACACGAAATTCCCAAGGTTCGGGTTGAAATTTCCTGCGGTTCGTTCGTAGCAATTGTTGTCTCTGAAGTCTTGGGAGTTTGTGTAGTCTGCTGGCGGTATGTCTGCATAGTTTCCGGAATTTGAAGAGTTGTATGTTCCGGTGTTTTGTTGGGAGAAGTTTCCTTCTTGGCAGCCGTATTGTGGCTGGCGACAATTAACCTTGCCAGTTTCGTATGGTAGAGAAGTCTGAATAATGTGTTCAGAGTAGGGGTTCAATGGAAGTCGTTCGTGGTACTGCTGAATTGTGTTGTGATTCTGATTGCGATTTTGCTGTAAATGAAAAAAAAATAACGATTATTAATAATGATTAAAATATAAAATTTGACAGCCGGCGTGGTCTAGCGGTAAGGCTCTTGACTCGCAATCAGAATGTTGCGGGATCGAATCCCGGCTTGGGCAAACAAATTTTATTTGAATAACTTTAAAAAAGTTATTTCACAATTAATTAATTTAAAAATAATGTATAGTATATTTGGGGCACGTTCCAGAGCGGAAGATACTTTCAGTATGGCCCTGGTGTAAGACCACCATTCAGAATTGAAACGTTGCTTGAAATGGCGTTAGCTGTGATTGGTGACCAGATCTGAATAGCCAGGTACTTCTCCACCATCCTCTTCCCCGTCTCCTTCCCCTCTCCACTACCTTCAGCCTCACAACATACCCCAATTGGGGATGCCATAGTCTCACTGGCTCCAGACGGGAGCAGTTGGGACTCTTGAGGTATTCATGTAAAAAATAAAAGATTATGGTATTACCATAGATAATAGAAACAGGGGAGATGGCTATAAACCATTATGTATTAGTATGAAACTACGCATATAAAAAATTGCGTCTATGCAAGTGGCCATCTTTTGAACTCTTGTTTCAGCCTACACACTAAACGCATAACTTTCATTCTCAAAATTGGAACTGATTGTGTGAAGACTTCAGACTAGCGATAAAATACCTACCTTTTAAAAGAAAATGATTTTAATTTTTATTATTTTAATTAATATTCTGTGATTTTCTACAGGTCTGCCCTAGTTTCATAATAATTATTTATATAGTTACCATAGGTATCAGATGGTGAGTGGAGTGCTGGTGAGATGAGATCAATAGCTCATTGTCGGTGTATTCTGAAGAAGAAGGGCTGACGGTGGACTTCATGCAAGAATCATCTGAGTTCATCTGGTCCTGCAATTAAAATTGTTAAACACTTTTCATGAATAAAGATGATAATCAGGACAAATCCACTCAGAATTTAAAAAAAAAAACTATTTTTAAATATTTTGTAAATATCTCTTTAGATCGGTCTGTGAGCTCTTTGGAATAAAAAATTTCACCCACAGTAGGTTTTCACCGTTTTCACTTACTGAGGGCATAAAACATTTTTAACCTTTCCCTTACTGTGCTAAAAAAAAACGCGCGCTCCGGTGCTGTGTAATCAATTCACATGTCAAAATTAGCGATTTTATCTCGGAAATATATCAACATTCATAGCTAATCGCTTTTGTTTATCATAATTTGTGTTAAAAGTGATAATAATTGTAGTTTAATTGCTGAAAACATGAAAAAACCATCGTCCGTTGCTCAAAAAACGGGCGAGGAGACCATCTCAAACGATTGCCCGCGAACGACTGAGGCGCTAGAAGCTAGAATAGTGCTAGACTGCTACCCAATACATACAGCTATGCATGTGGTCGAAACACAACTGCGCACGGCGGCGGTCTCTGTTTCTCGTGTTCCCGTATAGCGAAGTAGAGCGAGACGTCACATGGCGTGTTATCTCCCCCCGCACACTCTTCGCGTATCACGGTCCACACTGGCACACGGTTGATTGTATTTGTGGTTTATTCCCGATATTTAACAAAATATCTCTGATTTTGAATTAAATTTGCTAATTATTTAAAATATTAAATTTTATTCAGTGCGTAAATGTATAACGGAGGAATACCTAAAATTTGAACCCAGAATTCATTATATTTATAGAGATATAAAAGTTATTAGCAGCAATGTGTAGTATTTACACTTTACAGACCAGGAAAGGTTAATAACTCAGGTATGCCTCATACGTCATTAGTCATTACATATGTCTGGCCATTAATATCTATTGATAACCTTGGAAACGATGTAAGTCAGCAGCCATCTTGGCCGACATTTTAGGATAACCGTTTAGACAGAATGTTTTATTGGTATGCTAAGTCTCTTAGGGTATTTTATTTAGTTATTGATTATTTCGCATTTTGAATTTGAATACTCTTGTGTGGACTTACCAGAGACTTAGGCCCCTGTGCTTGCATGCAGAGCGCCGTGGTGGCGTAGGGCTCAGGGGGCCCGCGCGCCCCTGTCTGCTGCTGGTAGAAGGTGCTCAGGTTCACCTCCGCGTACTCCGAGTTGTTACCGTCACCAAGCGGGTGTTGGAGCCCTGCAAAATAAACAATAGGATTATAGTTCTACCGATAACAAAAGACCGTTTCCTGGCGACGACCGGAGTGAAATGCTGTGTGGGAGGTGAATATAACTAGCATAAATCAAGCACTATCTGCGCGTGGCAAGAAATGTGCGCCTATGCATCTTCTTTTGCTTACAGTCTAGCAATAGTAAATCTTAATATTGATAACTCTTCAAATAGTCAGTTTTACCATAGTACTAATAAAGGTATAACTTTTAGAGTTCTTACCCAAAGATCCTTGCAGCAGTTTGGTCTGACAGTCCTTGTCATCCAGTCTGCTGGGGGTATTGTCTCTGGTCCTCCATCCTCGCTCCAACCATAGAGAAGACTCCTTGTTCAGGGCGCAAATCTCTGAAGCTGTCACCACGGGTACTAGAATTTAATAAAAATGTACATTAGAAAACAATACAACAAAATAAATAAAGTTTAGATTGAGCCATAACCTCACTTTGATGCTTTCTTAACGGCTTTTTATAGTAGCATTCTAATTCTCGAGTTCGAACCTGCGACCTTCAGATTGGAAGTCGATAATCTTATCCCTCGATCATGGAAGCCGTCAAACACGTACTTCAATCTCAGTGATTGAGAAAACTTCAATAAAGATCGAGGTTCGTCAAGATTACAGGTTGCTTGTTTACATTACCGTAAGGTTTACAAAGAATATTTAACAGGACCAAACGTCCATGCTAATGGAAGCTCTAAGTTATGCTAGGGAACCCAACACTGCCAGAGCAACACTATCGTGTATCATCGGCTATTTCCATAACTGTTCATGCATTAGACACGAATGACGATAATCGACACTCTTCTAACCGGTCAGCAACGTAAGCAGACATATGCATTAAAAATACGATAGCAGTCAAGTACAATAAGCGTGTTTATACGTCAACGCGTGTGTCTCCATAGAAATCGTTCTAACTCCGTTATTCTTTTAGTGACATCCCTAAAACAAAAAGTAAAAGGTCGATAGTGGATCGAGCTGTACATCCCTATCAAGTTGTCCATAGAAATACAGAACAAGAATATTGTGTCATTCGTGCAGTCTGACACATAATTTTACGCGCCAAATTTCCTACGGGCGGCTCGATCGCGCTCGACATTGTTAATTTTTATTAAATATTTTTATATGAAATAATAAAAAAGTGAGGTGACAAAAGTGTTTATTATACATTTATACAATAGAATAAGTATTGTTGTTTATATAATCTATGATTTTAGTACCGTTTTCACATAAAAACGTCACGTGAGTCATTTTAACATTTTTTTAATGTTTGCATTTTAAATTTTAATATTTACAAATGTTAATATTTATTTGTAATATAATAATTCGAAAGCTTATTTTGTAACCTTTCTAAAATAGTTTTTACTATTCGGCTACGTTCAGAAATGTTTCATTTATAGAGCTTTAATTGTGAAGCGGTAATAACACAAAGTTTTCGTAAAATATCATTTCGTTTGAGACATAATAAGCGAATATTCGCGAAAATTCAGAGTGGCTAAGGTACTACTTAACTGACATCTACTGAGACGCGTCAAAACTACACACATCTATCTGTTGAAGTATGTTGAAACTACATGTATAGTCCTATATACCACAATAGCCACCACACCTTGCAAGGGTAGGCAGAGAAAATGGACTGCCACACAACTCTGTCTTGGCACATACTCCTTGCTTCACTCGCATTCATGCATCATCTGATACATACTCTTCAGTTATTCTGACTCTTGGCAAGACTAGACCCATTATTTGCTTTACTCGATCGTGCCATGTCTTCCTCATTTGATGTAGATTGAAGTCTAGAAATATGTATATATCTTACCGCTAAAGTGTCCCAGCTGTTTGTCGGAGGTTCTGCGCTTCCGGAGATAGATGAACGCCAGCACAGCGAGGATGGCGGCAAGCAGCGCGCACAGGCAAAGCACCACGAACCAGGGCTCGCGCACCACTTGGCTCACTGACCCCGTCGGGGATGGTCCAGTCCTAAGGATCAAATTTGTAGGTTAGAATTTTTCATTTTATCTTCCTGGATTGCACCCTTCAATTCTTGCTCTTGGCTATATAATATAATGGAGGTAGGGAAAACTAATTTGTATATTTATGTTATTTAAATGAGAAAAATTCGTAATTACAATATTAGAATGTTGCTTATGGAAGAACAGAGTAGTCTTACTATACTTAAATTAGGTCAATGATTCTTAACAGGGGTGCCAGCGCCCCCTTGAGATCTAGGGGGGCATTTTTAAATTTTTAGCATTTAGGGGCGCTGCAGAAGTTTGAGTGGGCGTTGTGTCAATATAGGAAATAAGCTCATTCACGAGTTATGCACACTGATACTTTGACATACTTTCTTTAGGTGCAATGATTTGACAATAAACTACACTTTCACAAACAACAATTTTAACTGAGGCATAATACTAAATGTCATTGTGATTCATATAAAATAAAGACCCATTAATAAAGGTTCAAAATATCTCCAATAGTATGGTTCTCAGGGTGGCGGTACCCATACCAGAATAGGCTAGGTTAGGTTAGATAATATCACTACTCACTTAATCAACAACACAGGTTAGGTTAGGATAGCTATTATCACAACTCATTTGACTTGCAGGATAGGTTAGGTTTGATAATATCACAACTCATTTGACTTGCAGGTAAGGTTAGGTTAGCTATTATCACAACTTACTTGACTTGCAGGTTAGGTGCGGTGCTGTCCATGAGAAGCGGCGCAGGGGCACTGAAAGGGCCAGCGCCCCGAGCAGTGGCAGCCGCAACACGCGCCCCATAGCGCCCCCCGGCAGACAGGCTGTTGATCACCACGGAGGTGGTACTCGCGTTCAGAGACATCTGGCCCAGGATCTTACCAGTGGAGTTGGACTTGATTTGTATCTGGAATTGAATCAAAGTAAGAATATAAATGCTGAAATTCTATTATGAGATGACAAAGTAAACGGAGGGGCGATTCCAGTTCTACTTAACCACTCAGACAAATTTATTTGCTTTTCGGAACAACTCATATGGATATCATAGAAATCGTTGTATCTCTCTTACTATTGTCGTTATAAATACGATCTAAACGGTGTTAGAAAGAGAAAACACTATGCTTTATATTAAAATCTAAAAATTAACCGCAAAATAATTAATATATACACCTTCATGCATCCAAAGTTTCCGACAGCAATTTGAAAAAAAAAATGTAACTTTGGGAATTTTTTGCTAATTATTTTTACATGAAACGACAAAAAAGTGAGTTGGCGATAATGTTTATAATATATTTGCCTAATATAATATGCTTGTGTTC
This sequence comes from Limnephilus rhombicus, assembly GCA_929108145.2. Classification (NCBI taxonomy): domain Eukaryota; kingdom Metazoa; phylum Arthropoda; class Insecta; order Trichoptera; family Limnephilidae; genus Limnephilus; species Limnephilus rhombicus. The sequence continues at coordinate 10,702,751 of OV815296.1, forward strand.
TTATTCTTTTTCATTAATTGTAATTTTAGTTAGAACAAATGTAAGGTGAGCTTTTTTAAAACTTTTTCATTTTGCATCCACAATTTTTATATAAAAGTATATGTTAAAAGTATACAAATTTGAAAGCGTGTTTCATCACCTTTCAAAAACAGTTTTTAGTTTTCGGATGCATTCAGAAATATTTCAATTATTTGGACAGAAAAGGTCTAAGGTCTGAGGGGTTAAAAACGAGACGAGATAAAAAAATGTGCCAGGTGGGGCAGACATAGTCTAAATGTTAAAATTGGTGAGAATAAGATCAGGTTGGATTAGCTTTGCTAAGGAGTTAACTTTTTCATTTCACGAGATACCAACAAGTACTAGGATTCAAGTAGTTGATACATAATATAATGACAAATAAAAGTTTCCTACCTTATAACCGAGGATGACTCCGTTCTGATGTTCCACTGGGGGTGGCTGCCAGCGAACAAAGGCTGAAGTGCTGTTTATCATTCCAACATGCACCTTGTCTGGAGGGGCAGAGGGCACTGTGAATGGAAATAGATTATCAGTAAATATTCAGTCTGACAAAGGGCGCTGCAATCCTTTAAATGCTTTGTAATATTTTAACTGGCAACACCAAGATGGTTCAAACTCAATAGGGTGTAACATTAAAAAATCATTATGGTCCAAGTGCACATTTTTCACATTGCATAATAAATTAATGGATGTAGAACTACAAAGATCAACAAATACAGTTTGTCAAATAAGAGTAGAAAACATAAAAAGGCGCCACTGTTGTTCAAATGGCAATACTAAAAATATAATCATGGTGGTAATCTAAAGCTGTGTAACCTACATTTTTATTAAAAATTAAAAAGGCATAAAAGTGAAAAAAATATTGTTTCATTCTGCAGATCTCAAAATTAGAATTGCATATAGGTATATTATTATTATTATATCTTTGCAATTTTGTGTTAACATAATGAAGAAAAACTATATTGTAATAAAATATAAAGCACACTTTAGAAATTGTTCGCATTTATTTAATATTAGCTTAAGTACCTACTAGCATTGTCCAGGCCTTAGATCACGTCTCTAATTTTAGATCTGAATATATTTAACTCATTCAGATCTAGTAGTGTAACTAAACTCACCATTAATAATTTTTCCTTTCTACCTACTGTTAAATTGAAATTTATGTTAAATTAAAAGAAAGCCAATCACTTTGTAAAACACAATTTAATCAAATTATATAATTAAGTAGATAACTTAACAACAGTGCTTCTTCGATTTAATATAAGTATATTATTTAAGAACAAAAAAATGTTTTTTTAAATGTATATACAGTGTTTTGTATTTTCAGTGTCATTACACTTTAACCTGTCTGCTTGGTTCAATATATTCACACCTTACAATACGGAAGCCTCGGTTTCACACGCAAATTCTGAAACCGTCACTTTGGATCGAGATTGTAAAATATCTATGCAAGATAGCTTTCATATTTCATAGACAATAAGAAGTATTATTTCGTTCTCTTTCTGGTTAAAAGAAAAATACTTATGTTTGCATGAGAGGAAGAGAGATATATAGCTTTTAAAATGTAAGGTCGCTCGGGATGTTTTTGGTCTTATGAAAGTATAACGCGAATACGTATTTTGGAATGTATTTATTCCTAAACAAGCAGACGGGTTAAAGGAATATTTGACAGGTAATTTGGTGTTGCCAGCCTACAAATTTTGTAGTTCTGTTTTTTATATTTTCTTATTTGACAGACTCTACCTAAATATAGAAATACTTACCATCTTCCAAAGTCTTCCCCGTTCTAGCATTAGAAGGCTTTCCCTGCAGCATTTTATAGTACGGCACGAGAAACAGTTCATATTTCGCATGCGGCTTTAATTGCTGCAGCAAATAGCTTCCGCTGCCCCCGTTCCTGGCCGCCACCACGGCAAACTTATCCGTTGAGTTTTGGCTTGAGTCATTCGTGTTATTGTTATTGTTATTGCTGACGGTTGCTGGTGTGGTTGTGTCGTTGGTGTCAGAGTTGTAAGGGAGTTGGCGGTAACGGATGTAGACGCCTTCCAGATATTCATCATAGTCAGTTAGGAGCTGAAAAGAAATAGAAATTAAGTATTTGTTCCAAAGATGAATGTATTGTTAGAGGTTGCGCATTCAGGTCTACTTGATGTGCAGAAATTGACGTGTGACCATAAACATATGAATATATGTAGACCTGCCCTAAGTGATAAAAGCGTATTATTTCCCCCTCCCCATACCGGTTCCATGGAACCGGCTGGGCTTACGAGAGCCTCGCTTGAACCTAAAAAATGTGACGTCATCATTCTTGTCCGGACCAGCGTCGAGCTCTCATCGTACATTTTACGAAATAACACGGCAAAATGGTAGCTTGTGCTATACATTATACCCTAAAATATGTTGATCATAACGAATGTGGGAGGTTCTCCAGTGTGCTCGTCGGTGGTTACAGGGGAAGTAAATTATGAAACATTTGTAAAAGTGTCTTAACTAAATACGGCAACAAAATATTCGTCTGTGAAAAGTGGTGAACTTTACTTTGCCGTATTTGGACTTCGCAAATATGTTAATAACGTGGCGAGCAATTCGCGCTACCATGTATAAAGGTCTATTCATTCAAAAGCAGATTTTGCTTTTAAGAACTAAATGGTGATATTATAATGCAAGATGCCCATATACTGTCAGATTGATTTTTTAACGAATCACAGTCATCTTTCCCCTCTTCGTCCCCCTATAGTTTGGTTTTATCCCTCATCTAATCTTCTCGTCTATCAAATTTGGATGTCTATGCGTGTGACAAAGTCGTCAAATGAACATTCAGCGCCATTTGGTTTTTTTAACAGTAAAAAGGTTAAATGCCGATTCTAAGTCTGTTTCAGCTTTTTAACAAATTGTGATCAGCAGAAGATGACAATGATCACGTTGTTTAGCTTTTCAGTTTATTACTATTTGATAGAAAGCTGAAACACACCTAGAATAGAATAACGGGGACCTTTCAAGTGTCAAAAAAACAAAATGGCGCTCAATGACAATGTTGCATTCGAATTTCAGCCAAACAACTGGGCGTTATGCTGCATCAAAACATATAGGAATTATCACAAACTGAACTACAACTTATGGGAAGGGAACGAAGCAAATGCAAACGGCGTGAGTCACCGCTTGTATTTGCTTCTTTTCCTTTCCATAATTCATGGCTCAGTTCGCGTCTCGGTTCGCAAATGTAAGAACACAAATTAGAATTGGCCCAATACAAACTTAGGTCATACATCCGAAAGTGGTGTCCTTGCGAAATGTCACTGAGAAACAGCCATAATTTATCTTGCTTATGCCTACTTATTGTTTTAGCAAAAAGGGGACAACAAATGTACACTTTTATCAAATTTGAATAACTTAAATTTTTTTATGGTAATGCCAGGCGCGCATGGATGACTTTTGTCATGCAACAGTTTTGTCTTTTGTCACTTTTTCTAAATTGATTGCAGTCCCTAACAAAAGGTCAACCTAAATAAACCTCGATAGAAGCTTAGTTGAAAGGTCAGTAAATTAATTGTAAAACAATAAATTTTACATGTTAAGCAACAATAAATAAATAAACTTGTTGACACAACTACAAACATTTCTTTTCCTCCACCCAACTTTCTTTCCAAGTAACTATCCCTGTCTGACAGTGTGTGGCCAATTTACCTATTTGTAACATTTGCAACAATAAATCACGGAACAATCAGTCTATTAAAGGAGCCCATACAATGATGAACTCCTATGGTGATCTCTCGGTGAATTTAATATTGAGCCAATTAAGAAATCTGGGCTGTGACCGCTGGGTGATCATGATCGTGATGTCTGGGCTGTGACCGCCTAGTACTCCCTCGGTATGTATAAGTTCGAATCTCTTATATGTGATTGTGCAGTGAATACCAGCTGTATCCCTCAAAGCCTTACGATTCTTATCAACAAGAATATCAGAAGACAAAGTGTAAGTCAGCCCTTTACAATTCCAATCTTTACCAATTCCCATATTTGTGTGGGAATTGGTAAAAATATAAATATATTTAAAATTATTGATTACAGACCACAAATTGATTCGCAGAGAATATGCGACCATAAAACTTAATAAAACAATATCCCATGTTTTTTATGCAACTCTGATTGCGATTTCTATACTGAATACATTCCTTATCCTGATATGTAAAAAATCTAACTCACATCCCAAATAACTTTCAGGCCCGTCGAACTCAATGGGACGACTTGTTTGAGTGACAGCACATCCGAGTCCAGGAACTTGCGAGCTTCCACCAGTTCATATTGCGTGATGGGCTGGATGTCACGGGAGCGCGTGAGGATGGGGTCCGTCATTTCACTGGGTGCCGACGCCCCGTGCTGGTTCCAAGCACGCAGGGCGAAACGGTACAGCTTTTCTGGCTGGAGGTTCATAACCTGTGGAAAGAGTTCAATATTAGACCAAAAAAAAAATTTACAAATCATTTTTTGTAGACAATTTCGGCCTATAAAAAACATTACTTATAAAAAAAACCATTCACAACCGTTAAACTGTGTTTTTGTTACACACTGAAAAGACTGTACATTTTCTTTTTTTAATTATTACTAATAAAAAATGTCTCAGTAAATCTGGCAACATTGCAAGAGCGGATGCGCCAATCTAACAAAAATATCATGGCATAGATATATTAATATAATTTTTAATTGTATGAGTTAGAAAAAAGTGAAGTGACAGTTTTGTTGCAAATTCTTTAAGTAAAAGGACTGTGTTTTTTTAATTTTGAATTTTCTGAATAAAAAGTATTTATGGAAAGCATTTTAAAATTTTTTTTCATGTTTGAAGTATAAATTATGAATTTTTAAATACTAAATACTAGCTCTGACCTAAAAAATTCAGACAGAAAATGGTGTTCAAATATCATGTTGCCAGAGTTCACCATATTTCAGGAATATATGGGACATTTAGTACTAGGCTTTATATTCGATATAATAGAATTTTATAAGTAATTTGATTGGCACTGGTCTGTCTTTTTACGTTCTGTATTTTGTTCATTAATTGTAATTCTTATTAATAATACCTGAGATGTTTTAATTAGTTGACTCAACAAAGGCGGCGAAGATTCACAGCTAATTATTGCAGGTGTGTAAATTTGTTCATTCAAAATATTCAATGGGCACAAATGTGTTACTTCATTCTGTCGCCTCATTAGTGTAAAGTTGCCAATTACTTCAATTTTTGAGGTGAAAGGTTAACCAATCAATATTACATTTTGAAACACCTACGAGGTCATAAATGCTTGTATAATATAATATTGTCTATGTAAATTGTTACAGCGTATGAGCCAAAAATTAAAAAATATGTTTAATGGCGCTTTTATTATTTTAAGAGCACAATCCGCATTGATTGTTTTTTTTTTTTTTTTTAAATATTTCTGACTTTGTTGACTAGTTCATAATTTCAAATTATGGGGAAAGTAAAGGTGAATTTATATATAAATTTTATTTAGACAGGATAATTTCAAAATTATATAGAAGATTGGGGTCGAGTTCAGACATAGAAGAGATGAGATGTCCAATGGAGGGGAGCAATTTTAGATAACGCTTGATAGAAGAAAGGACATTCGAGTGGTTCAATTTCTATATCCGCTCTATCAACTTTCACTGATTCGGAGAAAACCCGCAAAAAACTGTCACATCTCTAGCGTAAATAAAAAATTGATTTTTTAATTTTTTATTAATGAATTGGATGAATACATATTCGAAAAGTGTTCATTTTTCAATGTATGTCTAGAAATATTTAAGTAATTTAGATAAATAAAATGGATATAGCGGATTTTGATACTCACTTTGTGATATATATGGAATATAGAGGCTTTTGAAACTCAACTAAGGGGCGTGGTTTTACACCCACCAAAATAACTGCTCGTGATTGGTTGAATTCCGATATAGCTGGTTTTGATAGTAACTTCTTGAATGATAAAGCGGGTTTTGTTTCTCACTCGCAGTTTTAACATGGTTTTTGGTCATGATAAGGGAGATTTTGAAACTCAATTTTAGGTTAGTCTTGTTCCTCGTAAAAATGTGAACAAGATGTCATACTCGGGTCATTTTGCAAAAAGTCGGATATAGCAGGAATTGAAATTATAGGACTCATTTGTTTAGAGTTTAGAGCATACATTCTCATTGTGGGCGATAACGCACCCTTGTGGGCATTTGAGACTTTCAGAGGGGCAGTAGAAGACCCAGAGAAAATTAGGGGGCATTGAGATGGCACAGTGAGGGCGTGGGAAGGTAAAAAAAATAATGTCCAAAAAGGCAAAAAAAACACGCTAATCACATAGGTACTACGTAATAATCTTATATGTGTATTATTATTATTAAGAATTGACACTACAAGTTGTGGTAAATATAACCGTGGCAATAGCTGTTTCAGATTCACGACAAATGGTAAGTAAAAAAAATTGGTGGGCTTTAGAAAAAAATAAATCTCAAAAAGGGCGGTGGACAAAATAAGGTTGAGGAGACCAAAGGTTTAGAGAGGGACAACCAAAAAATATGTGATTTAAAGTGGCCACTTCTAGACTACAGAATATACAAACTGGGGAGTCAAGTACGTGAGTTTAAAAAAGGTGGGAAGTGAACAATGTACAATTCTCATTTGAATAAGCAACAAAATTTCTTTTTGGAAAAATGAGGTAATTATTTGATGGGATGGTCCATTGTATTGAGGCATAGCAGGCTCCTTTGGATTGACTAGCAATGTGCCAATACTCGTCCAAACATTGCAGGATCTATCCATCTTTGATGAAGGAAATAATGTAAGGTAGGGCAATATGGTTTACAAGGGTAACAATATGTTGCCTCAGTTCTTGTTTGTTCAACAAACCATATTAGTTTTTGTTCAATCTCCACTTTAAAATTTAAAATAAAGTATAAAAAATGATAGTTAATCACTTAACTAAGAATTATTTAAACTAATGAGACCTTTACCTTTATGGAAATAGTTTTAACCTAAACACCTACCATAATGATTAATTGAAATAATGAAAGAAAATCTTCTCCTCCTTTAAAATTTTCTAATGGTCTATTAAACAAACAAGAACTAAGGCGACGAATAGGATTGGATGCTCTATGATTCCAATATGTCCAGAGGTCGACCAATAGACTATTGTACTTGGTTAAAGTCAATATCGCGAATAAACCATTCCCAGTACAGAGCATTATATCCCTTGTTAGTTTTTGGTTTTCCTGAAAATTTTTACAAATGGTTCTTGTGTGATATTGGACTATCGATGTGAGGTGTGTTACAAAAATATTGCAGTAAACTATTGATTTTTTTTTTATTTAACTAGTAAATTGTGTGACTTACAATGTAATTTTCATCCGTGATTCCAGAAGCAGCAACAACCCACCCGGTTTGTAAACTGGAACTGAAGTACTCCACGGAATAACTGGAAAAACAAACAATTACATATGAAATGCTTGGAGTAAATACATCAGACCAGCTCAAGTATCGAGCACCATAGAAGCCCGAGTAAATCTGATTTCCAAGAAACTGGGTGTCTTGCAATAGTGACCAGCCGTTAACCCTGTACATATCTCAAGTATGCTCAACAATTGAATTTGGGAGCCATCTGTGAACTGGAGTCCCACAATAGTTGATAAGCGACTTGATTTTGTGCAAAGGTGAATGGACCGTCTGACAATCCGTTGTTAACAGACCGATTGCCATCTCTAACGCACAGATTCAATGTAGGCATGCTGAGACTTTTCTACAGGTATACTGCTATAAAGAATTAGCAGCATTGATCCCCAGTGCACTGGTATACACGCGCAAAACTCCACTGACAATAACGGAACAGCCGTTCGCAGTTGATGTTGATGAGAACGGGACGTTTCCTCGTCGGCTACTTACCATGTAGAACGAGCTTATATCTGCTTTCCTCCTTCATATAATATGGACCTCTTCAACACCCACCAAATCAATTATAACGCAGAAAAACGAAATAAACGAAAAGTGAAAAAAACAAATAAAAAAATGTTTTCTGGGTTACTAGTAGGATATTTCAAAATATCATACTAATGCACCGGACCGTTAAGCTACCCGGTTGTTATTTTATGGCACATTTAACCCCTCCGCAACGTAAGTAGATATAAGCGTTAAAAATAGTACAATAAGCGTGTTTATACGTCAGCGCGTGTGTTTCCATAGAAATCGTTCGAACTCCGTTATTGTTTTAGTTACATCCCTAAAACAAAAAGTAAAAGGTCGATAGTAGATCAAGCTGCACATCCTTATCAAGTTTTCTATGGAAATACATAACAGGAATCAGCTGTCAGTCGTGTAGTTGACAAAAATATTTACCCGCGCAAATTTGCTCCACCGCACTCCACATTTAAAATTTTTATTAAATATTTTTATATGAAATGATAAAAAAGTGAGGTGACAAAAGTGTTTATTACACATATATACAATAGAATAAGTATTGTTGTTTACATAATCTATGATTTTAGTACCGTTTTCACATAAAAACATCACGTGAGTCATTTTTACGTATTTTTAATGTTTGCGTTCTAAATTTTAATATTTACAAATACTAATAATTGGCCAATGTAATACAACTTATTGCCACCGGGGTTTTAGGGCATCGTTAGACAACGTTCATTCATTCAGTGGTTTCATTACCTGGAAACACTGGGATGCCTCTGCCACGAGAGTGTCACTGCACTAGCCGTGGTGTTGTGCACTATGGGGCGCGCGGGGCGCGGCGGTAGCAGGCCGGGGGGTGCTGCCCGGCGAGGGGCTCCACCGCCACCACCACCTGCCCCCGTCACCGAGAGGTAGGACGCCCAGCGGGAACTGCCAGAAGATGGGGAACGTGCGCTGCAAGTGTAAGCACCCGAGTCTGATGGCCGGAGATCTGGAAAGAAAGATTTTTTATTCATTATTGAAGTGAATTTAGCATCATTGTGATTTGAAACTCGATCAAACGAAAAATAGCGACACTGAAAAGAGAAAAACATCTATAGGATTTAGCCTGCAAGAGAATGAGATAGTATAATCGGTCTCCTCTTTGTGCGGTGCTTCGTAGCCTCCCTATTCTTGTCTACTTTAGTTTTCTGAAGGTTTCACTTCTTCTGCGTGTGAATTGCATACTCTGTTTTTTTTTGTCTAGGGATCGCCCGTTCGGTGTTATCACTCACTGAAGACATAAACAAATGAAAGGTGTGTTTGGAGAATAATTATATGACGCGAAAGTAAATGGTAGAAGATTCGGGAACGTCCGAGGAAGAATCAAGTTAATCAAATGCTTTGGTCGGGCCATGCAACTCTACCATAAGTCGCCCCAAGTGGTTCGTTACGTTTGGTGATTTAACAGGGGTGCCCGGGTTCATGGGGTGAGGTTTGACCAGGTCTTGGCGGCCGATGCGTCTGCCCAACTGCTGCGTGGCGGGCCGGATCGAGAGACACTGGTTGAGTGAGGTTATTTGACATCTCCAGCCAGATTCCTCTCTAGACAGATTCATACGTCGGTCACTCCTGGACAAACTGACCTTCAAATTTCTCCAATTTCCTCCAAAAAGCTTTCCCAAACCATCCCCAAGGATGACATAGGCCCGTGGCGGGAATTTTTTGCTTCAGGGTCTCCTGTGTGGAGTTAATGTAAAAAAAACTAATTTTTTTCAACAGAAAACAATCTCAAAGGTGTGTCATGGACTTATGTTTTATGCGCAACAGTTTTTAGTCGGTAAAATATTCAATTTCATTGTGATTCATATAAAAATAAAGGCCCATACAAAAAGGTTCAAAATATCACCTATGAGTGATATTTTGATTTTTGATGAAGTTTTGTACTGTCAAATGCTCGACACTTGTTACAAATTTGTTCATTTGTTGATACGGAGCTAGATCAGTAGTATCAGTAAAAGAGGTGGGGGGGGGGGGGGCTAGATAATTTTACTTCATAATATTTTGTTCCAGTTTTAATTTTGTCGTGGTAAAGTGGGCAATTCTTTCAATACGGTTAAGAAACACTGGTATAAATCATACTAACATCTATGTAGTTGATTGATGGACGTAAATCACAAATACTTATTAGTTTTTCTTACCATCAATGAAAAGCGTTCCATTCCCAACAATAGTGATCCTTTTATCCACGGCTCCATCTCCAAGTTTGGCGCCCCCTTCTTGGGCCGGGACTATGTCCACCCCGTCCTTGTCCCAGTGGACAGAGGTGGCGCCGATGGTTGCGCACACCATCTGCGCGTTGCTCTTCAGGGGTAGAGTTTGGTTCGAGGGACCGAATTGAATTATTGGCGGAGGTGCATCGTCTTTCGTCAAAACCTGGAAAATAAATTCAAAATTAGTAAAGAAACTCTTTCTGCTTCTCCTTTTTTACCTCCCCCTTCCCAAAGTTTATGTTCTCTCTCTTTCTTCTGTTTCCTTTATTTTTATTTTACATTAGATCCGCACAAGAGGCCCTGAGGAAAATAATTCTCCTCAGGCAATAGGCCCTGAGGGGAATTATTTTCCTCAGGGCCTATGCCATCTTTGGGGATGCTGTGTGGAGGCTCTTTTTTATGAAAAGATGGAGAGGAAGTTCTGGAAAGGAAAATGTTATTAGGGGTGGGTAGGAATCTGGAGGTCAGGAGTGACGGAAGTATGAATCCATCCCTCCCACTGCGGTGCAAGGCGATGTTCCGAGAGATTATAGCTGGATAAGTCAAAGGAACTCCCTCAACCACTCTCTCCCGATCCGGCCTACCATGCAGCTGGTGGGCAAACGCATCCGCCGCCAAGACCCGGGCACCCATACTAATTCACCAAACGTATCGAACCACTTGGGGTGACCTATGGCATAGGTGTTGGTTATCCAATAAATGCTTCCCGGGGCGGCGGTACCCATACCGCCTAATTTCCTAATTTGATTTAATTCTGTATTTGACCTTTCAACCTCTCCAGCAGAACTCTCACGACCCATCGCCTTGCACCCCAGTGGGAGGGATGGATTCAAACGTTCATCACTCCTTATCACACTGACCACCAGATTTCTACCCACTCTTCATATCTTTTCCGCCTCAGAAGTTCCTCTCTTTCCTTTCCTTAAAAATACCCTCCACTGAGTTCGCCACGATTCTTTAGGAGGGTGTCACTACTGAAGCAGACTTGAATGGTTTCTTGGATGCTGATTTGCAAGGATTTCTTGAAGTGAAAAGGAATGTTGAAGTTTCCAAGAATAAACGCAGTAGTAAATAGTAATGTAGTTACCTGTAGCATGATTCTATGGGTGGCACTGCCGGCCGCGCTGACCGCTGAGCAGGTGAAGTACCCCTCGTGGGACCTCCTGGCTGCAGAGAGGTGAAGGGTGCCATCACCGGCCACTGAGATACCCCCCTCCGAGTCCTGCCGCCCGGGGAACAGCAGATCCTGCGTAAAGACAAAGGATATACAATTAATTAAGGGGTTACATGAATTTCGAAGGCTAGAAAAAGCTTATTATCTCAAAAAAATTTATACAATAAATAAATTATATTATTTAAAATTTTAAACACACAAAAGTGCAACATTTAAACAATACATTTTAAAATTTGACTCAAAAAATTAAAAAAATAAGCTGGTGGAACCTGGTTTCTGGAGACCCCCTAAAAATGGTGTCCTTGAAAAAAAAAACTGTGCAAAATTTTTTTATTTTTTTTTATTCCTTCGTTCAAGAAGGAATAAAAAAAAATATTGAAATTTTACAAGGCCCACTAAACATTGTGCGGTTTTACCTACAACTCTGCTAAAATTCAGATTTCAATCGAATTAATTTTTTTTTTTCAATTTCTGATGAAGCCTATCATGAGCCATCCTGTTCACCGTAACGAAACCTTTTTAAGGAATCTCCGGAAACCAGGTACCACCAGCTGAATTTAAAAAAAAAGAGATGAGAATTTAAAAAATATTGTTTAATTGTTGCATTTTTCTATGCTTAAAATATTAAATACTTTTTAAAATTTTAAATGCCAATAACCTCTGTCATAGGTCACCCCAAGTGGTTCGCTACGTTTGGTGATTTAGCAGGGGTGCCCGGGTTCATGGGGTGAGGTTTGTCTAGGTCTTGGAGGCGGATGACCAGGACATACTGAACCCAAGATTCCTACCCACCCCTTAAACTCTTTTCCTTCCCAGAACTCTCCTCTCCTTCCTTTCCTTAAAAAACCCTCCACACAGCATCATAGGTGAGCATAAAGATGACATAGGCCCTGAGGGAAATTATGTTCCTCAGGGCCTCCTGTGTGGAGCTCACGTAAAAAAAAAATATTTATTATGTTTAGTCACTTCATTTCATCTGGGGTGGTGGACTTTTTTTACTGTAAAACACCTTTTTAATGCAGAATCGTTTTATTTACAAACACTTTTGAGTGACAATGAAATCAACACTTTTGTAACTAATTTTGGCCCGGACCTCGCCTGGGCAGTACAGGGACTGTACTCTAAGTATCGATTAATGCGAGAGAGGGAAATATTTTGAATAGCACCCCTTTTATCCTGCTAAAATCTGTAAAAATACCGTCTTTCAGACTATTAAAAAATACGATAATAACAATAACACTGGTACTAGACACCTACTGGGTCACGTGGTCTATTTTAGTTAGTCGGTAACAATAGCTTCCATAAAATTCATCCAGAGGTCTCTAGCATTCATACTCTCTTAATAAGCTAATCAAGATTAAATCAACGTGATTAACTACAGTATTTATCTCATAGATGTCACTATTCTTAACATATTATTTAAAAAAAAAAACTTTTTTCGAACCTTCAAAACCATTGCTCACCATTGATCTTGATTTAAAAATTTTTGGTAGATATCGCATAATTAATTATATTTTGTAATTAATCTATCTTTTTACGACTTAATCTGAAGATTCGGAATTTCATAACAATGCCAGATATAACTTTTCTCTCGGTGCATTGATCCGGACAAACATCATCCCATTAACCCGGGCACCCCTGCTAAGTCGCCAAACGTAGTGATTAGTGAACCACTGTGACCTATGGTAGAGGTGTTGGTTATCCAATAAATGGTTCTCGGCGCGGCGGCACCCATTTCCGCCTCCAAAATTAATCTCTAGACAATCTAGACACAAAGTCCGTTACGAAAGACGAGCTCTTTGCAGATGACATTAATTTAGTTTTAATGGCTTCGCGGATGAAATTCCCGTCAGTTTTCAATCAGTTTTACTTGAGTTCGTTATCAAATTACTTCGGGATTCTGATGGCGAAGTTTTAATCGGTACAGGAAGGCTTTTGGATTTTAATAGACACTAAAAGGTTTGGTTCTACATTTATTTTCTTGTTAGTCTATGTTATCTGCCAGAGTGACCCCGATTGGGAGACGAAATAAATGAGAATATGTGAAAGAGAAGGTTTTGTGAAGTTTGGGTTATTTATTTATATTATAACTAGCTAGTTATAATATAAATAAATAACCCACTAATAAATAAATTGTTTCTCCCAGAGTGTTTTTCCCATTCGTCTCGTTCCCCTTCCGTCTCACTTTCCCCTCCCATGTCCCTTTCCTCTCAAGCCTTCCGTCTCCACTCTCCCGCAAACCACCCTGCCGCGATCCCCTCCCCTCTCCCACGTTCAATTATTCAGTCCCGGTACATTCCGATTTTCAAACAGCTCGCGTGCCACCTATTGCAATTTTTTTATGCATTTTTATTTTTTACATGTCAAAAACATTCATTTTTGTATATTACTAGCTGACCCGGCCACGCGTTGCTGTGGATAAACACAACGCTATCTACTGGATGGGTATCCAACCATTATAACCACCGCCATCTTTGAGTTTATCGCGAAGAGACAGACAGACGCCGCGGAGGACTTTCATTTATAATACGTAGAGATGGTGCGAAAGATTATAATAATGTGCATGAAATGCTTGAGGTAACTAACGTATTTAACTTAATAAGGATTAATACTGTATCCGTCTAAATAACTTTCCAATTACCGCGTTATACGTGACCATTTTTTTAGATGATAGAATGGAATGGGTATAGTAAGCTATCCGCAAAAGATAGATATATGCCATCGCGGACTTTTCTGTAGATCTATAAAAGAGGAATATCCCACCATGCATTGTTTTGTTATATCCCAAATGGATTATGCAGCGTTTCCGATGAAAGCTACAAGGCGGCTCGATTTTTCCCGACACTTCTAACAATTATCGTGATGTTTCAACCAATTTACACAAATCCTTGACAAATTACATACCTAAACCTTCCTCATGAAACACTATTGGTGAAAACCGCATGAAAATCCGTTAATAATATGTAGAGATATATAAAAATCTCGTTTCACGGTGTTTGTTTTTTATGTACATTTGGTAGGTACGATAATAGGTTTTAAAGTATATTTTATACAGATAGGTCATTAGGGTGTCCCTATCCAGAAAAAAAATTATATATTTGTGACAAATTTTTTATTTTATTTGGTATCAAAAGATACATATAATCACAAATTTTAACCCTCCTACCGCCACCCTCCCATTTTTTTGGATGAACAAATTTAACCGTCTTTCGTATTTCAAACAGAACGAATTTATATATGTTGTTGAATGACAGATGGCGCTACGTCCGCCTCATCGAACTTTCATCCAAATGACATTCACGAGAAGCGTCGCGTCATTTTGATATTCTGTTCATTCGGCATCATGTTCTCGCGTGGACAAGCCGAGACACATTATTTGTGTTGGCTAAAGACGAACTAACAAAAAATATTGTACACTCAATTACTCTTCGAAATTCATATTGATTTTCTTTATTTCATTTTCCTTCTTCAGTTTTTGTTTGTTTGTTTATTTGTTTTTTTTTTTTTTTTTTTTAATCGGCGGTCATCGTCTACAGCGCTCCATTCATCTTTCTGTCATAGATCCCATGCCCACACACTTACAATACATTTGTTATTTTTTTATTTAATAACCAAAATATTCGCTAGAAATAATTTATATGGCAAAACAACGTTTGTCGGGTCAGCTAGTATATAATAGATATCTGAATATAAAAAATTAACGTTTCTTTGTTTTCCCCTTATGCGTTCCTAAACCATTCATCTGATTGCGATGAAACTTTGGTGATTTAATGTGCGCATGCCTGCGATGGTTTGTATATATATAATAGTGAGCTCTGGCGTAATGAAATGATTTCCTATACTATTCATCCGATTTGCGATGAACCTTTAGTGAGTTGAATGGCTCCATGATGAACGGTGTGGTGTCCTCTAATTAGAGTATTTGGACAATGGCGGAATACAAAGGAGCATAAAGCACAAAATTCGAGTCAAATATTATTATAATTATTCGCCAATAAATTTAACCGAAAGTCCGTCCGTGCGAAAAGGAGACGAATTTCAGAGCCGTAAATTTTCAAATTCGCGAAGAATTTCGCCGGGTAAAATTTAGTGCCGGCAGAATTAATTTAACCTACTTTATTGGTGCCTATCTGAGCGTTTAACCAGCGGCCGAAAATCCACATTTCGTCGAAAGTTGTTCTTACGATCGTGCAGGGCGGTTACAATGAGAAAGATTAACTATTCTAAAGATTAATAATTCTAATATTAAAAAATAAAAGCTCATTAAAAGTGAACAATTTTACTCATTACGCAGGATAATTTCACACCACTTCACGCATACACGGATGCACCGATATTAGGTTTCTTAGTTATTTTCATGGTGGTAGTTGTATTTCATATTATTTATTGACGATGTATGTAACCTCCCAGGCTAATTCGTTCGGTTTTGGGAACAGCTTTATAGGTCTCACAAAAATCATTGTGTCTCCCTTACTATCATGGTTAGAAATATGATGTAAACGGTTTTAGAATGAGAAAACAACACACTTTTTTTTAAATCGAAAAATTAACCAAAAAATAATTCAAATGTATACTTTATTGAATCCAAATTTTTGTAACACAATTTGAAAAAAAAAAAACGAAACTTGTGATTTTTAAAAAAAGTGGGGTCACCATAACCTTTGTAATACATTTGCTAATAAAATATGTATGTATTTTCTTTCGTAATAGGTAAATTTAGCTAGATAGAACGTAAGATGAGTCATTTTTTAAACTTTTTTATGCTTGCATAAAAAAAAAATTATTTAGAACAACCTGGTTCCCGGCATGCGTTGGAATACAATTTTCAAAGAAATACATTAATTCTCCCTGAATCACCTTTCCCGTGCGTCCCCGTTCCCTTTCCTAGCTAGCTTTATAAATTATAGCCTATATGTTATTCTGATGTATGAGCTATATTATTGTAAAGTTTTATAAAAATCCAGTCAGTAGTTTTTGCGTGAAAGAGTAACAAACATACATTTATCCATACAAACTTTCGTCTTTAATATTAATTTAATATTTATTTAATATTAATTAGTAAGAAGTAAGATTTTAAAATTTAAAAACGTATTTCATCGACTTTTAAAAAAAGTTTTTAATTTTCGGATGCGTTAAGAAATATTTAATTTATTTGGATTTTACTTCAAAGCGGAATTAATCTGAATATCTGACGGAATATGCTCGAGACCTGAGGGGTTATATTGTTCGGATATAAATATTATAGGTATATTGCGCTTTACTTTTAGACGAATTTTGCCACCAGAAAACAGGGCTAAAAAAGGATGCCTCGCAAGTTTTGTTCTCTTGTTAGCAAAAAAACATTTTGGAGTAAATGTGCTTTTAAAACGAGCAAATTACGCGAATGCGGAAATGCCGATTTTTCATGTGAAATCTGACTCTCAAAAAAGCGAACGACCTAATTAATGGGCGCTTTGGGGGAAGCTGTCACTCCACATCACAAAGAGCGGGGAATTGAGACTAACCACCCTCCTTCCTCCACTAAGAATCTGTCGACATTTTGGTAGGTTGTCAACAAAAAATAATAGGATGATAGCCAAATATTACTTTATAATATTGTTTATTTTATTTTAAAAGTCCAGAGGACTGCAGGGTTTAGTAGTGGAGAATTGTTTTTTTTTTGAGAAATTGCAATTAAAATGCAAAAGAGATAACAAAATAAAAATAAAATATAAGTGTAGTTTTGTGGTAAAAAGATAAAATTAGACCTACGTGTGCGGCCAGCTTTATTATTTTCCGCTGTTACGATACGGGCCAATCACAACCATGCAATGTTGCCACAATCGTGCCCGGCAGCAGCGTCTCAGCAAGTAAGATGGTACCTCACACTAAGGATTTTTAGGTACGTCAGTTTGTATGGGGAAAAAAAAAGTTGGAATTTCGGAAAAAGTTGTTAATTTTTTTACTACTACCATCATGTAGAATCACCTCCCGAAGTTAATGCACTTTACCCCCGGACACAAACTAACTTTTACTAAGTTTAAATGATTGTAACCGAAGATATTGAAATATAAGAGATGTGTGATTTTACTGGGTGGGACCGTGCTTCCCAGTGTCGCGGTATTGTTAACCAATTAACGAATAAACTAAACGGACGTTAACCTAAATGAACGAGTTCTTTTCGTATTCAAACTACATATATTGTTAACCAATATTACTGCACGGACACCATAGCATTTCTCTTTAGTATTTCAATATCTTTAATTGTAACATACAAGTGTTTCAATTTGGAAGGCGGGTATGGGTACCGTTATCCCAGGAAACATTTATTGGATAACCAACACCCTTGCTATAGTATAGGTCACCTCACGTGGTTCACTACGTTACTTAGCAGACGGGTTCATGGGTTGAGGTTTGTCTAAGTCTTGATGGCGAATGCGTTTACCCATCTACTTTGTGTTGGGCCGGATCGGGAGAGACTGGTTGAGGGAGATCTAACCTAGACCTCTCCAGCCGAACTCTCTTAAGCAGCGGGAGGGATGGATTCATACGTCCGTTACTCCTGGGCACATTGTCCCCCAAATTCCTTCCTACCCCTTACCTTGTATCTTTTTCCTTCCCATAACCTTTTTTCCTTCCTTTACCTAAAAAATATAAAATCTTCTATCGGTAAGCTTCTTGAAATTTTGATAGTTTTTCTGGCATTTCTGTGTGTTCTTTACTATCGAAAAATGTAGATAATTCAAAACGTCAACAGTTTAGCTCACAGCAATATACCTGCGGGAGGCGTATTTCCTTTTCCGTGTTCAATACGAGGCAACCATGCCTCGAAATCAACAAGGGTTTGTAATGCCATTTTTTCTCCAAACCCGTGTCCAGTAGGAGGCAAGCGACATCCTACTGTGCACGGGTTTGTAACGCCAATCCCTTCCCAAACCCGTATTCAGTACGAGGCACGCGTCCTCCAAACGTGATTATAACATAAAGAAAGGAAATGTGTGCACACACGCACAATATAATAGATGGGAAATAAAACGCAAACAGCCTTACTAATAAAATAAATAAAAACACTTTATAATATAGTACTTATAACACTTTATAGTACCAATCATATAAAATAAACTTGCATGTCATCATAATTTAAAAAAATATCCCAGGTTTTGAATGGTTTGTTTGGCAAAGCAGGGTTTGTCTAGCGGGTATGTATAGGTAATTATTCTAATACATTTCTTTCCATGTTTTGCTGTTATAAATACAGGTACAAACTTGTCTATAATGCATTCACTTAACATGCCTCGTACTGAACACGGGTTTGGGAAGGAAAATGGCGTTACAAACCCGTGCACAGTAGGATGCCGCTTGCCTTCTACTGGACACGGGTTTGGTGGATAAATGGCGTTACAAACCCGTGTTGATTTCGAGGCATGGTTGCCTCGTATTGAACACGGAAAAGGAAATAAGCCTGCGGGAGTGAGATGAATAGAAGAACCAAAATCACGTGCGAAGCCGGGTAGTATGTACCAAGCAACCAGAAGACACTTACGTGAAAAATAAACCTTTCCCTACAAAAGGCAGTATGCGGGCCTATATACACTGGGTACGTAAAACTTTCCTCATAATAAACTCTTTTCCCGATCCAACAGGCTTAAGAAATTTAATTATCTTCTTCTCTTACCATTCTTACTTTCCTTCATTAAGCACCGCCAGGAGTATTTCTTGAAGTTCGTCCCCTCAATAACCTTTATTATAAGCCGGGAACCGAACTCTACAAGTGAAGAGCACTCTAACTTGAAACAGTACTCCACCGAGGAACAATATACGTTTGAAGGATTCGATACGTAAGACGTACCGTTGATAGCATTGTTGTATAACCTCTCCCTCTTTAATTTAAAGACGCATGCAACAAAAATAGAGGTAATAACAGAGCGCTGAGGCTAGATAAACTATTAAGTATATCTAATGAAAACGTGCTTAGGGTAACAATCAGTGGCGATTTTCTCTAATGAGCGTCTTCGCAGACCTCCTAAAGAAAAACAATGGCGGACAAAACTTACTTGGTTTTATAATATTAGATACTAATTATAAACAGCGCGCTAAGACTCCATAGTAAAAATCCACCAAAAGTTACACGACGCGCGACTTCATATGTGCGGATCCAGGAACGCACATATGAAGCGAAAAAATCTATGGGATGTTTCATACAACATAAATACGGTTTCGAAAGGTGCTGGAACGTGCTTCAGAGTCGAAATTCGCTATTAGGGTGCGCAGCTACGAGGAATGATTTTTTTTTATGTTTAAACTTTTTTCTGATTTATTGTGTGAATGATATTTACGTTGTTATTAATATTTAAAAGTTTAAATTTTTTATAAGAACAACTCTCTTCTTATAACTTTTGAAGGTTGTTCCCAGCAATGTAATATATCATTGAAGAAGAAGATAACACTAATAATCTAAACAAAAATATGAAAGAGAACAATACACTGAAAAATAGAAAAAGATAATAGTCGTAACTGGGACTCGAATCCAGAACCTCTCGTCTAACCGGGTCGTGCGCTTTTACCAATCCAGCCACTGCCATCTTCCATAAAACCATTTTTTTAAAGTTTCTGTTACTTCTAAAATTGAAACAGTTAATTCAAGGCGGAATTTCACTTTAATATGACTTTTTAAGATTAAAATAGGTTACATTATTAAAAAATTTCGAACTAAAAGTTTTCGCATAAGAAAAATATTTATTTCAAATGATTCTTTGTTTTTAGTTATTGTGGCTAAATTAATTGAGTCACAAATACAAACTTACGCTTTTTCTCGTATTATATAAAACCTACTCCATACCAACTTTTGAAACGATGTACAGAAGAGAATGTGCTCACAGAAAATCGAAATTCCCTCATTTTAAAAATAGTTTTAATGTTGATTTCCCAATGATTTAGACTTTCTTAGAACATACTCTAATTGGGGATGCTATTATAGTCCCACTGGCTCCGGAGCAGTTGGGACCAGTGGCGGCCGCTGCCCCGAGAATGTGGTGGTTCACTGACAATCCGTACCTACCTACTTATGACAAAAAAATATTAATTAGGAATTTTTAATGATTAATTTATTTTCAAACAAACTGTTATTTCCTCTTATATATTCAACATTGGTTGCACTCATTTTTGAAAAATTATATATTAATAAATTAGGTTATTGGTATTTAATACAATCAATACAAAAAAAATTCAAAACAATGACAATTATCACGTCACGTGTCAAACGCGCGCCCCTAGACTGCGCTACACGCAAACCTATGATCTTCGACGAAATTCGATTGTATTCGTGTCACCTCGGGTCATGGTTCATGGTCAATCGGTAAACTTCGTTTGCAAACAAAGTTGGGCGGGTGGCACACCGATTCAAGCCAAATTCTGGTACAAATAGCGAAATCGACGCGCTTTACATGTTTTACATATCCCATACAAAAACATGATTTGGTTCGTTTGCGAAGCGAATGCACACCAATGCGGCCGATACGAGGGCGCTCGGCGGCCGCGTTGTGGGAGATTAAAAGCGTTCTCCCTGATAATATTCGTAGCATTATAATGGTAACTAATATTTTGAAATGATTAAATTAGAGATTCAATGGATTTAAATTAGAGAAGATTTTATAGTCTTCAGTAAGTAGGTAAATAAAGAAAATGAAGACATCATAATTTGCCAGTGCTGCACACGAACACACTGTGCGACCAGCCGCCCTTGGTTGGGACTCTTGTATTCGCAAAAATGTAAAAGCAAATTTGTAAAAGTTGATTTGTATTAAGTCTGTTCGTACAAAGGTCTGTGTAATCAAAAAGTTATCAGCTCAAAACTTCCCATAGGTCCCTTCCTGACTCGATCAGACTCTTGCAAAATGTGTTAGCATACTAATGCCTTCTTTATCCAAATTGAATCTGTCAAAATGACAGTTGAAGTGTCAGATTGACAGCTGATCGATTGGCCGCCTTCACGCCCCGAGAACACGGAAAGAGTTACCCAAACTTTTCAGTGAAACTTTGCGACAAGCGCCGCCGTCGCTCCAGCTTGCGAAAGTTTGAGCACTTTCGGATCGCTTTGACAATCTATGTTTTAATGCAAATAAATGTGAGACATATAGTTTAATTCACAGGGTGTTTTAAAATTTTCTTTTGTGCTAAGACGTGAAAAAGAATTTACGACAATTCCATGTCTCATTTCCATACATCAGCCATGCGAATCTGTATATTTTGTGGTTAAGGAATCGATTCGTGTGATTTTCTATGGCTGTTATTTGCTTTTTCTATGGGTGACCTTGGCCGATATCAGATTTCAGCTGTCTCATATTTTAGTTTAGATCGTTCAAAACACGAATTACCTACTGTAATTATACATGATTATTCAATTTTTTATAAGAAAAACTCTCTTTCATAACTTTTGAAGGTTATTCCCATCAATGTAATATATCATTGAAGAAGAATATAACAACAATAATCTAAACGAAAGTATGAAAGAGAACAAGACACAGAAAAGCAGAAAAAAGACAATGGTCGCAACTGGGACTCGAACCCAGACCTCTCGTCTAACCGGGACGTGCGCGTTAACCAAATTGGCTATTGCCACCTTCTGTCAAACCATCATAATTGTCAATCTCATATTTCAAATTTTAGAATTATCAATAAAATAGAGTAAAATATAAAAGAGAGTTATTCTTATAAAAAAATTAATATTCATTTAGACTTTTATAAAAAGTCAATAGTTTCATATATATATATATATTTTTTTTTACAGTTAATACCGCACAAGAATCTCAACTGCTCCCGTCTGGAGCCAGTGAGACTATGGCATCCCCAATTGGGGTATGTTGTGAGGCTGAAGGTAGTGGGGAGGGGAAGGAGGTGGGGAAGAGGAAGGTTGGGAAGTACCTGGCTATTCAGATCTGGTCGCCAAACACGGCTAAAGCCATTTTCAAGCAACGTTTCAATTCTGAATGGTGGTCTTACACCAGGGCGATACTGATAGTATCTTCCACTCTGGAACATGCCGCAAATATACTATGTATTATTTTTAAATTAATTAATTGTGAAATAACACAAATTAATCAAATAAAATTTATTTGCGCATGCCGGGTTCGAACCCGCGACCTCCGGATTGTGAGTCAAGAGTCTTACCCACTGGACTACGGAGGTCGTCGAATAGATTCGAATAGATTGAATAGATTCGGATACATTTAACCGAGACGCTATCCAGGTTACAAACCAATTCTTAGAATGATTGTTTCCAATAAAAAGAGTAGTTGCCCATAATATGGAAAAATAATTAGTTGAAGATAATATTGATAAAAAATTTGAAATATGAGATTGACAATTATGACGGTTTGACAGAAGGTGGCAATAGCGAAATCGGTTAACGCGCACGTCCCGGTTAGACGAGAGGTCTGGGGTCGAGTCCCAGTTGCGACCATTGTATTTTTTCTGTGACTTGTTCTCTTTCATATTTTCGATTAGATTATTGTTGTTATCTTCTTCTTCAATGATTATTTATTTATTTAATGTACGTTTTAAGTTGTAAACGGTAATTATTGGTATTATTATCTATGCTCATTTCTCATACTATTATCTTTTTATGCTGTCCACATTTGTTACATCGAATCTGTACAACATCGCTTCCTACGAAGAATTGCTTGGAGGTTAGGACTTGAAAGAGGAGAATACTCGTATGATAAAATTGAACAAGCTTTAAACATTTCCTCTTTAAAAAACGTAGAAAGGACTCTGATCTAATATGCATTTTAAAAATTATCAACAGTATTACTGACACACCTGCTTTGTTACAACTCATCCAGTTCAACATCCCTTCCCGTAGACTCCTAAATAATGAATTGCTGTTCCTCAATCAACATTCTACTAATTATGGATATCATTCTCCTTTATCCAGAATGTCGAGACTTGTCAACGCAAATCAAAGCATTGAATTTTTTGGTGTAAGCCTAAATGACTTTCGGCAGTCGTTACGCAATGTGGTTTTTTAAATCCATCTTCAAGCTACTTGTAGTTATCTTCTCTATGTACTTTTATATTATATGTATTTTGTCAATGCTCTTCATCTATATGTAATCTCCTTTCATTGTGATCTCCCTTTTTTTCTATTCGTGTTATTGTTATATTGTTAATTGGACTATTTGTCCGTAAATAAATAAATAAATAAATCTATGCTGATTTCTACCAGATCGTCTGTGGTACATAAAATCCTTCCTGTCAGGTACTTGCAAACTGATTGTCCGCTCGACTTGGTTAATAAATAAGATTCCAAATACAATCGTGTTATAATATCCACCACGTTATAACAGTAATATGGAGGTACTATTGCAAAGAAGTGAAGCTGGCTGGACACCATACCCATAGAAAAAGCAATTGACTGCAATAGAAAATCACATAAATTTGACCGTCGATTACGTATGGAATCGATTCCGAATCCACAAAAGACGTAGAATCGCTCTTCAGGGTTGGTATCATTACACCATTGTGAACTGCTAACCTTGCTTCTTTTGACAGCTTTTTATTAATGATTACCGCTTTCAGTCCTTCGTCAATGGAGTTACTTGCATTTATATTTCTTTCAGTTTTTCCGTTTCTTATAAACATACTACTTCACAAATTTATTTATACTTTTTAAAACCATATTGCTGCAATTTACTGTTTTAAAATTTTATATTTGGCCAATGAAGACAATTTGAACAGGCCAGAAGTTATGCAGAACGGAGCAGCTATGGGATGTATACTGGGGAAAGGCAAGTAAGCAAGGGTTAAACATACGAGAGAAGGGCTAAATTGGATTCCAATAAAAATAGAGTTAGATTGCCACATATAAGAAAGTCACGGAACTGCCTAATGTATAGGGTATAGAGGACTAAAGATGTATGATGAAATGCCTGAAAGTCTGAAGAATTAAGGAAAATATACATATTTTCAGAAACAACACGTTGAACACCGTTCAGGTATGTTTATAGCACTTGACAGTAAAATTAGGTACGGTTTAAGCGGGTAGAGTTTTGACATCAGTTTTGAACGACGTCAAAAAGTTTTCACCGAAAACTTCAACGGGTTAAGGGTAAAAGCTTTCTGGTTCAAATCAATATTGTTTAAGTATTTATTTCTTACTAGCTGGGAGCTCAGGGAGTTGATATGAGATTGAACTGACGTTCAAACTCAAGACGGATTTTGCTTTATATACCCCTAACAAAGGGAAGCCCCATGCACACAAAAAAGCTTCGAATGGTCCGCAATGTTCCAGAACAGTCTACAACATTCTCTGGAATGTTCTACAATGATCTGTGATGTTCCGGGTTAATCCTGAACATTCCAGAATGTTCCAGGATGTGCTGGAATGTTGTGAAATATTTTGAAATGCTCTAGAATATTCTGGGCTGTTCCAGAAAGCTAAACTTCCAGCCCTTATATCTTCAAGCACACCCTTCAGATAAAAACGGGAACCTTCTTCATAGATCCAGGATCCATTCCTAGTTGGCTAGTCAAAGTTTCCATATATGTTTCATTGTATAATTTTATGTGAAATAAATAAATATTATTATTAGATAAGGGGGTTAGAGGGCTACCACAGCATATAACTCCTTTGATCGTACCGGGACTCGTTTCCGAGTTTTAGCGGGACGCACGTTTTTTTATACTTTCTTTTATAATATATATTGATTACAATAGATCCACACAGGAGGCTCTGAAGAAAATAATTTCCCTCAGGGCATATGTCATCTTAGGGGATGCTGTATGGAGAGACCTTTAAAGGAAAGGCAGTAGAAAAAATTGTTGGAAGGAAAAAAAGTATGATCTGAGGAATCTGGGGTCAGTGGATTCAAGAGTAGGAACATAATAAGAATCCATCTCTCACACTGTGGTAAGAGGGATTATTCGGGAGAGATCAACTGGAGAGACCAAAAAACCAGGAAATGCCTGCTAAGTCACCAAACGTAGCCCACCACTTGGGGGTGACGTACGGCAGAGGTGTTGGTTATCCAATAAATGGTTCCCAGGGCGGCGGAACCCATACCCGCCTCTCAAATTACGAATATCGACTCTCGAGAACTGCACTAGTACCAGACGACCAGAAACCTCTGTGAAGCGGTTAAGATTTGCGACTATGAAGAGGAATTACAGAGGTCGCTGGCTCAGAGCTACCAACTTTATACATTTAATGTGTTATCACACCTTCATTGACAATGTTTCCTTGTTATGTTGACTCCTCCCACCATTCTCCCCCAAAATCACCACTCCCACTCCCGCACCTAATAAAATCTAAATATTTCTTTATTTAATTTAAATATATTTTTAGTTAATTTTAAGATTGCTAGTGAATGACATGGATGTGTCGAAACCGGTAGCAAATAAATAAAATTTAAGTAACAAATGTACATGTGAAATAAAACTCTTCAAAACAAAGATTTTTACACATTTAATAATTAACAAAATATAAAGAGTTGAAGACATTCTCTCAGTATCGCCCTGGTGACGATTGTGCATGGCATCTCTGTCATGCGTCATTTATGAAAATGGAGAAAGTAAAACTTTAATTAATGAAATTATCCAAGTTGGTACGTTTAAAATTACCCGTGTCTAATTATAATATAACTAGACTGAAATTAATGAAGTTTGTAGATGTTAGATGGAGATACTTGAACGTAAATAATAATAGCTAGACTTTGGTCCGTTTCGTAAAATAGGAGGGGAAACTTTTCCGATCGAAATTTAAATGAGCGCCGTAATTTAAGGGTTTGTTTTGGGTGTAACGCATAGGGATTGCAATATCTAACATCTTATAGAGATTTTCAAATAACCGTTTGAAAAAACGGTTCCATGTCTTAATATTTCGTTAGTAAAATTGAATTTCTATTATGTTCTAATTAGGTAGATATGTTTTAACATTTTCGTCCGTAATTCAACTATCTAAAATTTCTCCTACGTACATGAAAAATATCATGAAAATTCAACAAGGACTGCCAATTTTTTGTTAAAAATTGTTAATGATAACTATCAAAAATATCTTCATTTCATCAAATTCAAAATTCAAGAGTTATATATATATATATATATTTTTTTTTTTTTTTTTTTGTATATATATATTTTTTTGTATATATATATATTTTTATTTTTAATAAGGTTTACATGGTATTTACATGATAATTTTACATCTCAGGTTTTTTTTTTACTACCCTTCCTTAAAAACACTTGCTTGTGTATGGAAGGGGAGTGTACATAAACGCTATTAGTTATTAGTTATAAGTTAGTATTTAAATAATTCATTGTACATAAATATATGTGAGCTGCAGTATTTATTTTGATAATGGTGTGTATTTAAAAATAAATGAAAGAATGTTATGAAAAATTTAGGATATTTGTAAGAGTAATTGACAGTAGTTTTTTTCTTAAGAATATGTTTATGTCTCTTGACAGAGAGCAGTATTCGGGTTTTATCATTAATGCTTCTGATTTATTCTGGTAGACAATTGAAAAAAGTTCTTCCCTGGTAAGTGTAATGATGCTGTGCAAAAGACGTATTTAGTTTTGGGCATAGAAAAACATGTTTAAGTCGAGTGCTGTTTTCATTTAAAAATGGATATTTATCTTTTTCTTTTATAATTTGAATTAATGAATTTTTAATATATAAATCTTTAAATGTTGGTACTTGAAATTCTTCAAACAGGCGTTCTGTTGGGTAGTCCCAGGATTTTTTTAATATAATTTTAATAATTGTTCTTTGTATAATTTCTATCTATCTTTATCAATTTTCAATGTCACTCGAATGGACCTGGTCAGAGCTATCTCGACCGATCTGTTCATTGCAGAAAACCTGTCTTCACTTTCAACCCCCCAACATATCAGCAATCCCATAAAAACCAGGAGGCTAAATTACAGGGACTCCTCTGAGGGCATCGTTTCCTGGAAGTCCTCACAATCCGTCGTCATCATCTTCGAAGGACAATCTCTTCCCCCCATATTTATTTGTTAGTTTTAATTTAATACACTTATACTTTAATATACTAATTCACTTAACAAATACATTAATACTTCACAAAAAAATAAATGCATGGCGAAATGAATACCTCAAATTTCAGAAGAAAACATGAAGAAATGAAATAATTGATGTGGGGAAAGAAAATATGTCTCTGATAAAGAGTTGAACAATTTGGGAGGCGGGAATACAATTTGGGAGGCGGGAATGGGTACCGCCGCCCCGGGAACCTTTATTGGATAACCAACACCTCTGCCATAGGTCACCCCAAGTGGTTCGCTACGTTTGGTGATTTAGCAGGGGTGCCCGGGTTCATGGGGTGAGGTTTGTCTAGGTCTTGGAGGCGGATGACCGGGACATACTGAACCCCAGCCTACCCACCCCTTAAACCCTTTTCCTTCCCAGAACTCTCCTCTCCTTCCCTTTTCCTTAAAAAAAACCCTCCACACAGCATCCCCAAAGATGACATAGGACCTGAGGGAAATTATTTTCCTCAGGGCCTCCTGTGTGGAGCTCATGTAAAAAAAAAAAAAAAAAATATGTTCCCAAAATTATTATAGTTAACTACTAAAAATAATTACATACGCTATCACTTTATTTTTACTATTCGTCTCCTTTTTCCCCTACTTTTTAAATCCGTTTTTAGGCTTCCAAGTAAAAGTGTATGTATTTTTTACAGAAACAAAGATATCGACTTTAAAATAGCCGACAAAAGTCACCAGTTCTAAATCTATATACGTATATAAAAATTTCGTATCATGGTGTTTGTGGTCGCACTTCTCCGAAACGGCGATTTTTATGAAATTCTTTATGTATATTTGGTAGGTATGAGAATAGGTCGTAAAGTATATTTCATACCGCCAGGTGATTAGGGTGTCCCTATCCAGAAAAATGTCTATTTTTGACAAAAAAATTTTGGAATCAAAAAATACCTATAACCCCAAGTTTTCACCCTTCCACCCAGAACGAAATTATTTATATTGTTGGATTGCAGATGGCGCTACGTCCGCCTCATCGGACTTTAGATCATTGAAATAATTTATATGCAGAACCACGATTTCCGGGTCAGCTAGTCATTAATAATAATCTATATACCTATATATTTAAAAATATACATTTTTTAAAATCTTAACACAATACAATATGAAACACAATATAATGTATTATTACAATATTTTTGCGAGGAGAAGGGATTGCAATACCAAACATAATATATTGTGATTTTCAAATAACAGTTACAAAAAAAAACAGTTCCGAATCCGATATTAAATCATTGGCATAATTGTAACGAATCTCCAGTTCCTTTTATGAAGTCACTCTTTTATGAATTCAGATATTAATATTTTTTTAGTTATTTGTGTCAAGGAATGAGAAACATATTGCTGTAATATGTTATTTTGTATTTTATGAAACGATAAGTTTGCGAAACACATTGGAGCCAACGCCTTCTTCTTTTTCATCGCTTTCTTGCGTTAAAAGATGATGTGTAAGAATTTGGAAACAAGCCAAAACATTTAAACGAAACATTCCAGCAATTCGAATGAAGAAATTTATGTTTTATTCCAACATATACTTAACATAAATATATTTTAAATATGTTATTTCACATGAAGACAGTTTGAATATGGCACTTTTGGAAGTGACCGGTTTTCAGTATTTCACAGACCTGAAAATAACACCTCAGAACAGGAAATCCTAGTGAGGAGGTCTGTGAAAAAAAAAGAATCTATACTTATACTATACATTATACATACATGTACAAACCTTGCTATTGAAACTAATAATAAATAAATAAATAAACTAGTTTCACGAAATAAAAAAAATAACAATCTGTTCGACTGAAGCAGCGAAAATTCTCGAAAAATCATATTTACGGATTTATTTTAAATTTTATAATAATACAACAAAATATTGCCAAAAAAAGAGTTTGAAGAAACTATTATTTAAAACTAGAATTTATAAAAAAATAAAGATTATAAATGTTTTATAAGTTTAACAGCAATAAAGGCTAATTTTATTTATTTATATATTTATGAAGCAGAACATATATGAACACTAATGAATTCTACTGGTAAGCTTTAACCTCAATTATTAGCAGAGATTTTTTAAGTCTGAAATTTACAGTAGGTCAAGACAACTATTTATTACTTAATAAATAGTTGTGTTGATCCATTATTATTATTTTTTTTAAATAGATCCTTACAGGAGGTCCTGGGGAAAATATTCTCCCTCAGGGCCTCTTTCATCTTTGGGGATTCTGTGTGGAGAGGTATTTTAAAGGAAATTAAGTAGAGGAAGTTCAGTGAAGGATAAGATATGAGGGGTGGGTAGGAATCTGGGGGTCATTGGGTCCAGGAGTGACGGAAGTATGAATCCATCCCTCCCGGTTCGGTGAAAGGCGATGTTCCAAAAGAGTTCTGCTTGAGGTCTACAAGGTCTCTCTCAACCGGTCTCCCGATACGGCCTGCCAAGCAGCTGGTGGGCATACACACCCGCCGCCAAGACTCGGACAAACCTCACCCCATGAACCCGGGCACCCCTGCTAAATCACCAATCGTAACGAACCACTTGGGGTGACCTATGGCAGAGGTGGTATTTCTTTCATATATTCAATAATATTATTATATAATTCATAAAAACAGTTTAGTTACAAACAAGTTCTGCAACCTAATTACTATTACCAGTGACAGCTGTTTCGCCTACTGATGAAAAACTTTTTGCTTTTATTTTTATTACTTATTAGCTGGTCCCGGCAAGCGTTGCTATGCCATTTAATAAAGAAATTGTTTCTCCCTGAGTGTCCTTCCCCATTCGTCCCGTTCCCCTTCCGCCTCTCCTTCTTCTCCTGCGTCCTCTTCCCCTCTCGCGTTCCCACTCCGTCACCTTCAGCATCCCTCTCCCCACTCCACTCCCCCCCCCTTCCCCCGTCCCGCGAACCCCATCCCGAGTTCCCCTCCCCCCTCCCAGGTCCCCCTCCCCCCTCCCGCGTTCCTCTTCCACCTTCCCCGCCTTCCCTCTTCGCTTTCCCGCTCCCTTGTCCCGCCAACCCTCCTCCCGCGTTCCATATATTCAATCCCAGTACATTCAATTTTTAAACAGCCCGCGTGCCACCTTTTACAATTTTTATTCAAATTTCCATTTTTCATGTATATTAAATTTGTTACCTAACATAGGTACCTATTTAAAATATCTAAAATTCTTGATTCGATTCAAACTATTAGGGGAGTACCTATTTTAAATAAATTTATCAACTTAAAGATTTTCAAAAATAGAATCCTGATTTAACATTTTGCAAAATGTCATTCTCAAACACGCGAACTGTCAAACGTGCGATAGTCGTTAGGTAATTTTTCTCTCCGTAAGAACCATCCTCGTACTTCAAGGAATATTCTAAAAAAAGAATTAGCGAAATCGGTTCAGCTGCTCTCGAGATTTGCGCTTAGCAACACATTTAGCGATTCATTTTTATATATAAGATATGCCCTTATTGATTTCCGAGTAAATTAAAAATTATGAATGGTTATCACTCTTTTAAAGTTTCCCCAATTACTGCACTGTTTAAATTTTACTAAATTTCGGCAAGTAAGTTTTTACCAAATTTTTACTCAAGGGTTTCTTTTTCTAGTATAATTATTGTATTTTTATGGTCTCTAATATTTGAACTTGGCTTAAACACATCTAAGAATGGCTAGCGAATTATTTTTTTTTGTTCATTTATCAAAGCAGCTTTCCGATTATTAGAATATTTGTTATTTTGAATTGCTCTAACAGATTGTGTTTACGGCCTTTATTTTGAACGTGTAATGGAGTTGGCTTATTATTATCACCAAGTGAGTGATTTTTATCTAGATGTTAGGGAGATTACATAGAATGATTGATGGATGCTGAAGCAATACTTTCTATACAAGGAGCAAAAAAAAATCGGCATCTACGAAATTGATAATGACCGTTATTTTAACTGCTTACATTAACAACACGACCGATTTCGCATTTTTGGTTATTGCAATTCCTATTAAATGTACCTAATTGCCGCAATGTTTCATTTCTCAAATTTCTTAGTGATTTGTGTTCTGAATATACAGAATTGATTCAGCTGAGATATTCGGCGTCATATCCTCATTACTCAGCCGTAAATGACGCCCAGAAGTGAAAGCGGGAGTTTCAAAAAGGAATAGGTAATTTAAAATAATGTTGCGAGGGAAAGAAATATTTTCTGAGAGTAAGTGATTGCATCAGTCAAAAACAGTTCCATGGAACTGAAACTAATGGGACAGGAAAGAAAAATAAAAATGTATTTGGACCTATTTAAATTATTTATCAGACAACACAGTTTTATTTGTGAGTATGTAGAACGTAAGAACGTGAACTTTTCGAATTTCGAACCAATTTCGATGCGTTGAAACATTTTTTTAAAATCTGAAGAAAGCAAAGTACCTACCTATTCAATTTATTTATTTTTTAAAAATTTTTGCAAAATCAATAAGAATAGTGACATCTATGAGATAAATACTGAAGTTAATCACATTGATTTAATTTTTCTTATCTTATTAGGAGAGTATGAATGCTAGAGACCTCTGGATGAATTTTATGGAAGCTATTGTTACCGACTAATTAAAAAGGACCACGTGACCCCAGTAGGTGTCTAGTATCATTGTTATTTCTTATTATCGTATTTTTAATAGTCTGAAAGACGGTATTTTTACAGTTTTTAGCAGTATAAAAGGGGTGCTATTCAAATATTTCTCTCTCTCGCATTAACCGATACTTAGAGTACAGACCCTGTGCTGCCCAGGCGAGGTCAGGGGCAAAATTAGTTTAAAAAAGTGTTGATTTCATTGTTACTCAAAGGTGTTTGTAAATAAAACGACTCTTCAGTAAAAAAAGTGTTTAACAATAAAAAAAGTTCACCACCCTAGATGAGATTGAAGTGACTTGACAGTATACTTTAAGGTATTTTAAAATATACCTATTTGTAAAAAAGTATAACCTGTTTTAAAATGGCCTTAAAAGCCGAAACAGCTGTAACAAAAATAAATACTAAAATACTTGCAGAACTTGATAATAACATTATTAAATGTAGGATATGATTTTAGTTTTTCACGGCCAAAAGTATTTTTGTTGTTTGTTTTTGGGGTGTTATGCCGTGTTACGCTACCACCTCCTTTAGCCAACGTTTCGGACAGCGTTACAGTGTCCATCATCAGGGCAGATGTGGCTAAAGGAGGAGGTAGCGTAACACGGCATAACACCCCAAAAACAAACAAAATAAATAAATTATTAAATGTAATTTAATTAAATTTAAAAGAAAATAAGTAAACAGTGGATTTCCGGAAAAAGTATATATAAATAAATAAATAATATTGAAGGCTTCGTTTGCATAATTCTTGAAAAAAATATGATATTAGGGTAAAGTGAAAAAAAAATCGTTGAAATTTTTTTTCGTTATTTGTTTTTGGGGTGTTATGCCCTCCTTATTCAGCTAACGTTCCGGATAGCGTTGCAGTGTCCATCATCAGGGCAGATCAGGCAGATCTATAACACCCCAAAAACAAGAACGAAAATACTTTTGGCAGTGAAAATCTAAAAACTTATTCGTCGAATTTTTTTTCAACACCTTATTATTACAATCGCCGCCCTGTAATATAAAGTAAAATAATGGTAATCTACTAAATAATAGTAAAATATCATAGTTACCTGGGCTCCTTCCCTGGCCCAGTACAGCTGCGGGGTGGGCGTTCCAGTGGCGGCGCACGGCAGGGCTGCGGGCTCGCCCTCCCAAACAGTCAGATCACTTGCCACGCGGGACCACACTGGTTTGGCTGAAACAACAGTTAAATTATAAACATTTTTTAATCATTGAAGATAATATTAATAACTCTCAAAACGAAAAATGTTTAGAAAATCAGGAAAAGATTCGGTTTCTACTAGGAATTGAACCCAGG
Source organism: Limnephilus rhombicus (assembly GCA_929108145.2). Classification (NCBI taxonomy): domain Eukaryota; kingdom Metazoa; phylum Arthropoda; class Insecta; order Trichoptera; family Limnephilidae; genus Limnephilus; species Limnephilus rhombicus. Next base: position 10,736,061 of record OV815296.1, read on the forward strand.
ACCTAAGTCTGGCCGGGGCTTTGCTCTGACCACTGAGCTAATCATAGACATTTAATATGTCCCCTTTAAACGCCGATTCTGGTCGGATACAACGCTTGAACAATTGTGATCAGTTGACAAACGTAACACAATGACAAAGTTTTAAGATCAACTCCAGACAGTGGAGACAAGGATCTTTTGGGGAGAGAAAGAACTAATCATGGGTCTTGACTCTTCAAAAGATTCTGTGTTTCCTCCCTCCTATATTATGGTAATCTACCCATGTTGTAGGAGGGAGGAAACACTGGCATTAAATAAAAGAAGCCGAAGAAGAAGAAGTTCCACAGCCGAGCTATTGAATAAAAGATGTGACAAATGTCAATCATGTACAAATGTTGAGCGCGCGCTTGGCGTGTTTCCTGACAGTGCGCCGGTGCCGAAGGTATTAATGACATTAGTTCCTCGGAACATCTTCAATCGAAATACCGGTAGAACAAAGACAGCATTCCCACAAAGCCATCCTGCTCTAAAATCTAAAGAATGCAATCCGATTGTTACAATAAAGGAATTGATCAAACGGACCAGTTTAGTATACATGTCCGTTATGTTACCTTACTCTTACAAATATACTGGATGTATAAATTAAAAATGATTCACCTGTATAATTGAATGTAGCAATGACAAATACGAGATAAATATACATTACAAAGAAATTGTGTCAAATTCTGGACAAGGTTTTTGGTGGAGTCCAAAAGCATACATTACAAAGATATTGTGTTAAATCTTGGACAAGGTTTTGATGGAGTACAAAAATATACATTAGATTCTAATAATTATATGATTATTATATTATAATGATTAGAAAGATACTAGGGAACGTACCCATACTACGTGACCAATTTTTTGCAATTTTTTGCAATTTTTAACCCCCCCCCCCCCCCCCCCGGTGACCAAAAACCTAAGCAACCCGCCGCTCATTTGTATGGAGCGTGACATTTTAAAGACCCCCCCCCCCCTAAACGTGTCACGTAGTATGGGTACGTTCCCCTATGTCAAATCTTGAACAAGGTTTTGATGGAGTCCGAAAGTATACATTAGAAAGATACTATGTCAAATCCTGAACAAGGTTTTGATGGAGTCCGAAAATAAACATTAGATTCTAATAATTATATGATTATTATATTATAATGATTAGAGAGATACTATGTCAAATCTTGAACAAGGTTTTGATGGAGTCCGAAAGTATACATTAGAAAGATAATATGTCAAACCCTGAACAAGGTTTTGATGGAGTCCGAAAATATACATTAGATTCTAATAATTATATGATTATTATATTATAGTGATTAGAGAGATAATATGTCAAATCTTGAACAAGGTTTTGATGGAGTCCGAAAGTATACATTAGAAAGATACTATGTCAAATCCTGAACAAGGTTTTGATGGAGTCCAAAACTAAACATTAGAAAGAAATTATGTCAAATTCTGAACAAGGTTTTGATTGAGTCCGTGTTGTCGTACTTATAAAAATATAAATATTCGGTTCTGTTGCGTAAAGACTAACATATTTAAATTTACATAAAAACAAAACCGGTCGAGAGTTTTTGTTGTCTGGGAGAAAAAAACACCCGATTTCTAGTTTATAGGTCAGGTAAAATGACAGACTGAAAAAACTCTCAAAAATGACAAAAAAGGAAGTACATTGCGTAAATATCGAAATATGATAAAGAAACGCACATATTTAGAGACGATGCAACGTTTTTAGTAAATTTTAATAGCCATTTTGGCTTTAAATTCATAAATAATTCTCATATTAAACGTGAAATTTACGAGCCTTGTACTAGAAAGGGCATCAAAATTGCCATATTAAATGCAATCACGGATGTTAGAAAGCGTATGGACGACTAGGGACATATTATTATAAAAAGATAAATATTTTTATTATTAAATAATATTTTCAATACTTTAAACTCAAGCTACATCCGTGGGATCCCAACTGATTGTGGGCAGGAATAAACGAGGTTCAAACGTTTGAATAAATTTTTACATTATATCGCTTGAAATTTTAAATTTTTTATGAATGTTGGAATTTTTATGATTTTATGAAGAAATATATATTTATAAATACGTATATGTAGGTTCTGATAAATAATATATGGAGTTTGGAAATATGGATTGTACCTGTCTGATGAAAACGTTCTTTAACGACCCTCCACACCAGCGACCAAATTCTCGCAGGTATTAACGAATTACGAAATCTGTGATTAAATCGAATCGGTGGTTTCGCTATCTCAAGGGCCAGTTAGTAGTAAATATCAGAGAAATGTGTGCGCGCGTATGCGTGAGTGCCACCAAAATTGCTAAAACGCATTGTCATCGACAACGAGTCTATCTGCCAAGTTTCAGCTCGATTGGATGTCGGGAATTGGGTTAATTTTCACTTCCAAGATTCCGTTTCATTCATTTAATCAAGAAAACGAAATCTAATTCAGATAAAGTACATATTTAAAAAGGAGAGAGGAAGAGGAATATAGGATAAGGAAAGCATATGCTCTCAATACATTCTAACTCATGCATTAATTTATGATCGTACGCATTACTTCGCTTCGATATTTCTGAAGTTTATTGTCAAGAGTGCGCGGACAATCATGCATTCTCTTCATTATTTTTAATTTGGGAGGCGGGAATAGGTACCGCCGCCCCGGGAACGTTTATTGGATAACCAACACCTCTGCCATAGTTCACCCCAAGTGGTTCGCGACGTTTGGTGATTTAGTAGGGGTGCCCGGGTTCATAGGGTGAGGTTTGTCTAGGTCTTGGAGGCGGATAACCAGGATACACTGAACCCCAGATTCCTACCCGCCCCTTAAACCCTTTTCCTTCCCAGAACTCTCCTCTCATTCCTTTCCTTAAAAAAACCCTCCACATAGCATCCCCAAAGATGACATAGGCCCTGAGGGAAATTATTTTTCTCAGGGCCTCCTGTGTGGAGCTCGTGTAAAAAAAAAAACCGGCTGAGGAGAGAATTGCAGTGTCTTGACTATTATTCCGCCATCCTAAGAGCATAGTGAAAACTTGATTTAAATTAATTATTTCCATAACAAAATCATATTAATTGACAACTAGCCGCGTTTAAACTCAACAATTAAGGCCCCGCAACCGCGCACAAAAAGAAGAAGATGGAGCGATATGTAATTACGAATGTTAGAGGAGCGCGCTAATATTTAAAGCGATAAAATTGATGCGAAAATTGTGAAAATCTTTAATAAAACACGACCCGTTTAAAATAGAGCAAAAATCTCGCGGGGGTTGTCTTAAAGATTATTTAAAGAAACACTGTGAATTATTTCACACATAGGTATAACTTGTAAAATAACTGAAACAAACGTGTTAATAATAATTTTTGGATCATACTTTGCGATTTTTTTCTATCGAGAGAATTTTATATAATTTGTGTTTCGGCGCGACGAATATCTAGATATTATCTTCAAAAATAAAATATATTTTTTAACAGCTTAAAAACTTCAAATGTTTAAAGAAAGAAAGAAATCGGTAGAAATTCGGGTAGCGGCGTCTTAAGTGGGTACTAAAAACCGACCGAACATTTCTCCTCAGATATACAAAAAGCGAATAGTATTTCACAGTTGTTTTAATAGCGATAAAATAAATTATTTTCACATTATTTTCACATTATTTATATGCTATACCACTTAACATTATCTAACATGGGAACACAAGACTACAATAGAACCCTCGCCCTGGTCATTGAAACCCTTGTACAGTTACGATAAAAACATTGAATAAAGGCAAGACGGAAAATAAAATTGAATAAGAACTAAGAGGAATGCTTTCAAAGGGTATCCTTCTGTGGCACTGAATAAGTAAAACACACTAGAAATGGTTCCGCGACTTATCAACCCGCGACAAAATATCCCCAACAAAATATCTACTAAACTTAACTTAACCTAACCAAACCTAGGGGGGCATGCATTAATTACGTGAGCTCAAAAAAAGGGGGGTCAGGCAAAATCTCACGTTACTTGAAAAGAATTTACAAAGTGGCCCAAATTTATCTCACCAAGAGGGGGGAGGTCTAGATTGGAAGAAAAACTGCTCACGTAATTAATATATGCCCCTAACCTAACCTAACAAAAAAATGGACAAAAATAATACAGACATCCTGTAAAGATAATAAATTATTGTTCAAAAATAGTAAAATGGTAAAAAAAAATAATGGTTACCGGCCAACTCAGAATGAAACCAAACCAGAATCACCTCAGAAAGGTCATTAGGAGTGATGATAAAAAATTGGTTAAATAGGTTAAGTAAGGTTAGGATTATCAGGTATTTTAAAATTATTTTTTCATAGCTTTTAATGACCTTTCTGAGTTGGTTTCATTCTGAGTTGGCATGGAAACAAAAATAATACAGACATCCTGTAAAGACAATAAATTATTGTTTAAAAATAGTAAAATATAAAATAAGGGGGAAAGTGGGGTTTGCGGATAGAGAAGACACGAGGGAGGGGGAAGGTGGGGAAAGTGGAAGGGAACGGGGACGCACGAGAAAGGACATGCAGGGAGAATCAATTTATTTATTTGAATGGCATTGCAACGCATGCCGGGTACCAGATAGTGAATTATAAATGTTATTACCACTTACGTTTCATGTAAAAATATTTCAAAAAAATTCACAAAGTTTCACAATATTTTTTCAAATTGCTTTCGGAAACTTTGTTTTCATAGAGGAGCACATTTAATTTATTCTGTGGTTCAATTTTAGATTTAAATATAAAGCATTGTATTTTCTCTTTCTAACTCTGTTTAGATTCGTACCATGACAGTAAGAGAGATACAACGACTTCTTAGAGACCTACATGAACTGAACCCAAAAGCGAACAAGCCTGAGGACTTAACGACGATGAAACCAATGTATTAGAAATAAGGAAGAAATGTTTAGACTTTTGGATCACGAAACCCGTCCATGACGCATTTCTTGTGTTCTTTTTTATTCTATGTTCGGTGGTGTAAAAAGAAGTCGAGACAAATATGCTTTAGACTGGAGCAAAGGCGTGCGGTACATAAGTATTCAATTCATATTCAGAATAAGAAAAATGATACATTTCTAACAGATAAGAATAGAATTTTGCAGTAAATATGTTTTATATTAAAACCGTTCATTCTACACTAAGAAATCATGTCTACCGAAGTTTTTATTCATAAAACTTAACCTAACCAAAACTTTATGCATATGTTCCGTTTTGACGTAGGGAGTGTTGGCTACTGCCTTTTTATCCCGCTAGTACCTACACTACACATTACGGTACCTACCTGCCTGAATATATTAATTGTTTTTGTAACAATTATTATAAGCAATAATTATCAGCCTGAAACACTCATCAACATTGAAAAATCTTCCGAGAAAAGATATTTGCCGCCAACGGGACTTGAACCCGTGTCCTTCTGATTGCCGGTCAGCTGCTCTTGACCACTGAGCTATGGGGGCTTATCAAATACCCGCCAAACAATTCAATATATACTAGTGTTTCATTCAACAATTACTGCTTATTATATTTTTTCCACCTGAAAACAACCAACTTTATTTTTGCGAGAGAGACATTGTAAGTGTTAAATCCCTCGCTAGGTGGCGTCGAGACATATTATGACTACATTTATTGGGGAAATACTTAAACTTGTCAAATATTAATTATTATTTTTAATTTATAAACTAACGTTTAGACAAGATTTTTATGCATAGCACAAAGGGTAACAATTATTATAAGCAATAATTATCAGCCTGAAACACTCATCAACATTGAAAAATCTTCCGAGAAAAGATACTTGCCGCCAACGGGACTTGAACCCGTGTCCTTCTGATTGCCGGTCAGCTGCTCTTGACCACTGAGCTATGGGGGCTTATCAAATACCAGCCAAATAATGCCCGTTGGCGGCAAGTATCTTTTCTCGGAAGATTTTTCAATGTTGATGAGTGTTTCAGGCTGATAATTATTGCTTATAATAATTGTTACCCTTTGTGCTATGCATAAAAATCTTGTCTAAACGTTAGTTTATAAATTAAAAATAATAATTAATTGTTTTTGTGTTTAATTCGTAGGAGACTCCATTTAATTAAATTAAATTTGATAATGTCATTATAGCTCTGTTATTCCCAAAGATTTTCAAATACAAAAGAGAGAAACGAAAGGAATTTTTTCATTTCGTTGATTTTTTTAAGGTGTTCATTAGTATTGGTTAACAATATTTGAATACGGAAAGAATTCGTTCATTTAGTTTATTTGTTAATTGGTAAACAATATCACATCTATAATATTTCAATTTCTTTGGTTATTCCCCACTCCTTAGTATGTTACAAAAGCTAAACCATTTAAAATACTTAAATGAGTAATAGCAGTAATGTAAGTATTAAACAATTAAGACAACTATAACACTTGGTGGGGAAAAACAGATCTCCCACACAATAGAGTGCCTACTGTCTCTACTTAATTTCTCACCAAATTGGTTTGACCGGTAATAAATCAATTTAGACACTTTCAAAATTGACATTTAGATTCATATAAATACGTCGTCTTAATGTGGTTTAACCACAGTATTAAAATGGTCTTGTAAACCGAAACAGGTGTAACAAAAATAGCTGTAATGTCTTAATATAGTTTGGAAAATGGATTGTCATTGAGATAGTTACGTTTCTGTGGACAAATTGAATAATTTCCCCTCATACCTTATTCCTTCACAGAGCTTCCTCTCCAAAGTTAAAGATTTTTTTACTCAAAGCCTCATGTGTGGAGCTAACGTAAGAAAAAATCAGAGTGCAATTCATACGCGGCAGAAGTGAAGCCTTCAGAAAACTAAAGTAGACAAGAGTGGGGAGGCTACAAAGCACCTCACAAAGGCTACGAAGTACCACCGCACAAAGAGGAGTCCGAGTATACTATCCCACTCTCTCGCAGGCTAAATCCTATAGATGTATGGATTTGTCTGTTATTAGTGTCGTTATTTTTCGCTTTATCGAGTTTCAAATCACGACGGTGCTAAAGAAGTTTTCACTTCAAAATTACATAAATTATATATATATATATATATTTTTTTTTTACATTAACTCCACACAGGAGGCCCTGAGGAAAATAATTTCCCTCAGGGCCTATGTCATCTGGGATGCTGTGTGGAGGGTCTTTTTGAGGAGAGGAAGGAATGAACATTGGTCTTGAAGAGACCCATGTTGTAGGAAGGAGGAAACACAGAGGCCGGCAAATCATTCCACAGCCGAGCTGTTGAACACAAGAATGAGTCGAAGAAACGACCCGTTCTCATGGTTTACAATTGAGCAGCTAGTTATTTAAGTACCTACTTACACGTATAATGATTTATGATTTCAGAAAATTAGAACAATTCTTATTTATGAGGTCTACGGTGAGGTGTTCAAAGAACTTCTAGTTACATAATATTATTCCCTGAAATAAAACTACCGCATGATTTTGAAGATATTAATATTAATTATGATTTATAATTAGGCTAACTAGAAAATTTTAACAATATAAAGTGGATTAAACTGTTATATTTTGCCTTCGTTAGAAGTCAACTTGAGTACAATTCTCCCGTCTGGTACCCACATAATAATATTCATGTACAAGCTGTTGAAAGAATCCAAAACAAATTCATAATATGTTTTGTAAATTTTAAAATGGGTATTCCAGCAATTACGTTGAACTACAACACTATTTTAAATGATACGAATATGCTCAAATTGTCAGACAGAAGAACTTTCACTGACTTGGTATTTCTATATAAAATTCTAAATGATTTAGTTGATAGTCCGGTACTGCTTGAATTGATAAGCTTCCGGATTATTATAAGTATTACTAGAAGTCAGGATTTATTTCAGAGCAGAAATTCTGAGACTAACTACCGTATGTATTCCTCTTTGCCCAGAATACTAATGAAGGGAAATAATTATACAGAGTCAGTGGACATTTTCAATTTATAAAATGCTAGCTGACCCGACAAACGTTGTTCTGCCATATAAATTATTTCTAGTAAATATTTTGGTTGTTAAATAAAATATAACGAATGTATTGTAAGTGTGTGGGGATGGGATCTATGACAGAAAGAGGAATTGAGCGCTGTAGACAATGACCGCCGATAAAAAAAAAAAAAAAAAACACCAACTAAAGTAGGAAAATGAAATAAAGAAAATCAATATGAATTTCGAAGAGCAATTGATTGTACGATATTTTTTGTCAGTCCTTCTTTAGCCAACACAAATAAGCTCGATGGTTTGCCCACGCGAGAACATGATGCCGACTGAAATGTCAAAATGACGCGACGCTTCTCGTGAATGTCTTGCGCATGTGTGGATGAAAGTTTGATGAGGCGGACGTAGCGCCATCTGTCATTCAACAACATACATAATTTCGTTCTGTTGAAATACGAAAGACGGTTAAATTTGTTCATACAAAAGTACTAAAACCTGATAAAAAAAATAGTAGGGTGGAAATGAGATGGTTAAAATTTGTGGTTACTTATAGGTATTTTTTAATGCCAAATAAAAAAAAATGTTAAAAAAATGATTTTTTCTGATTGAGGACACCCTAATCACCTAGCGGTACGAAATATACTTTAAAACCTATTATCATACCTACCAAATATACATAAAAAAATTCATAAAAATCGGTCAAGCCGTTTCAGAGGAGTGCGACCACAAACATCGTGACACGAGATTTTTATATATAAGATTGTTACTGAGGCAGTTCAGTTATGTACAATAAATACTGTGTAATTTTTACTATTCATATGTAAAAGAACCTCAAAATAAATAAAACCTAAAATAAAGCGCACCACTGATAAAAAGGACAGTAGGTACTATCGGGGACATGTGCGAGTTTCCGCCCTTATTATGTGAAGGATGATAGAGTGGCGAAAGAGGCACCAATTTGCGTTGGGAGGATGGAAAAAATAAAGTGAAATTATATGTAGGCGGATTCTGCTCTTATTTATATATCTCCTCGAGGAAAAGAATTGATATATTTTGTGGGAATTGCGGAGGATTTTTGGGTACATTGTTTGTGCAAATAAACACAAAGAAGAATGTGGTTTTCCGTATGGTTTCCTGTTATAAAAAAAGTCCTATTTGGAAAGGCTTGCTTTGTGGATAAAAAATGTACATCTGTATAATTTGGTTGCTGAAATTGTGTATTAACACTTTTTAAGGTTCTTTTAAATGCAGACAGGGTTTCGCCTATATAGAAATTTCAGCAGAGCTGAAAAACATGTATAAAATAAAAAAATTGATTTCAATATTAAAAAAATAGTTTTTTTAAATTTCAATTATATATTAGAAACGTTTGATTATGGCAGGAAATGCAGGTATAATCAATATATTATAAAATAATGTGTACAATGTGCGTGCCGCTAAAACTCAGAAACGAGTCCTGGTACCATCAAGGGAGTTATATGGTGTGGTAGCCGTCCAATCCCCAGCCACAAAGAAGGCTCCCGTTTTTTCCTGAAGGGCGTTCTTATGAAGATATAAGGGCTGAAAGTTTCGTCCTCTAGAAATTTCTAGAACAGTCTAGAATATTCGAGAGCATTCCACAACATTCAAGAACATCCCGTAAAATTCTGGAATGTTCGGGAATAGTCTGGAACGTTCCGGAATATCCCAGATTATTGTGGAATATTCCGGAACGTACTCTCGAATATTGTGGAATTTTCTGGAACATTGTGGACCATTCGAAGCCTTTTTTGTGTGGGTGGAGTTACCCATTGGTAGGGGTATATAAAGCAAGATTCGTCGTGGGTTCGAACGTCAGTTCAATCTCATAACAAAGAGTCGTGGTTTAAAATCCTCTGCCAGCAAGATCGTCCATCATTGCATAAGCAACCTTTTCGGCTTAATATACTGACGGTAGTAGGTCGAATTCAAATACATATAATCAGGTTATTCGTAGCACGTGAAAGTTCGCTTTTCTTTTTAAAAAAGTGTATTCTATCTAGCATTTCATTAGCCATACTAAAAAAAATAACAAAAAATTATTTTGGCGCCAGTTCTTGTTTATCATGGTGGCAACACCGCCGCTACGTCACGGGATTCTTGGCGGGAAATGTGACATTAGAATAATAAAATAGGAACGCGGAAGCGGGGAATGTTAGCGCCGGAAATGGCCGCCCTTTCCCTTCTCCTTTTCCTTCCCCACCCGCAACTTTCTCCCACGACAGAATGTAGAAACACAATATAGAAAAAGATTTGTGACGAATTTTCTTTGGTCACGTATTTTTTTGGTGGACTTTTTCTCCGCGGGCGGGATTACAATGATTTAGGTTGGCTAGTTAAGAAAAGCGAGAAAATAATATAATTAAGTGGGTAATTAATTATGCTTGTACAATTTTCTTTGGCCTGTTGAGATCTTGGCGTGATAAAATCCTTTACATATATTTTTTTGTAAATTCCATTTCAGTAATATTTTTCTAGTATTTAATATTTCTACTTAAAATTATTTTCATTGCAATAGAAAGTATATTTTAGGTTGTATATTTCGTTAATGACCTTATTGAAGTAACTACATACATCTCCCTTCCTCCACCCAACCCGCTTTCCGAGTACCTATCCATATCTGACAGTGTGTGGCCATTTATTTACGTGTGACATTTGTAACAATAAATCATGGAACAATCAGTCTATTAACTACTGGAGCGATTTTTGCCATAATTCCCGCCATTTTAAAAGTCTCCAATTGCTTTCCGAATAAAAAGGCAATTATCTTCTTTATTCGGCAAAATTAAAAAATATATATATTTGTAGATCCCACGTTTGTTATTTTGATTTTAAAACGAAGCTATTGAAATGCTTTATCTATTATGACCATAGTGTCGCAAATCCAAACTTCGTAGACTATTTTATAACGATGTTAAAAATAAATATTTTTTCCACGCAGAATTTCTGATCAGCTGTTTACGGTTAAAATTAAGGCTTTTTTTCATACACCTTTCATTATCAAGTATACCTTATTTATCAAGACTTAATATAACAGTATAATATAGTAATAACAGTATAATACAGACTCGATATAGTAGTATAACAGACAAAATACAGAAATTTTTAAAATTTTCTTCTGAAAATCTCGAGCAAATGGAGAAAATAGGTTTGAAAATGCGCTGTAGCTCCAGTGGTTAACAACAACTTAAGAAATCTGGGCAGTGACCATTTGGTACTCTTTCGATGTTTTTAAGTTCAAATCTCTTATGTTGTATTGTGCGGTTTATTAGTATCCCTCAAACCATAAGAACGAAGAATATCAGATGACAAGGGGGTAAGTCAGTCTTTTACAATTCCAATCTATACCAACTCTCATAGTTGTATCATTTGAACCGTATTTAAAATAAATAAAATTTATAACAAAACAAAAAAAACTTCTTCAAAAATGCACTAAAAAAGTAAAAAAATAATTTTGCATTCTTCTACAACTTAATAATCAACGTACTTTTTCTATTCATCAAAATGTAGGTAGGATTGTTATTTTTGGAGTCGGTGTCAACCAAGGTAGGCTTGTAACTACATACATAGTTATAGGTGAGATGTGCTTGTGTCGCACGCGCGACTTGACGAGGCGAGAGGCGAGAGCGGGGCCGCGGCGGGAGGCGAGCTGTCAAGTGAACACGCCGGGCCGGGACCTTGGCTGACACCGACTCCGAAAATAAAAATCGTACCAACATTTTGACGAGTAGAAGAAGTAAGTTGATTATCAAGTTGTAGAAGAATATGATTTTTTTTTTCCTTTTTAGTGCATTTTTTAAGTCGTTTTTTTGTTTTGTTAAAACTTTTATTTATTTTTGGATTTTTAGTGAATCTGAAGTACACTAACTAATATGTCTGAATATGGGTAGACCTACTAAACGTGCTGTTCATATGAGACAGACATTACTTGACCATAACGACGTTGCGGTAGGTGACTCAAAGATCCGGATAGCCTATAAAAGATTCGGCCGAGTATCGTTAATTTGTTCCTAAGAATTGAAGATTTCCGTTACTTCGTCATGGATCCCATAATCAGAACCTAACCAAACTCTCATCAAACTACTCTTGAAGAACATCCTTTCAAATAAAAAAAGAATCATCGAAATCGGTTAGCGTGATATTGAGATATACGTCCATTTGTCGCGCACATACTTAATGAAAATTTAAGACTTATATGATTTTCTCATGGATGCCATTGTCAGAACTGGACCAAATTGAAATGGGACCACACGGAAAGCACCAGCTTTCAAATAAAAAAGAATCATCAATATCGGTTCACCCAGTTGAAAGTTGTGAGGTAACAAACATTAAAAAAATACAGTCGAATTGAGAATCTCCTCCCTTTTGAAGTCGTTTAATTATTGATTACAGTCGGCGACTATAGACCTTCATAACTTAATTATGGAAAGGGGATGATTGAGAAGTAGCTGGTTTTTTAAATTTAAACACTGGGATAGGCATTTCAAGCAACGTTTGTATTCCGAATGGTGGTCTTGCACCAGGAAGACACTCTAGAAGTATCTCTATGGAATGTATGTATGTAAATAGCACATAAATTAAGCAAAACTTATTTGTTAACACGAGTTGAGTTTCGAACAGGCGCCCTCTAGATCAGTAGTCGAGGATCTTCACTGCTTGACCACGGAGGTCCTCAAGGATCGTTCTTTCCTTTTTTTAAATGTAGTTTTCCCATAAAAACATTGTAAAAACTATTCTTTATATATCATCATGTACATGGTGTCCAGAAACTCGTGGTTCAAGCGGGTCACAGATGAATCTCTTTTTCGGCAACTAAAAGGTTAAAAAAACTTTTCAGGTCTAAACTTCGAAACATTTTACCTACAAACAACTAGACAAATATTAATAATTAATAAAGATAATATTAGTGAAACTCAATCAAAAATCTGAAGCAGAAAAATGATTTTTTTTTTCAGATTTTCAATTGAGTTTCGCTAATATTATCTTTATTATAAATTTGAGGTTTTACTCATTAAGTTAAAAATAAAAATTAAACTTTTATATACATACATCTCATTCCAACTATAGTTTGTATTCCACAATACAACTTGGTAAAAAATACTTACACAATATGGATATCAATTATTATAAGCAATAATTATCAGCCTGAAACACTCATCAACATTGAAAAATCTTCCGAGAAATGATACTTGCCGCCAACGGGACTTGAAACCGTGTCCTTCTGATTGCCGGTCAGCTGCTCTTGACCACTGAGCTATGGGGGCTTATCAAATACCCGCCAAATAATTCAATATATACTAGTGTTTCATTAAAAAATTACTGCTTATTATATTTTTTCCACCTGAACACAACCAACTTTATTTTTGCGAGAGAGACATTGTAAGTGTTAAATCCCTCGCTAGGTGGCGTCGAGACAAATTATGACTACATTTATTGGGGAAATACTTAAACTTGTCAAATATTAATTATTATTTTTAATTTATAAACTAACGTTTAGACAAGATTTTTATGCATAGCACAAAGGGTAGCAATTATTAAAAGCAATAATTATCAGCCTGAAACACTCATCAACATTGAAAAATCTTCTGTCTAAAAAAGATTTTTCAATGTTGATGAGTGTTTCAGGCTGATGATTATTGCTTATAATAATTGTTACCCTTTGTGCTATGCATAAAAATCTTGTCTAAACGTTAGTTTATAAATTAAAAATAATAATCAATATGGATATATTTGAAAATAATTTGAACCTGGTAAACTTCAAACGCCTTATGAGTGAAATATTCTTATCTACACCATGAACTTTTGTGAACACCAATTTTAAACATTTTTATTATTTTCATTGTCATAAACAAAGTTATTTTTTTATTGTATAAAACGTTCATTTATACTACAAAAACGACATGGAATGTGATGTAGATTTACTAGTTTCCGGGCACCGTATATTTTCCGTAACATCTCTATTTTATCTTTCAGCGAATCGCCCTTATTTTAGATAAGTTAAAAGAAGAAGAAGAAGAAGAAGAGAAAATAATAATAAAATGGTTAGAATGGCTTTATCATGTCGCAGTTACTTTTAACGATGTCCCCCCCCCCCCCCTGGTTGTGTTTTTTCTTCGGGAACTGCGTTACGCTATTTCTTGTGATTTTCCACAGTCCTATCCGATAAATTTAGCTCATGATGATAATAATTATTGTAGTCCTGTTTAGGGTTTAAGTTGGTCGATAAATAGTAGGTTTTTTGGTCGGTTTCACAGGAAAATAAATGCGTTTTTTATAGAATCTTATTTCTACCCTTTGACCCCACTTGCCCAACTTTTGCAAGGTTGCTTTTTAGTACGCTGCGAACAATAAATAATAGAGCCACCCTTCCTCGGTCCTTTCAAATTGCGAATCTTTAATAAGGTCGGGTTGTTTAAAAAAATCAAATATTTGAAGTTAATATTCACTTCTGTTTGAGTTCTGTTATTATATCAATAGATGCTTCCCAAAGCTGAAATAATCACAGAACTTGAATAGGACTTTCACAGAATGTGAAAATTAACATAAAATATTTGATGAACCGTAAAATTTTTTTGAAACACCTGAGTAATTTACTGACCTCCAGATTATACACACTGACCTATCCCTTATACACTTTTCCTTCCCAGGACTTATCTCCTTAACACCCTTGTTTTTGGCTCGAAAACGTGTGAACGTAAGTAAAAGGCCTAAACTTTTGTTTTGTACCTGCTTTGTTTTGTTTTAACTTATTTGGGAAGGTTCTGGTAAATATCGACTAATGTATTATCGAATATCCTACATTATCGAATCAAATATGGAATTATAGAATGGGGATCTGCTACACATAAGTCCATACACAACCTGAATACAATTAAAAAAGTAACCACAAAGACCATACTGAAAGTATTCAAAAATACTGAATCTTCTACTCTGAACGTGTATCCATCACTCTAGGTCGAATAAAAATGACAAAAAACATTTCAAGTTATAAAACCACATTTGGACAAAGGAAGGCGCTTACCTTGCAAAAAAAAAACTCCACAACAACCTTAACCAAGACATAAAACTAATAAAAAAAATTATGATTACAAATCAAAAATGAAAATCTGGCTTAAAGAAGTCAATGAGAAAACTCTAAAAAAAGACACTAAAGACGACATAGAAGACAAATAAACAATAATTAAATAACTTTAGTTTGCCTCGGCACAGGACCCTCTAGTGAGGAGGACTAAGGAATACCGTATCTATAATTAAATTGACCATTATATTTTATACGCACACTCTTTTATATAATCGCTAAATTAAAATACAAATACATATAAAGTTATTTTCCCCCCATGGTGAAATTAGCTGCAAAAAGGCTAATAATAATAATAATAATAATTTTTATTTTAGTAATTTGTACATTTAAGTTTACAAATTTCTAATTGATAATAATATTTCATATTCACTATATTTTTTCAAGGTTTATGCAGCTCCTACAATACCTCTTGAACTTTCCAATTGGTGTGGACTTTAAAGTTTCTGGTAGTGTGTTATACAACTTCATTCCCTTGTACAGTAGACTGTTCTGCGTATTCGCTTTGTCCTTTTTTTGTAGCCTAATTTCCTTGCACGTCCTTGTGTTATATCTGTGAATGTCTTTATTGTATAAAATTTTATTTGAGAAGTATTTTGGTAACGTGTTGTTCAATATTTTGTGGATAAATACCATCGTGTTCAAGGTCAGCATCTGTTTCACGGTCAACCAATTTAGTTTTTCTGCTTTTGATTTCCGTTGAATTCTAGTACAATCAAATCGTAAAACTGCGTGACCTTAGATTTTACATCGTCCCCACCCAGTCCACCAACTTAAAAAGCAATGTGGTCTTGTAATTCGCGCCTCGGGCCTTTGGGCCTATAAATCTGCGGCGAACAAAACCTCATTACTCGAACCCATTTAAATAACAAAACCTTCTCCGCTTTGGTCAGGACGACTTCTTGCGCGGCGAGGGGCTTTTTAGTCCGACATTATCTGGACTTTCCTGGAAATAATCTCGCGAAAGTATTGAAAATAAATTAAAACCATCCTTTGATAGAAATTGCTGTATTCAAAACTACAGTTTTTTATAGAAAAAATACAAATGAATCAAGCCAATAGGATGAGGAAATACCAAAAAAATAATTATTAATGTATCATTGAAGAAGATAATAATTATAATCTAAATGAAAATACGAAAGAGAACAAGACACAGAAAAACAGAAAAGTTAAAGGTCGTAACTGGGACTCGAACCCAGGACCTCTCGTCCATCCGAGACGTGCGTTTACCAATTACGCCATTGCGCCCTACTGTCAAACCGCCATAATAGCCAATCCCATATTTCAAATTTTAGAATTAACAATATTATCATCTTCAACTAATTTATTTTCCATATCATAGGCAACTACCCTTTGTATTGGAAACAATCATTCTAAGAATTGGTTTGTAATCTGGATAGCATCTCGGATAAATAAATTCGATTTTATTTTTATGGAACTATTGACTTTTCATAAAAGTCTCAATTAATATTCAATTTTCATAAGAAAAACTCTCTTTTTATAACTTTTGAAGGTTATTCCCATCAATGTAATAATATATCCTTGAAGAAGAAGATGTGGCGGCCACTTGTGCCGAATTCATTGCGCCATCACTGGACTCCCACCGAACACGCTGGAAACTACGAAATACCTACAGTCAGTTACTACGGCCGCGCCGCCTCGTAAATAATAATTCCACCACTTACGCGAAAGGCCTAGAACGTGTGGCTGTACCATACAAGTGCCCACAGAACTTTCGAGCGATTTCTCAGCTTTGCGTGAATTCGCCCAGCATTGCCTACCGTGAGAGTAATTACTCGCCGCGAGTATATAAGCAAGCGCTCGCTCGCTGAGTCTCAGTTCAGTCTAGTTTTCATTCATCGGTCAAGCAACACAGTCCGACCAGTGCCGCGACTAAGTACGTGCCTGCGCCGGGTACCGGCCCTGCGCAGTCAGCAGTGAACAACATTTATCCAGTGTGACTTCAGGAACATCTTCATAACACCTTCGAGGACTCCATCTCCAACTACCATCTCGCTGTCCGGCCCATCGCGCCTCGACATGAGATGTCAAGCAACCAGCAACCGGCAACGAGCCAGCAACCAGCATCCTCATCGCCTCTCAAGGTTCCTTCCTGCGTCACGTGTGCGTGTCGATTTAAAGGCCACACAGCCGCCATACCTCGTCAACACGACCAAGGTCACTTCTACACCGCCGTGGTGTAGAGCAACACGCCGGCTCCCTCAAGACCAGTGATCTTCACCGCCGTAGTCTCCTGACCTCTTCACTCATCATCACGCAGCAGCAACACCAACGGCACCACTGTCACTCCGCTCCGCTCCGACCTCGCTACGTGGAGCAACAATAAAGACTGACTCACTACACCGACTGACGCCTTTTATTTCTCGTCCCGTCTCTGCCGATACGGCCCGCTCCCTCAAAGACAATAATAATAATAATCTAAACGAAAACAAGAAAGAGAACAAGACATTGAAAAACAGAAAAAGATAATGGTCGCAACTGGGCCTCGAACCCAGAACCGTTCGTCTATTTTTTTCTGATTTTCTGTACCTTGTTCTCTTTCGTATTTTCGTTTAGATTATCATTATTATTATCTTCTTCAATGATATATTACATTGATGGGAATAACCTTCAAAAGTTATAAAAAGAGAGTTTTTCTTATAAAAATTGAATTATTAATGTGGTAGGGGATCATTTAAATGCGACGACAATGCATTTCTGGATGCTGTTGTTCAGTTTCAATCATTTAACAAAATAATCAACATCGTTTTGCCGAAGAAGGGATCGATGTGACTTTTAATAGTGACTGGAAAACTCAGAATTGTGCATCTTCAATACCTCGTTTGATGGAAGTGATGAAAAAAAAGGTTAAATAGGTTAGGATGTTAAGATAAGGGCTATTTTTCAATTTTAAATTTGGGTTATTTTTTTCATAACCTTCAATGACTTTTCAAAGGGGTATTGAAATGCCACATTGTTGTCGTGGAACCCTTTTAATAGCTTTGACAAGTTTGAAAACATTACCGAAGAGGAGATATTTTGAGCGTTTATTTGGCTTGAAAAAAAAGTCAGGGAGAGGAAGTTCTGCGAAGAAAAAAGGTATGAGAGGTGGGTAGGAATCTGGGGGTTAATGCTTCTAAGAGTGACAAACGTATGAATCCATCGCTCACACTGCGGTGCAAGGCGATGATCCGAGAGAATTATTTGGAGAGGTCAAATAACCTCAACAAGTCTTCAAGTCAGTCTCAACTATTGACCGGTCAGTGGCCGAGTTGGCATCGCATTTGTGTCCCACCCGAGCGTCGAGTGTTCGATTCCTCGGCTGGGCTAAGTCCTCCATCACGACACAAGCAACATTTTCCGCTTATTGTGGTGGTAGTAGGAAATTTTCAAATATTGTTGGAATTCGTAACCCGGGAATGTGTGTCTTTCTTAAAAAAAAAAATGTTTTGTTTCTATAATACGAGTATAACATAAAAAATACATAATGATAAATGATAGAAAGGGCACTAGAGAAGAATCTATCAAATGGATCGGTTATTTTTGATTCAAATAACGGGTGAGAAATCCAAGTTGACGTCGTCCAGCACTTTCCTTCTGCTAAAAGTCTTGGGTATTTTGTGTATTTCGCATCATTTTGCATACCTCGCGCACAGGCGACAGGCCTCGGTAATGGTCGCCTCTCAAGATGGCCGCCGACGACGCCATATTTGGGCGGGAAATGCTTCATAAATCCTAACCGAACGACAAGCAACGCATTCCGTGCAGCGCATTCAATGGCTGGAAGGTGTTGCTGAGAATTCTTTGGAAATCTCTTAAGGTTTGAGGAAATTGAGATAAGAAAACGGCCCTCCACACTACCGACCAAATTCTTGCAAAACAAATAATAAGATTCACTCAAAGACCTATCAGCAACTAAGCTATAATTGACCGCCACACTACGCCAATGCTTACATTCTGTTGCTTAAACATTAAAACACTTGTAATAAAATAGGGCGACAGCCTTCGTGGTCGAGTTATTACGATCTTCGACTACGAATTCGGAGGTCGCACGTTCAAAAACCGGCGTGCGCTAGCAAATTTTATTTTATATTAATTATTACACAATATATACATTTACCACCATATTGAGAGTGGTAGATATTTTTAGTATTGCCCTGGTGAAAGACCACCATTTAGAAGTTGCTTGAAGCAGCTTTAGCCGTGTTTGGTGACCAGATATGAATAAATACCCACCTTCCGCTTCCTCGTCTCCTTTCCCTTCCCGCTACATCACCCAGGACAAACCTCACCCTCAATGAACCCGGTCGCCTCTGCTAAGTCACCAAACGTAGCGAATCACTAAGAGTATGACAGATGTTGTTTATCCAATGAATGGTTCCCGGGGAGGCGGTACACGTACCCGCCTCACAAATTGACATACGTAGCAAGCCTAGTGACGGCCGGAGTGGTCTAGCGGTAAGGCTTTGGACTCGCAATCCGAAGGTCGCGGAATAGAATCCCAGCATGGCGAAATAAAATTTAATTGATCAATTTGTGTAATTTCCCGATTAATTCATTAAAAATAATATGTATAGTATATTTGCGGCACTTTCCAGAGTAGAACATACTCTTAGTATCGCCCTGGTGTAAGACCACCATTCAGAATTAAAACGTTGCTTGAAATGGCTTTAGCCGTGTTTGGTGACTAGATCTGAATAGTCAGATACTTCCCAACCTTCCTCTTACCCATCTCCTTCCCTTCCCACTACCTTTAGCCTCACAACATACCCCAATTGGGGATGCAATAGACTCACTGGCTCCTTACGGGAGCCTGTATTACTATGGCTGACAGAAAAGGAAGACGGTAAAAAGAAAAGGAAATACATTTTTTGAATGGTGGTCTCTAATCGTGGCGATACTGAGAGTATTTATTCCGATTCGATAGACTCATAATTATAATCAAGTTTTGCGGCTTTTAGCAATCTGGCTACTTTGGAAACTAACAAACCACCATGGAATATAACACAACAACGGGCAGCGGGGTTACAAATAACAAACGCCTCTGTTTCCCGTCGCTAGTTTATTAGTTTTTTGAACAACGCTCCACATTATTTCCTTTTCGCCACCGCCAGCAGACGCCGTACATCAAAATACGAGGGGAGTTCAAAAAGTTTCTAGAATTCAATATAATGACAACGAATGGTTAAAGGAATGAGATAATTATTGTTTAAAACAATTCTTTTATGAATTTAAACATTTCAAAACAATGAAGTTCGAGGATGAATTCTTTTTATATTATTTATTCGTGTGAATTCTTTTCCAAGCTAGAAAAATTAAAAGATAACAGAAGAAAATAGAAGTTAATATTTTTTGAGATTTTCAAGGCATTATCGTGAATTATTTTTGAGGTACTATGCCGAATTTTGAAAACAGTGTCCATTTTCTGGACAGATGTGTACCTACTTTGTGGTGAAGTGTGTGTTTATATACGTAGAAGCGATACCACGTTGCGCGCATCAATCCACTTATAACCGGTATTTCAGAATAATAATTAGCTAATTAATATGGTTTTCGGCGTTTAATTTTGGTGTAGCCGTCAAATACTGAATATAAAGAACTTATGCTTTGGCCAGTATCATTTCTATTAATATTAATGGGGTTTTTTGGGGATTTCATTTGCCTCTTAATTTAGCATGCTTGTTACGTTTTAAGCGCGCGACATGGTACCTGATGATGGACACTGAAATGTTGTCCGTAACGTTGACTAAAGAAGAAGGAAGCTCAACACGGCATAATAACCTAAAAATAAATCAAAACCAAAAACTTCAAAATTCCATTAAAAATAAACTAAGACACACGTAGCACTTACAATTTGGCAGAATGTTTACTAAGGTTGACATTACAAAAAAAAATTAACGCTGAACCTACAATATCATTCATATGCGTCACTTGTATGAACTTTTCGAACACCCTACAATAATTCGCCTTCTCGAACCACATCCCGACAACCGACAGTTATCGTTCGCTTGAGATTTACTCGGAGCTTATTAAAATGTTAAAACGTTTCTGCTTCTCTGACCGGAGAAAACAATACGAATCGGATTTAAACAGGGTCGCCAACCACCCCGAAAAAATAGACCTTTAGTTAGAAGTCAACTTGAGTATAATTCTTCTGTCTGGAACCCACATTACGTTATTCGTGTATAAGTTATTGAAAGAATATATAATAAATTCTTACGTTTTCTACCTATATTTTGAATGGGTATTCCAGCAATTATGTTGAACTACAGAACTATAAAAAAATATGAATACGCTTAAATTTTCAGACAGAAGAATTTTTACTGGCTTGGTATTTCTATATAAAATTTTAATTGATGTAGTGGATAGTCCAGAATTGGTTGCATTGTTAAGTTTTCGGATTCCACTACGTAATACTAGAAGTCAGGATATATTTCAGTGTAGAAATTCTGGAACTAACTACCATATGTATTCCTCTTTGCCCAGAATACTAATAGAGGGAAATAATTATACCAAGTCAGTGGAAATCTTCAATTTATCACTAAATAAATACAAAATGTTGTTACTGAGGCAGTTCAGTTACACACAAGAAATACAGTATAAATTTTACTATTCATATGTAAAAGCGCCTAAAACGGGTGTTATAAATAAATAAATAAAATTGTTCAAGATTATTTCGTATTATTTCAAACTGAAAATACAAAAACTCCGTTATATTTTTCCTGCAATTCAACTTCTTTCAAGAATAAGGAACTCCAGTGAAAAATATTATGGCTTTAAAAAAATATGTTCATATAGACCAAGAAACGCTGATTCTGAATATATAAGTTTTATTTCATAATATTAAATGCAGAGTTTTTAATAAATTATTAAAAAGTGCATTTTTAAACCTCTTCGGAAAACACAGCGTTAAGTTGGCATTACTGAAATGGTTAACCGTGACGTCACAGTTAACCTGTCACCTGTGTATTGTATTGTATTGACATTTGAAATGACTTGAAGTGCACACGTACCTATGCAATTCAACATTTCGTGTTTTTGGTTTATTTTCATACTGTTTATAGAGATTTAGATAAATAATAGTTATTGTGTTTATTGAAACATAATTTAGGCCCTCAACAATTTACGAAAGGGGCTATATTTGCGGACAATCTGCAATAAATGTTGTCTATTTGAGGTTAAAGTCGTGTCATATTTTGAAGTTTGTTTTTATGTATTTTCAAATTGTTTTTAGTATAGGGCTTATTATACAAGTTGTTACACACTCGTCATGATCAGTGTATTATAAATACCAGTGTTTCTGTATGTATTATACATAAAACAATGCACCTACAAAGTAACGCCTGACACAAAACACGATGTCACATGTATTTGCGATGAAAGAGATGATTTATTGTTTTTATATTGCACTTTTATTAAATACAATAACAGTAGCGGTAAAATGTGGACATTTTACCAATGTTTTTCTATATTAAAAGCAGTTAATCTTGAATAAAAAACACACCTCACACCTAAAAGTCATTGCAAAGCATTCCGCCATGATTATTCTGCGTTCTTCACAGTGTTGCCAACAGTTAGAAGTGAAATTTCCCTAGAATTTCACATTTACGCAATTACCTACGTAGCCACCTGATTGTGTAACACTTTTTTTTTTTTTTTTTTTTTTATTAGAAGAAAAAAGTTATAAAATATTACAGGAAATCAAAATAAAATAAGATATTACAAAAAAGAAAAGTCCCAATAAACTACTTTTAAGTAGTTTGTCAATGGTTTAAGTAGTTATATGTTGTCTGTTGTCTAATCCTGTTATATGTTAATTAATATGATAATTAATTGGAAAGATATCGGAACTTGGTAAATATACTAATAATACCGTGATTTTCCAAATAAAACACTTTTTGCTACGTGAAGTAATAATTTAAAAGTACGAATACACTCACCACTGAATTAGAAACTGAATTCCAAATTTAAAAAAAACACTTTGCAAAATAAAAATCATAAGCAACCCGCCGCTCATTTGTACCAAGCGTGGTATTTTGAAGACCCCCCCCCCCCCCCGAACGTGTCACGTAGTATGGGTACGTTCCCTAATATCATTTTGAGTTGTCAGTGTTAAAAATAACATGGCATGTAAGTACATGAAAAATAATTAAGATTCATAGGAATTCCAAAAAATATATATACGTATATATATAAATAATACCAGTAATACTGTCATATGTAATAAAAATTTTGCCAGAGTTCGAAATTTCCCTAGATTTTGTCCTGATTTCCCTTATCCCTAAAAAATATTTTTCTCCCCTAGATCTAGGGAAATTTCCCTCGCCATAACATCACTGATTCAAAATGACAACTTAAAAAGTAAAAAAATTAGACCACCATAGATACGGTGCGTTTCTGGGAGTCTTTAAAAGTTAAAACTTTGACAATTATTTTAACTATTAAAACTAACTATAAAAATAAAAATAAAAATGCAGTTATTTAAGTTTGAAGGTCTTTATTCATTAAAAAAAATAAAAAAATTGGACTGGAGTTCTCTATTGTGATTTCCAGCTAACTTAATCCGATCTTAACCGCCTAACTTACCTAAGTATCAGATTTATTTTATTTTTAAAGCACGTTTTAAAATTAGAAATTATTTTTAAATTCTGATTAATTTTGCCTCGTGATAACAAGACCGAATTGAAATATTGAGAGTACTATACGATTTTAAACCAGAGGAGGTCATATTATTTGTTATTTCTCGGAAAAGTTGCTTGAAATGACTTAAGTCGAGTTTCGTATTCCCGCATTTCTCCCGATTTATTACATATTTTCCTTAAATACTGTAAATTTTAGAGATCTTCAAAATATATGTTATTCTTGAAGATAATATTTATATTTTTTAATGTAGTTATTACTTTGTGGTTATCCATTATAATAAAATGAAACAATGCAACTTTGTATAAACCACTTATAAAATGTGCAAATCCGACCGGTTTCGGAACAAACGTTCCTTCGTCAGGGAAAGCTTATACTAATTTGACAGTTTAGAACAATGTTTTATTAGGGTAGGGGTGGAGCCGTTGTTAGTTAATAATGTAGATTGAGTGGGTAGGTATTAGTGTAGAGTGGGTGGGTAGGGGAACAAATCCATGATTGGGCTATATGACATTATTAACTAACAACGGCTCCACCCCTACCCTAATAAAACATTGTTCTAAACTGTCAAATTAGTATAAGCTTTCCCTGACGAAGGAACGTTTGTTCCGAAACCGGTCGGATTTGCACATTTTATAAGTGGTTTATACAAAGTTGCATTGTTTCATTTTATTATAATATTTATACATTCCCCATGCCGAAACGGTAATGATATAAAATCCCATCGAAAGAAAAAAATCGCAAAGTATGTTCCGAAAATTATTATATGTTTTCATGTTTTCTTCAGTTATTTTACACGTTATATGTATGAAAAAATGCACAGTGCTTCTTTATATGCTATTTTAGACAATCCTCATGAGATTTTTGCTCTATCATAAACGAATCGTGTTTTATAAAACATTTTCACAATTTTCGCTTAAATATTATCGTTTTTAATATTAGCTTTCTCTCTTTAACATTCGTATTTACATATCTCTCCATCTTCTTCTTTTTGAGCGGTATACCGCGCCTTAAGAACGAGATACTTCCGAACCTACCTTTATCTCATCTCCTACCCCACTCCACTCATTTTCAACCGTACAACCTTAAAAAACATTTATCTAATAAAATATATGATTTTTGTGTGTTCCAGAGCTTTTAATGAACAATTGGCAACCCTCGCCGTTGAATATGCGAAACGAGCCGCCATCTTGGAAGCCATTGTTTATATGAGTGAGTTTTAACTCAAAACAGGGTTAGTCATGCAAATTTTACGGTTTTCAGGGGCGTTCATCTGTTCTCTAGGTTATTGGGTGGTTTTATCATATAAATTGACGATGGTATTTTAATAAGAACCTGCTCAAAATAGGCCTATTATCGTGTTCCGGAACATAATGGCCTGGTGTACCTACAGTAAAAGCATTGAAACAGGAAAATGTTATGTTTTCCGGAAAGGTTTTCAATTTCACGAAGGTTCTATTCAAATAATATACCACAAATTTTATTTTATCTTGCGAATAGTATAATAGTGGGTACCCAAATTGGCGAATACATCTTTTGAAGCGTTTTTTTTTGTTATATGAGTTCCATACAGGAGGTTCTGAGGAACATAATTTCCCTCAGGGCCTGTGGCATCTTTGGGGATGCTGTGTGGAGGGTTTTTTAAGGAAAGGAAGGAGAGGAGAGTTCTGGGAAGGAAAAGGGTTTAAGGGGTGGGTAGGAATTTGGGGTTCAGTATATCCTGGTCATCCGCCTCCAAGACCTAGACAAACCTCACCCTATGAACCCGGGCACCGCTGCTAAATCACCAAGCGTAGCGAATCACTTGGGGTGACCTATGGTAGAGGTGTTGGTTATCCAATAAAGGTTCCCGGGGCGGAGGTACCCATTCCCGCCTCCCAAATTAAATTCAGATTAAATTTAGTAAGTAAGAGGATGGGGACAAAAATGGGAGAAAAAGTAACTTTGAAAATACTATATTTTCAATTTGGGAGGCGGGTATGGGTACCGCCGCCTCGGGAACCATTTATTGCATAACACCTCTGCCATAGGTCACCCCAAGTGGTTCGCTACGTTTGGTGGCTTGGCAGGCGTTCGAGGGATGAGGTTTGTCCAGGTCTTGGAGGCGGATGCATCTGCCCATCTGCTGTGTGGCGGGCCGGGTCGAGAGAGACTGGGTGAAGGATTGACCTTTTCAGCCGGACTCTCACGACCCATCGTCGTACACCGCAGTTGGAGGGATGAATTCACTCGTCCGTCACTCCCATACACACTAACCTCGAAATTCCTACCCACCCCTCATACCTCTTTCATTCCTTGAACTTCCTATCCTTCCCTTCCTTAAAAAGACCCTCCACATAGCATCCCTTAGATGATATAGGCCCCGAGGGAAATTACTTTCCTCAGGGTCTCCTGCGTGGAGCTGATAAATTTTTTAAAAATTATATTGTGGAATCCACACAAGAGTCTCAACTCCTCAGGGTACCTCCCATTAAGAAAGATATGCTGATAAGCTGAAAAGAGCGGGGCATAGAAAGATGTGGGTAGAGGAAGGTTTGGGCAGAATTTAGAGCTAGATTTAAAACTTATCTTTTCAGTCTTATCCATATTGTCAGAAATTCACTTTTACAGTCAGCAACATTGTAAATAATCAAACAGTATTTATAGCCTTGCGTCTGCGCGAGTTCAAGTGCATGTCTGACGCCGCGCCGCATTCGCCGCGCCACATAAACATCTGTGTACGTGAAATTTCAAACAAAGCTACCGTTGTTGTCGGTTTCAAATGCAAGAATTCGTCAAAGGATGGCGCCACTTACCTTAGCAGATTGCATGAGGACGCGCCCCTGGCAGGCATAGGCAGGTACTACAGATTTGTGAATTTGAGTATTTCTCCGGATACGGAAATATTGACGGTAATACTTAGTTGTGAATAATAATATCACGAGGCTCTATATTACATATGACGTCATTGCCTGTCGCGATTCTAGCTGTCACTGGATCAAAGTGGAACCGGCTATTTTTGGAACCAGTTCCTATCGGATTAATGAAATGGCCATAAACACTTACACCCATATGCACAGTCGGTTCCTCGAGATTTCCTCCACTCGACTCAACCTCAAGGATAAATTCAGTATGCAGAACTGAAAAAACTATCCTCGACTTGAGGAAATTCCTCAGTCGAGTCGAGTAATGAACTGTCAAACTCAAGGTACGTCGCGATCTACCTTGAGGTCTCCTCAAAGCTTGTTAACAGTGCTTTCCATATTATTTCTGAGGTTATTTCAAGTTTTATTAGCATAATGAATAATTTCCATGATTTTATCGACTACCTTTATGAAGATTTGTACCAATATCGTCCTATAAAGCGGTATTTACGGGATGCAGAAAATCCCCTGGAATATTTTGATGATGTGGAATTCCGAAGAAGATTTCGATTTAGAAAAGATGTAATAATAAATGTCCTCTTGCCACTTTTGAATTTAACACAGAGTGCTAATAACCGAGGTCTCCCAATACCGCCTCTGTTGCAGCTTCTAATAGCAATGAGATTTTATGCCACAGGGAACTTTCAGGTGAGTACACATGGCTAGGTACAATTTTATTTATTTACCTAGGTATTGTGATGCAAATGTATGTATACCTACCTATTAATAATCTTTTTTTATCACAATGAAACAATGTATATGATTTTGTTTGTTTGGTTTGCAGGTTGTATGTGGAGATCTCCACAAACTGAGTCAAGCTGTGGTATCTGGAATAGTCGCTAAAATATCTAAAATACTTGCATTGAAAATCGGCCACTACATTAAATTTCCCAATGTAGACGAGAGGTCAGATGTTAAAAGAAAATTTTATCAACGGGCTGGATTTCCTGGCATTGTTGGTACTATAGATTGTACACATGTACCAATCAAGAACCCAAGGAGGGAAAATGGAGAAGTTTATCGGAACAGAAAAGGATTTTTTTCTTTAAATGTTCAGATTGTGTCCGGCCCACATATGGAAATATATGACATAGTGGCAAGATGGCCAGGTTCTGTACATGATTCGCGTATAATTACCAACAGTCGATGCAGGATGCGATTTGAAGAGGGTGACCTAAGAAATAGTAGAATACTGTTGGGTGACAGTGGATATGCCCAAACATCTTACATGTTTACCCCGATGCTCAATCCTCAAACACAACCACAACAGCGTTATAATAGATCACATATCAGCACAAGAAACATCATAGAGAGAGTTAATGGTGTTTTGAAAAGGCGATTTGCATGCCTAAGTAGGAAACTGCAAAACAAAATCACAACTGTGCCAAATATTATTGTTTCTTGTGCTATTTTGCACAATATTAGTATACAAACGAATGAAGAATTGCCAGAGCCACTAAGGGAACCAGAGATTGCCTTACCTGTGGTACAGGAAAATGAACGTGGTAGCATTATTAGAAATAACTTTATTGTAAGACATTTTACTTAATTATATTAAATAAAATTTCAAAACTTAAAAACAATGGTTTGTGTTTTTTATTTTTTTTTATTTTAGTTTGTTAATCTAGAACACAACAACAACAAAATATACAAAATTTTAAAAACCATTTTTTTTGTTTTTTAACATTTGTAACCTAAGTTCTTCCTCCTCCCGTTGGACCTGGTTAAAACGGAGAAGCTCTTCGGCACATTCTCTCTCCAGGCGAGCCTTATTGTACTTTTCTTGTGCTGCCTTTACTAACCACTCTTGTTCAGCAACCTTCAATTCATGTAATTCTTCATCCATTCGCTGATTTCGATCATAGTGCGCTTTTCTAAGGTTGAACTCTTCCGTAATAACACGAGCACGTGTATTTGTTGCACCTGAAAGGAGTATATACACAGTAGCAGATTGACCATGTACCAACGAGTTTCCCTTAATTACTAATAAATAATAATAAATATTTTTTTGAAAATTGTACACAGAGCGCTATCAGTTCTACTGTAACAACTACATGCTTGTTCTGTAGATTCTGGGTGGTTAATATACCTTCCACATAAATACTTTTTCTTTGAAATAAACACAGTATAAATATAAACATCCATGACTCGGATACGATTTTAGATTTTCACGGCCAAAAGTATTTTTGTTATTAGTTTTTGGGGTATCCGTGGCTAAAGAAGGAGATAGCGCAACACGGCATAATACCCCAAAAACTAATAACAAAAATCCATGACTCAGGTACAAATGTCAGTATTCATCAAACAAACATATGCCTCTAGCAGGATCATGCCCTCAAATGTGACTGTACCTTTTTTTACTCACTGTATGATATAAAATAAAATCCAAAACCTCACCTTGACTTTGAGTTGCCCGAGCACCATGGTCAGGCAATTGTGACTCTGATCGCCGAGGAGGAGATCGTCCTGTTAAAAGATATATCTCCTGTTTATCGAAAAGTTTAAAAATATATGTATTAGGTACTAATGATAAATATAAGCATAAATAAACAAACCAAGTTCTTGTCCGATGTTTTCTTGCTCAAGACTTTGACCTGCAGCTTGACCAAGATGGAAATCTTGCACAATTATTTCATCCACCACTTCAATACCTGAAATATTTTAATGATATTGTATTGAAGCTAAAATTTGTTTATCTCAGGGGAACTAATAACTCTCCAGGGAGAAAAGTAACACAACTTACATTGACTTTCATCTAGCACAGAGTCACTGTCACAGACAAACCGCATCTCTACATCAGTCTGGTCTTGTAGGGCATCGTCAATCTCCTGGGAACTCGGTGTAGGTATGTATGCCCCGCCTCCAGTTTTCAATCGTTCCCTTTTTTCTAGGGCTAGGGCTTGCTTCCTCCTTGTCTTCAAATTATCCCAGCATTTTTAAGTTGGGCTTCTGTTCTCTAATATAAACAAAATTGTTTAGGTTAGGCTATAAGATTATAGGTAGTAGTTAAATAAAATTGTAAAGTATTCTACTTACTTTGCTGTTATTTTCAACAGAATTGAATTCTTCGGTAAGCTGGGCCCATGCAATTTTGTTTACATTTGGGTTTCCTGCCCCGATTGTTCCCGTGGTGTTTAATTTGTACTTAATAATTAATTCCCTCAAGCACGCCTTTTCCATTTCACTAAAAACTTGCCTCCCGGCCATAATAATTTTAATGAAAAACGAACGAAATCAAATTAACCAAATTCTCTTTGCACTCGACAGTTGAGTTGAATGACAGTGGACAGAATTGACAGATAGCGCCACAGAAGTAGAACACAATCTCAGAGGAAGACAGCCCATAGACGAAAAAAGTGAACCATAAACATATTTTCTACAGTTTGCCAACATAATAATAAGAAATTTAATGACGTCATTCCTTCACTCAACCTCGACTCGACTTACTGGAGGTTCCTCACTGGAGGGTGAAGTCGTAACTGAACATACAGATTTCAAGGAAGTTTTTAAGATTTCCTTGAGGTGACCTCGACTAAGGTAGAGTGGAGGAGGTCTCGAGGAACCGACTATACATATGGGTGTTAAACTGGGCGAAGCCGAACCAAAAGACGCCCACAGGGCCTAGCAGCAAAAACCTGCGGAGCGGGTTTTTAACTGCTAGTTATTATTAATTCGCCAATAAATTTAATCGGAAGTCGAATTTCAGAGCCGTAAATTTTCAAATTCGCGAAATATTTCGCCGGATGAAATTTAGCGCCGGCAGAATTTAATGGGGCGAATTTGACGAGAATTTTCTAAATTTTTAAACCTGCTTTATTGGTACCTATCTACCATTTAGGCTCTTTGGCTCTGGACAGTTGGGATCACTTGGAACTTTTGCGTGGTATTCACAAAAAAAGTGTGCAGTTCACAGGCGGTAGAAGCGAAACCTTCAGAAATCTGGTAGACAAGAGGCTACGCAGCACCGCACGAAGATGGAACCGATTAATCTATCTCATTCTCTCGCAAGCTAAATTCTATAGATGTGTGTGTTTGTCATTTTTTAGTGTCGCTTTTTCGTTTCATCGATTTTCAAATAATAACTGTGCTAAGGAGGTTTTTAATTCAAAAACTCTTAACCAAGGTCAGCTATGGTCAGCTAGCGATACGCCTTTCGATAACTCCAAACTAAACGCCTTTTCGTGGATTTATGTGAACCTTTTTTTAATTTACCATAAATCACCGTATTGTAAAGAGGCCGCAAACTAATTTGAATAAAGGACCCCGTTTCGGCTCCAGCTGTGTGCTGCTTTTGGAACTAGCGAATTTTGACAAAACCGGACTGACTAGTAACGATTAGTCAGTATCAATTCTGATAATGACTAATCGTTACTAAACTTGTTTTTGTTGACTGACTTAAGCCGTTTAATCACACAATACCATATTTGTACCAGCTCACCGTCTCATAGATATCGTTGTGTCTCACCTTACTATCGTAGTGAGAAGTATGATCTAAATGGTATTAGAAAGAGAAAACAACACGCTTTATATTCAAATAAAAAAACAAACAAAAAAATATTTAAAATGTACACCTTTATGAAACCAAAATTTCCACCAGGAATTTGAAAAAAAAAACGAGTGCAGTTTAGACGCGGTAGAAGCGAAACTTTTC
This sequence comes from Limnephilus rhombicus, assembly GCA_929108145.2. Classification (NCBI taxonomy): domain Eukaryota; kingdom Metazoa; phylum Arthropoda; class Insecta; order Trichoptera; family Limnephilidae; genus Limnephilus; species Limnephilus rhombicus. The sequence continues at coordinate 10,767,319 of OV815296.1, forward strand.
CAAAACATTTTCGTTATTTGTTTTTGGGGTGTTATGCCGTGTTGCGCTACCTCCTTCTTTAGCCAACGTTTCGGACATCGTTGCAGTGTCCATCATCAGGGCAGATCCGGCAGATCCGGTAGATGTGTAATTTTTAGTCGTGAAGTGAAAACAATCTCAACTAATGCTTGAAAAGTGAGGTCATAATCAAAGCGACCAATGAGCGCAGACCGGCGTAATTTCCGTTTCATATCTCAACCAATAGGAGCCTTTAAAAGTGACATCGTAATCAAAGCGGTCAATGGGCACAGTTAATGCGTAGCAGGTGCAGTAATCGTCATTTCCGTTTCATCCGAAATCCAAATCATAGCGGGGCTATAGAAGTTTCACTTCAATAAAAATAAAGAAATCCGGGTGTTTTGCGAGTGGAGAATTTTTTTTGTTAGCGATTCGGAATTCGGATGAAACGGAAATGACGCGTACAACACCTGTGAAGCATTGTCAAGGCTCCTATTGTCTCAGGGCCTATGTCATCTTTGAGAAAGCTGTGTGGAGGGTCTTTTAATGGAAAGAAAGGAGAGGAGAAGTTCTTGGAAGGAAAAGGGTATGAGGGTTGGGTAGGAATCTGAGAGTCAATGAGTCCAGGAAAGGCGGACATTTGAATCCATCCCCATCACCGCACTGCAAGGTTACGGGTCGATAGAGTCCAGCGAGAGAGGTCAAAAGATCTCCCTCGGGTGGGCAAACACATCCGTCGCCAAGACCTAAACAAATCTCACCCCCATATACCTGGACACCACCCCTGCTAAGTCATAAAACGTACCTAGCGAAACACTTGGGGTGACTTTTGGCAGAGGTGTCAGTTATCCAATAAATGGTTCACTGGTCGGCGGTAACCATACTCGCCTCACAAATTGTTAAGTTAATACAAAACAAAAGACCCTCAAAAAGTTATTCTTTTTTGAAACACACAACACCTTTTATCAAATTGATACCCACATAAAGGCTTATTACGGTAATACTGATATTGTTTGCAACATTATATTATCCTTAATAAACATAAATGGTATTCACTTTTCATTATTAGCGTACAGGTCGCTTGGTATTTGGTACGAAATATTGACGAACATAAAAAGAGTTAGTGTTGTTTAAGCAAAAAAGTTAATACATTATGAATATGTTTCTTTTGGAAGTTATTAGTGACAGATCGAATTTTCTATTGTGGTTTTAGTCAGTTTCGGCCAATAAATGAGTTTCCGGCCAAAAATCAGCCGAAACTTCGATCGAAACCCGCGTTCGTTATGTGTCGAATCACGTTCGGCTTTACTCGGTCGCGTGTGTACCTCTAGAAAAATTTAAATTTTAGTTTTATATAATCTGTTGCATAAAAGTTGTCGATCACGTCAGCTTTCAAACAAAAAAATGCATCATTATCGGTCCATTCGTTTAGGAGTTACGATGCCACAGACAGATAGACAGACAAAAAGTCAAACTTATAACACTGCTCCTTGCGTAGGGGGTTAAAATTACATAACAACGAAACAAAACGTTGAAATATGCCGTTATGTTGCCGATTTCGGCATAATTATCACAGTATATAATATTGTTGATTCTCTTTACAATTTGGGAGACGGGTATGGGTACCGCCGCCTCGTGAACCATTTATTGGATAACACAAATCTCTGCCACAGGTCACCCCAAGAGGTTCACTATGTTTGATGATTCATCTGGGATGCCCGGGTTCATCGGGTGAGGTGCGTTAGGTCTTGGCGGCGGATGCGCCTACCCACCAGCTGTGGGGAGATCCTTTAATCCCTCCATCTTGTCTCTCTCGACCCATCGTCTTGCACTGTAGCGAAAGGGATGGATTCATATGTCCGTCACTCCTGGACACACTGACCTCTAGATTCCTACCCACCCCTCATACTGTTTTCCTCCACAGAACTTTCTCTTATTCCTTCCCTTAAAAAAACCCTCCGCGCAGCATGCCTAAAGATGAAATTATTTTCCTCGGATCCTCCTGTATGGAGTAAATGTAAAAAAAACCTTTAAAAATCATCGCCATTTCTACAAAGAGTGAATAAAATTTTATTACTTAATTAATTTTAAAAAATCAGAATGTGTAATTCACGCGGTAGAAGTGAAACTAGAAAGTCGCTAGATGTCGCTTTCTTTTCTTTTGCTTGTTTTTTTAAAGTGATTTGAAGATTGGATATTAATTTCACAAAATAATTTTTTTTTTGGTTTTGGTAGGATTCGAACCCCCGTTCGCTTGATGTCTGTCTAGCTCTCTGGCCGCTGAGACTTGTCAGGCACCTTGCCCACAACTCTATGGAAGGTACGCGCCGAGGTGCGAATATATCGCATTATATTATTATTATACCGAGTATTTGTGTAGAACTGAGTTGTGACGCATTTCCGTTCCACCCGAATTTCAGGCCACTAACGGCGCTAAAGAAGTTTCGTTTCAAAAATATTTCGTTTAAAGTATCAGTCACTATGTACTGTAATAAATACTTTCGTGCGGCTTTATTAATATAACCCGAAAATTACCTCCTTATTCGCAATACGACGATAAAAGCACCGAAATGTACGGCCAATTTAACGTAAATGACGATACGTGTTACATTTAACCGTCGCGACGTCGAAATTACGACGTTTAAGATACCGACATTACGGCGTGATGTTAAAGAGTTGACCCGTTATACATTAATACAACAACATTAAAGTAACAATGTTGTAGTTATTTATGTAAATCTTTATTAATAACTAGCTGCTTCTCAGCATGCGTTGTAATGCCACATTCTAAGAAATAAATTGTTTCTCCCTGCGTGTCCTCTCCCGTGCGTCCCCGTTCCCCTCTCGCGTCCCCTTCCCCTGCCGCGTTTCCCTTCCACATTCCCCGCATTCCCTCTCCCCTCGCTCGCTCCAGAGTTCCGCCAACCCCCCTCCCGTGTTCAATATATTCAGTCCCAGTACATTCAGTTTTCAAACAGCTCGCGTGCCACCTATTACAATTTTTTTATTTTTCATATTTTACAAATATTTATTTTTGTATATTATAAGGACAATCTATCAAATTTCGTACCAAACGTAGGTAGCTATTTAAAATACCTATAATTCTTGAAAAATTCTCAAATTGCGTCATTTTTGACAGTTTCGGAAGAGTTTTTTTTAACGATTCAAAACTTTTCAGATGTATTGTCACGTGGTTGTAATAATCCAGAAACTTTCGCGGGGATGGAGAAAAGGTATTTTGAAAGTTTCAAACATTTCCAATGCTTAGGGTGGGTTTCTTCATTTACCGAGAATGCTAAATGCAATGCTAATTGTAAAAATAAACCTTCGAAATTTAAAATTTAAACGAAATTTCTATGCATTTGACCGTTTACTTTGACAATTAGCATTGCATTTAGCATTCTCGGTAAATGAAGAAACCCACCATTAATATAGCAATACATAGATATCTCGGTGAAAGGACAACTGAGAATGAAATCAACTCAGAAGCACCTCAGAAAGGTCATTAAGAGTGATGATAAAAAATATTTAAAAAATGGGTTAAATAGGTTGAGTTAGGTTAGGGTTACCGGCTATTTTGAAATTATTCTTTCATAGCTTTTAAAGACCTTTCTGAGGTGTATCTGAGTTGGTTTCATTCTGAGTTGGCATGGAACCAGATATCTCATATGCTCATATCCCTACTCATATACTCACATACTCATATAAATACATATCCCCAGGCAAGCATATTAGATTGTTATACGTTGTAACGAAATTGCAGTTCATTTTGGTTAATAGCTAACAAGATTATTTTGCCAATTGTTTTTATATATTGGCGTTGAGAGAATAGATTTTGAAAGCTGATGCAAACACATACTTAGGATTGTGTGTGCTGGTGCATATGTTATTGTGTGTAGGTATACACTTTCTGCGGTGATTTTCTTGAGAAAAGTCACTGAGAATCAGCATTTTGTCTTGCCTAGTTTTACTTATTTAAAATGAACCATAAAACATGTTTTTTTTTTTATATTGGCTCCACACAGGAAGCCCCGAGGAAAATATGCCCGTGTCATCTTTGGGAGTGCTGTATAGAGGGTCTTTTATGGAAAGAAAGGAGACAAGTCCTGGGAAGGAAAAAGGTAAGAGGGGTGGGTAGGAATCTGGGGGTCAGTGTGTCCAGGAGTGACGGGCACATGAATCCTCTGCCACTGCGGTGTAAGGCAATGGGTCGGTCGGCTGAAGAGGTAAAAGGGTCTCACGCAACCGGCCTCTTCCGATCCGGCCTGCCACGAAGTTGGTTAATGGAGGCATCCGCCGCCAAGACTTGGACAAACCTCACCTTATAAACCCGAGCGCCCCTGCTAAATCAACAAATGTAGCGAACCAAATGTGCATAATTTTTATTTGTATTTTGAATATTTGTAATATATATTTTTTCCGAAAGTAATTTGTCATCGTTTCCGAGCACGACTGCAGATCGCCAACGAACAAATAGTTCAAATGGACTAAAAGTGCTTCAAAAGTTACTTGAAATCGCTTTAGGCGTATTTAGTGACTACGTTATTATTACAGCCGGCGTAGCCCAGCGCTAAGGCTCTTGATTTGTACACCGAAGGTAGCGGGATCGAATCCCGGCATGGCTAATAAATTTTATTTTATTAATTTGTGTTATTTCACAATTTATTCATTTTAAATATAGAGTGGAATATACTATCAGTATCGCCCTGGTGTAAGACCACCATTCAGAATTGAAATGGCATTAGATGTAATTGGTGACCGGTTCTGAATAGACAGGTACTTCCCCGCCTTCCTCTTCCCTCTCTCCTTCCCCACCCCAGTACCTTCAGCCTCACAACACACCCCAATTGGGACTCTTGTGCGGTATTCGTATAAAAAAAATGTATGTCACCAATTTACTACCTTCCGCTCACAATATCTACTGTGCCACTATAAAAAAAATGTAATTAAAAAAATGCAATTACAGAAAAAAATGTAAAAATTTTTCAAGGCACGTTTCGAACCAGTTTAGTTTGCTATCATAATATGCGAAGATCATTTTTAATAACTTTAATTTGAAGCTATCAAAATCATAATTCGTCAGGTAAAAAAATGAAAACATGGACATGGCTAATTCCCTATCTGAATGCCTCAATTTGTAACAACACTAATATACATTCATAACGGGAGGGGAAGGGGATAATAGCATGGCGAGCTTTATTACCATAATAAGTATTAATGTATGTTAAATTATGTTGGTCGATATGCTAATCCTGTGTTTGACTTGCTTCACCAGAATGGCGAAAGATTTATAGAGGGTGTATGGATTTGGTTACCAGAAATGACCTATTAATTGTTTTTTTCTGTTTAATTCTTAGAACCCGATTTAATCTTTTTTTAATTTAATTTTAATTTAATTTTTCACTGTTAAATTGACATTTAAAATCGTATAAACAAGTAGTCTCAAAGTGGTTTAACCACAGGTTTGAAAATGGACTTGTAAGCCGAAACATCTGTAACACAAATAAAAAAACTAAAATACTTGCAGAAATTGATTTAAATTTTTTTTTATATGAATACCGCACAAGAGTCCCAACTGCTCCCGTCTGAAGCCAGTGAGACTATGGCATCCCCGATTGGGGTATGTTGTGAGACTGAAGGTAGTAGGGAGTGTAAGGAGATAGGGAAGAGGAAGGTGGGGAAATGCCCGGCTATTCAGATCTGGTCACCAAACACGGCTAATGCCATTTCAAGCGACGTTTCAAATCTACATGGTGGTCTTACGCCAGGGCGATACTGAGGGTATCTTCCACTCTTGATAAAAGAAACAGACAGAAAATATGTGGCACGATCAAATGAACAAAGATTTTCAAATAATTTCTGCTCATTATCGATATGACCGTGGCATTTCCATAAAAGAGACGGGGAAGAGGAAAGTCACAACTAAATAAATAATATCAACTCTTCTTTTGCCACTAATTTTTGTTTGTCCCGTAAGCGTTACTGTATCAATCATCTAATTGCGATGAAACTTTGGTAATTTGTTGTGTGCACGCCCGCGAAGGTCTCTATATATAATGGTGAGCTCTGGCGTTATGAAAATTGTAATAAGAGAGACAGAGGGAGGGATTCCAAAACAAGACGTAGAAGCGGTAGGGGATAGCAGGGGGTAAATTTGGAAAATCCACGATTCCCACACAGACAGTAAGTAGCCTGCTCACACCACGGAAAACCTTCTGATTTAATTTTTGTAATAGGTCAAAATCGATTGCGCAACTGCGTTTTCCTGTGTTAAACAATCTCAGGTTTCTTTATTATTTTGTGATATCGTTGACAATAAATGTTGGTTCGAAGCTTATCAGTGAAATTTATGTAAATACAAAATTCTCGGACACGCCATTTGAAAAATGGCCTCGAAGACTGACGTTAAAAATGTTAATACTTGATCCTTCCCGCTGGAAACAGGTTGCCGGGTTCCCCGTTAAAATCGTTACTAACCAAATAACCATCACGCCGCGCCGTTTCGCCGCAGGGGTAGGCAGAGAGGATGGACCGCAAAACAACTCGGTTTGGCACACACTATTTGCCTCATACAGACTTTTCTATTATTCTAACTCTTGACATGGCCCGACTCAAGTATTTGATTCACTTGATGGTACCATGTCTTCCTCGGGCGTCCCCGACTTCTTCTACCATTCACATATGCGTTATTTAATCTCCTTACACTCTTTCTTCGTTTATTCTCTCTGCACGCATAAACCATCTGAGGGTACCTTTCTTAATCTTACTCATTACGCTTACATCAGCCTTGCATTATTAGCGGATTTCAACATTTCTCACACGATCATACATGGTTTTACCATACATATTGATTCTACCATTCTACTTTCATCCTTCCTCTGCCAGTTCCGCGGTTCACTACTCAACATCAGGATGAGTTACAGGTTCCAGCACTCCATTATGGACTTTCTTTCTTCTTCTTCTTCTTGTGCCCTGTCCGTTCAACGGACGTTGGCTATCATGGTGGCTATGCGGACTTTGTTTACTGCAGCCCGGAACAGCTCCACGGTAGACTGGCCATACCACTGTCTCAGGTTTTTCAACCATGAGGTTCTCCTTCTTCCAGGGCCCCGTCTTCCGGCAATCTTTCCCTGCATTATGAGATGCAGGATCTCATACTTCTCTGGATGTCTCATCACATGTCCGAGATATTGAAGTTTTCGGATTTTTATAGTTTTAATTACTTCCTTTTCTTTATTCATCCGAACCATAACATCTTCGTTTGTAACCCTGTCCATCCAGCTTATTTTAAGTATTCTTCTGTAGATCCACATCTCGAATGCCTCAAGTCGCCTAATAAGTACATAAGGACTTTCTTTGGACAACTTAAAACTAAAACTAAACTTAAAACTCACCTTTTCAGACAGTCGTATCCATAAACTCAAAAATCTTTCACCTTCACTTTCAATGCCCGCGACACTGTAAATAACTAATTTGTAATAATGTAGAAAAATAAAACTAAAATAAATAAAAAAATTAAAAAATATTATTTGTAAGCGTTTTTAAAGGTCGTTTCATGAACATTCTCCAGCCCTAAAGAGTCCTAAACCCTTCCAGTCTTTCGAAATAAATATCAACTCTACTTTTGCCAATAATCTTTTCTACTTGTATATTCTTAAAAGTTTTTTCACTTTTATAACGTTTGATACATAGACATCCACATATGTCCGTGGTTTGATATAAATTCTATGTATGTGTAATCCTCGATATCTTAAATATTATTTTATAATCTATGTAAAAGCCCCTACGGGCGTATAAGAACAATAAATAAATAAATAAATAAATAAATAAATAAAGGTAATTTTATTTTATTTTATTTATTAGGGAACATCAACAGATATTTTACACTTTTAATAATAACATTAATAATACACATAATATCCATATAATAGATTTTCACATAATTAATTAAAAGTATAATTAAAAAGTAATACTAATAGTGATGTAAGGTAGCGATCGTAAAAACGTGCAAAGTCCAGTGTTTTAAATATAGTGTCCTCCGCGTGCAAAGCCGTATCTTCTCCAAGCATAAACTTTAAAATTAAAGTGTGTTTATCGATAGTGACCTGCCAGGTAAGAATGTGTGTGTATCCACTTGTAAATAGTTAAATTAGATAGAATCTAAGAATTCTTAAAAAATTGTACAGCGCCCTTGAGGTGATTTTTCACAAAAACGGCGCTATACAAATTATCCTATTATTATTATTATTATACAAATTATCCAGTTTTTTGTTAGCGCCAACGGCATTCAGTCCTCCATTATTGGAGGTACCTGTTTATCGTTACTATATTTTTTTTATTAAATCATTTTAAATCGACAGTGCAAATGGTGCCTCATTAAATCCCCCTATCTATAAGTTTTAAGTTTTGAAGAGATTTATTTCACACATACATTTGTTAATTATTTTTTTATTTATCTGCTACCGGTTTCGACATATCTGTATCTTTCACGGTAACCCGAAAATTGATCCGCCGACAATAGGCCCATTGAAATGGAATCTTATATATAAAAATGAATTGCTAAATGCGTCGCTAAGCGCAAATCTCGAGAGCAGCTGAACCAATTTCGCTAATTCTTTTTTTAGAATATTTCTTGAAGTACGAGGATGGTTCTCAGGGGAGAGAAAAATTAAGAAAATTGCGCAGAAAATTGGATAATTTCAGAAAACCTTACGACTATCGCACGTTTGACAGTTCGCGTGTTTGAGAATGACATTTTGCAAAACGTTAAATCAGGATTCTATTTTTGATAAATTTATTTAAAGTAGGTAGGTATACAATTTGGGAGGCGGGAATGGGTACCGCCGCCCCGGGAACCTTTATTGGATAACCAACACCTCTGCCATAGGTCACCCCAAGTGGTTCGCTACGTTTGGTGATTTAGCATAGGTGCCCGGGTTCATGGGGTGAGGTTTGTCTAGGTCTTGGAGGCGGATGACCAGGACATACTGAACCCCAGATTCCTACCCACCCCTTAAACCCTTTTCCTTCCCAGAACTCTCCTCTCCTTCCTTTCCTTAAAAAAACCCTCCACACAGCATCCCCAAAGATGACATAGGTTCTGAGGGAAATTATTTTCCTCAGGGTCTCCTGTGTGGAGCTCACGTAAAAAAAAAAAAAAACTCCCCTAATAGTTAGAAACGAATCAAGAATTTTAGATAGTTTAAATAGGTACCTATGTTAGGTACCAAATTTAACATTGAATAAAAATTGTAAAAGGCGGCACGCGGGCTGTTTAAAAAATGAATGTACTGGGATTGAATATATGGAAATCGGGAGGGATGGAGAGATGGGGGAGGGGGGAGGGTGGGGGAGGAGGGGAGAGACGGGAGGGGGGAGGTGGAGAAGGCGGAGTGGGAACCCCCCCTTACACCATGCGAGCGAAGCCGCGGGAAAAAGCTAGTTCACTATAAATTTATAATTTTTTATGCATTATTTACCAATTTCAAAAGTAAAATCGACTTCAAAAATATCCTCAATAATAAGTTGGTATGAGCATCAAACTAATTTATACACAGTGTCGATTTTTTTTGTACTTATGCGCCTATATATATGCAGTAAATAGAGAAGCAGATTTTTCCTTGATGCATTTGAATGAAAATATGTTTTATACTTTTGTTATTCGGCTGTAAATCCTCTCCGCACATCTCTTCGGGGTCAATTAGTTATATTTTGTGTAATTAGGTATACCATATTTCCAGAGGCGGCCCGTGACAAAATTTGCCGGCAGTGCATTTCACAAAAAATGGTAACACTATTACGGGAAAATATAATTGATTGATTCACAGATTCGCGAAAACCAACATCAAGTTGTAATCGTATACCTATCAACTCGATCCAACAAACTAAATTGCATTACGTTATGTATATGTACTGGGAGTATGAATGTTCATTAATTTTCGGTAAAATAAAGGCTATCGTTTACTCAACTTTCACTTCACAATTTATCATCAATCACGAAAAAAAATGTGTTCAAGCGATCACATTCACAAAGCCAAGATGCTTTCGAATATTTAATACTTTGTTTTAAAAACTCTATTCATACCTTTTTTTCCCTTAACCTTACTTGTATTATATTTAGCAAAGGTTTTGGAGAGCCATTATTTTTCAAAAACAATTTATTCTCAAATGAAATTCGGTTGCTTTTGAAAAAATCGACGTTAATCGCAATGTTTTCTTTACCACTCATTTTTAAATAAGTTTTTTACAGAGCAAAACTAGCGAAAATCATTAAAAATGTGTCAATAGTAATCAGTGATCTGCCAAATGTTTGAGTTCGCCGCCCCGATGCGATGGTAGAGCTAATACATAACATTGTCAATTAGTTGAAAATTCGTTATTCCTAACTAAGTCATTCCCAACGTTCGGTAACATATAACGCATGTTAAAGGTTTTGTCATAAACCAGAATGCTTCTGCGCATGTGCGCCGCTAGTGCACGAGCGTGTCATATATCTTCCCATTATGTCTTGCCCATTTCACGGTTCCAGCCTCTGTAGACTGTCACAGTAGAAATATCACTTCATGTGATGTCACGTCTCGGCACAACGGAAGATGCACGCATTGCTTTTTTGTATGCGCCGATGCGAGTTTAGTACGGAATCTAATACGAAAGTTAATTGGTAAGGATATTATAACGAATTGGCGGGAATTCTTCGTGAATGAATGTTACAAATTTACACTTTTACACGTTTGTTGATGTTTGTACGAATTTACACTTTTGACGTTGGCAGTGCATTGCACAAATGCACCAAGGCAGGGGCCGCCACTGCATATTTCATATTTTCCTTAAACCGACTGCACATTGTACATAAGTATGCCGGGGGGCCAATTGTCGACGGATCAACTGTCATGGAACCGCCATTCACTAGCAATCTTAAAACTTAATCTTAAAGTTTCAAGATTGGTTAAGATTATGAATGACACGGTTGTATCGAAACCGGTAACTAATAAATAAAAATTAAGTAACAAATGTACATGTGAAATAAAACTTTTCGTAGCGAACCACTTGGGATGATCTATGGCACTGCTACTGCATGGCAGGCCGGATCGGGAGAGACTGGTTGGGAGATACCTTTTTATCTCTCCAGCCGGACTCTTTCGATCCATCGCCTTGTAACGCAGTGGGAAGGATGGATTCATACGTCTGTCACTCCTAAACACATTGACACTCACATTCCTATCCACCCCTCATACCTTTTTCCTTCCCAGAACTTCATCTCCTTCCTTTTGCCAAAAAGACCCTCCACACAGCATCCCCAAAGATGATATAGGCCATTAGGGAAATTGTTTTCCCTGTGGGCCTCCTGTGCGGAATTCCTTTAAAAAAAACACAAGTGTGCAGTTCACGGGCGGTAGAAATGAAACATTCAGAAAACTAAAGTAGAAAAGATTGGGGAGGCTACGAAGCACCGCACAAAGAGGAGACCGATTATTCTATGTCATTCTCTCGCAGGCTAAATCCTACAAATATATGTGTTCGTCTCTTTTTAGTATCATTTCAGTTGCATTGAATTTCGAATCACAATGGTGCTAAAGAAGTTTTCACTTAAAAAAATAGTATCCCGGACAAAAAATAGACTCAAAACAGTTTTTCACCGTTAAACCACGAACTTTCACAAACTACACAAATACAAACATCATCGCTTAAGCACCTATCAACGTATTTAAACATGTAATATTCAAATTAGTTTAACAAATGAGCTTTTGAGATAAAAGAATTTAATGGTTCAGAGCTTTGAAGGTTTAGTGGATAATGTTTTTATCACAATGCTAAGTAACCACCCAGTTATAGTGTGATGGGCTGTTTTAGTCCCAAATCTACCCTAAACAAATTGTTTGATAATTTTACACGAAAAGCTTGAATAATGTTTAGAATCCGACACGCAAACTTGTTTGTTTCATTATTAATGATGATATTTTTTTATGGTTTTGTTTTAGGAGTGTTTGAGAGTGGAAGTTTTTCAACATGAAGAATAGGTAAGTATGAAAAAAAATTAGGTGTTAGATCACTCGCTCGACACTATCCACATCAAGGAATTTAATATACAAGGTGTTAAGGGACATTCACCCGATACGATTCACAAGGAATTTAATATACCTACAGTGTGTTAAGGTCCCGCAACCGCGCACAAAAAAAAGAAGATGGGAGTGACAAAATCAATGCGAAAATTGTGAAAATGTTTAATAAAACACGACTCGTTTAAAATAGAACAAAAATCTCACGAGGGTTGTCTTAAACAGCATTTAAAGAAACACTGTTAATTTTTTCATACATATAACTTGTAAAATAACTAAAACAAATGAGTTTATAATAACTTTTGGAGCATACTTTGCGATTTTTTTCTAACGAGGGAATTTTATATAATTTGCGTTTCGGCGCGAGCAAAATCTAGGGGAGACCGAGGGGATTTGAAGCAAAGGTGACTGGAAACAGTACCGATTTCTCGGGACTTAAAACCGTTAGCGAATTGGCAACGTCGCTTTTCAAGCATTTACCTCCGCCTGCTGACTTGTCAGTTCGCTTCGGTGGCGTGGGTCGTGCGGTTGTGGAGTTGTGCGTGCCATCTGACAAAAATCGTGAAGAGTAAGTTTTTAAGGTTTTTTTACGATGCCTATATTTTGATAAGGGTTTTGTATTTTGGTTTAAATTGGATGTGTTTCGAAAGCTCATTAACTAAAGATTTATTACATATGTTTGGTACAATTGATTTTTGTGTATTTGCTTTTTGATTGTGGATTAAATAAAAATTGGGAGGTTTTTTCTTACTGAGGAGATTTGAAACAGACTGTTTCAACTCTCCTCGTTTTCAATTTTATATCGGACAGCAGTCAATAAATAAGGGGCACAAAATAAAATGTTTTTTTTTCGTTGATTTAATTTGTTTATTTTGTTTCAGAATGCCTACTGATTATAAAAGTATTTATTTATTTCTGATTATTTTTGTCAGTTTGTTTTGTATTTGAAAAGTTTAATTTTAATAAATACCTGTTTGCCACCACTGCTTTTCAGATTGACGTTTTTAATTTTTATAATATTTTTATTTTTGTCAGTTTGTTTTCTACTTGAAAAGTTTAATTTTAATAAATACCTTTACATTATATCATAATTTTTATTTTACAGCCCTTAATACTTCTCAAAAATCATATGTTTCAACTCTCCTCGATCCCTGTTTCATCTTACCTCGGTATGAGGGGAGTTGAAACAAGTTGACTTGTTACAGATAAGTCGATTTTTGACCACAATATTTAATGCTTACAATGTCTTTATGTTAGTCATTCGCAAGTGTAAAGAATGACCTATCAATTGGTACTAATATCATACAGTTTTTGATGTATGAAACAAAATGTGAAAATTGTTTCAACTCCCCTCGGTCTCCCCTATATATTATCTTTAAATAATATATATATTTTTTAAGAGCTTAAAAACTTCAAATGTTTAAGGGAGGTTTGCAAGAAATCGGTAAAAATTCGGGTAACGGCGTCTTTAGGGACATTCTTGACTTACTTTGACCAGTGTGGTCTCCGTGGTCGAAAGGTAAGGCTCTCGACTCGCCATCCCGGCGTGCGAAAATACATTTTATTTGATCATTTTTTTTTAAACACAATTAATTCATTTAATAATATATGAATAGTATATTTGCGGCACGCTCCAGAGTGGAATATAATCTAAGTACCGCCCTGGTGTAAGACCACCATTCAGAATTGAAACGTTGCTTGAAATGGCTTTGGCCGTTTTGGTGATCAGATCTGAATAGCCAAGTTCTTCCCCACCTTCATCATCCCCATCTCTTTCTCCTCCCCAATATCTTCAGCCTCACAACATACCCTAATTGGGAATGCCATAGTCTCACTGGCTCCAGACAGAAGCAGCTGGAGCTCTTGTGAGGTATTCCTGACATTATTTGGAGAAAAAATGTAAGTGAAATTTTGGTATCCGGTGACGTTTTTGATGTTTTATTTTCCAAGAAAAAATATAAAAAAATACTAGGAAAGTTAGGGTCGGGGTGACCATTTATAAATTGGTTTGGATTTGAAGAAGAAATTAAAAAAAAAAACCTAATAAGTTATGGGTGAACTGAATTTTGTTTATATTTTTTACTCCTAATGATATCAGTAATCTTCCCTTAACACCCTGTATATTTATCTCAATTTATTATATTTATTTAAGTAGGTATCAATATATTAAAAATATATACGTATATATATCGTATAAGTTCGATATACGGATAACACAATCAAATATTCATTGGCCTTACTGTCTGTGCTAAATGTCATATGATTGGTCACTCTTACAAATATTGTAGAGATACCAAACCAACATGTGGACACTGTGCCCAACAGAATCACACCGGTGAGGCTTGCCCAAATTCCACCACCAAACCAGTTTGCGCAACATGCACCAGATTTGGAAAACCTGCTGATCACTCAACTGGAGACAGGGACAACTGCCCGGCCTACATAGCTGCCCTCAAGAAAGACCTCACTACAATAGACTATGGAGTGTAATAGACACGAACGCAAGTGCTTAACTATCGATGAGTATACTCCTGTGAATAGCTGTCTTCGAATAATGTACATGAACGCGAGAAGCATCCGGAACAAACTTGATGAAATTGAAGAAAAACTCAGAGGATTACGCGATATTGTTCATGTCCTTGTCATCACTGAAACATGGCTAGATGTTGGAGAAGAAAAGTTTTTTGGATTAAAAGGCTACAATTGTGCGTTTGCTTCTCGCCCCAAGGAGGCAGGAGGTGGTGTAGCCATATATGTACTGGATTCTATGAAGTTCTCCATCATTGATAAATTTTCCAACGAAAATTCATTTTTAGGTATAAGTGTATGTAGCAAGGATAGGAAACCGGTTAACATTTATGCCATCTATCGGAAACCCAACCCTAATATACATGATTTCCTGACACATTTGGAAAAAATACTAGACAAAAGCAGACAAGATACATTAATACTCGGAGACTTTAATATTGACACTACCATAAACACATCCTCTTCTTTAAATTACCTCAACACCTTAGAAACATACAATTTCTCAATACAAAACAAATCATTTCCCACTAGAGTCACTAACACAAGCAGCACCCTCATAGATCACATCATATCAAATAGACTAAACATTCCAATTACCATATCGAACATAGATGACTCACTTAGTGACCATAACATTCTTATTATTGATTTCAAGAATAACCTAAAAAAATGGTCTAATAATAGGAACAAGCCACGCCTTACAAAACCTATCATCAACAATATGGCAGTAAAATCATATCTTGCAGCTAACAAATTTACCATCAACTCAACCAAACAAGAAGACAATTATAAAGATTTTAACGATTATGTCAAAAATGCAATAGAAGCAGGTAAAACGACACCTAAAGTGAAAATAGCTAATCGACAACATTTAAATACACCGTGGTTCGATTCTAAACTGAATTCGCTGATCAAAGAAAGAAACCAGCTTCACAAGCAGTGGAAACAAGACCCAGGAAATATGTCTCTTGTAGTCCATAAAAATAAACTGAGAAACTTAATAACTAATTATAGGAGAAGTTTGAAAAACAAATATTATGCCAATAGCCTTCAACAAAACCTGAATAACCCTAGAAAAACTTGGAAAACCATTAACTCAATTTTATCTAACCGTGCACATAAACCCTCCAACACCATCGAATCTCTCATCGTAAATAATTGTGAGCTTAGGGGACCCAGTGAAATAGCTTCAGCATTTAATGAATTTTTCTTATCAGTTGGAGAAAAGTTGGCAGCTGCCATTCCATCATTCCCGGATGACTGTAATACTATATATGTAGAAGCAAAGGCAAGTCAATCCTTATATATGGCTAGGACAAATAAGGCTGAGGTATTAAAGATCATCTCGAAACTTAGGTCGAATGCAGCGGCAGGTATCGATGGAGTAACCCCGTACATCCTTAAAACCTGTAAAGAAGAACTAGCTGAGCACCTAGCGCAACTTATCAATTCCTCCATAGGCTCGGGAGTATTCCCAAATCAATTAAAGCTAGCAAAAATTATACCAATTTATAAAGAAGGCTGCAAAAAATGTATTTCTAACTGTCGCCCAATATCGGTTTTATCAGTATTTTCAAAGGTGTTCGAGACTATTATCAAGGATAGACTTCTAAAATACATCTCTAACAACAATATCCTAACACCACAGCAATATGGCTTTCGAAAAAACTCCAGTACCCAATGTGCCACCTTCGATTTCATCTCGAACATTCAGCAATACATAGACCAGGGCGAATATGTAGCAGCTATTTTTATAGATCTAAAAAAAGCCTTTGATACAGTAGATCATGAAATACTCCTACAAAAAATGGAACATTTGGGTATAGTCGGAAAATCTTTAAAGCTCCTCCGAAGTTACCTATCTGATAGATATTGTCTTGTCGACATCGAAGGGAACCTAAGCGGCTTTGGAAAAATCACATGTGGAGTGCCACAGGGCTCGATTCTAGGACCCCTACTTTTCTTACTATATATCAATGATATAACTAAATGCGGCATCTTGGGAAAACTTCAACTTTACGCTGATGATACTGTGATTTATTATCGTTGTAAAAATCTGAGGGAACTTGAATCTCTAATGAATAAAGATCTCGCAAAGCTAGCTAAATGATTGCGGATAAATAAATTAAGCCTCAATGTCAAAAAAACTCACTATCTCACTTTCGGGAAAAAAGATTATATGACAATGAATATTACTCTTGGAAATGAAAAGCTCCAAAATGTACAAGTAACGAAATATTTAGGGTTATTCATAGATTCTAACCTATCGTGGAACTCCCATGTTGAATATGTTAAATCCAAAATTTCCCCGATAACTGGTGTACTCTATCGACTTCAAGATGTGCTCCCCACAGCTTTACTGCGTGCCACATATTATGCTTTGATCCACTCTCACCTAAGTTATCTGGTTAGTATCTGGGGCACCATTACTAAGAAACAAATATCTGAAATACAAGTAATCCAAAATAGAGCCATAAGAAATATATACCATCTACCATGGGATACGCATGTCAAAGACATATACTCACTGACACAAATTCTTCCCTTTACCATTCTGCCAAAATATAGCATCACCACTGCCATCCTACAAATAATTCAACACTCGTCACACACCACCACTAAACCAGCCTTTAATTCCGATATACACCAGCACAAAACACGATCACAAAATCAAATACACCTATCGTCATCTACACACACAACTAAATTTGGAATTAACTCCTTACAATACATCGCACATACGCAATACAACGCATTACCTAATGTCCTAAAACTACCAGAATCAAACAAAAAAATATTGGCAAAGGCTCTAAAAGGATATTTTCTCAGCAACTTTATTAACCAGTGACGAATTTATCTGTCTTCCTTTGTAACTCTTGTATATTCTTCAATTACCTGTATCAAGTGTGTCTAGTCCATTTAAAAATCTATGTATTGTTCATTGATTTCCGTGTTCTTATGTAAAAATAATTTTCCTTTAGATGTATAATGTTGTCCTTCCCAAAATGAGTTTTATTAAACTCATTGGGAGTAATGTATTATAAATTTTATGTAATAATTTTGTAATATATTATCTCTAATAAAAAAAATAAAAATAAAATATGTCATTTGACGGAACTAGCAAACTTATAAAATAAATTCATGTGTGTTCTCTTTCATCCGGTATTATTTTAACATGTCCTGTTTTGTCGATGTCCGGTTTTTTTCGGCCACCTAGCCTAATCTTGATATCATTAAGTCCTGTTTAGCCAGTGTTCTGTTTTATCTGACAGTGATGGTTCTGTTTTATTCGGCCACTTAACTATCCTAGATATTATTTTTAAGTCTTGTTTAGCAAGTGCAAATTGTTGAGCAGTGTTCTCTTTTACCGGTATTATTTTAACATGTTCTGTTTTGTCATTGTTCTATTTTATTCGGCCACTTACTAGATATTATTTTTAAGCCCTATTTAGAAAATGTTCTGTTTTATCCGGTATTATTTTAACGTGTTATGTTTTGTCATTGTTCGGTTTTATTCGGTCGCCTAACCTAATCTAGATATCATTTTTAAGTCCTGTTTAGCCATGATTCTGTTTTATCTATTAGTCAGAGTTCCGTTTTATTTGGCCACTTAACAAACCTGGATATTATTTTTAAGTCTTGTTTAGCCAGTGTTCTCTTTCATCCGGTATTGTTTTAACATGTTCTGTTTTGTTATTGTTCTATTTTATTCGGCCACTTCATTAACCTAGATGTTATTTTGAAGTCCTGTTTAGACAATGTTCTGTTGTATCCGGTATTATTTTAACATGTTCTTTTTTTGGCATTGGCACCTAACCTAATCTAGATATCATTTTTAAATCCTGTTTAGCCAGTGTTCTGTTTTATTCAGTATTATTTTAATATGTTCTGTTTTGTCATTATTCTGTTTTATTTGGCCTCCTAACCTAACCTAGATCTAATTTTATCTAGCCCTTAAGAGGGCATTACCAGAGAAAACCAGAAATATGTCATTTTCAAATCAGATTTTAGACGTATTGACTCTTTTCCACAAAAAATTATAAATGGATTTCGAAAGATTGTTCTTTTATCTAGCATTCGCATGTAATAAATTATGAGAATTTTTTATAATTTTTAGTATAATAAGGCTATTTCATAGGTCGTTGGCAGATTTGTTAAATTTTCAAAAAAATATTTTGTATTACACCACACCCATTTCAAACAATATAATCATGCAGTAAAATAAATCAATACATTATCTAGCAAACGCATGTTTTAGAATTTTAGTACGTACATGTGTTTCTTGACGAAAATTGGTCCATTTGTGTATTTATTTGCGCACTTACAAACTAATATATTTCAGATTTTTTTAACATTCTTATTAAATTTAGACATTATTGAAAAATGATAAATACTTATAATCAAAAAATAACTACAAAAATTACATTATTTTAATAGTTTTATCATCACGCCTTTCAGCATTTTTGGATGAAGGTATAAATTAAAGCTAATTTGAATTGAAATAAATTCGATATTGAGTTATAATTTTAAAAAGCTGGTACGGAGAATAATTAATCTTTCTCATTGTAACCGCCCTGCACGATCGTAAGAAGAATTTTCGACGAAATGTGGATTTTCGTTCGCTGGCTGGTTAAACGCTCTTAAAGTTGAGTATTATCTACAATTATTAAACTTAAAAAAATAATATAATATATTTAAAGATCACTCACAATAGACGGCCAGCGTAGCGTTTGCGGTTGCCGTTCCTGCTGCGTTCTTCGCCGTGCAAACATAAACCCCAGCATCAGCCGGTTCCGCTCTCTGCAGGACCAGTTGCGCCGAGGCTGCCACCGCGGCGCCCGATGCCGGCCCGTTATTGCTGTTACCGTTATTATTATTGTTGAGGGTAGAGGTTTGTCCGGTGGAGGAGGCAGGGGCTACTCCGGCGTCAGCGCGCCCCGCCGGGAGACGACCGCCGATCTTTGACCAGACTACTTCGGGTAGAGGGTCCCCGCCGACCTGTGGAAATAAATTCAGTTATTTTTTTTGTTTATTGACCATGTCCAATAATAACATAACATACGAGTATAATATGACGAAATAAGCAAAACATATGAGTGATAGAAAAAGGATAGTGCATGCATACATACACTCCATTAAAAACAGGACAGTATAAAAAAAGAAAAAAAAACAGAGCAAAACTTAACCTAACCTATAATTTTATGACTTGTTCATTTTTATCCTTGTTCTGTTTTATCCGGTAACCTAACTTTATCTAAGTATAATTTTATCATGTTCAACCTAACGCAAGTATCTGTTATCTTGTTCTTTTTTTTACATTAACTCCACACAGGAGGCCCTGAAGGAAATAATTTCCCTCGGGGCCTATGTCACCTGGGATGCTGTGTGGAGGATCTTTTTGAGGAGAGTAACGAATAAACATTGGTCTTAAAGAGACCCATGTTGTAGGAAGGAGGAAACACAGAGGCCGGCAAATCATTCCACAGCCTAGCTGTTGAACACAAGAACGAGTCGAAGAAACGACCCGTTCTCATGTGACAAATGTCAACCGTGTACAAATGTTGGGCACGCGTTTGGCGTGTTTCCCGACTATGCACCGGTGCCGAAGGGATCAATGATGCTAGTTTCTCGGAGCATCTTCCATTCGAATACCGGTAGAACAAGGATAGAATTCCCACCCGACGCCTGTGCTCTAAAGATTGCAATCCGTCTGTTAAGATGGGAGAATCTATCAAACGGACCGCCCGTTTCTGCACAGAGTCGAGGGTATTTTTCAAGTATTTTGGAGCTCCAGACCAGAGATGGCTGCCAAATTCAACCGTGGGGCGTACTGTTTTTTTTCTGTTTCGAAAATGTGCTGTTTTATCTGGCCACCTAACCCAACTTGGGTATTATTTGATTATTTTTTATATATTGTTAGTTTTTATCCGATTACCTAATCTAACGTAGGTATAATTTTATCATGTTCCGTTTTGTAAATTTTTGTTTATCCGGCCACCTAATCTAAACTAGATATTTTTTTAAGTTCTGTTTAGCCGGTGTTCTGTTTTATCCGGTAATGTTTTATCATGTTCTATTTTGTCCTGCATCATCCGACCATCTAACCTAAACTAGATATCATTTTTGAGTCCTGTTTAGCCAAGGTACTGTTTTACTGCTTTGCCATTTTATGTTTTACCACCACTAACCTAATGTACGGATAATTTTATCATGTTCTGATTTTTCTTTGTTCTGTTATATTCGGTCACCTAACCTAATTAATATATATTATTTTATTATGTTCTTTTTTTCTCTATTAAAGCGGTGCGAAATAAGGCAAACATGTGTATTGTACGTAGGATCAAGCAAAGTCTTAAAAAAAATTTGGTGGAATCCACGATTTAAGTCGTATAAATAGAAAATATTATCAATAAGTTCTTTTTCGAAAAGCCTACCAATAATGTATTGACATACACCAAAAATTTGCGTTTATTTAAGAAAGACAACTCTTAAATTCGATGTTTTTAAAAGCTTAATTTTTTATAGACTAATTTGCAAAACTATTTATCCAAATGTCGAAAATAATTTTTACTTAAAATTAATGTTTTTTACTTTAATATAAACGATGCTTGTCCCAAAAAATCAAAGGAAATGTTAGTCAAATCAAAAATAAAGCGCTAGAACATTTCTCATTTGACGGATTACTGAAAAATTTAAGCAATCAATTTCGACACAAACTGATTTTTAGGAAAAACATCTTCTGAAAAAACATTTTTGGGTTTCCTGACTACAATAATCCGCGTAAGGCGTCACAACTTAAATATAAATCAGTGGGATTTTCAATGTACAAGGGTTTCCCTAAGGTTTTGGGCTTACTTGAAAAATCTATCCTTTCTACGGAAACTCGTAAAAGTCCGTCGGTTGATTTTGGCCAGTTTTAGTTTTTCCTTGTCCAGATTTTGTTGATTTTCACGGGTTCCCTTGTAAAAATACGTAACACAATACAATTATGGGTTCCATTTCGCGAAAATTTCGTGGAAAAGCTTAAAGCATTACGGAGACAATAAATATTTTTTTTATAGTTGTTGTTAAGTCAATTTTAACTAAAATATAAAGTTATTTATTCTAGGTATATTCCGCCGTAGGGTAATATTTGACCAGAATTGGAAAATTAATAAATTTACCCACAAAAACCGATTGTTTCATTAACCCTTGATAGCGCTAACATTCGTAAAAATGACGAATATCAAATGCAAATCTACCCGTCTCTTTTGAATTCTTCCACCGAGAGTATAATAGCCGTCATGTGTCAACTTAGTGGCCATGTTCATTGTGTTCAGTTAGTAAGTTGTTCTTTTTTTGAGATACTAGACTACTCGTCACTTTATCTAATGGTTTTTATGTATTTTATTTCTTTAAAAAAAAGTAATATTATAAGAAATAAATAATATAAAAAATGAAGAAAAGTTCCAATAAACTACTTTTTAGTAGTTTGTCAATGGTCAGTTCAACTGTTTTGATGTTTAATGGTTTAGTGCAACTTGCACCAAAAATATAAGTAATTCGTTAGTCATTGTTACTTTATATATTTCACCTTCATGATGTCGAAGAAAAAATGCAATTTAATTTGGTGTTGAAAGGTGAAATTAAGTTGAAAAGAGCAATTTATCTAAAAAAATGGTGCCATTTTAAATACATTTAAACCACGAGAATAAAAATACGTTTTTGCCGTCACATTATTTAAGTTATAAAATTAAAAATCTAATGAAAAAATTGGACTTCAAACAATTTTCGTCAAATAGTCGAATGTTTGGCTTATTGATGTCATAGAGTGTGTCAATTATTTTAACTTTTGAATTCAGAGAGGTTGGGGTCTGAAAAGTTGCGTCTTACAAAGAAAATGAGAACCGCATTTAAATTTATTTAAAAAAAGGTTTTAGCTCGCTAAAATGCATTGGAAATCAGGAAAAAAAACCTTTATAAATTATGGTAATAAATACATTTTTTACAATAATTAACCTTTGACCGGTCAGTGGTTGAGTAGGCATAGCGCTTGGGTCCCACCCGAGCGTCACGTGTTCGATTCCTCGGCTGGCTAAGTCCTCCATTACAACACAAGCAACATTTTCGGCTTTCTGTGGTGGTAGTAGGAGATTTTCAAACATTGTTGGGTTATTCGTAACCCGGGAATGTTTGTCTTTCTTTTTTTTTTAAAAAAACGTTCGTTTGTAATTAAAAAAACTGCAAATAGCCGATAAAAAAGTTTAAAAAAATTCAAATTTATGATTGTAAGTAAGTCTCCAAGAATACTGATTTTATCAAGAAAAAAATGTTATTTTCCCCTTTCATATTTTTAACAAACACATCACAAATGTTAAATTTTTTTGCGTTCTTTGTACTGCAATTATGTAATAAAAATTAAGTTTGCAACCAAATTTAAAATGTGGACCCTTTGTTTTTTTTTTCAAATCAAGAAATATATATATTTTTTCAAAACTTCTGGCCATTTTAGCGAGCTAATGGTGAAAACCAAATTAATTTATTTTTACGTTTTCGAATAGCGACAGATTATACGCATCTTTTGAGATCCAAGGCGTTTAAAAATAAGCCTTTTTTCTCTCTATGGAGACCGACCCAAGCCTGAAACGATAATCTTACCTAGTTATCTATCTTTGCAATCACCGCCATCCCAATGCTATAATTATTACTCTCATATTAAAATAAACATTTAATCCATATCCGGAATACAAGTACTAACATGTGGGTAGATCAATGAAAGAAAAGACGGAATGTTAAAGTAACAAAGATGCACATTTATTCTTAATCTCAAACATTACGGGTAGAGCATGATTATTGTATTATCGAATCTACAGGGGTGGTTGACTACCTTCGGTAAATCAATTAATGTTAAACTAGTTTCTCAGAACATGTGGTATCAAACAAAATGAATGCATATCATTAAATAAATCCTGAAGGGCGCCTGTACAGATAAACTATACATATTTAGAAGGATTAAATAAATGCTAATGATTTAATAGCCAAATTTAAAATTATCTCGTGATGATTCATTATAAATTATTTCGCTCACGTGTGTTTCGGCCATGACCTTTGACGGCTTGTAGTTCAGCTGTTACACCCCGCACTCCCAGGAACCAACTGACGAACCTACCGAAACTTCTCGTAAAAACCCTCTTACCGGCGCCTGTACATTAACGGCCGGCTGTCAATTTTATCAGGTACCCGCGTGGCTACAACACTCCGTCTAAATTAGGCAAGTACTCGCCCAAACTGTTGCAAGCCAATGTACAATAACATTAGCTATCGGGTTAAAACCATATGTACACTACGGTAGGACCCCCATCTAACTTTTATTTTATTTTCTAATAACAATAAAGTAATAAAAAAATAAAATAAAACTAACATTGGTAAAGCGAAATGATTATTGCCGACCTCTATTGCGAACTCCATAGGTATACAAAATACGTTACCTGGCATCTGAACTCGGCGTTGTGTCCAACCAGGGCAGCTTGCGCTTGCGGTCTCACGATGAAGTGCGGGCGCAGGAGCACGCTCAGCTGAGCGGGTCGGCTTTCCCTAACGCCGACAACTGAGTGCGCGGCGCAGCGGTAGGCACCTGCATCACCCGCCCGCACTGAAGATATCATCAGGCTGCCTCCGTCGACCAGGGACATTCTGGAAGAAAATTGAAACGTTTCACTAGAATACACTCAGGCCCTCAAAGAATTTTCAAGTCCAAAGGCCTCTGTTATCTTTGGGTGTGCAATGTGGACGCCACAGGAGATGAAGGAGTTTTCTTTTTTCGTATGGTAGAGGGTCAGAGTGAAATATTCAATATAGGGTCTTAAGCGACGCTGTCAGTGAATGAATTTAGTATGTATTCGTTGACCATAACATATATTATAGATGAAAAAGTGAAACAGGGACTGGAAGAAAACCATAGTGTACGAAACAGGAGGAAACTCAAAAGCTAGCAAGCTGTTACTTATGGTTACAGAGAAGTTAAATAGAAGGCTTTTTGGAAGACGACTTTCATTGAGGGTTTTAATTTAGACGCCAATTGGATTGTTAGTGTTTCTGCACCCTATGGAAGCTATTCAAACAAAAAAGCCAGCTTGGACTGTAGTAGTGTCTACTTTAAAACTAATCATTATTGATGCCGTCTTTTTTTTTTTTTTACATTAACTCCACACAGGAGGCCCTGAGGAAAATAACTTCCCCCAGGGCCTATGTCATCTTTGAAGATGCTGTGTGGAGGGTCTTTTTGAGGAAAGGAAAGAGTAAACACGGGTCTTGAAGAGACCCGTGTTGTAGGAGGGAGGAAACACAGAGGCCGGCAAATCGTTCCACAGTCGAGCCGTTGAACTCAAGAACGAGTCATAGAAACGACCTGTTCTCATGTGACTAATGTCAACCGTGTACAAATGTTGGGCGCGTGTTTGGCGTGTTTCCCGACTATGCACCGGTGCCGAGGGGATAAGGTAATACCGGTAGAACAAGGACAGCATTCCCACCTGACGCCTGTGCTCTAAAGATTGCAGTCCGTCTGGTAGGTATATTTAAGTGGTGACCAGACAACTCAGAATCATGTAACTTTAACACCTTCTTAGAAAAGTTAAATTAAAAGTGATGAAAAAATTGGTTGAATATGTTACGTTAGGTTCTAATGATTTTTCAAAGGGGTGTTGAAGTTGTATGATTCTAAGTTGGAATAGATTCATTTAAATAACGTAGTAATAATTTTGAGTGTCTTTTTTTTAAACATGATCTTCTTTTAGGTCGACACACTTTTGCCAACATTTCTGCCATTTCTTTAAACCCTCCAAAATTACGATTTGACAAACTCTTCAAAATGCGCTTCTGTCTCGGCGATAACCTCCTCGTTTGAGCTGATTTTTTCCCCCGATCCATGTTTTCATTTAGGGGAACAGAAAGAGTTCGCAGAGAGCTAGGTCGGGCGAGTAAGGTGGGTGCGGCAGCAATTCGTAGAGCAATTCATGCAATTTGGCCACAACAATTCCGGATGAATGTGCTGGTGCGTTACCTGCTTGTTGAGCAATCGCGGCACCCATCGTTTGATAGGCGGCAGTATACGACGGTAATGTCAACTTCTCTCAGCAACGCCCCCTGTCTTCAAACATGGGTAATTATTGATCGACCCTCGTTTAGTAACGTAGTAGTAATAATTATGTCGTAAATAACGTCGGTCGTCCATTCATAGGTGGTTTAGCACCAAAGTATTATTTTAGTTAAAGAAGATTCTCTTTCCACTGTGTATTTTAGGTGACCGGACAACTCGCAATGAAACCAACTCTCAGAAAAGTAATTTAGTGTGATGACAAAAATATATAAAAAATTGGTTAAATATGTTACGTTAGGTTAGGGTTATGGCCAATTTAAAAATTATTTTTTTCGTAGCTTCTAAAGACTTTTCAAAGAGGTGTTGAGTTGACTTTATTCTTAGTTGGCATGGTATTCTATTGTAAGTTGCACTAAATGTATTGTACATGTTGAAATGCACCATGGATGGCATATGATGTCCTTTTGAACAATAATTTAATCATCAAATATTTTGTTATTATAACATCAATTGAAACCACCTGCGATCTTTATTGTGAATGTTACTCTCGCCAGGTCGACTTAAAGTCCTAATTTAATATTCACAAAACACAAATTAATTATTGTGGTCTTTGATGTGTGGATGCCAAGTGGAAGTTTTAAGAACAGTTTTTTGCTGTAAGACATTCGCTTGTAGGTTGATGCCATTTATGCATTTAGGCAATTTAGGATTGGGTATCATTTTTGAGATAAATTTAAATCATTTTTAATGGTAGAATACTTACTTGAGTTGGGGCTATTTATAAACCAAATGCTTTTACAGTAGGTGGAGATGTGCTGACAATTAAAAGAGACCCGCTGGCTTACGATGAAAGAGAACCGTCTAGGATGGCCGAGAATTCAAAAAAATGATGGAGGCTCACGGAGGAGGTAGGGAAGCTTATGTCCAAAGCTGGAAGCCAAAGAAAAAGTGGGTAATAATCTCTTCAACATACCTGGTGTTGGCCTCCATGTCGATATTCTGGCCATTCTTGGTCCAGTAAACCGCGGGTTCGGGGTTTCCTTTGGGCGGGCCGCATTCCAGCAGGGCCGTCTCGCCGGCCGCGACCCGCGTGTCGTGTGGCTGGGATCGGAAATCGTCTCGAAGGACTGTAAACAAGAAAACAAAACGTGATAAATGGAATACTAGATTGTACTATTTTGAGAATTCAATGAGTTGCTAAAAAGGCGAAGTTTAAAGCTAAATCACCATTTAATATTTAATTTAATCATGTTATTATCAAGTTCAGCAAGTATTTTAGTTTTTATTTTTGTTACAGCTGTTTCAGCTTATAATACCATTTTCAAACTGTGGTTTAACCACTTTGAGACGACTTATTTATAGGATTCTAAATGTCAATTTTTGAAGGTGTCTAAATTGATGCATTATCTGTTAAACCAATTTGCTGAGACAGTAGACACCATATCATTATATGGGGTATTTCAAAAATTGAAATTTAGAATCCTATAAAAAAATCGTCTCTAAATAGTTTAACCAATTCAATTTGGGAGGCGGGAATGGGTACCGCCGCCCCGGGAACCTTTATTGGATAACCAACACCTCTGCCATAGGTCACCCCAAGTGGTTCGCTACGTTTGGTGATTTAGCAGGGGTGCCCGGGTTCATGGGGTGAGGTTTGTCTAGGTCTTGGAGGCGGATGACCAAGACACGCTGAACCCCAGATTTCTACCCACCCCTTAAACCCTTTTCCTTCCCAGAACTCTCCTCTCCTTCCTTTTCCTAAAAAAACCCTCCACACAGCATCCCCAAAGATGACATAGGCCCTGAGGAAAATTATTTTCCTCAGCGCCTCCTGTGTGGAGCTCATGTAAAAAAAAAAACCACATTTTGAAAATGTCCTTGTAAGCCGTTACAAAAATAAAAACTAAAATAATTGCAGAACTTGAGAATAAAATTATTAAATTTAATTTAAAATAAATTTAAAAAAATTAAATGTAATTCTACGAATTAAAAAGAAAAGAATGAAATAAAGAAAGCCGTTAAAACAAAAACCCAAATCCTTAATAATCAGCTAAATGTGTCCAACAGCCCGATATTAGGAATATTCCCCATAAACTAGTAAAAATCCTTAATCACTTTATCCCTAAATCACCTATTCAAATGACGATTTGTCCCTGAATATATAATATGGTAATTCGTCTCTTTCACTGTTCCTTTGTATTATGTTTTGTCTCTTTCTTTATCTATATAAGCTCGAACTATGTGTATTTTTGATCAGTTTAATTTTATACCCTGAAGATGCTTGACTAAAGCGAAACCGGTCGGTATTATAAAAATTAAATAAATCGTGGTTAAAAAACAAAGTTATTGCTTTATTTCATTAAAATAAAATATTGCTAAATCATTTTTTTCGATTAATCTTCACTGCGAATCGGTTTACATTATGAATACCTAAAATGTATATTTTGGATATATTGAATGCTTATTTTCCTTATGTTTTCCTTGAGTAGTATTAAAATAAAATTATTGATTACTTTATAAAAAATACTAGCTGACACGGTCACGCGTTGCTGTGGCTAATAAAACACAACGTCATCTACTGGATGGTTATCCAACCTTTATAACCACCGCCGTCTTTGAGTTTATCGCGAAGTGAGAGACAGATGCCGCGGAGGACATTAATTTATAATACGTAGAGATGGTGTGAAAGATTATAATAATGTGCATGAAATGCTTGGGGTAACTAACATATTTAAGTTAATAAGGATTAATACTGCATCCGTCTAAATTACTTTTCAATTACCGCAATGTACGTGACCATTTTTTTAGAAGATAAAATGGGTATAGTAAGCTATCCGTCCGTAATAGATAGATATATGCCTTCACGGACTTTTTTGTAGACCTATAAAAGAGGAATATCCCACCATGCATTGTTTTGTTACATCCCAAAAGGATTAGGCAGCGTTTTCGATGAAATTTACCAGGCGGCTTGACTTTTTCCGACACTTCTAACAATTATCGTTATGTTTCAACCAGTTTACACAAATCCTTGACAAATTACATGCCCTAACCTTCCTCACGAAACACTCTATCTATTGGTGAAAATTGCATGAAAATCCGTTCAGTATTTTTCGAGTTTATCGCGAACAGACAGACGACGCGGGGGACTTTAATTTATAATATGTAGAGATAGACAAGCTACGATTTCTAAAATTATTTATTTTTTCATTAGAAATGTGTGAACGCACAAAAGAAACAACTATTTAAAAATGTAATTTTATGGATAAGATTATCTGTGACAGTTTTCCTTGGTTAACTTTTTTTCTTACTTATAAAATTATTCACAAATAAATAAATAAAATAATTTTGCGCTAAAATCGACCGTTTCTAGCATCTGTTTGTAACACGATATTATGCATATTATACCTAAATTCATGGTTTTACAAGGCACAATAAGGACGGGTTGTTTGAAAAATGTTTGAAAAAACTTTTCATTAAATTTTTAAAGTTGATTTTAACGTTGTGTGTAAATTCTATTCAAGTTCTGTTATTATATCAGTATAGGTCAGTTACTTCATAAACACTGAAATAATCACAGAAATTGAATACAACTTACACAATTTGTGAAAATTAGCTTAAAAAAATTGATGAATTGTTCAAAATTTTTTTTAAAATCCACTCTTGAATATACACATTTTTGGCTAAAGCGTATGAAATAAATTCAGAAAATATCCAATAATGCGTGAGTAATGAATGGATGTTCTGTTGTTTGCCAATCATTTTCACTGGCCAGTTTGTTTAGGCCAAACTACACGATGAATTGGCAACGAACCCCTGACTCCATAACAGCGAGCCAGTGTTTTATGAGCCGGTACAACAATACCTAGCTACGTGGGTAGAGGTGGCCGCCACGTCCGGACACCAAAATAGCCCGCGTCAGTCGGACTTTGGGATTTACGAGGCAATGGACAGGAACTGAATGGGGTTGGTTTTAAAATGGAAGTTATTTTCAACTAAATACTTAAAAAAAATAAAAGTGTTAAATAACCCTTTTGTTTAACTTGTTTTATTTAATAACTTATTGCATTACCCTCAAAAACTTACATGGACATTTACGTTTTAAGATTTTCACGGCCAAAAGTATTTTCGTTATTTGTTTTTGGGATGTTATGCCGTATTGCTCCTTCTTAAGCCAACGTTTCGGACAGCGTTGCAGTGATCCACATACTCGACACATACTGCCGGATCTTCCCTGATGATGGACACTGCAACGCTGTCCGAAACGTTGGCTAAAGAAGGAGGTACTTTTGGCAACTGTCAAAAGCGAAAAAATTTATTTTACGTTTTCAAATGAGTACAAAGGTCTTTATTTATTTGAAAACTATTTTGAATTGTGTTTTTTCATGTTGGGTATACATTCAGATTTGTGTAGAAATAATAAAATCAGTTTACATTTGTGTGATTATATTTTTTGTTAATTATTTCCAAAATGAGAAAAATTTTAATCTTTTTTTTAGTTAGTTAGCTATTCTGAAAAAACCTCTTATGATATTATCTTGTAATATACATGAATTATAAGATATATTATCTGGTAAACCGAAAACAATCACAAAAAAAAACAATTCCTTTGTTTTCTATTGACATTTGACCAGAAATCACTAGGTAATTTCTGTGCGGTTTTTCAAAATACCACCCGACATTCTTCAGATTGATACTTGCATAGCCTTGTGGACTAAGGACCGTAGTTTCTGTTTACTAACTAATTTTGTTTTTTTGTTGTAATAGAAATAAAGAGAAGACAGACATTTTGAAGGCATGCCTGCTCTCTGCTCAAGATGAGGTATCGGCGCTACTAGATGAGAAAACCACCCTACTGGAGACTGTGCGCTCATTACAGGTATTTACCAATCACCATATATAGCAGCTGTAACCCTTTTGTACTGAAGATGAAAATCTGCTTCAGACGAATCTTAGTTTGAAGTCACTTTTTAGATTAATCTTACAAAACACGGCATAATACCTGAAAAACAAATAACCAAAATTACATGGACATTATTTATTTATTTTATGTTAAACGCATATTTGTAACACTTGGGTAACCCTAAGTGACCAGCTCAGGTATGGGGGCTCCATCGAAGCCAGAGTAAAGTTAGCCTCCCAAAAACTGGGCGTACTGTACAGGGCCCGCAGATACTTTAATAGTACACAACTGCTAACCCTGTACAAATCGCAAGTGCGCCCCACGGTTGAATTTGGCAGCCACCTCTGGTCTGGAGCTCCAAAATACCTGAAAAATACCCTCGACTCTGTGCAGAAACGGGCGGTCCGTTTGATAGATTCTCCCATCTTAACAGACGGATTGCAATCTTTAGAGCACAGGCGTCGGGTGGGAATGCTATCCTTGTTCTACCGGTATTACAATGGAAGATGCTCCGAGGAACTAGCATCATTGATCCCTTCGGCACCGGTGCATAGTCGGGAAACACGCCAAACGCGTGCCCAACATTTGTACACAGTTGACATTTGTCACATGAGAACGGGTCGTTTCTTCGACTCGTTCTTATGTTCAACAGCTCGGCTGTGGAATGATTTGCCGGCCTCTGTGTTTCCTCCTTCCTACAACATGGGTCTCTTCAAGACCAATGTTCATTCCTTCCTCTCCTCAAAAAGACCCTCCAAACAGCATCCCAGATGACATAGGCCCTGAGGGAAATTATTTTCCTCAGGGCCTCCTGTGTGGAGTTAATGTAAAAAAAAAAAAAAAAAAATATTTTTGTACATAGATCCACACAGTATTCCCAAAGGAAAACAATTTCACTCCCTATGTCATCATGGGGATGGCATGTGGAGGGTATTTTTAGATAAAGTGGGAGGGATGGATTCATACGTCCGTCATTCCTGCGAACACTGATCCCCAGATTTTTACCCACCCCGCACTCATTTTTCTTTCCAGAACTTCCTCTCCTTCTTTTTCATAAAAATACCCTCCACACAGCATCCCTAAAATGACTTAGGCCCAGGGGGACTTTTTTCTAGGTTACAAACCAGTGCTTTTTGTTGCTTTTTGTTGCTTTTTGTTGCTTTTTGTTACATTGTGATAACTTTAAAAGGTAGCAACCAAACCATTGGAAAAAATGTCGAAGATCCTGGGTTCGAGTCCCAGTTGCAACCGTTACCTTTTTAATTTTCTGTGTCTTAATCTTTTTTATATTTTCGTTTATATTTATTAGCATTATCTTCTTCTTTAATGAAATATTATACCATTTCGAAAACATCAATAAATAATCTTTTTTATAATTAGTTAGATTAATGCGGTTCATTTTTTAACACAATGAGGTGTCGAAGTCAAGTAATTTAAAATTAAAAAAACTTATGTATCTTTTAAAAATGTTTTTATTTTTGAAAGATATTCAGACTGCAATCAAAATCAGGGCTTTTCAGAGTTGCATAATAAAAATAGAATATAAGAATATGGAATTTTGTAAGTGAGGCTCTCGAAAAACTAAGTCAATTTCCACAAAATTCATAAAAGTGCTAATGTTGTAGAAAAAAATTACATTTTACTAAAGTCATATTACAACATTATGTGTACAATATTTTTTCCACTAATTCTGAATATTATTATGAAAAAAAAAAAACAACAAAATGTATGGTGATTGGATACAAGAAGACATCCAGTGAAAGCAAAATAAAAATTGATGGTGAAATTATTGAAAATGTTACTGAAATGAAATACTTAGGAGTTATATTAGATTCCATACTAACCTTTAACAAATATGTATGTTGAATATACCCTAAAGAAAATTGGGATAAAGATATCGTTTTTGGGAAGAATTCGGCAAAAACTTTCCAGAAAAACTTGAATCACTATTGACAACTCAATTATTACCCCAAAAGGACAAAGCGAATACGCAGAATAGTTTACTGTACAAAGGGATGAAGTTTTATACCACGCTACCAGAAACTTTAAAGTCGCACCAATGAGGTATAAAAATACAAATAAAAATATGATTATGCAGACCAATAAACACTGATTCTGAATATATACGTTTTACTTAATAACATTAAAGGCAGAGTTTTAAAAAAATATATTAAAACGTCCATTTATAATCGGGTCATAGAAACACGCCGTCAAGTTGGTATTATTGAAATGTTTAGTGGTGACGTCACTGAACACCGTAAAGTTAATGAATGGGAATGTACGTATGACACAAGTCATCGTATTAACAACGTTTCATCTTATTCGTTTATTTACATACGGTTTATAGAGATTTAGTTGTTGTGTTTATTGAAACATTATCTAGGCCTAAGTAATTCAATTTCAAAAACAAAGATATCTCTTATTAGTTTATCTCTATTATTGAAAATATTCAAAAACTACTGCAAAAAAAATAGTAATGCTACTCTAGGGATAATACTTCGAACTCTGAATTTCAAAATGGCGCCAGTTGAACAGCTGATTGCCCGATCTTATAGTAACTTTTCGGGAGTGATGACGTCACACGATTCACTACATATACGGTGGTTTTCGGGGGATCTTGAAAAATTAAAACTTTGACAATTATTTTAACTATTAAAACTAACTCTAAAAATAAAAATAAATATGCAGTTATTTAAGTTAGAAGGTCATTAATCATAAAAAAAATATTAAAAATTGGACTGGAGTTTCTTATTGGAAAGTTTAAGATATATTCACATCAAACTGGAAAAAATATGGTATGCATCATGTAATGTTGTAATTAATTACAAATTTGTAAACTTTAATATAGAACTTACGAAAATAAATAAAATTATTTTCTTCTTTTTAGCACTATTGTATTCCGTTAAAAATACAAAATGCTTTAACAAACCCAACTTCACAAATACATCCGATCCCACAAACCTGCACAATCCACAGTAAATCTCCAGCGGTTTGGACGAGTTGCCCCCGCTCACCGCTCCCGCGCATCGGGGCGCTGCTGTGCTTTGCACGGGCACGGGGTAGGTGTCGAACCCGGGACCGTAAATTACCCAACTTAAGCACCACCAGCGGGCCATTAGCCACTATCGGAAAACTTTTGTTTTAGAATTTAGAAGCAGATTGTTTAAGCATGTGAGGCAGTATTTTTTGTTAACTTTTTTTAATGGGAATACCGTACAGGTAGGTGTCCCTTCTTCTCGAAGTTATGATCAGCGGGACTATGGTAGCCCAAATCGGGAAAGATACGTTACATGTTTTTGGCTTTGTTTTGTGGAGTCATGGGAATCAGGGTCAGATGACGTCATACTGTTGACAATCTATTCGTAATGGTGTCCCGGTGTAAATATCCCAGGGGTCCTAGCATGATCGATCGATTAGGATTGATAGGATAACTTTCGGTAACTTCTCATCGTTCCCAAGGACAACAGATAGCGAACGTAAAAATGCAGATCGCGAACGTAAAAACAACATTTGAAGTCGAATATATTAACAACACGTAGTCATTGTGAACTATTACTTATTCATTAGCGATCTGCAGCCATGCTAGGGAACGAAGAGAAGTTACCGAGAGTGTTATCCTATCAACCCTTATCGATTGACCATTCTAGCACCCCAGATGGGATGAGATCAGAGGTGTTTATGTATTTTTATTATCTATTTATTTATTGCATCATTGTAAAAAAATATGGGTTGCATTTATACATAATACGTATTTTATAAAATATTATATTTAAGGACATCATTTATCATGATCACCTTATAACAAAAGAGGAGCTCTTGTGCCTGGTAAGGGAACCTTCTAACATATTTTGCAAAAAATATTACGGCTACCAAGCGCTAAGGCTCTCGACTCGCAATTCCGTGGTCGCGGGTTCAAATTCCGGCGTGCGCAAGTAAATTTTATTTTATAATTTTGTTTTTTCACATTTATTAATTTAAAATAATATGTAGTATATTTGCGGCAAGTTCCAGAGTGGAAGATGCTGTCGGTATTGCCCTGGTGTACTAAGTAATATTCACAATTGAAACGTTGCTTGAAATGGCTTTAATCGTGTTTGCTGACCAGATCTGAATTGCAGGTACTCCCCACCTTCCTCTTCCCCATCTCCTTTCCACCAACTTCAGCTTTACAACATACCCCGATTGGGGATGCCATAGTCTTACTCGATTCGTACACCTATTTCATACATCTCCCTCACACGTATAAAGAAAACGCGAGAAAATGAAACGCAAAGATAAAGTAGTATACTGGAGGAAACAGTCACACGTATTTTGTGTGTCTCACCATTATTTAATGTGTAAAAAAGAGCTGCAGCATTATAGCGATAAGGAACGTACGTGTATTCCATTTTTTTGCCGTCACGGTACCGTAACCGTGAATCGTCACGGTAATTATAATTATAAAAGCGCCCATTCTACCTCTAGCTACTTTGAGAATTTTATTTTTGTAGCGACATGAGTTGCTGAAAGCCATGTGGTATGTGTTATTTTGCTCGCCATAATTCTTATTTTGTGATGTGCAGTTTGGACAAACCGGTGTTTCTTTCGTTGCAGTGCACTTAGCGTAAATGTGATTAGTGTGTTCACCCATACTATGGGGGCATATCGAAGGGTAGTGGGATATAGACATCTGGAGGCTATATGCACGAATTTACAGTGGTGTCATTGGGTTAATGGATCACAGTCCTCTGTTTTAACATTTGGTAATGAATGTTTAGCTTTCTTAAGAGGGCATTACCAGAGAAAACCAGAAATATGTCATCTTCAAATCAGATTTTAGACGTATTGACTCTTTTCCACAAAAAATTAAAAATGGATTTCGAAAGATTGTTCTTTTATCTAGCATTCGCATATAATAAATTTTGAGAAAAAAAATTTTTTTTTAGTATAATAAGGTTATTCCATAGGTCGTTAGCAGATTTGTTAAATTTTCAAAAAAGATTTTGTATTATACCACACCAATTTAAAATAATGTAATCATGCAGTAAAATAAATCAATACATTGTCTAGCAAACGCATGTTTTAGAATTTTAATTTTAGTTTCAATAAAATCATAAAAAAATATGTACGTACATGTGTTTCTTGACGAAAATTGGTCCATTTGTGTATTTATTTGCGCAGTTACAAACTAATATATTTCAGATTTTTTTAACATTCTTATTAAATTTAGACATTATTGAAAATACTTATAATCAAAAAATAATTACAAAAAGTACATTATTTTAATAGTTTTATCATCACGCCTTTCAGCATTTTTGGATGAAGGTATAAATTAAAGCTAATTTGGATTGAAATAAATTCGATATTGAGTTATAATTTTAAAAAGCTGGTACGGAGAATACTTAATCTTTCACATTGTAACCGCCCTGCACGATCGTAAGAACAACTTTCGAGGAAATGTCGATTTTCGTCCGCTGGCTGGTTAAACACTCTTAATGCTAAATTTTTGTTCGCTTTATATCGCTAGTTTCTACAACGTAGTTTGAGAATGTGTACTGCTTTTCATTATTTTTTTGTGCAGATTCACTATGTTTTCATCTTCTTGATCCGGTGGGTGAATCATGTTGATTTTCCGTG
The DNA here is from genome assembly GCA_929108145.2 of Limnephilus rhombicus. NCBI lineage: Eukaryota > Metazoa > Arthropoda > Insecta > Trichoptera > Limnephilidae > Limnephilus > Limnephilus rhombicus. The sequence continues at coordinate 10,803,494 of OV815296.1, forward strand.
GGAGTCTATATTTTATTTCAGTGATGAAATATCTTTTATTTTCTTAATTTTTTGATAAGATGTCTTAGATCCCTTCATTCTGAGTGATTACCCCGCAGATTATTCCTCTTTCGGTAGGTTTGATTTTTAATGTAATATAACGTAACCTTATTTGTCGACGTGCATGTCAACAGATCATGTCAAAAGATGACACGACAACTAAAGTCAGAGCAATCAACTTCGATCTCAAGATAGTGGGGCACTGAAGGCCGGGGATTCAAATCAGATGCTTAAATAAAAGGGTGGTTATTTGTGATAGATAGTAAATCAATATTTAATACTCAAAAGACACCAAAGATAATCAGAAGAAGTTGGAAGTTGGTTTATAAGTAAACATAAATACCTGGTAATTAAAATAACCAGTACCTACTGGCGAAATAGATATGTTGCAAAAATATTTAATTAAAAAACAATTATTATAAGCAATAATTATCAGCCTGAAACACTCATTAACATTGAAAAATCTTCCGAGAAAAGATACTTGCCGCCAACGGGACTTGAACCCGTGTCCTTCTGATTGCCGGTCAGCTGCTCTTGACCACTGAGCTATAGGGGCTTATCAAATACCCGCCAAATAATTCAATATATACTAGTGTTTCATTCAACAATTACTGCTTGTTATATTTTTTCCACCTGAAAACAACCAACTTTATTTTTGCGAGAGAGACATTGTAAGTGTTAAATCCCTCGCTAGGTGGCGTCGAGACAAATTATGACTACATTTATTGGGGAAATACTTAAACTTGTCAAATATTAATTATTATTTATAATAATTAATATTTAATTATGTTTAATATTTGTTTTTATTTTTACTTCTAAGTCATAGTCATAGCATAGTTTTTTTTTATTTCTTCCGTTTGCGCGGGCAACCTGTTTTGACATGAAATGAAGATTTGTTCGTTATTCGTTTTCGAAAAACCATCTATTCCCAATTTTTTTTTTATTCTTCATTTTAAGCACCCGCTAAACTGCCAAAGCAGTTTGTTAGCAGAACAATTTAACAATATTAATATAACATTAAATCACAAATATAACAAGAAACCACAATACACAAAATAGATACAAAAGATTAACTTTTAAATAGCTACAATACAAAGGCATAAAATATACAGATAGACAGATATAACACAGGCAAATTACTCTTAGTCATATTTATACATAAGATTACAAACAATATCAGTATAAAAAGTTTTGATCCATTAGCCATTTTTTAATTTATTTTTTTTTAAATCGGTGGTGCAATTTGATTCGATTTTTATGTTCACTGGCATCTTATTTAATATGATAGGGACAAGATAAGTGAATGTCCGTTGTCCGTATTTATTTATATTTTTTTTTATAATGTAGATTGATAATTTGTTCTTGGTATCGAAGTTCTTCAATTTACGACAACTTTTATATCAAATTAAAATTTGTTACAGGTTCGTTTTGGCTTTTGAGTCTTTCACTGTTGTTATTTGTAAAATTCCGATTGTTCAATGATCGCGTAGTTAATGTGTTGTAGAGCAAATTGTCGCCCGACCAGCGCTTGTCAATTTTTGCAATTTTGCAACAATAACTTATTAGGCTTGGTGCACACATCAGATTTTCCCACCCGTTTGTCTGATCAGACAACCAGAAGGCCTTCGCGCCGTACATTTATTATGGATTAATCGGATTCTAAAACAGGATCGGTAATGAAAATAGGCCACGCCTTTCCGCGCCGGCCGTCCAATCCGGTCCGACAACGGGCGTGGCCCTAGTATTATAACCAATCCGGTTTTCTAATCGATTTTTGTCTGATCAGACAATCGGATGGAAAAACCTGAAGTGTGCGGCCAGCCTTACGCTGTGCGCAGCGTGCGCGAATGTTCACTTTGAATTGAAACTGATGTACAGTTTTTTAATCAATTTAGGTAGGCAGAGAGAAATGATCGCCAAACAGCACGGTCTTTGCACAAACTTCTTGCCTCAATCATATTCATACATCATCTTAAACACACTTTTCTGTTTTTCTGACTCTTGACAAGGCCCGACATAAGTATCTGGTACACCTTACCATATCTTTCCCTGGCATGCACAACTTCTTCTATCATTCATATTCGTCACATATCCTCCTCACACTCCTTTCTTTCCACTCTATGAGACCACACCATCTAAGCATCCCTTTCTTAATATTACTAATTATGTTTACATCAGCCTTGCATTATTTGCGCATCTCCATAATGTCACACGTTCATATAAGGTTTTATCACATGGGCCTCAGAAATCTCATTTATACAGCAATCAGCCTACTTTCATTCCTCCTCTGCATCTTCAGGCCTCGACCGTATTACTTCAGAGGGTCAAAATATTTCCGCTTTACAATAAAATCCAAATAAATGGATTATTTCTGAATGTGTCCGAAAATTAAAAACTGTTTTTGAAAGGTGATAAAATACGCATTCAAATTTTATAAATCGAAATACACAAACATAACTTTTCAAATATAAAAATTTTGCACCCAAACATAAAAAGTTTTAAAAAATGGTTCACCTTATGTTTTTTTCTAACTTAAATTACTGATAACACACCCGGCACTAAGGAAAATAATTGCCTTCAAGGCCTACGCCATCTTTGGGTATGTTGTGGGGAGGGTCTTTTTAGGGAAGAAAGGAGAGAAAGTTAGGGGAAGGAAAAGGGTATTAGGGGTGGGTATGAATCTAGGGGTCACTATGTCCAGGAGTGACGGACGTATGAATCCATCCCTTTCAATGTGGTGCATTGTGATGTTCCGAGAGAGTACGGCTGGAGAAGTCAAAGGAACTGTCTCAACCATTCTCTCCCGATTCGGCCTGCGATGCAGCTGGTGGGCAGACGCATCCGCCGCCAAGACTCGGAAAAAACTCACCCCATGAACCCGGGCACCCCTGTTAAGCCTTGGAATGGTGAAAAATTTTCGTAAAGTCGGAAATATTTTCATTTTTCTGCGATTGACAGCGATCCAAAATAGGACCACATTTTTTTACCAAAGTTAATTATTTCATAATATATATTTTTTAAATCCTACGAATATGTAATAATCGACCAAAGATAGGTGAATTCATTGGCTTTATAGAACTTTAATCAGTTTGAATGTCTGGATATTAAAATTCGGAGGTATGCTTTTTTAATGTGGGCGGAAAATATTCAAATAAATATTAAAATAGTCGCTCGAGTGGCTGGGTTAATTTTTAACAAAAGCTTAAATTTTGATTACAGAAGCGAACGTATCCGAAGAGATTACATTGTTTTATGTAGAAGCGTTCGTGTTTTAATGCGGGGCTTGTAAACAAACGTTGATTCTAAGAATCCATTAAAACCGTGTGTCGTCCTGTTTCGTTTGATCCGGGGTCCATTTCTGCCTCTAATCCAAATATTTACTCTCCTTTGACGAGGAGTTCCAGTCGTTCAGTGAATGTGCGCCTTCACGAATATTTACTCCAAATAATAATATTAGATTTGTTGCTCGTTCCTTTGATGGAGGAGATTAATGTGCGGATAGGTTATTAGGGGTTATTTATGGCCTTTATAACTGGAGCGATCGTGGACTCAAATTGGTAGAACTTAGAATGTGGTCGAAGTAGAAGAAATTCTTGAAATACCGCGCTGGTCCATTAAATAATTTTTGATTCCAAACTTCATTTCGGTGCGCACATTGAAAACATTGTGAATAAAGCTAACTGCATGCTAGGCTTTGTTATCAGAAATAGCCGTGTATTTCAAAAACCTGAAACCTACCTTCTGTTTTACTATACGCTGGTCCGTTCTCAACCTGAATACTGCACCTCCATATGGACTCCACTTTACGGTATCTATAAAGAAAATATTGAAAGTGTCCAAAAGAAATTTCTGCTTTGCCTCAATTACAGAATGAGCGCACCTAAACGGGGACACACAAATATGCTCTTGAAATATAACGTCTCCACTCTATCTAACCGGCGAACATACCTTGACCTAATGACCCTGTATAAAATCTGCAACAACGATATCGACTGTCCTGACTTACTCAAACTAATTAATTTTAAAATACCACCCAGAACAACTAGGCTTAACGACTTATTCCACACTAACCGGACACGTAGAAATGCTGCTGTCAGGGATCCAATCAGAAGAAGAATGTGCGAATTGTTTAATAAAAACCACAACTTTCAATTTTCGATTCATTATTTATTATGACTTATTTTTAAACATGCATAAAAAATGTATTTGAAAATCTTTATTTATCAAGTCAATCAGTGAGAAGTAGTTGGGGTGCAGGCGAATTCTCAAGTTATTGTTCATAATATTGTTTTGTTAATTATTGTCTGTATCTGTGTTTTCTCCTTAAATAAAATAAAAATAAGAGACATTTAAGTACGACTGTTAGAGGGAGCACGCTAATATTAAAAACGATAATAATTAAGTGAAAATGTTTATTAAAATACGACTAGTTTAAAATAGAGCAAAAATCACGTGGGAAATGTCTAAGTAGCATTTAATGAAAAGCTTTGAATTTTTTCATACATAAAATAACAGAAAAAACCGGTTCATAATAATTTTCGGAAGATATTTTGCGATTTTTTTCTATCGAGGGAATTTCATAAAATTACCGTTTCGACGTGGCTTATGTATAGATATTATCTTCCAGAATATATACTTTTAAGAATTTAAAAACTTAGTGTGTTCAGGGAATGTATGCTATCAATAAATAAAAGTATGATTACCTTTATTCAAATCTATCATATGTTTTCTTAAAAACAAATTCGAACATTCGTATGGGAAATCGAAGAAAGATTTAATTTGTTTATTTATCTGTTACATGAACCAATGCGTTTATTATTTTTCTTTATAGCTTTATTATATTATCATTTTAATTTTTTATACTTTGTAGGTATTCTCAGTAGCTTTTTACTATTAATACTATATTTAACTGCTTTATTGCTTTTATAATTTGTACTTGACTGTGAATCTAACAATTACAAATGTAATTGGCACTAGTGCTCTCATTCATTTAGTATTAGTTCTACAAATAACAGCAAGTACCTACATAATGTGAATAAACCAGGCAATTTGACGCTCCTAAAACGGGAAATCTCCTAGTTGGACAGCCAAAGGTTTCTTATAATCCATTTTTTTTTTACATGAGCTCCACACAGGAGGCCTTGAAGAAAATAATTTCCCTCAGGGCCTATATCATCTTTGGGGACGCTATGTGGAGTGTTTTTTTAAAGGAAAGGAAGGAGGGGAGAGTTCTGGGAGGGAAGAGGGTTTAAGGGGTGGGTATGAATCTGGGGTTCATTGTGTCCTGGTCTTCCGCCTCCAAGACCTAGACTAACTTCACCCCATTAACCCGGGCACCCCTGCTAAATCACCAAACGTAGCGAACCACTTGGGGTGACCTATGGCAGAGGTGTTGGTTATCCAATAAAGGTTCCCGGAGCGGCGGTACCCATGCCCGCCTCCCGAATCGCTATGCCCACTCAACCACTGACCGGTCAGTGGGTGAGTGGGCATAGCGCTTGGGTCCCACCCGGGCGTCGCGTGTTCGATTCCTCAACACAAGCAACATTTTCGGCTTTCTGTGGTGGTAGTAGGAGATTTTCAAACAATGTTGGGTTATTTGTAACCCGGGAATGTTTGTCTTTCTTTTTATAAAAAAAGAGTATTTTTGTTCAAATAAATAAATAAATTGGTAGAAATTCGGGGTGCCCTTCTAAGCCATGCAAAATCACGTGATTTTGGTTTTAATAAATATTTTAGATGCTTTAATTAAATGCTGCGAGTCGAACATATATTTGTCTTTGAAATAATCATGTATTATTATTAATCGTCTTTGTTATCAGAAATAGCCGTGTATTTCAAAAACCTGAAACCTACCTTCTGCTTTACTATACGCTGGTCCGTTCTCAACCTGAATACTGCACCTCCATATGGACTCCACTTTACGGTATCTATAAAGAAAACATTGAAAGTGTCCAAAAGAAATTTCTGCTTTGCCTCAATTACAGAATGAGCGCACCTAAACGGGGACACACAAATATGCTCTTGAAATATAACGTCTCCACTCTATCTAACCGGCGAACATACCTTGACCTAATGACCCTGTATGACAATATTTTAGATGCTTTAATTAAATGCTGCGAGTCGAACACATATTTGTCTTTGAAATAATCATGTATTATTATTAATCGTCTTTTTATAAACCCAGAAAAGAATTAAGTATGAGGCCTATAAAAACTGCTGTTCAAAATATCCTACCTACGAACCCCTTTACGGTAATGGTTTTATTGTATAACGTGGAAAATTACATGATTTAGAGTACGATCATAAATTACATGTATTAGAATATGACATAACATATATATCATTTAGATATTTGTGCCTGAGGTTCGCAAAATCAAATAAAACGCGCTTTTTGACGATTTTTTTTTCGTGAATAAATCAAATCAGGCGGATGGAGATAAATTAGAAAAAATCGTACAAAATAAGTTTTTTTGTTATCGATGTAATGTAGTTTTCGTTCTCGATGTAATGTAGTTTTCGTTCTCGATGTAATGTAGTTTTCATTCTCGATGTAACGTAGTTTTCGTTCTCGATGTAACGTAGTTTTCGTTCTCGATGTAATGTAGTTTTCGTTCTCGATGTAACGAAGTTTTCGTTCTCGATGTAACGTAGTTTTCGTTCTCGATGTAATGTAGTTTTTGCTCTCGATGTAACGAAGTTTTCGTTCTCGATGTAACGTAGTTTTCGTTCTCGATGTAACGAAGTTTTCGTTCTCGATGTAACGAAGTTTTCGTTCTCGATGTAACGTAGTTTTCGTTCTCGATGTAATGTAGTTTTCGTTCTCGATGTAACGAAGTTTTCGTTCTCGATGTAACGTAGTTTTCGTTCTCGATGTAATGTAGTTTTCGTTCTCGATGTAACGTAGTTTTCGTTCTCGATGTAATGTAGTTTTCTTTCTCGATGTAACGTAGTTTTCATTCTCGATGTAATGTAGTTTTCGTTCTCGATGTAATGTAGTTTTCGTTCTCGATGTAACGAAGTTTTCGTTCTCGATGTAACGTAGTTTTCGTTCTCGATGTAATGTAGTTTTCGTTCTCGATGTAATGTAGTTTTCGTTCTTGATGTAATGTAGTTTTCGTTCTCGATCTAATGTAGTTTTCGTTCTCGATGTAATGTAGTTTTCGTTCTCGATGTAATGTAGTTTTCGTTCTTGATGTAATGTAGTTTTCGTTCTCGATCTAATGTAGTTTTCGTTCTCGATGTAATGTAGTTTTCGTTCTCGATGTAATGTAGTTTTCGTTCTCGATGTAATGTAGTTTCCCGCTTGTACTACGAATTTCCGTACGTCGCGTCGTGTTTAATTACTATAATTAGATTTCACCTTTTTAAATTTTTTAATTGCTACAGGAGGTAGATACTATTTAGTATGTACTTTAGTAGATACTATTTAGGAGGTAGATAAGTTTTTAAAGAAATATAAAAATTTTTGAAGAAAAAAGTGTAAAATGCTCCCCTCATCGAAATTGGAACAAAAGCTCCAACTCTTTCGATTCAAAAAAGAACAATTAAAGTTCTAAAATTAAAAATACAAAAGCATTAAGGGAAATAATTTCATCCTAAATTCTGGTAGAAGGGAAAGCGTGCCTTGGGTCGTTTGTATCAAGACCGGACGTCCGGTTTGGGCGGGAAGAGAGACAAAGCCTTCGGTAGGGTCCCACTTCCGGTTGGCGCCGAAACCGGAACCGGAAGAGCCTCTTCCGAAGATGGAGCGGAAACGGCGGTGGCTGCAGCCAATGAAACACCTTGGCTTAAGATAATGAAGTTAGTTTAGGGGTGATTGGTATTTTGAAAAGTCAAACCTATATAAGTTAGGTAACTTTGGGAATTAGAGCACAGTGGTAAAGGGCAATTGATAAGACAAAGGCGCCCTTTCATGAAGTGGTAAGCATACTCAATGTTGGACACAAAGGTCTCGGGTTCAATACCTGGCTAAATTTAAAACTCTCCAACTCTACGCATATTGTCTAAAGTCATGGTGTTTGAAAGAGAGAGAGTACGAAAACAGTGTGCAATATAGTTGTGAATGATGAATACTTGGAGCAGGTGGTTGAGTTTGTGTATCTGGGTAATATGTTTAGGAGAGATGGGAAGGCTGATAGAGATATTGAAAGAAGGTAAATGCAGGTAACTCCATTAATGGAGGACTGAATTAAAAAAAAACTGCCAAAAAAAGCGAAGCTAGCAATCCACAATGGAGTGCTGGAACCTACACTGATGTACGGCAGTGAGGCGTGGAACTGGTAGAGTAAGAATGAAAGTAGAATGAATGCTGTTGAAATGAGGTCCCTAAAACCATATATGATAGTGTGAGAAATGTGGAGATCCGCAAAAAATGCAAGGCTGATGTAAGCGTAATGAGTAAGATTAAAAAAGGGACCCTTAGATGGTTTGGGCATGTAATGGCGAATTAACGAAGAAAGTAGTGTAAGAAGAATATATGACGCAAATGTTAATGGTAGAAGAAGTTGGGGACGCCTGGGGAAGACATGTCACGATGAAGTAAATCAGATATTTGAGGTCGGGTTGTGTCAAAAGTCAGAATAATAGAAGAGTGTGTATGAATGTGAGTGGGGCAAAGAGTGTGTGCCAAGACCGAGTTGTTTGGCGGTCTGTCCTCTCTGCCTACCCCTGCTATGTTAGTTAACTTTAGTCCTGATTTTTTTTATGTGAAAACCGCACAAAAATCCCAGCTGTTTTCAACTTGAGGTGGGTCGATCGATCATTTTGCACGACCCACTGGAAAAGTGATCAGGCCGAGAGTATCCGCTCTTTGATCGGGTCTTTCACACATAACATTTGGGAGGCGGGTTTGGGTACTGCCGACCAGGGAACCATTTATTGGATAACCAACACCTCCGCCAAAGGTCACTCCAAGTGGCAAGCTGAGTTTGGTGAAGGGTGCCCGGGTTCATGGAATGGAGCTTTGTCCAGGTCTTGGCGGCGGATGCGACACTTACTATGTGGCGGGCCAAATCGGGAGAGACTGGTTGAGGGAGACGATTTGGCCTCTCCAACTCTCTCTCCAACTCTCTCTCTCTCCATCTTGTCAACTCTCTCAACTTGTCACCTTGCACAGAGGGAGGGATGGAATATTAAGTCCGTCGCTCCTGAACATTCTGACTCCCAAATTCCTACCCACCCCTCATACTTTTTTCCTTCCCAGAACTTCCTCTCCTTCCAAAGACCCTCCACACAGCATCCCCAAAGATGAGGGAAATTATTTTACTCATTGCCTCCTGTGTGAAGCTAATGCAAAAAAAATATTTATCTCGCCATTCTGTTTTTACCATTAAAAATAAAATATATAATAAAAATATAATAGAAAAATGAGACTTCAAAAAACATCCAATGGTTTTCTAATTGAGGTATATTTATAATGTTATTTTTTTTTCACATTAACTCCACACAGGAGGAAAAAAAAAAATTTCTCTCACGGCCTATGCCATTTTTTAAGATGCTGTGCGGAGGGTCTTTTTGAGGACAGGAAGAAGTAAACATGGGTCTTGCAGAGATCCATGTTGTAGGACGGAGGAAACACAGAGGCCGGCAAATCATTCCACAGTCAAGGTTGTAGAAAGGACCCGTTCTCATGTGGCTAATGTCAACCGTGTACATAACTATCAAAGGTAAAAAAATATGAGATGAATTCATGAAGGCTTTACTCATCAGTGGTCTGGAATGAAAAATAATCACGATAAAGACGATTTAAAAAAAATGAGAGCAGCCACTTCACAATATAGTTCTCCATTATTATTAATTAAATATCTATGAAACCGTAAATTGTTTTTCACCAAATTATCAACTAATGTATTTCCAGTAGAAACATCATACTAAATTCTAGACAGCATCGTATAATCCAATTTAATTCTTCCGTGACCGGGGCGATTCTAGCAGTACCTATCGAATGCAATACAGAGGGGTCACTTTGACGACCGAATACTCCGCTAATTAAGAAATTACCCCAGAGTAGAAATACAGAGTAACTGAGTTATGTTGGGGATGTTCCCAATATGTACGTATCTACCAAAAGTGAGTATGTGTTAGGTATAAAATATACACACGGGGTAGGCAGTATGAAGTTTATTAACACAAGGGTGGGTTATTCAAGGTGTGGGAAATGCTACGAATGCTGTTAAATTATTCTAAACAAGATAAAAGTGTGGTTAATGATGCAAAAATAGGACTTTTCTTGGTTCCACGAAACTCGGTGTTGAAAATAAATAGCTGTTAATCTAATAGTAATAGTAGAAAAACCTTTAATGTCTCACTAACATCGTCCAAGTAGTGCAGTTCTAACATCTGAAAAGTGGCGTAATTTCATTTTTCAGTTTCAAATTTCTACTTTTAGGCGAAGCCCTAAGACCAATTAGGTCGGTTTTTAGAAATATAGGTCTTATAGAAATCTTTGTGTCTCCCTTACTATAATGGTTAGAATTATGATATAAATCAGGGGTCACCGATCCGGACCGCCGACCTATTTTGTGCGGACCTTGTGTTAACAATACAAAATATTTTTTCATTAAGGATCTTAAATCGGAATTCGAAAACGGATTCAGATTTTAAGAAAATTGAGAATGACGTCGACATCCTCAATAACATTTACTCTCTGCATCCTGGGATGAATGGAGCTGCAAATATGTTCGAGAGTAATAAAGCTGCTCTTCGGATGGAAATGATCGATTTCGAAGAAAATACAGTTTTTTAAAATACCAAAAACTAGAAGTTTCTTGTCAAGAGTTTGGATAAAATTTGTTTGTGCTAATATTTATTAGAGATACCCAGAATTAAAAGAATTAGTCTTGAAACATCTCGCCTTGTTTGGGTCAACATATGTTTGTGAAGCAGCATTTTCTAATATGAACTTCATTAAAAATAAATTCCGGGGCAGACTTACCGATGAATATCTCCAAGATTCTATGACAATAGCCTGCACAAACCTTAGTCCAAACTTCGGACGGATAGTCCAAGTCATATTTAAAATGTACGCTTTCATGAATCAAACATTACGATAGCATTTTGAATTATAAAATTTGAGAGCGTACTTCATCACCTTTTAAAAACAGTTTTTAGTTTTCGAATGCGTTGAGAAATAATATTCCATTTATTTGGATTATATTGCAAAGCTGAAATATTTTGACTTTCTAAAACAGGCCCGAGGCCTGACTGGTTATACTAAATGACTATTTTAGATTAAGTGGGAATAACCAGACAAAACCGAAAATATATCATTTTTTAAATAAAATTCTAGACGTATTTACTTTTTTCCACAAAAAAGTATCGATCGATTTGATTTTTATCTACTCGTAATAAAGGTATACTTTGAATTTTGAATTTTGAGAAAAATTTTTGATTTTTAGTATAATAAGGTTACATCATAGGTAGTTGACAGAGTTTTTAAATTTTCAAACCAAATTTAGTATTATACAACACACATTTCAAATAATATTATCATGCAGTAAAATAAATCAATAAATTATCTAGGAAAGCTGCTTTCCTGAATTTAAATTTTAGTTCAACATCTTTAGAAAAAGATCCGCGCTCCGAAAGATGTTTTGTGATGAAAATACTCCAGTTTGTCTATTTACTTACGGTCTTCAAACTAACATATATCAGTTTTTTTATATTCTTATTTTGCATAGACCATATTGAAAAAATATAAATACTTATGATCAAAAAATAATTACAAAAAGTAAATAATTTTAATAGCTTAATCATCACACGTTTGAGCATTTTTGAATATATGTAGATATAAATCAAAGCAAAGTTTGATTGAAATAAAAACGATATTGGATTATTATTTAACAATGCTGGTATGGAGAATAATTAATCTTTTTTATCAACGAAACGGCGAGATCGTTAGTTAGTTTTTTAAAAAGAAAATATTTTTTTATTTAGGTATATAATTTTTTTAAATTTTGTTTATTTATTGCTTTGAATGGTTACATCATTTGTGGATTTTTCGACCACCATGCTAGGCTCATGCCCTTGTTATGATGGTCGATATGTTTAATTTAAAGCATGTTTACATTGGGTTTTTCGATGCCTGTCTCGCTGGGATATACCTGTGTCAGTGTTAGTTAGCTTAGGTTCAGGCGCCCACAATATAATATTAAACGCATCTTTCCACCCCTGATTAACATTAATAGCCGTTAATGTCTAAATCGTCAATTTTCGCACGGCCTCCCATTAGGGTGTCTGGCTGGTGTTAGGGTGGATTAGGGTGGGTCGGGAGGATCGAGTGGGGGTAGGCCGGCACCATCAATAACTACTCTATCGATCACTACAATGCGCCTGTTCGCTGGACTCGGCTGTGCGTTGTGCTTAGTTCTAACAGATTTGGGAAGGGATGCATTTTAGCTACGTATGTATTCAAATGTTTAGTAAAGTGTAAGTAATTGAATATGGGCAGATTTTGAAATTACGAATAAACTGAATTTGAATATTTAAAAAATAAGTGTTCGATCTTGGAAGGGATGCATTTTACCTATGTATTCAAATGTTTATTAAAGTATAATTAATTGAATATGGGCGGATTTAGAAATCTCGAATAAACTGCATTTGAATATTTAAAAAATAAGATTTCGATCTTGCAAGGGATGCATTTAACCTATGTATTCAAATGTTTAGTAAAGTGTAAGTAATTGAATATGGGCAGATTTAGAAATTTCGAATAATAAGTGTTCGATCTTGGAAGGGATGCATTTTACCTATGTATTCAAATGTTTAGTAAAGTGTAAGTAATTGAATATGGGCGGATTTAGAAATCTCGAATAAACTGCATTTGAATATTTAAAAAAATAAGTGTTCGATCTTGGGAGGGATGCATTTTACCTATGTATTCAAATGTTTAGTAAAGTGTAAGTAATTGAATATGGGCGGATTTAAAAATCTCGAATAAACTGCATTTGAATATTTAAAAAATAAGTGTTCCTTTTTTTTAATCTTGTTTTTACTGTGGACCATTTTTATAACCCCATTTTGTAAAGAATATTACCTTAGCAAATGCTGACACTGTACAAATCACAGGTGCGCCCCACTGTTGAATTTTGCAGCCACCTCTGGTCTGGAGCCCCAAAATATTTGATTCTGTTCAGAAACAGGCGGTATGTTTGAAAAATTCACATATCTTAAAACACGAATTGCAATATTTAGAAAACACGCAATAAGAGGAAACGCGATAAAGTGGCGGAGAAATTTGAATAATAGGTATTTTACAAAACTGTCACTGTCACTGTCGCTCTTACTCCCTCGAATACTGAGCGAAAAAGACAACTGCAGCTCAGGCTGATATCTAAATAAAATCACCAGAATCGTGGTTTTGTGTGCCCCATTTTTCTCCTCCAAAACCGGACCGATTTTTAATTTTTTTTTACTAACAGTATAAGAATAAAATAGACATGTCGTATAATATCGAACGTGAAATAATATTGTACGTATAAAGGCTTTCAAACCATCAATTTAAACGATTTTTATAAGATACTAACTGGTCCCGGCAAGCGTTGCTATGCCATTTAATAAAGAAATTGTTTCTCCCTGAGTGTCTCTTCCCATTCGTCCCGTTCCCCTTCCGCCTCCCCTTCTTCTCCTGTGTCCTCTTCCCCTCTCGCGTTCCCACTCCGTCAACCTCACCTTCCCTCTCCCCACTTCCCCCCCCCCTTCCCCCGTCCCGCGAACCCCCCTCCCGATTTCCCCTCCCCCCTCCCAGATCCCCCTCCTCCTCCTGCGTTCCCCTTCCACCTTTCCCGCCTTCCCTCTTCCCTTTCCCGCTCCATCGTCCCACCAACCCTCCTCCCGCGTTCCATATATTCAATCCCAGTACATTCAATTTTTAAACGGCCCGCGTGCCACCTTTTACAATTTTTTTTCAAATTTCCATTTTTCATGTATATTAAATTTAGTACCTAACATAGGTACCTATTTAAAATATCTAAAATTCTTGATTCGATTCAAGCTATTAGGGGAGTACCTACTTTAAATAAATTTATCACCTTAAAGTTTTTCAAAAATAGAATCCTGATTTAACATTTTGCAAAATGTCATTCTCAAACACGCGAACTGTCAAACGTGCGGGTTTTCGGAAATTATCCAATTTTCTGCCAAATTTTCTTAATTTTTCTCTCCGTAAGAACCATCCTCGTACTTCAAGGAATATTCTAAAAAAAGAATTAGCGAAATCAGTTCAGCTGATCTCGAGATTTGCGCTTAGCAACACATTAGCGATTCATTTTTATATTATAGATAAGAAGTAACTTATCGAAAAAGTCAAAACGTACCGACGCGCTAGTGGCCGCCATCTACGACTATATTTATTAAAAAACACTTGCAATAGTGTCAAAATTCAGATAGAAATTGTGGAATACGTTTGTATGGACAAAACTCCACCCAGTTTCCTCTTATGTGGGAATGCTGTCCTTGTTCTACCGGTAATTCTTTTTTTTTTTTTTTTAATAATAATAATAATAATAATTTTTATTTTAGTAATTTGTAAATTTAAGTTTACAAATTTCTAATTGATAATAATATTTCATATTCACTATATTTTTTCAAGTTTTATGTAGCTCCTACAATACATCTTGAACTTTCCAATTGGTTCAATAGAATATTCTCCAAAAAACCAGCGTAATTGATCCCTCCGACACCGTGGCATAGTCGGGAATCACGCTAAACGCGCGGCCAACATTTATATACGGTTGACATTTGTCACATGAGCACGGTCATTTCTACAACTCGTTCACATTTCTACAGCTCAGCTTCAAGCTTCAACCGATTTGCCGCCCACTGTAGGTCCCACCTCCGAGAACACAGATCACTTCAAGACACAACCTCTCCCCAGAAAAATTCTCCATTCAGCATCCCCAAAGATGACGTAGGCCCAGAGTGAAATTATTTTCCGTATGGCTTCCTGTGTGCAGTTAATGTATTTCAAATTATATGTGTTAAAATCTATTTAACACCTTTAATTTTATCTGTTCGCATATGTTTAATAATATAGTTTTATAGTTTGATTAATTTGGCAGTCTCGCATCGTAATTGTAACAAAAAAGTCAATACTAATAATCCACAAAATTTTCAAACATTGTTGACGCATTTTGACGGCTCTCGACTCGCAATCCCAAGGTCGCGAGAACGAAACCCGGCGGGCGCAAATTTTATTTAAATAATTTGTGTTATTTCACAATTAATTGGAATTTTCTGGTGTTTATAAAAATCCAATAGGTAGAGGCGTGCAATACATCATCATTCGATGAAAAAATTATCAATTGGTTGCACTCCCTTAATATTTACAGGATGGTATTATAACATTTGCGGTTATCATATTAATCATTTAAAATAGTATATAGTATATTTGTGGCACGTTCCCGAGTGAAAGACACTCTCAGTTTCGCCTTGGTGTGAGACCACCATTCAACTTTGCTTAAAATGGCTTTAACCAAGTTTGGTGTCCAGATTTGAATAGCCAGATATTTCCCTATTCCCACAATTCCCAATTCTTTTCCCTCTCACTACCTCCAGCCTCACAACACACCCCAATAGGGTTTTTTTTTTTTTTTTTTTCTGATGTTTGTTTAAACTGTAAATCTCCAGTCCAATTTTTTATATATTTTTTTTAATGAAATTATAACCTTCTAACTTAAATAACTTCATTTTTATTTTTATTTTTAGAGTTAGTTTTAATAGTTAAAATAATTGTCAAATTTTAATTTTTCAAGACCCCCTGAAAACCACCGTATGTATGGTGAATCGTGTGACGTCATCACTCCTGAAAAATTAGTATAGGATCGGGCAATCAGCTGATCTACTGCCGTCATTTTGAATTCCGTTGTTCGAAGTATTCTACCTAGAAATAGCATTACTATTTTTTTGTGCAGTAGTTTTTGAATATTTTCAATAATAGAGATAAACTAATAAGTGATACCTTTATTTTTGAAACATTATTAAGGCCTAAATAATGCTTCAATAAACACAACAACTAAATCTCTATAAACAGTATGTAAATAAACGAATAAATTAATACGATGACTTGTGTCATATCATACATTCCCATACAATGACTTTACGGTAAGGTCACACACGTCGAACAGTGACGTCACCTTGATGGCGTGTTTTTACGACCCGATTAAAAATGGACTTTTTAATAATTTTCAAAAAACTCTGCGTTTAATATTATTGAATAAAACTTATATATTCAGAATCAGCGTTTATTGGTCTATATTCTATATGAACATATTTTTTTAAAGTCAGAATATTTTTCACTGGAGTTCCTTATTAGGGATGCCATCGTCTCACTGGCTCCAAAAGATTGGAAGCAGTTGGCACTTTGTGGGGTATTCTCATAAAAAAGGTCCGCTTTGAGTAAATGTGTACATCTCACTTTATCAGTCTTTGTTTTAATTATTTATTTATTGTTCGAATAAACATTTACAGTAAAACTTTTTCATTCAGAATTTTCCTTTATTATTACCAACTGAATGTATATGATTGTATAATTCAGGACATAACATTTTTCACATAATACCTATTACATCGTGAATGAGATAATATTTCGGTTTCGCCATAATTATTCATAAATCGATTATAATGTGGACATAAATAATATCAGACAGCATCCCTATCTCTTGCTTGTTCACAGATTAGTGACTAGGCCTGGCAGGGTGGGGTGGTACATCGGAAGGAGAAATTGTGGAGGGGGAGAGGGGGTATTCCGGGCAATTAACGGATGCGGCGTGCGAAATGGATTCGCAACCCCCTTGCCCTTCCTCATCTCCATTCAACCCCTCGGATACGAGGGGTGCATGGTTTGTGGACACGCGTGGTATAACAATACATGGGGGTATCTACCTACCCCTAATGAAGCAATCACCACAAAGGGATGAATTTGTAGGAATTTTCGCTGTCATAACGAGTGAAGGGATATAATATTATTATAACCTTAAATTCTGCATTATTTTATGTAAAATATATATTTTTTAATTGAAGTAAGGGGAACAAGGTTTCTGAAATGTGGGAATCACTGAACAGAAAATTTCTAGAAATGTGATCTGTACCGATTAGAAAGAAAATATCAGACTGATGTCGTCAATTCAAATAAGAACCTTCAACTTTTATACAGACCAATGAACCTTAATAATATCAATTTTTTTATGAGAAAAACTATCTTTCTATAATTTTTTTAAGGTTATTCCCATCAATGTAATAATTTAAACGAAAATATGAAAGAGAACAAGACACAGAAAAATAAAAAAAAGAATGGTCGCAACTGGAACTCGAACCCAGACCTCTCGTCGTTTATCCGAGACGTTATCCAGGTTACAAACCAATTCTTAAAATGATTGTTTCCAATAAAAAGGGTACTCGAAGTTGCCCGTAATATGGAAAAAGAATTAGTTGAAGATAATATTGTTAATTCTAAAATTTGAAATATGAGATTGATAAATATGACAGTTTGACAGAGAGTGGCAATAGCGAAATTGGTTACAGCGCCGCAACCGGGCTCAAAAAGAAGAAGATGGAGAGATATGAAATAACTACTGTTAGAGGAGCGCGCTAACATTTAAAGCAACAAAATCGATGCGAAAATTGTGAAAATGTTTAATAAAACACGACTCAGATACGTTTTAAGATAACAACGACACTGCAACGATGTCCGAAACGTTGGCTAAAGAAGGAGGGAGCGCAACACGGCATAACACCCCAAAAACAAATAACGAGAAAAAAAAACACGACTCGTTTAAAATAGAACATGAAGGCCGGCGTACTCCAGCGGTAAGGCTCTTGACTAGCACTCCGAAGGTCGCGGGATCGAATCCCGGCGTGGCAAATAAATTTTATTTGAATAATTTGTGTTATTTCACAATTCATTTTCTTAAAATATTATATAGTATATTTGAGTGGAAGATACTCTCAGTATCGCCCTGGTGTAAAACCACCATTCAGAATTGAAACGTTGCTTGAAATGGCATTAGCCGTGTTTGGTGACCAGATCTGAATAGCCAGGTACTTCCCCACCTCCCTCTTCCCCATTTCCTTTCCTACCCCATTACCTACAGCCTCACAACATACCCCAATTGGGGATGCCATAGTCCTACTGGCTCCAGACGGGTGCAGTTGGGACTCTTGTGCGGTATTCATTTAAAAAAAAAGAACAAAAATCTCGCGGGGGTTGTCTTAAACAGCATTAAAAAAAACACTGTGAACTTTTTCATGCATATAACTTGTAAAATAACTGAAACAAACGTGTTTATAATAATTTTTGGAGCATACTTTGCGATTTTTTTCTATCGAGGGAATTTTATATAATTTGCGTTTCGGCGCGGGAATGCATAGATATTATCTTCAAGAATAACAAATATTTTTTTAAGAGCTTTAAAACTTAACGTATTTAAGATTTGTATGAAATCGGTAGAAATTCGGGTAGCGGTGGCTTAACGCGCACGTCCCCTGTTAGACGAGAGGTCTGGGTTCGCGTCCCAGTTGCGACCATTGTCTTTTTCTATTTTTATGTGTCCTGTTCTCTTTCATGTTTTCGTTTAGATTATTGTTGTTATCTTCTTCTTCAATGAATAATATATGTTAAACTCACTATAAAAAGATCAATTTCACTAGAAGTAAGGAAAGATTTACCTTAATTCGTAATATCCCCCCCCCACGCTACGTTCAGCCTCATAATAGATCCCAATTTGGAAAACCATGGCTCAATGGCTCCGGGTAGTTAGTTATTCACAATTTTTTTTTTTTTACATTAACTCCACACAGGAGGCCCTGAGGAAAATAATTTCCCTCAGGGCTTATGTCATCTGGGATGCTGTGTGGAGGGTCTTTTGAGGAGAGGAAGGAATGAACATTGGTCTTGAAGAGACCCATGTTGTAGGAAGGAGGAAACACAGAGGCCGGCAAATCATTCCACAGCCGAGCTGTTGAACACAAGAACGAGTCAAAGAAACGACCCGTTCTCATGTGACAAATGTCAACCGTGTACAAATGTTGGGCACGCGTTTGGCGTGTTTCCCGATTATGCACCGGTGCCGAAGGGATCAATGATGCTAGTTCCTCGGAGCATCTTCCATTGTAATACCGGTAGAACAAGGATAGCATTCCCACCCGACGCCTGTGCTCTAAAGATTGCAATCCGTCTGTTAAGATGGGAGAATCTATCAAACGGACCGCCCGTTTCTGCACAGAGTCGAGGGTATTTTTCAGGTATTTTGGAGCTCCAGACCAGAGGTGGCTGCCAAATTCAACCGTGGGGCGTACTTGTGATTTGTACAATGTTAGCAGTTGTGTACTATTAATGTGTTGAACTGGACAATGCAATCAGAATTGCTGGTAATCACGGGATATTAATACTTCCAATAAAAAAAAAATGAGTTAATAAATTTTATATCATTAAAGGTAGGTACTTACTTTATCGCTTCAATGATTTTTTTACACAATCAATTCCCATTTTGAAAATGTCACTTAAATTAAAAGCATCCGATTTCTAGGGGTTTATAAAAGTGCAAATAAATTAGAGTTATAAGCTCCATTTCATTATACAGAATTCTTCCCTTCTGTCACATTACTTCTTATAGGTTAATAAAGCTCGCATGGCACTACCTAATAAATATTATGTAACTTCTTTCCTCTTCCCTCTTGTCTCTTATCCTTGTCCCACAGTTCTAATACTTGTAAATATAACATAAAAAAGATTTTAGTTCACAGAAGGTAATTGGAGCAACGCGATTCTCATGTTTTTTTTCTGAAAATCTGATTATTCTAAGTGGATTTAGGCATTTACATCACTGGATAGATATTTCCTAGAAGGGTGATTGTTGTGAAGGCGAATGGTGACTCAACCAATATTGTAATTTGTTTTTTTTTTGTGAAAACTTCTTTAGCACCGTTGTGATTTCAAACTAGATAAACGAAGAAGCGACACTAAAGAGACAAACACATATATCTGTAGGATTTAGCCTGCGAGATAATGAGATAGGGATAGAGCAATTGGTCTCATCTTTGTGCGGTGCTTCGTATACTCCCCACTATTTTCCTCTTTAGTTTTCTGAAGGTTTCACTTCTACCGCGTGTGAATTTCACATTCTAGTTTTTTTTCATTGACCCCACATAGATGGCTCAAGAGGGAAAAAAATCCCTCAAGGCCTATGCCATATTTGGGGATGCTGTGCGGAAGGTCTTTTTTTTCTGAACCTATGTGAATGTGTTTGTAGTTTCAATATATCTCAACAGATATCAGTTAGTATAGGTTATATTTATATGTGGTTTAAATGTGTCTCAACAGGTCAGTTATTGTACTGTGTGAAATAGATAGCCCGTTTGGGTCTAAACTTCGACCAAGTATACCCCGTCAATGGATCTAAAACATTAATGGTTACGACGATATCCGATTGATAGCGAGCACGGCATTATGCGGCGGCTCGCTGTCAGATTAACACAGAGCATCTTTTAGAGCGGACGATAAGTCCAATTAGATAATCATTGTAAATACGAAGATAATAAACAGAACTCGTAATCTAGTCGAATCGAAGTATTATTGATACTCCCAATCATCAGATACTGTATTGTATCATCAGGTACAATATTGCATCATAAGGTACTGTATTGTATTCTTCAGGTACTGTTATATTGTATCATCACGTACTGTATTATATCATCAGGTACAATATTGCATCATCAGGTACTGTATTGTATTCATCAGGTACTGTTATATTGTATCATCACGTACTGTATTATATCATCAGGTACTATATTGCATCATCAGGTACTGTATTGTATTCATCAGGTACTGTTATATTGTATCATCACGTACTGTATTATATCATCAGGTAATATATTGCATCATCAGGTACTGTATTGTATTCATCAGGTACTGTTATATTGTATCATCACGTACTGTATTATATCATCAGGTACAATATTGCATCATCAGGTACTGTATTGTATTCATCAGGTACTGTTATATTGTATCATCACGTACTGTATTATATCATCAGGTACTATATTGCATCATCAGGTACTGTATTGTATTCATCAGGTACTGTTATATTATATCATCACGTACTGTATTATATCATCAGGTAATATATTGCATCATCAGGTACTGTATTGTATTCATCAGGTACTGTTATATTGCATCATCACGTACTGTATTATATCATCAGGTACTATATTGCATCATCAGGAACTGTATTGTATTCATCAGGTACTGTTATATTGTATCATCACGTACTGTATTATATCATCAGGTACTATATTGCATCATCAGTTACTGTATTGTATCATCAGGTACAATATTGCATCATCAGGTACTGTATTGTATCATCAGGTACTGTTATATTATATCATCACGTACTGTATTATATCATCAGGTACTATATCGTATTATCAGGTACTGTATTGTATCATCAGGTACTGTTATATTGTATCATCACGTACTGTATTATATCATCAGGTACTATATTGTATTATCAGGTACTGTATTGTATCATCAGGTACTGTTATATTGTATCATCACGTACTGTATTATATCATCAGGTACTATATTGTATTATCAGGTACTGTATTGTATCATCAGGTACTGTTATATTGTATCATCACGTACTGTATTATATCATCAGGTACTATATTGTATTATCAGGTACTGTATTGTATCATCAGGTACTGTTATATTGTATCATCACGTACTGTATTATATCATCAGGTACTATATTGTATTATCAGGTACTGTATTGTATCATCAGGTACTGTTATATTGTATCATCACGTACTGTATTATATCATCAGGTACTATATTGTATTATCAGGTACTGTATTGTATCATCAGGTACTGTTATATTGTATCATCACGTACTGTATTATATCATCAGGTACTATATTGTATTATCAGGTACTGTATTGTATCATCAGGTACTGTTATATTGTATCATCACGTACTGTATTATATCATCAGGTACTATATTGTATTATCAGGTACTGTATTGTATCATCAGGTACTGTTATATTGTATCATCACGTACTGTATTATATCATCAGGTACTATATTGTATTATCAGGTACTGTATTGTATCATCAGGTACTGTTATATTGTATCATCACGTACTGTATTATATCATCAGGTACTATATTGTATTATCAGGTACTGTATTGTATCATCAGGTACTGTTATATTGTATCATCACGTACTGTATTATATCATCAGGTACTATATTGTATTATCAGGTACTGTATTGTATCATCAGGTACTGTTATATTGTATCATCACGTACTGTATTATATCATCAGGTACTATATTGTATTATCAGGTACTTTATTTAGAGGAATCAAGGACACCAAAGTGATCTAAACCAATTTGTAAAGTAAAACCGATATTGCCTATCTACATGCGCGTTTTTATGCCGCGTCAAAATATCCCCGACAAAATATCCTACGGACAAAACATCCTCCAACAAAATATCTACTAAAACCTAACCTAACCTTATTTAACATTTTAATATTTTTTAATAATAATAATTTATTGTTTTTACAGGATGTCTGTATTATTTTTGTGCCATTTTACTACTATAATACTGCAAATCTTCATACAAAATGTTGAAATTTTTAAGAAAAATTTAAATTCATCTTCGGCTTCAACAACATCAAAAACGTCGCATTTTTCAATCTTAGCACTTTAGCTCACTGAAAACTCACGGACCGCCACTGATAGACATCCTATAAAGCCAATAAATTATTGTTCAAAAATACTAAAATGTAAAATAAGGTTAGGTTAGGATGTTTTGTCCGTAGGATATTTGGTCGGGGGTATTTTATCGCGGAAAGCTACATAAGACATTTCGACTACTAGGCTTCAGACAAGCCGATGAAATTGATTATATGCTCAAGCAAAAATATGTATATATATATATATATTTGAAAATGTTTAGGTAATCAATATTTCAAAAGTAAGGTAAACTTGGGCTTACTTCGGACACCTCAAAAACGCACTTCTATCGGATTTTCTCTACAGTGATATCCATCTAGTAAAAGTATCTACCAATATAAATCAGAGTGGAGAGAGAAATATTCGTAGTGAACAAATGATACATGTATTATCAAATACATGTAAGTATGAAAAAATATATTTTATGAATGGCAAGAAAAATACGTCAAGTATTTGACACACTTATCTAGGTAGGCGACTAAAGGAAGAAATAACGAAAACTTTTTAAAATTCATACAGTTTTTTGTATTTACAGTGGCGACGCCCCCGAATACATGCATAATATATTGAAATGTACCAGCAGTAATGATGTCGTTTTTATTTTCGAGGGTAGGTAACCTAACCTAACCTAACCTAACTTGCAATTTTTTAAAAAGCCTTATAATTTTTTTGGTTCTCTAGAGGAGAAAATTTATAAACACTATAATTTCGGTTGTGATGTGAGTAGTAAGTATCGTAACATTATAAAATTTAAAAATAAATTATCGCTATATAAGAATTTATGAAGTTGTTCTGGTTAGTTAGTGGTGTAATGGTTTGTTGCCTTCCAAGCAGTTGATTGGGGTTCGTTTCTCGGTCGTGGAAATAATTTATATTTTATTAATATTTAATTTCAACATTATTTATTTTTACTTTTTTTAAGTGAAAACTTCTCTTCACCGTCATGATTTGAAACTCGATGAAACGAAAAATAGCGACACTAAAAAGAGACAAACACTTACATTTACAGGATTTAGCCTGCGAGGGAATGAGATAGTTTAATCGGTCTCCTCTTTGTGCGGTGATTCGTAGCCTCCCCACTCTTGTCTACTTTAGTTTTTTTAAAGTTTCATTTCTAACACGTGTGAATTTCACACTCTACTTTTTTTTCATTAACCCCACACAGAAGGCCCAAGAGGGGAAAAAATCCCTCAAGGCCTATGCCATATTTGGGAATACTGTGTGGAGGGTCTTTAAAAGGAAGGAGAGGAAATTTTGGGAAAGAAAAAAGTGTGAAGGGTGGGTAGGTAGGTAGGTGGGTACGCAGTAGACAATCTATGGGAAGACCCGAACACACCTCACCCGATGAACCCGGGCACCCTGCTTAGTCACTAAACGTAGCAATCTCATAAAATACGAATATGTTGCTATCAAATACTACTAACATAGAATGTATGTTGCCTTCTGGTGTCTTGAAATTTTCATTGCATTTTCCGTCTGGGGTTTCACGGTTAGTTAACATCGCCGATCTCTGGAACTTTGAAATATTCAATTGCATCCTCACTCCGTTTCGTTTCGCTACACAAAAATTGCCACATTAAATGTTCTGTAAACTCGCTGACTTTGAAAATTCTCACATAAAAAGTATAATAAAAAATCAGATAAAAGATTTAAGTAATAAGAAAACCCATTTAATTAATTATTAACCGATACAATTTCTTATTTCATTTCGAAGGGCGACTCTTTAGGGGATGAAAAAACCACTCATACAATTCAATTTAGGAAGCTTCCTTCAATAGATAGAGCCAAATCGGAGGAAGAGGAGAACTGGACCATATAAATCATTATATTCTAAAATTGAGATAGAAAAAAATCCACGTCTCAATTCGCGATTCGGTGGCCCACCCCCGAGAAACTCACCCCTAAATTCATTATTCTAAAAGTCACCCTGTCAATTTATTTTTCCAGCCGATTTGTCAGGATTCGATACGAAGGTAATGCATTGTGTTAAGAGGTTTAATAACTGTCAAAGATACTCAATGACGATGACAAAATGTTCTTAAATTTGTCAGTGTCAAAATATTTCCGCTTTACTACAAAATCCATGTATATGGAATATTTCTAAACGTATCCGAAAAATAGAAACTGTTTTTGACAGGTGATAAAATACTGTTTTAAATTTTATAAATGGAAATAAACATACAGGGTGTTAAAGGACGTACTTGACTTACTTTAACCAGTGATTACTGACATTATTTGGAGTAAAACATGTGGATGAAATTTTGGGCTCCGGTGACTTTTTTTTTTATAAAACTTTTTTCTTCAAAATCAAACAAAAAAAATCTTCTGCATGTCGTCACTGGTCACTCAGCCGAGTAACCGACCAACCCCGAACCCAACCTCCAACTGTCCAACACCTACCATTTTTTAATTTTTTTGTAGAAAAAATAAATAAAAAGAAACCAAATATGTCACCGGAGACCAAAATTTTATTTACATTTTTTACTCCAAATAATGTCAGGAATCACTGGTTAAAGTTAGTCAAGTCTACGTCCCTTAACATCCTGTATAATTTTTGAAATACAATTTTGCGTGCAAATATAAAAAAAGTTTTAAAAATGGCTTCACTGAACGATTTTTTTAACTAAAATTTTATTAGAAAAGCATTACAAACGTTATCGTCATCTCACTTTTTTGTCGTTCCATATAAAAATAATTAACAAAAAAATCCTAAAGTTTCATAAATTTATTTCAAATTGAGATTCAAAACTTTGGTTTTATAAAGATATATATTTTACTTCCTTTATGATGTTTTTTTTATATTTGAATAAAAAGCGTGGTATTTTCTCTTTTTAACACCGTTTCAATCATATTTCTCACTATGAAAGTAAGGGAGACATAACGATTTCTGTGAGGCATATATGAGATGTTCCAAAAACCGAACAAATAGACTTTTAGGGTTAAACTTTCATTAAACTGACAGTATGAGAATGGCAAAAGTTCTCAACAATACAATACTAAACATATAAATGTAAGTGTACTGAAGTTATATTAAATACCAGGGGGCTTTAGGTATCCTAACAGTCCAGACTAAACCGTAGAAATTGGCTGTTTTTTCTTAGATAAATTTTAGAAGGGTTGAAAATGAAAACTTCAGTAAAAAATATTATAACTTCATATTTATTCACATATAAAACTAACGCCATTTGTAATTCTTTTTAAAAGAACTAACACGCAAATATCTTGATCTATTATACGTGACCCATTTTCTACGGTTCTTTCATCATCAGTTATGTTAGACGAATTTAGTGTCGTTTTCGCATGGTGCAAGCCAATATGGCTGAGTTTAGTGGATAAGACATGAATTTCTAGGGGAAAGTAATACGTTACATTGTTGAAATGATTTCCAATTCATTGCGCATTTACACGGATATTTGATTTCAATTTCAATTTAGATAAAGACAAGGATGCATTTTAAGCTCACGATGGGGTGGCAGATATTATCACTGAATATAATCACGAAGTGCTGGATTAAAATTTCACTCCAAAAATGAAAGCATTAAATCTGTTTTTTGAAGCGGAAAAACTATCTAACGATGAGCTTTTAGAGAAATTTAAACAGCTTTTTCAGAGACTTTATGTCTGGTATTTCTATTATAAATTACCAAACACAAACGTTTTCCATAACTACACAAGAAAAAAAATCAAAATAATCCCTTTCGAAAGAAATGTCGGGTTCAAAACTTTTCTGTTCAGAAATTAAATTTCATAAATTAAGTAAAAACTAAAAAATAAGAACAGAGTGTGCAGTTCACACGCGTTAGGGGTGAACTAACTAAACATCACGCCGTTTCCCCGCAGGGGTAGGCAGAGAGGACGGACCGCCAAACAACTTGTCGATGAGGGATCTAAAGAGAGTATATTATGCTTTATGCCACTCTCGATTGGAATATGGAGTAATAGGATGGGGATCAGCAGCATCTAATCACTTAAAACAACTTAAGGTAACTCAGAATTGCATTATAAAGACCATTCTAAAGGTCCCCATAAGGACGTCAACAACAGAAATTTTTAAACAGTTTGATGTTCCAAGCATACAGAAAATCTATGCCAAAAACATTCTAGTACATCACCACAAAAATGATTCAGAGGCAGACACCTCACACGCTCATAAAACCAGAGCCAAACAAACAGACATACTTAATATACCAAAGTGTAACTCTTCATTTGGTCAAAGAAGTTCTGCATTTTTAGCAGTAAAGTTATATAACAAACTCCCACTTAGTATCAAACAAATAAAAATAAAAAATAGCTACATTAAGGACGTTAAATGTTGGCTGAAGAATCTATCGGAAAATGAACTTACTAGTATACTTAAAACATCATAGAAGTTTCTGGAAAACCTTATCCAATCAATAGTTAAACCATAGAAGTCGCTGAAAAACTTATCCAAAGCATAGTCCCCCTCAGCACAGGATCTCCTAGTGAGGAGGACTACGAATATATTTTATATATACATCTAACTAACATGTTTCATATAAAAATGTAAAAAATATTATATAGTTACTAAATAAAAAAAAAATAAAAAAACTCGGTCTTGGCACACACACCTTGCCTCGTTCATATTCATATATCGTCGCATACATGCTATTCTATTATTCTGACTCTTGACATGGCCCGACTCAAGTATCTGATTCACTTGGTCGTGCCATGTCTTTCTCGGGCGTCCTCGACTTCTTCTACCATTCACATTTGCGTCAGGTATTCTCCTTACACTCTTTTCCTCGTTCATTCGCTCTATAGTGACCGGACAACTCAGAATGAAACCAATTCAGAAGCACCTCAGAAAGGTCGAGTGATCATAAAAAATATAAAAAAATGGTTAAATAATTGAGTTAGAACCTCGCTCTACACGCCCAAACCATCGGAGCGTTCCTTTATTGATGTTACTCATCACGCTTACATCAGCCTTGCATTCACACGATCATACATGATTTTTACCACACATACGCCTCAGGGATCTCATTTCTGGAGCATTCCGTCTACTTTCATCCTTCCTCTGCCAGTTCCATGCCTCACTTCCATACATCAGGGTA
This sequence comes from Limnephilus rhombicus, assembly GCA_929108145.2. Taxonomy (NCBI): domain Eukaryota; kingdom Metazoa; phylum Arthropoda; class Insecta; order Trichoptera; family Limnephilidae; genus Limnephilus; species Limnephilus rhombicus. The sequence continues at coordinate 10,831,340 of OV815296.1, forward strand.
GCTAGGAGTACTCCATTATGCTTCGCGTCTTTGGACAGTTTTTTGTTAGTGCCAACGGCGTTCAGTCCTCCATTAATAGAGTTACCTGCATTCATCCTTCTTTCAATATCTCTATCAGTCTTCCCATCTCTCGTAAAGTCAACCTTCAGAAAACTAAAGTAGACAAGAGTGGGGAGGCCACGAAGGCCACGAAGCACTGCACAAAGAGGAGACCGATTATACCATCTCATTCTCTCGCAGGCTAAATCCTATAGATGTGTGTTTTTGTCTCTTTTTAGTGTCCCTATTTTTCGTTTCATCGAATTTAAAATCACAACGGTAGTGATGAAGTTTTCTCTTCCAGTATCCTAATCGCACTGTATTACAATAAAATAAAGTAATTTAAAAATAAAAATTATGAATGCAGGTACCTACCTATTCATATATTTTTAAATAATATTATATTGTGTCGACTTGTTTCGTAACTAAAAGTAAAAAAAACGAACTATTATAATTTTTAAACCAGCTCAGACCAGATAAGTTTTAAGATTTTCACGGCCAAAAGCATTTTCGTTATTTGTTTTTGGGGTGTTATGCCGTGTTGCGCTACCTCCTTCTTTAGCCAACGTTTCGGACAACGTTGCAGTGTCCATCATCAGGGCAGATACGGCAGATCCGGTAGATGTGTAATTTTTAGTCGTGAAGTGTGTGCTTATTTACTTCGAAGCGATACCGTGCCGCCAGCACCACTAACTTTCACCAGTACAAAATAATCGTGACAAGCAGTGGCGTCATCGCCGCGGAACGGACCAGTGAAAAATCACGGGATATTTAAATTTGGAAACATTTCGGAAAAAAACCATAAAAATATATTTTTGTGAAAATATTCTATTAGGTATAGATAGGAATCTATCGTATCTTTTGTTAGAATCATTCTTCACACAATCAGTTCCAAATTCTAAAATGATACAAAGCAAATTTGAGGAGGAGTTGGGAGAAGTTGGGACTCTTGAGTGGTATTCACATTTAAAAAGAGCATTTACACAACGGGCCCTATAAAATAACTGTCAAATATTAGTATCTATAGTTCGGGAGGCGAGTTCATTGGATAAGCAACACTTTTCCCATAGGTCAACCCTGGTGGATTTCTACGTTTGGTGACTTAGAAGGGTTGCCCTATTGTATGGGGTGAACTTTGTCCAGGTCTTGGTGGCGGATGCGTCTGCCCACCACTACCCACAACTAGGAGTGGGATAGATGTATTAAAACTTCCGTCACTCCTGGACACACTGACCCTCAGATTCCTGCCCATCTCTCAAACCATTTTCCTTCCCAGAACTTATCTCCTTCCTTTCCTTAAAATTGGACCCAGGGCCTATCTGACGGAAAATATTTTCCTGAGCGCCTCCTGCGTGGAATTAATAAAAAAATAAAATAAAAATATGTCTCGTTTAAATCAGCTTCTGACGGTGTGATTATCAAACTCCCCATAATACTCTAATATTACTCATAACCGTACAATAACTCAACTCTGGTAATAGTTGCAACTCATCCGCGACTTCCGCATAGCACATCCCCAAACGGTTCAGTCCGCCTAGATCAGAACTTGGAACACTCATAAGTGTACTTCAAAAGCTTAGTCGTAAAAATGTCAAAATTTGAAGTATGGCGACTGAACTGACTAACTGAGACATTTAGAGAATGTTGAAACAAGCCTTTGATTCAAGTCAGGCGTTGGATACCTCAAACACTCACACACCATTTTATAAAATTACTAGCTGACCTGACAAACGTTGTTCTGCCATATAAATTATTTCTAGTGAATATTTTGGTTGTTAAATAAAAAATAACGAATGTATTGTGTGTGGGAATGGATTTATGATAGAAAGAGGAATGGAGAGCTGTAGACGATGACCGCCGATAAAAGCAAAAAACACCAATTTTTTTTTTTTTTTTTTACATTAGCTCCACACAGGAGGCTCCGAGGAAAACAATTTCCCTAGGGCCTATGTCATCTTTGAGGATGCTGTGTGGAGGGTTTTTAAGGGAAAGTAAGGAGAAGAAGATATGGGAAGGAAAAACGTATGAGGGGTGAGTAGAAATCTGGGGATCAGAGTGGCCAGGAGTGACGGACGTATGAATCTATTCCTCACACTGCGGTGCAAGGCGAAGGGTCGGGAGAATCCGGCTGGAGAGGTCAAAAGACCTCCCTCAATCAGTCTCCTGCGATGCAGCCCGCCACGCAGTGGTTGGGCAAACGTATCGCCACCAATACCTAGACAAATCTCATCCCATGAACCCGGGCACCTCTGCTAAGTCACCAACTAAAGTAGGAAAATGAAATAAAGAAAATCAATATTAATTTCGAAGAGCAATTGAGTGTACGATATTTTTTGTCAGTCCGTCTTTACATTAGCCAACACAAATAAGCTCGATTGTTTGCCCACGCGAGAACATGATGCCGAATGAAATATCAAAATGTCTCGCGCATGGGTGGATGAAAGTTCGATGAGGCGGACGTAGCGCCATCTATAATTCAACAACATAAATAATTTCATTCTGTTTGAAATACGAACGACGGTTAAATTTGTTCATACAAAAATACTAAAATCGCGATTAAAAAATGTGAGGGTGGGGTTAGGAGGTTTAAAATTTGGGGTTATAGGTAGTTTTTGATGCCAAATAAAAAAAAATACAAAAAAAATATCAAAAAAATGGATTTTTTTTTCTGGGTAAGGACATCCTAATCACGTAGCGGTATGAAATTTACTTTAAAACCTATTCTCATACCTACCAAATATAAATACAAAATTTCATAAAAATCGGTCAAGCCGTTTCGGAGGAGTGCGACCACAAACACCGTGACGCGAGATTTTTATATATAAGATTTATTCTATTCTTGACGTAGGTATGCGTAATGTGTTTTAATCCCAGTGATTAAAGACTACGTGAATTGCGTTCGGAAACTCCGAACTAAGTAGAGGTTACTTAGGTATATTGTTTTATTTATACTATCGTAATGTTTACAATGAATACGTAACTGGACCAGACGTCCTTCCTGTAGGAGGCTTTAAATTATTCTGCGGCTGGGCGCGTTCGTACATTAAACACAAACGACGATAGATTATACTTTTATTAAGTGAAATTAATTGCTTTGAAATAGAAAACCTAGAAACAAAAATCTGTGCAATGACGTCAAAGCACACCGTTTGCAAGTAAGATACACAAACTGATCATTTTCGACTTGAAACTTAAGATATCTACGCCGTTCTTCTTATAAATAATTACAAAATCTCAAAGTTAAAGTGAAAAAACGTGTATTGTAAAGCTGCGTCTAGCTTCACGTCGGTCTCAATCCGCGTGTCTCTTTCCCGCCTGTTCGTCGCGCATAAAGCTGTCTCTTAAAAAAAAGTAAAAAAGAAAAAAGAAGAAAAAAACGTGGCGGCCGGGAGGGACAGTGTTCTGTTGAAAAAGCCGGGCTCTCAGCTTAATTACATTTCGCTGTTTTTCTGCAATTTGAGACATTGTCTTCCGTATTTTAGTTTCGGGCAGTTGGTCGGCGCCACTGAAGAAAAAAACCGGTAGAAGTGTTTTTCGATTAATTTTTTACAAAAAATTCATGACAGTAGCTGTGTGTTGTGTATATTACCCGCTGGCCAACTACCCCGTGATAACTGGGAGATGGAGAAATCTTTTTGTTTTTGTTTTAAAGAACAAAATGATTTTTTTGATGGATTAAAGAATAAAAAAGTAAAGTTGCAAAAAAATTATAACATTAAAGAATAAAACACATGCACCTAACACACTATACAAATTATTACATTACATAGCACACAACAGTTATACACAATCGTAACTCATAATATATGCATATTTTTTTCTATACTTACTGAATTTATATATTTTATTAAAATATTTTATTTCATCTTACTGAATTTCGAATTGTAAAATAGGGGCCTCAGGGCGGGAAACCACCCATTAGACCAAATTATATTGTAAACTGTAAGTTATTATACCAAAATAAATAAATAAATTGAAAAAAAAAATCATCGGACAGTAAAATTCGCGTACCTCAAAAACACACTACAAAATACGGAATAAAATCTCTGAACAATATTGCCAACACACTATATAATTCGTTTCCAGATATGTACAAGAGTAATGCTTTAAAACAATGTTTTTTAAGTACGTTTAAGGAAGAAACTATTTAATCTTCGGTTCCATGCCAAGTCAGAATGAACCAACTCAGAAAGGTCATAAAAAGCTATGAAAAAATAATTTTAAAATAGCCGGTAACCCTAACCTAACTTTACCTATTTAACCATTTTAAATATTTTTTATCATCACTCTTAACGACCTTTCCGAGGCGCTTCTGAGTTGGTTTCATTCTGGGTTGTCCGGTCACCGTAATTTTCTTGTCATATTCTATTCTATCTTGTTTGGCTGTCAAATTTGTGGGATCGTCTGTGGCTTGCAATTGCTTTTTCAACTAGTTTAACTAATTTAACTTCGCAAATGTCAAATTCACGCTACACAACTTAAAGGTACATTAAATTTCGTGTTTTAAACTAGTTGAAAAGGCAATTGCAAGCCATAGACAATCACACAAATTTGATAGGCGATCGATTCCGTATCCACAAAACATACCGAATTGCATGGCAGATACCTAGACAAATTTATTGGCCTGTCTAGGAGTTTAAAAGTCCTATGCAAATTGGCAACAGTTTTCATTTGAATCGGTGTAAATCACACTTCTAGGATAATCACTTCAGTGTTTGTCGCGCTGGTTGAGATTATATTTATGTGTCGCTAGAGGGTGCACTTTCCCGCCAAAAGGGAAAACATTCATTTCGTCTTTTCGGGGACATCTTTTGTACTTAGTTGTTGTGCTAACAAAATTCTTGTCACTTAATGCCTTTTTACACAATCTTAACAATAAAAGAAGATAACATGTTTGTTTGCACAAAAAGATATGAAAAAAGAGCTATAGGCAGTGGCGGTCTTTCTCTTATATAAATTGGTCAAAAACCTTCCAAAATTATAAGATAACAGTACAACATAACATTATTATGTAATATTATAAAAATAAAAACAACTGGTATTAATCTAATATATTTGAAATGCACCGCGAGATAGCAACCAGCGGCAAGCAGAGACATCTAACGTCTTAAATTCAAGCTATCTTTCCAACGCACTATATGATTGGCTGAGTCAATTATTTATCAAATGTCCCAATATCATGTCTTCTGTCTCTTAACGCGCCATACAATAAACAAGATGGCACTTTTGACTTTTGATATACTGGCATACAGAGCTCCGGGCCAAAAAGGCCCCTTTCTGTTTCATCATGAAGTTATAATTAAAAATTTGTTTGTAGAAAAATAGAATTTGGTGTTTTTGTTAATAATTATTTGCAAGGGGGAGACATGGCTGCAATAGGGGAGGAGGATCTTTACGGAGGATTTGTTTGGGTTTTTTGTGTTTAGAGATTACATTTACGTCGTATCGGGTGAGGCAGTTGATAGACGGGTTTACGTGGGTGGGAATTCCCGCGTAGAAAGATTCCGCGAGACTTGTGATGTGGGAAGATGGCACTATGTCGCCTAGTAAAAATGCTTTCGGATTCTGAGGACAGTTTGGGTCATTGCTGTGGGGGAGGAAGCATGATGAATATTTTGCAACTGAAAGAGATGGTTTGTTAAACGTGGGTTGATTTTGCATATTATACGCTTGTCGCATGAAATAATTTACTATATTAAATGTAATTTGACTCTCAAATTCGTGAGGTACCTATAAATAATACATATTATCGTATTTAATTTGATATTGTTTCACAATATCAATTTTTTTTAAATGACCTTCCACTTCTGGACACCTAGAGCCCCCTCTGGCTATAGGGTTTCAAATGTACCTATAAATACATATTATCGTATTTATCGTTTCGTGAGGTACCTATAAATACATATTATCGTATTTAATTTGATATTGTTTCACAATATCATTTTTTTAAATGACCTTCCACTTCTGGACACCTAGAGCCCCCTCTGGCTATAGGGTTTCAAATGTAAAAAAATTCTTACGTATCTTATGTATCTGAATTTTCTAGGTCAATCTATTCTAGGAAATTTTAAAAATATACATACTATCAACGTGCTGTTGAAGGACTTTTATTAGTTGTATTAGCAAAATTCTTGTTGATACAAAACCTTATAAAGCAGAATACTTATCTATTAACAATTAATCTCTCATCTATAGCTCACTCGCCGGTGATGACAATAATTAGTTTTTTTTTAAATTAGCAATTTAAACCTTATGTATAAATAAACTGTATGAAGGACAAGGTGGGAAGCAAAAATATCAATCTGGGACCTACGTTCTATTTGATTATTGTAGCCAGTCTGACTGATATTAAAAGGATTTTGTTTGAAATTTGCGGGCGGCTTTTGACAGCTGTCAATGGCGAAAAAATCGATATTTTACGTTTTCAACTGAGTATAAAGGTTTTTTTTCGTTATTTGTTTTTGGGGTGTTATGCCGTGTTGCACTACCTCCTTCTTTAGCCAACGTTTCGGACATCGTTGCAGAGTCCATCGTCAGGGCAGATCCGGTATAAAGGTGATTATTTCTTTGAAAACTCCAAGGATTTGTGTTTTTTCAAGTTGAATGATTATATTTTGGACAATTATTTCCAAAATGGGAGTTTTTTTTAGTTAGTTAGCTATTCTTGTAATATACTCGTACAAGAATAATTAGATATATTGCTTTGTTTTTAGATCGATATATGACCAGAAGTTACCAAGTTAATTTCCGCGTGGTTTTTGGAAATACCATCCCACGTTCACGAGGTTAAAGGAGTAAAAACTTACTAACGGTGAGCTCTGATATATCTAAGGGTCGACCGAGACAGGTTTTTCGTTCTCGGCCGAGACCGAGACCAAGACCGAGAATAAATTTAAATCACGGCCGAGACCGAGAATAGATAAATTGAGAAAAAAATGAAAATGCGCAATTTTTTCATAGTACAGCAACAATAAAACATTACACCTACTTAGTAAACACATTAAATCGAAATAACACACCCTAACAAACCCTAGCCGACCAATCACAATCGACAACTCTCTCACGCACTGACACCAAGTGACGAATGTGGACGCGCGCGGTAGATTTGAATCTCATTATCCTATACCGTATCAACTTAAAACAGTCTCGGTTATGGCCGAGAATCTCGGCGATTTTTCACCGAGAACGTAGACAGAGTTCTCGGTAGAATTTGTAGCCGAGAATGCAGAGACCGAATCTCGGTCGACCGTTAGATATATCTATCGTCCAGTTGGTTAGGCAGACATTTCAGAAAAATCGAAATTTAAATTGGGTATGCAGTTATAAATAAAAATATATCCTCTATCTGGTACTCATAAACACCACCAAATCAATTATAATGCAGAAAAAGTTGTAGTAAATTAAACATTGTTGATTAAGCGTTGATTGATATTTTCTGGTTCGCTAGTAGGTTATTTAAAAATGTTATAATAATGGACCAGACCGATTTGCCTCCCGGTGTTATTTTATAACATATGTAAGAGTTACCGCGCGTTTTCATCCCGTGACAAAATAATTCCCATACAATATACTCCGACAAAATATCCCTCGACATAATATCCCAAGGACAAAACATCCTCCAACAAAATATCTATTAAAACCAAACATAACCTAATCTAACACTATTCAATTAAAAATAATAATTAATATTTGACAAGTTAAAGTATTTCACCAAAAAATGTAGACATAATTTGTCTCGACGCCACCTAGCGAGAGATTTGGCAATATTAAGGCCTCTCTCACAAAAATAAAGTTGGTTGTTTTCAGGTGGAAAAATGTAATAAGCAGTAATTGTTGAATGAAACACTAGTATATATTGAATTATTTGGCGGGTATTAGATAAGCCGACATAGCTCAGTGGTAGAGCACCTGACCGGCAATCAGAAGGACACGGGTTCAAGTCCCGTTGGCGGCATGTATCTTTTCTCGGAAGATTTTTTCAATGTAGATGAGTGTTTCAGGCAGATAATTATTGCTCATAATAATTGTTACCCTTTATGCTATGCATAAAAATCTTGTCTTAAGCGTTAGTTAATCAATTAAAAATAATAATTAATTTATATTTTACTATTTTTGAACAATAATTTATTGACTTTACAGGATGTCTGTATTATTTTTTAACCATTTTTTGTTAGTTTAGGTTAGGTTAGGCTAGGTTAGGTTAGGTTAGGCCAAAATGTTATGAAAATATTTAGCTTTCACGTTGGAAGCTAAAATGTTAAGAGAATAATATGACTTAGGGTCAAATGAGACAAGTGTGATTATTACTAGAATTTATTATACCTATATCAGTGTGGACCTTAAGCAGGCGGCTGTGTAATACTTTGTATGAGGATAGGTTATTTAAATGAAATAGTATAGTGCTTTGACACAGTTAACTTAATTTATTAATTAAGTACAAATAATAATCAGGGCTAGAATAAATTCTGAATGGACATATTATGGAGCGTTAGTACTGTTTAATCTTGAGTACTTGATGTGGGGACGATGCCATATATAGGCGATCCATGCTGCTGCTGCCTTCGGAGATCTGCGGTCAGCTCCCTCCGCTGCTGACATGTGCTGAAAACGGCAGGCTGGAGCTACGAACAGGCCTCAGCGACCCAGCGACTTCCCAGCGACTTCCCGTCCCAGGGCGGTTGCCAGCCAGCCGACTATGTTGATGGCGGCCAAGGTCGGCGATCTTCGGCCGCATCTCTGCGAGCACCTTTGGCTCCAGGCGTAGTCGGAAGGTCTTATGATGACTGCGTCTGCAGATGCTGGATGTGAGTAAATCCAGAAGAAATAATGTGCTCCCATGGTGCTCCACTGCTGATCCAGGATTTTAATGAAATTCCTGACGGTCTTCAATAATGGATGCCGCTGATGGGCTCGGATTTAACAATCTTCACATGTTGTAAAATAATGGCGAACTATGACTATGTAATTACGTCGACCCGCCACAGGTTAGTTTAGGTCAGATTAGTTAAATTTTTAGTAGATATTTTGTTGGGGGATGTTTTGACCGTAGGATATTTTGTCGGGGGGTATTTTGTCGCGGTATGAAAAGGCGGAACCTATATAAGGTGTGAAACACAGACTTGTGAATAATGTTTGATTTGTGGTGAGCATTCGGATATTGCTTTCCTCAGTAGTATTTGGAGATGTCTGACTAATCGACTGAACGATCGATATGTCCTTTATTAATTTTACTTTTTCTTATTTTTCTATTATCCAAAAATCTTGTGTTGTCTTTGATAACTTATATACCTATTCATTAGTATAACTAATTTTACTGCCGCTTCATATTGTTCACTGCTGTGTTGTAAAAAATCTAAATTACAATTCAATTAATTTCAATGATGAATGAACGGGGAAGCCTGGCTAGCAAATGTACATTGCTAGTAGCTACGTGGTCGCCACATGAAAGGCTGAAGCAGGCTTTGATTGACGTGGTCGTGTTTGCGCCTGGTTACCATGACGACCGCCATTTAACTCCACCCACACCCTGGTGACATCTAGCGACGTGTAGACACAACTACACCGCAACAGACGGGCGGATCTTCCGTAGACGGGACAAGTAGCTAGCTACTTTGCATTGATGGGAATGTCCACTATTCAGTTCAGAACGTTCAGGTAGACTCAAAGGTGACTGCGGCTGTGGGGCTCAAAGGTGCTATGCCAGGAAACAACAGCTAAATCTCAATAATTTGTGCCCCCCCCCATGAATTCAGTACAGAGATGAACTATCATCATCAAACAGTAATATAGACTAGAGACCACGGTTGAAATTAAAGAATCCGTGTAAGTTATAAAAGTGAATGCAACTCTGACGCCGCGCCGTACGCAAAACCGTTTTCATACGTGAATTTTGTACACAAATCTACTTTTGTAATAGAACCGAATTAAAGCAATGCCAAAAGATGGACCCACTCACATTATAACAGCTAGCGTTAGGAACATTGCCTGGAAGGAGTAAGTAGGTACTACTGGATTTGTAATTTCGTGAATCTCTCCGGATATGGAGAGATTGACGATAATATGATTATTATTGTAACTGGCAGTTGTGAATAATAATAAAGGTCAGTAGGTAGTACATATAAATAAAATCTGATATATTTATCCAAGACACTATTTAGGTTACAAACCAGTTCTTAGAACACTTGATTCCAATCAGAAAAAAAATTGTCGAAGATAATATTGTTAATTCTAGAAATAAATTAAGATTGAAATATGACGTTTAAATAACAGGCGGCAGTGTCTGAATTGGGAAGGCGTTTATTTATTTATTTATTTATTGTTGTTATACGCCCGTAGGGGCTTTTACATAGATTAGAAAATAATATTTAAGATATCGAGGATTACACATAGATAGAATTTATACCAAAAGTTATAAAAGTGAAAAAACTTTTAAGAATATACAAGTAGTTTTTAAAGAAAAGAAAAAAAACCACTTGTATAATCTTGTGGAAAACCGTGAAATATTTTAAACAATGTAATATTTAACAATAACATAGAACAAAATATACTATAAACATTACAATAACAAATCAAATCGTTAAATATATTATACCATGTTATTATAATACAATAATTTGTAGGATTCCACAAAGTGTTGGTTTAAATTGCATTTTAGAATGTAAAGGGAATCAGCGAATATATCTACAATACCACCAAACTTGTTGCCTAAATAATGCATCCTATTGGTAAGTGAGTGTGATTGATAGTTAGTTGTGTATGTGTTGCAAAAGAATGTTATATTTTGTCTAGTATTCCTTGTCGGTACATGAAGTTTAATAGTAGCAACGATGGCAGGGCTGTCAATTAGGTTGTTCATAATTCTGTACAGTAAAATTAGGTCTGAAAAATGATTCTTCTGTCAGACAGCGTAATTAAATTTAGTCGATTCATTAAACTTAAATAATTAATGTTTTCTATTGGAATTTTGAGTTTGAAATTTAAGTACCTAAGAAATTTGTGTTGTACTCGTTCTATTTTGTTAGAGTGTACTTTATAGAAAGGGGACCAAATAGGTGAATTATATTCTACTTGACATCTAACTAATGAAATGTAGAGTGTTTTCATGCAATCCAAGGACTTAAAATCAGTTAGGGTTCTACAAAGGATGCCAAGAATCTTTAAAGCCTTATTAGTTATATATATATATATATATATATATATATATATATAAAAAAAAATATATATATATATATATATATTTTTTTTAAATTATTTATTGAAACATTTATTATAATTACAATTTTACAACAAAATATTTTTTTTACAGGTTTTTTTTACTACTCTTCCATTAAAAGCATTTGCTTGTGTATGGAAGGGGAGTGTACATAAATGCTATTAGTTATTAGTTAGGTATAAGTTAGTACTTAAGGTTAAACGTCACGTACGTTATAATCTACACATTCACAGATGGCGCCAATCAAATTATTTTAGGTTTTTAATACTTTTTGCACGTTAGGCATCAAAATATTAAGGTTAATTAATTGTTTGCGTCCGTACATATTGAATATGAATATTAATATGTAGTTTTGTCCATAAACAAACCCAAATCTTTCAAGAAAGGCTGAAAAATACAATATTGGATTGAGCCACCGATACAAAAATGAATTTTTCAGCCTTTCTTGAAAGATTTGGGTTAGTTGATGGACAAAACTATTTATTTATATTCATATTAAATATGTACGGGCGCAAACAATTAATTTACCTTAATATTTTAAAGCGTGACGTGCCAAAAGTAATAAAAACCTAAAATAATTTGATTGGCGCCATCTGTGAATGTGTAGATTATAACGTACGTGACGTTTAACCTTAAATAATGAATTGTACATAAATATATGTGAGCTGCAGTATTTATTTGATAATGGTGTGTTTTTTTTTTAAAGAAAGAATGTTATGGAGAACTAAGATATTTGTAAGATTAGTTGACAGTAGTTTTTTTTTTAAGAATATTTTTAAAATGTCTCTTGACAGAGAGCAGTATTCGGGTTTTATCATTGATGCTTCTGATTTCTTCGAGTAGACGATTGAAAAAAGTTCTTCCCTGATAAGTATAATGATGCTGTGCAAAAGACGTATTTAGTTTTGGGCATAGAAAAACATGTTTAAGTCGAGTTCTGTTTTCATTTAAAAATGGATATTTATCTTTTTCTTTTATTATTTGAATTACTGAATTTTTAATATATAAATCTTTAAATGTGGGTACTTGAAATTCTTCAAACAGGCGTTCTGTTGGGTAGTCTAAGGATTTTTTTAAATATAATTTTAATAATTGTTCTTTGTACAATTTCTATTGGAAGAAGGTTACATTTATACGCGGATCCCCAACTAATAATAGCGTATTGTAGAGTGGATTGAACTAAGGCATAGTAGATTAAATATAGATTTTTTATCGACAGAAAATTTCTAATTCTTAAAAATATATATATTAATTTTCTGATTTTGTTTACTACTTGACATATTTGTTCCTTCCATTTCAGATTTTTATCGATAATTACGCCGAGATATTTAATTTTATTTGTTGTTTTTAATATTGTATAGTTTGATTTGCAATAATGTTGGCTGTGAATTTTAGTGTTATCGTGTATGACAATGTTAAAATTTTTGGGAGCGTCGTTTGGATGGATTGAAAATGGAATTACAAATGTCTTTTCACTATTTAGTGATAGTAAATTAGTGTCGAAAAAATTCTTAAGCGTATTGATGTCTTCTGTGGCCTGTAATTCTACATTTTTCCAAGTATTTTCACTTATTATTAAAACTGTATCATCGGCGTATGATGTAATTTGACCATGTAGATGTTGAAAAAAAATATCGTTTACATATATGGTAAAAAGGATTGGTCCAAGCACTGTACCTTGGGGGATTCCAAAGCTTGAAATCTCTTGATCACTATTAATACAATTGATTTTTACCACTTGAGGGCGGTTTTTTAAGTAGTTACATTATATTATCTATATGTGCTGTGAATGTTAAGTTTGAATCGAATATAACTCCCAAGACGCGAATTTGTAATACTGGTGTTAATTTAACATTATTTAAATTATATTCATGTAAAATATGAGAATGAGTTCTGGAAAATCGTATTACTTGACATTTCTCAGTATTCAAAAATAACATATTTTGTTCGCAGCATTTAAAAAATTCATCAAAATTAGATGAATTTATCCCAGTAAGACGAGAGGTTTGTTTCCCAGTTGCGACCGTTATCTTTTAATTTTTCTGTGTCTTGTTCTCTTTCATATTTTCGTTTAGTTTATTAGTGTTATCTTAGTTAGCCAGGTACTAACATACCCCACCCTTCCTATTCATCATCTCCTTCCCCTCTCACTACCTTCAGTCTTTCCCCACGCCAATTAACCCTCTTACTCCGCTAATTTGGGAGGCGGGTATAGGTACAATTTATTGGATAACCAACACCTACGCCAAAGGTCACCTCAAGTGGTTCGCTAAGTACGTACCTCGTTTCATGGGGTGGGTTTGTTTAACTCTTGGCAGCGGACGCATCCACACAGCATCTTCAAAGATGACATAGGCCCTGAGTGAAATTATTTTCCTCAGGGCCTCCTGTGTGGAGTTAAAGTTAAAAAAAAAAAAAACTGTATACGGGCCGGATCGGAAAAGGTTGGTTGAGGGAGACCCTTTGACCTCTTCAGCCAGGCTCTCTCGACCCATCGCCTTGCACCGCAGTGAGAGGAATGGATTCATACGTTCATCACTCTGGACACACTGACCACCAGATTCCTACCAACCACTCACCCCGTTTTCCTTCTCAGATCTTCCTCTCCTGCCTTTCCTTTAAAAGACCCTCCATTCAGCACCCCCAAAGATGACAATGGTCCTGAGGGAATTTATTTTATTCACAGCTTCCTGTGTGAAGTTAAGTGGGAAAATGCCCAAAGATATCTAAGACAGCGACGTTTATCAACTCCATATAAAAACAGTAAAGCGAAACTAAAAGGAGACACAACACATATATCTGTAGGATTTAGCCTGCGAGAGAATGAGAGAGAATAATCGGTCTCCTCATTGTGCGATGCTTCATAGCCTTCCCATTCTTGTCTACTTTAGTTTTCTGAAGCCTAAACAAAATATTGATTATCTTAAAATGATAGATTTGACTTGTTGCAGTTTAATACTGGGCCATCGATATGTATTTAGACTTATTGGAGTGTTCACTTCTATCACGTGTGAACTGCACACAGTATATTTTTGTTTCATTCTTCAGGTTTGAACAATAACTTTATCCTAACCACTACACAAGCAAGAAGGGTCTCTATAAAATGATTTACCTTTACATAGAATATATATATATATATATATATATATATATATATATATATATATATATATATATTTTATTTCAATCTACTCGTATTGTAAGAAATGTGAAATGTACTATACATAGAAACAAAATAGATTTACAGTTTTGCTGGTACTAAACACAGTGAAAATTGTATTAAAAATCACGACAGCGCGCCATTCAAATGATTTCCACACATCACAGAGATTTTTTTTAATAAATCATAAATAATAAAAAATGAAAATTTTTCATTTGCATCCATTATGTGGCCCTTCCATCATCGTTATTGTGGGGACGCTGACTGCTGACTTAGATCCCAACGCGCTGCGTCATCACACTGCCGAATCGCATCAATCACTGCCGTGGTATTGACGGCTGAATGCGTGTCAGCAGACAATGGCAGTGGATGTCAGCGCTTATTCGGGGGTTGAACCTGGGTTATATTGTGTGAATACTGTAATATCCACTTTAAGGGTTGCTTTCATACGTTTTAACGTAATAGGGGTAAAATCCATCACTTTATTCAACGCAATATTTAACAACGATGTGAATAAAATTGATGATATTTTTTTATCATTTTGATTTATGGTCGTATAATTTTATTGAGGGGGTAAAAATATTTATTTATTTTATTCAGGTTCTCCATAAAACAGTTATACACCAAAGTATTACGGAGAATATTACAAAATTTAAAACAAGAAAAAACAGTCCGTGGGGGCAGTTTCACTATGTTGTGACGTATGTCAAAAGATAGTTACTGAACTCTCTATAGGTAACATTGAAGATGTCGATGCTCAATGCAGAATCGTTTAAAATTGAATTGCTCTGTATACAGGAATGGGTAGTATGTATATTCCCTCATCTACAGGTAACGCATAAACCTTTTTTTGTACTCTTTCTATTTCTATATGGTTTTGTTCAGAGGGGGCCCAAATAATGGAGCTGTATTCTAGGATACTGCGAACAAGTGCTTCATATGTTCTTCGTATTGCAATTTCATTGGTAAATGATCTTGCATATGTTTAGGGAGCCATAGTCTTACTGTAAAATAGAACATATTCAATTGAATTTAAAAAAAAATAATTAAAATAGATATCAACTCTACTTTTGCCACTAATCTTGACGGCCTCCGTGGTCGAGGTAAGGCTCTAAAGTTTGGCGCGTACTGTACATAATTGTACATTTGTACCACACCCTTAAGGAGATTTTTTATTAAAAAAATGGCGCTATGCAAGTTATCCAATTGTTAGTTTCAAAACACTTGTCAAAATATTGAAAATATGATGTCTTGTAGTTTTCATTGTATTATTTTTATGCCTGTTCCGGACGAAGTGGAATAGACAAGTCAGGAAATATCTGGCTATTCAGATCTGTAGTTATCATACACGGCTAAAGCCACTTCAACAACAACATTTGGTTTCTAAATAGTGGTCTTACACCAGGGTGACACTGAGAGTATTTCTAACTCCTTCTCCACTGATGCCAAAATTCCACCTTTTTCACAAAATATCTAAGGGCACCAAAACGTCGAATTCCAACATTCCGATATTTTCGGCTAATTGCTGGTATAATTAGGTTTTCAAATAGGAATTGCCAGCTTAGTCTCTAATCCTTTACAAAAAAAAAAATTTACATTACCTCCACACAGGAGGCCCTGAGGAAAATAATTTCCCTCAGGCCTATGTCATCTGGGATGCTGTGTGGAGGGTCTTTTTGAGGAGAGGAAGGAATGAACATTGGTCTTGAAGAGACCCATGTTGTAGGAAGGAGGAAACACAGAGGCCGGAAAATCATTCCACAGCCGAGCTGTTGAATACAAGAACGAGTCGAAGAAACGACCCGTTCTCATGTGACAAATGTCAACCGTGTACAAATGTTGGGCACACGTTTAGCGTGTTTCCCGACTATGCACCGGTGCCGAAGGGATCAATGAACTAGTTCCTAGTTCTAGCTAGTTCCTCGGAGCATCTTCCATTGTAATACCGGTAGAACAAGGATAGCATTCCCATCCGACACCTGTGTTCTAAAGATTGCAATCCGTCTGTCAAGATGGGAGAATCTATTAAGCGGACCGCCCGTTTTTGCACAGAGTCGAGGGTATTTTTAAGGTATTTTGGAGCTCCAGACCAGAGGTGGCTGCCTTCTGTAAGCCATTTCAAATATACTACATATTATTTTTAATTAATAAATTGTGAAATAATTAATAATTAATCAAATAAAATTTATTTGCGAACGCCGGGATTCGAACTGGCGACTTTCGGATTGCTAGTCGAGAGCCGTGCCACTCGATCACGGAGACGTTAAATCAAACTATGTAAGTAAAATTAATACGTAATAAAATAACGCAAAGGAAGTGATATAATATATAAGCGAAATTTAAAGAATGAAAAAAAATAATACAACGAAAATGAAAATGAAAATGAAAAATTCTGCGTCAAAATACTTAATCAAAAGTCGGCGCTTTCATCTGCTACCCAAAAAATGTCGTTATATAAAAAAAAACTTTCCTAACTGATAGATACATATTATTATTATATTATTACGAGTATTTTCCAGCGGCATATTTTTCATTCCTGCTGAGTATAAAAAACCGGCAAAAAATGTCTTTAAATCTCGATAATCCCACAATAACTTCAAATACCGAGTTGTAATGAAAAAGTAAATCTCCCCGGAGCAGGATGAGAGATGGGCAAGGAGAAGGGGAGGTGGGTAAAGCAGGACGGTGTGTTTTTTAATAACAACTTGTAGTACGAAAGGCGGCTGAATGAAAATCTTTTGTATGGAGATCCCTTTTTAATATGGCACACTTCCCGGTCGCAGTACTGCCACACAGGAAGCAAAGGTCCTCAAACATTTTAAATATTATTTTATACTAGCTGGTTCCCGGCGTGCGTTGTAATGCCGGTAATAAAGAAATTGTTTCTTCCTGCGTGTCCTTTCCTATTTGTCCCGTTTCCTTTCCGACTCCCCTTCCCTTCCCATGTCCCCTTCCCCTCACGCGTTCCTGAATATATATTAGATTTATAAATAAAAATTGAATTTAATTCAATTTTGTCATGCGTACATACATCGAAAACAAACTGTTGGTAAAAATTAATTTACAAGTACTTAAGAGCGTTTAACCAGCCAGCGGACGAAAATCCAGATTTCGTCGAAAATTGTTCTTACGATCGTGCAGGGCGGTTACAATGAGAAAGATTAATTATTCTCCGTACCAGCTTTTTAAAATTATAACTCAATATCGAATTTATTTCAATCCAAATTAGCTTTAATTTATACCTTCATCCAAAAATGCTGAAAGGCGTGATGATAAAACTATTAAAATATTGTACTTTTTGTAATTATTTTTTGATTATAAGTATTTATCATTTTTCAATAATGTCTAAATTTAATAAGAATGTTAAAAAAAAATCTGAAATATATTAGTTTGTAAGTGCGCAAATAAATACACAAATGGACCAATTTTCGTCAAGAAACACATGTACGTATATATTTTTTAATGATTTTATAACTAAAATTAAAATTCTAAAACATGCGTTTGCTGTATTGATTTATTTTACTGCATGATTATATTATTTGAAATGGGTGTGGTATAATACAAAATCTTTTTTGAAAATTT
This sequence comes from Limnephilus rhombicus, assembly GCA_929108145.2. Lineage (NCBI taxonomy): Eukaryota > Metazoa > Arthropoda > Insecta > Trichoptera > Limnephilidae > Limnephilus > Limnephilus rhombicus. The sequence goes on from OV815296.1 coordinate 10,849,333, forward strand.
AACAAATCTGCCAACGACCTATGGAATACCCTTATTATACTAAAAATTTTAAAAAAATTCTCAAAATTTATTACATGCTAATGCTAGATAAAAGAACAATCTTTCGAAATCCATTTATAATATTGTGGAAAAGAGTCAATACGTCTAAAATCAGATTTGAAAATGAAATATTTCTGGTTTGCTCTGGTAATGCCCTCTTAAGAGTTTATTCGAAATTCGATCAATCAAATTTGATACTTAACATAGGCACGAGTACCTATTTAAAATATCCATAATTCTTTATTCGATTTTAAGTATGAGGCGAGTAATTTAGATAAATTCATTAATTTAAAGATTTTCAAAAATAGAATTTCGATTTAACAATCATTGTTTTGCAAAATGTCATTCTCAAATGTTGACATTTGAAACATGATTGACATTTTTGAAAGTTTTGCAAGAGTTTTCGTAATGATTAAAAAAAAATCAGATGTATTGTCATGTGTATGTGATTGTAATAATCGAGAAACCTTCGTGGGGGTTTAAAGAAGGTATTTTGAAAGTTTCAAACACTTCCCATGCTTAATATAGTAAATACATAGACGTCTCATATATACATGGATAGATAAGAATATTTTGATTTTATATATATATAGAGGAGAGGACCTGTTATGTGAGGGAGAAAAAGAGGAAGAGGAATATAGGATAAGGATGGGAGATGCTCCCTATACATTCATTCCCGATTCCCGATTATTCCGATATACGAGTAACGTACGCGTTATTTCTATTCGATATTTCTGAAAGGTTTGCTAGAAATGTCTATATTGTGAAATTTAGTGTCATATTGCGCACATGTACGGGTAAACGGGGATTTTTTTTAATGTTGGATTGTCGTATTATAATAATACGATTTTTTATTAAATTGGTAAGCTCTAGCGAGTCCAGGCCATTATTCAAAATCTTAGCCCCGGCTTCGAACGTTTTTACCCCTTTAATTACCGAAAAAAGATTAAAAAAAGGCTCTACAAAAACAAAAATCGAAATGCTCGAATCGAAAAATGTTGTTTTGGGTTTTCAACGAAATCCAGATTAACCAGTTTCCTGTTTTAACTATGAGTTTCCGGACACCGTGTATAATATTGAAATCTAATTAAATCTGATCTAATTTTTAAGGTAAACCATTAAAAACTTAATCTTTTCAAATTTTCGACTTGAAAGCCGCCTTTCCAACTAAAACGGCGAAAAAACAATTTGTTCACAAAGCCTGCAAAATAATAAATCACCCATAAAATTCCCTAACTTTGAGAGGCAGCGTAAAATTCCAATCGCCGAAATCCAAGCCAGCAGCGCTTGGAATGGGCCCGCGGTTCAGTCGAAGAATGCTCGGTGACTATATTAAAAACAGGCATTCCCAACCAACGTGCCTAAATACAAGGCCAAATTGGATATAAAGTACACTAGCAAGCTATTTATTTTCGTGCTTCTTTGTTGTAAAGAGGTGCCTCCGACGAATTAGAATTTTTTAAATAATAGCTACCAAACTACAAATAAGTGATTTGTAAAAAAATAGGTTCCTAGGTACTAACCTACAAAATATTTTTTTTTTTAAATATCTGTGTTGTTAGCTCTGCGGTGCCTACCTATAATTGATTGTACCAAATGGGGGTAAGAAGTTTTTTTAAAGGGGTTCAATGCTTTAAAGTGGTCGTATAACGAAAACTCAAAAAACAAGTTTTGTTTTTGAAAAATTTGTTCACATTTGAGTACCTGGTCAATAAGACACCAGCTCTTTCAAAATAATAAAATGTTAGAAGTTGTTGATTTTCGACATTAATACTTTGGTTAATTACGCAGTAGCAAGTATGGTTGCAGCACGACTTTAACTAAATTTTGGCTTTTTAAATTTTGTTTGGATACAACACCAAAATCGATAATCTTTTAATTTACATGACTACTAGCAAGTCTTTTTAAGGAAATGAAGGAGAGGAAGTTCTAGGAAGGAAAAAGGTACGAGGGGTTAGTGGGAATTAGTTTGTCTAGGAGTGACGGACGAATGTGTCCCTCCAACTGCGGTGCAAAGTGAGAGAGTCTGGCTGGAGAGGAAAAAATGCCTCCCTCGATCCGTCCCACCACGCAGATGGGCAGACACATCTGCCGCCAAGACCCGGACAAACCTCACCAATCATAACGAACCACTTGATGTGATCTATGGCAGAGGTGTTGGCAATCCAATAAATGGTTCCCGTGGCGGCGGTGGTCAGATGCTACGTGTTTTCGGTATTATTTTATGGATTGGAAGCATGGAAGCTTACTGAAGAACTGATAAGGCGACATGAGGCATTCGGAATGTTGATCTACAGAAGAATAGTACACAACTGCTAACCTTGTACAAATCACAAGTACGCCCCACGGCTGAATTTGGCAGCCACCTCTGGTCTGGAGCTCCAAAATACCTGAAAAATACCCTCGACTCTGTGCAGAAACGGGCGGTCCGTTCGATAGATTCTCCCATCTTAACAGACGGATTGCAATCTTTAGAGCACAGGCGTCGGGTGGGAATGCTATTCTTGTTCTACCGGTATTACAATGTAAGATGCTCCGAGGAACTAGCATCATTGATCCCTTCGGCACCGGTGCATAGTCGGGAAATACGCTAAACGCGTGCCCAACATTTGTACACGGTTGACATTTGTTACATGAGAACGGGTCGTTTCTTCGACTCGTTCTTGTGTTCAAGAGCTCGGCTGTGGAATGATTTGCCGGCCTCTGTGTTTCCTCCTTCCTACCACATGGGTCTCTTCAAGACCAATGTTCATTCCTTCCTCTCCTCAAAAAGACCCTCCACTCAGCATCCCAGATGACATAGGCCCTGAGGGAAATTATTTTATGTAAAAAAAAAAAAAAAAGAATACTCAAAGTAAGCTGGGTGGACAGAGTTACGAATGAAGATATTGTGGTTCGGATGAATAAACAAAAAGAAGTCATTAAAACAATAAAAATCCGAAAACTTCAATATCTTGGACATGTGAGGAGATAACCAGAGAAGCGCGAAAGCTTGAATCTCATAATGCAGGGAAAGATTGCCGGAAGACGAATCATGGCTGAAAAACCCGAGACAGTGGTTTGGCCAGTCTATTGCAGAACTGTTCCGAGCATCTGCTTTTTAAGCTAAATAAATGTATATAAAAATATATCTTTGTACAGTAAATGCATAAATACCAACAACTACCCAACCTTCCTCATATCCTACCAACCAGGGATGCCATAGTCTCTTAAGAGGGCATTACCAGAGAAAGCCTGAAATACGTCATTTTCAAAAAAGTTTTTAGACGTATTGACTCTTTTCCACAAAAAATTATAAATGGATTTCTAAAGATTGTTCTTTTATCTAGCATTCGTATGTAATAAATTTGTAGAATTTTTTTTAATTTTTAGTATAATAAGGTTATTCCATAGGTCGTTGGCAGATTTGTTAAATTTTCAAAAAAGTTTTTGTATTATACCACACCCATTTCAAATAATGTAATCATGCAGTAAAATAAATCAATACATTATCTAGCAAAGTTATGTATTAGAATTTTAATTTTAGTTTCAATAAAATCATTAAAAAATATGCACGTACATGTGTTTCTTGACGAAAATTGGTCCATTTGTGTATTTATTTGCGCACTTACAAACTAATATATTTCAGATTTTTTTAACATTCTTATTAAATTTAGACATTATTGAAAAATGATAAATACTTATAATCAAAAAATAACTACAAAAAGGACACTATTTTAATAGTTTTATCATCACGCCTTTCAGCATTTTTGGATGAAGGTATAAATTAAAGCTAATTTGGATTGAAATAAATTCGATATTGAGTTATAATTTAAAAAAGCTGGTACGGAGAATAATTAATCTTTCTCATTGTAACCGTCCTGCACGATCGGAAGAACAACGCTGGCTGGTTAAACGCTCTTAAGTGGTTTTCACATCAATAAAGAAGGAAAGAAAAAAAATTGTCGCCGGAGTGCTTTTATGCAGGCGATTAAAAATATTGTCTTACAGATAAAGAAACGGGAGTCAGTTTTACTTCGTTTCCCTCCCTGAGGAGGAAAAGGCGATAAGTGAGTTAGAAGAAAGAACAAAAAATATAAAAAAAGATGGACTGCTTCCTTTGGCATTCCCCTCCACGCCATGGTAAAAGTGTGCGAGCTCTTTGTGGCTCTACATTACTATGACTGTATAAAGTATTATGTAAGCCATGTTTCACTGAACTGGGGAATATGGTTTCAACGCGCTTCTGTATCTAAATGCAAATTCAAAAATCTGTTTTTAAGTTAGATTAGCTTTTGTAGATTTTGTAAAGCTGAAAGTATTTATAGAAAACTAGCGAGCTCAAAATCACTTAATAAAGAAATTGTTTCTCTTCTATTCGTCCCGTTCCTCTTCCGCCTACCCTTCTCCTCCCATGTCCCCTTCGCTCTCCCGTTCCCCCTCCATCTTCCCTGCCTTTCCTCGACCCCCTCCCGCTCCCCCGTCCAGCGAACCTCTCTTCCCGATATTTTCTTTTTTCATATATTAAAAACATTTATTTGTGTTTATTATAATACAATCAATCAAATTTGGTACCTAACATAGGTACCTATTTAAAATACCTATAATTCTTGATTAAATTCAAAGTACTCCATTTTGGTTATATGTTATATCATTGGTAAGTACTTCGATTAAATTCATCAATTTAAAGAGTTTATTCTAAAATTGAAATTTTGATTCAATTTTGATGGTTTGCAAAATGTCATTCTGAAATTGAGAATTTTTTGACGGTTTCGTAAGAGTTTTAGAAATAATTTTAAGTTTTCAGATGTATTGTCATGTTGTTGTAATAATCCAGAAACCTTCGCGAGGGTGGAAAGAAGGTATTTTTAAAGTTTCAAACATTTCCTTAATATAGCAATACATAAACCACATACATACATACATACATGTAAGCAAGCAAACATACATAGATTTATATATATATACTAGCAGACCCGGCCACACGTTGCTGTGGCTAACGAAACACAACGCCATTACCCAACCTTTATAAAATCCACTCCACCCGCTTGCCAGCTGCCCGCTGCCCGCTGCCTGAATTGAATATTTGAATTTCTCGACTTTTCTCTACTATAATAAGCGTGTTTTTATACATATAAACCTTCCTCTTGAATCACTCTATCTATTGGTGAAAACTGCATGAATATCCGTTGCGTAGTTTAAAAGATCTATGCGCACATACATTTTGAGCGACTTCATCAAATAAAATAATTCAAATCAAATACCTACTTACTCTAGGACATCTATTTTCCAATTTCTTCCGTAGAACGAATTTCAAAGGTGACTATAGTACGGCCCGTGAGCCGTTTTAAATCACACAAAAATATGTTTTCTTTAAATTTCTCGGTTTTTCTCTAATATAATTTACATGTATTATACATATAAACATTCCTCTTCAATCACTCTATCTATTGGTGAAAACCGTATGAAAATCCGTTTGGTAGTTTAAAAGATTAACGCGCACATACATTTTGAGCGACTTCATTTTATACTATGTAATGATATATAGATTTGGTTCAGGATCATTGGCTTTCGAAAACAAATATTGTCAAATTTTCATCGGATATAGAAGGACACATTTCTGACGTTAATTTTATTATTAAAAATAAAAATAAAATAATTATAGGCAGGTTCCTTCTTTATCAGTTTTCTGAATTCATACAATCTGTTAGCAAATTTGAGAATTTTTTGAAAACAACAGAAATGTGTAATTTTTAATGACTAGTTTTTTTGTAGTGTTTGCGAAAAATAATATGATATTTATAATAAGTAGAGTACCCGCTTGCGCCAGAGATTTCCCATCTGTATGGCTTTATATCATAAAAATTCAAAAAAATTCTCCCAATTTTCCGCTTTTAATATTGCTTTTAATGATGAAAATAAGAGGAATTCAAATATTGGAAGATATCCATTACACTTTCTTGTATCTTCGTCTGTCGTTCATTTTGTAAAATATATATGTATTATATAAGATAGATGTTATATACTACAAAGACATCATTGCCACGCCGTAACTGATTTATAAAATATTTTATTTTCATCGTGTTCAAATTTGTTCCATACACGATTTTTTAACCATAGATTTCGCGTATACGTAGACATTCAACTGTAGGTATTTTTCGCGCACAAAGAGATGGGCTGGGCAGGTACCTACATATTTTGTCAACTGAATAACAATAAAAAAAACACGTCTTTAGTATCTATAAAATAAGAAATCTCTGATTTTGTTTTTTAATTCATTGCATTCTATTTTATCCATCAAATGCCGTTTTTTTTTTAAATAAGCATAGATATCGCATATACGTAGACACTCAACTGTATTTGTAATATTTGCGAACAAAGAGGTGGGCTGGGCAGGTATCTACCTATTTCGACAGCCGAATAACAAAAAAAAACCTATTTCTTTGGTCGCCTTAAAAGAAATTCATGATTTAACAATATATTTTTTTTTAATTTCATCGTATTCCATTTTATCCATCCACTGCAGTTTTTTAATAAGCATAGATATCGCACATACGTAGACACTCAACTGTACTCGTATTGTTCGCGCACAAAGGAGGTGGGCGGGCAGGTGGGTAGGTACCCAACCCGCTGCAAATGAAAAGGGGCAGTTTTGAATGGGGGCATTATTTACTTTGATCTTGGCTTTCTCTAATTAAAAATCTCAATTGTATAGATAAAAGGGATGTTTTCGGATCAAATTTATGATATTGCTTCGCTTTTTCGCAATTTTATATTATTATTGTTATTTTTTGCTACAAATTCAAAATTAAGGGTGTTATAAAGGGATTTTGTTTAATTTTAAAAAAGGTGGTTCCGCAAAAATAACCTTTTTATGTAAGTATATTACACAGCGCTCTAAGGAGATACACTCTTCGAAGTATGTGTGATAGGCGTGATTGAAGTGAGGTCAATTTTATCTTACTTCCGATGAAATTGAAAAAACATTTTCGATGAAACCCGCGCCGAAAGGATCAATAGCTATCGGTCTTCAGAGGTGGCTGCCAGACTTGCGATTTGTACTGTGTTTAAAATGAAGACCGCACAAGAGTCCCAACCGCTCGATGCTATTGAGATTGTTATTCTCAATTAGGATGTGTTATGAGACAAAAGAAAGTGGTGAGAGGAAAGATATTTAAGAGAGATTTTTAGAGATTGAGGTAGTGGGACGAAGAAGGAAAATGGAATGAGGAAGGTGTGACTATTCAGATCTAGTCACCAAACATTTCAATTCTGAAAGGTAGTCTTACACCAGGGCGATACCGAGAGTTTCTAGTTTTTTTTATATGAATACCTCACAAGAGTCCCAGCTGTTCCCGTCTGGAGCCAGTGAGACTATGGAATCCACAATTGAGGTATGTTGTGAGGCTGAAGGTAGATGGGAGGCGAAGGAGATGGGGGAGAGGTCGGTGGAGAAGTACCTGGCTATACAGATCTGCTCACCAAACACGGCCAAAGCCATTTCAAGCAACGTTTCAATTCTGAATGGTGGTCTTACACCAGGCGACACTGAGAGTATCTTCCACTCTGGAATGTGCCGCAAATATACTATACATGATGAAATAAAAAAAAAAAAAATAATCATATAAAATTTGCTTGCCCACGCCGGGATGTGAACCGGCGATCAATAACATAATAAATGAAATGAATAACACAATTCCTCCTTTCATGCTATGCTGTACTAGAATAATGTTGTGCTGTGGGTACTTTGAACCAGGTTCTGATGACGACTACCATTGTGTGTAATTAAATTGCCCGGAGCAAGTAGGACTATGGCATCCCCAATTGGAGTATGTTGTTCGGCTGAAGAGAGTGGGTAAGAGCGAAAGATGAGGAAGAGGAAGGTGGGGACGAATAACTTAGTTGAAAGAGCCCCTTCGAAAATCCTTCGCCCATTTCGAACACCTTTATATATGTATATTATTTGACGAGGGCTGCGGTGGTATTTTTAAACTTATACAAACGTCAGAAGTGACGTTTATTCATCGGTAATTTCCGGCCTGCCTTCACACACATGTTGCCAGCTAAAACAAACTCATATTATATTCATAAAAAATGGAGGATACCTTCATACATGTGCGTACATACCTAATAGGATGAAAAGAATGTAAGTTAGAGGATAAGTTAGAAATATTGTTTGAAATTATAATATTTTATTGCTTTATTAATTAATACCGCACAAGAGTCTCAGCTGCTCCCAACCGATGAGGTTGGGAGCAGCTGAGACATCCAATGAGGCATCCCCAATTGAGGTATGTTGTAAGGCTGAAGGAGAGGGGAGGGAAGGAGATGGGAAAGAGAAAAGTGGGGAAGTTTAGAAAATACGTTTTGGTATTCATGCTTTCTCAGTCATTATACTACTCATATCGAAGGCAATGTATTTCTGATACTCTTTAATAATTGAAATGTATCTAATAATATTAAAGTAAGCTCTAGTGTCATGAAATTTGCAAAACCTTTTGTGCATAGTTTTTATTTCAATAAATTACTTTGTATTGGTGGCGGTCCGTGAGTTTTCAGTGAGCTAGAGTATTAAGATTGAAAAATACGACATTACTGATGTAGTGTAGCTGAAATTGATTTTTTTTTTCAAAATTTCAACATTTTGTATGAAGATTTTTCGGTATGTGGATGCGGCGCATCCCTTGACTGAAAGAATCCCGAAGATCTTCATACAAAAAGTTAAAATTTTGAAAAAAAAAAAAAAATTCATTTTCAGCTACAATAAAGACATATTTTTCAATCTTAGCGCTCTAGTTCACTGAAAACTCACGGACCGCCACTGCTTTGTACAAGATCTTTTTTCACATTGACTCCACATAGGAGGAATGAGGATGAGGATGCCTGCTGCATCTTTAGTGATGCTATCTGGAAGGTTTTTAAGGAAAGGAAGGAGAGGAAGTTTCGGGAAAGAAAAAGGTATGAGGGAAGAGTAGGAATCTGAGGGTGTCAGTGTATCCAGGAGTTATGTATGAATTTATACCCCCACTGCGGTACAAAGCGATGGATGGAGCAATTGCCTACCAGGCAGTTAATGAGCAGACGCATTCGCCGCCAAGACTAGACAAACCTCGCCCCAGTCACCAAAAAGCTAAGTCACCAAACGTAGCGGACTAATTATTGTGACCTATGGCGGTGCCCTCACCCGTCTCGCAAATTGAAAATATTTGTAATCTACATAATATGTTAATATTTATTTAATTAATTGAAGACAATATTAAAGACTCTCAAATGAAAAACAGAAAAGACCGAAAAAGATTCAGAGATTAAATATTACAATTTGAGGTTTCACTCATTAAATTTTATTCCAAAAATAATTAGAATTATTTGTTCGAGAGTCAGAATAACAGAAGAATATCTAGGAATAAGCAACTTGAGTATGCCCAGACCGAGAAGTATGGCGGTCCATACTACGAGTATCTGTCTATCCCTAAGGAGAAACGGCATAATGGCTAGATAGTTAATTTCAATCCTTCTTTTTCTCTCATTTCTTAGTTTCTATATCTCTATTGTATAAATCTTGCATTCTTTCTAACATATCATTTACTTACTTATTACAATAATTTTTGTTGCCAAGTTACGTGATTCTTTCATTTATAATGATTTTTTAAAATTTATATTATGATTTTTTAAACTATTTATGATTTTTATTTTTAAATATATACATGATTTTTTAACCTACTTATTACTTACAATATCCGTTATCACTAACTTACACGATCTTTTAATGTACTAATTGAGCTAGAACTCCCTCACCAAACACAAGAGCATTGTCTCTTTATGGTGAGGAAAGGCAATTTTTTATTTCTTTGTTAAAACCTTATGTAACTATATAACTGATGTAACTTTATATGTATTTTAATCAGAATTGCCAATAAAAAAATATATATGTATATATATAGAAAGAGAACTTTGAAATTCGCAATACAATCGTTCATATGCATGTATTTTGCGTTGAAAATTCAAACAATCTAGCATGACCATCACCAAATAAACTCTCAATAAAAATATAAATAAACTAACAGCCCCGTTTTGATTACGTACCTTCATACTTATGCTTTCATCACCTTTCTGTGCCCACAATTTTATTATTAAAACTAAGTTCCTACGCAGTCAGCAGTTCATATTTCTCGGTAGCGCATTAGCCGTAAAACGCAACTATATCATTTCCACCGTTTCAATGTCATCGCCCCATCTTTTTTCGTGATTTTTTTGTCTATGACAAACGCCGGCCCACCGCCGAAAGCTGTTTTTAAATATGGAACGAGCTTCAGATGTTTTCGGTTTTGTTTTCCCGCCTCATCTTGACGTTTGAACATTCTTTTAAAAGCGTGTTAATTAGGAAATTGATAGCGACGAGGGGTTTTATTGCTGACTGAATTTATTGTATTATCCGTTAAAGTGTTTTGTACGCCATTTTATTTTACGTGTTATTTTGACATTTTTCGATGAGGGAAGCGGGAGAGGGGAATGGGGAGAGGGAAGGTGGAGTGGGAACGCGTGAGGGGAAGGGGACGCGGGAGAGGAAGGGGAGTCGGAAGGAAAAAGGAACGAATGGGAAAGGACACACAGGGAGAAATAATTTGTTTATTAAGTGGCATAGCAACGCATGCCGGGAACTCGCTAGTATATAATAAAATAAAACAAATCTTGTCCCCTTTCCACTCCTTTCAGCCCCCACAATATATACCCCAATTCGTAAATCCATGGTTCCTCTGGCTTCGGGCAATTGGGATACTTATGCCGTATTCACACATTAAAAATGTTTTTCATATTGATAATAAAATGGAGATTATAATAGGAAAACTGTGAGAATAAGAACAGTTAAAAATTATAAATATTCGGTTTTATTTGGTTTTATTTTATTCAGACATTAAGCAAGATTTTTTTTATCATTTGATGAAAATCAACCGTTCCCAATAAACGTCGGTACTCGGCCCGTTTCAGTTCGTGATCAGCTAATAATCATAACAGCACGACTTGACACCTTTACCCAAGAAAAGTAAGTTGTTTTTATAAGGACAAAATAACACGGTGTAATAATATTACATTTCAGTCGCATAAAGTAAAGTACCTACCAAAGTACCTTTGTGACGGGTGCGAATGGACAGAAGAAGGGGCTAAGTGCGTCCTTTGGAAGGAGAAGCTACGGGAATAGAAATCTTCAAAGGAATAACATTATCTCAACAGAAGAACTGCGAGTCTCGAGGGGAAAGAGAGGTAGGTATTCTAAAAAGAAAAACGTGAAACTGAAGTTTTAAAAAACTTTTATACTATAATAGGTACATCTATCTTTTATTAAGTAGTAAAACAGTTTCGACTTTCTGCCACGGTCCTGTGCATCGAACGGCACTACCTGTAGCGTCATTTTAGAAAACAAACTACTCATCTACAAGACGACCATCAGGTCAGGCTTCACGTACGCTGCTCCCATTTGTGGTCATGCAGCTGACACTCACTTAAATAAATTACAAACTCTGCAAAACAAATCCATTCGATTAGCGGTGAATGCGCCGAAGTGGATCAGGGTTAACACTCTCCATAAAGACACAAACATTCCCCTGATCGAGGAGCTAATTGTTTCTCAATCGGAAAAATTCTACGCCGGCCTAGCTGGACATGAAAATCCGACCATTAACTCTCTTAAGGGCCCGCAACCCGGATTTGTACCGATTTATTACATATTTCCCTTAAACACGGTAAGTTTTAAAGCTCTTAAATATATATGTTATTCTTGAAGATAATATCTAGACTTTGCCCGCGCCGAAACGCAAATTATATAAAATTCCCTCGATAGAAAAAAATCCCAAAGTATGCTCCAAAAATTATTATTAACACGTTTGTTTCAGTTATTTTACAAGTTATTTTACAAGTTATATATATGGTTGCTGAAAGCGAAGAAGAACTGCAAGAGGCCTTAACAACCATGCAAAGCATTCTTCAAAATAATTACAATATGAAGATAAATAAAGACAAAACAAAGCTGCTGACTGTAGGCCGAACGCAACATCAGATGAGAGTAGAGATGTCACGAGTTCCACTAAAGAAAACCAAGGAGTTTGTCTACCTCGGGAGCAAAATAACATGGAACGGTCGGTCTAAGAGCGAGGTCGACAGCCGTATACACCAGGCTAGGCTTGCATTCAATAAAAGGTCGAAAATAATAGAATCGAATAATATAAACCTAAAACTGAGAATACTCCTCATCAAGACCTATGTATGGAGTATCTTGATGTACGGCTGCGAAATATGGTGCCTATCCGAAAGAGATAAACGGAGACTAGAGGCTTTTGAAATGTGGTCCTATAGAAGACTATTGGGAATTTCCTGGAGAGACCACATCACAAATGAGGAGGTTCTCCAAAGAATCGAAGGAGGAAGGCACCTGCTCAGGACCTTGTCCGAAAGGCGCGCAAGATGGATCGGCCATGTAATAAGACAAGAAGGCCTCTTGCATGCCATAATGGAGGGTATGACCGAGGGGACAAACGCTAGGGGACGCCCACGCCGAGAGTACCTGGAGGACCTGCTGGTGGACGTGCGCTGCTCATCATATGCAGACTTCAAAAGAGCCGCACAAGACAGGGAAGAGTGGAAGAAACGTATAGATGAAATTGCTGCAAACCAATCCCACGATTGAAACCAGAGAGAGAGATATATGGAAAAATTCACAATTTTTCTTTAAATACAGTTTAAGATAATGCGCGCGTGATTTTTGCTCTATTTTAAACGAGTCGTGTTTTATTAAACATTTTCGCAATTTTCGCATCGATTTTGTCGCTGTAAATGTTAGCGCTCTCCTCTAACATTCGTAATTTCGTATCTCTCCATCTTCTTCTTTTCGGGCCCGGTTGCAGAGCCTTAATATAGCGAGAATGAAATTACCAAACACGAAAGACCTAAAAAGTAATCCTCCGAGAGGATTAGGCAATTAAGTACATATTTAAAAAAATTACAGTATTGATAATAATAATTCCTGCATCAAGTCGCAGTTTAGTTTAATTTCTCACCACCAAAAAAAAACCCTCCACTTAAAGTTTCATAGAAACTCCATTGTAAATATGCTAGAGTCAGTAAACTCAATGTTTAGGAACTCTGTTAATAAATAATATCCAAGTCCATTTGATGGGCTGTTGGCTAGTAACCAATTTTAGAGAAATGTGTGTGTGTGCGCGCTTGTTTGTGCGTGAATGCCACTAAAAGTTGAAAGAATACATTGCCATCGATATCTGGCAGATAGCTGCCAAGTTTCAACTTGATTGGATGATGTCGTTAAGTGACTAAAATTCCACATCCACGATTTTTATTAATTCATTCATTCACGAAAACAAAATTGAAGTTCAAATAGATGTATTTAAAAAGATATATACCTACACAATTTATACAGAGTATAACAGCACGTACCCCAAGGATTTTAATTAGCAATTCCTCAGCATTTGCAGTAAAAAAATATGCTATTTTGCTCTCTGATGATATTTTTTTTCAAATAAAAACAAAAAAATATATTTTTCCATCACACTTTGAAACAGAGTATTCAGGTATAACATAGCGGCTCTATGTTCAAGTGAAAAAACGTGTTAGTGCATACGAGACCAAATATGGAATCGAGAAAAACTAGTTGTAAAGAAGAGAAAATAGTTGAAAACAGAAAAAGTGATAATTAATAGATAAAGATGAGTATATCAACTTCATGAAAATATTTTTTATAGAAAAAGTACTTACGTTTTTAAGTACACTGCGATTCCGTTTTTCAACCCGCGTGCACAAAAGTGAGATTATTTCGAAATGTCATAAAATGATGGACAATTTTTTTGCGTTTTGTTATTGCTAAATTAATATATCGATAATTAATAATTAGTTTGAATAGTTCTATAAAAAAATAGTTATATATTGTAAAACAAAACTGTAATACCATACGTGGGCCCATATGCAGAAGAGGGTTAAGGAAATAAAATTGTGAAACATAGTCTTCTGACCTAATGAAAATGCTTGCGGATTGTAACGTTGACACCAAAGACCAGAATTTAATTAAAAACCTGTATTGGTTCCAAACAGCAGAAATAAGACATGGGAATGAGAGAGAGGGGAGAAGTATCACTTGCTCCATTTGATGTTGAAAGGCAAGATAGAGGGTCGCCGAGGGCCTGGTAGGAGACAAATGTCTTGGCTGCGTAATATACGAGACTGGACCGGCATTACAAGTGTGGAGGAGCTATACCGGGCAGCGCAAGACAGAGAGACATTCTCAAGAGTGATCGCCAACGTCGGGGGGACCTGATACGGCACACAAAGAAGAAGAAGTCTTCAGTTATGGTAACTATAATGAAAATGTAAGAGGGAGGAAACACAAAAGCCCGAAAGTTAAAGACCCAAATCGCGGAATTCGCAGATTCTCAAAAGAAAGTTACGGGTAGGTAAGTTTTTGATAATATGCCTGTTGATTTTCAGGTTTGTGTACACTTACCAATTATAGTTCAGAGGTGCTATTATGGAAGGTTATATCTGTACGGTGATTCTTACCTGAAAACAAAAAGAAAATTCACAGTAAGAAAAGATACTTAAAGATAGAAAGGATAATAAAATACTGAAAATAGAAAATTCATAGTAAGAAAAGATATTTATTTTTGGAATTTATTCATAGAGACCCCTCAAATGTCATTTATATTTTATCACAACTTTTATAAACGCTTAATTTATTGAACGAGTCTCCTGAGGTATGAGAATGGTTTCGGAACTTTCGTACACAAGGTTGAAAGTTAACTTATCTGGAACTAGAATTTTTAGGAATCTATGCGCGAGTCTGTTTATAGAAACATTTAAACGATTATCACCCCCTACCCTCCAGCCCAGTTATAATATGGCTCTCTGATATATTTGTTATCCTGTCACTTTGACAAATTGGCTATTCACACTTGAAAAAATTTATGCAAATTTCATGAGGCCAGCTCTCACCGTAAAAGAGTTATTTTGCTTTATAATAATATAAATGCTCCCAGTCATTAGCGCACCATCGACATTCGGCCTGAAGATGTCGTTAGTGCCGCGCGCTTACCACTTAAGACTTGACACTTATACTGAAGACTGAAGTAGGTAAGAACAAGAACTGAAGTTCAGGGGACAGGAGCAGGGGCAGGAGACTGTGACGTCATCTTGTCCTGCCGGGCCGCCCATTAGGACCAAGCCGACAAGTGTTTGTCTTGCGCTTGAGACGGGATCCGTATTTACACTTCTGGAAGCTACTTCTCAGTGGTTGTACCTAGTAGCTGGTATCTAAACACTGAATAGTTAATCTCTAGAAATATGATCAATACTCTATACCAGCGGTCGGCAATTTGTTTTGGTGAGGGTCGTATGAATATATATTTTTTTTGAAGGGACACGCGACCATCGACGTGCGCATGCGAGCCTGCTAAGTCAGTGACTAATATATATAGTATATATATACGCAACAAATGTAGCAGGATATATATATATATATATATATATATATCCTGCTACATTTGTTGCGTCCACCCCGTAAAAATTCCATAGCATTGCTGCGTCCACCGACTTACTGCGTCCGATATACGGACGCAACAATGTTATATATATAACACACGTTCAGAGACTCTTCCCTCCGGTCCTGCAGGGCAGAAGGAATCCCTTCGCGGGCCGCCAACTGCCGATCGCTGCTCTATACAGATTTTAAATATCTTGGAACATCTTGGCCTTCGAGACAATCTAGTGCCTAAGGTATCTTCATGTGGACCTCATCAATACTAATAATATTTGGATGACTTGTATTCTTGTATAGCGCCGTTTTTATGAAAAATCATCTCAAAGGCGCTGTACAGACTTGCAATTCATTGCTAGTTAACATAAGACAATTTGACACCTAGGCCCCAAAGAGAACAACGAAATTGACTATGTGCTCAAGAAAGAATTACGATATTTGAACGATTGATCAATTTCACTAGAAAAAGGAAAAAATAATCTCACATACTTCGGACACACGGAAGCGGCCACTGTACACTTCTATCGGGATTTCGCTTCCGTGTATGTAGTTAGCAACAGATTCTACATCGGATCTGAGACATAACGAAGAGAAGGAAGAAGGAAAACCGTTGTTATTTTTAAATTTATCTATGTTTTATTTGGTAATAAGAAAAACAAGAAAACTCAATTGGGGTATGCTGTAAAGTATTTGCTATTTAATAACAATAATAATAATAATTGGATAATTTATAAAGCGCCGTTTTTGTGAAAAATCACCTCAAGGGCGCTGTACAATTCACCAGGAAAGCTTAGGTTCTAACAAATTTTACTATTTACAAATGGATACAGAAACATACTTACCTGGCAGGTCACTTTTTATCTGGTCACCAAACAAGACTAAAGTAATTTCAAGCAATGTTTGGATTTTAAATTATAGTCTTTCTCTAGGACTGTTGCATCCGAAACTGCTTTTTTTTTTTTTTTACATGAGCTGCACACAGGAGGCCCTGAGGAAAACAATTTCCCTCAGGGCCTATGTCATCTTTGGGGATGCTGTGTGAAGGGTTTTTTGGGGAAAGGAAGGAGAGGAGAGTTCTGGGAAGGAAAAGAGTTTAAGGGGTGGGTAGGAATCTGGGGTTCAGTGTGTCCTGGTCATCCGCCTCCAATACCTAGACAAACCTCACCCCATGAACCCGGGCACCCCTGCTAAATCGCCAAACGTAGCGAACCACTTGGGGTGACCTATGGCAGAGGTGTTGGTTATCCAATAAAGGTTCCCGGGGCGGCGGTACCCAACCGCGCCTCCGAAATTTAATCCCGCTTACCCTTTATGCTACAGGTGTACTTGTAACGGACAGTAAATACTTTAATGAAACGAAACGAAATGCTGATTGTTGGAATTGGGTGACCAATCACTTACCACTGTACATCTGCAAAAGGAGCGCACAACACAATCACAATTAGTTATGTAGTTCCTCCGTGATGCCTCGAGGTAATCATCGCCAGAACCAGACGTATGAGTACCAAACGATATTACAAACTGACTGACCTAAGATGGTAATTTTTTTTAAAAACTTTATTATGTACCTACCTATATGAAAAAACTAACAAATTATTTCCATGATAGTCCCAATCCTTCTTCAGTTTTAAAACAAAAGCATTCGAATTTGCACTATTTTCTTGCAATTGTTCCAAAAATTATTATTTTTTTAAATTAGCTCCATACAGAAGGCCCTGAGTAAAATAATTTCCCTCAGGACCTATGTCATCTTAAGAGATGCTATGTGGAGGGTCTTTTTAATGAGGGGATGGAGGGGAAGTTCTGGGAAGGAAAAGGGTATGAGGTGTGGGTAGGAATCTGGGGGTCAATGTGTTCAGGAGTAACGGACGTTTGAATCCATCCCTCCAACTGAGATGCAAGCCGATGTAAGCCGATTAATACTTTTCCAGCAAGTAGGGATACATGACATCCAGGAACAGGATAAATGACATCCCGGTATGAACTAAGCATATTCTCATTTCAAAACCAAACAAACTGAAAAGATATTTTCACCACACTAAAAAGTTAACGTTTAGAATGTAACAATAATAATTGGACAATTAGTTATTTATATCTAGCTCCATTTTGTGTGAAATCACCACCATGCTTATTAAAAAAGCAAATAAAATAAAAATAAAATTTTAAATACGGCTCTAATTACGAAAATGGTCACGTGTCGAGTTACGATTAGCACCGGCCATTGGTCCATTGTCAACCAATAACGGCCCGGCCGCCATATTAAGTTCCAAATTTGAATTTCCCGCGCTGTAATAATTTGAGTAGTACCGTTTAGCAGTGGTGTAGCCGCTTAATACGCTCATTTGGTGGGTGTTTTGCGCGTGTCTTCGCCGCCGTAATGGCGCGTGGAGGCAGTTAATTCAGTCATAAATTCAGTTTTAACTAGGTTTACTCACGCCTAGGAGGTGTCAATAGTCATATGGTACAAGAGGACGTGTCAAATTTTCATTCTGTACTATTCCTAGTTTTTTAAGGAAAATCCTGTTGTCTATATTGATTAAATTAATTACTGTATCACGAGTTTAGATTATTATTTTTACCGTATTGAGATTTTTAAGATTACACAATTTCCACATTTTCATGAAAATACTAATACCAGATAATATTATTATAATATCCAAAATTTCATGATCCAACTATTCTCAGATTTTTAGAACTATGCTTTTATGCATTTTACAGATTTGCACGTTAAAACTATTCTCAGACCAAACTATTCTTAGATTTTGTGATTCAGGCAATTTACAGATCGTTATGATTAAACTATACTCAGATTTTGAGAATCATGCAATCTAGATTCGGGCAATTTAAAGACTGTAGTAATGAAACTATTCTTAGATTTAGTGATTCAGGCAATTTACAGATTGTCATGACCAAACTATTCTCAGATTTTGAGAACTATGCAATTTACAGATCGTAATGATAAAACTATTCTCAGATTTTGTGATTTAGGCAATTTGCAGATTGTCATCACCAACTATTCTCAGATTTTGACAATCACCTATATTTTACACGATCGAAATATTTTCACATTTTCAAAACCTTGCAATTTACAGATTTCCACTATCAAAATCATCTCAGATTAATTATAGGTAATCATGTATCTTATAGATTTTCACGATCAAACTATTCTCATATTTTGTGATTCAGGCAATTTGTAGACTGTCATGATCAAACTATTCTCAGATTTTGTGAATCAGGCAATTTACCGACTGTCACGATCAAACTATTCTCAGATTTTGGAGATTCAGGCAATTTACAGACAGTCGAGATCAAATTATTGTCAGATTTTGAGAATCATACAATTTACAGATCCAATCTATTTTCAGTTTTTGTGATTCAGGCAATTTACAGACCGTCATGATCAAACAATTCTCAGATTTAACATTGATGAAAGTGGTAGTGTTTTTGTGATGCTAAAATATCAGAAGCCGCCATCTTAAATAGTTCATTTTAAAAGACGCTTTCATAACAACGTTTGATCCCGTACAGTTACATCATAAAATATAGGGAAACACCCAAAATATATTTATTATTACAAGTAAATATTAGCCTAGTGGTATGAAGTAGCTACTGATTACTGCTTTAGAAATTAGAACACGGTTTGTTCCTAAGGGAAACATAAAGTCGTACGGTTTATTTAAATTTGTTTGCTTTGTTTGTATTAGGCTGAATTTATATTACGTTAACTAGCTTTCACCCGGTTTCATCCGAGTTTTTTAACAGTATTTTGTTGTGTGTGTTGTTGCTAAATATCACAGTTGACCAGAGTCGACTATGGCATTACAAATTTTTAGGGAATTTTGTAAGAAAGAAGGAAGCGCTGAGCTGAAAATGATTTAAAAATAGGGATATCTAGATTTGGTCATTGGTGAGCTAAGGAGATGTGAAGAATAAACTAGAGAACTGCAATATTCATTTTTCGAAAATGTTGTGAGAAAGAAGGAAGCGGTGAGCTAAAAATGATGTAAAAATAGGGAAATTTAGATTTGGTGAAAGGTGAGCTAAGGAGATGTGAAGAATAAACTAGAGAACCGCAATATTCATTTTTACAAAATGTTGTGAGAAAGAAGGAAGCGGTGAGCTAAAAATGATTTAAAAATAGGGATATTTAGATGTAGTCATTGGTGAGCTAAGGAGATGTGAAGAATAAACTAGATAACTGCAATATTCATTTTTTTTTAAATGTTGTGAGAAAGAAGGAAGCGGTGAGCTAAAAATGATGTAAAAATAGGGACATTTAGATTTGGTCAAAGGTGAGCTAAGGAGATGTGAAGAGTAAAGTAGAGAACCGCAATATTCATTTTTACAAAATGTTGTGAGAAAGAAGGAAGCGGTGAGCTAAAAATGATGTAAAAAGAGGGATATTTAGATTTGGTCATTGGTGAGCTAAGGAGATGTGAAGAATAAACTAGAGAACCGCAATATTCAGATGTAACAAAATATACGTAAAATCTTTTTTATTATTTATTTTTGGAGTGTTATACCACGTTGCGCTACCTCCTCCTTTAGCCAATTTCGGACAGCGTTACAGTCCATCATCAGGGTAGATGTAGGAACACACATCTGTGAACACATCATGTGTGAACACACATCTGCCCTGATGATGGATACTGTAAGCTGTCCGAAACGTTGGCTAAAGGAGTAGCTAGCGCAACACGGCATAACACCCCAAAAATAAATAATAAAAATACTTTTGGCCGTGAAAATCTATAATCATATATGTATGTCATTTCTAGTAAAAACATTTCGATTCTGTTTTTTTCATGTTTGATTCTCTCATCAGGGCGATACTGGTGCAAATAATATAGGTAAGTTTAGTTTATGGCAAATACACTATTTTTAATTTAATAAAAAAAAATATTTTTTATTAATACGATTTGAGAGGCGGTTATGGGTACTGCGACTCGGGGAACCATTAATTGGGTAACCTACACCTCTGCCGTAAGTTTGGTGATTTAGCAGGGGTGCCCGGGTTCATGGGGTGAGGTTTATCCGGGTCTTGGCGGTGTATGCATCTGCCCGCCGGCTGCGTGGCAGGCCGGATCGGGAGATACTGGTTGAGGGAAACCTTTTGATTTCTCCAGCAGGACTCTCTCGGAACACCGCCTTGTACCGCTGTGGGAGGGATGGATTCATACTCCTGGACACACTGACCTCCAGATTCCCATAATACCCTTATCCATCCCAGTACTTCATCTCCTTCCTTTTTGTAAAAAGACCCTCCACACAGCATCCCCAAAGATGACATAGGCCCTGAGGGGAATTATTTTTCTCAGGGCCTCTTGCGTGGAGCTAATGCAAAAAAAGTTGATCATCTGTTCATGAAAGGATTTCGCTATTTGAAAATCAACTTCCTCAAAAAAGTAGATAAAATGGGCTTACTTCGGCACACAGACATTCCCAAAACACAAAATCATCGGTTTATTTCGTCGGTAATTCAACCCCTCTTTAGATAGACAGCCTTTCAAAAATTCTTACAAAAAATCTTACAACCAAAAATCGTCTTATTAATGACAGTTTCTTATCGAACGTCTATGAAATATTGGCTTAACCCATTGTTCGGAGTAGTCCCCCCTTTCTTATTGTTATTCGTTATCATTTCAATACCAGCCCATTCAATCAATGTCTACGAAGGTTGATCATTTATTTATCTCAATCTTAGAGTAATTAATCATTTTAATTTGTTGATTTTAAAAATTTCCTTTGTAAAATTGTGAATTTGCTGCGTAAATGGTGTTTTTTTTATATTTATTTATTTTTCTTTTTTTTTCAAGACAGATAATTAATTAATATTTTTAGCAAGTTCTCGTCATGCGTTGATGCCACTTAAACGTAGAAATTATTTCTCCCTGCGTGTCCTTTCCCATTCATTCCGCTTTCCCCTTTCTCCTTCACCACCTTCTCCCTCCTTCGTATCCCCCCCCCTTCGCTAAACCATATGAAATACACTCAATTTTCAAAACAACTCGTGCGCCACCTATAGCAATTTTTTTATACAAATTTCATAATGCCAGAGATTACCAGAATATCTATACAGGGTGTCCGGGGGTAAAGTGCATTAACTTCAGGAGGTGATTCTACATGATAGTACAAGTAAAAAAGATAAATAACTTTTTTCGAAATTCCAACTTTTAGGGGTAGTTTTGAAGTAAAAAAGATAAAATTAGTCCGGCGTGTGCGGCCAGATTTATTATTTTCCGTTGTTACGATACGGGCCAATCATAATCGAGTCGGGCGCCCGGCAGGCTCTCAGCAAG
Organism: Limnephilus rhombicus; assembly: GCA_929108145.2. Classification (NCBI taxonomy): domain Eukaryota; kingdom Metazoa; phylum Arthropoda; class Insecta; order Trichoptera; family Limnephilidae; genus Limnephilus; species Limnephilus rhombicus. The sequence continues at coordinate 10,871,179 of OV815296.1, forward strand.
TAAGATCTTACCTCACACTAAAGATTTTTAGTAGGTACTTATGACTTTTTGTGTGGAAAAAAATGTTGGAATTTCGGAAAAAGTTGTTAATCTTTTGTACTCCTGCCATCGTGTTGAATCACCTCCCGAAGTTAATGCACTTTACCCCCGGACACCCTGTATAGAAACCGTCGCAGGCGTGCGCACTACAACTCACCAAAGTTTCAATTGATTCATGTCTTCCTCGGGCATCATCGACTTCATGTACCATTCACTTTCGCATCAAATACTATTATTCTCCTGATTCTTCTTTTACCGGTGGAGAAAGACACTTCACATTGTGACTTCAAATTATTCGTGACTGGTACGAGTGCTGTTCCGCTGTGAGTTTCGAGTCTTTTGTTCGTCTTCCGGCAGCCTGCACGGTTATCAGCGTCAAGCTATAGCTTATATATGGTACCTAGACAATTTTAGACATCCAGAGAAGTACGAGATCTTGCATCTCATCATGCAGGGAAAGATTACCGGAAGACGGGGCCCTGGAAGAAGAAGAACCTCATGGCTGAAAAACCTGAGACAGTGGTTTGGCCAGCCTACCTTAGAGCTGTTCCGGGCCGCAGTAAACAAAGTCCGCATAGCCAACATGATAGCCAACGTCCGTTGAACGAACAGGGCACAAGAAAAAAAAAAAGAAGAAGACAATTTTGTTGTTTATTCCCCAAGTGGGTCACTACGTTTGGTAATTTAGCAGGGATGCCCGGGTTCATGGGGTGAGGCTTGTCGAGGTTTTGGCGGCGAATGCATTTGCCCACATACTGCGTGACCGGATCGGGAAAGATTGGGTGAGAGAGATCTATCCAAGACCTCTACAGCCGTAGGTCCTCTCTTAACCAAAACACGCAGATCAAGCGAAAACAATGCAACCAACATAATAATGTGATCACGCTTATTAGTAAAGGTGTAAAAATGCCGTTCAACGGGCACGCAACAGATATGCCGTTTAACAATCGTTAAGGTCTTTTTTTAGTAAGACTGTGTATCTATAGACACAGCGTTCGTCCTGCCAGTTAGTTGCAATTCGATGCCATAATCCTACGAAAATATCACACAAAAATAAAAAAAAAATTCAGCTCATATATTGTAAAATTTACAAAATACTGAATTCTCTCCAATCAAATGACGCAACTATAAAAAGGGAATTACACGATCCAGACTACATCCCTGGCGTTAATTCCCTGAGCGGAATACACCCCCGGCCTAATATGACGTGAGATATGAATCTGACTGCGCCTCTGTTTTCCGATATACTCCCACACACAGTAGGCTACTATATACTTGATTATAATATCACCTAAATATTGGTTATGCATGTGGATGATGCAAACACATTAAAATTTTAACCAAACAAACTAATCAATCCAGCCATATCACTGCAGTGGTAAGCAGAGAGGGTTGACCGCCATAGTCACGATGCACACTAATTACTTCGTTCAAATTCATATATTTTTTACATTAGAAAAAAAATTCCCTCAGGATCTATGTCATCTTTGGGGATGCTGTGTGGAGGATCTGTTTCATAACGCTGATGGATTTCATTCGTATTTGTGTTCCAATCGGCCTAGCAGATCTGAGGAATCCAGATTTTGGACTTCCGCACATTAAGTGTACCTACCTTCACGGTGAACATACGTCAAGTACCGCAATATCGCCAGTCTGTCAACAACCGTCGTAACACATCGTAACGTGACATTTCGCTCTACGTTGAAATGTTATTTATCAATCGGTAGTGTGTAATATGAAGCATTATATCGCAGTCGTTCATCGAATGCTTTATGTGAACCGCTTATTCGTCTCATGACTCAACTTTATCGTGGTTTTAATAACCGACCAGAACAATCTGTATCGTACGCTTTTGGATACACCTGTGACTGTCACCGAATGGAGATCAAGCCACGAGACCCAACAGTAGTGAGGATTACTTAATTGTACATACCGTATCTTGTTTGGTGATCGGGCATAATTCGTATCGAAGTCCATAAGCGTTTTAAATAGCAAGGAGTGGCAGCAAGGTCATTCTGACCCCCGTTAGGAATCTGGGGATAAATGTATCTAATAGTGATGGACTTACGTATCCATCCCCACGACTGCGGTACAGGGCGATGGGTCGGGGGAGTCCGGCTGTAAAGGTTTAAGTTAGATCTCTCTCAACTAGTTTCTTCCGATCCGGCCCGCCGCACAGTGGGTGGGCAAACGCTTTGGCCGCCAAGACCTAGACAAACTTCACCCTATTTAAAACCGTGCACCCCTGCTAAGTAACCAAACGTAGCGCACCATTTGGGGTGACCTACGGCAAGAGAATGGGTTATTCAATAAATGGAATCCATACCGCCTTATAAAAACATCCTAAAACTTCGCCTCATAGATAATTTTAGTTCCTCTTTTGGCCGCCTGCAGAGATAAGTATGTCAACCTGTAAAGTTGGTATAAAAAGAACACGAAATAATGTATACACATATATTTATTAATACGTCAGATACATATAGTCATACACCTGTCTGGTTATGTTCTATTATCGTGAAAACAAGCTTATGGGTCCAAGTGGTTAGTTTTTTTTATGTTCAGCTAACAACATAGCTGGCTGTATTGAAATTATGCAAAAGACCACCTCTCTAACAACCTAACCTAACCTAACACATTCAAACGACACAAATAAGTACGTGCTTTAATTACATTTTTGTCTAAGTGCATAAATACGCAATAGAGGGAGACCATTGTCCAGGAGACGCCAATAGCGGTCCGCAACGCAAACGTTTACGTAAATGGCATTTCAAATCGAGTGCGGAATTAACTTCATTATCCACCCCTGCAGCTGGTGCCATCCCGTGCACCGTACAGAGCAACGCACGCAGTTATTTTCACAATGGCAGGGGTCGCCAACCGAATGAGGGATGGGAGAGGAAATCATTTAAGTTGGGATCGTTCAACTTCCGTTATATTTGATTTACGATAAAATCGAAAATCAACGCCAAATTACAATTTGATATTTGAAAGTTCCCCGTTAAACGAAAATTCTCGGCCCGTTGCAGCTTTTGATCAAATTGTGCAGTAAAGTACAGTGATCATTCAAAAATTTGATTAATAACTGCAATAGGCCGAGAAACGGCAACTAACAGAGGCCGTTTAAATGTTCAAAAACGAGTGTGCTACACAACCGCAGTAACTTCTGCTCCATCTATATGATAGGAAAAGAGAAAGAAAATGTGCGCGCGCACTGCTCTCCCTTGCTCCTACAGTGTGATACAGACAATAGGCCTGCAATGTGTAGAATAGAAATACGAAACGTAACTGGCTATGAGAGAAAGAGAGAAAGAAAATGTGTGCTCGCACCTCTGTATCTTGCCCCTACAGTAATATACGAAGCGTAACTCTCTCTCTTTCTATCTTCACTAACTTATGTCTTCCTCTCAACTACCGTTCGCCTCGCTTTTAGTAACGCTCTCGTCACGCATTCGCCAGCTTACTCCCCAATTCAAGCGTGCGTAAAGAAGTTTTGCTTCAAAAATTCACCTGTTCGTGTGACGTTTTGTCCCTGTACGTATAATATGGTAACTCATTAGATATCTGTCTCTTTCTCCTTGTTACTATGAAACATTTTAATTTCACTTCTCACTGTTCCTTTATATTATATTTTGTCTATTTCTATAATATATGTAAACTCACACAATGTGTTTTTTGATCAGTTTCATTTTATACCCTGAAGATGCCTGTGTTAAACGAAACCGGTCGATATTAAAAAAATTAAATAAATAAATCATGGTTACAAACAAAGTTATTATTTTATTTCAGTTAAAAAAAAAAGGCTGATTGTTCTCTTGATCATCAATAAAATGAAACAGAGTTTTAAGAGGGCATTACCAGAGAAAGCCTGAAATACGTCATTTTCAAAAAAGTTTTTAGACGTATTGACTCTTTTCCACAAAAAATTATAAATGGATTTCGAAAGATTGTTTTTTTATCTAGCATTCGTATGTAATAAATGTTTAGAATTTTTTTTAATTTTTAGTATAATAAGGTTATTCCATAGGTCGTTGGCAGATTTGTTAAATTTTCAAAAAAGATTTTGTATTATACCACACCCATTTCAAATAATGTAATCATGCAGTAAAATAAATCAATACATTATCTAGCAAAGTTATGTATTAGAATTTTAATTTTAGTTTCAATAAAATCATTAAAAAATATGTACGTACATGTGTTTCTTGACGAAAATTGGTCCATTTATGTATTTATTTGCGCACTTACAAACTAATATATTTCAGATTTTTTTAACATTCTTATTAAATTTAGACATTATTGAAAAATGATAAATACTTATAATCAAAAAATAACTACAAAAAGTACACTATTTTAATAGTTTTATCATCACGCCTTTCAGCATTTTTGGATGAAGGTATAAATTAAAGCTAATTTGGATTGAAATAAATTCGATATTGAGTTATAATTTAAAAAAGCTGGTACGGAGAATAATTAATCTTTCTCATTGTAACCGTCTTGCACGATCGGAAGAACAACTTTCGACGAAATGTGGATTTTCGTCCGCTGGCTAGTTAAACGCTCTTAAACATCCAACCTAAGATTTAACATAATTAAAAAAAAAAAAAATCTTTAAAAATCTGCCCTACCAATGGGTTTGCCATCTCTCTCTTACTATTATAATATTATTGTGTATAGAAAGGTTCCACGCAGATTTCATATTGGTTCTCCATTGGTCAAACACTTCACGTATTACTTCCGTTAGAACTTTCCGTGGACGTGGACTTTACCTTCATTCAACGTACCAGGTTTTTTAAAATTTTTTTTTTACTCTTCATTATAAACACCCGTTAAACGGCTAAAGCAGTTTGTCAGTAGATCAATTTTACAAAATTAATCATAACACCAAAGCACACATAAATAAAGAGAAACCACAATTTAGAAAATAGATCACAAATAATAACATTTTAACTGACCACAATACAAAGTCATAAAATCCATAGACATAAAACAGGCATACACACACTCGAAGGCCCACATCTTACTTAAACAAACTCAAATGCATAATTCATTTTGACTAAATCTTGTGTCGTGTGTATGAAGTACTTTTTTGAATCCGACAATAGGTTTTGGCATACAATTTTAAACCAAAATATCCCTCGAACAGGTAATATATTAACTGACTCATAGTCATATAATAATTTTATTTGTCATCTTTATGAATAAATGCTTACCAAAAGTTTAGTCATACAGCTTTTGATTGTTTGAATGAAACTTATATTTATCTCGCACGCATTTTTTAATTTTTTTATTTTTTATTATTATTAAGTTAAAAGAAACATAATATTTCGCTTTCTTAACTTAAATACAGAGCATACATAGTACAGTAAGTAAGAAGTAATATTTTTAATTTTGTTCCAACATTTTGAGTTAAATAGTTTTTTTTTTAAAGGTTTTTATGTTATTTTCAATTTTTAGGCTATCTGGAAGGAGATTATATATATATGAACTCCCTCGTGACCAATACTTCTCTTGCCACTTTCAGTCTTGACAGTATTTGTGTACAATTTGTGTACAATTTATTGTGTTATCTAGTATAATGTTCGTGTACTTGTTCTGTTTTTATAAATGTTGTGTTTGTGTGTATAAGTCCATTTTGTATTTTGTAGATTAAAAGACATATGTTATATTTGTACAATGTTCTTATTTTCAAAAGGTTCATTTCCTGGTATAGTTTTTTTGTGGGAGTGTCTGGGTTATAGTTGAAGAGTTTTTTAATAACTTTGTTCTGTATTATTTGTAAGTCGTTTAAGTACGTAATGTATGTGTTTCCCCATATTTCTATTAAATAATTTAGGTGGGACTGGATTAAGCTAAAGTATAAGCCCCTCTTTACCTCTGTTGGTAGAAGATGAGCAATTCTACCAAATACACCAATTAATGGGATGATTTTTGTTTTTAGTTTTTCTACGTGTTGTTTAAATGTTAAATGTTTATCAATATATAAGCCCAGGTATTTTTCGCTATCTAGGATATGTAGGTCTCTTTCTTCTATTTTTTTTCCCCAAGACATTATTCCGTATATCTTAGATTCGCTAATTGGAATAACTATAAAAATCGAACGGTGAGCCATTTTTAAAACTTTTTTACGCTTGCATGCAAAATTTTTATGCCTTGAAAATATTTATTTCGATTTATAAAATTTAAAAGCTTATTTTATCACCTTTCAAAAATGGTTTTTTTAGTTTTATGATATGTTCAGAAATATTCCATTTATTTGGATTGTATTGCACAGCGAAAATATTTTGACCCTCTAACAAAATATGCTCGAAGCCTGGGGGATTAATCTATTGGTATTATACACCGATGGCTTAAAATTTTGCATCGTCATAGTAATCCTTGCATCACTACTAGAATCTCCAGCAGGCAGTGGGTAAAGGAGGAGGATTCCGTCCTGTGACGGTATTAATAGATTCAGTGAATTATAATAATTAATACGTGTGCTCCGTCCCTATGGGATATGGCGTGCAGCGGTGCAATAACCGACTACATGCACGATACAGGTACTGAATGGATTGTCGGTTGAGTGGTGCCACTACGCGATGTGGTGGTATATCCTCCATACATACCTTACCCTGGATGATAGTTTGATTGCTTTATAATTTAACTGATTATGATGAAATACTCACAAACGTAGAAAAATCTTTGATATTATTTACATAGGCATATTTTTTTATTAGTATTATGACTCTTGCTGACTTACTTTCTCCGTTCAATAAATATTCTTACTCGACTCTGAATTGATAATTATGTAGTGTCTGACCGAAAAGGACTTTGTACCGAAACCGAATCTTACATTGAAATAACAGCAGCATATGGTTTTAAGGATTTATTAACAAATGATTTATTTTGCAGTTTGTCAATCCGTTATTGAGTGTGGTATCATAGAATGGGGAGGTGGCATTGCATCTGCACTAGACCCAATCATAAAGGCACAGATAACTGTAATAAACTTAATCCTTAGGCTACCTCTAATTACAGACTCGAACTTAATCTATAACATTATGAATATCTTTGACGTTCGGCAGATATACAAGCACACATAAATACTAAGAAAAAGATTAAATACTCACTGTGCTCGAAACAATAACAAAGATTTACTACATATTCCTGTAACGCACACTACTTCTGCTCAACGAAACTTTGGAGAGCTTGCGACAAGAATTTACAATATTCTCTAATTTCAAAGATAATATAAAAATTGGGATCAAAGGTAATGAAAGGGCTTTTACCGGTGCACTAAATTCTAAATTATTAATGCAACTATTTGAGTGAATATACTTTAATACAAGTGTGGGTATGTTCACAGGTATTATAAATTAAGTTACAAAATGACTGCCTCAGCCTCAACACAAACTAGTCCAGTGAGGCGGGTTAGGAAAAACCTCAACTTATAATATATATATCTCTATTGTTTAAATATTATCTACTGTTTATATGTGTATTATTTTCTGTTGTTAACTTTATGTACTTATCTAATTTATAAAACATTCTTCTTCTTTGTGTGCCGTATCAGTTCCCCCGACGTTGGCGATCACTTTTGAAAATGTCTCTCTATCTTGCGCTGCCCGGAATAGCTCCTCCACACTTCTAATGCCAGTCCACTCTCATATATTTTGCAGCCAAGACATTTGTCTCCTACCAGGCCCTCGGCGACTCTCTATCTTGCTTTTCAATATTAAATGGAGGAAGTGATACTTCTCCCCTCGAAGTATATGACGAAGATGTGAAATTTTCCGAATTTTTATTAATATAAGCAGTTCTCTATCTGCTCTAGCCCGCCTGAGAATTTCTGTGTTGGTGATCATGGGTCCATTGTAAACGATATAATAAACCACTGTAAACGATAAACACTGAAGATATGTTTTTAGTTATATTGTAGGTAATCATAGGCAATGTCTAAGGAGCTTCATCGACAGTCATCCAGAGGAAGACCAAAGAACCCCTGGATGACTCGATGCTCCAAAATACTACAGAAAAACGGTCTGGATGAAAGCGATACCTAAAACCGAAGAAGACAGCCTGAGAACGAGAAAAGCGGACCCCAACAGTCAACCTAGGCAATGAGTTGGGACCATAGACATATGAATATTACTAGACCTGCCCTAAGTGATAAAATCGTATTATTTCCCCCTCCCCATACCGGTTCAATTGGAACCGGTTGGGATTGAGTATGGCTTCGCGTGAATCTAAAAAATGTGACGTCATCATTCTTCTGCGAGCCATCGTCGAGCGTTTATCGATGCATTTTACGAAATAACACCGTAAAAAACATGGTCTGTGTTTTGAAAACGTGTAAATATATTTACTATCACTCGATATACATGGCGTGTGCTCGTCGATTTTTACTGGGGTAAGTAAATTATGAAACATTTGTAAAAGTGTCCTAACTTAATACGGCAACAAAATATTGGATACTGAAAATAGGCGAACTTTACTTTGCAGTATTTAGATTTCGCAAATTTGTTCATTACGCGGCGAGCAGTTCGCGCTCCCATGTAAAAAGGTCTATTCATTCAAAAGCAGAGTTTACGAACTCAATGGTGATATTATAATGCGAGATGCCTACATACTGTCACATTGAGTTATTGACGAATCACATATCTCCAAAGTCAACTTTCCGCTCTGCACCCCGCTGTAGTTGTTGTCTACCACTCACCTTTATGTTCTGGTCTAGTAATATTCATATGTCTACGGTTGGGACAGTGCAAGGAAGAAGATGTATTTTTTAGTTATAGATGCAAATTTCTTTCAATAGAGATATTATTACTTACATATAAGTACAGCATTCCCAACTGACGCCTAATAGCCTAATAATATTGCCTAATTGAACCAGGTGTCAATAAGGGATGATGCCTAATAATAACGTTATCATTTGATCCAATAACGATAAAAATAAATATAACATAATATGGTCGAATAAGTGATCAGTTAGGCCATAAATTCATGCAATTAACAATTAGCCCCCGCCCGTGGAGAGGTATTTGATTATACGACATTAATTGACCGAATATCTACTGCTGTGTATAACACACAGACACACACACCGTGTTTATGGTTCATACCATATCCATACTATATATTATGTGTATCAACTACGGTTCATACAGAATATCGTGTACACTGAGAATAGTGTATTGAGTATCCAAGTGTTGATAATGTGGGTATTGTCAAAGCTGATAACTAAGTATGGTATTGATTGAATGTGGCATTGTGAGCATAGTGTACCTATTATTAGACACGACAATTAATTAGTACATTAAATCGTTGGACACCTACCTGGGTACATACTGGGCAGTAAAAAGAGACAAATACACACATCTATAGGTTTTAGCCTGCGAGAGAATGAGGCTAATCGGTGTCCTCTTTGTGCGGTGCTTCGTAGCCTATTGGCCTTCTCTTTGAGCGTTGTTTCATTGAAAATAATATAAAATCATTTTTTAACTTGGTAACAATATTATAATAAATAAACCCTTCAATTATCCAAATCCTGACACTCTGCATTCGTCTCATTCTCTCGAAGTTTAGTTTTGTGAAGGTTTCACTTCTACCGCGTGTGAACTGCACACATGTTTTTTTTAAGTGTGAATACCGCACAAGTGGGAAAGAATCCCTTTAGTTGGAGTGAAGACGAATTAAATAAAGAAGAGGAAATGTTGGTAAGTACCTGGCGATTCAGATCTGGTCACAAATACCTACGGCTAAAGCCATTTCAAGAAATGTTTCGTTTCATGGTGATCTTTCATCAGAACGTTGAAGAGAGGTCTACCACTCTGGAACTTGGCGCTAATATACCTACTACCTACCTACTTTATCATCATTAAATGAACGTACCAAAGTCTTATTTTAACTCGACCATTTGGCATATTATCTGCTTGTATTTTTGTTTACAGTTCCGAATCCGGTTCAAGATGGTGGATGTGTTGGATACTACGTTTTTATCCAGCCAGAGTTCGTATGATGTGATTGTACATTTTTGGATGCGATCGAAGATCCTACAAATATTATAAAGGCGAAAGTTTGTATGGATGTATGTATGTTTGTTACTCTTTCACGCAAAAACTACTGAATGGATTTTAATTAAAGTTTACAATAATAATGCTCATACATCAGAGCTCTGGCATTATGAAATTTGTATAAAAAAATTGCAATAGGTGGCACGCGAGCTGTTTGAAAAATGAATGTAACGAGTATGGAGAGGGTGGTGACGAGGGGGGATAGGGAGAGGTGGGAAGAGTGGGAAGGGGGTGAGGGTAGAGGGGTATAAGGAAGGGAGGGGGGGAGTGGTGGGGGGGGGGGGGAGGCGCTGTGTAAACCCCCCAAATACTATGGGAGCGAAGCCGGGGGCAAAAGCTAGTATATATGTAATTCATCAAAGGATGCGAGGTATAACGTTCACATAACTACTAGTATCATTTTATAACAAATTAATTGGTAGGTAATACACAAATCAATAAAAAATGCAGATTTGATCAAAATAATGACAGCTTCCGCAAGGTGATTTTTTCACAAAAACGATGCCTTTAGTACGATCTAAATATTATTATAATAAAAATTCAAATTTATTTATTTTTTTTACTTGAGCTTCACACAGGAGGTTCTGAGAAAAATAATTTCCCTCAGGGCCTATGTCATCTTAGGGGGTGCTTTGTGGAAGGTCTGGGAGGAAGGAAAGGACAGAAAGTTCTGGGAAGGAAAATGGTGTGAAGGGTGGGTAGGAATCTGGGGGTCAGTGTGTCCAGAAGTGACGGACGTATGAATCCATCCCTCCAACTGCGGTGAAAGATGATGGGTCAAAAGGCTTCCCTCAACCAATCTCTTTCGATCCGTCCCGCCACGCAGCAGGTGGGCAGACGCACCCGCCGCCAAGACCTGGACAAACCTCACCTCATGAACCCGGGAACCCCTGCTAAGTCACCAAACGTAGCGAAACACTTGGGGTGACCTATGGCAGATGTGTTGGTTATCCAACAAATGGTTCCCGGGGCGGTGGTACCCATACCCGCCTCCCAAAATGTTGAAAGATTACTTAGTTTTAAACACAACTTGTTCCCTTCGTAAATTATGCTCTATTACTCCCTTCCCCCTTTCCACCCCCTCCTTTCCATTGACACCTTTAAGTCTGTCTATAATTGTCGTAATTAGTTGAAAATAACCCCGACGAAGTAAGGGAAATATGCCAGTTGTTGGACAATAAACGTGGTTAATCCATTAATTTTGTTTATCGTTTATTATTATTATTATTATTATTTTTTTTTATTGGCAATGCTTATTAAAAATAAATATAAAGTTACATCAGTTACAAAGTTACATAGTTACATAAGGTTAACAATAAAAAATAAAAAATTGCCTTTCCTCACCATACATAGACAATGCTCTTGTGTTTGGTGAGGGAGTTCTAGCTCAATTAGTAAATTAATGATCGTGTAAGTTAGTAATAACAGCTATTGTAAATAATAAGTAGGTTAAAAAATCTTGTATAAATTTAACAATAAAAATCCCGAAGAGTTTAAAAAAATCATAATATAAATTAAAAAATCATTATAAATGAAAGAATCATGTAAGTTAGTAACAAAAATTTATTTATTGCGGTATTTTAAATAAGTAGGTACATATTTATCTAAGTCCTAATACAATCCTTATATATACATACATACACTTAAAATAACACATCTATACCAAATCAATCACATATGTTCGCAATTTAATTTGAAATGCCTTTATGCTCTCTTCCAATTTTATTTCTTTTGGTAATTCTCCAAATATCTTCAAGGCTCCGTACATCAACGACTTTTGACTCTCTATTTTTTTCCTGAAGGGGAGTCTTAGTTCATTTCTTTTCCTCGTCTCATGTGTATGTTTGCTTTGTAGTTTATCAATTTTTCTTAGGAATTCAATAGACGTATGGCCATTGATTATTTTGTAGATTAACAATATCGTAAATAATTTGTTTAAATGACAAGATATTTAACTCATTCAACATTTTCTTGACTAAAGTGTACCTATTTTTCTTCAATACAGTTCTCATAGCTCTGTTTTGGAGAATTGTCATTTGTTTCATTCATCCGTCGTTGGCTAAGAATAGAATGCTGCTATAGTAATTTATGTGTGATACAATGATTGCGTTGTACAGATTTTTACTGACTTTTATTTTGAATAAAAGTGGTGCCACTTTTTTTTATTTTTTTTACATTAACTCCACACAGGAGGCCCCGAGGAAAATAATTTCCCTCAGGTCCTATATCATCTGGGATGCTGTGTGGAGGGTCTTTTTGAGGAGAGGAAGGAATGAACATTGGTCTTGAAGAGATCCATGTTATAGGAAGGAGGAAACACAGAGGCCGGCAAATCATTCCACAGCCGAGCTGTTAAACACAAGAACGAGTCGAAGAAACGACCCGTTCTCATGTGACAATTGTCAACCGTGCACAAATGCTGGGCACGCGTTTGGCGTGTTTCCCGACTATGCACCGGTGCCGATGGGATCAAAGATGCTAGCTCCTCGGAGCATCTTTCATTGTAATACCGGTAGAACAGGGATAGCATTCCCACCCGACGCCTGTGCTCTAAAGATTGCAATCCGTCTGTTAAGATGGGAGAGTCTATTAAACGGACCGCCCGTTTCTGCAGAGTCGAGGGTATTTTTCAGGCATTTTGGAGTACCAGACCAGAGGTGGCTGCCAAATTCAACCGTGAGCGCACTTGTGATTTGTACAGGGTTAGCAGTTGTGTACAATTAAAGTATCTGCGGGCCCTGTACAGTAGATACGCCCAGTTTTTGGGAGGCTAACTTTACTCTGGCTTCGATGGAGCCCCCATACCTGAGCTGGTCACTCAGGGTTACACCAAACATAGATATCAATGGAGGGCCTGTTCGGAATATTGCTTCCGTTGAAAGATCCTAGATTTTCACTAAATAAGTTTGCTGTGTTTGAAGAAGGAAATATTATAAAAAAATGTTCATTCACTACAGTCAAAAAAGACATTGATAAATAATTGATAAACAAATTCAACCTAATTAATTTCCCAGTCACACAGTCACAAGTCACAATGGTCACTCAAAGCCACCATCAAATGAAGTGTTTATAATTACAGTGTAAGTGTGACCATGTGTAATGTGTAGTGCCCAGTGGATGATGTTGATTGAGTAATTCGGGGTAATTGAGGTCTCTTAAGCACCCGGGTCGCCATTAAAGTGTCATAAGCGACGGGCTAGCTGGATTTATGATACCAGCATGTCCGTCAGATCGCCAGACAAGATTCGCCACGCAGATTAAAGGGGATGTTGTAATTATAGTTCATTTAGACGCCCTGCACCCTGGCTATTTACGACGTGTAATAATTAGTATTTTAAAGAAAAATTGTATGTTATGAAGTTATTCGCCCACATTTTGTAATAATATTTATTACTAGTTGTTTATTGTTACTATTGTTGCACTATTTAGAATGTTGAATTGTGGGAATATAAAGAAATTTGTTCGGGTAATTTTGGTCGCAACTTTGTTTTTACACGTCGTAAATAGCTAGAACACCCCAAAAATAAATAACGATAATACTTTTGCCCGTGAAAATCTAAAAACGTATCCAAATAGGAAGGTGTTTACAAATTTTATGACTTCTAAGAAAATTTTTGTTTTGATTTGTTAATTAAATCTTACTAATATTACAATCGCGAAAGTTTGTACGAATGTATGTGTGTTTGTTTTCTTTCACGCAAAAACTACAGAATGGATTTTAATTAAACTTTACAATAATATAGCTCATACATCAGAATAACATATAGGCTATAATTTATAAAGCTAGCTAGGAAGGGGACGCGGGAGGGGAACGGGGACGCACGGAAAGGTGATTCAGGGAGAAACAATGTATTTCTTTGAATATGGCATTGCAACGCACGCCGGTCACTCTACTGAGTAACCGACCAACCCCTCACCCAACCCAAACTGTCCAATATCCACCGATTTTTTTAATGTTTTTATTTAAAAAAAAAATTTAAATGTCACGGGTGACCAAAATTTAATTTACATTTTTAACTCCAAATAATGTCAGGAATCATAAATAAGGATTCACAATAATACTAATTTAATCGCTTTTCTGAACAACTCATTTAGGTCTTATAGAAATTGTTGTATCTCCCTTCCTATCATGGTGAGAAATGTGATCTAAACGGTATTGGAAAGAGAAAGCACCACGCTATATATTCAAATCTAAAAGTTAACCACAAAATAATTAAAATATACACCTTTTAGAAACTAAAGTTTCCGACAACCATTTATGTCATCTTAAAGGACAGGCAGGCCCTTTCACGAAAATTCCCTAACAAAGCACCACTTTGAATTTTGAATTGAATGTTTTGTGGATTAATTTTGAGCTATCGCATATTTTATTGGCCGAAACTCATTCCTAGAACAATAAACTATGTACCAAAACAACATTAATTGCGTTAATTACGTAAATTGATAGGTTTTACGATGTTTTCGTCAAGTAACACGCATCGACTTAAGACAGAAAGAATTGCGGCAAATTTGAAATTTCGATGCCACATATCATTAAAATATTCATTAATATATCATTTAAAAATATTCTGGGGTAGCCAGGTGAATGAAATTTTTGCCTAGATCCTGGGCAAATGTTGGCGCAAGCGATTCTGACCTAGAAGGGTCAAAATCGCAGACAAACATATTTTTTTCGAAATTTTTTCGGCGCGCATGCGCTCAAACCACGCGTGGATTCGCGTTCCCTGCCAATAAGAGGAAAAAAATTGGTAATTTTTTTTAAATTATTTTTACATGAAACGTCAAAAAAGTGAGGTGATGTATGCATTTGTCTAATAAAATATGTATATTTTGGTAGAAACAGTCACTTTGTGGTTTGACATATTAATTAAAGGAAAACAATCACTTTGTTTGTAACCACGATTTATTGATTTAATTTTTATTTACCGACCGGTTTCGCTTAATACAAGCATCTTCAGGGTAAAAATTAAAACTGATGACAAAATACATTGCGTGAGCTTATATATACTGTTAGGAGCGGGCCCCCAAACATGTCCCAAGCTAGCTCTCAGGGGAGGCATGATTTACCCTCTATTCAGGTGGTGGGTCGCTCGAGGCTTCAGAAATTCCTTCGCATCTCAGTCGTCTGGCAGGATACTCCCCCTCTAGGAAACCCTCCTGCCGTAGCAGAATAATAACAGGATTGAGTTAACTAGTTTCATGTATTGCAAATTTAAAACACAGTACATAGGTCATTACAGTACAATTCAACACAAGAAATACATACTACACAATCCTAGCTATCGTGTTTATAACCTCAAGATCCCTAAACGAAACTCTCTGAGTGATGGCTTTGCGCGGGAGTTTACAGTCTATCGTTAAAGGACACAATCAAATGAGGAAACAATTGTACAGCTTACATGATGTTGGGGGTCTTCGTCTTCCGGCTTCCAGGGGGACCTCCCGAGTTTAGGACAGAACCGAAGTTTACACAGGCATGGTGAAATATCAGCGCTAAACCCGTAGGTTATTGAATTAACATTGCAGGTTATATTTGAGTACAACTCGAGCGATAGTAAGCCGGGCGCGAACAGTGGGAATCAACGCGCGGGCTTAACGTGTGCCCGAGGCGGCTCGCAATTCTCAACTGTGGAAGGGATCGCGTGCGGGTGGGCGGATGGGATAGGAAGTAGGAAGCAGGGAACAGGGGGGGAGCAGGGTGTTGTGTAGTTTGCGGCGAATTAGGAGTTTGAATTCTTTGTCGTTTGGGCGTACCATAACACTTCCCCCCGCGCTTGGAAAAAAAGCGACGTGGCAATGGAGCTGTAGGGAAAAAAAAATCCTCTTATGCTTCCATCGGGGTTTTTGAGAGATTCGTTGCTTGAGAGATTTCCTAGCTAGAACATACAGTTTTATGCTATAGTTTGGGTCACAATGTTTGTAGGGAATGGGTGGGGGTACATACAATGTTTGGACAAGACAAATTTGGGAAAAGTACATGGTGTAAAACAACATACAAGGTTATGCAATTGAAAATAACAATACACATGGTTATGCAATTGAAAGAATGACAATACACATGGTTAGGCAATTGAAAGAATGACAATACATTTGTACAAGAGAAGAGAAAAAGTGTGTGATTCTAAGGTTTCATTGGTCTTGGAGCTAAGTTTGTGAAGCGTGGATTTGTTTGGTTTCGGAGAATTTCGAAGAAAAGGACGTGACTTCACGGATTCTAAGGATTACATTATCACTGTAATCAGACCCATTTGAGACAACGCTCAGGAGTACACTTGGGCCTTAGAAAACACTTGGTTTTGTCGAAGACGTCGAAGTTCACGAAGTGGAGACTGTGGTTGCTGTGCCGCGACTATGGTTACAGAGATAATTGAAGAGAAGAATCCAGTATCTGCAGACATGCCAGTGCGAATCCTAAGTGTTATTATGGTAAACACGGATCGTATATAATGGTTATTGAAGCATAATGTAGCTCAAGATAACTTGTATTGGTGCGCATTCAGCGAATACTGGTGGGTCAAGGTAATGATGGTTTACACATGACGATATATGCGTCACTGCATGACAGAGCAAGAGACGACAAGGTTGGCATTGATAGCAAGAGTAAGAACAAACCTAAGAGCTAGCGTGCCCAAAAGGTAGTTTAGAGTGTCATAAAGTATAGTGGGACAACTCAGCTTGCTGTGGCACGACAAGACAACATACGTATGGGCGGTATGGTCTGTGCTTTCAGGAACAATTGCGTAGAAAATGGCAGCAGGAGAGACCTTGTAACCACAGCGCGTGCTGTCAGGAAGTGAAGCTCAGCTTGGCTGTTGGTGATGACATCCGCCTGGGCTTCTTTTTAAATCCGGGAGGAATTATTATTAGAGCAAAATTCTTGAAGTTTACCTGCCTAGGGACCAATGAAGAAAAGGTTTGGAGAGAAACAAAATGTGTCCAGATAATGAAATAACGAAATTTTAACCACCGACCCAGAGAGTGACGAAGAGAGATTCCTAACTAAATTGTGATTACATGAACATTTTCCTTTGCCAGGATGACTTGGCGTTTGCCTAGTGACAATATGTCTTGGTTAAAAAACAACCGGCCCTCTATGGCCTATGCTAACATGAGATGGTAACATTTTCGTAGAATTTCAAAGAACGAGACAAAGAATCGTGAACTAGTCACGGCAAAGGGAAACCAATTCATGAATAAAGGTTGTCAAAAGGAGACAGACGGTACGCCAAGTGCATATCGTACATATCCAACATTCATGAATGTGTTTCGTGGAATTGAGAAAAGAGAGTAAAAAAAACTGGTGAGACATATGCAGAGATTGAGGGGGAAAACCTGTAGATAACCGGACAGTTACCTATTCGAACTCCAAGTGAGGGCGAGATATGGTCAACGACAGATTTTTCACTTCATAACATAAGTCTGAAACATGGGGAATGGGAGGAGGAGGGGAGAAGGGAGACGAGTTGCGAAACTTGCTAGAGACTGGACTAATTTCCGATTCAAACTCTATGTGAAAATGAAACATAATCAACCAGCAGATTTCCTGACTCTTTACATTTATCAAAAAGGATGAGGAGACATTTGAATACACATTATATCAAAGAGGCTAATCTTTCGCGTGTATTGGGCAAAAGATTAGGGGTCATTTTAAAAACTTCTACATGATTGTGAGAAAAGACAGACCCTTGCTCCAATTTCACAAACCTGGGGGTTTTCTTGTTCGTTCTCCAGACAACGAGTTAGGTGGTTTTTTTTTGCTCAATCGATTAACTCCCACAGCACTATGCCCCATAATTGACAGTGGAGCTGAAAACTAGTCCTTTTGGGATAGTAGATATTCCTGGGCTTCTTTCCTTTTTGCAAAGAAGTAAAAAACAGGAAGTCCACGGGCATTGGCGTTGAATGACAACAAAGGGTTGTGGACTACATTTCGTAGATCGCACACAAAGGGTTTGATATTATTTCGTTCGCACGACTCATGGTAAGTGTTTTAACGTCTCAACGTATAGTGTACAAAATATGTAAGTACATACAAGATATAACTCAATTATAGACAGAAGTCAAAGAGTTTATACAATGCATCCTAAAGAAGATAGCAACGCCGATATTATGTCGTTCACACGAATCACGGTAAGTATTGTTATTACGTCTCCACGTCTCGTGTACAGAGTTTATACACAGTTATACATAAAAGCGGTACTCATGACAAATAAATGACACACGACCGGAACAGGTTATACGAAAAGGGTGGTACTCATGGCAAATGAATGGCACACGACCAAAATAGAACGTACAAAATGGTTCTCATGACAAATGAATGGCACACGACCAAAATAGAATGTACAAAATGGTTCTCATGACAAATGAATGGCACACGACCAGCTCAATAACATTTAGCTATGAGAAAAAAGTGATTATGACGAACTTCTCGTATCGCGGCAGGTATTTTAAGGATCCCTCCTATAATGGTGGATGTTCTAAGGATCTCTCCTATAATGTAACAGGGTTACGTTTAAATACAACACAATAAACGTTAACTATGCTTGTTTTAACACAGTTTATAAAGATTTGTTAGATTAACTAACTCCGTAGCCCAGGAGCGTACGATAGGATAACAAGGAGGTAAACAATTTAATGTCACTTCGTATGTTATAAAGGCGGGGTGATGACAGAGTACATTTCTGTTTACACCATGTGACAAACAAAGACAGACCTACATGGTTTTACATACTGTCTATTGCAGCAAACTTCAGTGGGGACAAATAAAAGGGACCAATAGTGGTTTTACATACCCTTTGTGCGGTTACAACATACCAGGTTATGTGCAATTTAGGTTGCAAATACTTGGTTAAATGGCGAAACAGGAGTTGAATGCCTATGTTTGTAAAACGATGATCAAACAAAACATTGATGATTTACGTTAAACTGCGGTTATTTATGTACGGAAATCAGGGCTGCCGTTAGGTTTTATTAACCTTTTCCGTAAGGGTTGAAGCATGTAATACAAGACATACATGTTGTGAAGAGGGACAAATCGAGGACTTCTTATAACAACAAAAGACCGAGTATTTGGTTTTACGTACTTTAGTTGAAACGAGTCCATGAGGATTTGTACAAGGATGGAAAGACCAATTTAAAGGCTTTTCCTTTATTTATATACATATGATTTCAAAATGGATGTGTCAAAATCCAATTTGTTAGCAAAGAGCTCGGGTAGGACGCCATCAATTTTTGACATTTGAGAAAAAATTGAAAACTACTATACACAAGGAATGTGATTATGTGAGTAACCACTTATCTTTACCATGATGGGTAAAATATGGAGCATGTTGAGATGGTTTACTAGTCCTGGGTCGTGATTTAACGCTTTGGAGTTTACCAAATCGATTTTAGAACGACGCTCCAGTATTTACAGAACATAAAAAGAAAAAAATGAAGAGATTCCTTCCGATATGATGAAAAAAAAACAACAAACAAAAATGGTGAAAATTACAATATTGCATTACATGGCAAAGCGTGCCATGGCATGAACGTTGCGTAGTGTGAGGGGTTGAGAGGCAATGATTGGGTTCATGACTTCCCGAACACTGTCACTCGAGGGGTGTCTCTGCTCTAAAGTGATCAATTTTGGAACAGGTGAGAAAAAAGGAAGAAAAAAAATAAAAAAACGTGTGAGACAAAAATTACGGTGGTTGCCAATTCACGAACATGAACGGGGCAAACTACACCGTGGATTGTACATAAATTTACAAAAATGATTTTTTAACAATATTCGTTTTATCAACGAAAGGGTGGGCATGTAATTGACACTTTACACGCCAGCCATTGTAAGACTTGGTGTGCTTACAAAAAGGTTGTGGTGATACACACTGGATCATTTTAAGTTTGCTGAGATGGTGGGGGCAGTTTTACTTGACTCCTCACTTCCAGATTTTGCGATATCCTTAATATGGTAATTACCAATGTGTTTTCCAGAGCAGTCAGACAAGGAGTACACTAGATCTGATATCTTTCTTAGAACTTTGGCCTTCACGAAACGTGGTGCCAGCTTGGCAGAGAAATACATGGCTCCTTGGGAAAGTGTGTTGTTCTTTCTCCAAACTATGTCTCCTGTATTGAAGGTGACATGTTTCCTACGTAGGTTGTATCTGTCCGCACTCTTTTGATGAGCCAGGAGCAAAGCATCAGTGACTTCACTGTAGATGGCCGACAGTTCTTCCAGACGATGGGCATAGTTCGCGGTAGGGTTGCTTGTGGTGGCAATTGACGTAGGAAAGTTTGTGTTCCTATGTAGAGAACCATGAACAACTTGTTCCATACCGTGTTTTAAGAAGAAAGGTGTGTAACCAGTGGCCAGATTAACAGTGTTGTTCATTGCAGCCTGAATTTTATCTAGGTTTTTACACCAAGTACGTTGATCTTTATCAACTAGAATAGCCAGAGCTGTGTTGATTGTTTGGTTATAACGTTCGACGGTGTTATTTTGTGGAGTATACAAGGTATTATAGTAAATATCCTTGATTCCGTATTTGGCAAGAAAATCTTTGAATTCTTGGGCAATAAATTGTTTTCCGTTATCAACAATTACGGTTCTGGGTGTTCCGTAAGGTATAAAAATGTGTTTTTCCAGAAGTTTGATGATGGCGGACGCGTTGGCTCTTTTTAAAGGAAAGATCCAACAGAATTTAGTGAAAACATCCACTACACTAAGTATGTGCATGTGTCCGGCATAACTTCGGGGAAAGGGTCCGACGAGGTCCATTGACAATGATTGTAGGGGTCTGTCGGCACGTTTGGGATTACCCATTAGGCCGGCAGGTGCTGCCGTGCTATGTTTATAGGCTTTACAAGTTTCACATTTAGAGATGTAATTGCGAATTTGCTTGAAGAGACCAGGCCAGTAATACTTCAAGGAGATTTTTTTATACGTCTTGAAATTTCCTGGGTGTATGGAGTCGGGAGCACTATGATTGTCAATAATTATTTGTTCTCTACCTTCGAGGGGAACGACAAGTTTCCACGAGTAATCTTCGAGGATGGATAGTGGTACCTTGCAATTACGGTATAGTTGTCCTTCTTTTATGATAAAATTAGGAAACTTTTGTTGGTTATTTTTACAACCTTCGAAGATTTTCAAGTACCATTCATCTTTTGTAGATGGAGGGGGGGCAATTGTGTCAACATTTAATTGAGCCAGTTCAATTCTTGAAAGGGCGTCGGGAACAATATTGTCCGCGCCTTTACGGTGAACAACATCAAAATTGTATTGAGACAAACGGGAGGACCAACGAGCGAGCCTACCGGAGGGATTACTTAAAGAGATCAACCATTTCAAACTACTATGGTCTGTGACTACAGTAAATTTGCTACCGTCTATGTAACCGCGGAAATGGTGAACAGAATCCAATACAGCCAATAACTCTTTCTCGGTAATTCCGTAGTTTTTCTCGTGTTTGTTTAATGTACGGGAAAAATACGCTACAGGGTGTTCGCCATCTGGGAATTCTTGAGTAAGGACTCCACCGATTCCTACATTGGAGGCATCCGTGTGGAGGGTAAAAGAGAGTGCAAAATCCGGGCAATTCAGAACGGGAGCTTTTTGAAGGGCATTTTTTAGAGTTGTAAACGCTTCTTCAGCTTCGACAGACCATCGGAAATTGCTGACACCTTTACGGATGCCGGTAATTTTATTTAAGGGGGCTGCGATAGTGGAAAAGTCTTTGATGAATCTCCTGTAGTAACCTGCAAGTCCAAGGAAACCTTTGACTTCCTTCGCGTTTTTGGGTCGGGGAAAATTTGCCATGGCTTCCACCTTAGCGGGGTCTGTTCTTAGACCTTTTTCGTCGATAATGAATCCCAAATAACGTAGACGGGACTTACAGAATTCAGACTTCTTCAAGTTGATGGTTAAACCAGCGAACTTGAGTTGTTGAAAAACTTTTTCCAGCATTAATAGGTGTTTTTCAAAGGTATCGCTGACGATGATGAGGTCGTCAAGGTAACAAAACAGGCTGTTATCGACTTCAGGACCGAAAAGTTTGTCCATCAGTCTTTGTAACTCGGCGGGGCTGTTTTTTAGACCAAAGGGTAATCTTTTAAAATGGAACATTCCCCTACCAGGTACAACGAAAGCAGTTTTTTCGCACGATTCTGCGTCCAAGGGTATTTGCCAAAACGCTTTGCTGAGATCGACAGAAGAGATGAACTTGGCGTTACGCAGCTTGTCTAAGGTTGCGTGAACGTGGGGTAAGGGATACGCATCAGCTTCCGTGCAAGAGTTTAAACGTCTACTGTCGAGACAGAAACGTGCAGAGCCGTCTTTTTTAGAAACCAAAAGAGTTGGGTTGGTCCATGCACTTCTGCTGGGAACCACCACACCCATTTTTAACATTTCATCAAGTTCGTTTTCTAAAAGTTTAAGTTTTGGGGGGGCTAAGTTGTAATAACGTTGCTTGATGGGTGGGCCATTGGTTTTGATATGGTGTTCAACCAAATTTGTCAAACCTAATCCACATTTTTCGAAAGATATTGACTCGAATTTATTGACCATTTCTTTCAGTTGGAGAGCCTGGTCCGTGCTTAAATTTTCGTGAGGTATTATTGTGCGGATCTCACTAATTTGAGCAGCAGTGGAGGTTTTGCCAAGAGTATTAAATACTTGGGGAGCAACATTGAATGCCTTCCAGAAGTCAACGCCAAGGATGAAATTCTGGGATATAGAGGGCACTATTAGAAAATTGATTGTAACTATTTTATTGTTACAATTAATTGGCAGGGCAAGGGCACCGATGACCGGTTGGGAAACATTATCCGCAGTCGTCAGGTGTGTTGATTGGGGCGAAATTCTAAAATCACTGTTAACAAAAGGCAGGTGAGCATTGTTGCCAAGACAGCTGACAGATGCACCACTATCAAGTAATCCGGAAAAGGGCACATTGTTAACAGAGAAAAAAGCATAGGGTCTCCCATCTTTAGCTTGTTTGCAACAAACCGAAGAAACATTTAAGGTCTGGTTAAAATACTTAATGTGTGCTAACCAATCAGTCCATTCTTTAGACCTTGGTTCAGAATGGGTGCCTGAGAGGTTATTATTTAGTTTTTTGGCCTCTTCATGTAGAAATTTGGTGGGGGCTTGGAGAAATCCACCTGAGGTCTGACATCGCTTGGGTTTTGTAACCTTTCCATGTTGTGCCTTGATTTCTTGAAAATGTTGCGCAGTTCGTCGCTTGGAGGAGAGCGGTCCCTAGAGTGATGCCTCTTGAAAGTTCGGGGTTCCTTAGATTCCAGAAGCCTTGCTTGCTTGAAACAAGTAGTGGCCAGATGGCCTACTTTTTTGCAAAAAGAGCACACTTTTTTGTTGTTGAATTCTGGTTTTAAACCAGACGAACGGCTTGGCACAACTAC
This sequence comes from Limnephilus rhombicus, assembly GCA_929108145.2. NCBI lineage: Eukaryota > Metazoa > Arthropoda > Insecta > Trichoptera > Limnephilidae > Limnephilus > Limnephilus rhombicus. Next base: position 10,894,671 of record OV815296.1, read on the forward strand.
ATTATTTGACACATTCTTTATGTTTTTCCTATCCTGGTACGATTCCAGAAGGAGACAGACTTCGTTTAGCTGGGCTAGGGATGCAATTTTCTGTGAGGTAATGATGTTCTCGTATTTGCTTAAAAGGCCATCAGTTATGACTGGTAATAGTTCAGCTTCCGAAACAGGATGTGAAAGCTTGATGTTAATGGATTCAGCCCTTTCTATGAATGTTGCTACAGGTTCATTTACTAGCTGTTTAATAGATAGTAAAGATAATTTGATCCGGTGCTGGGCTTCCGTTTTTCCGAAGCTCGAGATTAGGGCAGATCTGAGTTTATTCCAATCTTTGCATTTAGTTTTTTGAATGCGGTGCCAGGGTATCAATTCTGGGGAGATGAGTTCTATGAAGTTTTTTCGTAGAATCTCGAATGGGATATTTTTGATTGTAGCCGTTTCTTCAATACGGTCAATGAAATCCAGTACATCGGAGACGCCATTATATTTGATTTTCCACGAGGATAAATCGTAGGTTTTATCTTGTGTCAAGGTGGGTGCGATGTCCTGTTTTATCATTACTTGTGGCATAGGTTCTTCGTTAGGAACAAGATTATTCAAAACTTGCGTAGCCGAGCGTGAATTATTTTCGCTTGAGGGGGCGAGGTTTATTCTCTTAATGTACTTTTTGTTGAATAAAAGTGCATAAGCCTTTAATGTAGGTTTAGATTTGCTTGATGGCGAGAGTCCTCTATCCCTTAAAGCAGTTTGTAAGTGAGTTTTGGATAAGTTGTGCACGTTGGGAATGATGCCCAAATTGGATGATGCCATAGCTTGATTGTTTTCCATTGTGAGTTTCCCAGGTGGTGAAAAAAATTGCCAGGGGTCTTCTTTTAGTAAACGCAAAATTAATTTTGTGAGGCACTTTTCACTTGGTAATCACTGGTTGGTATTTCTAAAATAGTTATAGAAAACTGTATTCCATACTAATTTGGTATATATGACACCAGAATCTTTGTCAAAGGAAGGCACAAGAAAAATTTTCGCGTGGAAAGACCTAAGTAGTAAAGGTTTTTGTGTTTCACTGACCACTTTTGAGAAAACTTGTGAAATTCACAAGTATTTATTTTTTTTTTTTTTCAAAAAAAATTTGCCAGGACTGACCTTTAGAAAACGGGTTTTTTATTTTTCACAAACCACTTTTGAGAAAACTGTGAAATTCACAAGTATTTATTTATTTCCAAAAAATTTTGCCAGGACTAACCTTTAGAAAACGGGTTTTTTATTTTTCACAAACTACTTTGCACTGAGAAAGGCACTAAAATTCACAAAAGGCACTCTTCTGGCAAATAAGGACAAACTTCCGGATGAAAATAACTGAATATGGGATTTGTTACGAAACCACATTAAAATTATTTTATTTTTTCATGGAACCAATCATTGGTTTTATTATTATTTCACTTTTTTTATGTAAGGAAAAAAACAATTCACTTTACACTTATGCTGAAAAAAAATGCGGTACCTATAACGTAGAATGTGGAAAGAAAGTCATTATTTTGTTCATTTGGTGAAATATACGTGGTACTAATTTGACAGACACAACAAGTGGGCCGATCGGTATATTGTGCAAGAAAAAACGTGAGTGTGAGATTTTTTAATTAAAGAATCCACAAGGTAATTGGAATTCCAAAACCAAATTTACAATAGCGATCTCTATTGCTTCCGACCTTAGTGACAGAAAGGCGATTTTATTATTCAAAACGCTGCATAGTGACAGGGAATTGTTCTGCCTGATTCAAACGGATTTTTGCCGTTGGGGTTTGGCGCGATAAACGCACTTTTGTGCTTCGATGCGCGTGGGTGCGCGCGCAACTCAGAGATTAGGTATGTATTTACCGCGTGAAACATCGGGCCGTTGATTTGGCGCGAATTACTGTTGCTCGTCCGCTGCTTTGTGAACAAAGGGGTCGGCGCGTGCGCAGTCAGATTCGCGGTTTAAATGCTGCCGTCTTTTTGGTTAATACAAAATGGCCATGTTTTCAACTTTGACGCAATTTTTTTATAATTGCAATCAAATCTGCGTTATGGACTCAATTTGCACATGGATTTCTGTGGTTTCCCACAGAATTCATTATTCACTGGGTATAAAACACCAAGACACAGTACAATCAATGTTTACAAACAGTTCCTATGCGGGGAAGATTTCGACAGGGAGCACTCCGTAAGGCGACTGAGACAATGGCAAAAATGAAAAAAAATTCTGGGCCCCACTATGGACGCCAGTGTTAGGAGCGGGCCCCCAAACATGTCCCAAGCTAGCTCTCAGGGGAGGCATGATTTACCCTCTATTCAGGTGGTGGGTCGCTCGAGGCTTCAGAAATTCCTTCGCATCTCAGTCGTCTGGCAGGATACTCCCCCTCTAGGAAACCCTCCTGCCGTAGCAGAATAATAACAGGATTGAGTTAACTAGTTTCATGTATTGCAAATTTAAAACACAGTACATAGGTCATTACAGTACAATTCAACACAAGAAATACATACTACACAATCCTAGCTATCGTGTTTATAACCTCAAGATCCCTAAACGAAACTCTCTGAGTGATGGCTTTGCGCGGGAGTTTACAGTCTATCGTTAAAGGACACAATCAAATGAGGAAACAATTGTACAGCTTACATGATGTTGGGGGTCTTCGTCTTCCGGCTTCCAGGGGGACCTCCCGAGTTTAGGACAGAACCGAAGTTTACACAGGCATGGTGAAATATCAGCGCTAAACCCATAGGTTATTGAATTAACATTGCAGGTTATATTTGAGTACAACTCGAGCGATAGTACGCCGGGCGCGAACAGTGGGAATCAACGCGCGGGCTTAACGTGTGCCCGAGGCGGCTCGCAATTCTCAACTGTGGAAGGGATCGCGTGCGGGTGGGCGGATGGGATAGGAAGTAGGAAGCAGGGAACAGGGGGGGAGCAGGGTGTTGTGTAGTTTGCGGCGAATTAGGAGTTTGAATTCTTTGTCGTTTGGGCGTACCATAACAATACATACAGACAGAGACAAAACATAATATAAAGTAAGAGTGAGAGAGTGTAATTAACATCCTACATAGGGATAGAGAGAAAGAGACGGGTATATGAATAATTACATTATATCTACCGGGACAAAACGTCATTTGAACAGGTGATTAAGGAATAAAGTGGCTACGGGTTTTTTTAGTTTATGGGAAATATTCCTAATATCGGACTGTTGGACACATTTAACTGATTATTAAGGATTTGGGTTTTTGTTTTAACGGCTTTCTTTATTTCGAGTGCTTCTAAATTATTAAGCCTGTTACCATGACCATTTCTGTGTAAAATCTTAACACCGGTGTTTTGATTGAAGGTATGATCTTTATCAATAAGGTGATTAGCGAATTCCGAAAATCCATTATTATTTAAGCATCTAAGATGCTCTTTGATTCTAATATTGACATTACGCGTCGTTTTACCTACATAAAATGATGAACAATCATTACAATCTAATTTATATATTCCGGAATGACTTAGTTTTTCGTCCTTATCTTTCGAATTAATTAAAAACTTTCCTAAATTATTGTTTGTGTAAAATGCCGGTCTTATTTCGGGAGGTAGATTTTTTACACTGCAGGAAGAGAACTGATTAATGAATAAAATACGACGCCATTGGTAACAAAGATTATTATTATTATTTATATTATTATGATTAGTAAATAAGAAATTCTTAGTGGCTATTTGTTTTTGTTTTTTATTTAAAATTGCATCAATGAGTTCGGCATTATAACCATTATTAACCGCGATTTTTTTAATTATTGCTAGTTCGTTGGAGAAATTAGTATTAGATAACGGTATTGTGACCAAACGATGAACCATTGAATGAAACGCGGAGTGTTTATGTGAAACAGGATGATTGGATGTGTTATGGATAACAACGTCGGTGTATGTAGGCTTGCGAAAGATGTTAAAATTTATTTTATTATTTACGATAGATAAGGTGAGATCTAAAAAATTTAAAGTTGAATTAGTTCCTATCTCTAATGTGAATTTAATGTTTTGATGGTATGAATTTATAAGAATGAGGAAGGCATTTAATTGACGTTGAGTCCCTGTCCATATACAGAATACGTCATCGACGTATCTACGCCATAGTAAGACGTTTTTTACAAGGGGTGAGGCACTAGTTAAAATTTTGTTTTCTAAATTATTCATGAATATATCAGCAATTAAAGGACCTGTAGGAGACCGCATGGGAAGGCCTTCGATTTGCTGATATATAACACCATTCAATTGAAAATAATTTTGGTTAAAGCAAACATTAAATAGTGAAGTCAGATCATTCACTAAATCTTTGGGTAAATTAGAAGTATTTAATAAATTAGAGATCAAACATTTGCTCTCCTCTATGGGGACATTAGGGAACAAGTTAACCACATCAAACGATATGAGTTTGCAATTTTTAGGGAGATCCAAATCTTTGAAATTGCAAACTCATATCGTTTGATGTGGTTAACTTGTATGTGTATTTTTTCATCAGTTTTAATTTTTACCCTGAAGATGCTTGTATTAAGCGAAACCGGTCGGTAAATAAAAATTAAATCAATAAATCGTGGTTACAAACAAAGTGATTGTTTTCCTTTAATTAATATGTATAATGTATATTTTCTTCGTTATCAGTAATTATTAGAAGAAACGTACCTAATGTGGGCCATAATAAAATTTTTGAAAGTTTGCATTCAAAATTTTTATATTTAAAAAATTACTTAATAATAAAATTTGAAAGCGTATTTCTTCACCTTTCATAAACAAACATCCTGTATATCCAAGTATAAAAGTGTAGTAAAGTGTAAACGTCTGGCAGGAAACAGGTGCGTTTTGTTTCCTGATTCCTGTAAAATAAAATATGAAATTCATACACTCCAGACACGCGCATCGACGCGTACAACCTGGAAGATTTTTAATAATAATAGTTCCTACTTATAATGATAATTGTGTGATTGGACGATTATAAATTACAGAAACGTGTGCATAATTTGATATGCAGACGATAAAGCTGATACATCAATAATTCCCTGTGCCCTGAACCAATCAGACGCATAATAATAGAATTGTCCGAACCGTAAACAATGCGAAATTATTATGCAAATTGTAACGATTTATCGCCTACTGAAATGGATGCAAATTAAGGGTCCGTTTCGATTGTTATTCATCATGCCATTAGTTATGAAGTGAGGTGAATACAACACCTTTAAGCAAAGCAATTAACGCGGTTCCGCGACTTTTCATCCCGCGACAAAATATCCCGGACAAAATATCCTCCGACAAAATATCCTCCGATAAAATATTCTCCAACAAAATATCCTCCAACAAAATATCCTCCGATAAAATATTCTCCGACAAAATATCCTCCAACAAAATATTCTCCGACAAAATATCCTCCGATAAAATATTCTCCGACAAAATATCCTCCAACAAAATATTCTCCGACAAAATATCCTCCAACAAAATATTCTCCGACAAAATATCCTCCGATAAAATATTCTCCGACAAAATATCCTCCAACAAAATATCCTTCCACAAAATATCCTCCGATAAAATATTCTCCGACAAAATATCCTCCAACAAAATATTCTCCGACAAAATATCCTCCGATAAAATATTCTCCGACAAAATATCCTCCAACAAAATATCCTTCCACAAAATATCCCCCGATAAAATATTCTCCGACAAAATATCCTCCAACAAAATATCCTTCCACAAAATATCCTCCGATAAAATATTCTCCGACAAAATATCCTCCAACAAAATATCCTTCCACAAAATATCCCCCGATAAAATATTCTCCGACAAAATATCCTCCAACAAAATATCCTTCCACAAAATATCCTCCGACAAAATATCCTTTGATAAAATATTCTCCGACAAAATATCCACCGACAACATATCCCCGACAAAATATCCCCGACAAAATATCCTCGACAAAATATCCCCGACAAAATATACCCGACAAAATATCCCCGACAAAATATCCACGACAAAATATCCCCGACAAAATATCCACGACAAAATATCCACGACAAAATATCCCCGACAAAATATCCACGACAAAATATCCACGACAAAATATCCACGACAAAATATCCACGACTAAACATCCCCCAACCAAATATCTACAAAACATCCTGTAAAGACAATAAATTATTGTTTTCCGTATTATTTATGTCCCATTTTACTATTTTTGAACAAAAACACTCGACTCTGATAGATTCTCCTAATTTAACAAACGGATTGCAATCTTTAGAGCACAGGCGTCGGGTGGGAATGCTATCCTTGTTCTACCGGCATTTCAATGGAAGATGCTACGAGGAACTAGCGTCATTGATCCCTTCGGCACCGGTGCATAGTTGGAAAACGCGTCAAACACGTGCCCGATATATGTATACAAGGTTGACATTATTTGTCACATGAGAACGGGTCGCTTCTTCGACTTATTTTTGTGTGCAACAGCTCGGCTGTGGAACGATTTGCCGGCCTTTGTCTTTCCTCCTTCCTATAACATGGGTCTCTTCAAGGCCAATGTTCATTCCTTCCTCTCCTCAAAAAGACCCTCCACAAAGTATCCCAGATGACATAGACCCTGAGGCAAATTATTTTCCTCAGTGTCTCCTGTGAGGAGTTAATGTAAAAAAAATATTGTCTTCACAGGATGTCTGTATTATTTTTTGTCCAATTTTTGTTACGTTGAGTTTTAGTAGATATTTGGTTGAGGGATGTTTTGTCCGTAGGATATTTTGTCGGAGGATATTTTGTAGGGATGAAAACGCGCATTATCATTAACGCGCTAGACTTTTAGTCGAGAGCGGTAAACACCATGTCTCTGGGCACAGAGGTCGTGGGTTCAATACTTTATGAAGGCCAAATATATGGTTTTTTTTCACAAATAACTTTTAAGTCTCGTTATGTTTATTTCGCACCTTCCATAGAGACAGCATTGTTCTGGTGAGTTAACCCCTCAGGCCTACTGCCTATTTTGTTGAAGATTTGTATAGAAATCCAAATAAATGGATTATTTTCTGATCGCATCCGAAAACTAAAAACTGTTTTAGAAAGATGATGAAATACGCTTTCGAATTTTATAATTCGAAATGAATATAAAATTTTTGAATTTTGAAAACATTAAAATTTTGAAGGTTAACATAAAAATGTAAAAAACAATGCCTCAATATACGTTTTTTCTAACTAAAACTAACGAAAAACAATAAAAACATACATAATGGCAAATGTATTAGGTATAATATAAACCGTTAAATCACTTTTTTTGTTTGATGTAAAGATAATTGAAAAAAAATTCCCTAAATTGCATTTTTTTTACAAATTGTGGTCGGAAACTTCGGTTACGTAAAGGTGTACATTTTAATTATTTTGTGTTTAACTTTTAGATTTGAATACAGCGTGGTGTTTTTTCTTTACAACACCGTTTAGATTATGTTTCTGACCATGATAGTAAAGGAGACACAAAGATTTCTATGAGACCTACATGAGTTGTCTACTCGATGAAAAGATTCTCCCACCTTAACGAACGGATTGCTATCGATAGAGCACAGGGTCTACCGGTATTTCATGTAGATAATGTAGATTTTCAACATAAAAATCCTTTCTCATGTGCTTACCATATAGTACTCACTTTGATTTTATACTCGTAACTCTTTTAAATTAAATTCTTTTATACTATTTTGTAGTCTATAATATTCTTCAATATTATATTATTTTATGCATATTTATTTATTTATTTATTCATTTATTTATTTACGGACTTACGTCCAATTTAAAACAAAGTATCACGAAGTATAGAAATGAACAATGTAAGGATTCGGATGGTACATGAAAGCAAAGACAAACAGAAAAAATAGAAGAAAAAATAAGTGTCAAGTCACGTCAAGACCTTGCAAAAATTAGGGTGAATAGGACATATCTTCATTTGTTTAAAGAGCGACAGAAATCATTTAAGCTAATACCAAAAAAATCAAGGTCTTGACGTGAGTTGACCAGTCTACACATTCTGGACAGTGGTGAGTTATAACCATAGTTAGTCGAGTGCTGATTGAGGAAAAGCAGGTCTTTATTTCTGAGTCTACGAGAAGGTATATTAAATGTGATGAGTTGTCGTAATGTAGGCGAGTCGATTAAATAGTTAATAATTAGAAACAAATAAGATCAGATTTTATCCGACGGTCTTCTAAAGGAGAAAGGTTTAGAGTTTGTTCAATTTCAGCATACGAGTAATTGCCTCGCTCTAATCCCAGCCTCCAAGCAATTCCATTTAGGAACCGATGTTGAACGGATTCAATATGACGAATATGGACAGCATAAAAAGGAGACCATATAATACAAGCATATTCAAGATGGGGGCGAACCAAGGAGCAGTAAAGAGTTCTTAGGGTATTTATGTTTTTGAAGTCAAAAGTGGTTCTAGTGATGAAACCAAGTAGCTTGAGAGATTTATTAACAATCACATTTATATGTTCCCGGAAAGAAAGCTTGCTATCAAGAGAGACACCAAGATCTTTAATAGATTGAACAGTGTATTCGAAAACAATCGGATTTTTAGATCTGTAGAAGGACATAATTTTGCACTTATCGACATTTAGTTCCAAGCAATTAATTTTACACCAGTCATTGAAAGAGTCAATATCTGATTGGAAAAGAAGGCAGTCATGGTAGTTTTTGATTATTTTTAGGATCTTATTGTCATCAGCAAAAAGCCAAAAGCGTGTGTGAGAGAAAATACGAATAATGTCATTTATAAACAAATTGAAGAGAAGCGGGGCTAAAGGTGCTCCTTGCGGTACGCCGGATGTTACTTCAATAATAATAGACTCAATGTTATTTATTTTAACTCTTTGTTTTCTATTGCTTAAATAAGAATTAAAGAAAGATAGCAATGGGTTTCGTATACCTATAGCATATAGCTTGGCCATGAGGATAGCGTGTTTTACTTTGTCAAAAGCTTTAGAAAAGTCGGTATATAGAACATCTACTTGTGATTTATCTTCTAGGCCATTGACTACGGTGTTGGTGAAGGAGAGTAAGTTTGTAGTGGTAGATTTAGCAGATCTAAAGCCATGCTGTTCCTCAATCAGCACATTTTTGAAAATATGTGTTATTTTTTTGTGATTATAGATTCAAAGATTTTAGGAATATGAGATAACATCGATATAGGTCTATAGTTTTTTACGTTCGACTTATTACCCGATTTAAAAATAGGTCGTATGTAGGAAACCTTCCAGGAATCCGAAAAAGTGGCAGATTATAGTGATAAGTTATATAATAAACAAATTGGCTTAGATACAACAGATTTACATTCTTTCAAATATGTATATTTTCTTTATACTCTCACACATTCTTTATATTGCATATGATAATTTACTGTATAAAAAATCGACCACCACAACATGGGCATGTGCCTAGCATGGTGGTCGAAAAATCCCCAACTTTTGTAAAAAAAGATTTTTTCAATGAATAAAGAAACTTTAAAAAAAAAATAATAAATGAAAGATGCTATGAGGAACTAGCATCATTGATCACTTCGGCACCGGTGCGTAGTCGAGAAACACGCCAAACGCGCGCCCAACATATGTACAAGGTTGACATTATTCACGTGAGAACGGGTCGCTTGTTCGACTCGTTCTTGAGTTCAACAGTTCGTCAATGGAAGGGATCTATTGATCTAAGGATCAGTGTGTTCATGCTGCAGTGTAAGACCAGCTTCAGAACAATAGAGGTCATAAAGTTTATGCAAACCGGCCTCTTCCGTTTCAGCCACCACCCAGCTGGTGGGCAAGCTCATCCGCCGCCAAGACCTGAACACACATCACCCGATGAACCCGGGAACCTCTACTAAGTGACCAAACGTAGCGAATAGATGCGATAGGGTTTGGAATGCACCTCGCTATTCGGATCTGGTAATTAAACACGGCTAATGCTAAAAAGCTTCGAACCTGAATGGTGGCCTTTCATCAAGCCTTAACTGAGGGTACCTTCTTTTCCGGAATTTATAAAATCCTAGCAGCAAAAAAAAACTGGGTAAACAATTTATTTCAATGTACGCAAAAACAGTTGTGTAATTTTAACAGATTTCTGATTAACAGAAGCGCCCCCGGAGTAAATGTCTTACAAACCGGCGCCCGAAGACACCGTTTCTTATTATTATTCATTATAATTTTTTGTAATTATTACAACGCCACGCTTTCTCAGACAGCGTCGCACGCAATCTGGTTTCTTGTGCACGCATGCATATTTTAATATGACTCCAGGCCTAACCCGGGTTCATTATGATCGGACGTGTTAATGTAGGCACCTGCCAGGAATGAGGTGTATTTGGAAAGAATGCGAAGTTATGGGAAGTGTCATGGAATTGGGCGATTTCGGAAAAGGAGAAAAGTTGGTAACTACCCTCATTGACCTAAATATTGCAGTGGACCAGCACACGCACTCCTGGAAAAGTTTGATGAGGCATGGGGTTTTGATTTGGAAGAATCTATCTAAATATACTAGTATTATCGAGTGTTAGATAGTCTCAGTATCGCGGTGGTAAAGGCCACCATTCAGAATTGAAACGTTGCTTGAATTGGCTTTAGTCGAGTTTGGTGACCTGATCTAAATAGCCAGTTACTTCCCAACCTTCCTCTTTCTCATTTACTTCCCCTCCCCACAACATAACATTTCTCTATAAAATTGTTAATAACATGTTTGACTCTCCTGAACTCCTTAGGCTGATTAACTTTCATGTGCCTAGTACAACGGTTCGTCGGGAGGTACCTTACCATTGTAACATTTCAGGTACCAATGCAGAAAAAACTCAGTAATGAACCGACTGCACAGTGCAGTGAATAAATATTACATGAGCACCAACGGTACTGAATGTCTATCAGTCTATAAAAACATTGTTATTAAATCGTATGTCTATCTTGATGTTTATAATTTTCAATATGTTTCTAAATTTATATGAATTTCAATTTGTTGCATCCTATATCTTACTCTGTTTGTTGTTTTTAAGTTAACATTTTCATAATTGGTACTTATTTTAATTGTTATATCTCTTCATTTTTGATTATATAAAATGAATTATTATTTTTATCATATGTAAAAGTCCTAATTGGGCGTGTACAAATAAATAAATGTTGATACCCCAACTGAGGATGATGTAGTTTATAGTACCACTAGGATAAGCCCACTGATGTTTTTGCAGTAGGTATTCACGTAAAAAGTTGGCCTAGCAAGTCTTAAAATTGTCGATATTCACCCGATAAAAAAGTGTATCAACATGATCGGTATGATTAGCAGGCATACCTTCGATATCATACCCGCAATAGAACTGGAGTTTGACAGTTCTAATCGACTAAAATATGGTTAGTTTACCATCATAACACCGTAGTTTATTCACAGCCCTCCTTACCAGAGATTACGGTTTCGAGAAGGACTGCAGGTAGTTATGTTGGTGTTATATCACAATTTCCTCGTCTAAATTTTTGTTGATTTCCTCTTGTTCATATTTGTTGACTACGTTGTTTTATTTCCACATCTTCATCTTTGTTAACTTGATGTAGGTCGAGTTGACTATGATGTTACTTCATAATTTTTATTATTTCCCTATCTTCATGTTTACTTGGGGACACTCTTCAAAACTAATTTAAACCACCTACAATCAGTACAAAATGCTATAGTAAAATTATTAGTTCAAAAACATATTTTTTCACAGAGACGAAACATATCATTGTTTTATTTATTTATTTATTACATAAGATACATTTATACAGTAAAATAACATAATAATAATATTTCAAAATAACTGTAAATATTAAAATGGGTTCAAGTGTTATTATGTCTTGTTTGTCTATATTGGTTCCTAGCTAGGCAGATTGCCCGTTCTAAGGAACCAAATGCTGGTGAAAAATGCAAAAAATGTATTCTGAACAAAAAAAACAAAGTGTTTTTTTTTTGTAGATTAAATATATACTAAATTCTTACTGATTGTGGCATTTAATAGTTAAGCATTAAAAATTTTAAGTTTTAAGTGACGTTATTTAACAATTTTTCAGACTCAACCCTACCTAAGCCAATCAACCATTTATTTATTATTGAACCGATGCATGTCATTTTGCATGTTTTAATATTTAATTCTGGGGGGATTTTATTATATAATTTCGGTCCCAGATATGTATCTGTCTTTTGGAACTTCGACGTATTGCTCCCTGGGACCACAAGATCCTCTCTGGTGTGACTTCTTGTGATGTATTTATGATCAATTTTATCAAGTTTTTCTAGATTTTTGTGTACGTGGATAATAACCTTTTTTATATAGTTTTGACGAACATCAAGTACATAAAATTTTTTGTATAGCTGATCGCTAGAAAACCTATAGGGTTTACGCATAATAACTCTAATTATGGATTTCTGGGCCTTCACTAGTGGATCTAAAATTGTTCTACCCGACGCTCTCCAACCAATACAACCATACGTTAAGATGGAGTTGCATAATCCGAAATATATTTTTCTTAGATCTTGCTGTTTGATTATATTTCGTAATACAAAGAATATATGGATCAATTTTCTTACCCTTATTGTGAAGTTGTCAATGTGATATTTCCACTTAAGGTGATTGTCTATAATAACGCCTAGATATTTGATGTTTTTCACACTTTCCAAAACTTCACAATTGCAGATAGAATTAATATTATCGGAATTACAGTTACGCTTATGTATTTTAATTGTAAATGATGTACTAGGTTGTACTTTTATAGTTGAGCTGAATCTTATGTATTTAGTTTTTGATATATTTAGTGTAAGTAGATTTTTGTCAAGCCATTTTTTTATCGCCTTGATTCCACTTTCAGCATGTTTATGTTTTGAGTCCAGTCGTCTCCTTCAAATATAGCTACCGTATCGTCAGCGAATGTAATAATTTTTCCGCCTACTTTTAGCTCGCATAATTAATTTATTTTATGTTGTATCGGAATTTAACAATATTACCGGTGCAGGCCTATTATGGTACAAAATATTGATTCAGCATATATATGAGTCTGATTATAAGAGGAAAGTAGAACATGAACATAATACTAGGTTCACAAAGAATGAAGGAATGCTTGTTCCAAAATATAATAATAACTACGGACGGTGAACCCTGGAATATAACGTGCCAAAAATATTTAACATATTACCAAGCAATTTAAAAAATTGCGATTGAGATATATGCTGAAACAATGGTTACTAAATAGAGATGGCTTATATTAATTTATGTGTGTTAATTGTGACAATCTGCAGAGTTACTATAGTCATATTAGGTACGCATGTGTATGTTTAAATTGACAAATTGCTATTGTTATATTGCGGTTGTTAAGGATTGTACTTTGAAAACCAATAAAACTTAGCCATAATTAATTTTCTACTTTAAAAAACTTATTCAATGGTTTATCAACTATTTACTATTTTCAATCTGATAGTAGATATTTAGGGGTTAGACCAAGTCTCATGCATTTTTGCCTAATCTGAGCGTCATTTAAAACAAAACAAAAAACTACTAATTTAGTCAGGTGACTCTCGTCTCAATGATGGAGCAATCTACGTGAGATCTCAAGTCGCAGACACCTCGGCCATAAATCACAGGTATTATTCCTCATTTCCATATCCCTGTACTAGACTACACGCGATATCCGCCGATAGCGTCGCTCCGAACACGTGAGTTGCATGCCGGCCGAAACGTCGAAGGCCGGAAGCGACGGACAACAAACTTACCAACAACAGTCTGGCTGTGGTAGATGAAAATAACCACGTCAAAAGGTAATAACGTTGACCACAGTTGACCAGACGTCGTCTTGGTATTGTACTATCGACTAACAATGGACAATAATTACTCATACGTCGATTGTCCGAACTCTAAAATAAACTTGGCCTTTACATAAATATTAAATGATGGAGATAATAAAAATCCGAGGAAGCGAGGCTAGCAGAGCAGTTCATAATATAGTTCTGATACTAATCCTGATGTTTGTTATCAAAGCTGCCAAAGTTTAATTTAGGATTTGAGGCCAAAATACCCAACCAAAACGATTTTTTTTTTTAATCAAAAGGTGTATATATTTGGTTTGTTTAAGTATTTTGCCCTCAAATTCAAAAATAAGTTTGGTATAAAAACGGCCTAAACACTTTGATAATGTCAAATAAGGACGGAACTTGTTTTATTTTTTACCGTTCTTTCTTACACATTAAATAACAACAGTCCAAAATGAGACAAACGGTGAATGTATGTCTGCACCCCCCCAAAGGACACATATAATAATTATCATACATTTCCCTCACACGTATTTTTTTAATAGTAATACCTCACAAGAGTCCCAGCTGCTCCCATCTGGAGCCAGTCATACTATGGCATTCCCAATTGGGGTATGTTGTGAGGCTGAAGGTAGCGGAGATGGAAAGGAGATGGGAAAGAGAAAGGTAGAGAAGAACCTGGCTATTCAGATCTGGTCACCAAACATGCCTAAAGCCATTTCAAGGAACGTTTCAATTCTGGATGGTGGTCTTACACCAGGGCGATACTGAGAGTATCTTCCACTGTGGAACGTGCCGCAAATTTAGTATATATTATTTTAATGAATCACTTGTGAAATAACACAAATTAATCAAATAAAAATTGTTTGCAAACGTCGGGATTCGATCCCGCATCCTTCGGATTGCGAGTCGTCGGAACGGTTATCAAGTAGAGTAAATAGTAAGAACAAAACGGATTTTAATAGCTTCAACTGAATACTTCGCCATATCAAGAATACATAACGGACAGATAGTGTAATTTAAAAACACACGAGGCGAAATATGACAACATTATTTGAGTCAGGGTCTCGATAAATACATGACAAAAAAAACAACAACGCTTCGGAACTGGCGAAACTTAATTATTACAAAATTATTTATTTATTTATTTATGGCCCTTTTTCGGAGCTTTTACATATGAATAGTAAGAAATATATAGTATTTATTGTACATAACTGAACTGCCTTCGTAACAATATTTTATATTTAAATAAAATGAAACAATGCAACTTTGTATAAACCACTTATAAAATGTGCAAATCCGACCGGTTTCGGAACAAACGTTCCTTCGTCAGGGAAAGCTTATACTAATTTATAAGTATAAGCTTTCCCTGACGAAGGAACGTTTGTTCCGAAACCGGTCGGATTTGCACATTTTATAAGTGGTTTATACAAAGATGCATTGTTTCATTTTATTATAATGGATAACCACAAAGTAATAGCTACATTCAAAAATATATTTTATATTTGTTTAAAGATAAATTGAAGATGTCCTCTGACTTGGTAAAATTGTTTCCCTCCATAAGTATTCTTGGCAAAGGGGAATACATATGGTAGTTAGTCCCAGAATTTCTGCACTGAAATAAATCCTGACTTCTATTATTACGTAGTGGAAACTAATCACTTCGAGCAATACCGGACTGTCAACTAAATCATTTAGAATTTTATACAGAAATACCAAGACAGTGAAAGTTCTTCTGTCTGACAATTTGAGCATATTCATATCATTCAAAATAGTATTGTAGTTCAGCATAATTGTTGGAATACCCATTTTAAAATTAATAAAACGTAAGAATTTGTTTTGTATTCTTTCAACAGCTTGTACATGTATATTGTAATATGGGTTCCAGACAGGAGAGTTGTATTCAAGTTGAATTCTAACATATGCATAATATAACAGTTTATGTTATTATGATTGAATGCAGTAGAAGTGACATTCCCAAGAAATGTGTTTTCAATGCCATTTAGGTACAATGGTGCACAAGATTAAGAAAATGATGCTTAGTTGGTTTGGACATGTATGGGCGAAGAGAGAGCTGATGGGCGGAGGAAGAAGTGTTGGAAAAAACAACTCAAGGACTTCCCTAGAAGATAGGGTAATCGTAAGTATGCGATAATATATGAATCTGGAGTGTGGCGTTCCATCCTCTGTAAAAAATATAATAACTTTAATTTGTAATCGAACTCACAATGATCTAACAGTCTAGGTCAGCGACAAATGATAACTTACAAATAAGGAAGGCCAAAGCCTTTGACTTAATTAAGCGCCGTTAAAAGCATTCATTGATCAATTTGACTGTTATGCTAAACTCTGGGGTACCTCAGGGTCGCGCCATGGGTCTGCATATATTATTATACTAACCACTGCATTTTCTTTGCTACCTCACTTTATGTGCATTCATCACAGATGGCAGACAGATAATTAGAAAATTATGCAGAAGATTTTGCATTATGTGCATATTTAGACGTAATTCCTAAACAACTAGTTTTATTAAGATGTCTTCAGCGGTGTAAAGGCCCTCAAAGCGGCGATCGAACAGTTTATATGTCATAACATTAACATACAAGTTCTTGTCCGACATTAATTGGACTGATTTTCATGAGAGTTTGTCGAACTCTGTGAGGAACTTTGCTTTACCAACGGAAGCACAAGCACTTAAAACATAGCCATTGCGAGGACACCGAAGGCTGATGTTATTAAATGCCATAACTCAAGATTCTGATCGCAATTTGTTTAGCGACATGAAAACACTGAAATTATTAATGTTCATACATTTTGTTTAATATTGGATCACACATGAGCAGATACTTAGAAGACTCCCAGAAGAAGTTCCTATATTATCATCATCGTCTTCACCGTTGGCGCTACTTTTCGAGGAGAGTCGCATCTTTGAAACTTTTGTATTTTGTTGTATTCGGTCTCCGGTTTCCTTAAACCTGAATATGCTATGCTTGCCTTCACACCATCCTGCTGCTTATGTTAAGATCGTTTAGACCTCCTAATAGGCCCTCGCCCTTCAGGCTTAGAGCAGAAAACCCAGTCGCACTGCTAATCGTCTTAGAGTGTGTATAGAAAATAAACACCGACCGATGAGCAAGTACTGCAAACCAAAAATGGTAACGAAAGGAAAAGTGGATGAACAAAAGGGTGTGGGACGAATTCATGGCAGACGAACATTCGTCATTGAATAGGTGTCCAAGGTGTTTTGTCAAGGAGATCTTGCAGTTTACTAAGAAAAGGGATAAAATAATCAAGCTTCTTCTTCTTTGTGTGCCGTATCAGGTCCCCCCGACGTTGGCGATCACTCTTGAGAATGTCTCTCCGTCTTGCGCTACCCGGAATAGCTCCTCCACACTTCTAATGCCGGTCCACTCTCGTATATTACGCAGCCAAGACATTTGTCTCCTACCAGGCCCTCGGCGACCCTCTATCTTGCCTTTCAATATCAAATGGAGCAAGTGATACTTCTCCCCTCGAAGTATATGACCCAGATATGAAATTTTCCTGATTTTTATTAATGTAAGCAGTTCTCTATCTGCTCTAGCCCGCCTGAGAATTTCTGTGTTGGTGATCATGTCGGTCCATGGCACCTTGAGCATTCTCCGGTGAAGCCACATTTCAAAAGCCTCTAACCTGTTCATGATATTTACTTTCAAGGTCCATGTTTCACATCCATAGAGCAAGACCGACCACACATAAAATTTTAGCATTCTCTGCCTTAGTTTTAAGCTGATATTGTCATTGCAGAAGAGGGATTTCATTTTAATGAACGCAGTTCTTGCTGCTTCAATTCTGCATCTAACCTCCATATCTGGGTCAAGAGTCTCCGTGAGAATACTGCCGAGGTATCTAAATCTTTCCACCTTTTCGACATTGCAACCATCAAGCTATTGCTTCTATTTAGTTATTAATTTTATTTTAGTAATTTGTACATGAAAGTTTACAATATGCTAATTAATTATAACATTATATATTGCATTCTATATTTCTCCAGTTCGACGTAGCTCCTATAATACACCTCGAACCTTCCAATTGGTAGCGTATTATAAAACTTTTTTTTACATGAGCTCCATACAGGAGGCCCTGAGGAAAATAATTACCCTCAGGGCCTATTTCATCTTTGGGGATGCTGTGTGGAGGGGTTTTGGGGGAAAGGAAGGAGAGGAGAGTTCTGGGAAGGAAAAGGGTTTAAGGGGTGGGTAGGAGTCTGGGGTTCAGTGTCCCTGGTCATCCGCCTCCAATACCTAGACAAACCTCACCCCATGAACCCGGGCACCCCTGCTAAATCACCAAACGTGGCGAACCACTTGTACAGTAAACTATTCTGCGTATTCGCTTTGTCCTTTTTTGTTGCCTGATTTTCTTGCACGTCCTTATGTTATGTCTGTGAATGTCCTTATTGTATACAATTTTATTTGATAAGTATTTTGGTAACAGGTTGTTCACTATTTTAAGTATAACATAATGTGTTAAAGGTCAGCATCGGTTTCACGGTTGGCCAATTCAGCTCCTTTAACATTTTATTTAATTCTGAAAATCTATTTCGCCGAATCTATTCTCATTGCCCTGTTTTGGAGAATTTGAAACTTATTTTGTTCTCGTTCGTTACACTGGAAAATAATAGTTGAGCAGTAGTTACAGAGTTGATCAATAATTCAGTTGTAAAAACTAAGTGATTACACATCTGCCCCGATGATACTGTAACGCTGTCCGACTAAAAAAAGATATAGCGCAACACGGCGTAATACCTCAAAAATATCACGATAGCTTTTGCTTACTTCATTCACTTTCAAAAATCATTTTATGAATATGAATGAAGTATTTCATTATTGTATACCGTCTCTTCATGTCACATAACTAAGGTAGGTATAAGATTTCCTTGTCTTTTATTACCATGTCTTCCTAGAGCACCCCTGACTGTATGTTTTCTAATTTTGTCTTCGTTCATCTGCTCTACATGTCTAAATCATTTAAAAATCGATGTATTATGAGCTAATTTAGTAAATATAATGAACTTCTAATCCAATCATCCCTGAAGTTCGATTTGTTTCCACAGAATTCCTAAAGGTTATAGTGTGGAGTATGATATTAAATTGCGGTTCAATAGAGATACATCAATAACCCAGATGTTTTTCTATTAAACTGCAAAAGGCTACAGTGTCACTTGTCAAACGTAGTTTAATTAGGAAACATGTGACAAGTTTCTCTATTGAACAAACAATGTGCTGATTTCACTATAATTCCATAAAGAAATATATAATTTTACTATAAAATTAAGACAAATATGACTTATTTTTTTAATGACGCCATATGTCATTCCAAGTGGTTCGCTACTTTTGGTGACTTAATAGGGGTACCCGGGACCGAATTGGGATAGATTGATTGAGAGTGACCTTTAGACCTCTCCAGCCGGAATATCTCGATCATTTGGTTTGCACCGCAGTGGGAGGAATGATATCATATGTCCGACACTCCTGGACACACTGACCCTCAGATTCATACCTACCTCTCATACTTTTTTCCTTCCCAGAATTTCCTCTCCTTTCTTTCCCTAAAAGGAGCCACCACACAGCATCCCCAAAGATGACATACTCCCCAAAGGAAATTGTTTTCCTGTGTGGAGCTAATGTAAAACAAAATAAAAAATGTTGTGAAATTCAAAACCCAGGTTTGGGGTCGTTCATTAATCACGTAAGGCTCGAAAGGGGGGGGGGGGGAAGTTCGGAAAAAATCACGAAATATCACGAGGGGGGGGGGGGGGGTTAAAAAGTTGCTAAAAACATCACGTGATTAATGGACGACCCCTTTCCTCTTTCCTTCCTCAAAAAGGACTTTAAAGAAAAGAAAAAGTAATAGAACTGTACGAATGTATGAAACGAATAATGAATGGGAGTAAAGCTGTAAATATGTTATTTCCCTATAATATCGTAAAGATCGATTCATCTAAAAGTCCTTTTCTTAAACTTGTTCAACAGGCTTCATCGATCTTGAAATAAAACGGTCGTACCTACATGGTAAATTTACACACAGATATATCTGAAACATGTTCTTGTTTGTTCTTGTAAGTTGTTATATAGCTAGGCAATGATTGAACGGCAGCAATAAAGTATTTCTTTATCTATTTATGTCCACAATTAACCACACAAGCAGAGTCCATACTGGTCCCTTGCGGATCACTATCCGTAAATCCCGACACTAAATTAAATTTCAACGCATTCAGTCAATTGATTACGTCCATTGAATTGGCATTCCGAACCACTGTGGGCTCTATCAGATTTGTACAGTCGTTAATTTTAATTCTGAATATCTGGTTCTGTGAAACCGCACAGTGGTCTGAATTATGTAGACAATGGGCACCGGACAAATGCGAAACATCTATTTGTAAATCAACTATGCAGATGCGTTGGTATACAGGTTATTCGAATAGATTCAGATAAACTATTTTTAGAACGCGTGACAGTAAATTATAAACGTGATATTATACAAACCGGAGAGTTGGCTGCTAATACCCACAGTACTAACAAACTACATGTTGAATACACTAAAACTGGTCCTGAAGTGAACTTGTACGCGATCAATATAAGTCAGCGATGATTTTATTATTGAACTAGTGCAGACTCATGAAAAATCACGCGATATTATAATAGTAGGATTGGTGAAGCTTCTATTTATAAAACAAAATATTTGCGTAGGGTAAAGGCTTCCAAAAAATACCCTAAAATGAAGTCGGTATCTTAAGGCGGTACAAAACCCTAATAATTTTTGTTCGTTCAAAACTCACATTTAAATCATTGCCGGCGAATTCGTAACTATAATAACTTTTTTATTCCATCAGAACACTGGGGATGTAATTTCTTATTTAAGATTAATAAAAACAATACCATACCATTAATATATTTTACGTACAACGATTTTAAAACTTTATGACCCGTTTTTCAACTATAAAGTTAGCGGTAAGCAACAGATTTTATTTTTCTAGACGATGAATTAATAACTTCGGGAGTGCGACATGGAGACACATTTTAAATATTTGTAACACGTTCTTCAGAATTAATTAAAATGAACGCGACGAAAATTCCTTTTTCGGGTCAATCAATTGACCTAGGATATACACATACATATTTTTTATCTGTATGTTTTCATTGTGGTAATGTATCATATTATTCGATGATTTAGTTCCCACGTGACTTTAGTTATCTAAGGGCTCTTTAGGTCACATGGTTTAGTTGCCGAGTTTTGCGGAAGGTGACTGAAAATAGATTTGCAGGATCATTATAATTCAGGAGCTCAGCAGACACCTAGCTTTTAGCCAGGAAGGATGTTTGTCCTCAAAGTATAATTATAAATTACAATACGTCAATAAACCGTCACTGTAATTTAAAGAGCCTAGTCTTTCCACAAGCATCCTATAGTACTTGAGAATACTGGTCCCAGTACTTACAAATAACTAACGACTCTGGAGAAAACAAAGGAGATATAACAATTATTTAGCACTGTGGCGAGAATCAAACCATCAACCTACGGACTCCAGGACAGCTGTTGTAACCCTATGGTTAGGTAAAAAATGTAATTTATATCCGCAATGGTAGGCAGAGAGGTCAATGCCAACACAATTTACTTGCAACACCAATCAGTCATATTTGTAATAAGTATTTTGCAAGATTATGCTGTTATACGAATTAAAGGCCTTTGATCTCAATTCTAGGCTTTAATCTTGATCTCAATATGTAACGGTCCAAGTCTAAATAATGTATAATTACGAGTTTGCCTGGCGCCACCTATCAAATGACATCTCGCGGCGGCCGGGGCAAGCTTTCACGACATTATCGCGGTGACAAGTTGACAAGAGCTCGACTATTATTACACAAATCACCGATCGAATAAATTATGATGATAAGTACGTATATGATACCAAGTTTGTCATTATTGCAATTAGAAAGTGTGTGACAATCCAAGCTCTACCCCTTTCTCACAAATGAAGCATATATAAGAAAGAAAGATTACAATGGAGCTATACTCCAAAACTCCAAGCAAACGGATTGTAATCTTTAAAGTACAGGCGTCAGGGGTAGGCTTATCAGATGACAGGAATTTTCCTGACATGTCCGGAATTTCAGCTGTCCGTCAGGGAAATAGGGAAAATCGGAAATTTTCAGGAATTTTTAAAAAGAAAGAAAAAAGCATTAGAAAAAATATTTTAATATTTATTATACAATTTAATCACAAACAATAAATAATCAAATCTGATAATTAAATTGTTTCATTCATCTGAACCGACTCGTACTTTTATAGCTGGATATTGCTTTCAGAAACTGCTGGTCTTTCATAGCAATATTATGAAACTCTTCACGTGATGTGTTCTTCAGATTGAACTGTGTTAACAGTAGAGTATTAACAGAAGCTATGGATAGTCTATTCCTCTCCTTTGTCACCCGCGAGTGGGTACCTACTACAAATATAACACTGACACAAAATGTCAGGAAATTATAATAAAGGACAGGAAAAGTCAGAGATTTTGGCAGGAAAACTAATTTTCGAATCTGGTAACCTTAGTCGGGTGGGAATGTTGTCCTTTGTCCTACAGGCATATGGAATGAAAAATGTTCAAATATGGAGTACCACAAGGCAGCGTCTTGGGTCCTATACTAATCCTCAACTACATAAATAGTACCTATATCTGAGATAAACCTGGTAAACGTTTACAAAGATATCAGTTATGCAGACGACACAGTAATTTCAATAAAATTATCAAATCTAGATAGAAATATTTGAAAAAATAAAATCCCTATAAAAACGTTAAGCCAGATAGAGGACCCTGACGCCATACGTTGAATTAAGAAGGAAAAGGCCGCGCAACACTTATCAGTACACAAAAGTCAAACAACATAATACTAATTGCTGTAAGAATCTTAAAGCATACAAATGAGCGTAAGTGTGAATGCGCCCACTCTAACAAAACAAAATAATCGTTTTAAACAAATATTTGTCATAAGCAAATTCGTACTAACCGAACTCCACTGTAAACTCTGTTTACTAATATCATTCCTCGAACTGAAATGCTCCATACCTGTCTTAGCATCGTGGGAGGGTAACGTGTTAATTATAGCCCTATAACCCAGCGGTTAGCGCAACCTGTTTGTTCAATAATATCTCCAACAGCACACACACCGGCAGTGAAACCCCGATACAGCGAATTAATAATACATATATTATGTGATGACTCGGTGTTGGTGTGATTATTTTAATTTGTAGGCTGGGTGCCATAGGACTGAGTCATATTGTATAAAGTTATAGTCCTGATTCAAAGAGCTCCGTTGTAACATCTCTTTCTGATACATAAGCGATTTATGAGAAAGAGGGAGAAGTTGCAACATAGCTATGAGGAAGTTATTGGTATAATAATAACTTGGAAACACGTTACAGAGAACCTTCCTTGAAATAATTCAAACTGTGCTCGACGTAAGACGTTGTATAACGACAATAACAATAGCGCAATTTAGTAATATAAACATAAAAGCGCAATTTAATTAATTAACCTAACCTATAAATATTACTATTTGATAGTGTTTAGAACCGCTCTTTGTAATTAAAATTATTCCCACAGCGGTGTTTACTATTTACGTAATATACACAATCTTGCTTTTAGCTGTGTTATTAAAATTAATGTTATCAAATAAACCTTTCGACATGTTATAATAGTAGTGCGTTAACCCCTCAGGCCTAGGACATATTTTGACAGAAGGTCAAAATTAGTGTCCGACCGAAACAGGACTTTCTACCGAAACCGAATCTTCGGTAGCTGTCTCTCGAAACCTGTCGGCCGAAACCGAAACCGAAACCGAAACTCTTTAAGACATGAAAAATGTATTGTTTACTGAAGTTTGGATTATTTTTTACACTTATACAAACAGTTAATTAAATATAAAAAAACAACAATGGAAACAAATTTAAAAAAAACATTTTTTTCTTTTATATTACTAAAAATTAACAAACATGTTAACTGCCGCTTGGAACAAAAATTTGTCAATGATCAACACTTTTGTGCATTACAAAGGAAGGATCTCATCAATTGAGTATTTTATTTTAAATTGCGTTTACAATCACAACATTCTTAAGACTACATTTACCATTTATTGAGATATTTTGCAGAGATTCGGTGCGGTCGAAGGTTCGGCAGAAAATCTGCCGAAACCGAAACTGAGGCCGAAACTAGATTTTTTGCCGAAACTTGATTTCGGTCGGTCACTAGTCAAAATACTTCCGCTTTGCAATAAAATTCAAATAAATTGAATATTTACGGACGTATCCGAAAACTAAAAACTAATTTTGAGAGGTGATGAAACACGCTTTTAAATTTATAATTCGAAATAAACACACAATTTTTTAATGCCAACATAATGGCTCATCTTGCGTTATTTAACTAAAATTACAGATAACGAAAAAAAACACGCGCGTATTTTATTGTTAGTTCACTTTTTTGTCGTTTCATTAAAAAATAATTAATAAAAAATTTCCAAATTTTCATTTTTTGTCGTATTGCGGTCGTAGGTAATTCATCAAGGTATATATTTTAATTAGTTTGTCGTTTTCTTTCAGATTTGAATACAAAGCGTAATGTTTTCTCTTTCTAACACCGTTTAGATAATAATTATCGCCATGATAGTAAGGGAGGTAGTTTCTATGAGGCCTATATTCCTAAAAGCGAACAATTTAGCCTGAGGGGAGATAGATATCGTTAATATTACAAAGCCAGATATAATAATAAATGACGAAGAAGCAAAAGCTATCAGAGGTTCGAAATATTTGATAGATGATAAAGAAAAGACAAAAAAACAATTGAAAAATTGTAAGAATGTCCGTGAACTTTTCACTTTGACCCATAAGCTTGTTTTCAAGCTACCTACGACCTAACAAGTTAGCTACCAGGCATATTTAAGCCGCCGCTACCCGAATTTCTACCGATTTCTTACATATCTCCCTTAAACATTTGAAGTTTTAAGCTCTTAAAAAAATATATGTTATTTTTTAAATATATGTCATCTAGACGCGTTCCACGCCGAAGCGCAAATTATATGAAATTCCCTCGATAGAAAAAAATCGCAAAAAATGTTCCGAAAATTATTATAAACACGTCTGTTTCAGTTATTTTACAAGTTATAGTTGTGAAAAAATTCACAATGTTTCTTTAATTGATAATTAAGACGCCTTCCACGAGATTTTTGCTCTATTTTAAACGAATCGTGTTTTATTAAACATTTTCACAATTTTCGCATCGATTTTATCGCTTTAAATATTAGCGCGCTCCTCTTACATTCGTAATTACTTCTTCCTTTTGTTCAACATTCTTTGTGAAGGCAGTAAAGACAATTCATAAAAAAGTGACAACGGTGAAAATCAAACTTAAATTAACGATGTCACAAATTATAAGGAAATAGATCTAGTCAATGAATTCTTAAAATAATGATGATGTGCATAACGTCTGTATCAGCAATTGAATTAATAATACAAGCGATGGCGCCTTTGCTATCCTTCTCTGTACAAATCACCCACGTACGTTTTATTAGATCTATAATCAGCATTATAAGCACGCGATGCTCTTCCACCATGGAAACTACAAGGGTGAGCATTGGAGGACGATTTGGTGGCACTGTATCGAAAACTAACAACATTAACTAACAGCGCTTAGATTCTGAACTCGAAATACTCTAGACAAACTTTTCACACATATAGTTCACAAAATGCATCTCTCAGCTCTCTACTCTCGTAGACCTCATCCTACATGAATTTTGCAAAACTGTGTTTGCAAAATTCATGTAGGATGAGGTCTACGATTTCAGATGAGTTTGTACAATATTTCATTTTTGCAAAAAAAATATATTTTCTCTTTATAATTTTGAAGAAACTTAACCGCTTTGTTTAAAAAATTTTCGCTTTTGGGAAAAGTTGATATAGGTTCATAGAAACTTGTATAAAATTAAACCATTTATTTATTTTCGTTATTTGTTTTTGGAGTGTTATGCCGTGTTGCGCTACCTCCTTCTTTAGACAACGTTTCGGACATCGTTGCAGTGTCCATCATCTGGGCAGATCCGGTGATGGAAACTGCAACGATGTCCAAAACGTTGGCTAAAGAAGGAGGTAGCGCAACACGGCATAACACCCCAAAAACAAATAACGAAAATGCTTTTGGGTGTGAAAATCTTAAAACGTATCTATTTATTTATTATACAATTAAACTATTTATGTTATTTCATCGATATTATAATATACTAGCTGACCCGACAAACATTCTTCTGCCATATAAATTTTTCTAGTGAATATTTTGGTTGTTAAATAAAAAATAACGAAAGTATTGTAAGTGTGTGGGGATGGGATCTATGACGGAAAGAGGAATGACCGCCGATAAAAACAAAAAAACACCAACTCAAGTAGAAAAATGAAATAAAGAAAATCAATACGAATTTCGAAGAGTAATTGAGTGTACGATATTTTTTGTCAGTCCGTCTTTAGCCAACACAAATAAGCTCGATGGTTTGCCCACACGAGATCATGATGCTGAATGAAATATCAAAATGATGCGAAGCTTTTCGTGAATGTCGTGCGCATGTGTGGATGAAAGTTCTATGAGGCGGACGTAGCGCCATCTGTCATTCAAAAACATAAATAATTTCGTTCTGTTTGAAATACGAAAGACGGTTAAATTTGTTCATTCAAAAATACTAAAATCGCGAAAAAAAATGGGAGGGTGGGGATAGGAGGGTTAAATTGGTGGTTATAGATACTTTTTCATGCCAAATGAAAAAGAAATACAAAAAAAAAATTGTCAAAAAAAACAGATTTTTTTTTTCTGGGTAGGGACACCCTAATCACTTAGCGGTATGAAATTTACTTAAAAACCTATTCTCATACCTACCAAATATACATTAAAAAAATCATAAAAATCGGTCAAGCCGTTTCGGAGGAGTGCGACCACAAACACCGTGACACGAGATTTTTATATATAAGATTTACTAAAGGTAAATTCGAAAGGTAAATTTCTTGTCGTCTCTCTAATTTGTCAAAAAAAAATTACAATTATGTTAGGAAATTTGTCAAAAAAAGGTTGTAAGTCATGCGGCAATTATTTTATAAATACATTCAGCTTCCCAAATACGCGTCTGCACTAGTTCATAATAATTGTATTCAAAACATGGTACATCTCAGAATTAGGTAAGGAAATTAAAATATGGAAATTTAAGATTTAGATATGCGTGGTGGAACTGAGGTTACGATGAGATGACCTAGAAATTTCAGTCAGAAGAAAAACTGTGCTAATTTTACTCGGCTCGAGAGTTCAGCGTTGCACCCCGTTTTAGCTACGTTAAACACTTCATTTTTCAACAAAAAAATGTATTTTATGTTAATAACTGAATAAGGGAGAAACAGATGTCTTCTAAACTGAACATAAATGCAAACACATTTATTTTCAATAAAATTCATAATTTTTATCCCATTTCGCACTTTCGCAATGGACGCACTACACACATACAACTCTAGCCTCCACGATCCGTCATTTGCGCCGTTCTCCATACTATTTTATAGTCCGTTCTCCTCGCGTGGGCGAAGCCGAGACGCCACCTTCGTCTGCGCTGAAACACTTGTCGAAAAGGCTGAATATAATACGGAAAAAACAACCATACTCGTTATTCTTATCAACTTGTTATTTTTCATATTCACAGTGTTGGCTTTTTTCGGCCGAGTGTGGGCAGCGAAATGTAACATTTGCAAATTCTTGTAGCGTGTATTTCTTGTAGTGATAAGACGATGTCGGGAAAGAAAAAAAGAATACAATAAATTCATTATAGATAGTAGAATAGCATCAGAGGACAGACTGCAACAAAAAAAGGTATTTCTATTTTTGATACTTACTGACCATTCGTGGTGGAATTCTATTTTATTTATTTATAAATTACATGAAAACACATTAAAACATTTTCATATATATGATACATTACATCACCGTACTAGGCGGCTGCCTGTTTCATGGTGACCAATGGAATTTATTTATTGTTGTTATACGCCCGTGGGGGCTTTTACATAGATTATAAAATAATATTTAAGATATCGAGAATTACACATACACATACATAGAATTTATACCAAAAGTTATAAAAGTGAAAAAACTTTTAAGAATATACAAGTACTTTTTAAAGAAAAAACCACTTGTATATTCTTGCGTAAAAGCGTGAAATATTTTAAACAATGTAATATTTAACAATAACATAGAACAAAATATAATATAAAACATTACAATAACACATCAAATCGTTAAATATATTATACCCACGTTACAATAATTTGTAGGATTCCACAAAGTGTTGGTTTAAATTGCATTTTAGAATGTAAAGGGAGTCAGCGAATACATCTACAATACCACCAAACTTGTTGCCTAAATCATGCATCCTATTGGTAAGTGAGTGTGATTGATAGTTGGTTGTGTATGTGTTGCAAAAGAATGTTATATTTTGTCTAGTATTCCTTGTCGGTACATGGAGTTTAATACTAGAAACGATGGCAGGGATGTCAATTAGGTTGTTCATGTACAATAAAATTAGGTCTGAAATGATTCTTCTGTCAGACAGCGTAATTAAATTTAGTCGATTCATTAAACTTAAATAATTAATGTTTTCTATTGGAATTTTGAGTTTGAAATTTAAGTACCTAAGAAATTTGTGTTGAACACGTTCTATTTTGTTAGAGTGTACTTTATAGAAAGGGGACCAAATAGGTGAATTATATTCTACTTGACATCTAACTAATGAAATGTAGAGTGTTTTCATGCAATCCATGGACTTAAAATCAGTTAGGGTTCTACAAAGGAAGCCAAGAATCTTAAGAGCCTTATTAGTTATATCATCTATATGTGCTGTGAATGTTAAGTTTGAATCGAATATAACTCCCAAGTCGCGAATTTGTAATACTGGTGTTAATTTAACATTATTTAAATTATATTCATGTAAAATATGAGAATGAGTTCTGGAAAATCGTATTACTTGACATTTCTCAATATTCAAAAATAACATATTTTGTTCGCACCATTTAAAAAATTCATCTAAATTAGCTTGTGAAATTAGGCAATCATATATATTTCGTATTCTTTTAAACAATTTTAGATCATCTGCAAAAAGTAGGACTTGCACATCTTTAAATATGTTTACAATGTCATTAATGAATATTAAGAAGAATATTGGGCCGAGGTGGGACCCTTGCGGGACACCACTTGTGGCCTCGAATACATAGGATTCAATAAAATTAATTATTATTTTTTAATTTATAAACTAACGTTTAGACAAGATTTTTATGCATAGCACAAAGGGTAACAATTATTACAAGCAATAATTGTCAGCCTGAAACACTCATTTACATTGAAAAATCTTCCGAGAAAAGATACTTGCCGCCAACGGGACGTGAACCCGTGTCCTTCCGATTGCCGGTCGAATGCTCTGACCACTGAGCTATGGCGGCTTATCAAATACCCGCCAAATAATTCAATATATACTAGTGTTTCATTCAACAATTACTGCTTGTTATATTTTTTCCACCTGAAAACAACCAACTTTATTTTTGCGGGGAAGACATTGTTAGTGTTAAATCCCTCGCTAGGTGGCGTCGAGACAAATTATGTCTGCATTTATTGGGGAAATACTTAAAGTTGTTAAATATTAATTATTATTTTTTAATTTATAAACTAACGTTTAGACAAGATTTTTATGCATAGCACAAAGGGTAACAATTATTACAAGCAATAATTGTCAGCCTGAAACACTCATTTACATTGAAAAATCTTCCGAGAAAAGATACTTGCCGCCAACGGGACGTGAACCCGTGTCCTTCCGATTGCTGGTCGAATGCTCTGACCACTGAGCTATGGCGGCTTATCAAATACCCGCCAAATAATTCAATATATACTAGTGTTTCATTCAACAATTACTGCTTGTTATATTTTTTCCACCTGAAAACAACCAACTTTATTTTTGCGAGGAAGACATTGTTAGTGTTAAATCCCTCGCTAGGTGGCGTCGAGACAAATTATGTGTGCATTTATTGGGGAAATACTTAAACTTGTTAAATATTAATTATTATTTTTTAATTTATAAACTAACGTTTAGACAAGATTTTTATGCATAGCACAAAGGGTAACAATTATTACAAGCAATAATTGTCAGCCTGAAACACTCATTTACATTGAAAAATCTTCCGAGAAAAGATACTTGCCGCCAACGAAAATAAAGTTGGTTGTTTTCAGGTGGAAAAAATATAACAAGCAGTAATTGTTGAATGAAACACTAGTATATATTGAATTATTTGGCGGTTATTTGATAAGCCGCCATAGCTCAGTGGTCAGAGCATTCGACCGGCAATCGGAAGGACACGGGTCCCGTTGGCGGCAAGTATCTTTTCTCGGAAGATTTTTCAATGTAAATGAGTGTTTCAGGCTGACAATTATTGCTTGTAATAATTGTAATAAAATTAATCCTGACACTAAGCACTCTATTACTGAGGTAACTGATAATCCATGTCAATAAACTTCCTTTGATGCCTAACAGTCGGAGTTTGGATATAAGAATGTGATGTCGAACCTTATCAAATGCTTTACTGAAATCGGTGTATATAGAATCCGCTTGTTGTTTGAGACTAAGGGATTCGGATATGTAATTA
This sequence comes from Limnephilus rhombicus, assembly GCA_929108145.2. Lineage (NCBI taxonomy): Eukaryota > Metazoa > Arthropoda > Insecta > Trichoptera > Limnephilidae > Limnephilus > Limnephilus rhombicus. The sequence goes on from OV815296.1 coordinate 10,925,221, forward strand.
TTATAGATAGTTAAATTACTTAAGGTAGATCGACCTCTGATAAAGCCATGTTGGTTAGGAACAATAATATTGTTGATAGGTTTTACAATGATATCTAATACTAATGACTCGAAAAGTTTGGGTAAAGCAGACATAATACAAATAGGTCTATAGTTTGATATATCGCTTTTGTCACCTTTTTTTATGAATAGGCGTTAAATAACTCTTTTTCCACAGAGCCGGAAAACAGCCAGATGCTAAGGATTTGTTAAAAAGTTTGTGTAAGGGATATATCAAACTATCAATGCAAGTTATTAAAAATATGGAAGGAATACCATCCGGTCCAGCAGATTTATTACTATCTAATGCGTTTATGCCCCTTTCTATAGATTCTAATTTTATGAAACATTGGCTTAGGTTTAATGACTCTTCCACTGAAGCACTGGAGACTGCATTGACGGGAATATCTTTGTCGTAAACACTTTTAAATGAGTCAGCAAAGAGATTAACTATACCCTCGATACTGTCGGCACATTTTCCTTTAAAATACATGCTATTAGGATATCCACAGTTGTCGTTTCGCTGAGATTTAGTAAAATTCCAGAATTTTTTCACATTGTGATGACGTACCTTATTTTCTATTACGTTAACATAGTTATTATAGCATTTTATTGATAATTCTTTACATTGTTTTCGTAGTTTAGTAAATGTTATATAATCGTTAGGATTTCTGGTATGTTTATATTTTCTGTGGATACATTTTTTATTATTAATTAAATTAGTTAATTCCCTTGAAAACCATTTCGGATAATTATATGATGTGAAGCTAACCCTGTGAACAAATTGTTCTATAGAGGTATTTAAAATCGTGTAAAAGTGTTCTAATTGATCATTTATATTATTATCCTCATCTAAAAAGGACCAATCTGTTTGGATAAGGTACTCAGTAATATGATAGTATTCAGCTTTGGAAAAGTTATACGATGGGGCACTTGTTTTTTTTGAAGATGTTAAAGGCATATTTGTTATGATAATGTCCAATGGTGGGTGGTGTTGATCTAACGGTAATAATAATTCGTCGGATACTACTACTATTACCTACTATTTTCGAATCACTTGAAAACACTAAATCCAACATTCGATTGTTAAAGTTGAAAATCTTGTTTGATTGAGTTAGTCCCAAGAATAAAGACATATCACGAATTTCACTGCATTTAGCACACTGTAATTCGGCTTGGTTTGTAGCAGGTCCATTGTCATCTCGGCTGGTCCAGTTAGGAAGGTTATAATCACCGGCAATAATGAATTTTGCTTTAGGATATTTGAATTTGAGTACTTCTATGTCCTCATTGTGATTTTTATATGTTTGCAAATCCGATGCAGGTGGGATATAGACACAGCCGATAATAATTTTTCCATTGGGTATATTGAGCAATACAAAAATTTGTTCAACACTTTTGTGTTTAACCGGTAATTTAGTAGATGATATATTCTTGGTATATTGAATATTCTTGATGATATATTTAGTAGATGATATATTCTTGGATACGCACAGCATCACACCTCCTCCGTTAGACTTTTTGCTTGTAATAGAACTTCGATCAGAACGATATGTAGTATAGTGATGTAGGCCTAATTCTGACGAGCTGATGTCAGCATTTAACCATGTTTCAGTTAAAAACAGAATGTCGTGTGAGAATATTGGGGAGTTAGTTTTAAGTTGGTGCAATTTCGTACGCATTCCCCGTACATTTTGATAATATCCTGTAAGTCTAGAAAATCTGTTCTGTTTTTTTTTTTGTTTTTTGCTTGAGTTTTGATGATTTTGGGAATTCCATTGAAATGTTTGATTCGTAAATCGACTTCACCCTTTTCTTTCCTCTCTTATAATTCCTTCCAGAGGTCAGTTAAATGTTGTCTTTGTAGAGTCCTGTCAGGTTTGATTATAATTCCATTGGACAGAGTAGTTTTGTTAAAGAGTATAAGTTTTGACTGTTTGACTTCATCAAATTCTAATTTAATTGGCCTGGTTTTGTTTGGAATTTTACTTCCAAGCCTGTAAATTTTCACATCTTCTAGATTGAACTCGCTATTAATTTCACTAATAGCTGCTAATACCTTTTTTGGAATACAGTTACTTTGTGGTGTCTAGTGTGAACAAATGGATTAAATATAATATAAACATGTTGAGAATTGGAAAAATTATAGTAAAAAAAGTTTATAAAGAGAATTATTTTTATTTTTTTAATGGAAACTAGAAAATAGAAAAGAAAAGAGAAAAGTTATGCACAAGATTTATTTTTATTTTTATTTTTTATTTTTTATTATTTTTTATTATTTTTTTATTTTTATTTAATATAGATATATAGTACAGTGGTTTTATATAAATTGCATATCGGTATACACATTATTTAAAATTGCAATCTCACCAAAGAAGATCATATCAAATTAGATCATATTCAAAAACATCTTGTTTTCAATTCTTGTTTATAGTTTTGTATGTGTGCATGCATGCATACATATGCAAATACATGTACGAATGCATACACCCTCACATACATGTATGTATCCATACGCGTACACAAGCATGCTTATACATGATACGCACATACATACATTTACGTTTACATACAAATTAACACATATACGAGTACATATATATATATAGACAGTTGTTCTATCTGAGAACGAGAAACAGGCCATTATAATAATATATTCAATGTTAAACTTTTTTCCAAATTTATTTATTTGTAACCGTAACCGGTTTCAGCCTGTTAAGAATATCTTTAGACTGGTATAATTGTTTCTTAAATTACGGTTGATATATGTACATACCATAAGGGGGAGAGGGAGTCTGGTTTCGGTTTCCTCCGAATTGTATTTTTATGTTTAATGTCCGAATTTAATGTCGAATTTATTGTCAGAAGTTATTATTATCGCTTCAATAACACCTTTATTGTCTATTATTATTGTCCTGTGTGTGCTGTAAAAGCACTGTTTTTGTTAATCTTTTGTTCTCTTTTCATTGTTTTGTAAATACTGTATATTTTTTATTTCATATTACTTTATCAATATTTTGTAATGGACTCGTAAGGAGCACTGTAGGATTATTTTTTAAATTTATTCTAGTTAAGCGCACTTGAAGTGAATCGACACAAAACTGCGTTATACAAATATAATGTTATTATTATTATTATTATTATTATTAATGGGGATGGTATTCAAGGATTTTATTTAAATTAATATAGAATTTCCCATATTTGTTGCTTTCGTTTTTGACGATTGAATTTCTAATTATTTGGTTAATATCAGTAGGTATAATTATTCTTCAAGTTCGGTCGCCATTTCCGTCAAACGAGTAGTAGTAATAGATACGAATGCAACTCGCGTAGCGCGCTACCAGCACTGCCGGTAGCGCGTAACTGACGTCAAACCCGTAGTCGGCGCGTAGCATCGTGTACGAACACTAAGTGCCTCCGTTCACGGAGATACTTACAAGATACTCGATCCTCGTGCGCGTATCATACGCGCCGATCGTAAGTACCTACCCTCCGTACGATTTTGCTGGTGCCCGTACACGGCGCTACGCGGTGACTGTCGGTTTCCAATCAGTATCACGATACTGACAGTGCTGATCGCGCGCGACGCTCGCATCATTTGTGTCTGATACTTATTCGTTTGACGTTTGACAGAAATGGCGTCGGAACATGAAAGTAATGTTAGATTTGTTCTGGAAGTGGAAAAAATGCATGTTAATATAACTATACGTTACCACAATACGTAAGAAAAGATTTAGTGGAGAAGGCATGGATTGATGTTGGAAAAAAAAGTCATATGTGTGTTAACTCCACGTCTGCACGTGAGAAATGATCAAGTTCAGTACATTTCGGATAGCGCCGTGTATGGAGACTAGCATTAAAAAGGGGTATATCAGCAGGGTACTTGTGGTTTCGTCACAATTACGTAGATTGTAAGTATCTCCATGAACGGAGGGCCTAACAACATGGTACGGCAGGTACCCACGAGTCGAACTCGAGTCGCTTTTAAGTATCTTCGTATACCAATGGCTTAAATGTTCTCCATGTAGTACTCATAAAGCAGTCATCTATTAGCAGTTAATTTATCGACTTGATGGTACCAAATTACATTTACACCGAATGCAGTTTAATAAAGTTAGGTAAAATATAAATTTTAGCATTAAGCGCTAGAGTAAGGGCGTATTTGTGACAGTATAGCTGTTAAAATACCGATTATTACCTTATTTAGTGGACAGTTAAACAAGAGTTAACATTTCCACGACAATTTCATTCTGCAAATAATTATGGTTTAGAATTATTACTGGAACTAATAACGTATTTATTGCAAATTTATATCACTGATAGACGACCTTGATGAAGGCGCGGTACACCCGCTGAAAAATAACAAGGTGGAGTGATATGTAAATAAAATGTTAGAGAGAACGCTCAAATATTAAAAACCATAATATTTAAGAAAAATTGTGAAATTTTTTAATAAAACACGACTCGTTTAAAATAGAGCAAAAATCTCGTGTTGATTGTCTAAAAGAGCATTTAATGAAACACTGTGATTTTTTTCATACTGTGCGATTTTTTTCTATCGAGCGAATATCATATATGTAACTGCCGTTTTGGCGTGGGGAATGTGAAGATATTATCTTCAAGAATATATTAATATATTTTTAAGAGTATTAATTATTATTTTTAATTTATAAACTAACGTTTAGACAAGATTTTTATGCATAGCACAAAGGGTAACAATTATTATAAGCAATAATTATCAGCCTGAAACACTCATCAACATTGAAAAATCTTCCGAGAAAAGATACTTGCCGCCAACGGGACTTGAACCCGTGTCCTTCTCCAACCCGTGTCCGTGTCCATCAGAAGGACACGAGTTCAAGTCCCGTTGGCGGCAAGTATCTTTTCTCGGAAGATTTTTCAATGTTGATGAGTGTTTCAGGTTGATAATTATTGCTTAAAATAATTGTTATTTTTAAGAGCTATAAAAGTTAACGTATTTTAGAAAAAAAATGTAATAAATCGGTAGAAATGCGGGAAGCCGTGCCTTTATGTATGATTTTGGTTCCAAATGTTGCGGGTTCTATTTCCTTTCACTGTTTCAATATTATTTGTTATAAATCAGAGTATTACTCATCTACATAAATAGTCTAACCTTGAAAAAGAGTACAAAGTAATCAGTTATGCAGACGACACAGTAATTTCAATAAATATGCTTCATTGAGCTCTGGCGTCGTGAAATTAAGTTAATGGAAATAGTTATATTATGACTGAATTTACCTGGAAAACGCAAATAGTTTTATTCATAATTAACTACGGAGCTTCAAAACATCCATACACTAAAAAAACTAACAAAAGTTGATCCAGAGCTCGTAATGTACACAATAACATTAAATTGCTACCCGGCTTAGCCCGAGTGGTAATCCCTTTGTTTTAATCTGGTGGTGAAATTTTTGATAGATTTGGAACAAAAATAAAAAAATGGCCTATTTAACTATTTTATTGGTTTTATTTACACTGAAATTGATATTTCAAATCACCAAAGCTCAAAATGAAAATAAAACTAAGGTATCCTGGAAGTTACGTCGGTTAATAAAATTTGCACAGATTTTTTTGGTACGGAACTTCCAGCTCAAATTAACTCGGTTTTATTTCCACAATGAATGATGAGCTAAATCAAAAATTTCACCATAGAAGAATTCCAAAAAAACTCGAGTTACTCCATATTATTTTAAGATATTCATTTGAAATGATTTAGAGCCAGTTTTTTATACAAAATAATAAAAAAAACATTCAAGCGCTTTAAAGGATCTTTATTGGCCAGTAGCTAAAAGTAACTGACACGACAATAGAATTGAAATAGAAATTTCACAGAACTTGCAAATTAATTTCGAATTTGTCGAATTATTCAAATTCTGTGAAAAAAACAGTAATCAGAAAATAATAATAATTAGTAATCGCCTGAAATATTTAGCAGGCCCCGAGGAAAACAATATCCATCGGGGCCTATGTCATCTTTGGGGATGCTGTGTTGAGGGTCTTTTCAGGGAAAGGAAGAAGAGAAAGTTATGGGAAGGAAAAAGATATGATGAAAAGGGGGGTGGGTACGATCCGGGGGTCAATGTGTACAGGAGTGACAGACATATAAATCCATTCCGATGGACCGAGAAAATCCGGCTGAAGAAATCAAAAAGTCTTCCTCAACCAATTTCACCAGATCCGGCCCACCCAAGACCTAGCCAAACCTAGACAAACCTCATCCCGCCGCCAAGACCTAGACAAACCTTACCCCATGAACCCGGGTACCCCTGCCAAACGTAGCGCACCACTTGGGGTGGCTTATGGCAGGGTGTTGGTTAACCAATAAATGTTTCACGGGGTGGCGGTACCCATGCCACCTCTTAAATTGAATTTTAGATTGAATACTTTTACGTTCATGCCTACTGTGTGTATATATGTATACGATGAACTGCATGTATGAACATTTGACTTAGTTTCACGTGCCTTTTTTCTTATCATTTATAACTATGCCTTTTCGTCAATTTGAAATTTAATTGCTTTAAAATTATTCTTGTTATGTCTTAATCTTCTACATCCATACTTGATTTATGTTATTTTATAATGTAATTTACGTAATATTATGTAAACAAAAACTTAGCTAACAACCTCTCTGTAAATTGCCATCTCAACACAGACGTTTCACACCCAGTGAGATGGGTAATACTAATACGTCATCATTACTGTAATCAAATGTAATATTAAAGTAATGAAATAATAAAAAATATATGAATACAACAAAATACATACATTGTATGTTATTTCACTTCCTAACTTTACGAGAAACTGCACACAAGTAAGATATTTACTACTATTAAATGTCCACTAAATCGACGTTCACAGTTCCCAGGAATACGTGTCTAGAATATGGAGAGCATTATAATAATTATTAATATTATTTGTCAAATCGAGACCCAGAGGAGATAGTGTGCAATAACTTCGCTGCAAGTAATGGCCCATTACCTGTTATGAAGATATCACAGGTATTAAATAGTCTAGAGAGGTGTGATATCCACCTGCAACGAAGCAATTGGCTATGGAATTAATAAAATATAAAATATTATAAATGGTTGCAATTTTGCATACCAATGAATGAGATGGGTGATATCTATCGAAGCATTTTATTATGTGGTTAAATAAAAGTTTTTATGGGGTTGAATTTAGAGCTTTTAAGGGTAAGACAGCATGGGTAAATCAAGGTCGAGGGGCAAGGCTCTTGACCCGCAATCCGAAGGTCGCGGAGTCGATTCCCGGCATGGGCATATAATTTATATTTGATTAATTTGTGTTATTTCACAATTAATTAATTTAAAATTATATATAGTATATTAGCGGCACGTTCCAGAGTGGAAGATACTCTCAGTAACGCCCTGGTGTAAGACTACTATTCAGAATTGAAACGTGGCTTTAAATGACTTTAGCCGTGTTTGGTGACCAGATCTGAATAGGCAGGTACTTCCCCACCTTCTTCTTCCTCAACTCCTTCCCCTACCTACTACCTTCAGCCTCACAACATGCCATAGTCTCACTGGCTCCAGACCGCAGCAGCTGGGACTCTTGTGAGGTATTCACTTTAAAAAAAGATTCCACTAGTGAAGCAACAGAAATAATAATAAGTAAAATTAAATAAAAATTAGATTAAGTCCAATATTTCTATTTAACTTGACGTCATATTATTTATTTATTTATTACACGCCCTGGTGGGCTTTTACATTATAATTTATAAGTTGAGTAACAAACAATGAAGAAAATATAATATAATGAGAAAAGAAAATACACAATACACAAAACAAATAATAAAATAAAATTACATATTATGTAAAAATGATAAGAAGTCTCATATTCAATATAAACAAAAATTGAATAAATTATGTAAATCTATTTGTGCCTAGAAGAATAAAAGTGATAGAATATACAACGTTTATACTGATTAGTTTTAAGATGAAATATATCACCTAGGTTAGAATATTTATTTCCGAGACTCGAAGTCTCGGAAACGGAGAATTTTGATAAGCTGGTGTCCTGGTGTTATTGAAGAAGAAGGGTAATAAATGTCGACATGATTTTTGGGGAACATGGATATTGATAAATTGAAGTAATTCAGGACTGTCAATTTTGTAATGCAGTATTTAATGTTATAATATTAAATCTGTTCGAATTCTTCTTTCTCAAAGTTTCAATAAAGACGTTTTATCCAGGAGATAATTGTAATCAATGTTTAGTATAGGAATACGCAATTTATAGTTTATAAACCTTAGAAACTTCCATTGAATCTTTTCAATGTTGTCTGAATGAATGTTGTAAAAGGGACATTATGTAGCTTTTAGCTAATAAAGTAAGCACGTGATTTTTAAAATAATACATATATATTTTTTATTTAAGTTTATTTATATACATTCATAAGGGATAAAACTAAAGTTGCCGATGTAGTTACCCCAATAGACCAACAAAAGTGGAGATGGACAGGACACATGATACGCGATCCACAAGAGAAATGGTGCAAAAATGTCACTGACTGGTATCCCAGAGATGGCAAGAGAAGTAGAGGACGTCAACACATGAGATGGGAAGATGACCTAAAACTCACTGCTGGACATCAATGGAGAAGAGTAGCGCGTGACAGGTCCCAATGGAAAATGTTAGAGGAGGCCTATGCCAAGAGGCAAACTGAGCTTCGGGATATACTATAACAAATAAGATCATGTCTAATACATACCTAACAGAAGTCCAGAATAAAAAGGCTTATTATTATTATTATTATATACATTCATTTTACATTTAATAGTGAATATAATATAAACCAATGAAGTTCCATTTATGATTTAAAAAAAAAATGCTTACAGATTAGGAAGCAATTAGATATTGATAGTTGTAATATTAGTAAAAAGTTAGTAAAAAGAAAAAGTTAACAATAAAGAAATAATAAAGGAATAATAGTTTGGGTTTAAGTACATTGTAAGGTTAATTTAATTTTAATCGTTTCGAGGGTACAGTGGAAAATATCGATATCTCTTAGGGCGTTGTAAGATTTGCAGATACGTCCGAGCAAAGAATTTTGTGCATATTTCGATTTAAAATGTTGTATAAAAGATAGGGTATTTGATCTGGTATTGCGTTCGGGGCAACGAAATGCAATCCTTTCTAATAGATCTGGTGAGTAAACAAGGCAGTTCACAATCTTGTATAGAAATAGTACGTCAGAAATTTTTCTCCGTTTGGAAAGAGCAATAGGTTTGGTCATTTTCGAAACGATGCGAATGGTGTTTCAAAAATTTTATGTTTGGAATTCTTCTACTACCACCACAGTAAACGGAACATGTTGCTTGTGCTGTGATGGGGGACTTAGTCAGCCGAGATAATTGATCACACGGCGCTTGGGTGATGATTCAATTGACCGGTGACATCGAATCGTATAATGATTTTTGACAAGCTATCGAACTTGTCACTTTTCAACTAAATATGACAACCAAAGTGAGGACGAATATCTACAGCTCAAACTGATGACTAATATCTATGAGAACCAAAGTGAGGACGAACATCTACAGCTCAAACTTCTGACTAATATCTATGAGAACCAAATTGTGGACGAATATCTACAGCACTGGCAGAGGTTGGATTTGCAATTATGTATAGCATATTGGAAAAACGTAATATTGCGTATGCAGTTTAAAAAACTTAATTTATGTATGTACGAGTATGTATGTATGTAAAAATCCCTAATACCAGCCTATTGGACACATTTAGCTGATTATTAAGAAGGATTAAGGATTTAGGTTTTTGTTTTAAGAGCTTTCTTTATTTCGAGTGCTTCTAAATTATTTAGTCTGTTACCATGACCATTTCTGTCAGTTAGGTTAGGTTAGGTTAGGTTGTGGTGCCGTGTATTTCGAAATAAATAAATATCTTTGTATTATGACCTCCATGTTTGTTCAATAAATTATTATCCTCGTAAACAGCAAAATACGTAATATTATGCAAAAACATCATGGACGCACTTTAAACGTTTAAGCCTTTACGTAATTATTAATTGAAGTAATTTATGCTTTTCCGTACAAAATCTTGCTCAGCTGCCCTCTGTAGATATTAGTCCAACCTACGCTCCATAGATATTAGTCACCACTGGGACCGTCGTAGATATTCGTCCGACCTTAGCTCTGTAGATATTAGTCCTCACTCTGAAGTTCATAGATATTAGTCCAACATATGAGCTGTAGATATTCTTCCGACATACAGGCTGTAGATATTAGTATCTGGAGTCCTAGAAGGCATTGGTGTTATATTTGTTTGGATGTCGAATTCTGACATCGAGTGACTGCTCTCGTCACCATTTTAAATGCACTCCAGAGACAATGTTTGGTATGTCGCTGTTTCAACCTAATGTCTTAATGTGTATAATATTTGTTTTGTAAATTCCTTCTTACCGTGTCGTGAATAAATATTTCCTTAGACCCTTTCGGTGACGAAATTCAAAATAATGAAAGAAAGCGTTATATGATTAGAAATTTTCTTTACATGACTGTGGATAAAGCAAGTATTGTCTGAAGAACAGTGAGTATGTAGTTAGAGCGAAATTAAAGTTCACCATTAGATAAACAAAGAAATATTTTCTGAAACAGCAAAATCTCTGGAACCGCAGTGGTAACTTGAAATTTGCACAGCTTTCCGTCTGGATTTTTCGCAGGAAACATCGTTTCTATCATGAGATATAAGAGCTTTGAAATATCAAAATTGAGACAAGAAGTCGTAGTTTTGGGCTCATTAATGAAATGCGCTTTTTTAAACGACTAATTTATAAAATTATTAATATATGTACTAATTACTAATATTTTTTATAGTGCCCTTGTGTGATTTTTCACACAAACCGTGCTACGAAATTTGAGAGGGTATATATAGCGGGCACCGCCGTACTGGAAACAATTATCGGATAACCAACACCTCTGCCTTAGGTTACCCTAAGTGGTTCGCTAAGTTTGGATATTTAGCAGGGGTGCCCGTGTTCATAGGGTGAGGTTTGTCTAGGTCTTGGCGGCGAATGCGTTTCTTCACCTACTGTGTATGCGAATGCGTTTGCCCAAGTACTTGCATGGCGACCCGGATTGGAATGGACTGGTTGAGGAATATCTAGGCCTATACAGCCGGAATCGATATACAATCGGAATCTCGACCCATCGCTTTGCACCGCAGTGGGAGTGATGGATTCATACATATGTTCGTCACTCCTGGACTCATTTACCCTCAGATTTCAACCCACCCTTCATACATTTTTCCTTCCCAGAACTTCCTCTCATTTCTTTATCTAAATAGATCCTCAACACAGCATCTTCAAAGATGACATGGTCACTGAGGGATTTCTTTTTCTCAGGGTTTCCCATGTGAAGCTATCGTAGAAAATACATATTAATTTCTATGCTAGATAATTATAGAGGTATATAATTAATATTTTATTTTTTTAAAAGAAAGACAAACATTCCCGGGTTACGAATAACCCAACAATGTTTGAAAATCTCCTACTACCACCACAGAAAGCCGAAAATGTTGCTTGTGTTGTGATGGAGGACTTAGCCAGCCGAGGAATTGAACACACGACGCCCGGATGGGATCCAAGCGCTATGCCCACTCAATCACTGACCAGTCAAAATATTTAATAATTTATTTTTATATTGTTACTAAGTATCTTTCAGAATCACATAAAAACACATTGTTTTATCTTCAAAAGCTATTTCATCAATAGAGAGGGTCAAATGTACAAAAAACATTTTAATATTATTCATTTATCTCTTTAAGTCTGGTATTTGCGTCAGTCCATTAGCACCCGAGAGCTGGCAACTGGCATGCCACAGCTCGAACTGCAAAAAAATCATTAAAACTGAGATGTGACAGTCTTATAAATGAGCTGCTAAATATCTCAGTTATTCTACATGTTGTATTTACACCAGCCGTGACGGCGTGATGGTGATAAATTGACTTTTCTGTATGATTAGTTTCTTATTTTGTCGTTTTAAGTTCTTTTTTCATTAAATATGTGTAGCCTATGAAACGTTATAGTATATCATCGAGTCATGTTTAAAAGGAATGTTATTTGTGAATATTCTCCTAAAAATGTAAATCTTTTAATGTTTTGTATTCAAATTTTAAACTGTTTGTTTGAGTATCGAAATATGATTATTATAAGCAATAATTATCAACCTGAAACACTCATCCACATTGAAAAAATCTTCCGAGAAAAATACATGACGCCAATGAAACACTAGTATATATTGAATCATTTGGCGGGTATAAGATAAGCCGCCATAGCTCAATAGGGAGAGCAGCTGACCGGCAATCAGAAGGGCACGGGTTCAAGTCCCGTTGGCGTCATGTATTTTTTCTCGGAAGATTTTTTCAATGTGGATGAGTGTTTCAGGCTGATAATTATTGCTTATAATAATTGTTACCTTTTGTGCTATGCATAAAAATCTTGTCTTAAACGTTAGTTTAACAATTAAAAATAATAATTTTTCGAAATATGCATAGCTTTGATTTTTGTTATAAAAAACTGTTAGGTAGGTACTCGTACCAACCTACATACTAACTGTTCAAATATGCTTACAGTTACAAAAACATTGTGTTAGCTTATGACGGATTGCTTCACAGAATTTGAACAGTTCATCACATTTCAAATTTAATTTTCAAGTTCTGTGAAAGTTATTTGTTTCACAACACTAAAATAAAAATAAAAATCAGAGTGTGCAATTCACATGCGGTAGAAGTGAAACATTTAGAAAAAGTAAAAGAATGGGAAGGCTAGAAAGCACCGCACAGTGAGGAGAACGATAGGCTACGAAGCCTGCACAAAGAGGAGACCGATTATACTATCTCATTCTCTCGCAGGCTAAATCTTATAGATTAAGTATTTGTTTGTCTCTTTTTAGTGTCGCTATTTTTCATTACATCGAATTTCAAATCACAACGGTGCTAATGAAGTTTTTACTTAACAAAATCTGAGTGTGCAATTCACACGCGGTAGAAGTGAAACCTTCAGTTAACTTATGTAGACAAGTGTTGGGAGGCTACGAAGCACCGCACAAAGAGGAGACCGATTATACTATCTCGTTCTCTCGGAGGCTAAATCCTATAAATGTGTTTGTTTACCACATTTTAGTATCGCTATTTTTCGTTTCGTCGAGTTTCAATTCACAGCGGTGTTAAAGAAGTTTTCACTTCAATAGAACTTGATTATAACTTTAGATTGAAATTTGATTAAACAGGACTTGAAATTTTACGTTGTAATTTGATGAATTATGTATTGTTCAAATTCTGTTGAACAAAATGTCCTTAAAAAACTAGTTATATTTGGAAAGTAAGTCAAATAATTAGGTTAAAAGCTTTTAAAATTTGACAAACGTAAATTCTTTTTTAATTCAAAAGAAATTGACACTTTCCTCCTTAAATCCATAATTTAGGACGGGTTGTTTCGCAGAAAATAAATTGCATCATTGTCATAAAATGGCCGTTAAGCCATTTTTTTTTTTTTTTTTAGTTGAAAGGTCCCTGTTAAACGCCGATTCTCCGTTTAAAGTCCGTTTCAGCTTTTGAACACATTATGATAAACAGAAGAGGACCAATATTATGTTGTTAAACTCATCAGCTTATTATAAATTGATAGAAAGCTGACAGGCACATAGAATCGCCGTTTAACTATTAGAATTGACATTTTAATTGTCAAAAATGGCGTAGAATGGCCATTTGATTTACAATTTAATTTCTGCGATACAAAGCAAAAGCAAAGTTTCAATTCTGAATGTGATTAAGATCACAGGGCAATGTGATGTTACAACTATACAATTCGGGTACCGCCGTCCCGGGAACCATTTATTGGATAACCAACACCTCTGCCAATGGTCACCCCAAGTGATTCGCCACGTTTGGTGACTTAGCAAGGGTGCCACTTTTTTTTCTTTTTTTTTACATGAGCTCCACACGGGAGGCCCCGAGGAAAATAATTTCCTTCAGGGCCTATGCCATCTTTGGGGATGCTGTGTGGAGGTTTTTTAAGGAAATGAAGGAGAGGAGAGTTCTGTGAAAGAAAAGGGTTTAAGGGGTGGGTAGGAATCTGGGGTTAAGTGTGTACTGGTCATCCGCCTCCAAGACCTAGACAAACCTGCTAAATCACCAAACGTAGCGAACCACTTGGGGTGAACTATGGCAGAGGTGTTGGTTATCCAATAAAGGTTCCCGGGGCGGCGATACCCATTCCCGCCTCTCAAATTGAAAGGGGACTATTAGGGGGTTCCACATTTCGAGCCGGATCGGGAGAGACTAGTTGAGGGAAGCCTTTTGACCTCTCCAGCAGGAGAGGTCAAAAGGCTCTCTCTCCACCCATCGCCTCGCACCGCAGTTGGAGGGATGGATTTATAAGTCCGTCACTCCTGGGCACATTGATCCTGAGATTCCTTTTACCTCCCTCATAACTTTTTCCTTTCCAGATATTCCTCTTCTTCATTTCCTTAAAAAGACCCTCCACACAGCATCCTCTAAGATGACATAGGCCCTGAGAGAAATTATTTTCCTCGGGGCCTCCTGTGTGGAGATAATGTAAAAAAGGGCAATACTTCTAATATCTTCCACACTGCTATTCAACTACGCGTGATGTGAATGCGGACTTACCTACACACGTTTTGATGCAATGTAGTTAATTACGTTAACTGTGAATTTCGCCTTACCTGAAACAAAGAAAAAACAAATTATTAGCATTTTGTAAAACAAAAATTATAAATAGGTTCTTGACTGCTATGAGTGCAGATAAGCTGCATTCTGAAAGGTGATGATAGCCAACTACCGATAAGAAAGGGTTCTAAGGAAGAATAAAAAGATGGACGTCGTGTGCCGTTTTATCTCTTCAAGAATCGATAGATTTTTAATGCTGGCACATTTTCAGATTGTAGATTCTATCAGTAACGCCTTGGTGAAAAACCATTCCAAATCGAAATTTTATTTAATTAGCAATTTTTTTTCTACTTTTAAATGTGCATTGTTACAGATAGATGTAATTCTATTATAATACACATGACATATACCTACTAACATTAAATGAAAAAAAATCAATAACAGATATTTTAGAGTTTTTGCCCTTTTCGGTGACCAGATCTGAACAGCCAGGTAAAAAAGTATTATTTAAGGTTATAATGTCTAGAAAGTGATCTAACATTCATATATTTATTTATGTGAGTAGGTTCCACTCTGCAAGACCCAACTGCTCCCAACCGTCTTGAGCCACTGAGACTATAGCATCCTCAATTGTGGTATGTTGTGAGACTGCGGGTAGAGGGAGGGGAAGGAGATGGAAAGAGGAATGTGGTGAACTACTTGGCCCTTCAGATCAGGCCACAAAACATGGCTAAAGCCATTTCAAGCAACACTTCGATTCTGAATAGAGGTTTTTCACCAAGGCGATATTGACAGTGTCTTGAACACTGGAATATGCCACAAACATATATTATTTTTGATGAATTAATTATCTCGAACACTGGAATATGCCACAAACATACTATAATATATTATTTTTGATGAATTAATTATAAAATAACACAAATTAATTAAATTAAATATATTAACACATCAACGAAGATCCTAACTAATCAATCTAGGAGGCCGTCAGATATTGAAAATCACTTTCAAGACAACGTAACTACTGACAGACATTTGAACATTGCCGGATTAGTAACGAATATGTCACTTAAAAAAGATAGGCATAGAGGACGGACCCCCTAACAACTAGGTTTTGGCACACACTCTTTGCCTCATTTACATTCATACATCGTCTCATTATCTAGTGGTACGTAAATCAACTATTTCTAATGACTATACTATGAATAATAGTATTGAGGGGTGGACCTAAGTCCCGTGTACATTTCACCAATTATCCTTTAAACAAAAAAAAAAAACATCACCTATTTTCTCATTGTTAGCCAAAAATAGCATTATCCAAATCGGAGTGAAAACTTTCTCAGTTCTTAAGATTTGTTGTTCCCTTCGCGCTCGGCTAAGTGGCAAACGCGCCTTGTAATAATTAATAACGTCAACCTTTCCAGGGTTCAATTCCCAGCACCGGCTTTTATCTGCCGAGCAGGAAACTGCCTGGTGTCGAGATAGCGGAGATTGAGATTAATGCGAGGAAAGAAAAGACGAAAACCAACGGGTGAAAATGGGACTTTTGTTTTATGTTTTATCTCAGATTTGAAATCTCCAACAAAAGCTGAATTCCCAAGTCCCAAGTTGAATTTTTCTTCTATTTTTAAGAGACAAATAAAATCAACGGATGTCTCAGAATACGAAAGGCATTTTTTTTCGGTTTTCATGGCTTTCGTAGTTCATGTAGATATATTTATCTGCTTATTATTCTATGTCCATTGAATAACTTCGAAGCATGGCTATCAAAAACAGCAATCAACATCACAATGTCCACTTAAAAAATGCCGAAAAATCGACTTCTAGGTCATTCATACATCATCAAGTCTACTTCTAACTCTTGACATGTCCAGACATCGATTTTTGATTCGCTTGACCGTTCTTGATGTATTTCTGGGAAACCCAAACTTCTTTCATCTTACGCTTCGCAAATATCTATTATTCAGACACTGTTTTCACCATTCAGTTTTAATATTATTCATTACGCTCATACCCTCCGTGAATTATTTTTACATTTCGTCAAGCGTAATTTGGTCGGTTCATCACAACTCAACAAAGTGCAATTTCAATACCCCTTTGAAAAGTCATTAAAAGTTATGAAAAAAAATTTGCCAACGTTACGTGCTTTCATATAGTGTAATACCTACTCGTAGCCAATTGAAGCTGACAACACGATTTTGCATCTACATAAATAAGCACAAATTTTTCCACAGTCGATTACACATCTGCCTTGATGATGGACACTGTAACGCTGTCCGAAACGTTGGCTAAAAAAGGAGGTAGCGCAACACGGCATAATACCCCAAAAGTCAAACACGATAAAATTACTTTCGTTTTTTTTTGGTTTGGTAGAACATTACCAATATTTAATAATGCTTTGTCCATAAGATGTTCTTCAAGGGTACTCTTGGGAAACCGGCTAAGGGACGCGGGTGTTTGGGCACGTTGCGGCCAGGCCGGTCGCCCGCTCATTCTCGCCGGGACTGCCACGTGATAGTGAGACAAACTGCCCCCGATATCTTTCTTTTTATATATTTTCTTTGGTTTCAATCATACTTACACCTGTAAACATTTTATTTTTTCTTTATTATTTCATTCTAACTAGATGCTGATCCAACAGGCTAACACATCTATGATGTGTCTTTATTTTGTTAATTACTGCAAATGTAAGTATGCATACATTTTACTTTTTTGTGACATCATGCATGCAGGGACATTGGAGGGTCTAGATTCGTCTTAAAAATAAATGTAGCTCCTTTATACAAAAAAAAAAAAAAAAATAGTCCTGACGTGTGCGGCTAAGGAGGTTAAACAATCAGTTACCTCATACAGCCGTGGGAAAGTGGTGGGTCCCCTCCAATGTCCACAAGATGCGTTAAAATTGAACATAACCCATATACTTTGGTTTATTGCTCTAGTTGAGTATTTATGTTTGGCAGTGGATTATTCAGACGTGTATTTTTAAAATATGTAATATTATTAAGATTATTATAAAGTACAATATTTTCACATTGTGTCATAGTAATTGTATATATTCAAATGAATAAAATACTTAGTTTTCACCATTTTTATTGTTTATAAAAAAAGCAAAAAATTTCGTGAGCAATTGAGCAACGCTCACTTCTTCAAGGTTTAATTAATACTGAATTAATTACCTAAAGAAGTGAGTTACTCACGAAACATGTTGGTTTTTATATACAATAAAAGTGGTAAAAACTAAGTATTTTATTACTTTGAATTAAAACGGTGTCACAAAATAAATTTGCTCTGTTTGAAGAAATTATGTATATATTTTTTTTAGTATTTTATTATCTAGTCTTAGAAGTTTCCAATCGCCTGCTAATATCATATAGGTATTAATGCGGGCCATAAATCCTGCCCGACATCCTGTCAGTGTTGGCGCACTGCCTCTTCACTGCCTGCCCGGGGCGGCTTCCCACGCCAGGTCTGGTCCCTGGACTGGCGGAATCCCACCTCTTCACTCCTTCACCGACTACCCCGGCAGGGAGTGTGCGGCGGGTACGTAGGAGTTAGGTGGTACAGACCTTATGAAGGTGGTAGTAGAGACTTTTGCAGCGATAGTACTTAGTGTCTCGTGGCAGATTTGTTGGTCATCAACACTTTGGAACCGGGCTAAAAAAGCTAATTAGAAAATAATTTTTAAAAAAATTTTTCTTCATCAATTTTTTTAATTTTGCTTATTATATGTCGGAAATTTGGGTTGATTATACTGCATCCCAATAGCAAAACCTAAAAGTCATTTTCAATAATACTTATCGCCAACTGTTTCGCCTAACGAGATACAGCAGCGCTACGGAAATGCTCCTGCAGGGATGGGTGCACTTTTTTAGATAACCTCTCCATCACTGCATAGTGGAGAAGTTATTTGGAGACGGGAGCCCCCCGTGATGACCCTCTGGAGACGGGAGACGGTCAAATATCCTCCATTAACGGCTACTTGCGTATATTTTTGTCTCTTACATTTTTCCCTTCTTTTCCGCAATGAAATTATTTCTTCAATGAAATTATACCTTACACCCGATTGCGAAAAAAACTTTAGCGATTTGTTGTGCGTACGCCCGCGAAGGTTTCGATATATATCTAATAGTGAGTTTTGGCATTATGAAATTTGTATAAAAAATGCAATAGGTTGCATGCGAGCTGTTTGAAAACTGAATGTACCGGAACTGAATGTTTAGAATGCGGGAGAGGGGAGGGGAACGCGGGAGTGGGGTTCGAAGGAGAGGTGAGGGAAGGCGGGGGAGGTGGAGGGTAAAGCATAGGGGGAAGGGGACACGGGAGGGGAAGGGGAGGAGGAAGGGGAACGGGAAGAATGGGAAATGATACACCGGGAGAAAAAAATTCTTTATTAAGTGGCCGGAAAATTGCTAGTATTATAATAAAACGTATTATAATACCCAAGAACAGATGTGAAGAGCTATCCCATGATCGAATAGATTATCGACATTTTTTTTTTAAATGGCAGGAGAGTTGAAATATCTAAGAGCATAAATTAATTCCTATGCAGATTGCTAAGGAGGAACAGTCCGGGGTCTTTCTAGCCACTTCGTGGTCTGTATTTGGCATAAAAAAAATTTGGTTCTATTTTTCATTTTTATCAACTTTCAGTTAAATTATTATAGACCCTGAGTGAAAGTATTTTCCTCAGAGTCAACCTGCATGAAGCTAATATAAAAAACAAGCATGCCTTCATCATTTTTTAACAAGACACAATGAAATTTTCAAAATGTTGGCAATTCTGAGGTTATTATTACGAAATACTCAGGTCTTATTTTCAAACTTCAAAGGCTCATTTATAAAATAGTCCCCAAGGTGTTAATAACTTGAAACCCGAATGAAAGCCTTCGGCTCCCGTTAGCCGCAGAAGACTCGACTGACGGCCAAATTACCTCAAAGTATAACTCATATCTCATCGGAATAACATTATAACTTATAACACTCACGGGTATTACTTTCAGTTATAAAGAGTAGCCGTGTTATATCGCTACTAGATAACTGCTAACTGTTGGACGCTGCCGTGGTGCAGATAACGTATGGAAAAGGCAGGCCGACTATAATCAAAAGCAAATTATGTTGTAGGCGTTATATTATATAGGATTATATTACGTAGACCAGTTTTTTAATGGTGATTTTCTAAAGGGAGAGATGGCGCAGGAATTGAAAATAATAAATGCCGCCGCTACCCGAATTTCTACCGATTTCTTACTAATATCCCTTAAACACGTTAAGTTTTAAAGCTCTTAAAAAAATATATGTTATTTTTGAAGATAATATCTAGACATCCCCATGCCGAAGTGCTAATTACATAAAGTTCTCTCGATCGAAAAAAATCGCAAAGTATTTTGGGGGTTATGTGTTTATTGTGTAAGTGTGTAGATGGCAAAGCGAATAAGTAAGACGATTCAATACTTACAAGTTTATTAACACTATTTACAGACACATAAATCTCCAATTTAAATATATGCAATAATAAAGTAATGTGAAGGGCGAACAAATATTAAAGACCAGCGGCTCCTGACCGAGAGTTAAAGCAGAATGAATCGTTAGTTTTTGATGCAAGCGAGGCAAGTTGCTTGAGGAAAGGTCTGCATCCAATTGGTGCCTGGGGGACCAATCGGGTGGCCAGACGATGCAGAATAGTGTCCTTTGTTCGTCCTCCACAGTATGCTCCAAAAATAATTATAAACACGTTTGTTTCAGTTATTTTACAAGTTATACGTATGAAAAAATTCACAGTGTTTCTTTTAGTGCTGTTTAAGACAACCCCCAAGAGATTTTTGCTCTATTTTAAACGAGTCGTGTTTTATTAAACATTTTCACAGTTTTCGACTATTGACTTTGAGTGTGTAAGAAAGAAGGGCAGCATTATATGATTAAAAACAAATGCACAACAATCAACGCATTGACATTTGACGTTTTTGAATGTTTTGAATTCATGCACAGTTCAATATTATACCCCTCACAATATTGCTGCAGTTCTTTCAAAATAGGAGAATTCGTTCCATACAAAATGTACGGGGAAAATAATTTTCTTTATAACTATTTATTTCGTTAACTTTTGTGATGTTTTAATACTTATTATCCTATCCGGGGCGGAGACAAATCCAACAAATCATTGATCATCAAAATCAGCCCAGCCGTTCTCGAGTTATAAATAGTGTAACTAACCCAACTTTGTTTTATATATTAAGATTGACCATAAACACCACATTCTTTTACTATCCATAATATTTTTCCAGTAGCAATTTGTTCTTCATGTGTGCGGAACGTCCTTTAATAGTTGACAAGTCGTCACTTTGGTTGGACAGGGTTCGAACTTCACTGTATCTCGTTCTGAGTTGAGGTGTCAACATTTGCAAAGTTGAATCTTGTGTAAAGTATTTTAGTTTATCTGTTTTTAAAGGAAAATATTTAATTATGACGTATACTTAACATTTTAGAACATACCTAAGCATGCAGATAGTACCATGTGCAATCAGCGAGAGCTTAAATTCATTGCATAAGGTTCTAACTACATTTCTCTGATGCCATTTAAATATTTTCCTTTGAATTATGTTAAAACTAAAAATCTTTACAGAAGATTGAAATTCAAGATTATAAATTGTTAAGTAGTTTCGTCTTTGCAAACTTTGGCACCTCCACAACATGATAAGACGAAGTAAGAACCCTATCAAAATAAAATGAGGAATTATAGGGACTACGCTTCGTAAAAACAACAAACTATCACATACAAACAAAATAGACAACGTAAAATGTTCTAAGTGATAATAGAATCTTTTAAAATAAATGGAAGCTTTGAAAACTTGATGTTAGAACTTCGCCCTACAAATACCTACGGAATTATAACACAGATGGCTCTAAAAATTATTTTCTGTATAGAAATGAGCAAAAGAAATGCCGTGACGGATACTCTTGACTCGCAATCCGAAGGTCGCGGAATCGAGTCCCGGCGTGGGCAAATAAATTATATTTGAATAATTTGTGTTATTTCACAATTAATTTATTTAAAAATAATGTGTTGTATATTTGCGGCACGTTCCAGAGTGGAAGATACTAATAATAATTGACAAACCTCACCCGCCAGCTAATAACACCTCTTCAATCAATGATTTGCTCGCGGAGGCTGAGGATAGGAAAACCAGAGTGAAGAACATAATTCTATTCAATATTCCTGAAAGTTTATCTGAATCAAAAACCACGGCTATAACAATGGACAACGACAAAGGTACCTCAGCAATAGGCGATGTAAACAGTAAAATTATAATATATGTTAAAGATGTACAGACTGGGTCTACAAAAATCAAAGAAAATTAGACCAATTAAGGTCGAATTTAAGGATTTTATCTCGGCACGTGAGATCTTGACCAATAATGCTAAACTGAAAAATGGTGTCAAGGCCAGAAGTGATCAAACGCTGTTGCAGAGGACCCAACTTCTAGACTTACGCCAACAACTTGAGACCAGAAAGAACAATGGTGAAACCAATATCACCATCAAATATATAAACTCCATACCCAAAATTATTGATTGTACGCCAAAAAACTAAAGCAAAATAAAATAAAATGCTATTATCAAAATGTGAGAGGGGTCCGTACAAAACTTCCCAAACTATTGACTTCGGCGGCAACTATCACCAGTGATATTTTCATATTAACGGAAACATGGCTCGATTCAGGAATTAATTCGGCTGAATTAGGCTTCCCTAATTTAAATATTTATCGTATGGATAGAAACTCGAAAACAAGTGCCAAATCAAGAGGTGGCGGAGTGGTCATAGCTATCTCAAAAAAATTCAGCTCCTTAAAAATATCCACGAAGTACCCATCCATAGAGCAACTTTTTGTCAAAGTGAACACTTCTAGTGGTAAATTAATAGTGGGATGTCCATATTTACCTCCAAATTCTGACGTCCAAAGCTACAGCAATCACTGTGACGAGGTTGAATCAATCTGTGCTAAAAACCCTAACACTAAATTACTTCTAGTTGGTGACTACAACCTGCCTCAATACGATTGGTGTAATATGAATTCTGACAATTATTGTTCTAATGTTAATATTTGTGTAATTAGAGATATGGCTCTCTTCTTAGGACTAACTCAGTGTAATAGTATTCATAATATTGGTGGTCGTACATTGGATTTGGCATTCTCAAATGTGTCTGACATCTGTGTTGCGAGAAGTACCGAAATACTATTACCTGTTGATGTTTACCATCCACCACTAGAAATATGCATGTCTAACCTCAAACCAATTCCTATTGAAAAAAGGGTAGTAAAAACTAGAAATTTCAAAAAAGCAGACTATGTACAAATTTCCAACTATCTCAACCAGATTGACTGGTCATTCTTGGATAGCGAGGCTGATATCAATGCACACCTTAACTTTTTTTACTCCATTATTAATTCTGCAATTGAAAAATTTGTACCTTTTACGGCTTACAGGGAAACTCAATACCCAAAGTGGTTCTCAAAAGAACTGATTGACTTAATATACCTCAAAAAAATATCTCATAAAAAATTCAAACAAAGTCGCCTGGCTATCGATTATTCCGTGTTTCAAAAATTGAGGGGAGACTGCAATAAGCTCTCTGCAGAATGTTACAAAACTTTCATACGTGATGTTGAAGGCTCTATCATGAACGACTCAAATTTCTTTTGGAAATATGTTAAATCCCAAAAAGAAAACGGTACTTGTATACCTAGTATTATGTCATTCGATTCTAACCTATCCCAAAATCTTCAGGAAACTGTTAATCTGTTCGCCGATTTCTTTAGCGGTGTATATGTTAATGCAAATGTAGATAGCAATATTTCTTGCTCTAATTTAGTTGAGACTCTTGATATATCTGATTGTACTCTAACCATAGATGATATTATATCCAAGCTGAAGAGTCTCGATTCCCGCAAATCCGCAGGACCCGACAAAGTTCCACCCAGATTCTTAGTTAATTGAATGCATACATTATCGTATCCCATACATAAGTTATTTACAAAGTCACTCTCATCAGGTGTGTTCCCTGACCTTTGGAAGTTTAGTCTTTTGACACCCATTTTTAAAAAAGGAAATAAGAGCGACGTAACAAACTATAGGCCAATATGCACCATGTCTACATTACCCAAACTCTTTGAAAGCCTGGTACTAGACAAATTGATATCCCAAATCAATCAAACCATCTCACCGCTTCAACATGGATGTATTAAAGGAAGATCAACCCTGTCCAATTTAATATTATACACTAATGACATTGTTAATGCCTTGACTTCATCACATCAAACTGATTCCATATATACTGATTTCAGTAAGGCATTTGATAAGGTTAACCACAGACTCTTATTACGAAAACTGAAGTTGTTGGGAATGAGAGGGAGTATTTTGGAATGGTTTAAGAGTTATCTATTGGGAAGGTACTTAGCGGTCAAAGTTGATTCGTTTACTTCTTATACATTTGCTGCATCGAGTGGGGTACCACAGGGATCTCATTTGGGCCCGATATTATTTTGCTTATTCATAAATGATATAGTTAATATTTTTAGTAATGTCAAAGTCCTATTATTTGCTGATGATCTGAAGATTTACAGAACAATTAGAAACGATGACGATCGCGCCATTCTGCAGTTAAACCTGAAAAAACTATGCGCGTGGTGTTCTGTCAATGATTTACAACTAAATATTGGTAAATGTCAGATCATTAGTTTTTACAGAGGTAAAAATCCTTTTAAATTTTCTTATGATATGAATGGTGTTAATCTTCTTCGTGTATCGCAGATTCGTGATCTTGGTGTTATATTCCACGAGAGTCTATAGTTCAATGTACACATCGATGAAATAACAAGCGATGCAATGAGAATACTAGGTTTTATCTTGAGAATGGGGGCAAATTTTAAAAGTATGTTAACATTAAAACATCTGTATTGCTCACTAGTACGAAGCAGATTAGAATACAATTCCTCTCTATGGTCACCATACTACAATGTTCATTCTCAATCATTGGAAAAGGTACAAAACAAATTTCTCCGGTACATCAATTTTAAAATGAAAATACCAATCGAATTTATAAATTATAATTACTTACGCGCTGAAACCAGACTTCTTAAATTATCAGATAAAAGAGTGTTCATTGATTTATTATTTTTATACAAAATTATAAAATCTTTAATTGACAGCCGTAATTTGTTGGAACTAATTTGCATTAGCATACCCGCTAGACAAACTCGTAGTAAAGATACTTTTAAATGCAACAATAAACTCAACACTAATTACTCTATATACTCACCAATACCAAGAATCCATAACCTTGCGAATAAATACTGCGAATATATATATATATATATATATATATATATATATATATATATATATATTTAGTATTGACAGTTTTGAATGTTTCAAAAATCGACTAATCTCGATTCTATCTGCTAATAATTAGCTTTTATTATTTTTTATTTTTTTTGTTTTTCTCATAAAATATTTTCTCATCTAAACCTCACCAGTAAAATGTATACTTACTTTATAATATTTTTGCAGTTCTATTTACACTTTGTTCTATTTCAGGTCTTATTATTATTGTTAATAATATGTATGAATATTTAAAGCTGAATTGTTTTAGTTTTTTGTAAGTACAACTTGTACTATCTCATTTAATTTCTTTTTTATGTTGTAATATTCTTTACCTAACGAGTCGATTGCATTCATATTTATTCTGTTTTATTGTTTATGTAATACATGTAATTAATATTGTTTATTATATATTTGCTTCTTTTCTTGTAAAAGCCCACTAGGGCGTTAATAAAATATAAAATAAAAAAATAAAAAATAAAATAAAATTATCGCCCTGATGTAAGACCACCATTCAAAATGGAAACGTTGCTTGCAATGGTATTAGCGTTTTTGGTGACCAGATCTGAATAGCCAGGTACTTCCCCACCTTCCTCATCCCTGTCTTTTTTACCTTAGCTCCACACGGGAGGCCCTGAGGATAATAATTCTCTTCAGGGCCTATGTCAACTTTGGGGATGCTGTGTAGGGGGTATTTTTAGGAAAGGAAGTTCTAGGAAGGAAGGGTATTAGGGGTGGGTAGGAATCTGGGGGTCAGTGTGTCCAGGAGTGACGGATGTATGAATCCCACTGCGCCTGCGGTGCAAGGCGATGTTCCGAGAGAGTACGGCTGGAGAAGTCAAAGGGTCTCCTTCCCCCCCACTACCTTTAGCCTCACAACATACACCAATTTAGGGTACCATAGTCACCCTGGCTCGAGACTGGAACAGCTGGGACTCTTTTGAAGTATTCTGATAAATAAATTAAAAAAATGGTTTTGCACTCAAAGATCAGTTTTTTTAATGTCAGTTAGAACCTTGTCCAACTGAGTAGTCTTTATAATAGCAGTGTGTAGCCCCCTTTAGGCTACAAGCAAAGGCGACGCGGCGCCCCAGTGTCGCCAGGCGCGAGGCATTGATCGGCCGCTGCAGAATTATTATCTTCATGTTTATTTTAGACCTGGCAGCACTGAGCGCTTCCCTGCCACACTTGATCTACTATCTCGTTTTTATCGCAAGTATGAATCAAAATTTATCTATTGACAAATAGAGCGGAAAGATGTATGAAAAGTTGCTTTTATGATAGGAAGTAGAAGATTGTACCGAGCGACTATATATATTATTCTGAATAATATTAAGGACTTTTCGTTATTTGTTTTGGGGGTGTTATGCCGTGTTGCTCTACCTCCTTCTTTAGCCAACGCTGTCCGAAACGTTGGCTAAAAAAGGAGGTAGCGCAACAATGTTTCGGACAGCGTTGGCTAAAGAAGGAGGTAGAGCAACACGGCTCGGTACAACGTTGTTGCTACCTTCCTTTTTAGCCAACATTTCGGACAGCGTTGGCTAAAAAAGGAGGTAGCGCAACACGGCATAACACCCCAAAAATAAATAACGAAAATACTTTAGGCCGTGAAAATCAAAAAATATATATTAAGGACGTATACGAAAATATTTCATAATAATGAAAAAAAAACTTTGTAATAGGTAAGCACCTACTCGTCTCTACTAACTTGTTAACTAATACTAACTTGTAAAGGAAAAGGACGGGTTTTTTTTACAGAATTTAAACAATTCATCACCTTGTTTTAAAAAATTATTTATTAAGTAAGATATTACAACATATACAAAATACAATATACATTTTTTTGGTATATACCACCTCACTAAGCTGAGCCTGTTCCGAGGTAGCAGGAATTTAAACTAATTTTGATATCTTAATCTTGGAAGAAAAACAAGAAAAAAATAAAAATAATTTTATTTAAATAGATAAATAGAATAAAAGAGCAATAAAAGAAATGAAAAAGAAAAGAGGTAAGAAAAATAGAAAAAATATGAAAGAAACAAATTAGAGACACAAAAATAATTGAGAGGAAAACAGAAAAAATACAGGCGTTGAGTGTGTTCTTGTATTGTTCAAGTTATCTTCACGTAGCATGCAATGCCTTTGTTCATTATCCAGATATGAATGTTGTGTTTTAGATTTGCATTTTTGTCATGTGGATATCTTTAACATCTTTATCCATTAAATTAAAAAATTTTGGAGCCAGATTATGATAATATCTTTGTCCATAATATGTAGTATTTGTCTTCGGAAGCATGTGTTGATGTTTATGTCTTTTGTCGTAATTGTGTTGTGCAGTATGATGGTTTAGTTTGTCTTTTTGGTAATGTATAGATATAATTTTGATGTACAGTTGCTGTATGTTCAATACAGCAAAGTCTTTAAATAACTGTAATGTCGAGAATCTAAAAGGTTTTTTTGTAATAACTTTAATTAAGGGCTTTTGCGTTTTGTTGAGAGGGTCTATATTAGTTTTCGCAGCACCACCCCAACCGATCATACCATGGATGATGATTGATTGGCCTAACGCGTAGTATATAGTTTTTAAAGTCTTCACTGGGATTATGTTTCGTATGTTCTTAAAAAAATATACAAGTTTTCTGACTTTACCCGCTGTTTTATTTATTTGTTCTGTCAACCTAAAGTAGTTGTCAACGTAAATTCCCAATTATTTTATTATCTCAATCCGTCTTAGCGGGCTTGAATTCTAACTTTCAAAGTTAGAATTTAAGTTCTATTCAATTTTTGTTATTATTTTATCATGGGCCGGTTGTTTCACAGTACTTCGGTAGTATCAGAACTTGAATAGGATTTAGCAGTATTGACTTTTAAATTTGATGAATTGTTTAAATTCTGTGAAACAACACGTCCTAAATCTATTTATACAGGGTGTTAAGGGACGTACTTGAATTTCTTTAACCGGTGATTCCTGACATTGCGAGTATTTGGAGAAAATAATTCAAATGTAATTTTGATCTACGGTGACATTTTTAATAATTATTACAAGCAATAATTGTCAGCCTGAAACACTCATTTACATTGAAAAATCTTCCGAGTTTGTTTCAGGCTGACAATTATTGCTTGTAATAATTGTTACCCTTTGTGCTATGCATACAAATCTTGTCTAAACGTTAGTTTATAAATTAAAAAATAATAATTGACATTTTTAATGTTTTTTTTTTACAAAAAAACAAAAAAATCAGTGGGTATGGGACTTAAGACTTAGGGACGTGGTTAGAGGTTAGGTTATTGGGTTGGATTTTTTTGTTGCTTGATTATGAAGAAAAATAAAAATGAAAAAAAAAAACATAAAAAAGTCACCGGAGAACAAAATGTAATTTACATTTTCTACATTAACATTTTTAACTAATTTACATTAATTACTGGTTAAAGTAAGTCAAGCACATCCCTTAACATCCTGTAAAAAGAAGAGTGGATTAGATTTATAAAAATCTACAGTTTTATTCCGAGATTGATGAAATTTTGCACACTTGACATTCAAAAGAAAACCGTCCCCATTTCACACGCCTCAAAGCAGAGTTTTAATACTCCTTGATGATATTTTGCACAACTTTACTGACGATAAAAATAAGAGAAAAAATTATTAATTATTACTGTCTACATCTGATTTTCAATGTAAACTCTAGTGTGATATATGAGTTAATATTAAGGTAAACTAGATGCCACCACAAGCCCAAAGTAACCTAAATAAATACAAAACAAATCAGAGTGTGCAATTCACACGTGGTAGAAGTGAAACCTTCAGAAAACTAAAGTAGACAAGAGTGGGGAGACTACGAAGCACTTTTTTTTTATCAATGTGAAGGATGATTTTTTTAATATTTTTTCATCGAATTCCAGTGCACCTTTTCCTATGGTCATCTTATTAGTATTCATGTTTTTATCTTCGGAGTCGCCAGATGTCGCTTTTTTGTGTTTTCTTTGCCTGCTCATTTTGGAGTGGTTTGATTGTATATTAATTTTATTAAAAAAAAAAAATGATTTCGTAGGATTCGTTCTTGGTCCGCTGAATGTCTGCCCGCTAAGGTTTGTTAGGCGCTTTATGGTTTGTTAAGTCTTGCTCTATGGTTTGTTAGGTCGTTTGTTAGGTCTTGCTCTATGGATGTGAAACATGGACCTTGAAAGAAAATACCATGAACAGGTTAGAGGCTTTTGAAATGTGGCTTCACCGGAGAATGCTCAAGGTCCCATGGACCGACATGATCACCAACACAGAAATTCTCAGGCGGGCTAGAGCAGATAGAGAACTGCTTACATTAATAAAAATCAGGAAAATTTCATATCTGGGTCATATACTTCGAGGGGAGAAGTATCACTTGCTCCATTTGATATTGAAAGGCAAGATAGAGGGTCGCCGAGGGCCTGGTAGGAGACAAATGTCTTGGCTGCGTAATATACGAGAGTGGACCGGCATTAGAAGTGTGGAGGAGCTATTCCGGGCAGCGCGAGACAGAGAGACATTCTCAAGAGTGATCGCCAACGTCGGGGGGACCTGATACGGCACACAAAGAAGAAGGCGCTTTATAGCACTAGACCAAAGGCGACTTGCGTGGGACCGTGGATTTATCGTATCATATTGGAACAGAGTACCACCTATGAAATAAATAAATATTTTATGGCTATATCATTCTCTCGCACGCTAAACCCTATAGATGTCTTTTTTAGTATCGCTCGCTTTCGTTTCATCGAGTTTCAAACCACAACTGTGATAAAGATGTTTTCACATCAAAAATTTGCATACTTCCTACTTCATTTCAAAAACAATCGCTCATCTTCCAAAACAATTATCTTCTTCTTTGGAGCAACTGAATCATTGTTTGTTCAGCAATACAACGTTACTCACTCTGGTAATCTGGTGTGATCTGCCCCGCGGCCCACTGGTGCACGTCACCGCCTTATCAGCTGTCCTCCCACGGCGAGGGCGAGGGTTCGGTACCCGGGACGTGCGAGGCAAGTGCGTGATGCATGTTGCATGCGATATGGAGAAGCAAATTCCCCCGTTATACCTTTATGATGGCTCCACTTGCTTTTATGAGCTAATTGGGGTTAGATTAGAATAAGTTTGTAGCTGAAACTATTATTAAATTTGTAATGGAATCAAAAGTTCTGAATAATGTTTAATGTATTGAAATTATATTATATTAAAAGTAGCAAGAAAGACAATCCCGTAAAAGAAATGAAAATAAGAGGTTATGTTAAAAAAATATAAAGTTTAGTTTTTATTTAGTTTTACTGCGCTTCTCGGTTAATAAGAAATATTTCTTTATTAACACAGTTAGATTTAGCTTAATTATTACGAAAAGTGAGCATTTATATTTTAATTTTGTAACAATTATTATTCATGTCAAGAAGTGGATGCATTATTGACAAACCTAAACATGCAAATAGAATCACATGCAAATTAGTTTGAACCTGTATTTATAACAGAAGAACATGGAAAAAAAGGTAAGTATTAGAAATATAACACAAAGTCTGCTTGCAATATAAACCATTAAAAACCTGGGATGTATATCTAAAGAGCACCTCTAAATTACATAATATATAATCCTTTTGATATTTTTTCACCTTTCAGAACACCTTTGTACCATCAAGTGCCCTGAAAAAAAGCAGTACAAATTATGCTGGATGGTGTTTAAATCAATCAATAAAATGGCCCCACCTTACATCTCTGATCTATGCGTAATGGAAAATACTGGTCAGAGGCAGTCAAACCTTAGATCAGCATCATCATCAGCTAAAGGTAGACTAATAGAACCTAAACGCAAGCCAAATAATAATACTTAGTTTGGAGATCGTGCTTTCGGAGTATCTGGGCCTAAGGCTTGTAATAAACTCTCTCCGCAACTAATTATTTATTAAACTACGGATTTCGTAGGATTCGATCCTTACTTCGCTGAATTTCCAGTCGCTAAGGTTCGTCAGACGCTTTGTACCACTACACCAAAGGAGACTTGCGTGGGACCGTTGATTTAACGTATTATTTATGTATTTTCAATTTGGGAGGCGGGAATGGGTACCGCCGCCCCAGGAACCTTTATTGGATAACCAACACCTCTGCCATAGGTCGCAAGTGGTTCGCTACGTTTGGCGATTTAGCAGGGGCGCCCGGGTTCACGGGGCGAGGTTTGTCTAGGTCTTGGAGGCGGATGACCAGGACACACTGAACCCCAGATTCCTACCCACCTCTTAAACCCCTTTCCTTCCCAGAACTCTCCTCTCCTTCCTTTCCTTAAAAAAACCCTCCATACAGCATCCCCAAAGATGATGAGACCCTGAGGGAAATCATTACAGGACCTCCTGTGTGGAGCTCATGAACAACTTCAATAATTAAATAGAGCCTAGGAAGTCTAAATTTGTACAGCCCTTGAGGTGGATTAAAAAAAAGGGCGGTAGGTATACAAGTTTTCCAATATCTTTAATGTTATTTCGAAATTTCGAACACGTTTCATTTCAGTTTGGTTTCTGAAAATTATATTAATATCTTCCACTCCGTTTCGAAAAGTGCACTCGAGAGACCAGTGTTTATTGAGCTTTCGTCATTAATCTGGGTGATTCATTGCACACTGCTACCGCGACTCGTCAAAGAGGTACACATGGACCCACAAGCAGACGCATAAAATTATTACAAAAACATCGATGCAAAATTCACTAGGATTGCCCAGCATCAGCAAGAAATCGAATTGAAATGGGAATAAATTAATTTCAAAACATTTACTATCATTCAAAAATAATGATAATAATATTTGGATGAGGGTACTGTAAAAGCATTTAACATATTAATGATCTATCTTACTTCTAACTACAGACTAGATAAACTATTATAACATTACTAGCTGACCCGACAAACGTTGTTCTGCCATATCAATTATTTTTAGTGAATATTTTGGTTGTTAAATAAAAAAAATAACGAATGTATTGTAAGTGTTTTTATACAAAACTATTTGTTCATATGAAGCGGATACTTTGTGATGTGACATTATTAATTTAAAATAATATATTATAACGTATTATTAACGTAAATTATTAATTTAAAATAAATTAATGAACGGTAAGGATAAGGAAGATAGTCTATCTTACTCGGGAATTTATTCACTTCAATGCAGCGACTGACCAGTTTTTTTTTATATCGGTAAAACAGCACGCAACATAAACACCCGTGTCAAAGAACATCTTAGATGTTTACCAGCTCTGGATTTGATCGAAAAAGACCATAAATTTGACAAAAACTCCGGCGCCAAACTTATTCATAAAACAATATCGGTGTAAGGTTGGACAATTTAGAGGCACCTGAATTTAAACACTAATAGTAAGGTAGTTAATAACCAACTAAATTTAAATAAAAGTCCCATACTAAGATTGTTCCCTATTGATAAAGAACACGTCCGTTCCCTTCCCAATTCTCCATCTATACCTTATTCCTCCTGCACTTGACGAGTCCAGCCCATTTTTGGTAAATTATATATTATAAAACACATGTAACCTAATGTTAGTAGAGTATTATACTGCCCTGATGAAGCCACGGTTGTAGCTAAACCCGTTCGGCATAAAGGATAAAAAATAAAAGTGGTGTTTACAAAGTTATTGTTTTATTTTATTTTACAAAACTATTTGTATAAAAATAAATGCATTTGGCCAATGAGCGTGATGATTCGTTATAAATTATTCATAATTTCTGAACAGGCAGAAAATACACATGACGATATTTACCTAGGAGGTCACTTGATGTTATTGTTTATTAGCGAAGCTGTTTATTGTTTATTAGCGAAATTTAGTACAGTTGACACGCAGGGGACATAATTGGGAACTGTTATTGGAAATTTTATCATTTAATCCTGGTATATATTTTAAAAAGCATATATAATATCTTCTATAATGAAAGTGTTCGGGAAACAAAAGCAAAATTTTAAGATGGGCGGTACAATAGTGAAAGGATTTGATTAGAAAATTTATCTTTGTGCATGTGATTCGTCCCTCGAAACCCCTGGGAAGCCATGGCGACACCGGTGTCCCCTATGAAAATTCAAAAATAAAAACTTTTATATGCGATTATGACCCTTATGTGTAAAGAAACTGTATGAAAACAAGGTCAAAATCGCTTGCGCCAAATATCCCTATAAGTAGGGTAAAAGATTTCATTTATGTGGCAACTCTAGTTTTTTTGTAATTAATTTATCTGTGACTTCATACCGCTGTGAAAACCGAAAAGTCGTGAGTTTTAGCATTTTTGTTCCTTTTTCAAATGCATATAAAGGTATTTATTTATTATAAATCTCCTTTGAAATGTGTTTTTTCACGTAGGATGTGAGACAGAATGAGGTATAATTAAATGACATGATTATCAATCATTTTATATGATAGAATGCATGAAAAATGTGTATAATAGCACTAGAAAGTGCACAACTTATTTAGGTTATGCACGCACATTTCAAATAAAATCCATAGTAGTTATTGCTTTTATTAGGTATAAGTAATCGAAAACGATTTTAGTTCTGCGACGTGTATTATTTTTTACGTGTTTCAGATGTTCGCTTCCCACCATTGCGAGCTCTTAATATAAATACAGAATTATCATCCTACTAATATTATAAAGGCGAAAGTTTGTATGGATGTAAGGATGTTTGTTCCTCTTCCACGCAAAAAAAAAGAATGGACTATTGCAAATGTCGGAAGAAAAGCAAACAAATTGTGGCCTTGGAAAAGATGTTGTTTTTTTTTTAAATTAGGCAATTCACCCTAAAAAGAGTGCTTTGTTGGCGTCGTAGTTAATATCTATCTCTATAAATGAATCGTCGAAATGTATGTATGCGCATAACTTCCGAACGACTACACCAAATAGGATAATTATTTTTTTTGTTCGTTATTTTGTATAAAACTATTCTTGAGCTCTGATATTATGAAATTTGTATAAAAAATTGTAGATGGAACGCGAGAAGTTTGAACACTGAATGTACCGGGAATGAATGTGTGGAATGCGTGAGGTGTGAGAGGGGTGGAGGGAGGGGGGTGTGGAGAGAGGGGAGGGGGACGGTGAGAGGGATGGAGGATGGGGGATTTTTTTTACATGAGCTCCACACAGGAAGCCCTGAGGAAACAATTTCCCTCAGGGCCTACGTCATCTTTAGGGATGCTGTGTGGAGGATTTTTTTAAGGAAAGGAAGGAAAGGAGAGTTCTGGGAAGGAAAGGGGCTTAAGGGGTGTTTGGGAATCTGGGGTTCAGTGTGTCCTGGTCATCCGCCTCCAAGACCTAGACAAACCTCACCCCATGAACCCGGGCACCCCTGCTAAATCACCAAACGTAGCGAACCATTTGGGGTGACCTATGGCAGAGGTGTTGGTTATCCAATAAAGAATGAGATGGGGGGAGTAGAGTGACGTGAGGGAAAGTGGAGGAGGCGGAGTGGGAATCCCCCTAATACCATGCGAGCGAAGCCGCGGGAAAAAGCTAGTTATAAATATAATAACGATTTGACAACAATAAAATTAGATCTTTAATAATTCATACGACTTGTAAGGTATTCCCCGAACAATATTGAAGTAAGCTACAAACCCGAGGTAATTAAACCTACTGGGAATAACCAAAATAATTAGAAATTCCACAGTCAAAGACGACTTAGTAATAAATGTAATAAAACCCGTATAATTGAATAAAATCCTTGTAGACTACCTCTCTCCCCCTCCCTCATATGTTATGTATATAAACCGTAGGTTAAGAATAATTTGTACCAGTCTGAAAATGGCATTTTGGAGGATTTGGTGGTTTGTTGAGATGAATGTGGGTAAGATCCAATAATGTCGTCTGCTATTACCGTTCAGCGATCCGCGTGGTTATACTTACTTCACACTTCTCTGATCTGACTCCATGGGTTACCAAATACACCAAAAATGAAAGGAATGTTTCTGAATACTGAAGTTACATTTATTTAAATTACGAAACACTACAAGTATTAACTTGGAAGGTTTATAGGGAAGATACTCGAGCAAACAGCTAGCGCGTCAGGTAGCCGAGAAACGAATGAATTCCGTTCGCTTTGCCGGAACGGAATTCGCGCAGGCGCGGCGACTGAGTTGCCCGCGCATAAAACCAATTATTAGGCTGTTGAGTATCATTCCCTACAGCATTAACAAGCTGAAACCGGTTACGGTCAAAAAAATTAATATGGAAATAAGTTTCATATTGGTTTTACAGAAATATCAAATAATGCAACAAAATTTAAACTGTTTTTTTTTTCAAAGAAATTATTTGTTCATCCTAATACTGAAAAGAAAAATAGAGAAAAATGTTTCGTAATCACTTTTTAAAAAAAAATTTCGATTTGTATCACAAAAATGAGAACAAAAAGGTTAGAAGAAACCCAATTTGAATTTCTGATCTACATTTATTAGCTTTTTGGGTTTTGACCGTCTATTAGATGAGTGGACAAATGCGTCGGGTTGAACCAAGGCAACGCGGGTTCAATCTTCTGCTGTGTACCCACGCCCGTCACAATCCCACCAAACAATGCTTTGGTTTCCAGTGTGCCTATCTAGATTATTTTATCTCATTGTACTGAATACATGAGGTGTCCACCTTCATAAAGTCATATTTCAAACCTTGAAAAATTCGACCTGGATCTCGGCAAAAATTTGCAACGCAATGACGTCACACCTGTTGTTATAGACACGTAGGCGTTCGAATATTTAATGTACCTACACACAGGCCTAATGTATTTCAGGGGGGAATTTCGAAAAACCAAAACGCACAATGGAAGGTATTAAATTTGATGTCGGTATGACAAAAGGTCGAACAAAAATAACTTTGCCTCATGTTTGTGATAATATTATAAGATTACCCTTGATTGACCCCCCACCATACGAAAGAAGAAGAAGAATAAGATTACTGTACTCCAGTGCTTTTACTCAAACTCTTTATGATAAGTAAAGACCACCGGTTTATATGACGGGTTTTTTCATAGAATTTTAACAATTCATCAAATATAAAAGTTAAAAATCAATTTCTGTTATTACTTCGTCATGGACCGGTTGTTTCACAACTTGAATGGTATTTTCACAGAACTTGAATTTTAACTTATTATTGTTATAAATTGTTCAAATTTTGTGAAACAACCCGCTCGAAGAAAAGAGGTTATACGTGGAAAGGGTCATAGATTAAATTTGCTTGAACAATTAGAAATCAATAAACGAAAGAATGACCCTAATGTAACGCTAATTAATAATGTAAGGAAAATTATTTATTCACCACTCCACACGTTTACAAAACCTAAACAGTATAAATCACTTAAATAAGTCATAGCAGCAACGTCATAATTAAACAATTAAGAATACATTAACATTTATTCAGGGAAAACAGATTTCCCACATAAAAGAGTGTCTACTGTCTTAGTTATTTTCTCAGCAACTTCGTTTAACCGGTAATAAATCAATTTTGAGACCTTCAAAAAATTGCAATTTAGAATCGTATAAATAAGTCGTCTCAAAGTAGTTTTTTTTAAATGGCCTTGAAAGCCGAAACAGTTATCACAAAAATAAAAACTAAAATAATTGTAGATTAAATTTTTAAAAATTAAATAGAGCTCGACGAATTAAACACAAAACAATTAATAGATAAAATCCTTGGCATCAAATAAAAAAAAATTGGAATCCAAATCCGGTAGACGGGAACATGTTTTTTTCTTCTTTTTTACACTAACTATGCAGGGGGCTCTCAGGAAGATAATTTCCGACGGGACCTATGTTATATTTGGGGATGACGGGTCTGGAAGACACCCATCTTTTATGAGTGGGAACACAGATGCCAGCAAATCGTTCCACAGCCGAGCTGTTGAATTCAAAAACGAGTCTAAAAAACAACTCGTTAAAACGTGACAAACGTAAATCGTGTACAAATGTTGGACGTGCGTTTGGTGTGTTTCACGACTATACGTCGGTGCTGAAGGAATCAATGACGCAAATTTTTTTTTTTTTTTTTAAAAGAAAGACAAATATTCCCGGGTTACGAATAACCCAGCAATGTTTGAAAATCTCCTACTACCACCACAGAAAGCCGAAAATGTTGCTTGTGTTGTGATGGAGGACTTAGCCAGCCGAGGAATCGAACACGCGACGCTCGGGTGGGACCCAAGCGCTATGCCCACTCAACCACTGACCGGTCAAATGTATTTGTGTTATTTAAAAATCAAATTATGGTACATTTGCAGTATGTTTCAGAGGGGTAGATAATTATGGTGAAAGACCGTCATTAAGAATCGAAATGGATTTAGCCAAGTTTAGTGATGAAATAATCCCTAACCATTTCTTCCCATCTCCTTACCCTCTGCAATCCTTTCAACTTGACAACATAACCCAATTGGGGTTGTCATAGTCCTAATGTTTCCTAACTCTGGGAGTGAGCGTCAAGATACCTAGTCATGTGACGTTTCATCCTCTCTGCCTGTTCCTGTTTGTAAATAGTGTAATCTATAAAAAAATAACTATTTCTTATACTTTATCATGTATACAGGTACCTAGAAAATTTCGCAATAGGCTCTACTGCACTGCATGGGATCTGATCAAATGGATAGAACTCATAAACTTACGAATACCCACAGTAACAACACGTCAAAATACAGTTTTCTACTGCAGCATTCATAAGCGTAACTACTTTGCCCAAAGTCCAATACAACGATTTCAGACTATGATCAGTACTTAGGTGATATTTAATATCAATTTGGCGAGTTTTTGGGATCATGTAAAATATGTATTCCAACATTATTCCTAAACACAACGTGTATTTTTCTAAACCTATCAAATCGCTGTATTTTTCAGTTTTTTGCTTCTTGTATTTTTATGACTTACGAGCATTTTATATCTAATGTAATAATTACTTTTATTATTTCTTTCAAGTTTCAAAATTATCTGTCGTGTTAAAACTGTACTTCCAATCATGGGCGTTAAATAAATAAATAGATACGAAAATTTATGATGTTGCCAAAATTTATTTTTTATTTGTTTTATTTGTAATAATAGTGTTTTTATTGAAGTGATGATGTTTTTCGTTGCACTCACTCCATTTCAACTTTCTTCAAACATTATTGTTTCTTTCGCTAAAAGTCGTAATACGTGGGAGCATGAAACAGGAAGAAACCCGATTCAACATTATTATCCTCAATCTAAAATCTACAATGTCAAAAGAAACATGACGCGGTCGTGTTAAATGCACAAAACAATAAAAAGAAACAAATAAAAATGTTAATTTCTATTATAATTTTGTCCTCATCTCTCGCGCAAGCCCGTCAAATCTCTTGTGCAGTCATAAATATGTTTATCGTCGGCCCACAGCCGTTTTCGCATAAATTATAGCCGTGTGTAGGTTTGAAAAGCCGACCGGCCCGTTTTTCTCGGCACACCCGTCACATTTTGTATGGGGCCCGCGCGCCCGCAGTACCGGGGACGGTGTGGGTGAAAAAAAACTACCCACTCCACCGGTTATTATTGACAATGAATTTATTTTGTCGAAACGCCGCAGATAAGAGATATTTATGCGTGTAACGGAGAGGATAGTCGAATTGCATGTTGTTGTCTGCCATTTTTCTCGTCTTGATCTCAATAAAGTGCGCAGTGAGTTATTTTGATACACACAGGGTGGTTTGTAATGGTTTTACACATAAAAACAGACTGTACCTAGGTTTTGCAGTTTTAAAAACACTTCACAACTTTAGTACCAGTTCAGCAACCAGCCATACAACATTTTGCAATTTCAGAAGCATTCAAGATATTACTACTAGAGACATGTGCTTTTCTGATATCGATAAGGTTAGATACACACAATGCTACATTCACATTCATACAAAGTATTCGCCCGAGATGGGCGTCCACCTATCTGTGTAACTGGTATCGATAAGGTTAGATACACACAATGCTACCATTCACATTCATACAATTCGGTCATTCTGACTTTTCATGACCCGGCTCAACTGGTCTGATTTCCTGCCGAACGTCCACAATTTCTTTTTTCGTCATAATAGTACGAGTATAATCTCCTACCACTCACTTCTCCGTCCATATTACACATCAATCCCATTTTTAATCTTGTTCATTACCCTTAGATCGGCCTGACAAATATGCTTGAATCTGAGGATTTATAACACGCTCGTCGTATTCAAATGCTTTCAGTCCACTTTCGTTCTTCTTCAAGTTACGTACTTCACTTCCAAATATCAAGGTTGGTATTAGAAGTAAATTACTACTATGACTACAGACAATAACAGACGAGCTGTTCCGTATTTTTTGTGAGAACGAGATCGATATCGTGCGAGAACCCTGTCAAATTTGCTTCATTTTTAAATGGCTGATATTTGCTTTTTCTACGGGCCGATGTCAGAATTTCAGCTTTGAGCTGTCACGTATGTTAGTTTAGGTCGTTTTAAACATACATTACTGCAAGTATCCATGCTTATTCATTCATTTAACAGCGATATAAAATCCCACAAATCTGACAAGAGATCTATCTCGTTCTCACAAAAAATACGGAATAGCTCGTCAGGTTCTTCTAAAATCCTCGAAAGAGATAATTCAGTGATCATCACGGCGGTCTTCCCAGGGTGGAATTTGGCCTCTTACACAAATGCTCTCCACTGACTGCAGTATCTCACAATTTACTGTAGTTCACAGTCTTTCTCGTCCTCTTCGAATCCTCTTTCACACAAACGGTTCACCTCTTCCTCAGTCTGCCACTGGGACGCAAATTTTAGGTGTTCTTTCATCTGACATGTCATTTCAACATGTTCATCTCATCCAAGTTTTTATGGCTTATGGAATATCACGATTTTCTAACGTCCGATTAGATCTTCGTGGAATGTTCTAATTAGTTTTGTATAATCTATTCCTTTTTTTTTACAGTGAATACCGCACAAGAATCTCAACTGCTCCCGTCTGGAGCCAGTGAGACTATGGCATCCCCAAATGGGGTATGTTGTGAGGCTGAAGGTAGTGGGGAGGGGAAGGAGGTGGGGGAGAGGAAGGTTGGGAAGTACCTGGCTATTCAGATCTGGTCACCAAACACGCTAAAGCCATTTTCAAGCAACGTTTCAATTCTGAATGGTGGTCTTACACCAGGGCGATACTGATAGTATCTTCCACTCTGGAACATGCCGAAAATATACTATATATTATTTTAAATGAATTAATTGTGAAATAACACAAATTAATCAAATAAAATTTATTTGCGCATGCCGGGTTCGAACCCGCGACCTCCGGATTGTGAGTCAAGAGTCTTACCCACTGGACTACGGAGGTCGAGATTACTTTCGATATACTTTAATTTCTTTATTTATTTTTAATGAAATGATAAAGGTATTACTGTCATCGCTCTTCTGAACCGGTGGTCGAGTGGAGTGTAGTTAACGTGCAAGGCTTACGGCGTGGGTTCGGATCCAGTTTGGCTTTTTGCAAAGATAAGGCTCGAGAGCGAGGCTCTAGATGTAAAAGTGAGATTTGATATAATGGTACCTTCGCCAATAAAGAT
This sequence comes from Limnephilus rhombicus, assembly GCA_929108145.2. Taxonomy (NCBI): domain Eukaryota; kingdom Metazoa; phylum Arthropoda; class Insecta; order Trichoptera; family Limnephilidae; genus Limnephilus; species Limnephilus rhombicus. Next base: position 10,965,877 of record OV815296.1, read on the forward strand.
AAATAATGCACTCTTAATAAATATGCCCACTTGCAATAAATTTCAAAATAATTATTTGTATTACTTTTGTGCCATTTTTAAACAGTACTTTTTTAAAAGCAATTGACGTGATTATATTGATGTTGACTTATTTTACCATTCTGGCAAAATATAGCATCACCACTGCCATCTTACAAATAATTCAACACTCCTCACACACCAACACTAAGCCAGCCTTTAATTCCGATATACACCAGCACAAAACACGATCACAAAATCAAATACACCTATCGTCATCTACTCACACAACTAAATTTGGCATTAACTCCATACAATACATCGCACATACGCAATACAACGCATTACCTAATGTCCTAAAACTAGCAGAATCAAACAAAAAATATTGGCAAAGGCTCTAAAAGGATATTTTCTCAGCAACTTTATTAACCAGTGACGAATTTAGCTGTCTTCCTTTGTAACTCTTGTATATTCTTCAATTACCTGTATCAAGTGTGTCTAGTCCATTTAAAAATCTATGTATTGTTCATTGATTTCCGTGTTCTCATGTAAAAATAATTTTCCTTTAGATATATAATGTTGTCCTTCCCGAAATGATTTTTATTAAACTCATTGGGAGTAATGTATTATAAATTTTATGTAATAATTTTGTAATATATTATCTCTAATAAATAAATACATGCTGAGTTTCGAAACCCATAAAACAAGCGAATAACTTAGGCTCAAATCCCGGCGTGCGCAAGTAATATTTTTTTATTAATTTGTGTTATTTCACAATTAATTAATTAAAGTGTATTTGCGGCACGTTCCAGAATAGAAGATACTCTCAATATCGTTCTGGTGTTAAACCACCATTCAGAATTGAAACGTTTCATGAAAAGTGACCCGATCTGAATAGCCAAGTACTTAACCACCTCCCCCTCCCCCACATTCCTTTTTCCCATCTCCTTCACGTCCCCACTAACTTCATCTTCACAATATACCCCAAATGAGGATGATGTAGTCCTACTCCAGACGGGAGCAGTTGGGACTGTTGTGCGGTATTCATATAAAAAAATTATAAGAGAGACAAATGGTATGTCCCTTTTCGCTAACCAAACTGAAAAAAATTATAATATTTAATTAAATGAAGACAATAACAGCGAAGCTCAATCGAAAATCTGGAAACAGAACAATAAAAAAAAATATATTGGCACCTATGGAAATTGAACCCGGGACCTTCGGCTTTCCGGCCGCAACTTTACCAACTGAGCTGAGGTGTCCCTATCCGATTCGGTCAGTTGTAACCAGGCGCGGCCGGTCCCTCAAATTATAGGTGGTTCACCAAGCCATTCATAAAAAACGAAAGGTTGATATTATATTTAAAAAAAAATCTAGACATCATGCATAATTTTACATTATTTGCTAAGTATCTAAAAATATCATGTAACTGTAATAGTAAAAATATCGTGCGATGTAAAAACATGCTGATGTCTAGAGTTAAATATAGTGAATTGACCTGCCAGGAAAGTAGGTATGTTTAATGTATCTGTTTGTAAATTTAAATAATAAAAATACATATAGCCTAGGAACTCATAATAAATTGTACATCGCAACATTACTAAAACGGCGCTCTAGTAATTATCCAATGATTATAGAATTATTCTGGTATCAATATTTTTAGAAGCATTTTACACTCCATTACTATTGATATTACATCTATTAGAAGATTAGTGGAAAGGGTGGGTGTGATATCCATTTAAAAATACTCAACCTTCCAAAGATAATAATAAAAACGCAATAATCCAATAATAATAATTAACACACAAGAAAGGTTTCACTCTGCGGCGTGGATCGCCAATATCGCCATTTACTGTCGTTACTGACCTCTGAAGTTCGCAATAGGTGACAACTTCGATCAATGGGTGACAAACAAATAATAATGTCAAAAAGGTACATCCCAAGGGCTCGAATAAGATAGTCACACGAGACGCATAGCAGGACCCTTTGACTAATGGTTACATTTTAGAAGAGAAATATTATTACTTAATATTATCTTGTTCAAACCTTACTACAGCTGGAACCAAAGCTTCGGAATATTTCCGAAGAATGCCGAAGCTCTTCGGGTCGGCCGTGCGGCGTGCGGTCAGCCGATTTTTAGTATGACATGTTTCTGACGTTTTGGGATTTTTTACTACGAGCATCATTCAAATTACGGGGCGCTTAGCTCTGGCGCGCGGTTTGGCATTGTACCTACCTCGGTTCCTCGCTCCTAGCGGGTAGCCGCCGTAACTGGCAGGTGGGGAACAATGGGTTTATTTGGCCGTAATACATTGTTAATTGTTAGATTGATAAATAATTATAATTAAATTTAAAGATTGTGCTCAATTCTATCAATTTAATAAATAAACACATTACGTAGAAATACGATGAGTTGTAAAATGATGTTTAATTTTTTTGGCGGTTCAGCGCACCATTGCACGTTAGCGCCAGCCGCGCCTGGTTGTAACTGTATCATACTTCGATTAAGAACTACCAACATTATCTTCATTTTCTAAATTCATATTTTATTGGCTGCCATATTTATGTTTGATTGCACGAATTTCGATTGAGTTTCGCTAATGTTGTCTTCATATAATTAAATCTTACAATTTGAGGTTTTACTCATTAAGTTAAAATAAATGAAAAAAATAGGTTAGCGAAAAAGGCTTGTTTAAATGAAAAATGTTTCATAAATAATGTTAACAAAATAAAATATTATTAACATATTAATAATATAATAATACGTTAATTTTATAAATAATGTTAGAAGCTCGAACTGACACTGATGGAACGATCAAAAACACTATTAAATAGATATCAAAACCATTGTCAAGTTTCCTGCAGAATGTTTTTTTTTTCTTTCTTAAAAGTTTTCTCTCAGTTTGGATTAATGAGAGCGGTCTTTAACTTTACAATTACCTGCAGTCACTCGTATTTTAAGGGTGCATTTATTGTAAGCCTGCGGTGCCTTACAAAGTGGATCATTTAAATTATCCCATTTTTGGTAAAAATCACTTAACGGCTCAAACAACTGACTATAACCGTCATAACTTATAACTACTTTGAACAAATTAAAGTTTAAAAAAAATAGAAAAATGAAACAATACAACTTTGTATAAACCACTTATATAATGTGCAAATCCGACCGGTTTCGGAACAAACGTTCCTTCGTCAGGGAAAACTTATACTAATTTGACAGTTTAGAGCAATGTTTTATTATGGTAGGGGTGGAGCCGTTGTTAGTTAATAATGTAGATTGGGTGGGTGGGTATTAGTGTAGAGTGGGTGGGTAGGGGAACAAATCCATGATTGGGCTATATGACAATATTTTTTGTTTGTTGATAATAGATTCATTATTTTTAAGGGATTTTTTAATTTCCAAAGCTTCTAAGTTATCTAAACGTTTTCCTTTATGATTAATATGAAGAATATTTATCCCTGTGTTTTTTTCAAAACTATGGTTATTTTCAATGATATGGTTAGCGAACTCAGAAAAATTATTATTTTTAAGACACCTTAAATGTTCTTTGATTCTGATTTCAAAATAACGAGTTGTTTTTCCAATATAAAATGAGGGACTATCAGATAATGGATAACCACAAAGTAATAGCTACATTCAAAAATATAAAAAAAAAATGTTTGTCATTTTTTTATGAAAGATGCATTTGTTAAGAATGCTTTAACAATTTTTTTTAAAGAAATTCGTAAAATTGACGCAGATACAGCATTTTAGGTGAAACCGTTTGAAACAGTTTGTATGTTGAGTTTTCCTTCAGTAAAACTTTCAACGCGTTTTTCACGAAATATGTTTTTCAACCTGGTAGACAACGTATTACAAAACTATTCATCCGATTGGCATTACCAAGTCTTAAAACTGTACTGTACTTGAAAATTCAGTCTCAATGGCATTTTATGGGGTAGATATATATTTTTTTATGAATAAATAACCTTACCAATTTTTTTATTATTAATACTTTAAAAGTTGACCGGGTTTCGCTTAGCTCAAGGTTCGTCAGGGCTTATTATATTAGGTCCTTACATATGAAATTGGCGTTTTGCCGTACTAGCAACTTTGATCTCAAATATCTTCTCTTTGGTTAGGAATTCCAAATTCAAATTTATACAGCTATTTACTCATGTATTTGTGTTTCGAAAATTATAATTCATTTGTTTTTTTCCTTAATTGTTTTTTTTTTCTTTGCGTCACTTAGTTTACAAAATGGAAAACTTGAAATATCGCGTTATTTACGAGTACGAGTTCCACCGTGGCACCAGTGCTGCAGAAACGGCTCGAAGGATTAATGATGTGTATGGCGACGGTGCTGCAAAAGAAAACACAGTGCGTTTTTGGTTCCAACGTTTTCGTTCTGGAAATTTCGACCTGCAGAACAAGCCCCGTGGACGGCCGGAGACCAAAGTTGATAATGAAGAATTGAAGGCTATTGTGGAAGCCTATCCATCGCAAACCACATCCGAGTTAGCTGCAGGCTGCGGTGTAAGTGATATAACTGTTTTATTCCACTTGAAGCAAATTGGGAAGGTGAAAAAGCTTCAACCTCACGAATTGAGTGAAGCAAATCAACAAACGCGCGTTGACCGCTAGACCACACACTGCACAACAGACGGCTACCAAATTAGAGGAGCTTCAATTGGAATGTCTAAGACATCCACCGTACTCTCCGGACCTTGCCACAACAGATTACCATTTTTTTCGAAATTTGGATAACTCCTTGCAAGGGAAAAAATTCAACTCCGATGGGGCAGTCCAAACCGCCTTCAATGATTTTATTGATTCCCGTCCGAATGTTTTTTTTAGTAAAGGGATCTATGAACTACCTATGAGATAGCAAAAAAGCATAGATAGCAATGGTACATACTTTGATTAAATAAATATATTATATTTAAAAAAATCGACTTTATGTTCCTCCCATACAAAACGCCAATTTCATATGCAAGGACCTAATATTAACTAAAGCTAATATAACAAACAGACACATGTATAATATATATGAAAATAAAACAACGAGTGAAAGAGATGGAAATAGAAAAGAAGACACCTTATTCGTGACAGATAGGGGGGGGGGGGGGAAGTTTTAGCGGAATAAATTAAATTTGATATATTAAACAACAAATATATAAAAAAATACATTAACTCCATACAGAAAGCCCTGAAAAAAATAATTCCACTCAGGACCAATGTCATCGTTGGCGATGCCGTGAGGAGGATATTTTTAGAAAAGGAAGGAAAAGAAGTTCTGGGAAGGAAAAAGGCACGAGGGGAGGGTAGTGGATAGGAATCTGGAAGTCATTGTGTCCACGAGTAACGAACGTATGAATCCAACCCTCCCACCGCATTGCAAGGCGAAGTTCCGAGAGAGCGATCAAAATGTTTCCCCCAACCAGTTTCTCCCGATCCGACCTTCCACACAGTTGATAGGCAGATGCATCAAACTTTCCTCGTGAAACCGGGAACCTCCGCTAAGTCACAAAACGTATCGAAACACTTGAGGTTTGTTTTGAGTGGGGACATGAAAGAGATGGGGAAGATACCAAGAATAATTATTGTCAAAATGTATTTTCCTCATAAAACTCAAGAAGAAACATAATTTTTGACGCCATTCAAGATATACTCTTAAAAGGAACGTCGCCGTCGCCGTCGCTAGCATTTTGTTACTTCAAAAGTTACGAGGATTTAAAGCCTTTCTCTCCAGAAGGGAGTTTAGATTTATGTTGTCATATTCTTCTCTCGCTTAAATAAATTCTCAGTTGTCCTAAGAGACATTGTGCACCTACTCGTACTACATAATTTTACGTACTAGAAATTGTCGGTTAAAGGGAGTTATGATTGTTTTACGACAACAAGTGAAAACGTTTCAGTTCCTAAGTAACGGTTTCGCGAAACTGTTTTAAAGTAACGGTTCTTTTTATGGGAGCTTTTCAGAAGGCATTGCACCTGGAGGCGGTAAATTATTTATTTTTGTAGAGTTTTAATATACAACTGTTTCGCAAAACGTTTCCTACGTGTTCTTCAGATGGATTGTTTCACACTTTTACAGAATCGCAGGCATTTCACTAAAAGAATTAACTGAACGAAATTAGGCGACAAAATAATTTCAAGCATTTTTTTGCACCGTTTCGATGAAACAAAAAATAGCGAAACGAAAACGAGACAAACACATCCATCCATTATAGGATTTAATCTGCGAGAAAATGAGATAGTATAATCGGTCTCCTATTTGTGCGGTGCTTTGCAGCCCCCTACTCTTGTCTGCTTTAGTTTTTAGAAGGTTTCAGTTATTCCGCGCGTGAAATGCACACTTTTATTTTTTCTTCCCAGAACTTCCGCTCCTCCCCAAAATACCCTCCCCACAGCATCCCAGCAAAAGAGGTTAATTGTAGTCGTCCTTGTGTGACTTTAGTTTCACCAGAAGTTCTTATGAAAATTGGCGACACAGATCTCTTCAAATTTGTATACACATAAACGTGTTGTAAATTTTACAACAAAAATAAAATAAAAATAAAATATTAATTTAAATTTCACACCCTCACTTATAAACGTGTTGTAAATTTTAAACAACTGAAAAACAACCATTAATGTATGGTAAATATTTGTGACAGTTGTGTAAATTTTAACCCCTTAGGCCTCGACTGTTTTTTAAAATATTTTCGTCTTGCAATAAAAAAATGGAATATTTCTTTCTGAATGTATCCGAAAACTAAAAACTGTTTTGAAAGGTGATGAAAAACGCTTTCAAATTTTATAATTTGAAATAAACATGTATATTATTTTCATGCAAACATTTTGCATGCAAAATAAATAAGTTTTAAAAATCGCTAACCTTACGATTTTTCTAACTAAAATTACTGATAACGAAATAATAAAAACACTTAGGTACATAATTTATTGTGCACAAAATTCGTTTCTCGTAAAAATAATAAAAAATAAATTCTCTAAGTTTCATAACTACTGTACTGTACATCTGTACAGGGCCCGCAGATACTTTAATAGTACCTACACAACTGCTAACCCTGTACAAATCACAAGTACGCCCTGCGGTTGAATTTGGCAGTCACCTCTGGTCTGGAGCTCCAATATACCTGAAAAATACCCTCGACTCTGTGCAGAAATGGGCGGTCCGTTAGATAGATTCTCCCATCTTAACAGACGATTGCAATCCTTAGAGCATAGGCGTCGGGTGGGAATGCTATCCTTGTTCTACCGGTATTACAATGAAACATGCTCCGAGGGATTAGCGTCATTGATTCCTTCGGCACCGGTGCATAGTCGGGAAACACGCTAAACGCGTGCCCAACATTTTGTACACGGTTTACATTTGTCACATGAGAACAGATCGCTTCTTCGACTCGTTCTTGTGTTCAACAGCTCGGCTGAGGAATGATTTGCCGGCCTCTGTATTTCCTCCTTCCTACAACATGGGTCTCTTCAAGACCAATGTTCATTCCATCTTCTCCTTAAAAAGACCCTCCAACCAGCATCCCAGATGACATAGGCCCCGAGGGAAATTATTTTCCTCAAGGCCTCCTGTATGGAGTTAATGTAAAAAAAAATCTTTTCAAATTGCGGTCGGACACTTCGGATTCATAAAGGTGAAGGTACATATTAAATATTTTGTGGTTTTGTGGTTAAATAAAATGGGATATGAATTATAAAGCGTGGTATTTTTTCTTTCAATCACCCTTTAGATCATATTTCTTACCATGATAGTAAGGGAGACACACCGATTTCTACGAGACCTATAAGAGTTGTTCCGAAAAATGAACAGTATAATGTCTGTGCACAGAGTACACAATTACTGACGATTCTATGGGTCCAACTGCCGCTATTCTCTGTATTTTCAATACAGAAAATTGTAATGAAAACACAAAATTGCCTATAAAACCTACAGAAACGATTAGGAGCGCTTGTGGCTCAATGGTAACTACTTTCCTTTGATGCCAGCACAATTGGTTCGACTCCCACGTAAGATCAAAGGACTTATAAAATCTGTGTACTCGAATTTACAATACATATTTTATTGTATAATAATAAAATTTTCTGATCGAACTCGAAGGCACTGTGTTCCGAGTTTTGAAAGTTTATTTTGTTTATTAATTTTTATTATTCCGAGTCCCAATTGCAACCGTTACCTTTTTTGTGTTTCAGTGTCATGTTCTTTTTCATATTTTTAATATTTTATTTTCTTCTCCAATGATATATTCATGGGTAGAACATAAAAAAACGTTATGTATTATAAACAATAGTTAATCAAATAGAAATTGAATATTCATAACGGTGTGAGGGATGAGTAGTATAGTGGAATTTGGTGTTTAGTATATCCAGGAGTGACGGATATGTGAATCTACCCCCCCCCCCCACTGCGGTGCAAGGCGATGGGTCGAGAGGGTCCGGCTGGAGAGGTCAAAAGGTCTCCTTCAAGCCAAGCGGACTGTGACATCTGCCAAGCAGATGTCACAGTCCAGGGCACCACTGCTAAGTCACCAAACGTAATCAACCATTTGGTAAACCTATGGTGGAAGTGTTCGTTATCCAATAAATGGTTCTCGGGGCGGCGGTACCCATATCCACCTCTCAAATCAAATCATATCAATAAAGCGATAAAGTGAGTCGTACCATAATTATTTTATTATTTAATAATTCATTATTTGAAAAGTGTATTTCTTTTATTTAAATGTTTGATAGAAGTCGTAATTTTTAGTTTTTTCAATATTTGAAAGGCAATTTAAAAAAAAAAATCAATACTTTCAGCTTCACAAATACAAAAATTATAATTATGCACTAGTTATTTAACCTTCCAGTAGTCGCACACTTGCGCCGAACATAAGCAGTCGCGCGCGGTCGGTGATTCCTCAACTTTAGGCGGCAGGTTTTAGAAAACGACTGAATTTTTCATAATTTTGTATATAGCATATAATAAAATAAATTTTTTATCTATTAAAATAACATTTTTTTAATTGGTTATTACTTTTTAATTTGTACGAAATTGTTTAAGTCGTGAAATCTCATTTTTTTAGACTTCTGACACAAAACAACCCTATAAATCAACATAATAAAAAAATAACGAAACAAAATAAAATTTTCTACCACTTATTTGCGTATACCATTTTTATCTAAAATAAAACTAAGTTCTAATTAATATTATACAAATGTCATAAAATACTCACCCACCTCCCAATATTATTCAAGATATTTTTCATGAACACAACCAGTCGCACGCGGAATCTGAGACCGCAAAGGGGTCGTCCATTAATCACGTGAGGCTCGAAAGGGGGGGGGAGGGGAGGGGGTTGGGATTCGGAAAAAATCACGAAGTATCACGAGGGGGGGGGGGGGGTATAATGAGATATCACGTGTATTTATTTTTCGTGATAATATTCTGAAAATTTCAAAAAAAGTTGCTAAAAAAACATCACGTGATTAATGGACGACCCCAAATTTAAACAAAAGAACACGTGCGTTTGCGACGAATGTCGCTGGGGTACTGGAATGGTAGTACCTCACCTCTCCCCTGAGGATATCACGGAAGGTTTCAATTTGGGAGGCGGGATTGGGTACCGCCGCCCTGGGAACCTTTATTGGATAACCAACACCTCTGCCATAGGTCACCCCAAGTGGTTCGCTACGTTTGGTGATTTAGCAGGGGTGCCGGGGTTCATGGGGTGAGGTTTGTCTAGGTATTGGAGGCGGATGACCAGGACACACTGAACCCCAGATTCCTACCCACCCCTTAAACCCTTTTCCTTCTCAGAACTCTCCTCTCCTTCCTTTCCCCCAAAACCCCTCCACACAGCATCCCCAAAGATGACATAGGCCCTGAGGGAAATAATTTTCCTCAGGGCCTCCTGTCTGGAGCTCATGTAAAAAAAAGCGCAATTGTCTATTGATTCTAGTTAGCGAATAATCAGAAAAATAAGTTCGCTGCGGACTCACAGACCGCGCGCGACCGCTGAAGGGTTAAGAATTAACGCGTTTTCGATCCAATAATAAATATCACGTATCACGTTAAAATTAATTGAAGCCCTCCACAAAATGGCGTTTTAATAAACATGTGTAGGGTGTATATTTCATTCGGAACGTGAATCATTATTCGTAATACTCTGTATTGGTTGGATTAGTACATTTAACCCATTTTAATGGGCAAATAAATTAATGACTTCATTATGGGAGTTATAATGGCGTTATTAATCGAGACACGAACTACAATTGCAGAAATTATTGTATGCACGTGATAGAAAATTGATTTTTAATGTAACGTTTTGATTAATTTATATGAAAAAATTTAGCAAAGTAACTGGCAAATTTAACAAAATAAAAACGAAATACCACAGTGCACACTGCACACAATAATTTGACCTCAAATGAAAACAAATACGGAATATAACCAAGTGTATTTAACCCCTTGGGCCTCGACCATATAGTGTAGGAGGATTTTATTGCAAGCACGGGTAACCCACATAGTGAGGCTAACATTATATAACTTACTAGCTGACCCGACAAACGATGTTCTGCCATATAAATTACTTCTAGTGAATATTTTGGTTGTTAAATAAAAAATAACGAATGTTTAGTAAGTGTATGGGGATGGGATCAATGACAGAAAGAGGAATGGAGCGCTGTAGACGATGACCGCCGACAAAAACAAAAAACACCAACTAAAGTAGAAAAGTGAAATGAAGAAAATCAATATGAATTTGGAAGAGCAATTGGTCCGTCTTTAGCCAACACAAATAAGCTCGATGCTTTGCCCACGCGAGAACATCAATCCGAATGAAATATCAAAATGTCGCGACGCTTCTCGTGAATGTCTTGCGCATGTTCGATGAGGCGGACGTTGCGCCATCTGTCATTCAACAACATAAATAATTTCATTCTGTTTGAAATACGAAGGACGGTTAAATTTGTTCACACAAAAATCGATATTAAAAAATGGGAGGGTTGGGGTAGGAGGGTTGAAACTTGGGGATATAGGTATTTTTTGATATCAAATAAAAAAAAATCAATAAAAAAATTCTCAAAAAAATTGTTTTTTTTCTGGGTAGGGACACCCTGATCACCTACCGGTTAAATATACTTTAAAACCTCTTCTCATACCTATCAAATATACATAAAAAATTCTTAAAAATCGGTCAAGCCGTTTCGGAGGAGTGCGACCACAAACACCGTGACACGAGATTTTTATATATAAGATTATGTATGCATGTTTCTTAGGCATTCCAAAATTATAATACTTAAATTTCATTTTGCTTTGTTATTTACACATGTTCTTAATTTCTATGTATTATCCTTTGCTGAATCAAACGCTTTTCATTGAAGTGAAACTTCTTTATCTTTGTGATTTAAAACTCGATGGAACGAAAACTAGCGACACTAAAAAGAGACAAACACTTGCACATCTATAGGATTTCGCCTGCGAAAGAATGATATAGTATAATCGGTCTTCTCTTAGTGCAGTGCTTCGTAGCCAACCGTTTTCCTCTTTGTGGGGTGATTCGTAGCTTCCCCGCTCTTGTCTACTTTAGTTTTCTGAATGTTTCAATTCAACCGCGTGTGAATTGAACACTGTATTTTTTTATTTAGGCAATTAAAATTTATGCCTTAGGGGGCACACATTAATTAGGTGAGCAGTTTTTCTTCCAATCTAGACCCCGTATATTCTTTTCAAGTAACGTGAGATTTTGCTGGACCCCCTCCCCCCTTTTGAGCTCATATAATAAATGTATGCTCCCTTACACTATAAGTTGTATTAAGTAAATATCGAAGGGTTAATAATACAATTAAATAAATAAATGACAATAAAGCTGTCTTCTTCCAAACGAGATTCAAGAAGCATCATACGTATGGATATCTCAAAAGAAGTATGGATATCTCAAAACAATAAAATGGTAGACACAACAATACAATACGGCATTTTTAGTACCTAACAACCAGCTAAAACCACATGATGTTTAAAGCACCAAGTACAAACATGAGTGTTCTTTAATACACAATACATGAGTATTCTAAATTCCATGTTTTAGTATTTTAATGGCCGAGGGTTAAAGAAGCAATAGGTTATTATTCATTGATCATTGTCTCTGAAAGACAATACGCCGTTAATTTTATTACAAAGACACTGCCCTCTGCTGCCATAGACAATTAAACAGTGTTTATTGAATTTTAGACACCGGCAGTGGTTATGGAGACTAGAGAAACTATTGTGTACTTGTAAACACTACTGTTTGTACACTTGATCCTACAGTAGGCACTTTCAGTGGCGTGTAGTCCACAAAGACTGAATAATTGTGCCTACCCTAAAAAAAAACGAACCCTGCATTCCGAATTTCTATCGAAATATAACACACTTTAATATCCATACTAATATTATAAAATGCGAAAGTGCGTGTGTTTGTTTGTTACGCTTTCACGCCTAAAACACTAAACCGAATTCTTTCACCAATAGAAAGCTACATTATCAGCGAGTAACATAGGTCGTATATAATGGTAAGCTCTGGCGTTATGAAATTTGTTTAAATGACAATGTGTGTTTTTCATATATTTTAGGGAAGGCGGGGAAGGTGGAAGGGAACGGGGACGCACGGGAAAAGACATGCAATTTATTTCTTTGAATGGCATTGCGACGCATGCCGGGTACCAGCTAGTATTATAATAAACAAATATGAAACTTATTTGCATTTTAATTTATTTGACCGTAACCGGTTTCAGCTTGTTAAAGCCATCTTCAGACTGGTACAAATTATTCTTAACCTACGGTTTATATACATAACATATGGGGGGATGGGAGAGGGGTGATACACAAGGATTTTAATCAATTATATTAATTATATTTTTGTTACTAAGTCGTCTTGGACTGTCGAAATTCTAATTATTTTGTTAATTCCCAGAAGGCATAATTACCTCCAGTTTGTAGCTTACTTCGATATTGTTCGGGGTAAACCTTAGATACAAGTAAATCTCCTGACACTCTTTCTTCCAAAAAATCTCAAAAAGACTTACATATCTGTATGATTTCAATTTTTACTGTTAGGAATTGGTAGAGTCCTTTCTTCAATTTAAAAACATTCCGACAAATTTCACCGAGTTATTTTAAATACAGACTTTTTAGGTTAAAACATGATTAAACACTTCAACGTGCGACAATTATTTGTACAGCTTGCAAAACTAAAACTAAACTTTAACTAAAGGCCAAATAAAACTTTGTTTATTGCTCTAACATTAGCGATAAAAAATGCAGATAATACAAGAAACCAGATATTTGTATCAAACATTGAGTCCTGACACAAGCGTCATATGGACGCACAAGAGAAACCTGTATTATCGACATACTCGTACAACCTGTCGGTAAGTAAACCAGATGAAAAAACTGCAGAGGGCAGTACTGTATTTAGGCAATTATAATCTTAACAATTACCATATCTCCTTTTTGACTTTTGACTTTTGAATTTATGGCATACAGAGCTCCGGGCCAATAAGGCCCCTTTCTCTTTCATCATGATTTTATAATGGTTGTTGAAAGTTAGATTAATTAGTTTTTTGTGAAAAAATTTTTGCAAGGGAACATGGCTGCAATATGGGGAGGTTTATGACTTACAAAGGATTTGTTTAGGTTTTTTATGAAGTGTTTTAATATTTTCATCATACTGGGTGAGGCAGTTGATTGACGCGTTTTCATGGGTGGGAATGCCCGCATAGAATTTTTCCGCGAGACTTAAGATATGGTCTTTAAGGAGGGGAACTTCAGAGTCACGGTGTATTTGATTAACAACCATATCTCCTGTATGTACGTACATGAATAAATAAAGTCGTTTCAACCTATGACTAACGCCTTCTGTTTTTACAAATGAAATAAATCACACGGTCATACACTCATCTGTGTTTTACAGCCACCACCGTACAAAGATCGCCGTCAAAGAGGAACCAACACTTAATTTAATATAAGTAAAATAATAACAATAATAATAATGACCGTAAAAGCGCGAAGCCTTGTCGTAACTCACCGGCCATGTAATGAGCTCGGAAGGGCATAAAGGCGTACCGCCGATAGCTCCATTGCAACCTCTCCCTCTCTCCCACGACCGAAGGAAGGAAGGGAAAAAGGAGTGCGATGGGGCTCTCGGCGGTAGGGCATAATTCCGAATTATCGTATTCACAACGCTTCGGAGGGGGTCCGTCAATAAATACGTCGCGCCTGTGGCGGACGGCGACCGGAGCAGAGGTCATTACGCTATTCACCATTCATGACATCAGTACCACATTACAGTACGGTTTGACAATAAAATATAGAAAATTAATAAGAGGGAAGATTTTTTGAAGTGAAACTTCATGAGCACCGTTGTGATTCGAAACTCGATGAAACGGAAACGAATGCCATTAAAAAGAGTCAAACAAATACATCTATATAGGATTTAGCCTGCGAGAAAATGAGATAGCAATGAAATACTTATTTAATTCACGGGTACTCGGTTCCAACATAATACGATAAATCCACGGTTCCACGCAATTTTCATTTGATGTAGTGGTAAAAAACGCGCGAGGAACCTCTGCAGATATTTAGCAGATCAAGGATCAAATGCTACGAAATCCAAAAAAAAAGATATTTTTTACTTTTATAAAATCGATATCCAATCTTCAAACACTCCGAAATGAACAGGCAAAAGAAAACACAAAAGAAAGCGACATCTAGCCGAAGAAGAAAACATAAATACTAAAAAGATGTCCAAATGTGTAGGAAAGGGTGGACTGGAATTTGACCACAAAAATATGAAAAAAAATCCTCCTTCACATTGATAAAAAAGTGCTTCGTAGTCTCCCCACTCTTGTCTACTCTAGTTTTTTGAAGGCTTCATTCAATTGTAAACTCTGATTTTTTTTACATAGTTACTGAAGTGTTTTGATTATTATGAAGTTTCAGCTTTTTTCAATAGGACGGACGGACCAATTTTTTTATGAATTCGAAACTTGTGTTTGTCAACTTAAGGGGAGGGGGGTGATACCACGGTGTCCGCCCTACCCGGGCGGGGCGTAATGGGATAGGATGGGACGGGTTTTAGCAGTATATTTACCACAACAGAGGGGGTAGGATAGGGTGGGGCGAAACGGAATACCGTAATGGTCACTGACCAGACTTCTAGAATTAAATAAAAATGCGTAGGTGTTCAGAAATACTTACAAGGTGTCCGGTAACTCATATTACATACCCTCAAGAAAATTCTTAGTAAGGTTTTATCTTATGCTAATTAATAAAGTGGTAACGAATTTATGAGACATTTAAATAATATTAATTTTAACCCCCGGCTGGGATTTTACAAATTTATTTTTTTAAGGACAAAAATAGCTAAATTGCACATCAACATAAAACAACATACATTTTACAAAACAATATACGTGTTACATCGGTAAATTTTTATTTGTAATTAAAAAAATATATATTTCACAATTCACGGAAAACACGTAGATACACGTTTATTTAATTAGGCTGATGGAACATTTTTACTTCTTCTGCGTACGGAAAATGAGAAACTTCTAACGACACTCTGGGAATGTCCGACAGGTTGAGGCCGCAAGCCTCTGCCAATAAATGTACTTGCTTGAAGTTCAATGTTTTGATGATTCTGGATTGTCACGGATTTTTGGGAAAAACTTGATAACATAGCAAACTATTGTTTTTTCACCTGCCTGCCATTCGTATCGATGATTTACATCCACCATTTTAAATATGTATTATCTACAAAAAACACAGTAATTACATCATCATGATCATTAGATCACACAATATGTAATTACAATCACATCGATTTAAGACCAGGGACCGCCCGCGCGCTGGCTCGCTTATTGACCCGCGGACCATCTTCTAGCCTCTCGCGGACCACTGGTTGGGAAACCCTGACTTAGAGCCTAGCCTAGTAAGGACGTGTGCCCAGTATAACATTTGTGACGACACATCAATATCTTTTCGCCATCAGAAAGAACGCACGAGAAACATCTAATATTCGCGCGATACCGGCAAGCTACTTACCTGGGTACACAGCTACCTACCTACGCCTGAATATTCAGCACCGGGTATGTTCGAGTACCTTCCAGTGTACACATTGCCGGCGAATGGAAAATTACTCCACCGGTCGCGCTAGTATATAAAGCGACTCAACTCTGCGCTCGCTTAGTCAGTCTCAGTTCAACAGTCGGTCAACATCTCAACATGTAACAGATCTCCGCACAAGTATTCATGCATGGCATCTCTACGCATCCAGGGCAGCCTCCTCGAGGATTTCATCACGTCTCAGCCTTAAGGCCCATCGTGTCTTCAGCTCTCGAGAACAGCTACATCCCGCGACTTCGACTTCGTTCGACGCCACCTTCAGCCTAGGGATCAGCTCACCGTTTCATGGCACCCCGAAGCCCACCGTGCTTCGCTGCCATGGAAACACGCTCCGCCTCGCCAGGACTACCTGCTGGTGGCTCAGCTCACCGAGACACTCACCGTTCATCTCCGCGACTAAAAGCGTCGAGCAACGGCCTGGAAGATAGATCATCTCCACCGCCATACACGGTGTCGAAAACGCGCCGGCGACCTGCAGATCCGAACTCTGCTCCACCGCATCGCAACGACCTTCACCACACCATCACGTCCGTGCACCTGCAGCATCTCATCTACGGCGCTCCGGCATACATCATGTTACCGCTCACCGACCCTCGCTACGTAGCTACAAATAAAGACTGACTCACTACATCGACTGACGCCTTTCATTTATCTCCCGTCTCTGCCGATTCGCTGCCCGCTCCCTCACATTCATTGTAAATATTCATGATAACATTTTTTTTACATGAATCCCGCACAAGAGTCCCAACTGCTCCCGTCTGGAGCCAGTGGGACTATGGCATCCCCAATTGGGGTATATTGTGAGACTGAAGGCAGTGGGGAGGGGAAGGAGATAGGGAAAAGGAAGGTGAGGAAGTACCTGGCTATTCAGATCTGGTCACCAAACACAGCAGAAGCCATTTCAAGCGACGTTTCAATTCTGAATAACTAAATAAATCAAAAAGTAATTGCACGAACCTATAACTTATTTGGGAGATACTCATCTTAGAAGAAGATTTACATCTTAAGTTGTCTTATTAATGAACTTTGTCAATGAAGTTTTTTTTTACATTAGCTCCACACAGATGCCCGGAGGAAAATAATTCCTTTCAAGTCTACGTCATCTTTGGGGTTGCTGTGAACAGGGTATTTTTAGGTAAGGAAGGAGAGGAAGTTCTGGGAAGGAAAAAAGTATGAGGGAGGTGGGTAGGAATCTGCTGGGTCAGTGTGTTCAGGAATGACGGTCGTATGAATCCATCCCTTCCGCTGCGGTGCAAGACGATGGGTCGAGAGAGACCAGCTCGAGAGGTCAAAAGGTATCCCCAAACCGGCCACTCCCGATCCGGTCCGCCACCCGGTTGGTCAGCAGACGAATAAACACACCTCACCCGATGAACCCGGGCGACGCTGTTAAGTCGCCAAACGTAGCGAACTATTTGGGGTGACCTTTGGAAGAGGTGTAGGTTATCCAATAAATGGTTCCAGAAAGAACCATACATTTTCCAACACAGTGTATAACTTCATACATAATGTATTTTTTTTTATTTCTGCCTTCTTCCTGTGAAACATCTCGATGTTGCCATTTAAAACGATTTCAACGATTGTAGTGCCCTCCCTTTCTACATTTATTTATCACTGTACATAATAATAAATATTAATATCACATATTACCTATATAAAGCCTTTTTGAGGGCAGGTTCAAAGGGTTAATTAAATTAGGTGTTTCGGGTCCCTAAAGTGCGTGACATTTGCAAATTACTTAAGACCATCGATATATTAATAATAGATATTTAATAGTTATTGGATGGAAGATAGATGTATGCATGAGATTTCGAAAAACCACCCGTATCTCATTTTCCCACCCCTTATAGTAGAGTTTTGATACTTCTTGGCAAAATTTAGCACAATTGACGTTCAAATTATGAAGAAAATTACTGTCTGTATCTGATTTCGAAAAACTCTGCGTAAACCCCAGGCAACACCGGTGAAAGCTAGTGCAATATGAAATCTTAATATATAAAACAAAGTCGGGTTAGTTACACCATTTATAACTCAAAAACGATTGGACCGATTTTTTAATCTTTGATTTATTGGATTTGTCTCCGCCCCATATAGTAGAATAGCTAAAAATACATCGAAAAAATTGACAAAAATTATGAAGAAATTTCTTTTTCTCATACATTTTGTATAGAACGAATTCTCATCTTTTGAAAGAGCTGCAGTAATATTTTGATAAATATAATATTGAATAGTGAGTGAATTCCAAAAACTCAAAAACGTCAAATGGCAAGGCCCTGATTGTTTTGCTTTGGTTCCTAAACATATAAGGCTGCCCCTCTTTCTTACACACTAAATATTATAATAGTCGAAAATGAGACCAACGGTGAACATACGTCGGCACCCTTCCAAAGGAAAAATACAATAATTATAATAAATCTCCCTCACACGTAAGTCTAAAGCAAATGAAACGCAATTCCCGTCAGTAAGTGGAAAAGTAAGAAAATCACAAAAAATATAAATCCGTACACAACGCCATCTCTGATACTGGCAAAAACAAAACAACCACAGTTGCGCATCGATAATTGCTTCACTGCGTAATTTTTAACTTGATAAAAAAACTGAATTTAATTCAGCTAATAAGTTAACACAACAGTTACTGATTCTCTCAGGCGGCACGAAATTCGTCGGGTCAGCTAGTAGTCAAATAAAATGAGGCTCGCAGTCAACATTGGAGTTTTGATGGCAACAAACAAAAGTAAAAATAATTCTACACAGTTAGAATGGTAAGCATATTATACTACAAGTTCATTATTCCAACACTTAAAAAAATCCTCATGATTTTTGTTTGATTGACATTTCGATTATATTTGATACTTCGTACTTACATCGATATACGTATTCAACACTGGGATTTCTAATTAAGCAGTTACCTGTTCTTTTCAGATGTTTAAAAAAAAAAACAGTAATTAAATATTTTTAAATGCCTGAATCGTTGATTGACGTATGCAACACTTGTTTGACGTTTCTATTTTATTTGTTCATAACTCACGTCAGCTGATGTTAACACTAAAAACGTAATTCCACTAAAATTAGAAATCACGACTTTTAAATTGTTCCCAGAGATTTTTTGGAAAGACAGAGGTCTTATTTGTGTAATAATGACAATTTAACTTTTTTTTTCTAATTTTATAAAGAAATACCCGGTTTACGAATAACCTGATAATATTTGAAAACCTCCTAAGTACTACCAAAAACTTTTTTTTTAGGAACGGAAGGAGAGAAAGTTCTGGGAAAGAAAAAGTATGGGTGGTGGGTAGGAATCTGGGTTCCGTGTATCCAGGAGTGACGGACGTATGAATCTATTATAATAGCAATAGCTGCAAAAGGAGCAATAGCTCCCACCGCGGTGCAAGGCAAAGTTCTGAGAGAATCCAGCTGAAGAGGTCAAAAGGTCTCCCTCAAACAGTCTCTCCCGAGCCAGCTTGCCACTCAGTAGGCGGACAGACGCATCCGAAGCAAATACATAGGCAAACCTTACCCCACGAACCAAGAGCACTACTGCTAAGTCACCAAACGTAGTGAACCACATAGGGTGACCTATGGCAGAGATGTTGGTTATCCAGTAAATGATTCCCGGGGCGGTAGTACCCATACCCGCCTCCTAAATTGAAATTGATTTGATTAACAACAAATTTTTCGCGGTATGAGCGTGAAACATGCTGTATATTATAATATTATAATCTACGCTTATCTAATCCAACTTCCAAAATTAAATATCTTAGTTTATATATAGATACACATTTTAAATGGAAAATAGAACACAGTATGTATGCATCGGTGGCCAAGAGTTCAGGGAATTTCCTGCATTTTCAGGAATACCTCAGGGGTTAAACCTGGGACCTCTACTATTCTTGATATTAATCGATGATATTCAAGAATGCATCCAGAGTACTACTTGCTTGCTTTTTGCTGACTATCTCAAACTGCTCAGGATGATACGCGACATTCAAGATTGTTTTAAGTTACAACTTGATTTAGACGCAATATCTTCATGGGCAGATGAGAATAAACTTTTCTTTAATGTAAAAAAATGTGTCACCATGACCTATACGCGTTCCAAAAACCCGATTAAATTTGATTATAAATTAAATTATGAAATATTGTCATCAGTAAAATTCATCAGAACCTCGGGTTTACATTCGATCCCAAACTTACTTTTTCAGATCATATAGTGGAGTTGACATCATCGTGTTACAAACTTCTTGGATTCGTAATAAGAATAAGTAAACAATTTTCCAAGCCCGAAGCAATGACATCGATGTTTAACTGCACTATACGATCAAAATTAGAATACGCTTCTGCTGTTTGAGCCCCATACCAGCAAAAATACATAGATTTATTAGAACAAATCCAAAAAAAGTTTCTAAGGTATCTTTATAAGAGAATGCATGATGAATACCCGCGATTTATGCATCATCTAGATTTGCTATCTGAAACGCGCTTCGAAAGTCTCCATTCTAGAAGGAATGAGACCCTAACAGTCACAGCTTTCAAAATTATAAACTATTACATTGACAGCCCATACCTCTTAGAATGCTATAAATTGTTCGTACCGAACAACTACTGCCAGGGTCGCCACCATGACTTGATCTATATCCCTCATGGCAGAACAGACGTTGTGGCCCAACATAGCATGACAAGAGGTATGGTGCTGCTAAATGATATTTCTAGGTCTCTTGACATTTTCAACATTAGTCTTGAAGGTTTCAAGAATAATTTTAGGCAAGGACTCTAAAATATGTATTTTTGTAATTTCTTTTATCATGTATACGTTATGTGTATTGTAATAGGATTAAATCAATCTGTAATGCACAAAAAAAAACACGTATTTGTGAACTTGTCAAAAGAATTAGGAAATGTATTTATACATTTATAAGACTTGGAAATATTCTTATACTAGAAAACCTAAAAATAGTGTAACATGTAATTTTTCAATCTATATTACAATACGGTATTATAGGCTGGGGAGGAACATTTAAAAAATATATTTATTAGCCCAGATAAGCGCAAAATACATCTTTTTTACAGTTTGAAGTACAGTACACATTTTTTTTTGGTATACACCACCTCACTTGGCTGAGCCTCTTCCGAGATGGCAGGAATTTAATCAAATTTTGATTACTTAATTTGTAAGAAAAAAAAAATATTTTAAAAGATAAATAGAATGAAAGAAAAAGAAAAGAGATGAGAAATATAATTAATAAGAAAAATAAAATAATAAAAGAAATTTAAATATAAGAATATAAGAAAATATAAGAATAATAAGAAATTTAGAAATAATAATAAAATAAATATAAAAATTAAGAAATTTAGAAATAATAATAAATATTTGAAAACTATTAATAAATATTGGAACATCCTAAAAAACCTCCAATATTTTCTACTGAAAAAAATGTTTTCAATATTCAATGTACCTACAAGAGACAAAATATATTAAAAATATTCAATACTACAAACTTATAATAATTTTTTAATAATTTAAAAAATTTAAAAAAAAATCTAGACCGTGAGAGCAGCACATTGCATTATGCTCACTATCCTCTTCAACAACCTGCATTCATTCCCACGGCTCCACATAACATAAAACTCTAACTCAAAGAGTCCATAAAAGCACAAAGGTTAAAATATCCGCACAAAGGTAACTAATGGCCTCCTAGAGAAAGAGTCGCATGGAAGATAATATTATGATTATTGTTGGTATGGTATAAGGTATAATGCAAAGGTGTACATAATCTCTGCTTTCTGCGACCAAGAATAAGATTGTCCTGCAGATATTGTCAAGACTTGTAATTTTAGACTTTAGATCTGTAGGCGTAGTTATCACTACTCATTTTACACATTATTATTTATTTTGATGGGCAAATCTTAACTAAAGAGCAAAAAAAGTGTTGTTAACCCGGCGAGATGGGGATGGAAAATTGTTACACGGAGGTGGGGGCCGGGTAATTGTTACCGGAATAGACAATGTCACATATTTCAGTATCTATTTAAGGAAATTAATAAAATTCGTTACAAGCAAGTTAATGTTATCAATGTAACAAAACACCAAAATTTTTTTAGAAATAAACTTTTAACCATAGAAATAAGGCTTTGAAACTTAATGTCTAAAAAAATCAACAAAAATTTGGCTTCTTCTAGCAAAATCAAAGTTAAATATAACAATTTTAAGTCTTCAATTGTTTAAATGTTCCTTTTATGAATCTACCAAATAATCAATTACGGAAACAGTCGAAAACACTAATTAACATCATCATTATTGCCACAATCCTCACAGAAAGAAAAGTTACACCGAATACGGGCATGGGTAATAATGACCTTTTTCAAGTTTTGGAACGTGTAGCTCACAACGCGGCTAATGCCCGACTGATTTTGCGCCAGAAACTTGTTGAGGCACTCGATAATTCCAGCTACTGAGAAAAGCGGCAACGTCGCATGAAAAGTTTTAAAATTATAGGCAAACTTAAAAGGCGCGGGTAATCTTGACTCTTGACCCAGCCCCCATCTCACCGGGTTAAATACATCTATTTGATTGTCGAAAAAGAAAATAACACTAATAATCTAAACGAAAATATGAAATAGTACAAGGTACGGAATAATAAAAGAGATATCGGTCGCAACTGGGACCATATTGTCTTCATTTAGTTAAACTCAATTTGGGAGGCGGGAATGGGTAACGCCGCCCCGGAACCTTTATTGGATAACCAACACCTCTGCCATAGACCACCCCGAGTGGCTCGCTACGTTTGGTGATTTCCGGATACATGGGTTGGGGTTTGTCCAGGTTTTGGAGATGGATGACCAGGACACACTGAACCCCAGATTCTTACCTACCCCTTAAACCCTTTTCCTTCCCGAACTCTCCTCTCCTTCGTTTCCTTAAAAAACCCTCCACACAGCATCCCCAAAGATGACATAGGCCCTGAGGAAAATTATTTTCTACAGGGCCTCCTGTGTGGACTCGTGTAAAAAATAAACAAATTAACTTTATTTTATGTCAGCCATTCTTTAAAATAGTTCCTTCCCTTTATAAATAACTAATTCTGAACACTTCAGATAAAAAAATATCGGTCAGTTATTTCCTGGTATCTGATTTGAGAGAATTGCCGCCGGGCGAAAGCTGTTTTCGTTGCAGGTTGCAGGAATTATTTTTTGGTTGGTTGTTGGTCTTACTACATTAATGATCCTTATACCATTTGAGACAGACAAAAACAAAGTTTTCCTGGAAATTTTCACTGGTAGAAATAACAAGTCATTTTAAATCACATAAAATGAACTGTAAGTCATGTTTCGTACCACTGTCCCAACGACTGCGAAAGCCATTCTCGTCAAGCTCAGTTTAGTTTAGTGGTAGCGGCGCGGGAAAAGCTCGCGGACTTATTTATACTTATTTCTAGGACAGATGCACCGCGAGAAGGAATTCATATCTCGGAATTGTACTTTACGCGTGACAAGCGAGACTAGCTGCTCACTGCCTCGCTGGCACTGGCTGGCTTTCACATACCAACCATCTCGTGCTGCTAAATTATGTCGACATTTTATTTGTTTTCTTCTTCTTCTAATTAATTTACAATCTTAGAGTCTGGCAAACAATAGAATGCGCTTGATATGTTTATGTTCATGAAGAAATTAATTTTGGTTGGAGGTGGCGTCAAAAGAAAAACAATCACCAATCACCATTCTAAATTCCCGAAACACTCCTAATAACTTTGGCAAAGTTACGCAGTATACGGAGGTCCAAGGGCATTCTTTAATTTGCCAGGGTCCGCGAAGGTATTTTTTTATTTTATTATTTTTAATTATTATAAGCAATAATTATCAGCCTGAAACACTCATCAACATTGAAAAATCTTCCGAGAAAAGATACTTGCCGCCAACGGGACTTGAACCCGTGTCCTCCTGATTGCCGGTCAGCTGCTCTTGACCACTGAGCTATTTTTTTTTTTATTTTTTTATTTTAGTTTATTTAGGAAACAAACAGTTATACATATTTTATAAGAAAGTAACATATTACATGATTGCATTAACCAGCGAAGTTTCCGCTACAATTTATAATATATAAACATGGATTAAAACATTAAAGAAAACATAAAGTGGTAGAAAAAAAAGAAAAATATATATATATACAACAGAAATGAAAGAAAAAAAAAACACACACACAAATTAAAGCATATGGGATATATAAATCATCCAATTATTATTATTATAATAAAAAGAAGGAAAACCAACATAATGAGAATGAAAAAAATAACATGCAGCAGGGGTGGAGAGTTCGTAATTAACAATTTGTTTTAATTTTTTCTATTATGGATTTAATAAATTGGCCTGAGGACAAATGGAAAATATCAGCGTCGTAAAAGATATCATTGTATTTTGTGCACGTCCTTCGGAGAAATGAATGTTGTGTGTAATTTGTTTTTGAGTGTGGGATGTGGAATAGTTGGTTTGACCTTGTGTTTCTTATTGGACAGTGGAAATTAATGTGTTCTAGAAGATAGTTGTTGTCAACAACGTTGTTAATGATTTTGAATAAAAATTTTTGGTCGGATATATTTCTTCTATCTTCTAAAGTTGATAAATTATGGAATGTTAATGAGTCTTTTAGGTTTTCTGAAGTTCGAAAGGATTTAAAGTCTAGGTGTTTCAATATCTTTTTTTGAATTCTTTCTAACCTTTCAATATTTACTTTGTATTGGGGATTCCATATGACTGATCCGAATTCTAATATTGAGCGAACAAAAGAGACGTACAGTATTTTGATTACGTGTGGAGACCTAAATGGTTTGGTCACTCTTATGATGAATCCTAGAAGTTTGTACGCCCTGTCACAGATGGAATTTATATGTGTTCGGAAAGACATTCCGGAGTCCATTATTATTCCTAAGTCCCTCACTTCACAACATCTTTTTATCTCTACGTCATTGATTTTGTACGGGAATATTAGGGGGTTTATGCTTTTGGTGAATGATATTGTGTTACATTTTTCCAGATTAAGGAACAGTTGGTTGTTAGCACAATATATTCCAAGCCTATTGATATCATCTTGCAATTCTAGGCTGTCATTAATATTAGTGATTTTTTTGTAAATCTTAGTGTCATCAGCAAAAATTTGGAATTTGGAATTTTTAAAGCATTTACCTATATCATTAATATATAAAATAAACAAGAGAGGTCCGAGATGTGATCCTTGCGGGATTCCTGAAGGTATACTGTAAAAACGCGAGGAGAAACCCTTAGCTCTAACTGCTTGACTTCTGTTTGTTACATATGATTTGATCCATCTGAGAAGGTCACCATTAATCCCGATTTTTAACAGTTTCTTCAGAAGCAGGTCAATGTTAATTTTATCAAAGGCTTTTGAAAAATCCGTATAGATAGAGTCTACTTGATTTTTACCACCCATAGAATTTAAAATAAAATCTGTGTATTCCAGAAGGTTTGTCTCGACCGACCGTTTTCTGAAAAAGCCGTGTTGATTTTTAGATATGATTGTTTGTACCGCCGGAAAAAGTTGATCAAGAACTATGTTTTCCATGATTTTGCTGACAATTGGGAGTTTGGAGATGGGCCTGTAGTTGGTAATGTTAGTTTTGTCCCCGCTTTTGTGGATTGGTGTAATGAGTGCTTGTTTCCAGACGTTGGGGAAGTTGCCTTCTTCAAATGACATTTTGAATAGCAAGGAGAGAGGATAAGCCAATTGGTCCCGGCATTTTACATAAAATATGGATGGAATTAAATCAGATCCCGCACTTTTATTCGGATCAAGTTTTTTTAAATAACTAAGTACACATGATTGATTGAAGTTAATATTGTGGATATGTAGATTAGAGTTGTCGTCATCATTCTCACAGTTTATAAGATTGAGGCGAGGGTTGGAATTTTCTACAAAAACTGATCTAAAATAATCACTAAAATGGTCGCATATGGATTGTCCATCATTGCAGGAAATATCTCCAAGATACATTTGCTTTGGTAAATCGGAAGAGGATTTCTTTGATTTAACAAATGACCAGAACTGTTTGCTGCACTTTTTTATTGAATCTTCTGCCGTCATAATGAAGTTTTCATAACATTCTAACGCGATCTTCTTTTGACGATTTCTCAGTACTGAAAATGATTGGTAGTCAGCCAGGTTCTTGTATTTTTTCCATTTCTTGTGATATTTTAATTTCTCTTTTACAATTTTAATAAGTGGTAAAGTGTACCAGGGGGGAAACCTTTCTAAATTACCGTAAATTTTTTTTTCGGGGATATATTTGCGAATAATGTCATTTATGATATTGTAAAAATCTAATACGGCTTTTTCGGTATCCTTACCTTGAAATTGGAGTTTCCAATTTATTTTGGATAATTCCTCAGTGATTTGACCGTAATCACCTCGGTGAAACATTTTAACTGTCCTAGATGAGCTGGAGAGAGACGGTACAGTAACAGGTGATAACTCTATGTCTAATGCTCTGTGATGTGAATCTTCAGGCGTCAGAGGTTCGGTACAATGGGTTATACTACATTTTGAAATATTTGTCATGATTAAATCAAGAATTCGTTTGTTTGTATTGGTTATAGAATTGAATTGGTGTAGTTGGGTGAATGAAAGGAAGTCTACCAAGGCACAGCTAGCAGTGTCTTCTGGAAAATTTGGTTCTAATTGGTTTTGCCCTTCGGTTAACTTCCAGTTTAGTTTGGATATATTGTAGTCTCCAGCTAATAAAAACAATCCTTCCGGGTGATTTGCGTGCAGGTCTGATGTGGTGTTGAAGTGATGAGTTAGGTTGTGGATGTAGTTGGTGTTTTGTGGATGATATGTGCAGCAGATATATAAATTTTTGAGTTTATTATTGTTACCTAGTATTGGCACTGATATCCAGATCTCCTCAGTACACGTAGACCAGGGAATTCTCTGAGCCTTCAGAGATTTGGATGTTGCAATTAGTACCCCCCCTCCCTGCTGCTGTCCAGACAAAAAGTAGTTCCGATCCTCTCTAAATACATCATACCTATTGTCAAACAATTCACTGTCCTGGATTGATTTATTTAGCCACGTTTCACATATAAGATAAATATCGTAATTGTTCAAAAGGACCTGATTTAAGAAGCTATGAGTTTTTGTGCGAAGACCTCGCACATTTTGAAAATATATGTTAAGCATTTTTAAATATTATGTTCGTGAGCTATGGGGGCTTATCAAATACCCGCCAAATGTATAATTCAATATATACTAGTGTTTCATTCAACAATTACTGCTTATTATATTTTTATTTGGCGGGTATTTGATAAGCCCCCATAGCTCAGTGGTCAAGAGCAGCTGACCGGCAATCAGAAGGACACGGGTTCAAGTCCCGTTGGCGGCAAGTATCTTTTCTCGGAAGATTTTTCAATGTTGATGAGTGTTTCAGGCTGATAATTATTGCTTATAATAATTGTTGCCCTTTGTGCGATGCATAAAAATCTTGTCTAAACGTTAGTTTATAAATTAAAAATAATAATTATTATTTTTATATTAACTTCACACAGGAGGTCCTGAGGAAAGTCATTTCTCTCAGGGTTTATGTACATTTGAAAATGCTGTGTGGAGGGTCTTTTAGAGAAGATGAAGTAGTGAACATAGATCTTGAAGAGACATGCCTCAATTGATTGTTCTTTCTGTGGTCTAGAAGTGCGAACTTTAGATTTAGATCACAATTTTTTTGGTGGTCCCTCTATGAACATATGTTCTCTTTTCTATCAAACCTTATCTGAAATTGCCCCCTTTCCGTTCATGATCTCATCTCTTCTAAGTCTGAACTCATCTCCAATCTTCCGTATACATAATTGTAAAATTTACAATTTTCAATAAAATCAAAATACAGGGTGTTAAGAGACGTAGCGGATTTACTTTAACCAGTGGATTTACTTTGACCAGTTACAAAACTTTATTCGGAGTAAAATAGAAATAGAATTAAAAAAAAATACAAATAAACAACATAAAGCAATTCGTTAGCATGCTAGTCAAAATAGCAACCACTTTCCAATAAACTATGGAGTTCCGCAAGGATCCATTATAGGATCCGTACTGTTCCAAATTTAAATCGATGATATTTCGCAATTGGATTTAAACGGTGATTTTTTTTTAATATGCAGATGATACTGCAATTTTCAACTGGGGTAAAGATTTAGACATGTTACTAGTAACTTATCTTACTACTAAGTACGTCCCTTGACAACTGTATACAGGGTGTTAAGGGAAGTACTTGACTTACTTTAACCAGTGATTCCTGACATTATTTGGAGTAAAAAATGTAAATGAAATTTTGGTCTCCGGTGACATTTTTGATGTTTTTTTTATTTTTATTTTTTCTACAAAAACATAAAAAAATGGTAGTTGTTGAACAGTTGGAGGCGGGGTAAGGGGTTCATCAGACACCCGGCTGAGTGACCAGTGACGATGTGCGGAAGAAATTTTTTTTTGTTTGATTTTGAAGAAAAAAATTTTGGAAAAAAAAAAGAGTCGTCAAAAAAAGTCACCGGAGACCAAAATTTCATTTACATTTTTTACTCCAAATAATGTCAGGAATCACTGGTTAAAGTAAGTCAAGTACGTCCCTTAACACCCTGTATAGTATGTAGGGAGTGCCATTATTAGCATGAAATCATTGGCAATTTTTGCCCCGCCTTTGTTTCTATCTACACACCAAATGCATAACATTGGTTGAATATCCGCGTTAATATTCTGTACATTTTGGTTGTAGCTCGGCGAAAGTCGGTATGCTTCCATGCCATATGAAATTAGTTATTTGCTCAAGAAAAAAAATGACATTTGAAAATGCAGTTTCAATTTCAGCAAAAGTGGGGGAAAATTGAGCTTACTTCGGACACAAGGACGCGCCCACAACACAATTCTATCGGTTTTTCTCTTCAGTGCGTATTTATAACAATATTTCGAAATATCCTGTACCCAAAACGTTAATGTATGTATTACATTTCACTAATTGACTTGTCAGCAATTTGGTGATGTGTTAATTAAAATATTAATATTCCATTGTACATGTAACTCTACACACATCCGCTAGATGTCGCCAGGTATCACTAAAACAAACGTTTTAAATATCCATTTGTGACGATATCTCGTTTCTGTTTGTCATCCGTTTTAAAAAGCAAATGTTTCATAAAATATTCTTATTAATAATTATAAGCTGTCTATCATTTTTCACGCAATAAAAAATGTGAATAGAATTACAACCTTTGTGTCAAAAAGCAGAGAACACCAATAAGAGGATGGTCCCGTTGATTAGTCGGACATCTTTAAATACTAAGTTTTGAGATATTGAGGAAAGCAATATTCCAATGCTCACCATAAATCAAATATTAAACGTGTCTCTGTTTTACATATTAAATCTGATATAAAATAACACCGGATATACATCGGTCTGGTACATTAGGATGACATTATGAAATTTCTTACCAGTGACACAGAAAACATCAGCATTTCGTTTAATTCACTACAAGTTTTTTGCATTATATTTTTTTTTTTTTAAGTATATTTATTCAGTTTTTTTTAAACTTTACAATAGTAATATTTAAAATCTTACAAAACTGATCAATCAGTTTGATTGTAAGTAATCTCTCATTTGTCCTATTTAATTAATACTATTATACTTTCATGTTTTACATTGTAATAACTGTGTAAAATCTAAAATACTAATTATTATAAACTACTAATTATTATAATGTTTATGAATACAGTGTGTGATAGTAATTTCCACGTATTTGATCAATATTCGATCTGGGTATTTGTATACAATATTATTTGCTTTCATGTTCTACGGAGATAGAATGATTTAATTTTTTTTTTTGATATTTGAATAAGATGTCTCATTTTTAATATTTTCAGGTAATGCGTTAAATATTTTCGGAATTCTATGCCTCTTTGTTCTATCACCGTATACATTTTGAGATTTATTAATAATAAACATTTGTTTTTTCTCTATGCCTAGTAGGGTAGTTGTGGTTTATAGGTTTTTTGAATTCTGTATTCCAGAATTCATCTAGCGTTAATTGATAATCTACCTTACTGTGTATAGAGAGGACATTACACAAGGAGAAAATTTTTTTATAATCGCCTTCACATAATTGAACTTTTTTTTTGCCTGATATCAATTTTAGGAAACGGATTTGTAATTGTTCTATTTTATTTAAGTACGTTTTGTACGTTAATCCGTAACTATTTATTCCATATCCTATAATTGATTCTGCTAATGCGTTGTATATACAGTATAATATATTTTTATCAACAAAGTTTTTTAGGTGGTAAAATTTCCCTAATATGGATCTTAATCTATTACATACATTTTCAATATGATTTGACCAGTTAAAATTGACATCTATTGTAAGACCAAGGTATGTATATTGGTACACTTTTTCTATATTTGGGCAATTACACTGTTGGGATTGGTTTTTTGTGTGTAAACAATCATATGAATGACTTTTTATATGCAATTCCTTATCCTGACAATTTGTATATGGTGAGTGAATAAGCATATATTTGGTTTTTTTTGCGTTTATAATAATGCCATTGTCGTGTGACCATTTAATTATGTTGTTGTAAAATTGTAAAATTTCCTCATTGATTTAGTGGTCTACCTCTGCCGGATCTGCCCTGATGATGGACACTGCAACGCTGTCCAAAACGTTGGCTAAAGAAGGAGGTACCGCAACACGCCATAATACCCCAAAAACAAATAACGAAAATGATTTGGTCGTGTTTGTGAGTAATCCGAGTGTTGTACCAGATAGAGGTTTCATATAACTGCCTACTCAACTCAAATTCCGATTTTGCATTGAAAACTTCTTTAGCAATGTTGTGATTTGAAACTCGATGAAACGAATAATAACGACACTAAAAGAGATAAACACACACATCTACGAGATTTAGCCTGCGAGAGAATGAGATAGTACAATCGGTCTCCTCTTTGTGCGGTGCTTCGTAGCCTGTCGGTCTTCTCTTTGTGCAGTGATTCGTAGTCTTCACACTCTTGTCTACTTTAGTTTTCTGAAGGTATCACTTCTACCGTGTCTGAATTAAGCACTCTAATTTTTTTAAAGTAAAACTTCTTTAGCACCGCCGTGATTTAAAACCCGAAACGAAAAACCGACACTAAAAAGAGACAAACACATACATCTATAGGATCTAGCGTGCGAGAGAATGAGATAGAATAATCGGTCTCATCTTTGGGCGGTGCTTCGTAGCCTTCCCCACTTTTGTCTACTTAGTTTTCTGAAAGTTTCACTTCTACCGTTATGATTTGAAACTCGATGATACGAAAAATAACGACACTAAAAAGAGACAAACACATACATCTACAAGATTTAGCCTGCAAGAGAATGATATAGTACAATCGGTCTTCTCTTTGTGCGGTGCTTCGCAGTCTTCCCACTCTAGCTTCTTCTTCTTCTACTTTAGCTTTCTGGAGGTATCACTTCTACCGCGTTTGAATTGCACACTCTGATTTTTTTAAAGAAAAAACTTCTTTAGCACCGCTGTGATTTGAAACCCGATGAAACGAAAAAGCGATACTAAAAAGAGTCAAACACATACATCTATAGGATCTAGCGTGCGAGAGAATGAGATAGAATAATCGGTGTCCTCTTTGTGCGGTGATTCGTAAATAATCGGTCTCCTCTTTGTGCGATGCTTCGTTGCCTCCCCACTCTTGTCTACTTAGTTTTCTGAAGGTTTTACTACTACCGTTATGAATTGAAACTCGATCAAACGAAGAAGCAATACTAAAAAGAGACAAACACATAAATCTACGGGATTTACCCTGCGAGAGAGAATATAGTAATCAGTCTTCTCTTTGTGCGATGCTTCGTAGCCTCTACATTCTTGTCTACTTTAGTTTTCTGAAGGTTTCACTTCTACCGCGTGTGAACTGCACAAATGTTTTATTTTTGAGATGTCGGACTAATTTAATTTTCTCTCTTTAACTCCGGGTTCAATTCCCGTCAAGCCATAACCATGGATATTTGGAACCAAAGAACGGACGAACCTCGTAATAAATCTTAAAAAATTAAGTTGATCTATATATTGGAGCAGGCTTCATTACGTACGTAGGAAGGTACGTAACTACTTGCCTTACTGAGACCAGTTCCTCCATCAGTGCTCACTGTTTACCCCGCAGGGTAAATATAATTTACTTAAATGCTACAATTACCTGAGCGTATATAAATTGCTTGGTAAAAACAGTGGGCAGTCACTACTTACGATTCCAAGGTGTAAAAGGCAGGTAGTTGACTCATGGAACATGGACTCACCTGTAAAAAGAGAAAAAAAGTATTTATTAATTATTATTATATTTGGATGAATTTTAAAGCGCCATTTTTGTAAAAGGTCACATCAAGGGCGTTTTACAAATTTATAACGTATTTCTACAATCTTACTTCTATCTATCGACTAGAGACTAGACAAACCCTTATAACTAACCCTGAAATAAAAAAAAAAAAAACACACTTCAGATTGGTTACAAGTTAGCATTGTGGAGATACGAAAATATTGAACTGGTTAAAAATACGTTTATTATTTTACATTTTTATCTAATCTTTTTTTTATTTTTATTTTTTTATTATTACATTTATTACATACAAGATAATAACAATATAAAAGGAAGCTTTGACTGTCCAACTAGGAAGGTTTCCCGTTTTAGGACAGTCAAGTCAGACAGACAGTCTTTTATTTTATCTTTCTATTTTACATTTTCTCCTAGTGAGGTTTCACGAAATATTGTTAGTGTTTAGTGTCGAAACGGTGACCGGACAACTCAGAATGAAACCAACCCAGAACCACCTCAGAAAGATCATTAAGAGTGATGATAAAAAAGATTAAAAAATTGGTTAAATAGGTTAAGTTAGGTTAGAGTTACCGGATATTTTAAAATTATTTTTTAATAGCTTTTAATGACCTTTCTAGGGTGGTTTCATTCTGAGTTGGCATGGAACCGTTGAAACGGTGACCAGACAACTCAGAATGAAACCAGCTCAGAAGCACCTCAGAAAGGTCAGTAAGAGTGATGATAAAAAAATGGTTAAATAGGTTGAGTTAGGTTAGGGTTACCGGCTATTTAAAAATTATTTTTTCATAGCTTTTAATGACCTTTCTGAGGTGTTTTTGAGTTGGTTTCATTCTGAGTTGACATGGAACCCGTTGAAACAGATTTGGAACTAATTCATTTCCCAAGGTCCTGTCCAATGTATTCATCTCCAATCAGAGTCAGCCGCGTTCTTCAGGATATCGTCCTATTCCTATCTTCCTATCGTACTATTCTTACAAAAAATAGCTACCTTTATGATAGATTGCCCGGAATTACAAGAAAGAATTCAACTAAGAGTGCCCATCAGACAAAGCAGACAAAACCACGCATTAAACATTCCTCAAATGCAACACGAACTCGAAGCAAAATAAATCGCGCTTCACACATCTTTAACATTTCATACAGTGAATTCGACTTCTTTAACACAGTACCTAACATTTTCAAACCTAAAATGAATAAATAAAATTTACACACACATACTACTATTTACACGGAATAGATCCACCCCTTTCCAGTCCCTTCCACCATCCCATCCACATAACATAATTTAACTATTTTTCTCGATTTTTCTTTATATCTACTCACTAAATCATTAATATACGTCAGTGAAAACCCATTATTGGTTAAATTTCTATACATATTTCATAAAACATTATTAATTATTGTAACTGTTGGTTTTCCAAATAAAAGTCCTTATCCTTCATTAACAATACAAGGGAAAATAAAAAGAAGATGACCACTTTCCTACTTACTTGGCTAGTCAGAAATATTATTGGATATTTAGAATAGCGGTATATAGTCAGTTGAAATTATGTCGCGCTGGTGTTAACAACAATTATATTGATTCTCTCTCTAAACTCGCATAAAATAAAATTTTATGATACTGACGGTGTAATTGTACCAACCTTGATAATTGTGACTCGTGGATGGACCAGCAGATCATTACATTAAAAGGTGGGGCTTTTCCCGTCATATTCTATTGTCCTGTAATTAAAAAAACGCAATCCAATGTTCAAAATTTTATGTATTCCGCTTGAGCTTTGCCATCGGGCAATTGATATCGGTCTTAATAATTATTATAATTGAAATAATTATAACTTTAAAATATATAATTTTAAAAAATTAGGCAGGGCATTTTGAATTGTGTGAATGTGGACATATTCGACACATGGTGGATTAGTCCACTTTCACATTTTCCCTATGGCTTATTTGTGCTGAAAATGTGAACCCACGCTTTGGATCACTCCACTAACTAACTGACAAGCTTTTCTTTAAAAGGCTAACTCATTAGTTTATTTAAATAAACTTTTGAAGAATTTAGTATCTCACTCCTTATCTGGATATTTAAAATAATGAGTTGATAATCTAAATTATTCCTAAAGATGCCACCTTTTAGTGCGCTCATCTATTAGTTTATCTTAATCACCTTTGGCTTGGTCATGTCTCCCCTATCGGTCCCATTCTTCATCTTATCCGAACTACTGTCACGGGCGCTAGCAACGACTTCATTGGCCCGTTAGAACGCTGGATATTTGAATTTGAAAATAGAACGGCTGTCAGCTGCGCCGGGCGGTAATTAAAGACGTCCATTCGTTAGAATCGTTAGTACAACGAATGAGCTATTAACGAAGTTGTTAACACTTTCGCGAACATGCCAAGTTTTAACGTTAATCCACAGGTATTAGTATAAAAATTATCATCATCATCACTCTTGGCTCTACAACCCCTGGTGGGTCTTGACCTCCTTAAGAGTCTTCCTCCACTCATCACGGTTTTGTGCCAGCTCTCTCCAGTTTACAATCTCCAAGGTGGATATATCTTTAAGGGCCCGCAACCCGGATTTGTACCGATTTATTATATATTTCCCTCAAACACGGTAAGTTTGAAAGCTCTTAAAAAAATATATGTTATTCTTGAAGATAATATCTAGACTTTGACCGCGCCGAAACGCAAATTATATAAAATTCCCTCCATAGAAAAAAATCGCAAAGTATGCTCCAAAAATTATTATTAACACGTTTGTTTCAGTTATTTTACAAGTTATATGTATGAAAAAAATTCACAGTGTTTCTTTAAATGCTGTTTAAGATAATGCCTACGAGATTTTTGCTCTATTTTAAACGAGCCGTATTTTATTAAACATTTTCGCAATTTTCGCATCGATTTTGTCGATGTAAATGTTAGCACTCTCCTCTAACATTCGTAATTTTGTATCTCTCCGTCTTCTTCTTTTTGGGCCCGGTTGCAGAGCCTTAAGGACGTTGTCGCTCCATCTTAAACTTGGTCTTCCAGGCTCCTTCGCCTTGTCGGTCTTGAGTTCAGCAGTGACTTTGGTGCTCGATGCTCGGTCATTCTCTCTACATGACCCAGCCACCGAAGTCTTCCCAATTTTATAAATTTTGTGACATTTAGATCCTTAAACAGAGTATATAGCCCATTGTTATAACGTCTGCGCTAAAATCCATTTTCTGAAACCGATCCGAAGATAAGCCTCAAAATTCTCCTTTCAAAAACATCCACTAATCGCTGATTCCTCTAAGTTAGTACCCAAGTCTCAGCTGCGTATGTGAGTAGTGGTCTGATAAGTGTTTTGTACACTAATACCTTGGTGTTTCTGGACAGCAGTCTGGATTTTATTTGGTTATAAAAAATTATAACAAATTTATTTAACCAAGTTCATAATCTCTTTAGAAAATTATATATTTTACAACAAAGCAATATAATGCACATACACTGGCCTTTAGATATATTTCCAACGGTACGATGCTGATTGTCTTTTATTGTAATTTTTTTACATTAGCTCCACCCAGGAGGCCCAGAAGAAAATAATTTCCCTCAGGGCCTATGTCGTCTTAGGGTATGCTGTGTGGAAGGAATTTTTGAAGGAAAGAAAAAAGAGGAAGTTCTGGAAAAGAAATAAGTATGAGGGGTGGGTAAGAATCTGAGGGTCAGTGTGACAGGAGTGTCGAACGTATGAATTCATCCCTTCAACTGACGTGCAAGGCGATGGGTTGAGAGATTCTGGCTGTAAAGATCAAAAGACCTCCTCAAGTAGTCTCTCTCGATCCGGCCCGCCACGCAGCAGGTGGACAGACACATTGGCCGCCAAGACCTTGACAAACCTCACCCCGTGAACGCCATTGCGGAGGTTGGTCATCCAATAAATGGTTTCCGGGGCGGCGGTACCCATACCCGCCTCCCAAATGAGTAAATTTAATATTGTGTTGTTACTTATAATGTCAATTAAACAACTATATTCTAAAACTATACTCATTTACATTCATAAGTACAAAACCCAAGAAATAACAACGGACACGTACATTAGAAACACTAGATCTCATGGTCAAAAACATATCCAACAAGTAACTGCTAACACAACATTTGGGCAAAAATGCTTCTTATATTATGGCATTAAACTCTACAATAAAGTACCACTCTCACTCAAAAACCTCAACATTATTACATTTAAATTTCAAATAAAAAGCTGGATACTAAATATAGGGAGATCAGAAATAGAAAATATACTGAAATCAAACACAGACTAAATCCGAATCTAATGAACTGAATTATAAAAAACCACTATCTTATTTACTTTATAATTATTAAAAAAAATACTACATGACATATGTTATGTCGAATTCAAATTATTCTTATAATTAAATTATAAAATGTAAATGAAATCCTCAGCACGGGAGATCCCAGTGAGGATATCATTATCTCATTTGTTATTAAGAAATGAAGACAATAAATCATTATTATTATTATTATTACTTGTAACTTTTTTATAAACTGTTTTTGTCATAATTGCGCCTGCTCTCTACACAGGAGTTCCTAGTAAGACAGGCATAGCATATCAACAAATATAATAGAATTAATTTTAAAAAGTTATAAATAAAAAATGCATTTGCACATCGTTGCAGAGTTGACGAACTTTTCAATAAATTTTAGAGATAAGGGAGATGGGCCATGAACCATTATTAGTATGACACCGCGTGCATAAAATTGTAGACAACAACATTCACCAACAGTTTTGCAAATCTCACTCACGTACAGCGGCGTTTGTTTCTACCTACAAACCAAACAGATAACTTTCATGTACCCCAATACTTTGAATCTCCGTGCAGATAGTCGCATGCTTCTATGCCATATATTTCTTTGATTCTATTATCTATGTATGTATCTATTTCTTATTTCTACCCCGTCTCGAAAGTGTAAAGCGGTTTAACGCCTCGTTAACGAATCGCTGTGTCAATCAACAGCGCCTTCTTCTTAGTGCTGCATTATGATGTAGTTTCCAAGCAGCGGGAAGCGCTGCGGGTAGCGGCGCGGGTAGCGGCAGGAGCGGAACGGGAGCGGGGTCGAACGGATGAGAATTTTGGAATAAGGAAAACGGAAATGGAACGTTTCCATTCTGATTTCAAAGCGTGTGAATTGTGGAACTGTGAAATATCACCAAGATATGCAACTGCCAAACCGTGGAATATAGATTTATGACTTTTTGAAACTTGACGGCAAGGTGAAGCACTACGAAGTAATGCAAAATCATGTGTTTTTGGTGATACTGCGCGTTTTCACCCTGTGACATATATCTCCGACAAAATATCCTACAGACAAAACGTGCCCCAACAAACGAAGGCGTCTACTAATATCTACAGGAATTCCAAAAACTGAACAAATCGGCCTAATATCTATGAGAACCAAAGTGAGGACGAATATCTACAGCTCAAACTGCTGACTAATTAATATCTATGAGAACCAAAGTGAGGACGATTATCTACAGCTCAAACTGCTGACTAATTAATATCTATGAGAATCAAAGTGTGGACGAATATCTACAGCACTGGCAGAGGTTGGGTTAGGTTAGGTTAGGTTAGTTATTACGTAATTGAAGTAATTTATGCTTTTTCGTACAACCTCTTGCTCAGCTGCCCTCTGTAGATATTAGTCCAACCTACGCTCCATAGATATTAGTCACCACTGGGACCGTCATAGATATTCGTCCGACCTTAGCTCTGTAGATATTAGTTCTCAGTCTGAAGTTCATATACTAGATATTAGTCCAACATATGAGCTGTAGATATTAGTTCAGGTTATAGATATTAGTATCTGGAGTCCCAACAAACTATCTACTAAAACCTAACCTGACCTAACTTTACAGGACGTCTGTATTATTTTTAACAATTATTTAAAGATGAAGCCACAGTAAATAAGGAAAAATCATACAAAACCATATGTTTTTGTTTTGAAAATTTGATCGCTTAGAAGTATTATCTATGCTTCAATTAAATACTGCGTGTAGAACATACCTTGGCCCTTAAAAATGTCGGTCATTTCAAGTCTTTTAATAAGCCTATAAAAAAATAAAGTATAAGGTCTAAAAA
Organism: Limnephilus rhombicus; assembly: GCA_929108145.2. Lineage (NCBI taxonomy): Eukaryota > Metazoa > Arthropoda > Insecta > Trichoptera > Limnephilidae > Limnephilus > Limnephilus rhombicus. The sequence goes on from OV815296.1 coordinate 11,004,487, forward strand.
ACACACATTCAAGTCTAAACTCTTCTATTTATAAACCCCTTTTCGGATATGGTTTTATTGTATAATGTAGCAAATTCAGTTTATTTTATAATAATCGCAAAAAAAGTTGATATTTACACCCGATATTCCCAAAATAAAATAAAATTTGCATTTTCGCGTTGTTATTTTACAATACGGCCGCTAGTTGACGAATTCGGTTTTTCAAAGTGAACCCTATGGCGTCCACCGAAGAACTACAGTCCAAGCCACAGTCGCCACACCCTCAGTCACGCCGCGAACAGAGCGGGAGATGGACGCGTGATTCTGCGTCGCTTGATTTCGTGAAATCAATTTTAAATATCCATTTTATTACAATAAACAATGCGTAAAAAGGGAGTTAATGTATTTTCAAGTTTTTACGAAATCAACCTGTAAAAAAAATTCTCAAATACCTTTTCCAACCTTTCCAAAAGCTTTATCTTAAGTATTTTCAAACTCCTCCCATAAAGGGGCGTGAATTCCGATTTCGATTTTTTCCTGGACTATTGGATCGCCTTAAGTAATAATGCTTAGCCTGAAAAAAGCAGTAATACAAGTGTAATAAGCTGTAATTGTTGAATGAAACACTAGTATATATTGAATTATTTAGCGGGCAGGAGATAAGCCGACGTAGCTCAGTGGATAAGAACAGTTGACCGGATATCAGAAGGACACGGGTTCGAGTACCGTCGGCGGCATGTATCTTTTCTCGGGAGATTTTTTCAATGTAGATGAGTGTTTCAGGTTAATAATTATTGCTTATAATAATTGTAACCCTTTGTGCTATGCATAAAAATCTTGTCTTAAACATCAGTTTATCAATTAAAAAATAATAATTAATATTTGATGAGTTTAAAGTATTTCATCAAAAAATGCACTTAGATATAATTTATCTCAACACCACCTAGTGGGAGATTTAGCACTTACAATGCCTTTCTCATCGGTCTAAATCTATCTAAATAAATAAAAATGAATCGCCGAAATGTATGTACGCGCATAACTTCCGAACGACTAGACCAAATTGGATAATTCTTTTTTTTGTGTGTTCGTTATTGTCAGGACAAGGTTTGTACAAAACTACCGATGAGCTCTGGCGTTATGAAATTTATGTGAAAAAATTGCATTAGGTGGCACGTGAGCTGTTTAAAAACTGAATGCACCGAGAATGAATGTATGGAATGCGTGAGGTTGGAGGGGGGAGGATAACTCGGGTAGGGGGTTCACTCGGATGAGGAACGGACGAATGGGAAAGGACACGCAGGTGTAAACAATTTCTTTATTAAATGGCGTAGCAACGCATGCCGGGTACCAGCTAGTATAAAATAAAGTTGGTTGTTTTTTTTTTAGATTTGGTTAGGTTAGGTTTTAGTAGATATTTTGTTGGGGTTATTTTGTCAGGGATATTTTGCCGGTGATATTTATTAAACCGTTTTTGGTTTGAAAATTTGATCTCTCAGAAATATTTCATGGGCTTTAATTAAAAACTGCGAGTAGAACACGTCTTCGCCTTTGAAATAATCGAGCATTTTTTTAATGAGCTTTTCATAAACCCAGAAAAAAATAAAGTATCGAGCTATAAAAACCGTTTTAAAGTTCAATATCTTCTACTTACGAACCCGGATTTGGTTATGGTTTTATATTGTTCAGTGTGTCCTTAAGAAAATGATCGTAAAACATTTAAATATTTGTGTCTCAACTTCGCAAAATAAAAAATAAAAAAAATTTGGCGACATTTTTTCTTACATAAAACAAAATAGGCGGCTGGTTGCCTTTCAGTTATCTACGTAAAGAGTGTTATGGTCAGCGGCCCAATTCCAAATCTTACACGACGTGGCGCATCGCCTTAAAGCTTTATCCAGTCACCAGTTATAAAAACAAGATAAATTAAATGAACCTTAAATAAATCTTATCATAAAATTCCAAATAATTGTATACGTATTATTTGAGATTTTCCACATATCTACATTTCTCACAAGATCATGCATGGTTTTACCCACGGACATATGAATATATCTGGACCTGCCCTAAGTGATAAAAACGTAATATTTCCCCCTCCCCATGGAACCGGCTATAAGCTCCGCCTTGGCGCCAGCTCGCTCCATGGGGAGGGGAGAGAATCTAAGATATGTGACGTCATCATTCTTGTAGTGACCAGCGCGAAAGTAACGTCTATACGTTTTACGAAATATCACGCCAAAAACGGCAGCTTGCGCTATACATTATAGGTACATATTATATAGACATAGCGAATGTGGGCGGTTCTCCAGTATTCTCGTCGCTGGTTACAGGGGTAAGTAAATTATGAAACATTTGTAATAGTGTTTTAACTAAACACGGCAACAAAATATTGCTATGTGTATTGGGGCGAGTCTTTTTGCGGCGAGCATTTGGCCTTAGCAAATATGTTATTATCGTGGCAAGCAATTCGCGCTCCCATGTAAAAAGGTCTATTCATTCAAAGCAGATTTTGCTTTTAAGAGCTAAATGGTGATATTGTAATGCGAGATGCCTATTTACTGTCAGATTGATTGTATAACGAATCACAGTCATCTTTCCCCTCTTCCCCCTTCATAGTTTGGTTTTACCCCCTCGTCTGTATCTTCTGGTCTATTGAATTCTGATGTCTATGGTTTTACCCCATATTATGGAAATTGAAATCAAAGCATGAAGTTATGGCCTTATTAAGTATAATAAACCAGATTTAAAAAGGGATAATGCAATGGTTTTGGATACCTATATAAAATATATATATAAATATATATATATATATATTTATATATATATATATATATATATATATATATATTTTACATTAACTCCACACAGGAGGCCCTGAGGAAAATAACTTCCCTCAGGGCCTATGTCATCTTTGAAGATGCTGTGTGGAGGGTCATTTTGAGGAAAGGAAGGAGTGAACACGGGTCTTGAAGAGACCCATGTTGTAGGAAGGAGGAAACACAGAGGCCGGCAAATCGTTCCACAGCCGAGCCGTTGAACTCAAGAACGAGTCATAGAAACGAACCGTTCTCATGTGACTAATGTCAACCGTGTACAAATGTTGGGCGCGTTTTTGGCGTGTTTCCCGACTATGCACCGGAAGAACAAGGACAGCATTCCCACCTGACGCCTGTGCTCTAAACATTGCAGTCCGTCTGTTAAGATGGTAGAATCTATCAAACGGACGGCCCGTTTCTGCACAGAGTCAAGATATATAGAGCGTTAAGTAGAAAAGGGAGTAGGTACCTACGAAGACAACTAATACGAGTATATATTTTATGATGCGCAAATGAATAACAGAAGAAGTCATGATACTAAGACAAACCTAGGTCAATAGTCGGAATATAAGAAAAATATATTGATGAGACTACGTATGAATATGAATAAGGCAAAAACTGCTAATACAGAGTTAAACGTCAATCTATCCTTACTTCCTACAGCGTAACAAATGAGGCGAGTTCTTTAGTTATCTCCCTCCACATTAGAGTTTTCTTGCCACAAAAACAAAAAAAAACCTAAAACTACAACAACTTCCAACAAAACATGTCTATTTATCTATGTTCTCAATTCGTCTGCGTAACTTTTCGCCTAATTGAAGGGGGGAAAGGAAGGGGCAAAAACCGCGCAACAAAAAGCATAGAGATTAAGCCGAACATCTGTGTCCCAACGGCAAAAAGCGCACATCAGAGATGCTGGGAGAGGAACAGAGGAAGATGGGAGAGGACATTTGAAATAGATATAATTTCCTAGTAGGGAGGAAGTTAGTTCGCGATGGAATTAGATGTAGTGTGGTGTTATTTATAGTGTCATGTTTAATAGGTGCACGTATTAGAATGTAATGCGCGCTTTTCTTTGTGTCCATTTTGGGTAAGCGTGTTACTCAAAAACCGCGAGTCGAAAATGCCTAAAACATGCCATATTTTATTTTATTTTAATTATAAGAAACAAACAGCTTATATACATACAATAGACAGATATATATATATATATATATATATATATATATATATATATATATATATATATATATATATATATATATATATATATATATGTTATGATTAAGGTTTTCACGGGTGTAAGATGTAGAACAATTTTCTCGGTTTACCCGCGTAACGTAGTCCTTTTGGACCGAACAGACATGCGAAAGCTATCAGTTTGAGACAAAAACTCAAGACATAAGGCCTCTGAAGATGGACAGTGTGATCTGTCCGAAACGTCAGGAGTTAAAAAGTCCTTTTAAGGACTACGTTACGCGGGTAAACCGAGAAAATTGTTCTACATATATATATATATATATATATATATATATATATATATATATATATATATATATATATATATATATATATATATATATGTTATGATTAAGGTTTTCACGGGTGTAAGATGTAGAACAATTTTCTCGGTTTACCCGCGTAACGTAGTCCTTAAAAGGACTTTTTAACTCCTGACGTTTCGGACAGATCACACTGTCCATCTTCAGAGGCCTTATGTCTTGAGTTTTTGTCTCAAACTGATAGCTTTCGCATGTCTGTTCGGTCCAAAAGCTAAAACTTAAGTAGAAGTGACTTGCACTCACTTAAGTTTTAGCTTTTGGACCGAACAGACATGCGAAAGCTATCAGTTTGAGACAAAAACTCAAGACATAAGGCCTCTGAAGATGGACAGTGTGATCTGTCCGAAACTTCAGGAGTTAAAAAGTCCTTTTAAGGACTACGTTACGCGGGTAAACCGAGAAAATTGTTCTACATATATATATATATGAAGCCAGAAGAGTTTCTAATGCTAACATTGTTTGGAGATGGAGTTTTAATTTACCTTAAACTAAATTAGGAAGGGGAGAGGAGGGGGAGGGGAGGGAGAATATAGGATAAGGATATGAGATGCTCTCGATACCTTCCACACCCCAGTATCAATCCAATATCGCACGCGTTATTTCTATTCGATACTTCTGAATGTTTAAATTAAAAATGTCTACACTGTGAAACAATTCGTCGTATTTTGCACATATTCGAGGTATCGTGGATTTTTTTTAAGGTTTGTAGAACAAGTGGGCAAATGAAGTAAATTTGATTGTAGGGTTAATATTGAAGGAATATGGATTTTTATTAAATTGGTAAGCTCTGGCGATTCCAGGCCATTGTTTAGAATTTTAAATAATAAAATTTGATCAAAAATTAATTGTCGTGTATGAAGGGAGTTGAAATGATAAAATTTGATAGAATCGGTGTAATTTAGAAAGTGTCTCACACATTTAAATAGTGGTATTTAACAAATACGATCATTTTAATGAGACTTTCTTATAGAAATATGTTATGGGCGTGTTTGCGTGACCGAAGTAGGATCTATTATATCTCTATTAACATAGGTACTTCCCTTGAAGACTGTATCTAAGCTCTTAAAAAAACATTATTTATGAAGATAATCGCTATTCAGTCGCCGAGTTGAAAAAGTAACAAATTATGCCAATCTCTGAATTCACTCAATAGAAAAAAAAGCAAAATATGAGAATACAGATCTTCTTGTTTTTTAATATGCTACAGGTATGAAAAAGTAGACAATTCTTTATACCTTAATAAACTCGGATTTCGAGAGATTTTAGCACAATTTTAATTAAGAAGTACTTTATTAAAATATGTTTATAACTGTCGCTTGCGCCAATTTATAATCGTTTTTCAACAATAGCACGCTCGCTCTACCATTCGTATCTACCAATCTCTCATTCAATTTGGGAGGCGGGAATGGGTACCGCCGCCCCGGGAACCTTTATTGGATAACCAACACCTCTGCCATAGGTCACCCCAAGTGGTTCGCTACGTTTGGTGATTTAGCAGGGGTGCCCGGGTTCATGGGGAGGTTTGTCTAGGTCTTGGAGGCGGATGACCAGGACACTGAAACTAAGATTCTACCCACCTCTTAAACCCTTTTCCTTCCCAGAACTCTCCTCTCCTTCCTTTCCGTTAAAAATCTTCCACACAGCATCCCCAAAGATGACATAGGCCCTGAGAGAAATTATTTTCCTTAGGGCCTCCTGTGTGGAACTTATGTAATAATAAAAAAATCATCTTCTCAATTTGGGAGACGGTTATGGGTACCGCCGCCACCAGAATCGTTTATTGGATAACCAAAACATCTGACATAGATCACCCCAAGTGGTTCGCTACGTTTGATGACTTAGCAGGGGTGCCCGGGTTCATAAGGGTTAGGTTTGTCCTGGTCTTGGTGGCGGGTGAGTCTGCCCACCATCGGCAGAGATCGGGGGAGACTGGTTGAGGAAGATGAAAGGTTGAAATTTAGTAAGCAGATTATTAGTTTATATTGTGTTTTTATATCTTTTTTTTACAATGTTCAAGGTTATATTTTTGCTAACTTCTTACGGGTTCAGGACCATTACTTTTTTTTGTACTTCATAATTATAATTTTAATTATCTGTGTGAAAATCTGTTTTTGGATATTAGGTGAATTATTTATGTTATTATTAAAAGTGTAAAATATCTGTTGATTTACAAAAATAAATAAAATAAAATAAGACGTTTTGACCTCTCCAGCACGACTCCCTCGGAAAATCGCCTTGTATTGCAGTGAAAGGGATGGATTCTGACCCCCAGATTCCTATCCACCCCTCACACCTTCTTACTTCCAAGAACTTCCTCTCATTCCTTTTCTGAAAATACCATCCACACATCATCCGCAAAGATGACATAGGTCCTGAGGGGAATTATTTTCCTCCGGGCCTCCTGTGTGGAGCTAATGTAAAAAAAATAATCTCCAGTAATCTTCTTCTTTCGGAAAGCTCATAACGGAGCCATAAGTGAATCATTTTTTTTTTTTACATTAACTCCACACAGGAGGTCCTGAGGAAAATAATTTCCCTCAGGGCCTCTGTGTCATCTGGGATGCTGTATGGAGGGTCTTTTTGAGGAGAGGAAGGAATAAACATTCGTCTTGAAGAGACCCATGTTGTAGTAAGGAGGAAACACAGAGGCCGGCAAATCATTACACAGCCGAGCAGTTGAACACAAGAACGAGTTCTCATGTGACAAATGTCAACCGTGTACAAATTTTGGGCACGCGTTTGGCGTGTTTCCCGACTATGCACCGGTGCCGAAGGGATCAATGATGCTAGGTTCTCGGAGCATCTTCCATTGCAATACCGGTAGAACAAGGATAGCATTCTCACCCGACACCTGTGCTCTAAAGATTGCAATGCGTCTGTTAAGATGGAAGAATCTATAAAAGGCATTAAGTAAAAAGCGGGATCGGTTTTTTTTTTCAAATCACTTCTACGGATTTGCTTTTCAGTGCCCCATTCAAATAATATGACCCACACACCATCAGAGTCAAGATTGTACTAATATTGGGACATGCGAGTATAAAAAGGACAATCCGAGAAAGGATAAGGATGCCACCACTTCTCCATCTCCTGACGACTGACGACTAATGCGCCGTTATAGCCCACTGCCAGCTGATGGGCTGGTGGGAATAGGGGAGGGGAAAGAAATGGATAAAAACCTCCCCACTCGCTAATGATACGAACCAGCGTTTTGTAGAGCAGGGATGGAACTTGCTGGAATAAAATAACACACAAGACTAAAGTGCGAGAATTTCCACAGAATAGTCATGGGTAAATTATTAATAAAGTGCTCTTTTATAGATGGTGCCGACTTAATTATTTAGGAAAAAAACATTCCGTGCAAGTTATGCTTTAACATATTAAGGTTAAACGTAAGGTACGTTATAATCTACACATTCACAGATGGCGCCAATTAAAATATTTTAGGTTTCAATACTTTTTGCACATTACGCTTTAAAATATTAAGGTAAATTAATTGTTTGCGCCCGTACACATTTAATTTGAATATAAATAACTAGTTTTGTCCATAAACAAACCCAAATCTTTAAAGAAAGGCTGACAAATCTAATTTTGTATCGGTGACTCGATTTAATATTGTATTTGTCAGCCTTTCTTGAAAGATTTAGGTTTGTTTATAGGCAAAACTATTTATTTATATTCATATTAAATATCTACGGGCGCAAACAATTAGTCCACCTTAATGTTTTAAAGCGTAACGCGCAAAGTATTAAAAAGCTAAAATATTTTAATTGGCGCCATCTGTGAATGCGTAGATTATAACCTTAAGGTGATACATACTTAAAAGAATTTATTATCTGCTCTTTCATAGATGGTGCTGATGTAATTATTTTAGAAAAAGGCCTTTTACAAGTTAAGCTTGAAAATATTAAGATGAATTACTTGTTTGCGCCGTGAATTAGCAATACGAATGTTAATAAATAGTTTTGTCCATAAACAAACTCAAATCTTTCAATAAAGGCTAACAAATATAATGTTATATCTGTGGTTGGATCCAATATTGTACATATTTGTAAGCCTTTCGTAAAAGATCATAGTTTGCTACGGACAAAACTATTTATTCATATTCATATTGCGCATAAGTATGGGCGCAAACAAATAATTCAACTTAACAATTTGAAGCATAACTTGCAAAGGGTTTATTTTCCCAAAATAATTAAATTAACGCCATCTATGAAAGGGCAGATCATAGCATACATATTTCTAAGTATATCATTAAGATAGGTTACTCTGGATTCAAAGGCGATGGAATAACTACTTTACATTGCATGTAACGTTAATTACTTAGATTAATGAATGAATTTAAAATAAAAAAAATAATTTAAATCAAATTTAATAATGTTATTATTAATTCTGCAATTATTACAGTTTTTTTAATATTGTGACAGCTGTTTCGGCTTATAAGGTCATTTTCAAACTGTGGTTAGACGACTTAACAATTAAGAACCCGTTAACATAAATTTTTGGGAAAACAGATTTCATAGTACCTCAAAAAATGGAATGGAATTGTCACAATTATTTTTCTCAGTAAATCGGTTTAACCGGTAATAAATCATTTTAGGCAACGTATAAATTGAAATTTGGCGGGGGTAAATAAAATCACATAAATAAGTCGTCTCAAAGTGGTCTAACCACAATTTGAAAATGGCTTTATCATCGGAAACTTTGATTTCATAGAGATGCACTGATTGATTTGAGCGCACTGTTGTCTCTTTCTAGGGGGGCATACATTAATTACGTGAGTTAAAAAGGGGGAGGGGGGGGGGGTCCAGCAAAATCTCACGTTACTTGAAGAGAATATATGAATTGGCCCAAATTTATCTCACCAAGGGGGGGAGGTGTCTGGATTGGAAGAAAAACTGCTCACGTAATTAATGTATGCCCCCTAACACCGTTTAGATCATGTTTCGCACCATGACAGTTAAAGGAAATTTCCATGAGACCTGTGTGAGCTGTTCCCAAAAGCAAACAAATTCGCCTGACGGGTTAAGCCTGACATTAAACCCTACGCGAAAGTATTCGGAGCCAACGATTTACACCATCAACGGGCCATCCATCAAATAAATTTCTCTATCTAAATAAACATGCTACGACATCATTTACTTCTATGTAATTAACACTCAAAATTTACACTATGCAAATAAATACCATCGATATACTGCTACAGCCCTGCAAAACCTTATTCAGTATAATCTTTTACATTCCTCCATCCTTTCTTGATTCCTCCCACAAACCAAAGTCGCCCTACCCCACTCCACCCCCCTAACGTAATAATAATCATTTCTTGACATTTCGTCATGGAGCCTACCCCGTCAGCATTTTACCAAACCTCCCCCCCCCCAGGAAATAAGTTTAATGAAGCAAGCACCCCTTTCTTTATGTTATTCGTCATTAATCGGTGGTTGAGCTTTAAACCTTTGAAACTTGGGGTTGAGGTTAGAATGTTATGTCAATCGCAAAAGTTTTTGATTTGAACGGTCCTCTGCGTTAGAAGAATTAATATTTTATCGAATACGTAAACTATAAATAGCAAAAAAATACAACAGTCCTTCTACGGGTAACTGGAAAATTATTTTTTCTCAAATCATGTTTAATTATAAAATATATACAGGCTGTTAACGTTAACCAGTGATTCCTGAGCATATTTGGAGTGCTGAAAGTAGATGTCATTTTGCTGTCCGATATATTTTTTCTATTAAAAACAAAAAATATATATATTTCAACCATACTCCTACTCGTCGCGAGGGATCGCGTGATACGCGTGCTGTTTCGTGTGTTACCTTGTTGTTGGAACGAGATACACCCCTTTTCGGGGCTTTTACATATGAATGCTAAAAAATATATGGTATTTATTGTACATAACTGAACTGCCTCAGTACCAATATGTTATATTTGTTTAAAGATAAATTGAAGATGTCCACTGACTAAGTATAATTGTTTCCTTCCATTAGTATTCTGGGCAAAGAGGAATACATATGGTAGTTAGTCCCAGAATTTCTGCACTGAAATTCTAGTATTACTAGATGAAGTGCTTATCATGTGAACTACCAGGCTATACCCGACTACTCAGTTGCGACGTGTGATATTTATCTTTATATTTTTATTTATTAATTTACATTTAAACCCGCTAAACTACTTAATATGTAGTTTTTCAGCAGATACATAATGACAACATTGGTACATTTTCAAACATAGAATTTTTTAATTGAAAAAATAGAGACGATCATAGACGATCGACTTTTCGAACGAGCACCGTTAGAAAACATAAAAATTACTAAATCGGTCAAAAATGTAAATAAATGAAATACACATTTCAAATTTACAGCATTTTTTTGTTATAAATACTTTCAGCTTCACAAATCCTTCAATTATAATAACCCGTGATTTTTCACGGGTGTGCACTGGTCATCAAACATACTAATTTCAGGTATTTGTATGTGTGTTAGTTAGTCCTGCTTGAAATCTGGTTCACAAATTTGCTTTGAATTTAAGTGACATTTTCTAAATTGGAGTCTGTTGTGTGAAGAATTCAGACAAGCGATACCTAATAATATTTTATTATTACAAAAATTGTAACTGATTATCAAGAATTCAGACTAAATCGTGATATTTCACAGGTCTGCGCCAGTATTATAATAAAATAATGCCTCAATACAGGTTCACCTAGTGAGGCAGGCTATGCAGAACTAAAAATATTGTATAATTATGCTACTTCTGTGTAACCGTTCTTACATTACTTTCTATTTGTTAATTTTTTTGTACTTTTATTTATTTATTTTTATTATTTTATTTATTAGGAAAATTCAACAGATATTTTACACTTAATAATAATAACATATACACATAATATCCAATAAGAAGTTAACAAAAATATAACTTTGAAAATTGTAAAAAAAGTATAAAAACTAGAATATAAAACGAGTTAGAAAGCTATTTCAACTACACAACGACAATAATAATAATATGTACATACCTAAAACTCAGAGTGAATACAATAGTAAGTCGAATGGCAAGTATGTAAATGGAAAGGATTCACAGCAATAACATGATAACTTGAAAAACGGTAAAAGAATTATTTAATGTTAGCTATGACATAATGTACTGATGTAAACTATTTGTAAACTACATTGAACATGTACTTTTTTGTTATAGTGTTGCTAATTTCATTGAATAAAGATATATTACTATTATTATTAATAAAACACTATCAAAAGAGTTCTTCTTCTTTGTGACAGATCGACTGAGACTATTTATTATCTAAGTGGGTGTACGATTGCCCAACACTCTATCAGTCTGTGTTCCCGGAGTTTGACTAAAAGCAGTCATAAGTCAACCTTTCACTAGAATTTGAATACTTGACATATAAAAGCGAGCTTTTCAAAAATCTTCAGTGTTATTTACTTAGTTATATATTATACAGCTTTTATAAACATGCGATTAACTTAATTATTTGTGGAACCGTAATCAGGCAGTAAATATACTTCATAAATTCTATAGAACCGATGCAGAGGAATATAATTATGCCAACATTGATTATTATTATTGAAGTATTATTTATTATTTTTATAGCACCAGATTTAAATGTCCGGGCTTAATTTTCCCCACAGGAAAAACTAAACCCTTTCACACACTTCCCAAATGATCATCTGGTCAATCCACGTTATGCAATTGCACTATATAAGTATTATAATTACAAAACAATACAAGAACAACATGTCAACCTACCAGAGACCATATGGGAAAATAATTCACCGACTCCAGATATTTTCATATCAGAGGGTTCGGCTCTGTGGAATTCCTAATTGAACCTATAAATCCTACTGATCCCTCAATATAAATATTTAAAAAATCTTTTGTAATCCTACATGTATTTAAAATTACCGATTTTTGCATTTTTATATATAAATTCTTTGACAAATCTAATATGCCTAAATTTTGAATCAGAGGACCTAGGTATAATGCCAGTAGCTGAAATAACAAAAGGTAATATTTTTATAGTCCGAGAATGCCAAATTCTTTTAATCTCATTTCCTAAATCTGTGTATTTTCTAATTTTTTCAGAAACAGTTTTTTGAATATTACAGGAATTTGGAATAGCTACATCAATGATATAAGTTATTTTTTTAATTTTGTCATGTAAAACTATATCAGGTCTATTATGACTAATTGTTCTGTCTGTTATAGTTTTATCATAATATATATTATAAAATTCATTTTCTAAAAATGAATTTGGTTCATATTCATAATATGGTACTATATTACGGCAGTCAATATTAGTATAGTATATAGTATTATTATTATTTATAACGTAAATATGAATTTTACATATTCATTTTTTTTACAGGAGGTCCTGAGGAAAATAATTTCCCTCAGGGCCTTTGTCATCTGAGATGCTGTGTGGAAAAATATTATTTTAAAACAGTTATTAATTAACATTTTGTTTTCTGTAGCTTTATCGTAAATTTGCATTATTTGGTACGCTTATTACACTGTATAATCTATCTATATTTCTAGGTTTGTATGTATGTATATATATATATATATATATTTTTTTTTTTACATGAGCTCCACACAGGAGGCGCTGAGGAAAATAATTTTCCTCAGGGCCTATGTCATCTTTGGGGATGCTGTGTGGAGGGTTTTTTTAGGAAAAGGAAGGAGAGGAGAGTTCTGGGAAGGAAAAGGGTTTAAGGGGTGAGTAGGAATCTGGGGTTCAGTGTGTCTTGGTCATCCGCCTCCAAGACCTAGACAAACCTCACCCCATGAACCCGGGCACCCCTGCTAAATCACCAAACGTAGCGAACCACTTGGGGTGACCTATGGCAGAGGTGTTGGTTATCCAATAAAGGTTCCCGGGGCGGCGGTACCCATTCCCGCCTCCCAAATTGTATGTCCGCTATGCGTTGCTAAACCATTCATCCGATTGCGATGAAATTTTGGGGATTTGATGTGCGCATGTCCGCGATGGTTTCTGTATACAATAGTGAGCTCTGGCATCATGAAATTATACATTGCTAAACCGTTCATCCGATTGCGACTAAAATTTGGGGATTTGTAGGGAGGAGGTGGGAGGGGAAGCGGGAGGGTGGGGAGAGTGGGGAGAAGGGGGTCTGGTGAGGGGAGTGGGGAGGGGGTGGAGAAGGGAGTGGGGGGGGGTAAGGGGGCTGAGGGAGGGGGAGGAGTAAAGGGAAAAGGGGAACTCGGAAGGGTGCGGAGGAGAGGGAGAGGAGGGGAACTCGAGAGTGGGGAGGGAAACTAAAAGATGTCCGCAGGGCCTAGCAGCAAAATCCTGGGAAAACGGGTTTTTAACTGCTAGTTGTTTTATAAAAATGATTCATTCTGTATGTTTAAAAGTACTTATAAAGTAAATAAACAATACAAATGTGAATAAAAGTGAAGATAATGTTGGTAGTTCTTAGTCGAAGAAGAATACAGTTAAATATGACCGAATCATATAGGGACACATAAGCTCATTTGGTAGAGCACAAACCCGGCAAGTCATAGGTTCTGTGTTCGAGTCCTAGATGTGACCGTTTATTTTTTTCGATTTTTCTGTTTCAGATTATCGATCAAGTTTCACTAATATTTTCTTCGTTAATTAAATAAAATAATTGCACTTTGAGCCAAGAAGCTCAAAGTTTTTCCATGGAAGTCGTCGAAAAGAGCCGTAAACAAACGTTATATGTATTTCCACAAAGCACTTATAAATACATAAATGATAGCCACCATTCCAACATTAACACCCTAAACAATTAACATTATATTGTTAAATTTTCCGAAGAAATTAAATCGGTTCTAATAGCATTATTCCGCGGTTATAAATGTAATAATTATTTTCAACAATTTGTGAAATATTTTAGACAAAGGGTTGAAAATAGGCATCATCTGGGAAAATTTCACATTTCTGTCTGTGGGTAACGCTGAAGAAATAAATCCATAGAAGAGTATAGCGAGCGTGACCGTGTGCCCTAAGTAAACTCAATTTTCTCTTAATCTCAAAATCTTAGGGGATACTGTGTGGAGGGTCTTTTTAAGGAAAGTATAAGTAAAGCGAGGTAATTCTTAACTTACACTTTTCAAATTACACCGAATCTATTAAGGTTTATAACTTCAAGTCCCTCTATACATGACGTTTAATTTTTGACCAAACCTTGTTATTTAAAATTCTGAACAATGGCCTGGACTCGCCAGAGCTTACCAACTTAAGGCTCTGCAACCGAGCTCAAAAAGAAAAAGATGGAGAGATACGAAATTACGAATGTTAGAGGAGAGTTACACTACATTTACAGCGACAAAATCGATGCGAAAATCACGAAAATGTTTAATAAAACACGACTCGTTTAAAGTAAAGCAAAAAATCTCGCGGGCATTGTCTTAAGGCTCTGCAACCGGGCCCGAAAAGAAGAAGATGGAGAGATACGAAATTACGAATGTTAGAGGAGAGCGCTAACATTTACAGCTACAAAATCGATGCGAAAATTACGAAAATGTTTAATAAAACACGACTCGTTTAAAATAGAGCAAAAATCTCGCAGGCATTATCTTAAACAGCATTTAAAGAAACACTGTGAATTTTTTTTCATACATATAACTTGTAAAATAACTGAAACAAACGGGTTTGTAATAATTTTTGGAGCATACTTTGCGATTTTTTCTATCGAGGGAATTATATATAATTTGCGTCTTAACATATATTATATTTTTTTAAGAGCTTTAAAAATTACCGTGTTTAAGGGAGATGTACAAGAAATCGGTAGAAATTCGGGTTGTGGGCCCTTAATAAAAAATCATATTCCGACAAGATCAACAAGGCAATCCAATTTATTTCATTTGCCCACATGTAGAATTAACATTAGAAAAAATCCCCAATTTCCCGTTTACGTGCGTAATATGACACAATACACTTCAGAAATACCAAATAGAAGTAACGCGTACGATCGAAAATTAATACAAAATTTTACAGGAGTATGAAATGTATCGGAAGCATCTCCTATCCTTATCCTATTTTCTTCTTTCTCTCCTCCTCACCTAAAAAAATTAATTTTAAGATATAATAAAACTCCATCTCCAAGTAACTTTAACATAGGAGACATTTTTGCCTTGACTTAATTTAACTTCGTATATATGTATCTCTATATTTTATGTATAAGCTGTTTTTGTCTCTTACAAATAAATAAATAAATTCTGGGAAGGATAAATGTATGAGGGGTGAGCTGGAAGCCGGGGTCAGTGTGTCCAGACCAAAGATATTCAAATACAGAAGAGATATGCTATGGTGTCCGCGCAACTGTCGCCGGACTACGCGCTAATTAGCGTAGTTTTCATTCAAAAAGAATTTGTTAATTTTGTTGATTTTTTTAAAATGTGCATTAATATTGGTTAACAATATATTTTGAATAAGGAAAGAATTCGTTCATTTAGTTTAACGTTCGTTTGGTTTATTTGTTAATTATTTGTTCTTTTGGTTTATTTGTTAATTGGTAAAAAATATCGGCGACACCCGGAAGCGCAGACCCACATAGTAAATACAGCAGATAGCACATCTACTTATATTTCAATATCTTTGGTCCAGACGAATGAATCCATCCCTTCAACTGCGGTGCAAGGCGATTGGTCGAGAAATCTGACTAGAGTGTTCAAAAGGCTTCTCTCAACCGGTCTCTCTCTATCTGGCCCGGGTGGACAGATGCATCCGCCGCCAAGACATTGACAAACCTCACTCCATGAATGGTAATGGCACAATTAAGTCAGCAAACGTAGCCATCCACTTGGGGTGGTATAAATTCTCTTCTGAGCAGAAAATCAAGGTCTTCCGTAAATTAGTGACAAAAGTTTTCTTTTAATCGGAACAGACCACACTTCTTGGAATTTTTGTCAGTGTTCACAATAATAGGTTTGCCTTGTGAAGGAGCGATGGTTACTGAAGGAATGGTAAAATGGGTTTAGTTTGAGACATCGTGAAGAATAATCAGCTGTTTGAGGCACTAATAGCAGTAAGATATCAAAGACAAACGTTTTTGTTAGAAAATCAAGGTCTTCCGTAAATTAGTGACAAAAGTTTTCTTTTAATCGGAATAGACCACACTTCTTGGAATTTTTTTCAGTGTTCACAATAATAGATTTGCCTTGTGAAGAAGCGATGGTTACTGAAGGAATGGTAAAATGGGTTTAGTTTGAGACATCGTGAAGAATAATCAGCTGTTTGAGGCACTAATAGCAGTAAGATATCAAAGACAAACGTTTTTGTTAGAAAATCAAGGTCTTCCATAAATTAGTGACAAAAGTTTTCTTTTAATCGGAATAGACCACACTTCTTGGAATTTTTTTCAGTGTTCACAATAATAGGTTTGCCTTGTGAAGAAGCGATGGTTACTGAAGGAATGGTAAAATGGGTTTAGTTTGAGACATCGTGAAGAATAATCAGCTGTTTGAGGCAAAAATAGCAGTAAGATATCAAAGACAAACGTTTTTGTTAGAAAATCAAGGTCTTCCGTAAATTAGTGACAAAAGTTTTCTTTTAATCGGAATAGACCACACTTCTTGGAATTTTTTTCAGTGTTCACAATAATAGGTTTGCCTTGTGAAGAAGCGATGGTTACTGAAGGAATGGTAAAATGGGTTTAGTTTGAGACATCGTGAAGAGTAATCAGCTGTTTGAGGCACTAATAGCAGTAAGATATCAAAGACAAACGTTTTTGTTAGAAAATCAAGGTCTTCCGTAAATTAGTGACAAAAGTTTTCTTTTAATCGGAATAGACCACACTTCTTGGAATTTTTTTCAGTGTTCACAATAATAGGTTTGCCTTGTGAAGAAGCGATGGTTACTGAAGGAATGGTAAAATGGGTTTAGTTTGAGACATCGTGAAGAATAATCAGCTGTTTGAGGCACTAATAGCAGTAAGATATCAAAGACAAACGTTTTTGTTAGAAAATCAAGGTCTTCCGTAAATTAGTGACAAAAGTTTTCTTTTAACCCTTCAAAAATTTGGCATTTTTTTCGGATGGTCAAAATATTTTCGCTTTACAATAAAATGCAAATATTTAGAATATTTCTGAACACATTCAAAAACCAAAAACTGTTTTAGAAAGGTGATGAAATACGCTTTCAAATTATAGAATTCGATTTTTTTTTTTTTAAATTATAAAATTTTTGCATACAAACATAAAAAAGTTTTCAAAATGGCTCACCTTATGTTTTTTCTAACTAAAGTTACTGATAATAAAAAAAATTAAAACACATACATATTTTATTAGACAAATGTATAACGAACACATATTGTAACCTCACTTTTTTGTCGCTCTATGAAAAATAATTTATAAAAAATTCCCGAAGTTTCATATTATTTTTTCAATTTGCGATTCAAAACTTTGTGTACATAAAAGTGTACATTATACTTTTTTGGTAGCTATTTTTTAGATTGGAATATAAAGCATGATGTTTTTCCTTTCTAACACAGATTAGAACATATTTCTAACTATGATAGTAAAGGAGTTACGGCGTTTTATATAAGACCTATGTGCGTTGGGACAAATATGGTCTCCTGTGATTAAACGGGTTAATCGGAATAGACCACACTTCTTGGAATTTTTTTCAGTGTTCACAATAATAGGTTTGCCTTGTGAAGAAGCGATGGTTACTGAAGGAATGGTAAAATGGGTTTAGTTTGAGACATCGTGAAGAGTAATCAGCTGTTTGAGGCGCTAATAGCAGTAAGATATCAAAGACAAACGTTTTTGTTAGAAAATCAAGGTCTTCCGTAAATTAGTGACAAAAGTTTTCTTTTAATCGGAATAGACCACACTTCTTGGAATTTTTGTCAGTGTTCACAATAATAGGTTTGCCTTGGAAGAAGCGATGATTACTGAAGGAATGGTAAAATGGGTTTAGTTTGAGACATCGTGTTTGAGGCACTAATAGCAGTAAGATATCAAAGACAAACGATTTTGTTAGAACAATAATAGAGTCTGATTTGTTTGGGAATGTTTTAATAGTGTAATTAGAATTTGAAGTTTGATAATGAAGGGTGAAACGACCGTCATGCCACAAGGAGTGCTACAAGCAAATCAGCAGAAAAATTAATTATAATATGATTTAATAATATAAAACAATCGAACTGACTAAAGTGAGGAGTTCTTTCAAGAAAAAGATCGGCGTGAGTATAGTGATTAACAGCCTTACTTATAAAAAAATACTTCGCAACCGTTAAACGGTGTTTTAGTTACACATTGAATTATGACTACATTTCCTATTTCAAATTATTACTAATAATGCATACAAAAATATTTAAATAAATGAAGACAATATAAGCGAAACTCAATCGAAAATCTGGAAACAGAAAAATCAGAAAAACATATTGACACCTCTGGGACTCGAACCCAGGACCTCTTGCTTTCCGGGCAAACGCACTAACCACTGCGCCACGGTGTCGATATTAAATTCGGTCATGTTTAACTGTACCATACTTCGACTAAGAACCACCGACATTATCTTCATCTTCTTTAACGCATATATTATTGGCAACTATCTTTATGTATGATTGCAAGATTCAAACCCGAACTAAATGCTCTCTAGATAGTATCTGGATAAATCTTTATCAATTTTATTTTAATATGTGACATCTATCGACTTTTCTGCAAGTCTAGGATGAATATTATATTTTTTACTCATAAAGTTAAAATAAAAAATAAAACATACAAAAATATGTATGTATGTTTGTTCTTATGCGTTGCTAAACCATTCTTACGATTGCGATGAAACTTCGGGGAATGAATGTGCGCTTGCCCGCGATGGCTTCTATCCTATACAATAGTGAGCTCTGGCGTCATGAAATGATGCTTTTCTAACAATGCGTTGCTAAACTGTTCATCCGATTGCGATGAAACTTTGGTGAGTTGTTGTGAGCACGCCCGCGAATGTTTCTATATATACTGGTGAGCTCTGGCAGTATGAAATTTGTATAAAAAATTGCAATAGGTTGCACGCGAGCTGTTTGAAAACCGAATGTATGGAATGTGGGAGGGGGAGGGGGGTTCGCTGGATTGTGGAAGCGGGAGAGGGGAGTGGGGAGAGGGAAGGCGGAGTAAAAAACGGATGAGGGTAAGGGGACGCGGGAGAGGATGGGGAGGCGGAAGGGGAACGGGACGAACATTGCTTTGCAACGCAGGCCGGAAACTCGCTAGTTACTAACAAAAAATGTACTTCATTGCGCTGCGAAAGAACTGGCAACATTGCATTTTGGTATATTGATGCCAGTTTCCCAGCAAAACGTGATATAATTTGATTAATAATTTCTAATCTAATGACTACATAATGACCAATTGTATAGGGGGAATGAAAAAGGCTGAAAGAGCCAAAAAATAAATAAAAAAAACGATTTTTTACATGAGTTGTGTTGTAAACGACGTCGCCAATAACCTAGAGAAAGTTAAAAGTGACAGAAAAATTCCTACTAGTTCTTAGAGCAGTCGCAAGGAGTAGCACCGTGAAAGCGCCCCCTGACCATCAATGGAAAAGGCAGAAAGTGCTACCCGCCATGATGAATGTGCCTTTGCATTGCAGCAGTTGCTTTTGGCTAAACTTCCAGCCTTTTAACTAACAAGGAATGGCACTTACAGCGTTTCCCAAAAAAGACATGATGGCACTTTCAGCTTTTCACATGCAAAATCAAGTTACATATGTACAATAAAAAAAAACAACTTTTGAAAAACAAATAAAAATATATTTTGTGTTTTTAATGAATTTTGTAGATTTTTAAAGAATGCAGTATAAGTTTCATTAAGTTTTTATTGAATACTGAAAATTTTATTTTGTGGCACTTTCAACCTTTACCCTTTTCATTACACAATTGACTATTATTTTAGTATAATTCAATACATTTATTTGTATTTGTATTACATGAGAGTAAGAAAGAACAAACATTCTCTCTAAGAGAAAGTGGCGTGAAGCTCTTTAGATAGGTGTATTTTCAAATATAAATACTAAAACTTAACTAAACTTGCTATAGCTAAAATACTTCATAATGATCTCAGATCTGGTGAACAGTCTAACTTCTATTCATTGTCTTCCGTCGCAACAGGAAACATAGGCAACTTCCGATAAGTTTGCAGACAAGACAAGACTCACCAGACACAGACAAGACACTAGACTCCAGACTCGGTCGTCTGAACATCACCCCGGGGACTCTGAATTACTCTGATAAGAAATTGCTTCGATGCAAACTACCAATGTTACGAATTTGTCTGCGTAAGAGTTTAGAAGTACAGTGAGCTGAATATATTCTTGAACACCATTGAAAAGGCTTAAAAAACCGACAAAAAATAAATAATTAACATTTTTTTACGTGACAACTTCTTTAGTATTGTTGTGATTTGAAACTGGATGAAACGAAAAATAGCGACGCTAAAAAGAGACAAACACATCTATAAGATTTAGCCTGCGAAAGAATGATACAGTATAATCGGTCTCCTCTTTGTGCGGTGCTTCGTAGCCTCCCCACTTTTGTCTACTTTTGTTTTCTGAAGTTTTCACTTCTACCGCGTGTGAATTGAAGTTGATTTTTTATGCGAATGCCTCACAAGAGTCTCAAATAATCCTTCTGGAACCAGTGAGACTATGGAATCCCCCGATTGGAGTATGTTGTGAGGCTGAAGATGAATGGGGAAGATGGGGAAGTACCTGGTTATTCAGACCTAGTCACCAAACACGGCTACAGCCAGTTCAAGCAACATTTCAATTTTGAATAGTGGTCTATCACCAGGACGGAAATGAGAGTATCTTCCATTCTGGAACGTGCCGCAAATATAGCATATATTATTTTAAATGATGAAATTGTGGAAACACAAATCAATTAAATAGAATTTATCTGCGCACACCGGATTTGAACCAGCGATGCTCGGATCTTCAAACAATAACTTTGCCTCTCTACCACGAAGACCGTCAAATACCCACCTAATCAAAAATATGGCTACCCCAAAGATTTAGTTGACGCACTGATAAAATCAATACCGAAGCCAAAAATATGTCTATTCTTAGTGTCTTCTATTACCAAGCATAAAATATAATAGGGAATACGAAATGTGAACTAGAACGGTCGATTTAAGAATTTTGTGAATATTTTTTTAAGAAAGAAAAAAAAAAGATAATAAAAACATTTTACTAAAGTGTTTTTTAAAGTTGTTTCTTATACGCGTTCATAATTTTATAATTGAAATTACATTATTTAGAACTTAACGCTAATCTTTTTCAAAAAGCAATTAACAATTTTATTTGATTTTTCTGAAAACGATAGGAAGAGCTTCAATTTATCCAAAGCATTCATAATGTAAACCGATTCGTAGTAAAAATTTATCACAAATGGTGATTTTTTCACTGATAGCTCCGCTTTCGTCGAACGAACAGCGAGCTTTGTCGTTATGAAATTTGCACATCTTTTTCATTGATAAATTTCTAGGCTTACGAATTTTTTGGGTTCTGATTATATCCATCACAGTTAAGCAATCATATTTCTTTTTTAATTTTTTTTTTGCTAACGTCATCACGCCGTTTCCCCTCTGGATAGTATTAGAGGATGGACCGCCACACAACTCATACAAACTGTATTGGCAAACAACATTTGCTTCATTCACTAACATAAATAGTATTAGAATAACAGAAGAGAATGGTAATCTTACTATGGTTCATGATGTGACCCAACTCCGGTAACCAATTCACATGATCGTGACGCATCTTCCTTTGGTGTCGCCGACTTCATCCACCATAATTTTTTTTCAATTATTGAAAATGTAAGAAGATTAATAAGGGTGTTGAAAATGTGGCGAATATCTGTCATGTTACGATGCTCGTCGTCCAATGTTGAAAAATCTATTAGCGTTGACCGTCGATGGTAATCTTGTGAGGGAGTTTGAAGCCTAACCTAAGTTCTTTAGACCAATATTTTTCTCCGCGTTTTATGGTTTCTGGGAGAGTTGATTATCAATAACATAAAAAAAGGTTGAGATGGGCTGGGCATGTACAGAGAATGCCGGATACACGCGTCCCAAAAAGAATTTTGACTGGACACCCAGGTGGAAAGAGAAAAGTGGGAAGACCCAGACTGAGGTGAGGTGGGAAGACGAGGTAAGAGGGGATGCAGCACAGCTTCTCCAGATACCCAACTGGAAGTAAGCCGCTGAGGACAGGAGGACTTAGAGGCGAATTTTGCAGGAGACCAATGCTCGATAGCTGTAGCGCCATCGAAGAAGAAGAAGAAAAAAAGTTTTTTTTTCTTTTCTTTATTTTTGTAGTTTGTATTCAGCCATTATTGATGCTGGCTGTAGTTGAGTGTTTCTAGTTTCTACGCCGAATTTGCATACCGTGTCACAGATATTTGGAATATTTGATAAAACAAACGGGACAAGATATTCATACAAAATGATTTTGTAACTACAACACTGTCGAGATAAGTATTGTTTTTACTTGAAAATAGACAACAGATGAATAGACACAGAATGTGACTGGTTGGATATATTCAAATACATTTTTACTATAGGTCCTAATAATATCTTCTCCAAACACGGCAAACTTATTTTGTGGCACCATTTAATGCAATGCTTACGAAACATGTTGGTTTTTTAAACAATAAAAGTGGTTAAAACTAAGTATTTTATTAATTTTGAATAATATCTTCCTAAAACTAAATGTTGTAATTTTAATGTAGACCAACTTCATATGGCCTAATATACAAACAATTACACTTTTAGATAAGTTTTAAGATTTTCACGGCCAAGAGCATTTTCGTTATTTGTTTTTGGGGTGTTATGCCGTGTTGCGCTACCTCCTTCTTTAGCCAACGTTTCGGACATCGTTGCAGTGTCCATCATCAGGGCAGATCCGGCAGACACACATCTACCGGATCTGCCGGATCTGCCCTGATGATGGACACTGCAACGATGTCCGAAACGTTGGCTAAAGAAGGAGGTAGCGCAACACGGCATAACACCCAAAAAACAAATAACGAAAATTACACTTTTATATTTTAATTTAAACTTTGCTTATTTCTACAAATTCTCATTTTTTATCGAAGAAAGCAATATCTCTGAGGCATGACATTATAATTTAAATGAAAAAATGCTTAATTTTTATAAAACACAGTCGTCAAATAGTTGCGGTTATAACTAACCTTCTTCAGCACCTTAATAATATCAATTGACTTAAGTATAGACATTTATCGATATTTAACGACAAAAAGTAAAAAAAAAAATTTTAACTCTTAAATATTTTTTACTTTCATTTCTCCAATATTTTTTACTTTCAACTAAGTCTTCAATGTTTTTTACTTTCACATCTCCAATGTTTTTTACATTCACCTTTCCAATTTTTTTTTACTTTCAACTATCCAATGTTTTTTTTAACTTTCAACTCCAAAATGGTTTTTCCTTTCACCTCTCCAATGATTTTTACTTTCAACTCTCCATTGTTTTTTACTTTCGCCTCTCCAATATTTTTTACTTCTCTCTGTTCTTCAATGTTTTTAACTCTCCGATGTTTTGTTTTTACTTTCCACTCTCCAATGTTCTTTACATTCACCTCTCAAATATTTTTTACTTTCAACTCTCCAATGTTTTTTACATTCATCTCTCAAATGTTTTTTACTTTCGCCTCTCCAACGTTTTTTACTTCCAACTCTCTGTTGGTTATTTTTAACTTTCAACTCTCCAATGATTTTTACTTTCACCTCTCAAATGTTTTATACTTTCAACTCTCCAATGTTTTTTGCTTTCATCTCAATTAGATTTACTTTCAACCCTCCAATGTTTTTTACTTTCACCTCTTCAATGTTTTTTTACTTTCAACTCTCCAATATTTTTTTTTTTACTTTCAACTCCAAAATGGTTTTTCCTTTCACCTCTCCAGTGATTTTTACTTTCAACTCTCCAATGTTTTTTTAACTTTCAACCCCAAAATGGTTTTTCCTTTCACCTCTCCAATGATTTTTACTTTCAACTCTCCATTGTTTTTTACTTTCGCCTCTCCAATATTTTTTACTTCTCTCTGTTCTTCAATGTTTTTAACTCTCCGATGTTTTGTTTTTACTTTCAACTCTCCAATGTTTTTTACTTTTTTCTCTCAAATGTTTTTTACTTTCGCCTCTCCAATGTTTTTTACTTCCAACTCTCTGTTTGTTATTTTTAACTTTCAACTCTCCAATGATTTTTACTTTCACCTCTCAAATGTTTTATACTTTCAACTCTCCAATGTTTTTTGCTTTCATCTCAATTAGGTTTTACTTTCAACCCTCAAATGTTTTTTACTTTCACCTCTCCAATGTTTTTTTACTTTCAACTCTCCAATATTTTTTTTTTAACTTTCAACTCCAAAATGGTTTTTCCTTTCACCTCTCCAGTGATTTTTACTTTCAACTCTCCAATGTTTTTTTAACTTTCAACCCCAAAATGGTTTTTCCTTTCACCTCTCCAATGATTTTTACTTTCAACTCTCCATTGTTTTTTACTTTCGCCTCTCCAATATTTTTTACTTCTCTCTGTTGTTCAATGTTTTTAACTCTCCGATGTTTTGTTTTTACTTTCAACTCTCCAATGTTCTTTACATTCACCTCTCAAATATTTTTTACTTTCAACTCTCCAATGTTTTTTACTTTCATCTCTCAAATGTTTTTTACTTTCGCCTCACCAATGTTTTTTACTTCCGACTCTCTGTTGGTTATTTTTAACTTTCAACTCTCCAATGATTTTTACTTTCACCTCTCAAATGTTTTATACTTTCAACTCTCTAATGTTTTTTGCTTCCATCTCAATTAGTTTTTACTTTCAACTCTCCAATGTTTTACTTTCACCTCTCCAATGTTTTTTTACTTTCAACTCTCCAATGTTTTTTTTTTACTTTCAACTCTTAAAATTCCCGCCAATTTGTAATCACATACTTTGACAAATTTTTGAATTTTGTACTTCATATCAAATATAAATATTTGAGACAAACTGAGAAGAATGATCATTTCTCTTTCCAACGATAAACAAATCACATATCACTATGGAAAAAAGATTAAAAAAATACATACTCATAATGTATGGACTCATAATATTATGTCTCGCAATTAATACAAAGAAAGGGACACTTGTACGGTTACGACGTATAGAGGGGAGTAACCGAGAAAAGTTTAGCAGGAGAGTATTAGGACGTATTCGAAATCAGTATCATTTATTTATTTATTAATTTACGGACAACAGTCCATTAAAAACATAATAATAACACGAATAAAAAAACAGAGATGACAGTGAAGGGAGAGCACATACAAATTAATAGAAATGACAATATAAAATATAAAAAGTACATATAGAGACACTACAAGTCAAAGAAGCATTTAAATATTGCATATCGACTGCCGAAAGTCATTTAGTTTTACACCAAAAAAATCAATGCTTTGACTTGCGTTGACAAGTCTCGACATTCTGGATAAGGGAGAATGTTATCCGTAATTAGTAGAATGTTGGTTGAGGAACAGCAATTCATTATTTCGAAGCCTACGGGAAGGGATGTTAAACTGGATGAGTTGTAACAATGCAGGTGTATCAGTAATACTGTTGATAATTTTAAATATGCAAATTAGATCAGAGTCCTTTCTACGTTTTTCTAAAGAAGACATGTTTAAAATGTGTTCAATTTCATCATATGAGTACTTTCCTCTTTCAAGACCCAACCTCCAAGCAATTCCTCTTAGGAAACGATGTTGTACGGATTCGATGAGACAAATGTGGACAGCGTAGAAAGGAGACCAAATGACACTAGCATATTCAAGGTGAGGGCGAACCAGCGAACAGTAAAGAGTTTTAAGTGTATTTATATATTTGAAGTCAGAGGTAATTCTATGAATGAAGCCGAGTAATTTAAGTGATTTATTTACGATATTATTAATGTGATCACGGAAAGAAAGTTTGCAGTCTAGAGTGATCCCAAGGTCCTTGATATATGTGACAGTAGATAGACAAACAATATTTAGTTTATAATCAAACTGAATAGGTTTTTTGGTTCTATAAAAGGACAAGATTTTGCATTTATCAACATTAAGTTCCATGTAGTTAATTTTGCACCAATCGTTAAATGAATCAATATCAAGTTGAAATAGTAAACAGTCAAGGTGGGATTTAATAATCTTAAGAATCTTATTATCATCAGCAAATAGCCAGAAACGTGTGTGAGAAAAAACTTTAGTGATATCATTAATAAAAAGGTTAAAAAAAGCGGGGCCAAATGGGCTCCTTGGGGAACACCGGAAGTTACATCAATGTTAAAGGATTCAAAGTTATTTATTTTAACATGTTATTTATTTTATCGTGCAGCACGTACCCGAAAGTTTTTTTTGACAGCGATTTCTGACCATATTTGGAGTTAAAATGTAGATGTCATTTTTACAATTAAAAACCAACTAAAAAATTCCCTCACACGTCGCTACTGGGTATCAATCACGTGATCCGTTGCGACGCGTGGCAGTGAGATCAGTGGCGACGTGTGATAGATTTTTTGTTTCTAATAAAAATATATCATCGGGCAGCAAAACGATATCTATATTTTAAACTCTTGATTGCTGATTAACTTGCTGATACACCTCTATACGACACGAAATTAAATTATAGAACTCATCCCTTTCAATATACCTTCCCGTAGACTCAGAAGTAATGAACTGCTTTCAACACTCTAATAACAGACTAATTATGGATATTATTCACCACTGTCCAGAATGTGTAGACTGGTCAACTCGAGTCAAGACCTTGATTTTTTTTGGTACAAGTCTAAACGTTTTTTGTCAGTCACTAGATACAGGGTGTCCGGGGGTTAAGTGCATTAACATCGGGAGGTGATTCTATATAATAGTACAAGTAAAAATATAAATAACTTTTTTCGAAATTCCAACTTTTGGGGTGGTTTTGAGGTAAAAAGATAAAATTAGACCGGTGTGTGCGGCCATATATATTATTTTCCGCTGTTACGATACGGACCAATCACAATAGAGTCGAGAGCCCGGCAGGCTCTCAGCAAGTAAGATAGTACCTCACACTAAGGATTTTTAGTAGGTACGTCTTTTTGTATGGGAAAAAAATGTTGGAATTTCAGAAAAAGTTGTTATTCTTTTTTACTCCTACCATCATGTAGAATCACCTCCCGAAATTAATGCAATTTACCCCCGGACAACCTGTATTTTATAACTATTTTGACTTCTAGCTAAGCCTTGATTTGACTTATCACTTTTATTTTCTGATGTTTATGTCCGATTTTGTCTTTGCTTTCATGTACCATCCTTTACTCTATAAAATTCCTTTTTTTTTAAATTTCGTGGATTTTTAGTGTAAATGGGACGTAAAATAAATAGAATAATTTATTTATTTATTTATAAACGCCCTTTTTCGGGGCTTTTACATATGAATAGTAAGAAATATACAGTATTTATTGCACATAACTGAACTGCCTTCGTAACAATATTTTATATTTGTTTAAAGATAAATTGAAGATGTCCACTGACTTGGTATAATTGTTTCCCTCCATTAGTATTCTGGGTAAAGAGGAATATATATGGTAGTTAGTTCCAGAATTACTGCACTGAAATAAATCCTGACTTCTAGTATTACGTAGTGGAATCCGGAAGCTTATCAATTCGAGCAATACCGGACTGTCAACTAAATCATTTAGAATTTTATACAGAAATACCAAGTCAGTGAAAGTTCTTCTGTCTGACAATTTGAGCATATTCATATCATTCAAAATAGTATTGTAGTTCAACATAATTGCTGGAATACCCATTTTAAAATTAAGAAAACGTAAGAATTTGTTTTGTATTCTTTCAACAGCTTGTACATGTATATTGTTATATGGGTTCCAGACGGGAGAATTGTATTCAAGTTGACTTCTAACATATGCAAAATATAACAGTTTTATACACTTAATATTGTTAAAATTTAAATAGGAATACCTACGCGATATGAATCAAATATTTGAGTCAGATGAGGTAGAATCAAAATTACATTATTAGGCGATTTATGAATTTGAATGAAGTGAGGAGCGTGTGCTAATAAAGAGGTGTGTTGCTATGCATCCTCCCTATGTACCCCTACAGAGAAACAAGGTGATGGTAGTTAGTTAGTACTTATGATGGTTGTGATCAAAAGTTGGTATTCTCGAAATTTCTAACAGTAAAGATCAAACAGTAATAAGTTCAAAACACAATAACTAGACACCGAACATAACCCAATTCATATTACTAATACTGCCAGAGAAATGAGTTTGTCCCTCGTCAAAACTTGATGTCAAAGAACTTCAAGCCCAGAAAACCGAAACATTTTCTTAACCACTCAACCCACCGAAGAATTATCCGATAGAAATGTATTATGGGCGTTGCCGTGTGACCGAAGTGCGCTCAATTTTTAAGCGACTTCAAAAAGGAGGAGGTTCTCAATTCGACTGTATTTTTTAATTTTTTTTTTAATGTTTGTTACCTAAGAACTTTCGACTGGGTGAACCGATATTGATGATTCTTTTTTATTTGAAAGCTGGAGCTTCCCGTGTGGTCCCATTTTAATTTGGTCCAGTTTCGAAAATGCCATCCATGAGAAAACCATATTTGTCTTAAATTTGCATAAGTATGTGCGCGACAAATAGACGAATAACTCATTATCACGCCGACCGATTTCGATGACTCTTTTTTTATTGGAAAGGATGTACTTCAAAGGTAGTTTGATGAGAGTTTGGTTAGATTATCGGATCCATGAGAAAGTAACGGAACTCTTCAATTCTTAGGAGCAGTTAACGAAACTCAGCCGAATCTCTTATTTTGACCCTAACGTCGTTATGGTCAAATTATGTCTGTCTCATATGAGCAGCACGTTTAGTAGGTGTACCCATATTCAGACAAATTAGTTAGTGTACTTCATATTCACTAAAAATCAAAAATTATAACAAAACCAAAAAATTACTTCAAAAAATGCACTAAAAAGTAAAAAAATAATTACGTATTCTTCTACAACTTCATAATCAACTTACTTTTTCTACTCATCAATATGTAGGTACGATTGTTATTTTTGGAGTCGGTGTCAGCAAAGGTACCCGGCCCGGCGTGTTCACTTGACAGCTCCCCTCACGCCGCGGCCCCGCTCTCGCCTCTCGCCTCGCCAAGTCGCTTGTGCGACACGAGCACATCCCACCTGTAACTATGTATGTAGTTACAAAACCTACCTTGACTGACATCGACTCCAAAAATAACAATCGTACCTACATATTGATGAGTAGAAAAAGTAAGTTGATTATGAAGTTGTAGAAGAATACGTAATTATTTTTTTACTTTTTAGTGCATTTTCTTAAGTCGTTTTTTTTGTTTTGTTAAAATTTTTCTTAATGTCTTGTGAAATTGATCAAACACTTCGATCGCCCAGTTGATTATCAGCGCAAGCCGGGATTTGAACCTGCCACCTCCGAATCGCTAGATGAGAGCCTTGCCCCTTGACCAAGGAGTCCGTCAAAACTGCACTACAAAAAGAGATAAATTTGTAGGAAAAGAAATAAAAATAACAGTGAAAAAGGGAGGAAATATTATGTAGAAAAATGGATTTCTAAAGAGTTAACTGTTCACTTCATCTATATTAAAAATCCTATTTTGGGAGGCGGGTATGCGTACCGCCGCCCCGGGAACCATTTATTGGCAAGGTTTGTCCAGGTCTTAGCGGCCGATGCGTCTGCCCACCTGCCGTGTGGTAGACAGGAAGAGAGAGATTTGTTGAGGGAGGTCTTTTATCCTCTCCAGCCGGAATCTCATGACCCATCGCCTTTCACCGCGGTTGGAGGCCACGAGGAAAATAATTTCCCTCAGGGCCTATGTCATCATTGAGAATGCTGTGTGGAGGGTTTTTTTTAAGGAAAGGAAGGAGAGGAGAGTTCTGGGAAGGAAAAGGGTTTAAGGGGTGGGCAGGAATCTGGGGTTCAGTATGTCCTGGTCATCCGCCTCCAAGACCTAGACAAACCTCACCCCATGAACCCGGGCACCCCTGCTAAATCACCAAACGTAGCGAACCACTTGGGGTGACCTATGGAAGAGGTGTTGGTTATCCAATAAAGGTTCCCGGGGCGGCGGTACCTATTCCCGCCTCCCAAATTGAAGGGATGACTTCATACGACAGTCCTGGACACATTGACCTCCAGATTCTTACCCACCCCTCATACCTATTTCCAACACAGAACTTACTATCCTCTCTTTCCTAAAAAGACCTTCCAACAGCATCCCCAAAGATGACATAGGCCAGGAGGGGAATTATTTTCTTTAGGGCCTCCTGTGTGGAGCTAATGTAAAAAAAAAACTATTCGATGAAATTGATCATTCAGTAGTAAATCGTTTTTATTTACATACCTAGGGCCCGGTTGTGGGAATTTCGCCTCTAAATTGATATAATTTTATTTCAGACGGTTTAGATCGCAATTCTACGTATTTTCTATTCAGTGCATCGAGCCATTTAGCCCATTCCCCGATCCGTCTTGCGAGACTAATTTGCGGGCTGGTTTCTCCAAATGTCATGCGTCGCCTAACGACGCCGACGTCTCGGCCGGCGGAAAGGTCGCCTTCTTCTTACCCTTCACCACCGAGGGCCGGGTGAGACCGGGTACGTAGTGTATACAGTACCTACCCCAGTAACTACCCCCGAGAGGGTTGGTGTTACGCGCCTCATTAACTCGCGGTGGAATGTAACCGTATAAGTAGCGAGACTTACTTGCATGAAATGACAGAAAACTTTTTTTTTTCAGATTTGATTTTTAAACTGTTTTATCATTACGTCTAGTTACTTCACCTAATTTTTAGAATAATTTTGATATTTCGAGCATCCAGTTGATTAGTCAGACATCTCCAAATACTATGTTTTGCGATAATGATGAAAGCAATATTTGAATACTCACCATAAATCAAATATTGCACGTGCCTTTGTTGTACATATATTAAATATGCTATAAAATAATACCGGGAGACATAGCGATCCGGTACATTAGTATGACATTTTGAAATATCCTACTAGTGACCCAGAAAACATCAACATTGATCAACATAATTGATTTGTCGGTGTTTATGAAAAGTCTGAGTATTATTACAAATAGAGGCTACACTTTTACATATAACTGCATAATCCACTCAAATATCAATTCTTTTGAAGTGAAAACTTCTTTAGCACCGTTGTGATTTGAAACTCGAAGAAACGAAAAAGCGACACTAAAAAGAGGCAAACACACACATCTATAGGATTTAGCCTGAGAGAAAAAGATAGAATAATCGGTCTCCTCTTTGGGCGTTGCTTCGTAGTCTCCCCACTCGTATCTACTTTGCTTTTCTGAAGGTTTCACTTTTACCTAGTGTGAACTGCAATTCACATGCGGTAGAAGTGAAACCTTCAGAAAACTAAAGTAGACGATAATGGGGAGGTTACGAAGTACCGCACAAAGCGGAGACCCATAGACTATGAAGCACCGCACAAAAGGGGAGACAGATTATACTATCTCATTATCGCGCAGGCTAAATCATACGGATGTGTGTGTATCTCTTTTTAGTGTCGATATTTTTCGTTTCATCGAATTTCAAATGCCAATAGTGCTAAAGAAGTTTTAACTTCAAAAATCTAAGAAATGATTATGTTGTACGGTAAAATAATTTGGTGGAATTTCGAAGAAGCGGAACCGACCGGATACTTTTCATTATTTGCAAATTCCCTTGTTTTTTTTTTTTTAATATGTGATCCACTATTTGATTCCAGAAACTAAAATAATAATCCTATAAGGAGAAGCAGAGTGTCGTAAATTAAACCGTTCATTCCACCGAAACCCTTTATTTTAAACCACCTCCGTAAAACAGCTTCCAATGTAGAAGCAGTAAGTATTCATTTCATCGTAAACAGAACAGAAAACATGTCAAATTCCCTCCGCAGAACGGAGCACAGAACTAGACGTGGGCAGAATGATTCCCAGGAGTGAATCGATTCAGTCTGATTCCCATGGCCTTTTGAATTGATTCCTTTAATTCATTCCTTTAATTCAATTAAATCCCAAAAAAAAAAAAAAAGAAAAAAAAAAAAATAATAATAATAATAATAATTGAAAATTAAATGAATGGGGAGGCTAACCCCGCACACGAGACCGGGAGGCCACGGAGTACCCGGAGTACCGCGAAAGAGGAGACTGATAGGCTACCAAGCATCGCACAAAGAGGAGACCGATTATTCTATCTGATTATCTCGCTAAAACCTATAGATTAATGTGTTTGACTCTTTTTAGTGTCACTTTTTCGTTTCATCGGTTTTCAAATCACAATGAGTGGGGAGGCTACGAAGCACCGCACAAAGAGGAGACCAATAGGCTACGAAACACCACACAAAGAGGGGACCGAACATTTAAATCCTATATTGTTTGTCTTTTTTTAGTGTCGTAATTTTTCGTATGTAAAATGTATTTATTGTTAGCAATTATATCTTAAAATTATACAAGTTTTCGTTTCACCCTTAAAATTTTATTGATTTTATTTTATTTATTAAACTTATAATTTTGTTCCATTTCACGTGATCTAATATAAACATACATTTAACATTAAGATGAGTATTTTATGACAGCTAACCACAGCTAATTGGCCTTATAATATCTGCAAATTTACATATTATATCGACCCAAGATCTACGTCTAAAAGTAGGTAGGTACAATATCTTCCGTACGTACCAAAAAACAGATAAGCATCATTTTAGCTTCTCACTGCTGATGTTCAGATTCAAAGTCGAAAGTTTTCGACTAACTATGTAATGAAATTGACGGCTTGGCGCGCGGGGGAATAAATGAACCGCGCGGACGGATTAAGGGCTGGCATTGCGGAATGAATTTGTAACTTTTGACTAATGTTTTGTGTCTTACCTAGCAGTGACTTGATTTACTCGCGAGCTGCGGACCTAGGACTGGGATGCGTTTGGGACATATCATGACATTGACGTGGTCTGAGATTCTGAGGTCTGAGATTTACAATAGACCATGACGTCAGAAGTGAAAAAGACTTTTGTTTTAATTCCTCTGTCTGTCGGAATCGGACAATCTCGATTTCGACAGACTAGATACCTGGGACGCGGACATTAAACACGGACCTGGGACGGCGGGGACCTTATGACAATCTCAGGACTATTGATTAGGATGAATGATTAATTCATTGCGTGAAAGAGATGCTCGGGCAACCCGGATGAATCGCGGCCGCGTTTTGGCCATTTTGGGACATGGACTTTGATGATGTTCGGGTGTTTTTAGAATGGCGGCACGGCGGTAGCGGAATGCAATCGTAATAGGCGAGTCGTTCACAATACCGTCCGTCGACCACTTCGCGGCGCGCGGCCCGTTTAATAATATTTAAATACCTATGAAACAATATAATATTTAAATCGTTTACAGAACACATTATTCATTGAAATAATTTAACAGTAAAATAAACGGAAATTAAAAATGTATGGTGTCATTAAAAATCGTAGGATGCAAGGCCAAAGATAAGGAATGAAGAATCAATTCCTTTTGAAATTGAGAATTAGATTGAGTGTGTCACAAGATTGAATTTATTCATTTAATTCGGTCATTCAATTTTGCCCACGTCTACACAGAACAGAGGCGTCCGAAACCAAATGTGCTCGTATGTGGCCTCAGTATAGCTGACTAGCCACTGCACACTGAACAGATATTCCCTAGAAGTGTAATTATATCCATCAATACTCTCCACCTCCAATCCCTCGCACTCACCTCAAGTTCTCGTCATGCTTCAATCCTACCTAGTATCTAACCTAGTCCGTGGTCACAATCTGGAAATTTATTTATTTATTTATTTATTTACGGACTTACGTCCAATTTAAAAAAAGTATCACGAAGTATAGAAATGAACAATGTAAGGATTCGGATGGTACATGAAAGCAAAGACAAACAGTGAAAATAGAAGAAAAAATAAGTGTCAAGTCACGTCAAGACCTTGCAAAAATTAGGGTGAATATGACATATCTTCATTTGTTTAACCCGTCTGCTTTTTTAGGAATAAATACATCCCAAAACATGTAATCGCACTATACTTTCATAAGACCAAAAACGTCCCGAGCGACCTTACATTTTAAAAGCTATATATCTCTCGTCTTCTCATGCAAAAATATGTATTTTTTCTTTTAACCAGAAAGAGAACGAAATAATGCTTCTTATTGTCTTTGAAATATGAGAGCTATCTTGCATAGATATTTTACAATTTCGATCCAAAGTAGCGGTTTCAAAATTTACTAGCGAAACTGAGGCTTCCGGATTGTGAGATGCGAATATATTGAACCAAGCAGACGGGTTAAAGAGCGACAGAAATCATTTAAGCTAATACCAAAAAAATCAAGGTCTTGACGTGAGTTGACCAGTCTACACATTCTGGACAGTGGTGAGTTATAACCATAGTTAGTCGAGTGCTGATTGAGGAAAAGCAGGTCTTTATTTCTGAGTCTACGAGAAGATATATTAAATGTGATGAGTTGTAGTAATGTAGGCGAGTCGATTAAACAGTTAATTATTTTGAAGAAACAAATGAGATCAGAATTTATCCGACGGTCTTCTAAAGGAGAAAGGTTTAGAGTTTGTTCAATTTCAGCATACAAGTAATTGCCTCGCTCTAATCCTAGCCTCCAAGCAATTCCCTTTAGGAACCGATGTTGAACTGATTCAATATGACGAATATGGACAGCATAAAAAGGAGACCATATAATACAAGCATATTCAAGATGGGGGCGAAATGGTTGAATCGGTAAAAGATTTAGGAATTATATGTCACAACAAACTAACGTTCAACCAACACAGTGAATACATTGTGAGTAAATCAAATAAATTACTTGGTTTTATTGTAAGATCAACCAAACTTTTCAAGAATTCTAATAGCCTAATAATTCTATTCAATTTCTTAATCCGTAGTGTTCTTGAGTACGGGTCAGCAGTCTGGAATCCACATTATATTACACAAGTATCTAGACTCGAATCAGTTCAAAGAAAATTTACAAGGATTTTGACGTACCGATCAGGTGTCTACCATCTTTTAGACGGGTAGGAATAAAGACTTACATATTTCAAATTAGAGAGTCTAGTTAAAATACGAAACTTAAATGACCTCTAAAATAAAAATAAATTTATAAAATTGTGAATAATCGAGTACATAGTAACTTAATCAATCAAATCAAGTTATACGCCAAGCCCAAATCTAATAGAAACCATAACACATTTTGGACCGAAATTTTTACCAATAATACTGGATATTAGAATGTCTCGATCATACAACGATCTTGTTAAAATACACACTATCATAAATATTTTTGTAAATAATATAACTGGCTTCAAAAAATATCTCCACGATTTGTTTTATATTACCCACAAAAATATTTTATAAATATCCTGTTTGTGTCTCAAATAAATAAAATATAATACCATGCTTTATATTTTACATCTAAAAAATAACAACCAAAAAGTAAAATGTACACCTTTATGAACCAAAGTTTTGAAAAGCAATTTTAAAAAATTTGGAATTTTTTAATAATTATTTTTACATGGAATGAAAAAAAGTGAGGTGTTAATAATGTATATAATACATACATTTGTCAAATAAAATGTGTATTTTATTTTTTCGTTATCAGTAATTTAAGTTAGCAAAAACGTAAGGTGAGCCATTTTAAAATCATTTTTATGTTTGCTTGAGAGAGTTTTGCTGGAGAGGTCAAAAGGCCTACCTCAACCAGTATCTCCCGATCCGGCCTGCCATGCAGTTGGCGGGCAGACAGCGGCCAAGAACCGAACAAACCTCATCTCATGAGACAAGTCACCAAACGTGGCGAACCACCCGTGACCTATGGCAGAGGTGTTGGTTAAACAATAAATTGTTCCACATCCGCCTAAATGGGAAAACTAAAAATATTTCTGGCACACGGATACACTCAAAACACACTCCTATCAGTGTATCTCTAGTAGCTTCTAGCAGGCTACAACGGAGGTATTTAGGAGGTACTAGTGGCACTGTTGGTAATGCTGATACCTCTGTCCCCCTGCCTGGTCTGGTAGGCACCCGGCGCAAGTATTAAACTCTGTAAATTCTACCTTTGCACAAATTTCCTTGTCCGACAGACTGAGGGAGATCGTCAACTGTTTTGTCCGTTGTGAGAAAATTTTAATAATCAAAAATACTAATTTTGGTTATCTGTGCATGTAATGTTAATTATTTCCGTGTGATTTTTTTTAAAAAACGTTCTATGTACTCCGTTACCCTACCCAATACTTTCTTATCCATATATGATGTCATGATTTTGGGAGATTTATCATTTTGAACATTCTCTTGTTCTCCCTGACTCCCTCAGTTCCCCCCAAAAACTAAAGTCCAGTCCTCTTCTTCATTCTGATGATCACTTTGAAATGCCTTATTCGAGTGCTGATAGCCTCCCATCAAAGCTCTGAAAAAAACGTAATTCTGATTTGGATTCCTGGACTTGTTGGCATCGTAGAATTCCTTGACAAAATAAGGAGCAACCAACTCTATTGTTATCCTCGTGTACCATATTCCCCTATCTTACTTTTTTTTTCATTCTTTAAGATAGATCTCGCAGTGTTTGGGCAGAGTGTTGGCACATTGCTAGTCAATCCAAGAGACCCTGCTATGCCTCAATACAAAGGACTATCTTATCAAAACCGTGGTTTAAACAATACCCCCATTTTTCCAAAAAATTAAATTTCCTCACTTATTGGAATGAGAATTAGACATTGTTCGGTTCCTCCCATGGACATATGAATATATCTGGACCTGCCCTAAGTGATAAAAGCGTATTATTTCCCCCTCCCCATAACGGTTCCATTCCAGCTCAGATCGACGAGAGTCTCACTTGAATCTGAAAAATGTGACGTCATCATTCTTCTCCTGACCAGCGCCAAGCACGCATCATACATTTTACGAACAAAATCTGTGAATCGAAGAATCTGTGCTATAAATTATACCCTAATATATGTGAATATAGCGAATACGGGCGTTTCTCCAGTGAGCTCGTCGCTGGTTACAGGGGTAAGTAAATGATGAAACTTTTTAAAGGTGTCTTAACTAAATACGGCAACAAAATATTCGTCTGTGAAAAAGGTAACGAACTTTCCATTCCCGCCTTTGGACTACGCAAATATGTTAATAACGTGGCGGGAAATTCGCGCTCCCATGTAAAAAGGTCTATTCATTCAAAAGCAGATTTTGCTTTTAAGAACTAAATGGTGATATTATAATGCGAGATGCCTATATACTGTCGGATTGATTTTTTAACGAATCACAGTCATCTTTCCCCTCTTCGCCCTTCCATAGTTTGGTTTTACCCCTCATCTGTATCTTCTTGTCTATCTATTTGGATGTCTATGGTTCCTCCTCACCTTTTTAATATTCACGTCCTTGACTCCCCAAATTGTACAATTATACAATTGGTCTAGAAAAATGGGAACAGATCACATACTTTTGTTGTCCTTCTCTGAACAACTCTTGTTATCAAGCCTTATCTAAAATCACCTCCCCCCTTTTAACACCTCTTCTCTTCTATGTCTGAACTCGACCCTAATATTCCATATTTTGAAATTTGTCCATTAAAATAAAATTAAGATATAAATTCACATATCCACTCTCCATAATTTGAAATGATGGCCTAGAACACTCTCGAAGGGTGAAAACCAAAAACATTAAAAAATATATATGACCGTTAGAATCGGGTGACTTCTTCGGTTTGGAAAGAGAATCAGAGGTCTCCGAAAGATGAGATTGCCTGACAACTGAAAGAAAACATAAATTGAGAGAAGTATTTATCTAAAACTGGACGACAGTAGGGTTATTTTTTTTTGAAATATTGGCAAACAGAGCTTTCATCGTGAATTTAAATTAATGGTTGTTGAAAAAATTGATTTTTTAGTTGTTTGTTAAATTTTTTTGTAAAGGTACATGGCTGCAATATGGGGAGGTTAGACTTTACGGAGGATTTGTTTAGGATTTTTATATGTGGTTGGTACGTTTTCATCGTACCGGGCGAGGCAGTTTATGGACGCGTTTTCATGGGTGGGAATTCCCGCATAAAAAGTTTCCGCGAGACTTAAGATGTGTTTTTTCAATACGGGGATTTCAAAGTCTTTGTGAAGTTGGGTTACCCTCATCCAACTGGGGGCGCCTAGGGCTATGCGTATGGCTTTATTCTGGGATGTTTGGAGTTATGGAGAAGAAGAAGAAGACGTATCAGTAAAAAGACGAGTTGATATTTGAACAGTTATTTAATTAGACCGTTGGCCATCCCTCGACAAGTGAAAGGCGCCGAAATAGTTACACTTAAAATTACAGCAATGCTATGGCAGCCTGCAGACGCAGACATACCGCACTAACGTACCGAGGTTATAATATACAGCCCGTACACGGAACAAGGAGAATTTACGGGCGGGCCAACTTTACAGGCTCGTAAAACCGTCCTTAGGAGGTGTTTCCGTAAGGTTAGTCAGAGGAAAAAATGGCGAGAATGCTACGGAAGCGAGAAGTAGCTAAAACAGCTGCGAGACCCTTTAAAAAAGGGGTGGAATTTATTAAAAAAAATAATTGTATTTCGCGATTATTAGACAAAGAAGTTACAACGAGGTTTTCTGAATTAGATTACATTTTTTTATTCTTTAAATTATAACATTGTTACGGTAATAAACGTAATACTATGGCAAACACAAAATAGTGAAATACACATTTTCAAGGAAATGTAAAATAAATAATTTGTTTTATGTAAGTTAATGTATTTTAATTGTATAATTTATTCTCTACTATACTCTACTCTAAAAACGGGATATACACTTTAGAATATAACGATTGCGACGCACAGTATGTAGGGAAATTTTTAAACCAGAATCAGGAACATGAACTTTTTCGTTATTTGTTTTTGGGGTGTTATGCCGTGTTGCGCTACCTCCTTTTTTAGCCAACGTTTCGGACATCGTTGCAGTGGTTCATCATCAGGGCAGATCCGGTAGATGTGTGGATTGCTTCAAAAAAGAAAAAAACTAAGTTTATTTTCTTTTTTGAAGCAATGACCTGTCTCTATTATATGGTTAGCAAACTCGGAGTAGTTATTGTTTCGTAAATTACAATGTAAATTCATATTTGAGTTTGTGCGCTTTAGAAACTTTAGAAATTAACAAAAAAATAAATCGAAAATTAATTTAGTTAATAAAATAATAGTACCATATAAATCACCTCTACTTACGATGTTTCCACGTAATTTTGACTCCTCCCACCGTCCCCCCTCCCCCTCCACCAAAATCCCCCCTCCCACTACCCCGCCTAATTAATTTTTGTACAATATAGAATAGAATTTTTAAGCTAGTTTTAAGTTTGCTCGTGAATGACACGGACGTGTCGAAGCCGGTCGCAAAAAATTTAAAGTAACAAATGTACATTCAAAATTAAAACTCTTCAAAACAAGTGGTGTGGTGAAGCCAAAACTCAGGTACGTACCTACTTAAGGTATGCACCTGTGCGGCATGGTGATATCGCTGCCTGGTACAACTGGGAACGGAACACGAAGAGTACTTACCTACCTGCGCTGAAATATTTGGAATCTTGTCGCACTTTATGGAAAGTACCGGAGCGTTCACATTTCCTGTACATTAGGCGTCAGAACCATCGAGAAACGTATCGTATTCTCTCGATATTACCAGCCGAATTATTAAACCGTTACCTCCGCCACGGTATTATAAAAGCCGGAGTAATGGTTTGACCCAGTCAGTCGATAGAATAGTAAGTCAAACAACTTGTACCGTTATTTACAACTGTCTCGCTCCGTGTAATATTTTGAATTATTAATTCTTATTGATAAACGATCAACAGTTAATTCCAGTGTTTTCTTTACGCGTTTACGTAGCACGTCTGATTGCTACAGTGGCTACAATAAAATATTCATTTAAAACGTTTTAAAATATTTGCGTTTGAAATAGAGACTTCTGGAGTCACAAGGCACACTAGGAAAATACACATTTTCATCTTGTGGCTTTCTCTTAAGCCCCTTTCTTTATCTTATTCATGATGCACCGCCTGAACACAAAGAACACCATATTGATTTCCCCTAAACCGCGAGTTTGTTTATTTTTTCAAAGATTGACAGATTTCCAGCTTAGGATGCAAAATGCAAATTGTACGATTGACAGGGGACTTGGGGATGTGATGCGACCATCATGAGGGGAGGAAAGGGTCTGATATTGTCGAGTGTAGTAGAAATAAGGAGGGGGAGGGGGAAACACGGTGAGGGGTGCGAAATTGAGGCAATTTCACTCCCGCAATTTGGCAAAGACGACAAATGAAATTTCGGCGAAATTTGAAATTTGAGGATTTTGGGAATTTGAAAATATGAGACACAGTTTGTCTCATTACCGAGAGGCTGCGGAAAACAAACATTTCGTGGATGCTTTATAAAGTCAAAACAGAATAATGTTATCTTATAATATTAATTAATGGAGAATTTACATAGCTTCGTGTTTATTTTATTTTTATTTTTTATTATTAAGTTAAAAGAAACATAATATTTCGCTTTCTTAACTTAAATGCAGAGCTTATATAGTACAGTAGTAAGAAGTAATATTTTTAATTTTGTTCCAACATTTTGAGTTTAAATAGTTTTTTTTTTAAGGTTTTTATGTTATTTTCCGTTTTTAGGCTTTCTGGAAGGAGATTATATATATGAACTCCCTCGTAACCAATACTTCTCTTGCCACTTTCAGTCTTGACAGTATTTGTGTACAATTTATTGTGTTGTCTAGTATAATGTTCGTGTACTTGTGATGTTTTTATAAATGTTGTGTTTGTGTGTATAAGTCCATTTTGTATTTTGTGGATTAAAAGACATATGTCATATTCGTACAATGTTCTTATTTTCAAAAGGTTCATTTCCTGGTATAGTTTTTTTGTGGGAGTGTCTGGGTTATAGTTGAAGAGTTTTTTAATAACTTTGTTCTGTATTATTTGTAAGTCGTTTAAGTACGTAATGTATGAGTTTCCCCATATTTCTATTAAATAATTTAGGTGGGACTGGATTAAGCTAAAGTATAAGCCCCTCTTTACCTCTGTTGGTAGAAGATG
Organism: Limnephilus rhombicus; assembly: GCA_929108145.2. Lineage (NCBI taxonomy): Eukaryota > Metazoa > Arthropoda > Insecta > Trichoptera > Limnephilidae > Limnephilus > Limnephilus rhombicus. Next base: position 11,046,022 of record OV815296.1, read on the forward strand.
AGCAATTCTACCAAATACACCAATTAATGGGATGATTTTTGTTTTTAGTTTTTCTACGTGTTGTTTAAATGTTAAATGTTTATCAATATATAAGCCCAGATATTTTTCGCTATCTAGGATATGTAGGTCTCTTTCATCTATTTGTAATGGTTTGTGCGATGGTATTATTCTTTTAGGTGAGCTTAAGTTTAACTTTTTCAAACTTCTACTATTAGGTAAGAACTTTTTTTTATTCAATGCCGGCAACCCGGGCGTTTATTGTAATAATAATATCTTATACAAACAAGTTAGTAACCCGCCTCACTAGACTAAGTCTGTTCCGAGGCAGGTACATATATATATACACATAAAATTACACACACATACATTTACATATATGTACATACATACACACATATATGTACATACACACATACACGCATATGCGCACATACATACACACAGGTATTCGAATACGTGTACATAATCGAACACATAGATACATATTAAAACATAAATACATATAATCAAATAAGAATTATTGGAAGTTGAAATAGAGTTATCAAGGAATTAACATACTTCCATAAAATCAAAAATTCATCAGATACACATAGTAATGCTAGCATCTAAATCTAGAACTATTAAATATCAACAAAATGAATACACGTAGTAATGCTAGCGTCTAAATCTAGAACTATAAGATTTCAACAAAATAATATACATATGAGGTAATAATAATATAAGCATTCGCAAAACAAAAGCAGTATTAATAATTAAGATAAAATTTCTATAAGTAACCAACACATATATGTAAATAAAGAGTGAGGATTAAAACTACTAACATCATTTTGGACAGTGTTACAGTGTCCACCATCAGGGCAGATGTGCAGGGCAGATGATGGACACTGCAACGCTGTCTGAAACGTTGGCTAATGAAGGAGGAGCGCAACACGGCATAAAACAAATAACACAAAAACAAATAACGTAAATACTTTTGGCCGTGAAAATTTAAAAACGTATCTACCAACATCATGTTCATTTTTTAAAGCATATTTTTATTGGTTGGTCTCTTTTAGTATGATTGCAAGATTCTACCCGAACTAAATGCAATCTAGATAGTGTCTTGGAAAAATTTATCCTTTTTCTTTTAATGTCTCATGTCCCCGGGTTCATGGGGTGAGGTTTGTCTAGGTCTTGGAGGCAGATGACCAGGACATACTGAACCCCAGATTCCTACCCACCCCCTTATCCCTTTTCCTTCCCAGAACTCTCCTCTCCTTCCTTTCCTTAAAAAACCCTCCACACAGCATCCCCAAAGATGACATAGATGACTCCTGTATGGAGCTCATGTAAAAAAAAAAAGTCTGATTTTCTATCTATTGGTTTTCTGCATAATCTTTAGTGTATAACAAATGGATAATTCAAGTAACATTTCGGTGAAAAATTGCTACAGATTGTCTCTTACACTTTTCCAGTAGTTTAATAGTTCATTGGAGGTTATCCACCACTTACCCGCCCTGGTATAGGTAACAGATGGTTACTCCTTCAAGGCTCGCGCAATTTTTTTGAATGAACGAATCTGCATTTAATTTTGAACGAATCTAGACCTCCAGTGTCCTTGCATACGTTGTTAGTAAGCAGTATGCAAGTGCTTAGCGGGAAATCAAGATACAATAAGTTTTAGTATGACTATAGACAAGATTGGTGATAGTCCACGAGGAGGCAAGCGCTGGGTGATTGTATCCAGCGTGTCCTGCAAGCACCTGTAGGGATATTATAGTATATTATGTATATATTATAGTTCAGTGAAAGATCTAGGTCTAGGTTAGTTCTCCATCAACCAGTCTATCCCGACCCGGTCCGTCACGCAGTAGGAGGGCAAACGAAATTCGCTTCCAGACAAAACCTAGACAAAACTCATCCCCATGAATCCTGGCACGCTGCTAAGTCACCAAACATAGCAAATAACTTGAATTGAATAACTTAACTACCACCATGGCATGGTAGTTAAGTTATTCAATAAATGGTTCCCGGAGCGGCGGTACCCACACCCGCCTCTCAGAGTCTCAGATATATTCGAATCGCGAACAAGAACCTTCGAACTCCATTAAGCACCTAACCGCCACGCCAGGCATCTTTCGAGTAACTTTTTACGAGTTAGAAATTCAAAACGTTGTATTCAAACGTTACTGGCACGTTGAGGATTGCGGCGGTAGCTTCAACTCCGTGGTACAAAGTACGTGGCTGAGAAATTATTCAACTTTGTTCGTTCGGCGTACTGTTGCATCGGGCTTCGAGTCGATTCCCCGCGGACTCAAAGAGAACCGCAAATTTCGTTGTTCTCTTCATCATCCCCCCCCCCTAACCGCCCTCTTATTCCGCCCCCTGGATCCGCCCCCTGGCCGGGGTCGCAGGGCTGTACGGTGCCCCGGGGATGAGACTTGGATACGGTTTTACAGGTGTTCCGATACAACTTATAGTTGTGAAGTATTTTGAATTTTAGAGTGTTTGTTGAAATATGTTATTATAACTGGCGAATGTAACATATTTCATGTAACCCGCTCCGCAGGTTTTTGCTGCTAGGCCCTGCCGGCGGTTTTTCGTTCGGCTTCGCCCGGTTTGATATTTGGTGACTTTTTTATAAATCCGGTAGGAACTTTTCAAAAATAGCCGGTTTTTCGGATCCACCGGGATCCAGTGACAGCTAGTCACCGGGTCAAAGTAACCGCGACAGGCAATGACGTCATATATAATATATAGACGCGTGGTATTATTATTCATAACTGCCAGTTACAATTATCAATAATAATCATATTATCGTGAATCTCTCATAATCCGGAGAGATTCATGAATTTACAAATCCAATAGTACTTACGCCTGCCTGGCTGTAAGTGGCGCCATCTTTTGGCATTGCTTTAATTCGGTTATATTACAAAAGTAGATTTGAACACAAACCCCACGTATTAAAACGGTTTTGCGTAAGGAGCGGCGTCAGAGTTAGCAGGATTCTTGAATTTCAACAAGACAGTCACTAGGCTATTAATACTGCTTGGTGATACAATCCTCCTAACAAATAAACGTGTTTTAAATTTTACACAACTGATAAACAACCATTTACCCTAGGGGTCGTCCATTAATCACGTGATGTTTTTAGCAACTTTTTAACCCCCTCGCCCCCCCCCCCTTGGTGATATGTGGTGAGGTTTTAGACTCCCCCCCATACCCAAAATCACGTGCATTTTTTTAGTAGGAAGTAAATTGAAATTTTCAGAATATTATCGTGCGTTCAACGAAAAATAAATGCACGTGTTATCTCATTATGTCCCCCCCCCGCCTTGTGATATTTCGTGATTTTTTCCGACCCCCCCCCCCCCCCTTTCAAGCCTCACGTGATTAATGGACGACCCCCTACACAACATGGTTATTAGTTAAGTCCCACAGTGATTACAGATTACTTCTTTGCATATTGTAATGCAAAGACCGTGGGAAATTTGTTGTAGAGAGTTCAAACTGCTCCCAACCGTCCGGAGCCAATGAGGATACGGCATCCCCAATTGGGATGATGTAAGTTTGAGGATAGTGAGGAGTGGAAGGAGATGAAAATTGTCACCAAACTCGACTAAATGGTGGTCTGAGAGTATCTTCCATTCCTGGTGTGTTTCGGGGTTAGATAATTGATCTAATTTTTAATTAGGGATAATTTACTGCCGTCATAAGGAAAATTTTCAATTGTCACATTACGATAATAGAGAATTTTCATGTTTATCAACGTATTATCGTAAAAAGCACAAAATGATGTGAGCATTGAAAATTTTCAACTGCCTTTTTACTTATGATGCTCGATATTTTAGAAACGTTATACTTCGCGAAAATATTCCATAAAAAAATTAAACGGCGAATCACAGAAGCCGCCGCTACCCGAATTTCTTCCAAATTCTTACACATTTCCCTTAAACATTTGCAGCCTTACTAAAAAAAAACCACAGCGCGACCGATTAACTGTGTTATTGCAATAACATAAATAGAGCTCGTATACACTAAAAGACGTTTTATTACCAATAACGTTTCTTTCGTGGTCACGCTGTTAAAACGCATTGAAGATGTGACAACGTTGTATATGGTTTTAATTTACTAGGAAACAATGTTGTTTTAATTTTTCTCCGCAAGGGGCATTATTGGCGCACCTATGCATTAGTTCGTCGGCCCGTGACAGCCCGCGATGGTTTATTTATGGCCCGCGATGTCAAAACAGCTCGGTGTGTTTTATGGCGGGATATCGAAAAATTTGTGATTTTACTTAATAATTTCTATTGTAGTGACGAATTTACTCTTCTGTTCACATAATTGATATATTTACCATGTTATTTGTGTGATTTACATAAGTTTAATCAAGTTATTGTACAAACGCCGTACTTTCAAAGTTGAACTGTCAGAATATTGTTTTTTATAGGTTACTTAGGATAAAATTTTCATTTGAAGATCTTTATTTTAAGAGAATTTCTTAAAGTGATAATTTTTTATAATATTAAAACCTAATACATGTGTTCGTAAACGTATCAAAAAAATTAACGTCTTTAGAGATGCAAGAAATCTGTTTTAAATTTCGGTATTATTTCTAAGTTATTTTTTTGGCAATAAAAAAAACTTTGAAATTTTTTATTATTTTTTTATTGTATACACGATAAAAAAGTGAGGTGATAGTTTCGTTCCAAATTTATTACATAAAAGGACTGTGTTTTTTTAAATTTTGATTTTATTTAAATTTCTCTACATTTTGGTCAAAAATGTTGTGGGAGGAAATTTTTTTCCATGTTTTTCCGAGTTTGAATCATAAAATATGGCAGTTTTTGAAAGCTAAAGTGTATTTCAAATACTCAAATCTAAAAGGTAATTTTATCTAGTTTTCATAAATGGTATTTGTTTTTACGACACCTTCAAAAATAAGAAATATATAGAACATTCAAAATACTATGGAAAAATTACAAATATCGTTCGGACATCAATGGTTAAAACAGAGATAAACTACCCTCTCAGGCCGTGGAAACCATGTGTATTTCTTTCAAAGAACAAATTTTTAATTAGTAATGTTTTCACATCCGCGGCCGTTTGTCAATTGAATAAAATTTTCACTGGGTTTTTTAGTAAGGCTGTTGAAGTTTTTAAGCTCTTAAAAAATATATGTTATTTTTTAAGATAATATGTAGATGCGTTCCATGCCGAAACGCAAATTATATGAAATTCCCTCGATAGAAAAAAATCGCAAAGTATGCTCCAAAAATTATTATAAACACGTTTGTTTCGGTTATTTGACAAGTTATAGTAGTGAAAAAATTTACAATGTTTCATTAAATGATACTTAACACGCCTTTCACGAGATTTTTGCTCTATTTTAAACGAGTCGTGTTTTATTAAACATTTTCATAATTTTCGCGTCGATTTTATCGCTTTAAATATTAGCGCGCTCCTCTAACATTCGTAATTACATATCTCTCCATCTTCTTCTTTTTGAGCGCGGATGCAGCGCCTTAAGTGAAAATCGTTATTTACAGTCTGTTTCAGTATTGTCTATTTATTTAATTATTAGGTAAATCTATATAAGTAGGGTTTACACATATATTTTAATGTCTCGTATTCGGAATATCCTGTGTCGAGACATGCTAGTTTATAAATATATATTTTCAATAATCGGTACATTTTTCGATAAAATTTATTTCGATACGTACATTTTTAATTGACAGGCCTTACAGTTTGGTGAACCACTTTATATTTATTATGTCATCTGCGTGCAAACTGGATCAAAAATTTTACGGTGTTAATCTCATGTGACCTCCCAGGTAAATATGGTCCTGTATTTTTTCTACATTTTATTTATTTATTTATTTCAACGCCATAAAATGGCTATTACATCCTGTGATACATGATACACAGTGGCACATAGGAGGGTAATTTCAATAGTGTACATTAAACAAAGTACACATGTATGATAACAACTAGTATTTAGTTATAGGATACAAATATGTTTATAACAAACAATTTTAACACAGCAATACGTTCATTGGTCAAATGCATTGTACGTATAGGTTTGTATTAGTGATAGACGAAACGGTGGATGCGATATGTTAGTTATTAGTTGTTAATAATAGCTCGTCTAGTCTACAGTTAGTATTAAGATAGAGCATTGCAGAAATAGATCATAAATTTGCAAAGCGCCCTTGAGGTGATTTTCCACAAAAACGACGCTATACAAATTATCCAAATATTATTATTATTGATATCCCGGTCACCTTGGTTGCCCAACTGAATTATGAAGTTCTTTGTAAGATTCATAGTATACCTAGCAAATGAAAATTAGAAATCATAGATATCATTTACACTTTCAATGCAATATATTTGAATAACTCAGGTCATCGATGGAGCATCGGATTAAAAAATGATTTTTCATGAAATTAGTGTCATTAGACTCATTAGTGTGGAGGGTTCAAAGTACTCATTTTATAAGCAGATATTTTTGTTTAAATTAATGTTTAATCTTGGTTAATATTAAGTTGAACACCCCTATCTGAAAACTTTGCTGAATTCCCACAAACGCAACGAGACAGATATATATAATGTTTAGCCGACGTGTCCAGGGCTGGTTACCCGTGTTTTGCGGTCGGAGGCCGTAGTTCGCCGCCACTGGACTCAGGGGTGGGATTATCATTTGGTACAGACATCATTTCATGTCCCCGACGAAATAAGCAGAGAGAATTATTGTGTTAAAATTCACCTCATTTTTGGTGCAACAATTTGTATCGCGTGTTTCTGGGCGCTATTGTCTATTCTTTTGTTGATTTTCGTCGAGGGATAAGATCCACGACTACGAATCCAGATGTCGCGGGATCACGCATTAATTCATTAAAAATAATAAACAGCATCTGTATTTGTCGCACGTCCCAGAGACGAAGATAACGATTTGGGTAGATAAGACAGAGGTAGATTACAATTTGGGAGGCAAGTATGGGTACCGCCGCCCCAGGACCATTTATTGGATAACCAACACCTCTGCCAAAGTGGTTCGCTACGTTTGCTGACTTAGCAGGGGTGCCCGGGTTCATGGGAAAGGAAGTTTTGGCGGCCGAAGCGTCTACCCACCCGGGATCGAGAGAGACAGGTTGAGGGAGGTCTCTCGACCCATCACCTAACACCGCGGTTGGAGAGATGGATTCGTACGTCCGTCACCCCTGGACACACTGACCCTCAGATTCCTACCCACCCCTCACACCTATTTCCTACCCAGAACTTTCTCTCATTCCTTTACTTAAAAAACCCTCCACACAGCATCCCCAAAGACGACATAGGCCCTGTGGGGAATTATTTTTCTCAGGGCTTCACGTGTGTAGCTAATGAAAAAAAATACTCAATGCATGCAGAATCGAAACATAGCTTCAAATGGCTTTAGTCGTGTTTGTTGATCAGATCTAAATAGCCAGGTTTCTCTTCCCACCTTTCTCTTCCCCATCTTTTCCCCTCCACAGTACCCTCAGCCTCACGACGTACCCTAATAACAGACAATATTCGGACAGCTGACATTTTAAAAAGGCCAGCCAACTGTTATCTGCTTACCCCGGCGGAGAAACGTGTCACGGTAGATAATCCAAGTAATTTGGCATATAACATCCGTGTATCATCATCAGCGAGTAAGAATTGCCTGGAAAATGAGTTCCTGTCACTGTCAATCTCCACTAAAAACCTCGTTTCGGAATCATATCACATCAAAAATCACCCAAGAATGTATTTCCGCCGCCATTTTGGGCATTTTCCCTAGTTTATTGCCATCTATGAATATTTTATGACAACTTTTACGAGTCTAGGTAGCCATAGATCAATAAAATCCTCCCGAAATAAATTTCTCAGAGTCATAGGCTTCTTATCTATGGAAATTCAGACAGGGGTGGATGCCAAACGACTTTCTAATATTCATATCAAAAATAGTTTCATAAAAACCAACCCAGAAAGAAACGATGAGTTGGATATTTGTATCCGAATTAAAAAATAATAATAAAAATATTTGCACGCAGATTAACATGCTTTTCACGAAATCTTGTTTTCATATTGAATAATAACAGTAACAATATACTAGTCTTAACTATTTTTTAATGATATAACCGTATTTAGAAGTTCCAAGCTCATGATGGATATTAAGAGCGTTTAACCAGCCAGCGGACGAAAATCCACATTTCGTCGAAAGTTGTTCTTCCGATCGTGCAGGACGGTTACAATGAGAAAGATTATTTATTCTCCGTACCAGCTTTTTTAAATTATAACTCAATATCGAATTTATTTCAATCCAAATTAGCTTTAATTTATACCTTCATCCAAAAATGCTGAAAGGCGTGATGATAAAACTATTAAAATAGTGTACTTTTTGTAGTTATTTTTTGATTATAAGTATTTATCATTTTTCAATAATGTCTAAATTTAATAAGAATGTTAAAAAAATCTGAAATATATTAGTTTGTCAGTGCGCAAATAAATACACAAATGGACCAATTTTCGTCAAGAAACACATGTACGTACATATTTCTTAATGATTTTATTGAAACTCAAATAAAAATTCTAATACATAACTTTGCTAGATAATGTATTGATTTCTTTTACTGCATGATTACATTATTTGAAATGGGTGTGGTATAATACAAAAACTTTTTTGAAAATTTAACAAATCTGCCAACGACCTATGGAATAACCTTATTATACTAAAAATTAAAAAAAATTCTAAAAATTTATTACATACGAATGCTAGATAAAAGAACAATCTTTCGAAATCCATTTATAATTTTTTGTGGAAAAGAGTCAATACGTCTAAAAACTTTTTTGAAAATGACGTATTTCAGGCTTTCTCTGGTAATGCCCTCTTAAGCTGCTATACGTAAATAGTTAGGTGGGCCTAAAAATTGCTGAAAGAAAAAAAATCTCACATTTCATGACGCTAGAGCTCACCAGTCTAGAGATTTTGTAGCATTATAAGCAAATATATTTTATGCTTTATCAGTTCCAAATAAGTAGGACAAGGTAGAGGCGCTAGAGATACGAGATGTATTTTTTTTTTATATTAGCTCCACACAGGAGGCCCTGAGGAAAAAAATCATACAGGGCCAATGTTATTTTTGGGAAAGCTATGTGGAGGGTCTATTTATGGAAAGGAACGAGAGGAAGTTTTGGGATGGAAAAAGGAATGAGGGATGGGCATGGATATGGGGGTCACTGTATCCAGGAGTTGCAGACGTATGAATCCATCCCTCCTACTGTGGTGCAAGCCGACGGGTCGATGGAGTCCTACTGGAGAGGTCCTGGTTAGATCTTTCTCAAACAGTCTCTACCGATCTGGCCCACCAAGATCCAAACAAACTCACCCCATGTACCGCTGCTAAACAAAACGTAGCTGGGGTGACCTATGGCAAGGGTGTTGGTTATCCAATAAATGGTTCACGGGGTGGCGTTACCCATACCCGCCTCCAAAATTTAATGTACTCGTACGTACAGTTCAGTTATTTTTTAAGTGAAACTTCATTAAAACCGTTGTGATTTGAAACTGGATGAAACGGAAATGACACAAAAAAGAGACTAACACAAACATCTATAGGATTTAACCTGCGATTATGAGCTCATTTTTCAAGGCTCCTATTGGTTGAGATTGTGTGGGGAAAGGTTTCACTTCTACAGCGTGTTAACTGAACTCGATTTAAAAAATATATTTTTTGGTATTTCTTATTATTAACTGTGTAACAATTTCTAGACATTTTTTGTAGAAAATTTGAAGTTAGTTTTAAGTTTGCCAGTGAATGAACGGATGTGTCGAAACCGGTAGCAGATAAATAAATAAAATAAAAACATAAAAAATAAATTTAAGCAACAAATGTACATGGAATATTATTTTTTTTACCATTTAAATAATAATTTAAATGGTAAAAATTTATTACTTTCCCAGTAATACACCGCGTAAAGTATGTCAAAAACAAAGGACAGACAGTATCACGTTTTGTGTCCACAATAAAAACAATATTTTTTTTATTACACGTGTTTATATACGGTTTAGTGCCTTCTATAACACCCCTGTGCCAGTCGGCAGTAATAATAATATTATTATTTGATATTCAGCCCTTGCAAGGCGACGCGTCTCTACAAATAAGGTTCGACAAGTAGGCGCTATCTCCTCACAGCATTCGGAGTCAGTAAGCCAGACTAAACTTACCTACCCTCCACAGTAGTCTGTAGAATCCACATTGAAGGCTTCAGGGACGTGCTGTAAGTCATTGTTGGTGGTGATGTGAGTATTTTATTAGATATATCTTTCCTCATGTAAATGCAGACAGTTTCAATTTGGGTATGGGTACCGCCACCCAGGGTACGATTTATTGGATAACCAACACCTCTTCCATAGGTCACCCCAAGTGGTTAGCAACGTTTAGTGAATTAATAGGGGTGCCTGGGTTTATGGGGTGAGGTTTGTCCAGGTCTTGGCAGCGGACGTGTCTTACCGCCTACTGCATGGCCGGTTGAGGAAAGCCTTTGGACCTCTCCAGCCTGATTGTACCATCGCTTTGCACTTTAGTTGGAAGGATGAATTCATATGTCCGTTACTCCTGGACACACTGACCCCCAGATTCCTACCCACACCTTCATACCATATTTTCCTTCCTTTCTCTAAAAATACCCTTCACACAGTATCTCCAGAGATAGGCCTTGAGGGATTTTTTCCTCAGGTTATCCCTGTGTGAAGACAAAGTAAAATAAAGAAAAAACTCTTTTTACATCTCGGCTCAGTAAAAATACCAAATCTTCTTAAAAAAACATTTTTTTGTTGCTGATTTATAATTAAATTTTTACATTTCTTTAAAATTCAAAAAAATAATCAATATTTTTAAGATGGAATAACTTAATGAGTAAAATCTCAAATTGCGATTTTGAATCATTGAAAATAATATAAACAACTCTCAAACGAAAAATGTGAAAAAAACAAAAGCAACCGAATTTTTTTCTCTTTTTTCTGTTTTCACATTTTCCGTTTTAGAGTTGTTAATATTTATTCTCTTAAATGTTTAAAAATACTTTAGGTCTAATTTTTTTCGCTAATACATAAAATACTGAATAATGCGATCATTGTGTTAAGAACTTTAAACGACGACTTTTATGAGAAAAAAAAAACTGTTTGATTTTCTTGTAGTGAGTTGTACTACATATTACATCTACACTATCCAAAAAGTTTTTTCGAGTTTCAGTGTACGGTAAGTTTTATTTTGTGTAAAAATGTTTTACCCAGAAAGCGCGTTGCTCTCCCACAAAGCGATCCATTTCCAAGAAGCGAGGAGCCACGCGTAGGTGACCGCGCTCTCCTCCCCCGTTCGAAATCCCCGCTAGCACGATTACAAAATTGCAAATGTTTATGGCCCACCCTATACAAAATTCCTATCTTTAGTAATTCCGTGATACGTTTAGATGCATGTTTGTTTAATAACTACATTATTTAGTCTGTCACAATCGACGGCACGCCAATGACTGGCTTACAATATTGGAGATAGATATTTGATATATGTCGGAATTTGATACTATGGATATGTGAATTTGTTGATTCGTACGGATCCTGAATTTAAATCAACGAGCTTCAAATAGAGCGTGGGCTAAGCTCGCAGCTTTGCGAATAGCGTTGGGCATTATCGAGATCGGTGTTTCGAAATTATGGATTACTTGAGAATTGAATGAGGTTTCGAATGTATTACTCGGATATCTGGCACCAACTTATTTAACTGATCCCCGCGGGTGGGGCAGTCTTGCTCAAAGGGAATATAAGCTCTGGTCGATCATGGCAGATACGTCTAACTTTTTGTACGAGTGTTGTTTGCAAAAATTAAGAATAAAGCTAATAAAGTTGTGTATGATTAATACTTGGTATTGAAAGGCAAGATAGAGGGTCGCCGAAGGCCTGGTAGGAGACAAATGTCTTGGCTGCGAAATGTACGAAAGTGGACCGGCAAAATAAGTGTGGAGGAGCTATTCCGGGCAGCGCAAGACGGAGAGTCATTTTGATAGGGCACACCAAGAAGAAGAAGAATACTTGGAGCTGGTGGATGAGTTTGTGTATTTAGGTAGTATGATTACGGGAGATGGGAAGGCTGATAGAGATATTGAAAGAAGGGCAAATGCAGGTAACTCCATTATTGGAGAGGTGAACGTCGCGCAGTTGGCACCAACAAAAAACTGTCTAAAGAAGCAACCCTAGCCGTCCATAATGGAGTGCTGGTATCCTGATGTATGGCAGTGAGGCATGGAACTGGCAGAGGAAGGATGAAAGTATACTGAATGCTGTTGAAATGAGATCCCTGAGACGTATGTGCGGTAAAACCATGTACGATCGTGTGAGAAATGTGGAGATCCGCAAAGAATGCGAAACGAGGGAAGGAGTGTAAGGAGAATATATGACGCAAATGGAATGGTAGAAAAATTGGGAGACGCCCGGAGGAAGACATGGCACGATCAATTGAATCAGATACTTGAGCCGGGCCATGTCAAGAGTCAGAATAATAGAAGAGCATGGATGAGAAGATGGATGAATGTGAACTAGGCAAGGAGTGTGTGCCAAGAATGAGTTATTTGGCGGTCCGTCCCCTCTGCCTACCCCTGCGGAGAAACAGCGTGATGGTTAGTTAGCTAATAAAGTACACCGACATTGATTTTTAATGAACTCGCAATCGTAAAACGATCACATACCTACCTACGCATTTAATTATGCCAATCCAAATTTCGTGCAAAGATGGTTTTGCGATCATACCCTTGCAACTGTACAGGACGGTTCCGATGAGAAAGATTGGTTATTCTCATATGTTCTATAACTCAATATCGATTTTATTTCACTAAAAATTGGTTTTAATATATCTACATTCATGTCACCAATAAAAATGCTCAAACGCGTGATGATAAAATTATGCACTATTTGTATTTATTTTTTGATCATAAGTACGTATTAATAATTTTTCAAAAATGTCTAAACTAAATAAGCATGCAAAAAATCCGAAATACATAAGTACTTGTAAGACTGTAAATAAATAGACAAACTGAAGTATTTTGGTCGCAAACAAGTGCGCGGATTTTTTAAATGTTTTTATTTCAACTAAAATTAATATGCTTTTCTACATAATTCATTGATTTATTTTACTGTACGATACATGATTTGAAATGTGTGTTTATAATACAACATTTTGTTAGAAAATTTAACAAATAGGTGTAACCTTATTATAATAAAAATAAACATAGTTTTTCAAAATTTAAAACATAACTTTACTAGATAAAATAATAATTTTTCGAAATAAATTTACATATTTTTGTTGAAAAATATATCATCGGAGAGAAAAATGACATCTATTTTTGTACTATAAATAAGCGCAGGAATCGCTGGTTAAAATCCTTGGGGTACGTGCTGTTACACCCTGTACATAAACTATTTCAACGAAAATGTTGAAAATGGATGTGCTAGGTTTGGCCGATGTCCAGTTTTCCTGACAATAAAACAGAACATAAAACTTTTTCCTCCAAAACATTTGACTTCCGTGTCAAATCGGTGAATGATGCATCGCTTACTGAAGGGCGAAAGTTTGGCCAACATCGTTTCAACGGCAATTCCTGAATATTTCGGAGAATCGTAAAACAACAAAATGTAAATACGTAATATCTAGTGTCCAACAGGACTAAACAGGACATTCCACCGAAACCGAATCTTGGGTGTCTGTCACAGTTTCAGCCGAAACCGAAACTTTCTTAGACATGTTAAAAGCTTTTCGTTATTTGTTTTTGGGGTGTTATGCCGTGTTGCGCTACCTCCTTCTTTAGCCAACGTTTCGGACATCGTTGCAGTGTCCATCATCAGGGCAGATCCGGCAGACACATCTACACAAAAACAAATAACGAAAATGCTTTTGGCCGTGAAAATCTTAAAACTTACGTGTTAAAAACTGATTGTTTACTATTATTTGGGTTATTTGTCAACAATCAATACTTACATTATAAAGAAAGGACCTCATTAATTGAGTAATTTATTTTTTATTGGGTTTACAAAAACAACATTAATTTTGTACGTGTTAAATGAAATAAAAAAAAAAAAACAATAATTGAAGTATGTAAAAAAAACATATTTATTTTTTTGATATTACTGCTATAAAACAAATCCAAATTAACAAACATGTTAACTACTTTTTAGAACAAACATTGCTGATGATGGCGGGTGACATACAAGCCACGAATTCACCTGAAGTCAGCCGAACGAGAAGTTCCAAGAAGTAGTTAACATGTTTTGATATTTTTTATAAATTTTGTTTGTTTTATAGAATTAATATAAAAAAATATTTTTTTCCACATACATCAATTATTGTTTTTTTTATTTATTTATTTAATTTAACACGTGTCAACGGTCTGAATAAGTGTAAAAAATAAGCCAAATAACAGTAAACAATCGATTTTTAACATGTCTAAAAAAGTTTCGGTTTTCGGCAGATTTTCTGTCGAAACCGAAACTGACGCCGAAAGTGATTTTTTGCCGAAACTTGCCGAAACCGAACCTTCGGTCGGTCACTAGTAATATCACAATAAAGCAGCCCTTATACAGACATGCAATAGTATTTGTCACACGGTCGCCAAGGTTAGAGAATGACTTCCGCTTCGATAATCCCTCAGGTCTCGACCATATTCTGTCAGTAGGTCTGAATATTTCCACTATTTATTAAAATCCTAATCAATGTAATATTTGTTAGCGAATCCGAAAACTAGAAACTGCTGTTGAAAGTTGATAAAATAAACCTTTTCATTAGATATTACCATGATTTTTTTAATACAAACTTTTAAAACTGGCTTTTAAAATTTAAAGTTACTGGTAATGATAAAAAAACACATATTTTATTAGATGTTATCGTTACCTCACTTTTTTGTCATTTCGTGTAAAAATAATTTGAAAAAAATAATTAATAAAGGTGTAAATTTTAATTATTTTGGTGTGAACTTTTAGATTTTACCATATTATATAGCGTGGTGTTTTTTTTTCTTTTAAATATAGTTTAGATCATTTTTCTCACATGATATTAAAGAGTCACAATGATTTCTAGGGGTTAACCTAACAAAATAAAAAAATAATAAATAACCACCTCTTCATTTCCATTTTCGTATCCATTTTTTCAATTTGGGAGGCGGATGTGGGTACCATCGCCCCGGGAACCATTAATTGGATAACCAACACTTCTGTCAGTGTTAGGTAACCCCAAGTTGTTCGCTATATTTGGTGACCCAGCAGGGGTGCCCGGGTTTAAGGAGTGAGGTATTAGCCGCGGATAAATCTGCCCACCTGAGAGAGAATGGTTGAGGGAGACCTTTCGACCCCTCCAGTCGGAATCTCTCGACTCATTGCCTTGCACCGCATTTTAAGAAATAGATTCATACGTCCGTTACTCCTGGACACACTGACACACACTTTCCTACCCACCGCTCGTACCCTTTTCCTTCTCAGAACTTCCTCTTCTTACTAAAACGACCTTCCACAAGCATCCCCTAAGATGACATAGACCGAGGGAAATGATTTTCTCCAAGGCATCTTATTTGGAGTTAAGCCGCTGCTACCCAAATTTCTACCGATTTCTTACATATCTCCCTTAAACATTTGAAGTTTTTAAGCTCTTATAAAAATAAATGTTATTTTAGAAGAGAATATCTAGACGCGTTACATGCCGAAATGCAAATTATATGAAATTCCCTCGTAGAAAAAAATCGCAATGTGTCTGAAAAATATTATAAACACGTTTGTTTCAGTTGTTTTACAAGTTATAGTTGTGAAAAAATTCACAATGTTTCTTTAAATGGTACTTAAGACGCCTTCCATGAGATTTTTGCTCTATTTTAAACAAGTCGTGCTTTGTTAAACATTTTCACAATTTTCGCATCGATTTTATCGCTTTAAATATTAGCGCGCTCCTCTAACATTCGTAATTGCATATCTCTCCCTCTTCTTCTTTTTGAGCGTGGATGCAGCGCCTTAATAGAAAAAGTGACGCTCTCTGAGGCAAAACACAAAAAACTTTTGGCGTAAAAAGCTGTCCGAGGAATATGGAATTGGTTCTTCTATAAGAACTTGAACTAAACAATGCAGTCAAAGAGGTAGAAATCTCAAGAAGGGAGTATTTTTTTCAAGATTATTTGTCTAGTGCCGACTCTCGAAGGCTGCACTTTGACTCTATTGGCTGGTGTTCAAGATTCTCAAGCCTCCTCAATAGCCTCACTGAGAGGACACCTGTTCAATTCACCCTTCACCTGTGGGGGTTGGTTATTTAGATATCTTAAAAGTGAAACTTATTACCTGTTTTATGATGGACGGTCAAGCTGCTTACGATTTTAATTAACGGATCATTCTTGGACTCACCTGTAAAAAAGAAAAATGTATGTTTAATACAAAATATTAAGAAGGTACAGACATATGAAATTAACATACAGAATATAGATACAATTTTGCAACCTAACAAAGATTAATGCATGTATTGTGCTTTCTTTTAGATTTAACTTTATAATTTTCCTCTGTAATACTGTAACATAGGTATTTATTTATATTTCAAACTAGAAAACTTGTACAATGTGTCCTTAGAACGGGGTACCCCAGTTAGGACACATTTTTCTATAAAAAACCTGTAAAACAAAGAAAAATTTATTTTTTAAAATTTCATTTTACACTCTATGAAATTTCTTTAACATTTAACGTTTTAATATAAACATATCAACAAATCAATATTAGCAATTGTTTTGAAAGTTAAAAACAACAACACTTCACAATAAATTTCCTAATATTGATATATAAATTAACAAACGTATTTCTGTAGTACATAGGTACGTAAGAAAGTAAAACAAAACGTAGTATATAAATTATTTGTATACTATGTTTAAACGAACAAAAATACTACAAATGATGTATCGGTAAATTCTGTAAGGATAGTGTAGTGTATAGAAATGTGTATGTAGTTTCAATGTCCGTCAAAACATGCCGTTAATATAGGTAGTTTTATATAGATAAGAGATGTCTCAACAGATGCCATTAAAGTGGTACTATAGGAGAGTGTCAACTATCGCCGTTCGTGTCAAATACTCGAACAGTTACAGAATTTACCGATGATATCCGGTCGACAGCTGGGCACCTTCAGTGCCAAGTTTCCTTGCTTTCGAATTACACAGAGCATCCATGAGAACGGACGTTTGGCCCAGTTAAATATTCATTGTAAACCACACACGATAACGTAAATAAACAAAACTTATAATCTCGACAAACCACGAGCTTTATTGAAGATTTCCATACATCAAGTACCTAATCCCAATTATTGGGACTAAAGAACATTACAGATAGTTAGGAAAATGTATAATTTAGGCTTCCAGTAACAAAAATCCTCAAACTGAAATCTTAAATTCTATGAAATAAATAACAAAATGTCTGTAGTGCAGTTTGAAAGCCAGTGAAGGCAATTTCGAAAGTTTTACCTAAAATACCAGTGCGTATTATGAAACAGTATATTTGATGCAGAAGAAAAGTTACTAACAAAAAGCCGAACTTCTTTCATTTTTAAATCGGTTTAACTACCAATGATTTAGACCACGAACACCAGTGACAGAAAATGTATATCTACTCATATGTATTATATCTTAGTGCAACAGAATTGCACTTTATTTATTTAATAGAAGGCCTTTAATCAACCAGTGTTTAAACACCACATTAGATTGCTTGTCTATTTAAGACGATATCACTTACGGTTCGCTAACCAAGCAATCTTTTTGAGAAAATCCTATTCCGTTAAAACGCGATCGACCTAGTTACCCACATTCCATTTCATGGGGAAAAGCCTGGATGAACAAACGGGTAGATTCTCAGAGATACCGAATCAATTGAAAAACCTGAGTCAGCGGAACATTTATAAGATTCCAATGGACCAATTTGCGAGATAAGGAACCGTGCTGATATTATGTTTTTATCCTTCTAATCCGATAGATCCAATCTCGTGCGTCCCAAATGTTTATCTCAAACAAGGGTTGAAGGTAAACGAAAAAAGCAGGAAGCAATCAGTGGTAAGCGTTACTCAAAAGCAATTATTTGTGAATGTTCCTTATTATAGTGTTATTTGATTTCAATGATTAAGTTTACTTAAATTGTGTTGGGAAACTTCCAAAAAAGATCGAGGTTACTAGTTGCGTTATCGTAATTTTTACAAGGAATATTTAACTGGTCAAAGATGTCCTTTCTATAAGATTGAAACAGTATTGGATGTAAGTGGTGTGGGGTTGCGTGCCGAGACGGAGTGGTGTGATAGTCCATCTGGTTAGTTAGTGAAGCCCAAGAAAAGTACGAAAGAGCCAAGATTGGGCGGTAAGAAGTAAAAATATTTAAGAAGAGCCAATAAAGGGCGATAAGATGCAAGATGAGCCAAGTCGAGCCAAGAAGAGTAAAGCAGAGATGTTACGCGAGATGATAATGATAAGAAAAACCAAGAAGATCCTAGAAGAGACAAAAATAGACTGCAAGCAGTTAGAAGATTCAAGAAGAGCCAATAGGAGACAAGATGAGCCAAAAAGCGGTGAGAAGTTGCAATGAAATGCAAGAAAAGTAAATAAGAGGCAAAAAAATCTAAGCAGAAGCAAGAAAAGACTATAAGATTCCCAAAAGAGACAAGTAGAAACAAGAGAAGATAAGAAAAACCAGGAAGAGGCAAGAAGAGCAGTGAAGAGACGAGAAGATCCAAAAAGAGGCAAGAAGAGACGAGATAAGACAAGAAGAGGCAAGAAGAGATAAGACTAGCCATGGAGTGGCGAGACGATCCAACAAGAGCCGAGAAGAGGCAATGAGTGTTCCTGTCTGGGAGGTACAATTGTGTCGTATCGTATCGCTTCGGAACAAAGACGTCCTTTCTATAGGAGGCTCTAAGATATTCTGCGGCTGGACTCGCAACACTGATGAAGTTATTCGGCCATTGCCGTAATCGTTCGTATATAGACACGTTTTTGGAGGATCAATGTCCATATGACCCCAAAGAAAAACCACAGCTGCAAACAATAGCATCGGCAAAAAAAATCTCAACCTTTTTTAATAACGATTCTCATAACCAATATTAGTGTAACCAATAAAATGTTTAACATCCCTACTACAAGATTTTCATTGTAGGTACAGGGCTGTAAACCTACCAAGCGTTTTTACGCCCATAGCTGATGTAGGAAATTTATCTTAGTGCCCGCGATAATGTGTAGGTACAAGCAAGGGATGAGGGAATGCAGCCCTTTGTCGTAGGCTGGCTTTATGTATGTTCCTGTCTTTAGGGCGGAACCTGTCACCTTATGTTTATAGACAGTAAATCAAGACTTTTTTATGCGGGGATAAAGGATTGTAGATGTCAGGGGATGACACCACTTATAGCTAGCAATTTACATACGAGAAACTACAATTATTGGACATATCCCTTGTAAACTAATTATTTGTCAGTCAATGCTCAGAAAATGCAGTTTTTTTTACATTAACTCCATACAGGACTGTGTGAAGGGTATTTTTAAGGAAAGGAAGGAGATGAAGTTCGGGCAAGGAAAAGGGTAAGAGCGGTGGGTAGGAATCTAGAGTTCAGTGTTTCCAGGTCATCCGCCGTCAGATCCAGACAAATCCACCTCCCATGAAACCGGGCACCCCTTCTAAGTCACCAAACGGAGCGAACCACTTGGAGTGACCTATGGCAGAGGTTAATAAGGATTCAAAGGTATATGATATTTTGACAACTCAACAAAGTGGTACTTCATAACTCCTTTGAAAAGTCATAGGTTACGTAAGGTTAGGTTACGGGCTATTTTTTATTTTATTTTTTTTAAACATTTTTCATGACTTTCAAGGAGGTGTTTAAATGCCACTTTGTTGATTTGTCGTGGAACTGTTATTTTATAAAAAAATGTTGTTTATAGTAGATATTAAAATATATACAGGGTATACAGGATACCAGAAAACTCGTAGAAAAAGATTAAAATTAGCGGTGACATAAATCTCGAAAAATAAACAAAAATAAAAAGGGTTTTTTTCCCCTTTAAATAACTAAAAGGTTCATAAAATCAAACTTCGTGATTTAGGTTGTCTGTGCTGTGCACAGAGTGGTGCTCCTGCGTGAAATTTGATACAATGAACTCAAAATTGCTTTGAATTTAAAATATTTTTAACATACTTTCAAAATTGTAACTGATTTCTCAAGATTTCAGACTGAACATTATTGTTTTAAGATGACCTGAATATTAATATTGTAAATCCCTGAATAATTATATTAGGGAATTATTACTTTCAATTTAAATAAAAGTTTAGAAACTAGGGGTCCAGTGTGTACAGGAATGTGACAGTGTGACTAATTTTTTTATTTTTTTTAAATTCGTTTATTCCAGATCTCGGGGAGGGTGGTGCAGTCCCACGAGTTCCATATTATACATATATAATACATTCAATTAAAATATTTCAAGATGAAAAATATTTTTTTTTTTTACATAATGAAAGGAAATAAATAAAAGAAAATAATAACAATACAAAAATTAAAGTAAAATTTGAAAAAAAAAAGTTAACTTTTTGTTATCTATTTCATCAGGAAGTGGCTCCATCGCTTATAAATGGGACCCTGCCAGAAGTGGAATGCTGCCATCACAAGAGTGTTTTCGCTCGAGGCCAATCGCGTTCTGTAGCTGGTGAACCGTTTTTTTATTAGTGTTCGGAATCCGGGAACGCGCCCTTCTTCAAACATCTCGGTGGCACTGCAGTACCAGGACAACCCAAAAAGGGTTCGATATGAATTGTTGTACTGTATTTCCATTCTTTTTAGTGACGCTTTGTTGAAGTTGGTCCACAACTCCGAGGTATATAGGCTCGTGCAGTACGTGTTAAAAAGTTGCCTTTTTGCAGCTGGGCTGCACTTGTTAAATCTTCGAGAAATCATATTTGCCCTAATGCACAGTGATCTTCTCTGTCGCTCAATATCCGAGTCATCACTGAGGTCCGCTGCTACGATGTGTCCCAAGTATTTGACCTCGATTTTTGAATCTATCCCTTCCATTGCTGTGCAAAACGGTGTTCTGAGAGAGTCCTGTTGGAGAGGTCAAAAGATCCCTCAATCAGTCTCTCTCGCAGATTGGTGAGCAGACGCATCCGTCGCCAAGATCCGGACAAACCTTGCCCCATGAATCTGGTCATTCCTGCTAAGTCACTGAACCGCTTGGGGTGACCTACGGCAGAGGTGTTGGTTATCCAATAAATGGTTGGTTATCCAATAAACACCCAGCATCGACCTTTTCTTATTTTAAAGAAACACAAGCCTTAAAAATGTTTGCTTTAAGGCCCAGTAGTACCCACTCAAAAAGAAGAAGAGATAAACATATAGAGGGAGTGCGCTAATATTAAAAACAGAAAGTTGAGAAAATGTATAAAACGACTCGTTTAAAATAGAGCAAAAATCTCGCGGTCTAAAATGCGGTCTAATGTCTAATATAGTATTTCAAGAAACACTGTGAATTTTTTCATACTTGTAAAATAACTAAAACACATGTATGTAATAATTTACGGAGCATACTTAGCGATTTTTTTCTATCACGGGAATTTCATATAATTGCTTTTTTGGCGTGGGGAATTTATAGATATTATCTTTAAGAATAACATATTTCTATTTAAAACGTGTTTAAGGAAAATATGTAATAAATCGGTAGAAGCCGGGCCTTAAAATGGCGTCTTCCATAATATCGCAGCTCCTGGGGGAAAAAAGATTTATTGTTCGAGTTTTTTGTGTTACAAAAGATGCGTCGCTGATGGCTTTATGTTTGCTTTTGTCAGAAATATCAGTAAAGTATTGCTGCGCTGTGATAAATATCGTAAAACAAATTGGGTCACGCTTGCTTGCGTTGTTCGTACTTAAGAGACGATATTCGCAGAGCAAATCCTCTATTCCAAATCTTTAAATTAAATCTGAACCCCGGTCAGGCGATCAACAAATATTACCCCATAGAACGTACGTTGGGTTAGGCGGTACACGAACATCAATACCTAACTAGACCTTCAAGATAGGCTCCGTTGTAAAAAGCTGAAAATAAGCTGACTTCAAATTTCATATGATGCGGTAAATTATGAAATTTCTTATGACGCGGTAAATTATGAAATTTTATATGATGCGGTAAATTATGAAATTTCTTATGACGACGTAAATTATGAAATTTCATATGATGCGGTAAGTTATGAAATTTCATATGATGCGGTAAAGTGGCCTTGTTAAAATAACAAATGGAAAAAATTATATGTGGAGAAATTAATGCAAGTTAGAATTAGACACGTTCCAAGTGGTTTGATGAATTTCGGGAGAGACCGGTCAAGGGAGGCAAAAGGCAGGACTCTCTCGACCCATAGCCTTGCATCGCAGTGGGAAGGATGGATACATACGTCCGTCACTCCTAGATGCTCTGAACCCAGGATTCCTACCCACCTTTCATACTTTTTCCTTAAGAACTTTATCTCTTTCCTGTCCTTAAAAATACCCTCCACACAGCATCCCCAAAGAAGACAAAAACATACAAAAAAACCTCTTGCACCATGTGGTAATCCCGGTCCAGTTTCCATATCATTGGATATAAAGGGGTATTGTGGGGAAAGAATTTAAGGGCGGGTTGTTTCACAGAAAGTGAACAATTCACAAAATTACAAAGTTGAAATTCAAGTTATGTCAACGTTCTATTAAAGTTCTGTTACTAAGTGATCATACTGATCATGGTTCACAGAAAACAAAAAAATAACAGAACTTAAATATAACTTAAAAATTAACTTCGAAATTGAACAACAAAAGATGAACACAAAAGCTTTGTCTTTTAAAGCTAAAGTTAACGTCAAATCACTATTTTAGATTAATTCTTAATACGAGTTGGTTAACATTATGATTACAAAAAACATGCTATAACTTAAAGCATTTCCTATCATTTCGCTTGAATAGAATTAAAATAAAATTGTTTAATTACTTTATAAAAAAAATATAAGCAAAACAACAAAAAAATTTATACGCATATGAGAAACTACATTTTGAAAATATAATTTTATGACTAAGAAAATCTGTAACAGTTTCCCTTGATAATTTTTTTTTCTAACTTATAAAATTATTAAAAAAATAAATAAAAATTACTTCTGCCCTTGAAATCGAGCGTTTCTAAACTTCATTTTCTAAGCAAATTTTGCTAAGTGATTTGTAAGTCTAATTTATCTTTATTCGTGGCGATATAAGGTACACAAATAATATACACATTTTTTAATTTTTTATTTTAACTTTTATGAGTAAAACCTCAAATTGTAATATTTAAATAAATGAAGACAATATAAGCGAAACTCAATCGAAAATCTGGAAACAGAAAAATCAGAAAAACATATTGACACCTCTGGGACTCGAACCCAGGAACTCTTGCTTTCCGGGCAAACGCGCTAACCACTGCGCCACGGTGTCGATATGAAATTTGGTCATGTTTAACTGTACCATAGTTCGACTAAGAACCACCTACATTATCTTAATTTTCTTTAACGCATATATTATTGGCAACTATCTTTATGTATGATTGCAAGATTCAAACCCGAACTAAATGCACTCTAGATAGTGTCTGGATAAATCTTTATCCATTTTATTTGATATGCGACATCTATCGACTTTTCTGCAAGTCTAGGATGAATATTTTATTTTTTATTTTAACTTTTATGAGTAAAACCTCAAATTGTAATATTTAAATAAATGAAGACAATATAAGCGAAACTCAATCGAAAATCTGGAAACAGAAAAATCAGAAAAACATGGGTTCGAGTCCCAGAGACTGATTTTTCTGTTTCCAGATTTTCGATTGAGTTTCGCTTATATTGTCTTCATTTATTTAACTATTACATTTTTTTCTATTTTATGTACTTCATTCTTTATTTAAAAAATCTGTCGTGTAAATATATATAATTATATGGGACGTGTGGGATTGCACTATAAACATTATTATTATTATTATTATGGCCCATGGCTTCGACTCTCAATCTTACCTAACTGGCATTACATGTGTTTGGTTTTGAAATGATGGTTTGCATAGTTCCTACCGGGATGTCGTTTATCAAGTACCTACCCTCCTTAACCACATCGCCTTGTAGGAAAAGCTTTTTGAATTTGGAACAATGACAAGAGTGAATTCGAGTGCATTTGTTTTCTGAAAAACAGAAGAAGATTTTGGACTACATTGGAAGCAATTTGTTGGTGTTGTTCATATTTTTAATCTCGTTTATGAATTGAAAGAAGATTTTTGAACATATCAAGATCATTTTATACTTATTTGTGTTGTTGTGGTGATAATTACCTCGAGATACCGCGATGGAACTAAATAAACTATATTTGTAATTGTGTTGTGTGCGCCTTCGCAGAGGTAAGTGATTGGTTGTCCTTCTTCCTTGAATCCATTATTTTTCCCTACATATTACCACCCAATTCCAGCAAACACCATTTAATTTCATTTTATTGTCTAGTATTTACAGCCCATTTCCAAGTGCATCTGAAGCGATTATTTTTAACCAGTTTCGGATAACATGTAAACATACGGTTGGACAAAAAAGTGAATAATCTGCAAAATGTATATACTACAGGGAATAGTACTTACTCCTGTGCCAAAACTTATGTTAATTAAGTTCGAAATTTAAATTCTTTCAAACATTTCACATAACACCGCACTAAGAAATTTGTTCCCTAATTAAATAGTTAGTTTGGCGCCCAACACTCCCCTAGTTCAAATTGAAATTATACCCCGAACTAAGCAGGAAACTGAAACTTGCAATCACTTGAGCACACATTAGCCTGGCGGGATTACGGCAACTTCTTCCGGCAACTCGATACAGGTGTTCGTGGAAGTTTCTGGCGCATGGCAAGCGAAAGCAGACCGTAAGAACAGCGGCAGTTTGAAACGCGGAAAACTTTGCCTGTGCGCATATTGATTCTGTGTATATTAAGTTGGGTATTATGAAATACTAGTTGGAAACATGAAGAAGATAATCTATGTAATTAATATAATGAGATATACAAGTTAACTGGAATGGTAACCAATTTATTAAAAGTTCTTCATCGAATGACTAGGAATTGTTGTAAAAATTGAACTAGGTAGGCCTTAAAAGAAGAACTCCAATATATTGATTGTATTGTGAGGAACGACAAACAATTTTTTTACATATAAAAGGCAGAATTACACATGGAAAGAATTACCTACACCTATTGGAATTTCTTTGATTTTGAGGCATAACTTTTTTGGTCTGAGCTTTAAAATGAGTAAATCGTGTCCAAATTTGAATTTTTAGGTCAGTTTTTTTTATCGGTCGATAGGGATTATATTTTTTATAAGATACCATTAGGAAAATTAATTCCCTCAGGTGCCCGGGTTCATGGGATGAGGTGTGTTTAGGTCTGATGACCAGGACACACTGAACCCCAGATTCCTACCCACCCTTTTCCTTCCCAGAACCCCCCTCTCCTTCCTTTCCCTAAAAAACCCTTCACACAGCATCCCCAAAGATGACATAGGCTCTCAGGGAAATTATTTTCCTCAGGGCCTCCTGTGTGGAGCTCATGTAAAAAAAGGGCCTATATTATTTTGGAAGTTTTTTTAGGGAAATGAAGGAGAGGAGGTACTGAAAATGGAAAAGGTTAGAGGGATGGGTAGGAAAATAAAAAAAATAGTGTCAGCGTATCCAGGAGTGACGGACATAAGAATCTATTCCTTTCGCTGCGATGCAAGACGATGATCCCAAACGATCTTCCCAAACCGGCTTCTCCTTTTCCGGTTAGCCACGCAGCTGGTGGGCAGGCGTATCTAAAACCAAGACCTGGACGCACCTCATCCGATGAATCTGTTTTTTTTTTCAGCTGTCTAATGTCTTTTATAAAGCGTCGAAGAGTGAATCCGGCTCCAAAGGTTTATTTTTACCCTTTAACTAAAAATCAGAGAAAAGTCTAAAAACATCGAAATGTAAGATCCAAAATTTTGAGTTCTCTAAAGCGTAAATTCACTCGTTCCAAGCTTTTTCCAAGCGAGTTTACGAACACCATGTACAATCACAAAAAAGCGTTTTGAGTATGGTCTGTGGTTGTGAGGATATAAGGATGTATTTCTAACAAATAGATACATGCATACTTGAACCCTCACACATATGAAGTTTTATCTACAATAAGATACGCTATCAAACAGCCCTAGTTGGGAGACATTGGTGACAGAGTACAGAGTACAAAGTGCGGCGCGTGCAAGGCGACAGAGATGCGGAGGGTGCGAATAGTCGGCGGCACCCGGCGCGAGGCGCACACATTACGAGACTTTATCTCCCGAACAAGCATGCAATTCGTTTTACGACGGAGTTCTCGCCACCCCAGCTTGTAATTTTAATGCCGGGTCGTAGAACTGTAGAGCATGCGTGCTATTTTTACGCCATAAACATATTTATACGTATTGTTAGCGTTATATGCATGGGATTGGTTAGGTATGCATTCGCAAAGACTTGGTGGAAAGCAAATGTCAATAAAATCCTGCAATTATCCCTCCTACCTAATCTTTCCACCCTTAAATGTCTAAACAATATAATTGTGGCATAAAAATACTTAACTTTTAAAAGTGACAGTATGCTCATTGAAGCTGTCAGTGTAAAATAATACCTGAGACAGGGCGGACTAAATGTAACTTAATATCGACTGTACAAGAAACATTGCGATTTCGTATTTCAATTAAGGGAACGTACCCATACTACGTGACCCACTTTTTGCAATTTGTAACCCCCCCCCCCCTCCCCCCTCGGTGACCACGTGTAGTATATTCCAAGACACCCCCCCCCCCCTCCTTCCCGTACAGTTTTCACGTAGTAATACATATATATGGTTTTTAATTATTTCTTGCTAACGAAAAGTTTAAATAAAAATATTTGGCTTATATTTGTCTTTATTAAGACGGCGCTTGCTGCGTGGCGGCATGAATGCATGCATACCTATAACTACAAGTGGAAAAAATATTATCAAGATAAAACTTATGTCAAAATATACTGTAACCAGAACTTAATTTAGATTTCTAGATTGACTACGTGATAAAAACCTAAGCCCCCCCCCCCCTTTGAAAACAAGACTCCACTCTAGTATCTGAAACACTTGATCGAGCCATGTTTTTTTAGGGCACCCGAGAGTTCATCTCGCATTTACATGAGCGAGTTATTTTTTAGCCTAGTTTAGGAGACGGGTATGGCTAATGTCGGCCCGGCAACCATTTATTGGATAACCTACCATGCCATAGGTCACCCCAAGCGGTACGCTACGTTTAATTACTTAACAGGGGTGCCCGAAGGTCTTGGCGGCGAACGCGTTTTCCCACGTACTGCGTGGCGGGCCATATTGGGAAATACTGGTTAACGGAGCCCTAACCTAGACTAGAACTGTCTCGTCCCATCGGCATCGTCATCCTTCATGGCGAAAAGTTTTATCATGATTTATTTTTGGGGTATTATTCAGTTGCATTACCTTCTTCTTTAGCCAACATTTCACACAGAGTTACAGAATGAAACTTTCGAGTTTGAGTCTTACCTTTAAGTCCATCATCAGGGCAGATGTGTAAATGAATTTAGTATGTTCAAAACGTGTTCTAGTCTAACGCTGCGTATAAACGTGAATTATGGGAAAGGAACGATGTAAAAGCAAACTCGGCTCGCGCTATTTTTGTCATGTGGATACGCAGCCTAACATGTTGAGATTTCCTACCAGTCTTATGTGACATATTCTTTATTGTTCCTTCATCATTATTTGCATGAAAAATCACCCAAAATACCTCATTTTTCACAACTTGTATATTGTATGTATTTTACCAACATTGATAAAGGTCCATAAGTGTGTTTGGCCCAATGTCTAATGGCATAATCTGTGTGTTTTGTTATGGGGATGAATAAAAGAATCCATTTTTTCCCGTCCGGTATCTTCTCTTCTCGCAGTATATTCCACATTTCAGAATCATTTATTTTCTGTTGAATCATAACATCTACAAAAAGGATTTCGAAAGCTTTAAAACATGTATACACTATACACTTCTTCTTACGACACCGCAGAACAGATGTTCAAGCACAGCATTGCGTGACTAAGTAAATAGTGCTATTGAATGAACTTTTTTAAACAATTGTAATTTTGGCGGGTATGGGAACCATTTATTGGATAACCAACACCCCTGCCGTAGGTCACCCCCAGTGGTTCGCTACGTTTGGTGACTTAACAGGAGTGGCCGGGTTCATGGCGTGAGGTTTGTGTAGGTCTTGGCGGCCATTGCGTTTGCCCAACTAATGCGTGGCCAATCGGGAGAGATTGGTTGAGAGAGACCTAACCAATACCTCCCCATCCGGATTCTTATCGACCCATCGCCTTGCACCGCAGTGGGAGGAAGATTAACACGTCCGCCTCTCCTAGAAACATTGACCCCCAGATTCCTACCAACCCCTCATACCTATTTCCTTCCCAGAACTTCCTCTCCTTTCTTTCCCTAAAAAGATCACCCACACAGCATCCCCAAAGATGACAGAGGCCCTGGAGATTTTTTTCCTCAGAGCCTCCAGGTGTGGAGCTAATGCAAAAAAGATATAATATTTAATTACCATCTCTTTAAATAACCTTTAAACTTTTTCGTATACCTGTCTTCTCATTTATTAAAAAAATGTTAGAATAAGAAATCTTGTACTGTGAATGGATAATTAATCAATCGTACAATGATTTAAAAAAAATCTTACGCTTGATGCGTATCGGAGATATTCATTCCAAACATTATGTACATCCCAGGTAAGTATGGTCCTGTTTTCATTAAATTTTAGGCAGCATCGCGTTAATTGGTCAAAATATTGTACACATATTTTCGTATCGGTGATCAATGAACCGATGTATGCAATTTTTAGCCATAAGTTGTTTATAATTGTTTGCCTAGATTGTAGTTTTAAGATTTTAGAAATGTATTATAAGTTTGTACAGCGCCCTTAAGGTGATTTTTCACAAAAACGGCGCTATATAAATCATCCAAATATTATTGTTATTATAAATCAAAGAAATATCTGACCAATTAGTATCAGCTGTTTAATTAAAATTTACCCAAAAGTCCTCATCGAAAGGAACTTTGTGCCCAAAATGAACAATACTGATCTTAATTAGAAGGTTTAATGATCGTTCGCGTAACCTGTGCCATTTCGGCCAGCCGGGGGATGAGAGGGGTTTTGCCAGTGGAGTAATTGTACCCCTAATGCCGGCCCTAATGCCCGAACTAATGTCATGGACTGGGGGGGTGTTTCGGCCAGTTTCATGGGCAGAATATGTCCGGGTATTGGACAGATTGGGGTGACTGCATTGGTACTACGGTGACACTCATAAACAGCAATATAAGCGAATTAAATGTTATTATATTACTAGCTTCAGTCAATAATATTACTGACAAGATATTTTAACCGTTAGAGCAATTTTGGAAGATATATCTCCTAAGTCGTTTATTTAAGGAAACGTACGTGACACGTTAAGCGGGGGGGGGGGGGAGGTTAAAAATTGCAAAAAGTTGGTCACGTTGGTACGTGGTATTTCTCCGAAGTCTCCGTAGAGTTTCGTTGGGAGATATTCCCCACAGTCTGATATAAAAGTCATGCTATCTCTTTTTGTATCACCGAGAGATATGTGACTGAAATGGTGTTGGAAATTGATTTAAAATAAGAAAACAATGTCCTGCAAAATGATGTAAAACGGTACCACACATTTTCTTCCCGCGACAAAATATTCTCTGACCAAATATCCCTCGACATAATATCTCAAGGACAATATATCCTACGGACAAAACCTCCTCTGACAAAATGTCTACGAATAACTAACCTAACATAGCCTTATTTTACATTTTGCTATTTTTAATACGATTGTACCACCCCAGCCAGGAGCACTCCTGTCCCGGTGAGACCGGTACACCAGGGGGCACTGATTTGTTAGGACTAGGAACACGTGCTCTGAGGATAGCATTGAGGTTGGTATTTAATCGACCGGTATACATGGCAACCTAATAAGCCAATATTCGAATTTAGGATGGGCAGGAATAAAGGAATGAATTGAGCGTTTTATTTGTATTATATCTTCCTTCTTCTTGCCTCTTCTCGACTCTTCTTGGATCTTCTTGTCTGTTTCTGGCTGTTTTACCCCATCTTGAATCTCGTCTCTTCTTGTTTCTATTTGGATCTTCAAGTCTCTTCTTGCAACTTCTTTTTCATTTTGCTATTTTTAAACGATAATTTATTGTTTTCACAGAATGTCTGTATCATTATTGTCCCATTTTACTATTTTTGAAAAATAATTTATTGTCTTCACAGGTTGTCAGTATTATTTTTGTTCCATTTATCTGTTTAGGTTAGGTTAGGTTTTAGTACATATTTTGTCGGAGGATGTTTTCTAAGTAGGATATTTTGTTGGAGGATATTTTGTTCCTAGGATATTTTGTTGGAGGATGTTTTGTTCGTAGGATACCCAACCTCCAAGCAATTCCTCTTAGGAAACGATGTTGTACGGATGTGACAAATGTGGACAGCACAGAAAGGAGACCAAATAACACTAGTATATTCAAGGTGAGGGCTGTTTTCTCCGTAGGATATTTTGTTGGAGGATGTTTTGTTCCTAGGATATTTTGTTGGAGGATGTTTTGTTCGTAGGATATCCAACCTCCACGCAATTCCTCTTAGGAAACGATGTTGTACGGATGTGACAAATGTGGACAGCACAGAAAGGAGACCAAATAACACTAGTATATTCAAGGTGAGGGCTGTTTTCTCCGTAGGATATTTTGTTGGAGGATGTTTTGTTCCTAGGATATTTTGTTGGAGGATGTTTTGTTCGTAGGATATCCAACCTCCAAGCAATTCCTCTTAGGAAACGATGTTGTACGGATGTGACAAATGTGGACAGCACAGAAAGGAGACCAAATAACACTAGTATATTCAAGGTGAGGGCTGTTTTCTCCGTAGGATATTTTGTTGGAGGATGTTTTGTTCCTAGGATATTTTGTTGGAGGATGTTTTGTTCGTAGGATATCCAACCTCCAAGCAATTCCTCTTAGGAAACGATGTTGTACGGATGTGACAAATGTAGACAGCACAGAAAGGAGACCAAATAACACTAGTATATTCAAGGTGAGGGCTGTTTTCTCCGTAGGATATTTTGTTGGAGGATGTTTTGTTCCTAGGATATTTTGTTGGAGGATGTTTTGTTCGTAGGATATCCAACCTCCAAGCAATTCCTCTTAGGAAACGATGTTGTACGGATGTGACAAATGTAGACAGCACAGAAAGGAGACCAAATAACACTAGTATATTCAAGGTGAGGGCTGTTTTCTCCGTAGGATATTTTGTTGGAGGATGTTTTGTTCCTAGGATATTTTGTTGGAGGATGTTTTGTTCGTAGGATATCCAACCTCCAAGCAATTCCTCTTAGGAAACGATGTTGTACGGATGTGACAAATGTGGACAGCACAGAAAGGAGACCAAATAACACTAGTATATTCAAGGTGAGGGCGAACCAGCGAACAGTATAGAGTTTTAAGTGTACTTATATGTTTGAAGTCAGAGGTAATTCTATGAATGAAGCCGAGTAGTTTAAGTGATTTATTTACGATATTATTAATGTGATCACGGAAAGAAATTTTGCAGTCTAGAGTGACCCCAAGGTCCTTGATAGATGTGACAGTAGATAGACAAACACTATTTAGTTTATAATCAAATTGAATAGGTTTTTTGGTTGTATAAAAGGTCAAAATTTTGCATTTATCAACATTAAGTTCCATGCAGTTAATTTTGCACCAATCATTAAATTAATAAATATCAAGTTGAAATAGAAAACAGTCAAGGTGGGATTTAATAATCTTGTTTTGTCCGTAGGATATTTTGTTGGAGGATGTTTTGTTCGTAGGATATTTTGTTGGAGGATGTTTTGTTAGTAGGATATTTTGTTGGAGGATGTTTTGTTCGTAGGATACCCAACCTCCAAGCAATTCCTCTTAGGAAACGATGTTGTACGGATGTGACAAATGTGGACAGCACAGAAAGGAGACCAAATAACACTAGTATATTCAAGGTGAGGGCTGTTTTCTCCGTAGGATATTTTGTTGGAGGATGTTTTGTTCCTAGGATATTTTGTTGGAGGATGTTTTGTTCGTAGGATATCCAACCTCCAAGCAATTCCTCTTAGGAAACGATGTTGTACGGATGTGACAAATGTGGACAGCACAGAAAGGAGACCAAATAACACTAGTATATTCAAGGTGAGGGCTGTTTTCTCCATAGGATATTTTGTTGGAGGATGTTTTGTTCCTAGGATATTTTGTTGGAGGATGTTTTGTTCGTAGGATACCCAACCTCCAACCAATTCTTCTTAGGAAACGATGTTGTACGGATGTGACAAATGTAGACAGCACAGAAAGGAGACCAAATAACACTAGTATATTCAAGGTGAGGGCTGTTTTCTCCGTAGGATATTTTGTTGGAGGATGTTTTGTTCCTAGGATATTTTGTTGGAGGATGTTTTGTTCGTAGGATATCCAACCTCCAAGCAATTCCTCTTAGGAAACGATGTTGTACGGATGTGACAAATGTGGACAGCACAGAAAGGAGACCAAATAACACTAGTATATTCAAGGTGAGGGCGAACCAGCGAACAGTATAGAGTTTTAAGTGTACTTATATGTTTGAAGTCAGAGGTAATTCTATGAATGAAGCCGAGTAGTTTAAGTGATTTATTTACGATATTATTAATGTGATCACGGAAAGAAATTTTGCAGTCTAGAGTGACCCCAAGGTCCTTTATAGATGTGACAGTAGATAGACAAACACTATTTAGTTTATAATCAAATTGAATAGGTTTTTTGGTTGTATAAAAGGTCAAAATTTTGCATTTATCAACATTAAGTTCCATGCAGTTAATTTTGCACCAATCATTAAATTAATAAATATCAAGTTGAAATAGTAAACAGTCAAGGTGGGATTTAATAATCTTGTTTTGTCCGTAGGATATTTTGTTGGAGGATGTTTTGTTCGTAGGATATTTTGTTGGAGGATGTTTTGTTAGTAGGATATTTTGTTGGAGGATGTTTTGTTCGTAGGATATTTTGTTGGAGGATGTTTTGTTAGTAGGATATTTTGTTGGAGGATGTTTTGTTTGTAGGATATTTTGTTGGAGGATGTTTTGTTCGTAGGATATTTTGTTGGAGGATGTTTTGTTCATAGGATATTTTGTTGGAGGATATTTTGTCCGAAGGATATTTTGTCGGATGATGTTTTGTCCGTAGGATATTTTTTCGGGGATATTTTGTCGGGGGGTATTTTTTGGCGGGATGAAAAGTCGCGGAACCATCTAAAATGTGGGTAAATTAACCTTAGGTCTATTTTTGTCAGTTAGTGTGCCTTTCTGTTCCCCTGAGCAGGTATTTAAAAAAATGACAATTCAAATTATATTATATTAATTCAACTTAGTTTATTTTTTCAAACTTTACCGTTCTGGTGCGTTTTTATTCTTAATTATTTTAGTTTATTAGGTAAAAAACAGTTAAACATTTCTTAATGTATTGAAAGAGCTTCTAAGTAATACCGACAGATGCCAGCAAGGAAAGTGTTTCTATCAATTGCCGAAAGCGGTGCCCGAGTAGGCGGTGGCCGTCGAAAGTGGTTCGGGCCAGCCTACCGCTCATCTCTTTCATGACACAGGGCGAGTTTACAAGCTACTATCTGGGAAATTCACTATCTGTTAGTAAACTCGCTCAGTGTCATCGTGTTACTTGCTAACTAGCAGATCGTTGACAATCTACGAAAAAAGTTGAAAGGTCGTCAACTTTATTCGCTACACGCTTGCTCGTGTTTGGTTTATTTATGTTTTTCAAGATGGCTGCCAATTTAGAAGGCTGCAGAATTAGTTCACACAGGCATCGTTATTCTTGTTACTGGCGCTAGCAGCGACCTCAGTTTCCTACGCTACTAAGCAAGTGGACAGTTTTGTGTGTCATCGTGACAATCTAACTCGCCGATTTATCCGCTTTTAAACTTAGTAGATAGTAGCTTGTAAACTCGCCCTGTGTCATCGAGGCTTTACACACTAAATAATAGTGAAACAAATAATGTACGAATGTCTTATTCCTCCGGAAAAAAAACCATTTTCTTGCACCCTCCTCATTAGTATTAAAGAAATAATAATAATAATAATATATCTTTATTGAACAAAAAAAAAATGAAGATTTATAACTACAAAAACAAAAAGTACATCATAAGTACAGTAAAAGTACAGTTTAAAAGTTGCATACGTACGAAAGTTAATATCAAAAAACAAAATACGTATATACAGTAGGTAATTAAAGAATAGAGATTTATAATTATAAATTTAGGTTTCTCATAACCTGCCTCACTAGGCTAGCCTGTGTTGAGGCAGTAATTTAATGTCAATTTATTATACTGTGAACATACCTACACTTACATTAGAATAAAATCACACAATAGAATCGTTGCATTAATAATAACAATAACATTGGTACAATAATAACAGCATTGGTTCAATATTAATTTCGAATTTGGGTGAGTGCACCGGTAAATGCTCTATCATTATTTTTTATCCAAATTTTTATGTTTTTTTTGAAATTTTTTTGTGAATCACATTTTTTTATACTAATTGGAAGAATGAGATGTCGCTTGTCGTTATTACCGTTGTATCGTACCGATTTATAAAAGCAGTCAACGAATGATAACCGAGATTTCAAACTATCCACGAATCAGTCAATGTGGACATCCATTCTGACCGGTAGATGGTTCATCCCGAGCATACCCGAAAGAAGATTCAAAAGTAGGTTACCCATCAACTTAAATACACACGAAACAATGTTTTTATAAGAGTATCGAATATGCGTATCTTGTCTATGGAAAAGCATTAAATAATAATAAATAACAATGTGCAGGCTGCTCTTAACACCACCCTGTTAGGGTCGGTTGTGAGGTTGTTTGGTAGTATGGCTGTATGGCAAACGTTCGATTATCACATCAGAATATTAAATGGCGTCGCCGAGTGCGATGATGAAGCCATCACACGAATACACAACCTGTCTCTAGTAGATAACTAGATGAGTGCATGCGATACACCATACCAAGCAGGGGTTGGCAAGCGGAGGCGTGGCTGCATTTTTACGGTGTTTGTGTTTTTTGGGGGCAGCATTCCTAATTTGTGGTATGTTGTGAGGCTAAAAGAGGAAAGAGTGGAGAAGAGAAAGAAGAACGTTAGGAAGAACTTGACTATTCAGTTTTAACAATATAAAGTGTATTAAACTGTTATATTTTGCCTATGTTAGAAGTCAACTTGAGTACAATTCTCCCGTCTGGAATCCACATTATAGTATACATGTACAAGCTGTTGAAAGATTACAAAACAAATTCTATTTCTAAATTTTAAAATGGGTATTCCAGCAATTATGTTGAACTACAACACTATTTTAAATGATATGAATATGCTCAAATTGTCAGATAGAAGAATTTTCACTGACTTGGTATTTCTATATAAATTCTAAATGATTTAGTTGAAGTCAGGAATTATTTGAGTGCAGAAATTCTGGGACTAAATACCATATGTATTCCTCTTTGCCAAGAATACTAATGGAGGGAAACAATTATACCAAGTCAGTGGACATCTTCAATTTATGTTTAAACCAATGTAAAATATTGTTACTGAGACAGTTCAGTTATGTACAACGAATGCTGTGTATTTCTTATTAGTCATATGTAATGTTTGTAAAAGCCCTGAAAAAGGGCGTTAATAAATAAATATGTACAATTAACAAGGTTAAAGCCACTTCAAGCACTGTTTCATTATTACAGCAAATTATAGCAAATTTTTCGGGTTATTGTGAGAATCATGAAAGAGTTAGAAAGATTGGAGCAAGGAATCGGGAAAGATGTGGAAGTAGGTATCTGGTTAATCAGATTATTTGATGGCTTAACACGGCTAAAGCCACTTCAACAACCGTGCCATAGGTCGCTCCAAGTGATGCGCTACGATTGGTGACTTTGCAGGGGTGCCCGGGTAAATTGATTGAGGTTTGTCTAGGCATTGGCGGCGGATGCGTTTGCCCACCTGCTTCGTGGCGGGCCGGATCAAGATAGACTGGTTGAGAGAGACGTTTTAACCTTTCCAGCCGGACTCTCTCGATACATCGTCTCGCACCGCAATGGGAAGTATGGATTCGTACGTCACTCTTGGTCATATTGACCCACAAATTCCTACTCATCCCTCATATCTTTTTCCTTCTCAGAACTTACTCTTCTCGCTTTCCTTAGAAGGACCCTTCACACAGCATCCCTTAAAATGGCATAGGCGCAGAGGGGATTTCTTTTTCCTCAGGGCTTCATGTATGGTATTGTTAAAAAAAGATAATAATAATAAAAAAATTATAGTAAAAGTCTTGCGCGTGATTTTACGTGTAACTTAACTACGAGACTTACTGATAAAAGTCTCATTTGCACAGCCAATTTCTTGCCTCCCGAAATTTTCGTGGTGTCTTGTCTCTTGACGTTCATTAGTCTGAGCACCCCTGCATTTAAGTACACATCACACAGACACAGGGTGAATAGTACAGAGTACAGGACGCCCGCAAAGTTAGTTACCTATGAGCCAGGCTAGACTGCATCCAGTACTGCGAATACAGTATAGAGCCGGCTACAGGGTGGCTATCAACGGTGTCGCACTTCTCTTTCGCCAAAGGGTGGATTAACTAGTGATGGTTTCGAAAGGCGGGGTATTTAGCGCTAATCAGAGGGTGGTGGCGACGGTTTTGGGCTACAGCTAGATACTCTTATCATATTTTTAAAGTAGGGTTAGTTAAGGTAACAAAATAGAAATTAATTTATTAACTAACTTACTTGGAGTAATTTGGAATAAGTTTTCATTTAATTTACAACTTGTTTAGCTAAAATCCCCGACGTTCCCCATGCTGTTTTGCAGAGTTAGTACAGAGTACAGGACGCCCGCAAAGTTAGTTACCTATGAGCCAGGCTAGACTGCATCCAGTACTGCGAATACAGTATAGAGCCGGCTACAGGGTGGCTATCAACGGTGTCGCACTTCTCTTTCGCCAAAAGGTGGATTAACTAGTGATGGTTTCGAAAGGCGGGGTATTTAGCGCTAATCAGAGGGTGGTGGCGACGGTTTTGGGCTACAGCTAGATACTCTTATCATTTTTTTTTAAAGTAGGGTTAGTTAAGGTAACAAAAATAGAAATTAATTCATTAACTATTAACTTACTTGGAGTAATTTGGAATAAGTTTTCATTTAATTTACAACTTGTTTAGCTAAAATCCCCGACGTTCCCCATGCTGTTTGGCAGAGTTTTTAGAAATAAGATGTAGACAGTGATCTACTTCGTGTTTTGAAGGTCAAGTGTGCACAATTTCATCAATCTCTGAATAAAACTGTAAATTTGTATATAATTCAAATTCACGCCACCCGTCCGCCAATCAGAGACACTCTTCTTTATAATGCTAAGGGTATCACTAATAATTAAGGGTTAAGGGACTTGACATACTTTCCACCAGTGATTTCTGACAGTAATCGGAGTAAAAATTGTAAATAAAATTTTGGTCTCCGGTGACATTTTTCATGTGTTTTTTTTTTTTTAACTTAAAACATAAAAATTCAGTTAGGATCGGGTGAGGGTTTGTTTGGTTACTCGGCTGAGTGACCGGTGATGACACGAAAAAAAAATTGTTAGGTTTAAAAGAAGAATTTTTTTTAAGAAAAACATTAAAAAAAGTAACCGGTGACCAAAATTCATTTACATTGTTACTCCAGACAATTTCAGGAATCACTGTATAAATATAAGATTGATAGAATAGTTTTAAAATATTATTGTGAGTTAAGTCTAAAGTCATGGTGTTTGAAAGAGAGAGTACGAAAACAGTATGCAACATAGTTGTGAATGATGAATTCTTGGAGCAGGTGGATGAGTTTGTGTATCTGGGTAGTATGTTTACGAGAGATGGGAAGGCTGATAGAGATATTGAAAGAAGGGTGAATGCCGGTAACTCCATTAATGGTGGACTGAATGCCGTTTGCGCTAATAAAAAAACTGTCAAAAGAAGCGAAGCTAGCAGTCCACAATGGAGTCCTGATACCTACCCTGATGTATGGCAGTGAGGCATGGAACTGGCAGAGGAAGGATTAAAGTAAACTGAATGCTGTTGAAATGAGATCCCTGAGACGTATGTGTGGTAAAACAATGTATGATCGTGTGAGAAATGTGGATATCCGCAAAGAATGTAAGGCTGATGTAAGCATAATGAGTAATATTAAGAAAGGGACCCACAGATGGTTTGGGCTTGTAGAGCGAATGAACGAAGAAAGTGGTGTAAGAAGAATATACGACGCGAATGTGAATGGTAGAAGAAGTCGGGGACGCCCGAGGAAGACATGGCACGATCAAGTGAATCAGATACTTGAGTCGGGCCATGTCAAAAGATAGAATAATAGAAGAGAATGTATGAGACGATGTATGAATGTGAGTGAGGCAAAGAGTGTGTGCCAAGAACGGTTTGTTTGGCGGTCCGTCCACTCTGCCTACCCCTGTGGGGAAACGGCATGATGGTTAGTTTGTTATTTTTTTCGAAATAAATTGATATGGGATAAGAGTTACGTAGAATAAAAATGTAGACATGGAAATGACGCCATATTGTTTTCTATACTTTATTATCAATAATATTATACAATAAGAAAAATTATGACAAAACTTGGACAAAAATGGCTTGTTTTTTTTTTTTTTACATGAGCTCCACACAGGAGGCCCTGAGGAAAATAATTTCCCTCAGGGCCTATGTCATCTTTGAGAATGCTGTGTGGGGGTTTTTTTTAAGGAAAGGAAGGAGAGGAGAGTTCTGGGAAGAAAAGGGTTTAAGGGGTGGGTAGGAATCTGGGGTTCAGTATGTCCTGGTCATCCGCCTCCAAGACCTAGACAAACCTCACCCCATGAACCCGGGCACCCCTGCTAAATCACCAAACGTAGCGAACCACTTGGGGTGACCTATGGCAGAGGTGTTGGTTATCCAATAAAGGTTCCGTTAAATTAGTTCGTAGAAAATAATACCAAAAATTAATTATCAGTTAATTTCTACAATATTTTATTCACCATTGTCATTGTCATTTACTAAAAAAAAAACACAGCGCGACCGATAACCTGTGTTATTGCAATAACATAAATAAACCCCGTATAAGCTAAAACATGATATATTACTAATAACTTTCTTGCGTGATCACGTTGTAAAAATACATTCAATGTATTTTAGATCTGACAACGTTATAATTTCTTAGAATTTACTTATGAAATTGTTTGTTTTCATTCACACCCGCTAGGTGGCGACTGTAAGTGCGCATGCGCATATGTCGTTCGCGCTGGAAAAAATTAAAGCCGCGAAAAACTTTGGCTCCGCGGATGTGTGTTTTAATTTTACTTATACGTGATTATTATTTATATAATAATGACCAATGCACTTTTATATTCAAGTAATTAATATATTTGGTGTTTTTTTAGTGGTTTTACATCAGTTTTAATCAAATTAGCAAAATAATCATACTTTGAATGTCGAACTGACAGGAAATTGTTTTAACGGTTATTTAAAAAAATAAATTTACATTAGTGTGGTATTTATATTTGAAGAATTTATTCAAAGTTATGTTTTTTGATATAACTTAAATATCTAAAACACGTGTTGGTAAATGTATCAAAGAAATTAACGTCTTAATATGTGCAAGCAATGCATTAGAATTTCAGTTTTTATTAGTGTTAATTTTTTGGAATTAAAACCAAACTTAAATTTTTTTTACAATTTTTTATTGTTTGAAACAGAAAAAAGTGAAGTGACAGTTTTCTTCCAAATTCATTATATAACAGGGCTGTATTTTTTAAATTTTGTTTTTTTATAAATTTCTCTATACTTTCATCAAAAATGTTTGGTAAGAATTTTTTTACATTTTTTTCCGCCTTCAAAAATAAGAAATATATAGATCATTCAAAATACTTTGGAAAAATTCCAAGTTTCGTTCGGACATCAATCGTTAAAACAGAGATAAACTACCCTCTCTGGCTGTGTAAACAATGTGTATTTCTTTCAATGAACAATTTTTTAATTAGTAATGTTTTCACATCCGCGACCGTTTATCAGTTGAATAAAATTTTCACTGGGTTTTTTAGTAAGGCTGTAAGTAATTACCGGGTGATTTATGCAGTGGAAAGGTGTTTGTGTGTATGTATGTATGCGCATTGAACAAATTTATATTATTGACATGATGCTCTTTTTAAACTTGGGCAGTGAATCGGTGAAAATGTCGATGTTAGAATTTAGACCAATAATATTGAACATTGAAGCGCACGATTGACTGGCGAATTAGATGCTGCATTTGTCTTGTAATTAAGCGTGTTGAATAGTTCTGTATGGCGTGTACGTCTTAATGGTATGTTAAAATTAACTAGGGAAAGAAGTTCGGTACAGTCAATGTTATTATTTAAAAATTTTGTATAAATGTCAAATCAGCTATTGCTCGCCTTTGTTGCAAAGTTTGTCATTATCATAAAAGTTAGAACCCAATAACCGGGACCTCCCTCCCGAGTCCCATTTTAAACCATCATGCGATTTACCACCCTCAAAAGTCTCCGTGTGGGTATGCAGCGCGTGTGGGGGTGCGTGTTGATTTTGTTATCTCACATGTAGGGAGGTAGCAGAAACGAACCCAGATACGAAGGGGTGCCTCTCTGGGGAGAGAGATATCAGATATCCACTGTGTATTCTGTACTCCGGGTATATATTTTGATAATAATATGTTGTTTCTATATTATGTTCACGTTATTACAATATGTTATAATAATTATTATTGTGTTTGAGAACATTGTTATGTAAATTATTTGATTTAGTTGTTTTTGGGAATTTGATACGTTTAGGGGCTCCTTGTTTTGTTTATAAACAATTTTGTATTATTAATTTTAGCAAAACAATATTTTATAATGAAGCGTATTAGATACATATTATCAAAAAAAATATAGTGTGGATATTCGTGACCTATTAACTAAACAATTTTCTAATCGAAAAGTATAAGGATTTCGGTTTTTAGAGGAGAACCAGGTTACTTATATTTTAAGTAACTCCGGAACAAAGCACGTAATATTATCAAAAAATTCGGTTGTCTGTACGTCCTGTGTAACCAAGTGTAACTCTGATTCAATGAACTCAAATTTGATTTGAATGTAAGTGTTGTCACCAAAATTGTAACTGATTATATGCAACAAGCGATCAAGTAACAACCTATTAATATATCATTTTAACAGAAAATTATTAATTTTTCGAAGAAAACTTCTTCGGAAAGGTTTTCACTTTGTGATGGCATTATTTATTTTAATGAAAAGACAAATAACTTTGTTTACATCATTTTTATTTGTACACAATCTACGTGTTTCGTGAACGATGTTCACATCATCAGGATCAAATGCATACATTTGTATATTTCACGAGTATACATTTGATCCTGATGATGTGAACATCGTTCACAAAACATGTAGATTGTGTACAAATAAAAGTGATGTAAACAAAGTTATTTGTCTTTTCATTAAAAGAAAATTGTTTTTATTGTGCCATTTTCAAAACTGGAACTGATTTGCCTTATTATTTATATGTTTTTTTTTAACTACCCTGTGATTATACGTATTTGCGCTAATATATCAACTATTTTTGTGATCAAAATTGGAACTGATTATATGAAGATTAAAAACAAGCGATCAAGTACCTACCTATTAATATAACATTTTAAGATAAAATTATTTTAAGTGTGTCGTTTTCAAAATTGGAACTTAATTGTCTTTTTTAAGAATTCACACTATCCCGTGATTTTTTACGGGTGTGCGATAGTATATTTACTACTTTTTGTTTGTTGTATGTGGTTGTATTCATCAATGGTGTTCTTGATCATCGTTTCTACAGATGGAAAAGGCAAGACTAAATACTATACGTAATATTACAAAAACACGTACTTATAACTTCAGAACATAATTGTCTAATATTTTATCAATACCCTTCCCATTGTTCTACATTCAAGTCCTGCGGTGATCTTTCTTTTTAACATTACCATCTGGATTTTATTTACTTTACAGGTTTTATTTTATATTAAGTGCTCTAAGGGAAAATATCTTAGTAGGATGGAAAAATGAAGCAAGGAAAGGGAAATAAATACAATTTGTTATCAACCACTCTGTCATGTCACTATTTATACACTAACTAACTTATGAAATATTTATATACAAATTGTTTTATTCATTTGCTGCATCCTTTTCGAGTCACATTCTATTTGAGTTTCTTCACCCGCTCGTAAAGTTAAGGGATACGTCACTCACGTTAATTATAATTATAATTATTTTTTGTAATCACGTTTAAACATCCACGTTAATTATAATATGGATTTTGTCATCACGCTTGAAGAATGTTTCGATTCTCAATTTTTGCAAGCGATTTAAATGACCAAACATTTATCTAAACCTTTATCAAACGACTTAAATGACCAAACATTTATCTAAACCTTGACCAAACATTTATCCAAACATTTATCCAAACAAGCATTCGATACTAAATTTGTACTTTAAGACATTGTTTTTTCTCTTCGCTTATTCTTTTTTTTATGAGTTCAAAATTGTAGTTATTAACTAAAGCTTCTACGAGGAATTCAATCGTAACACTTGTTTTATTCAATAAATAATATGTTTATATAATTAATCAATGTAATATGAAATTATGATATGAACTAAATTTGTCAATTTGACTGGCCTAAAACAGGATCCATTCCTAGTTGGCTAGTCAAAGTTTCCATATATGTTTCATTGTATAATTTTATGTGAAATAAATATTATTATTATTATATTAAATAATACCTACCTACTGTTATTGAAATGGGCATATTTATAGGATTTGTAAAATTTGAGTGGAGAGATTTACAAGAGATGGCGTGAAGAATGAAGGGGAAGCTATTCTAGATAAGATTTGATGGAAAAGAGGACCTCAGAAAAGGACAACCAAAAAACGGGTGAACCAATATGTCTTTTCTAAAATACACACATCATAATACAACATTCATGGTGACCCGACAACTAATCGCTGG
The DNA here is from genome assembly GCA_929108145.2 of Limnephilus rhombicus. Taxonomy (NCBI): domain Eukaryota; kingdom Metazoa; phylum Arthropoda; class Insecta; order Trichoptera; family Limnephilidae; genus Limnephilus; species Limnephilus rhombicus. The sequence continues at coordinate 11,089,251 of OV815296.1, forward strand.
TATAGACAGTGTACTGTGTGTGTTCTGCACATCCCTTCGGGGACACTTAGTAATATTTTAGATAAGTAAGTGCACAGTATTTTCCCTAGACCGACTGCATTTTGAATATAAGAATGCCGGAGGCTGAATGTTGGGGGATAAACTATTATGGAATCAATGTTTATATAGTACCTACTTTCTGGGTTTTGAGAACTTACCACTCTGCCACTAGTCGTCAAAGCCTTTACCATAGTTTAATCATAATAATAATAATATTTGGCTAATTTATATAGCGCCGTTTTCGCGAAAAATCACCTCAAGGGCGCTGTACAAATAAATACATAAAATAATGATATTACTGGCTTACAACTAAGATTTACAATTATTACTAGTGACTTACATCTAAGACTTATAGCTAGTAGCTTATGACTAAGATATATAAACGCTAACCTAAACTGAACTCAATGACATACATGTTTACAATCATGACTTAAAGTTAGAGATTTACAACTAACATATAAGTATTTACATTTAAAAATACTTCTACACAACTTATACATGTTATGCTTTCGCCAGAATCATACACAGCGCCAGAAGAAGAAGGAAGTTTTTACATAATTTTACTTTTTAAGGACATGGACGCAAAAATTATCGGATTTACGTAAACGTATTGATATCTTAAATAAATTATTGAAATTAATCGCCGATCTTTACCGTATTAAGATGATTCACCGCACAACATTAAACAGATTGAGGTGTTAGATTATCACTGACAGTCTATTGGTAGGTAGATCAATAGCATTTTGACTTTTTCATGAGTATAGTTGTAGGGAATAGCAAATAAAATAGTATTTATTCGTGGATATAAACAATTATTACAGTATAAATAAACAGAAATAAAAAATAAAAATTACGAAGTTTAAATCAAGTTAAATCAAATGAGGAATGTTTTAAAGAATCCCAGTGGGGGGGTAGGCAGGGCGGTTTCCACAATCTATTTACCATCTTCTAAATAATTCTATTGTATTTTACCGCTCAAATCATTATATAACATAAAAGTTCATACATTCATTTAATTTGTTTAGTCAATTTTTATATATATAGTCAATCTGCTACATGACTCGATTAAATTAATCGAACACGAGTTTTATTCTTAACAATACTCAAAATAATGGTAATTGGAACATCATTTGACCTAAAGCACACATTTTGATGAATTTTTATTTCCTCCTTTATCACGATTATATAACTTATCTGTGTCCAATGCCTGGCCATTTAAACGACACACCCTCAGCTCCGTAAACTTCCCCATTTGTGATAAATAAAATAACGAAATCATGAAGATTAATGTCTAAAACAGATCTTCTGCACAAAACCAGACATTTTTCCACCCCTGCTACAATAAGGGTGTACAAATAATAAGTTTTCTGCAGGGGAAACCAAACTTTTTCTATTGTACGAGAACTAGACTAAATACAGGCAGGGAATGCAAATCTCGCGAGATTGGGGCTCAAGCGTGATCCCGCGAGTTTATGAATAACAATACTGCGAGATCTCGCCAATTTCGAGATCTCGCGAGATTGGCAGTTTTGTGTGTTTTTTTTTCAAATAATCACAATATTTGAATAAATTAGGAAAAAATAAAAATAAAAATTTTAAGTATTATAAGATAAACATTTATTTTCACGAATTTTTCCACAAACTTTTTATGCATCAAAAATTGTTTGACGTATTTGTCTATAATTTTTTAATATACTTCTAAGTAGTAAACGTTGATGTGCGTATGTATCAAATAACAAATGAAAGAAACAACCAGTTTTCTCTTCTAATATCAAACAAAACAACGAGAAGTAAAAAAAAAATTAAACTTATTATCTAAGTTGAGTTGACTATAAACTGAGATATTATTATCAATTTAATAAAACTATATCTACTCAGTAGATCTATCAGATATTACAGATTAATTAACAAAATATACCAATTAGTCAAACTATTAGAAATTAAAGATTAATTAACAAAATATACCAATCAAATGAAAGATTTGTTCAGTTCAAATCACAAGTCATTATTACGAATTATTTTGAAAATAGCTCCTTAAGAAGCACAAAATGTCCAAAGAATCGTCTGCTAAACGGCTTCTTATTTCCGCGCTTCGAATAAGATGTTTTTATGCTCGACTGCAAAATCTCGTTAAACTGCGAGATCTCGCCCTTTTTTCGTCCGAGATCAATCTCGCTAAAAAAGGCCGAGATCTCGCGAAAACGAGATCTCGCGAGAACGAGATTGCATTCCCTAAATACAGGTCAATGGAATCTCCTCGTTATTTCAAATTCACTTCTGTGAACAGTAACCTGTAAAAAATGTTTCTAATTTTCTCTTATTTAATAAACCAAAAACAAAATTTCTTTGAAATTATAAGAATTGCATTATACTTACAAACCTTCCTACTTAATTATAAACCATTGATATTTTCGTTACATTTGTTTTAAATTTCGAACACTTAATTTTACAATTTTTCAAAGAAATGTCACCATCAAAATATTGATTTTTTCAAACTTTCTTCAGGCAGGTAGGTACCATTATATTGAGTTTCCTATTTGAACTACGATAATGCGAACTCTAGCGGGATAAAAGTATCACGGCCACCATCTTGAAACGGAACCGAAAAATATTAATCAAACAATCAAAACAGTATTTAACAATATTCGTTCAGTAGTTTTTGTCAAAGAATTTATACATAAAAATGAAAAAAAATCAGTCATTTTAAACATGTAGGATTACAAAAGATTTTTTAAATATTTATATTGAGGGATCAGTAGGATTTATAGGTCCAATTAGGAGTTCTACCGAGCCGGAACCTCTGATATGAAAATATCTGAAGTCGGTGAATTATTTTCCCATTTGGTCTCTGGTAGGTTGACATGTTTTGTATTTATTATACTTATATAGTGCAATTGCATAGCGTGAATAGACTAGATGATCCTTTGTGGAAAAGTGTGTGAAAGGGTTTAGTTTTTCCTGTGGGGAAGATTTAACCCGGATATAATTTTTTTTATAATTTTTTATAATTTTTTTTTTTTTTTTTATAATTTTATTTATCTTAAAAAATGGAACATGTTACAGTGTTACTTTTCCTCCATTAAGCATTTGCTTGTGGATGGAGGATATAATGTCTGAAGACAGAAATCTCAACATCCCACTTTGATCACAACCAACTCTCCCCCACAATACAAAGAAGAAAAAGAAGAAGTTTGAAAGATAACATCCTTTTTTTCTTTGAACAATTTAAAGTAATACAAAACTATCAAATCAAATTCGCCACCCCTGTCTAATAGGGGTGTAAATAATAATAAGTTTAGCGAATCATTCCCCTTGATGCTGTACAGTATACAGTATACAGCACTAGCACCATGCTGCAGTACTGCTCTGTGTTTGCAAACACGGAGATAAAAGTATCAAAGGGGGTTGAAGGTTTTATCTATTAAGTTCTGGCACACTCCTCAGGTCTGGCACTAGTGGGAGAAGGGAGCTAATAGTCCAAGAGCGTGCTGACAATTTGCACTGGCGTGATTCATGCGAATGAGGGATTTGGGTTTAGCAAATTTGCAAAAATCGATGTCTAAGTTTTATTAAATATGACTTTAGTAAGAACAAACCGAAATAACATTAAATGTTGACTGGGCCATAATGTATTTACAACTGAATCGCAGCTTATCCTCGAAGCATATGTGGGTATTATCCATAAGCCATGTCTGTTAGGCATGAGGTGTTATAATAGTTTGTGTAGTCTGTAGTTAGTAGTTAGATACTAGAGCATTGTAGAAATATATTATCAATTTGTACAGCGCCTTTGAGGTGATTTTTCATAATAACGGCTGTAGGAGAGGTTTTGGGGTGGCACGCCTGCTTCTTGTTAATGTAAGAGCGAGACAAGAGATCTCGATATAAAAGGAGATGAATGCATCTCCTCGCTCCTTTCCTACCGCCAGCTCATTAGATAGGACGTAACTATAACCTGTGTACAAACAACAAATGTTCATCTCGCAATCGTTAAGACTAAGTCTACACTCCGAAAGTCTGTATATAACAACGGCGCTATACAATTCATCAAAATAATATTATTTATCCAAAAATTTACTTTATTATAATATCGACTGTAGTTAGGAGAAACCTTTTGAGAGAGACAATAAAAAATAGACAACAAAACAAGTAAAACTAATTAAAAATCTAAAAACTTATACGAAAGTGGTAGTTTGTTTTTCAAAATTGCGATGAAAACAAATTTGCAAATTTATGTATAATTTTGAATGATTTGAAGGTTGTAACCTAAAAAATAACCTAAAAAAATAAAAGCATACATTTAATTTTTAGAATTAAAAATGGTTTAAGTAAAGCAAAAATTGCTTTACTTAAAGATTTTTTATTGTATGAAACCACTTTAAAGCAACAATCCCAAAAGATGTGGCTTGAAAGGTTTTACCAACTTATTAATTGTATACAAAACCAAGTTTATTTGGTTAAAATTCGCATACTAATAATTTTCTTCGTTGAAATGTATTCAATAAATAAATTAATTCAATAAAAACTACTTCCATGAAATTATTTATATTGAATTGTTGTGATGGTTGACTTTGAGGGTGTTACTAGGAGTGTTCTACCGTCGTCTCTTTTTGTTCGTTTTGGTCAGTTTTACAGTGTTCATTAACAGGACATAATGTGATCCGCTTAATCAAAATCAACCAATATTAAAGATGGATGAAGAAAATGAAACATCTCACAACTTTGACTTAGCATACACCACAAGCGTCGTTCATATTTGCAAAATGACTGGTAGATACTTTTCCGTTATTCCAAACCTTGGCATGACCTGATTCAGGTATTTGATTCACTTGCTCGTGTCATGTCTTCCTGAAGTGTCTGTTTATCTTTCATCTTCTTACGTGACATATATTGTAATCTTAAAAGACTCCTTTCCACATCCGCCCGCTCAATTTACTACTTAAATGCAGATATCATCAGTATTCGCATTCGCACTACTATTCATATTTATTTATGCATGTTATGATAAGTTAGCACTCCCTACCTGCAGCATTACTTCGGTCTGTATTGCAGTCAATGAACAGGCACTTCCTAGAAGTAAGATCTATACCGAATTGAAAGAAATTTTTCTTTACACATTGTTTTGATGGTGATATAATTTGTGGATTTGTCGATCACCATGCTAGGCGTAATTCATCTCCATTAATTCTATAATAATTAGTGATGTGATCGACCTTTTTAACAGGGAACTCCTGAGTTGAGAGCAGGCGCAGTTTCAAACATAAGCAGTTCATAACAAAAATACAATTAACAACACAATATTATGTACAGTACATTTAAAATAAAAGACAATCAACATCGTACCCCCGATTGGACATGCTTACTTATAAGAAAAGGCGCAGTTTATAACAAAAAAAATGTTTACATGTTTACGTTTAAAATAAAAGACAATCAGTAACGCACCATTGGAAATGCATTCTTATAAATAGGTTTTGATAAAATCTTTGATGTTAGATCTGTCTTGGCTGATGAACCAAGACTTGATGTCTGATTTATACTTAAAATAAGTTGTGTTTTGTAAAATGGCCAGTATAAATGGCCAAAGTTTATTGTATAGCTTTTTTGCACAGTGTCTAAAAGTTTGTATTTTTTGATTGATACTGACATTTCGTGGTGGAATTCCATTATTAAAACAAATACAAAACTTTTTTTCAATTAATTTAATTGTGACCATAACCCGTTTCAGCCTGTTAAGGCCATCTTCAAACTGGTACGATTGTTTCTTAATCCACGGTTTATCTACATAAAATATGGGGGAGGGGTAGGGGGGTGGTCTACATGAACGTTATTAAAATTATTCTCACATTATTGCCACGTGGTCTTTGACGATTGATTGACTGGTTTTTCTCACAATTTTTGCTATGACGTCCTTGACGATTGATTGACTGTGTTTTCTCATATTTGTTAATATGTCGACTTTGACGATTGATTGACTGGGTTTTTTCATATTTGTTGCTATGTCGTCTTTGACCATTGATTGACTGGGTTTTCTCATATTTGTTGCTATGTCGTCTTTGACCATTGATTGACTGGGTTTTCTCATATTTGTTGTTACGTCGTCTTTGACCATTGATTGACTGGGTTTTCTCATATTTGTTGCTATGTTGTCTTTGACCATTGATTGACTGGGTTTTCTCATATTTGTTGTTACGTCGTCTTTGAAGATTGATTAACTGTATTTTCTTATATTTGTTGCTATGTCGTCTTTGACGATTTAATTGTGCCTACTGGTAATAATCAAATAACTAGAAATTCAATCATCGAAGACGACTTTACAACAAATACAAGAAAACCCATATAATTTGAATAAAATCCTTGTAGACCACCCCCCTCCCCATCACTCATGTTTTATGTATATTAACCGAAGATTAAGAAACAACTGTACCAGTCTGAAGATGGCTTTAACAGGCTGAAACCGGTTATTGTCACAAATAAATTAAGTGGAAAAAAGTTTTATATTTGTTTTAATAAAAGTTCTTTGGCCAAAAGTTGTTTTGGCGAAAGAGATAAGTGAGAGATAACTAACTAACTAACCATCACGCCGTTTCCCCGCAGGGGTAGGCAGAGAGGACGGACCGCCAAACAACTCGATCTTGGCACACACTCCTTGCCTCGTTCACATTCATACATCGTCTCATACATGCTCTTCTATTATTCCGACTCTTCACATGGCCCGATTCAAGTATCTGATTCACTTGGTCGTGCCATGTCTTCCTCGGGCGTCCCCGATTTCTTCTTCCATTCACATTTGCGTCATATATTATCCTTACACTCCTTTCCTTCTTTCATTCGCTCTACATGCCCAAACCATCTGAGCGTCCCTTTTTTAATTTTACTCATCACGCTTCCATCAGCCTTGCATTCTTCGCGGATATCCACATTTCTCACACGATCGTACATGGTTTTACCACACATACGCCTCAGGGATCTCATTTCTACAGCATTCAGTCTACTTTCATCCTTCCTCTGCCAGTTCCATGCCTCACTGCCATACATCAGGGTAGGTACCAGCACTCCATTATGGACGGCTAACTTTGCTTCATTGGACAGCTTTTTGTTGGCGCCAACGGCGTTCAGTCCTCCATTAATATCTCTGTCAGCCCTTCCATCTCTCGTAAACATACTTCCCAAGTACACAAACTCATCCACCAACTCATCTCAAGTGAGAGATTATGACATTAATTTTGCAATTAACTAACAATTGCACGAAAAGTAAGGAGAATAGAGCTTATTTTGGTACGTCTATCGGTCCGTCTCTTCAGTGGTTGCAGCACACAGTTCACTCCAGTGTTAAGTTATGAACCAAGTGAATAATAGGGTAATAATAGTGCATAGTATCCGGGCATTACTCATAAATGAATGCATAAGCAATGTAATAGATAAACATGATGTCTTTATGATAATAATTTATATTACCCAGGCAATTTAAATAATGTCTAAAACTACCAGCAATGTATTAAAGAAAGTTTTTTTAGCTCGATCTGCCACCATACAATTTTAGCATGAAAAGAATCGACAAGTAAAACTTTTATTAAAAACAAAAATTTTTGAAGTGAAAACATGTAGATATAGCACCGTTGTGATTTGAAACTCGAATAAATGAAAAATAGCGACACTAAGAGACAAACACATTCATCTGTAGGATTTAGCCTGCAAGAGAATGACAAAGTATAATCGGTCTCTTCTTTATGTGGTGCTTCGTAGCCTCCCTACTCTTGACTACTTTAGTGTTCTAAAGGTTTTACTTCCACCGCATGTAAATTGTACAGTCTGTTTTTTTATTATGCAATGAATCAGTTTCGACTTTTGACGGTCCTAAGCATCGAACAACACAGCCTAGTAGCTCCATCTCTTGGGTCGACTAGTAGCCAATTTGCCAAAGTTGATTGCATTTTTTTAATATTTTTTCTCCATCACTTTTAATGACTTTTCAAATGAGGTTCTGAGTTGATTTCATTCTGAGTTATCCGGTCACCTTTTTTACAACACGGGCCGGTATTTCATTTGCTTTAGCTCGCTATAAGGGATATTTACATATCCATCAAGTTGCTTTCTAGTTCACAAGATAAGCCGATTGATACCAATACTGAATTGATAAATTAATGTATTACCGGTGCTTTACACTGTTGACATAATTTTAAACCATTTTCAAATCAAATACTACTCGATTTACGTAAGAATAATAAATAACTCAATCCACAATGCTGGTCCTTTGACCAAACAGTAATAAAATTATCGCATTTCAGCCGAGTGGGTAAAATAATTAACTCCCCACAAAAATCACTCCGGTCTTTCGTTTGATAAATCCATGAAATATTTATAAGTTTATGTGTGTTCACCACAAACCATTAGTATAATTCTTAGGGGAGGCTCCGACTTTCCATCCCTTAGACTGGCTTACAGGATTAGGGCGGAACTAATAATATAATACGGAACCATATTTGGGGTGTCGCGTTCATTCGTTTATCTTGGAAGGTTCTATTAGCGAGGCTGTACTTTTGGCGTATCGGAAACTATTGGGAATTAACTAAGTTATAGTGGAAAGTTTCAGCGAATGAGGAAAAGGTTTTTGTACCTAATGGGTGGATGTATAAGTTCGTAGGTTTTTTCGTTTCCATTCTATTCCAAATAGGATTAGTATTTTTTCTTGTTGAACTCGTATGTTTAGTATGTCAGTGCCATTATAATGCTGTAAATTTAAATAATTGGTATACGTTCTGCTTGAATTTGTATATTGGTAAAAAGTTGGTTGGAGAATCATTTTCACCATAAAAAGTGATGAAATAGATGTTCTAGGATGCAAACGATCTCGAAAAACTAAGCAGCATTTTTTTGGAATAACTTAATAAGTAAAATCTGAAATTGTAATATTTAATCATTGAAGACAATATTAGTGAACCAAACTATATCAACACAATCTAGAAGACGCGATCTACAAGACGATCTATTCCTAGATGTGTCAGTATCTTTTTCTGATATTTCTGTTACAAATTTTCGGCTGAGAGTCGCTAATATGGTCTTCAATCATTATACAGCATTTAGTCGGTTGGAAATTAAGTTTTCATCAGCTCGCGTGCCATCTATTGCAATTTTTTATACAAATTTCACAATGCCAGAGCTCACCGGTATATATAGAAACCTTTGTGGGCGTGCTCACATGAACGGTTTAGCAACGAATAATTTCATGACACCAGAGCTGACTATTGTATATAGAAACCATCGCGGGCATGCGCATATCAAATCCTCAAAGTTTAATCGCTATTGGATGAATGGTTTAGCAACGCACAGACATCTCATATACACCCAAGCAAGCATATTTCGGTTTCGGCAAGTTTCGGCAAAAAAATCTAGTTTCGGTTTCGGCAGATTTTCTGCCGAACCTTCGGCCGCACCGAAACTCTGCAAAAGATCTCAATAAAAGGTAAACTTAGTCTTAAGAATGTTGAGATTGTAAACGCAATTAAAATTAAAACACTCAATTAATGAGGTCCATCCATTACAATCATTACAATGTACATAAGTGTTGATCATTATCAAATTTCTGTTCCAAGAAGTAGTTAACATGTTTGTTAATTTTTAGTAATATCAAAAAAAAATATTTTTCACATACTCAATTATTGTTTTTTTTTTATTTCATTTAACACATGTTAACTGTTTGTATAAGTGTAAAAAATATGCCAAATTTCAGTAAACAATAGATTTTTAACATGTCTAAAAAAGTTTCGTTTTCGGTTTCGGCCGAAACTGAGACAGCCACCGAAGATTCGGTTTCGGTAGAAAGTCCTGTTTCGGTCTGACACTGATATTTTGATTTTTATATACATATATATATTGACGAATTTAAGGCAGTTGTGCTAATCCTCTGCTAGCACAAGTAACTGACATTGACAATAAAGGTTTTATTGTCAATGTCGGCTACTTGTCAACGTTCCTATATAAAGCAACAAGTTGACTAAACTTATGCTTAAATTAGTCGAAGTAAACTGTTGTTGGTACGACGCCGATCTGCAGTCATGTTTGCGAACGATGACAAATTACCGATATTGTTGATAAAACCTTTATCGAAGTGCTTGTCCAAGGACTTTGGCCCTCATTTTATCCAACTTAGAATAAATAGATTAGCAAATGCAAACAAGCAGTTCGTTCAAAATAAAATTGAATAAATTCAAGAGACTTTAATTATTTTTAAGTACTAGAATCAGTATTCTCCAGTACTACGGGATACTTATTGAAAGACTTGGGTTCTTTAAATCACAGTGACTGTTTATTGATGTATAGTAATTTATAATTATACTTCGGAGGACGAACATCCTTCATGGGTAAAAGCTAGTTTTCGTTTGCGGAGCTCCTGAAAAATAATGACTTCACACGTCTACCTTCGGTCACATTCAGCATAACTCGGCCATGTTTTAGACCATGTGACCAGAGACCATGTGACCCGAAGAGCCCATAAACAACTAAAGTTGTAATGCTTGATAAATAGTACAACATTTTAAAAAGACATTAATAGTTAAAATAAAAGAATTGTGGCAATTAAATTATATTATTCAATAAAAAAAATTTTACGGCACTTTTAAGGGGGGCGGCAAATTTTCACAATAAATAATAATATTATCTTGGAAAAATTTAAACCATTTCAAATCATTATTTGAAAATGTTATATGATACTTTCGTTTACGAATCCAACTCTTTTTTTATTATATATAAAAAATGTCAATAATTATATTTTTTTAAGCTGCAAATTTCGCAATTCGTAGAAAAACCGTACGCATATTATGAGATTAATACTAATTAAAGCTGATAACTCGCAAACAGATTCATTCTTAATTAAAACCAGAATTGTGTTCGTAATGTATTAACGAATGAATTTCAGTTGTGTATTCATCTGTCGATACATTTCGAAAGACACCATTATTTTATTCGAAGTGCAGTAATAAAATTCTAGTTGCAGACTATGTATGTGCTGCCAGAATCAAAGAGAAACCATTTTCACAATCTGAGTGTAGTTTTAATTCGCCAAATACAGATTTAATTTAAACCGTCTAATCACAGGAGATTGTCCCACACATTTCAAATTGTCCCACACATTTAATTTTAAAATAAAATTATGAAATTATGTCCCACACTATAAAATAATTATAAAATACAATAAATTTGTGATTGCGATAAAAAGTTTAGATACAATACTTAAAAAAAAAGGAATCTGTATCTAAAAATTAAAGTTTATTCTATTTTAGGTACTTTAATTCGAATATTCGCAGGCGAGTATATTTGAGCCAATTCACATTTCAAATATCAAAATTATCAATCAGAAACAATAATTACTTTATCTAGATTTAATAACAATTTTGTTTTTTGCAAAAGGATAAAAAATAAGCTACATTTAAAATGCACGGGCAGAACCAGAAATTTTGTGCGCAAACATTGACAGGCAAAAGTTTATAGATATTTTTTTCTTATTATTCGAGGGGTTAAACCAGTTTTCAGAATGTAAAATTCCATTTGAGGATTCATCTGCTGACACAATTCAAACTAAAATATTATCTTATTAGAAGTTTAGTTATAAAATTCTAGTTACAGACTCTGTATGTGCTGCCAGAATCAAAGAAAAACCATTTTCATGTTCCGAGTGTACTTTTAATTCGCCAGGTACAGATTGAATTGAAACCAGTACAGAATGTAAAATTCCAGTTGGATTCATCTGCTGACACATTTCGAAGGAAAATATTCTGTTATTCGATGTGCACTTATAAAACTCTAGTTGCGGACTATTTATTTAATGCCAGAATCAAAGAAAAACCATATTCATGTACTGAGTGTAGTTTTAATTCACCGCATACAAACTGGTTTTGTGTTCAGAAAACAACGATACATTAAATAACGAGTTGCAGATTCATCGTGCATGAGTGAAGCTTTACATTTGAGTTACATAATTCTGTAAAATTCTGAGAAATTGATTGTTGAGTGTGTAACTATTATTTAGGGACTCTAACCAATCAATCAACCTTGGAGTAGAATTTATAAACATGATTTTCGTTAAAAGAATACTCGTCAAATGTGATATACAAACCCCCCCCCCCCCCCCCCCCGCTTTTGCATTTGAGTTGCATTCCATACGTATGCGTGATGAAGATGCGAAATTGTATTACAGGCATACCATTCTCGATTTCTGAGAGCAATTACATATAAATTTGTATCAGAATTTATAAGCATGATTTTATGGGAAGAGTACTCGGCACATGGGATTATAAAAATCGGCATAAAAAATAGGATACTTACCCCCCGCCCCCCCCGGTCAGCGCTTGAAAATCTGCGGAAGAAGCACCTTAGAGAAGGGGGTGGGGGGGGCAAAATTTTCCTCCGCCCCGGGTGGCCAAAACCCATGCTACGCCACTGGCTCACAGGTCGACAGAGATCCACCGTTGTATGTCCTACCTCGTTAAAATAAACGTCCAGACTCTATTTGGAACTGTTTGAAAAATTAGCTTGCCCATTGTATGTTTTATGCAACAGAAGAATGCAAGATTCCATTTGTTCTAATTTGTCTTTCCAATTAGGAATTAAAAATCAATTCGAATTAATGTGTAGCAACCGACTTAATGACTGGGTGCTTACTTAGCATTACAATTTCAAACTGTTACAAAGTAATGTGGGAACTATATCACAAAATATTTATTACAATAACAGTATACAGTCGGGAGTGTTTATACAAGATTTTGGCAAATTGTAGTTTCATATTGCGTAGGCTATTTTACCGTATTAAAAGCTAATCTCAAAGGCCGTAAAATATGTACATAATTATATCCATTATCTAGGCTCGTCACAAGTATTAAATTAAACTCTGCGACATATACTTCCTCGTTATCTTCTCACTGCTAGAGCCATGACATGTAAGGTATGTTAATGCTTAGTAAATCTTAAATTAAACGTTCGTTTCGTGAATGTTATTTATCACGTATCACAGAGCAAGCTTGACTAAAGCTGCGGTCGACAAACCGTCGCTTGCGAACCTCAAATTGTAGCAGTGATAATTAAATAAAATCCACAATTACGGTTAATACAATTAGTCTTAATTTGGAGTACGTACAATCAATTTGCAAGAATTAAACAGTTCTATTATAGTAAAACGATACAAAACGATAATAGTAACTTTATGGGTTAACAATAAATAACCCGAAGGAACTATTCCATCAACTGCTGGTTAATCCTTTTAACGAAAGGATTACGAGTATTTTTCTCTCTGGGTTAGTTGACGTATTTCAGACCTGCGACTGAGTTTTTTTTTCCAGAAGACGCGTGGATAGACCCGGAAGACAACTTAACTTTCTCGATGTACCACCTGACCTCATATCGGTCAGACCATATGTAAGCCTGAGCGGCGGGGTGCAATTCTAACAAATAGCATACTTCGTTCTTAGCTAGTAAGAGACGAATAGAACAGAAGGTAATATATACTCGAAATACAAAATGGCTTATCAAAGATATTAAATTCAGTTGTGGGTCTGTAACTCTGGGTCAATGAATCTACAATTCGGATTTGCTTTGAATTCAAGTGTTAAAAAATTAAATTCATTATGTTAAAAAATTGCAAATGATTGTAATAAAGTAATAAATCGACAAAGTACCTACCCTCAATATTATATTTTATTTTAACCAGAAAATTATTTTAATTGTTTTAATTTTTTAATTTTCAAAATTGGAACCGATTTGTTCAGAATGAGCAATACATAAACCTCTTTTGTCATTTTCCTATTTCTAGGATATGATGTTATTCAGAAGTTACCCAAATATTGGAGTTACATTCTAGGATGCTACGAACAAATGCTTCATGTAGTATCTAGTACGATTCTACTGTTTTTGCCAATTCTATAAAGAATCTACACATTAGTCATCTTGTCAGTCGGGGTGTTTTGAAAATGAACTCGTAATATATCGGAATCGAAATTATTATCGAAATCTTACGGTTATAATAACACTTGATCTATAAAATACTTTTGTAGACGTATGACTTTATTATAAATCCAGTTGGGGATAACTGTGAATTACCGGATATATTTTTTGGGAGATGGGTAAGGGTACCGCCGGCCCGGGAACCATTTATTGGATAACCAACACCCCTGTCACTCCAAGTGGTTCACTACGTTTGGCGACTTAGCAGAGGTGCTCGGGTTCATGGGGTGAGGTTTGTCTAGGGTCTAGGTCTTGATGGGGTGAGATTTAGGGATCCAGGTCTTGATGGCGAATGCATTTGCGGACCGGATCGAGAGAGACTGGTTGAGGGGGACTAGATCTCCGCTCCCGGATTCTCGACCCATTGTCTTGCAACGCAATGGAAAAGATGGATTCATACGTCGATCACTCCTGGATACACTGACCCCTGGATTCCTACCCACCTCTCATACCTACTTCCTTCCTAGAACATTCTCTCCCGGTCCTTAGAAAAACCCTCAAGAACACAGCATCCCCTAAGATGACAAAGGCCCTGAAGGAAATTATTTTCCTCATGTGCCTTGTCTGTTGATGTTAATTAACCTTGTCTGTTAATTAACACACACAAATACAAAAACTAGCACACTCTCTACTTGACACTGGCCAGAACACTCCATTGGGGTGAAAAGCCATTTAATTTAAAGAAGAAGAATGTAAAAAATACATAGATAATCATGGAAATTTGACAACAGGTAACGCACAACGATTTTTTTCGATTTCAAAGCCTTTCGATTTCGGACAGATTTTACCTTTTATCTTCATTGTCTCGTAACACTGTCTTAACGCAAAAGATAACTCAAAAGTCCAGAATCACCCTTCAGGTGAAATTATTTATTCCTAAGTGTGACAATTTACTATTAATTTAAGCTTAAAATGTTGGTTCCTTACTCCTTACCTTGCTGGGGTTGTAGGGTTGCAGGTCCTATGGCATAAATTCCGGTACGGTTTAACAAGTTTGAATTTACGGCGCAGAATTTCCGCAAAGTTTAGAAACTTGATTAGAAATTCATAAACGCGTTGGATTCGCCCGGCAGAACGCGGCGGTTCATTTAGGGGACAATGAAAGGGGAATTTCACGGAATTTGGCCGAGATTCTGCAGCTGTAGACAAAGCAGCTCGAATATAAAACTTAACCTAAGACTTACTTCTCAAAGCAATGTGATTCGTGAAACCACGTACGCCTTACGATGGTAGTGATAAGATGAGAATGTCAATGTGAGATTTTTTAAATTTTAATTTCTTAATTTTATTTTAGTAATTTGTACATTTAAGTTTACAAATTTCTAATTAATTATAATATTTCATATTGCAAATTAAATTTTATGTAGCTTCCACAATACGTCTTGAACTTTCCAATTGGTGTGGACTTTAAAATTTCTGGTAGCGTGTTATATAACTTCATCCCTTTGTACAGTAAACTGTTCTGCGTATTCGCATTGTCGTTTTTGAAGCCTGATTACCTTGTACGTCCTTGTGTTATGTTTGTGAATGTCCTTGTTGAATATAATTTTATTTGAGAAGTATTTTGGTAAAATGTTTGTTAATTATTTTATTTATAAATATCATCGTCAGCATCTGTTTCACGGTTAGCCAATTCAGTTCCTTTAACATTTTGTTTACTTTTGAAAATCTATTTCGCCGTAGTATTATTCTTATTGCCCTTTTTTGGAGAATTTGAAACTTATTTTGTTCTCGTTTGTTACATAGGAAAAGGATAGTTGAAAAATAGTTAAAATGTGGAGCAATAATTGATTTCTAGATGGTGATTGCAGTTTTACTAGATAGTTTTTGCCGAAATCATCCCAAAAAAGATGTGTTTCCCAGTTTTATTTTATAATATTGAATGTTACATGATATCGGCCGCCTGTTTCGGTTTATAGTACAAAAATATCGCTAAAAAGCATTGTTTACATTGTTTAAGCATGTTTTACCAAAGAAACGAAGCTAGCAGTCTACTATGGAGTGCTGCTACCCTGATGTATGGTAGTGGGGGACTGGCAGAGGAAGGATGAAAGTTGACTGAACGCTGTGGAAATGAGATCTCTGGGGCGTATGTGAGGTAAAACCATGTGTGAAAGCGATGCTCAGATGGTTTGGGCATACAGAGCGAATGAACGAAGAAAGGATTGTAAGGATAATATTTGACGAAAATCGAATGGCAGAAGAAGTCGGGGACGACAGAGGAAGACATGGCACGATCAAGTGAATCAGATACCATGTCAAGAGTCAAAATAATACAGATACGCATGAGACGACACATGAATATGAATGTGAAGTGTGTGCCAAGATCAAGTGTGTGCCAAGATCATTGTTTGGCGGTCCGTCCCCTCAATGTACCCTGCGGTTTCTTTGTCCGTTTCGGTTTTCCTATCTGTTTAGTATATTTCAAGGCGATTTAATTTTCAAACAAATCTCTCATACCTTTCTCCTTCTCAGAACCTTCTCTGCTTTTTTTCTTAAAAATACCCTCCACTCAGCACCCTCAATGATAACACAGGCCCGGAGAGGTACTATTTTCCTCAGGGCTACCTGTGTTAAAGTAGAAAAAAGTCTGTAGAAAAGTCTGTAAAAAGTCCTTCTTGAAGAAAATTTTTTTATTTTGCATTATTTAACATTTCGTCATCTTGCGAAGAAAACTGTGTGTATGTATTTTTCCGTAAAACCTCTGGGACGGTGAAATTAGGCATCATGCAAACTTTTTTTGTCTGGTGTATGCAAATATTCAATGTTATTTCAATCACGTGGAATTTTCATCAAAATGACAGAAAATAAGACTTGTTGAGAATAAAAAATATATTATTTCAGTTAACACCCATTTCTCCCGTTTCACTATCAAAACAATCATTTAATATGTCCTAATGTGATTGCCGGAAGATTCTTCCAATGCAGCAATAACGCAAAAAAACACTGTTCAACGCATTTTGCACTAGCCTATATGCGTGTGAAACATGGTGTCAATACCGAATCAGCTGGATGGAACAATTCTGGATCCAATTTAATAACGCCTGCAGAATTATATTTGGATATAGAAGGTACAGCAGCGCATCGACAATTTTTACGGAACTAAAACTGCATCAATTCGCCAGCCTGATGAGACACCGGGTCACTGGAGTCAGGAAGCGGCTAATGATAATAATAATAAAGGAGTCGTGTTTTATTAAAAAAAAATCACAATTTTCACTTCAATTTTACCGTTTCAAATATTAGCGCTAGTGATGCAACGAATACTACTTTTACGAATACGAATACGAATAACTTGGCAGAGTAATTCACACACATTTATTTAACCTTTTTCTGTTTATTTTATTATACTAATAATTAAAATTTACAACTGTCAATTTTTTTATGGAGAAAACACAACATCTGTAGATTCCCTGGTGACAAGCAATTTCTTTTTTCAGTTTGGATGTTGCCAGCCGTTGAAAAAAGCACGTTTACGAGAGGACATTTTATTTAAATTTAGCTTCTTTTACTTCGCAGCTAACACACATAATTGCAATTATACAATTTACAATATACTTGCACACTTGATGTCTCGACTTGATGCTTTCGACTGTCAAATACTGAAACTATTAAGAAAAAGAACTCGTATTAAATGAAAAAATTCGAGGTTCATAGTACAGTACCACAAACTTATCTTTGCCGGTGGCAAAAATTGGAACTACAATTTATACATAGACATTTTGACATTTCTATGACATATTTGTTCACCACCAGCGATACCACCGCCGGCACAGGTAAGTTGTGGCATTGCAATAGGGAATTTCCCTGAATTCCACATCGCGTCTTGTCATTGCGGCTATAGCGTTCGGATACAGAGGTGCGTGACACACGGTATAATCAAACGGAGATGCGTACAAAAGTTTTTTTTTTATAGTATTCGTATTCGTAAATATTTATTCGCCGAATACGAATATTCGGGAAAAGTCTACTATTCGGCGAATACGAATATTCGTATTCGTATTCGTTGCATCACTAATTAGCGCACTCTCTCCAACATTGTAATTACATATCTCTCCATCTTTTTCTTTTTGAGCTGGGATATAAGTCTATGTCTATTAATCACTCGGACCCATAAGCTTGTTAAAAATGTCTGTTTATTTTTTAACAATAAACGTGTCTATTAATTTTTACTTATTATAATGAATTAAACTTAGGCAGGATAGTAGTTAATACGTCAATAATAATATATTGTCTGTGACGTAATCATGAAACAGATCCCAAGCGCTCCCACAACCTCTCTATTTCTTTATTCACAGAAAATTACGAAGAATTTTGGTTGAATTATGACCGTAATGAATGAAATGAGTTTAGTACATTTTTAATACCTTCTATTAACAACCAAGAAGTTCTAAATAAATTAATACGAAATGGAATATAACTTTTAGTAAGGAAGAATAACTTTTTCTCTAATTTCTTCACTGTGAACAAATAAAGGCTGGGAAAAACGATTATTTGCGTATTATTGTATATTTCTATTTTTGAGAGTGATAATTCATGGTGGAATTCCATTATAATATATTATAATAAAACGAATATAAAACTTTATTATTGTATAATTTATTTTGCAAACTTCATTTCACAGTGCCATTTTTCTTATAACATCTAAGCTCTAATAGGACCCACACGGTAAAATAAATCTGATACACTGCAGGGTTTTATGGGACGTACATGACTTATTTTTACCAGAGATTCCTGGCATTATTTGAAGTAAAAAATGTAAATGTAAATGTAATGAAAAGGTAAATGTAAATCTAAATGTAAATGCAAATGTAAATCAAATGATAAAGTCAACTCTGAAGTAATCGAACTAAAAAATCAGTATGCTGTCTTACAAAATATAATCTCCAAACAAGATGAAAAAATTGATCGACTGGAGTACCAAAGCCTTCTCTGCAACATCGACATTAGAGGAGTTCCCGAAACAACCGATGAAAACAACCTAAGAAAATATCAAACATTATCAAGTACAATAATACCTCCTCTAATTAAAAAAATCCTCTACTCTGCAAACCGAAATGACAAAAATCTACAGGCTGGGACAAAAAAACATCCGACAAAATACAATAGCTATATTCAAAAACACGCAAGCACGAAACGCCTGGTTAGACAAAATCAAAACATATATGAAATCGACTAATAGCAACTCGAACAAGCTTAACGCAGCAGATCTAGGATACTCGCAGGAAAGAAATCGAATCTACATTTCGGAACACTTAACTAAAAAAGGCAATTTTCTACTGGACCAGACAAAAAAATTTGCTAGAGAACATCACTTCAAATATACAAGGGCGAAATCAGACCGACGCACTATGGGGCCAAATGGTGCATATCATCTCAAAATTCAATAACTTTTAAAATAATACGAATATTGAGGTGATTTTTTAGAATATAAGTTAATAAATGTGTACAGATTTGTAATTTATTAAGATTGTTAAAAATATTACAAAAGATGTAATAATATCAACAAGTTAAAAATAAAAATGTATTTTATTTAAAAATTCGCATTTATAATAATGTCTTTTTTTTAACAAAACATTTATAAAACACAAAAAAAATATTAACGAATAATGCTAAGCGTTTAAAAACATATACATTAAAAAAAATCGTACTTAAGTTCACAATGATGAAACTGCACCCAATTCATTATTAGTCTCTCTTTAATCTTCTGATTCGTTCTCAAAATTTAACAAAAGCGCTTTAGCTTCGTCTAAAAAACGTAAAACTTTTGCTGGAAATGAGTGTGCATTAAGTCTTCACGTTTGTTGATGATCGTGAGCATTTTTAGCATGGTCAAGGCGAACAAATTTATTATCCTTGTTTCTTGCTTCTTGGGCATCCTCTGAAAGTTATCCAAATGGTAACAAAAAACAGTATTTTATGATGTTCTCTCCATGGGTTAGTATCTTATGTACAAAAGCAGGTATATAGTACCATCCATAGTCCTGTACTTAATATTCAACTGTTGGGCTTGCGTATTCCCAGAATTTTTTCGAGTCTATAGGTTTTCCACTAGCCGTGGTTTGTAAAATTATGAAAAAAATCTCTTGAGGAGTTCATCTTTCACACTAGTTATATTTACGCTATATGAATAGTTAACAAAGAACCTTGCCGTGTGTCCGACATTAGAATTGCCACTTCCTTGACGGGGTTTGTCGACAATAAGCCCAAGCATGTCTCTGAAACACTTTTGGACATTCGTTTTTTCTCTTTTTTAAGAGTTTTTTCTTCTTTATTATGAGCTGACAATTTTTTGAAATGTAAGTTATACGAAATATGTAAAATACATTCCATAAATCGGATCCAACAATGTAATGTTGAGAGCCCGAATCTCTAGAATTCTTGCCTGTCTTGTTTATTTCTAATAACTTGTAAATTATTTATTCATTTCGGATGGTTTTTCCAGACATATTGTGGCATGCTGAAGAAGACGGGGTATCTGTCAACACTTGTGTTACCTTCCCATCAATCATTGTCAGAAACATTTCGAATTTAACAGAAACAGTTTCATGTTCAGATATAAAAATGTGTCTAGGATGAAGTAAAGAAATTTAGTTTTCCACTTCTGATATAACTGCTCTCGTTTTAGCTGGAGTTTCTTTTGTAAATTCAATGGATTTTGGACGACAGTATCATTACTTTGAGAATCGACTAACTTTATAGGAACTAAAGAAGCAATAAAACTATTAGCATCTGAAATAAGTTCACATTATTGTTCAAAATTTGTTTATACTCTGAGTGTCCTGAGGATCCATCAAACCATTTCAAAATGTCATCCCTAAGGCATCTGAAGTATCAATACAGCTGATTTTGAAAATTCTTTTCATAGTATGATTAAAAAGATCCTGTAGTTTTACACTTGTTTTAAAATCGGTTACAGTAATACGTCAGGATAATATTCTATTTTCGCTTGTGATATTTTTTGGCGGATGGGAGTCGGTACATATTTTTTTAATCATCTAGAACATTTTTTAAGAGTTGGTAATTATTCCTGGGTGAATTTAATTTAGATAGCTAAGGTTTCATATTAAAATTTTAAAAACTTTGTTCATCATTATCAAGCCAACTTAACAGACTGTTCTTCGATTCAGGGGACAAATTATTGATTTTTTCCAAATTTCAAATCAATGATTGGTACGTATTGTGACCATAAGTATATGTAAAAATAATAATATGTGAAGTATTTAAAGGAATATCATGTAAATAATAATAACATTATTGTGATGTATAAGGCATTATCTCTGTTTTCGATTTTTTACGCAGCGCTCACTATCAGTATTAAGCCAATTTCAAAAAAGGGGGCAAGTTGGGGCAAAATATTATTACTAATTCTGAAAGTTAACACTCTAAGGAATATAAAAATCATAATATCTAAAAAAGCTTTGGGAAGCTTCGGAAGAAACGAAAGGTTTAGTGAAAGTTAATAATTGTCTTAAATCTGAGGAATTTATTCGTATAATTAAATTTAATAAGTAATTCCCATTTTCGAAAAAATAATGATAGTTTATATATTAAAAGAATGGCAAACTTATGTAATAAAATAAAAATATTTGCTTTATTAAACTAAGAACGCTTGATATGTGTGTTCAAAGTTTCATATTAATTTTCGTAACAAATCCGTATTTCTCAAAAGTTCAACTTTGACGTGTCATTATAAATTAACGGAAGGGAATACAAAATTATTATAACAACATAAGAAAAGAGTAGGGATTTGTCATTAAGAATCAATGGTCGTTTTAATTCTACGGCATAATTACCGAAGGCGAATTATGAGACGATATGCACCGTTTGGCCCCATAGTGCGACAACTCCGAATGAAATGTTGGTTTCCAGTGACTTTTTAGATGTCTTTATATTTTTTGTTCAATTTTTTTTTTCTTTCACATGTCGTCTCTGGTCACTCAGCCGAGTAATAAATCAACCCTCACCCCGCCCCTAACTGTTCAATATCTAATGATTTTTTGGGGTTTTCATTTGAAAAAAAAAAACATCAAAAGTATAACGGGAGAAAACATTAAAAATTATTACTCCAAATAATGTTAAAGGAAGTCAAGTAAGTCCCTTAACACACTGTAGAATTATATGTTATGTAGGGGTAGGCAGATAATGTATCAATCAGTTGTTAATCCGTTAGTCTGAAGCGAAAAAAATCTCAAACAGTGAGCTCTTACGTTCTGAAATCAGCACAGATGTTTCTCTCAGAAATGTAATAATTGTAATGTTCTCAACGTGGGCGATAACTCCCCCTTGCGGACGTTTGAGACTTTCAGGGGGGCAGTAGAAGACCCAGAGAAAATTAGGGGGCGTTGAGGTGGCACAGTGAAGGCGTGGGCAGGTAAAAATATGATTACGTACTAATAACGCAAAGTACACCTTAATATTGGTTAATTTTTGTTATTGTTTGTATTGTAATCATTTTTATCATGTGTGCGAACATTCATATATTTCGGAAGTTCGAGAAGTGGATAAAAATTGAATTTTTATTTTTTATTATTTAAAACTATCATCCCACGGGTATTATTATTATTAATAATTGGCACTATATCATAAATACAAAAAAGAAGGATGAAAAAGGGACAAAAGAGAAGGATCCGGTACTAAAAATACAAAAGAATCGACCCACCTTCCCGCTATAAGTAAATACATTAAAAAAAATACATTCTAAATTAAAAATTAATTAATTAAAATACATTCCGAATATTCCAATTAAAAATATTAACTATGTCCTTTTGATGAAACAACTCAACTTAATTACGCTGTCCGATAGGCGAATCATCTCTGATCTTGTACTATTAAATAAAATCATTAATAATTGCATTGACAATCCTGAAATTCTCGCCAAAATAAAATTTTACGTACCGACCAGAAATAAGAGGCAAAGTGCTACCTTCTTCTGTGACAATTTTAAAACAAACTATGAAGCTCAATAGATTACATTATTTTGGCAATAAATTTGGGAATATTGTAGACATGTTTGCAGATTCCATATTAGTTATAAAACGAAATCTTTATAATTACTTTAATGAAATGAATGATTTTAATTTTAATTAATTTTATTTTTCATTATTATTTTAATCATTGTATATTGTGTACTACATACCTGCCTAACTGTTATTATCTATCTTTGTAAAAGCCCACTAGGGCGTAAATAAATAAATAAATAAGTAAAACAAAATTGGGAAGCTACAGAAAAAAATATATTCTCAAAGGCGGTGCGCAAAATAAGGTTGAGAACCTGTGCTCTAAATTATAAAACGTATCGTTATAATTTCAACGAAGATTTTTCTTAACTCAACATAGTATCAAAGAACACATTAATTTATATTTTTATTAAATTACGTATGTAAAATTAAAATTCTTAATAAATATTTAACCGTTCTGCGTAAACGTACCAACAAGTATATTCAACCATCTCGTACGTGTTTTCGGTGATTGCCCGGGGCTCATTGAGCGTCGCGACGCCGAGGACGTTGTGACGCAAATTCCGCCCCGTGAGCGGAATTACGCCGACGCCGATCTGTAGCCCAGTCACGTCGCCGGCTGGGCCGTGCTAGCCAGGTTTCCCCCGGGGCTGACGGGGTAGGAACTGGGCTCACACAGGGCGTAGTAAATGGTAACTGTGTTTGGTGAAGCGTGCTTTTGCTTTCACTAGAAACGCATAATAGATAATAAATATTTCTTTTATAAAATTGAAACTACAAAATAAATAAAAAATAAATAATTGTCACAACACATTTATGTTTTCAGTAATTGGTTAGGAGTCATGTTTTTTGTCTAACAAGTGAAAACGCATGATAGAAAAAGACACGTAATCAATATATATTATATAAGAAAGTTAAAAAAAACGTGCGGCTCGCAAAAACTCAGAAACAAGTGCCGGTACCATCAAGGGTGTTGTATGGTGTGGTAGATCTCTTTCCCCCTTACAGGATGACGGTTGCTGTTTTTACCTAAAGAACGTGCTTTTGAAGTTATAAGGTCTGGAAGTTTCGCGCTCTTTAAATTTCTAGAAGTCTTCCGGAAAGTTCTAGAAGGATCCATAGAGCTCTAGAAAGTTCTGGAAGGAGTGGCGGAATATGTCGTGGAATGTTTGGAAATAGGGAATCGGGAACATCATTGTGGAACATTCCAGAACACTCTCGAATGTTGTCCTGAGCGAAGCCGTGCAACCCAGCTAGTATTTTATAAAATCACAGTAAATATTTTTTAAACTATATGGACAATCAGTGGCTAAGTTGGCATGTCGTTTGAAACCCATCCAGGCATGTGTTCAATTCCTCGGTGGGCTAAGTCCTGCAGCAAGATACAAGTAATATTTTCTGCCCACTATTTTTTGATTACTTATTATTTTATACTTAAAAAAGATATATTTGAGGAATGTTAAAACAAAGACTGGAATCTCCACCATAGTTCTAAAATTATTTATATGTCGATGACCAGAGAAACAAAAATACTATCAATAGCTACAAGGGTTTCGGAGCATAAGTGAACTGTAGCGAAAGCGCAATTTGAAACTTTTTTCTTCGATCGCTCGAGATTTTTGGAAATCGTTTTGAATATTTACCGCCCACTTTAAAAAAAATCATACATTGGGGTTTTAATATGGAGACATACAAACTGATTAAAGTTCTATATAGCCAATGAATTCACCTATATTTTGTCGATTATCGCATATTCGTAGGATTTATAAAAAAATATATATAAAATCGTAAACTTCTACTAAATTACTTACAAATAAGAGAAAATTTGCCAAAATTGGCATCAAAGCAATCCGAAGTATTTTAAATAGTGCCATATTATGGCCAGAAGCGCTCCAGTGGTTAGTGTGATAATAATAAGACATTTTCAAATATTGTCAGGTTATACGTAACCAGAAAATGTTTGTATTTAAAAAAAATAATAATTTGTGAATCTATAGCTTTTATCGTTTTTTTATTTAATTTCTAGGGTAACTCCATAATCTATGGTGCTATGAAATATCCATTCAACTGTACAAAAACCTCCTCAAAAAAGGAACCCACCTAAGTAGGTACTTAGTTAATCCTTCTCTGGTTTACGAATTAATAATCTACAATCTAGCTGAGTACGTACTAGATTAAAAAGGAAACTCTGGGAAAATGAAAAATATTGTCCATTTCAGGATTTCCCAAAGGACGTAGTGGAGGGGTCTTGAAAATGGAGCAGAAATGTTCCTTCCATAAAAATGGTTTCTCCAGAGTTCTTTACTAGTCCGTAGTCGAAAGGGTGTTCTCAACGTATAAAATATTTAACATTTTAGAGGAAATTATAGAAAATCTTGTAAAGAAAAAAAGGGTTTTGAAATAAGTGATAATGGGTATTAAAAATCAGACGAACGTGGAATAATCAGAATAATTCCGCGGAACACCCAGTTTATATTTGATTTTTTTTTGCTTTATTTTTTTCCCATTATATCTTGATACATTTCAAAAGTAATTTTTTACATATTTTCTAAATATATATAACATAACACAAGATTCAAATAATGTAAAAAAGTAAGAAATATATATGATTCATGAGAACGGGTCGTTACTTCGACTCATTTTTGTGTAAGTCGGCTCGTACGTGGAACCACCTAAATCCTACAGGCATCTGTTTTTCCTCCTTCATATAATCCGGGTATCTTTAAGACACGCATTAACACAGGGTGGCAACATAGATCCCCTGTCTTTACACTGTGGACAGGGGCACTCTTTTGAGGTGTCATATAAAAACAACTCGGTAGAAGTGAAACCTTCAGAAAACTAAAGTAGACAAGAATGGGGAGGCTACGAAGCACCGCACAAAGAGGAGACCGATTATACCATTTCATTCACTCGCAGGCTAAATCTTATAGTTGTAGGTGTTTGACTCTTTTTAGTGTCGCTATTTTTCGTTTCATCGAGTTTCAAATCACAACGATGCTAAAGAGGTTTTCACTTCAAAATTATAAAAAAATAGTCTTTTTCAAGTCAATGTAAAAAATCGAAATCTTAAAGTTAAAATAGTTAGTAATGTTTTGTTTTTAGACAGTTTAATAGTTATTTCAAAGCTACTCAGCTCATGATGGAAACGAAGTTTCGAGAATTTTTCTGTTGTTTTTTACACACAAAGAGGTTCCACAAATAACAACTAACTTTCATTGTTCATCTTTTTTTTGCATCTTAAATTTATAAATGATTTTTGAAGATATATTTAAATCAATTATAATATTAGATATCCTTTTTCTCTCATTATTTTTTTCCTTTCTCTTTATCTCCTCCTCTTCAATCAATTGTATTTCTTATCTATTATTTAGTTTAAAAAATATATATTTATATATTTTTTTCTTATTTACTGTTAATTATCTATTTTTTGTTTAATATATATAAAAAAATATGTATACATATTTTTCCTTTGCTAAACTGTGGTTAATAGAAAAACTTTTTATTTCTTGTATATAAACATGTAATTGAACCATTATATTATATTAAATAAAAATAAAAAATAAATAGCCGTTTTCATTTATTTTTTTATATAATTGGCCAACTTTGCTAAATGCCCTCCAGTGCAGGAATTGCAAATAAAGGAATAAAAGTGGAACGGTAATACAACAACGACTAGAGAAAATAGATCAGGTGGGAACAATTGCACGAGGTCACGTAGTAAATTGGTTTCGAATTCTCTCCACCATTGAATGGGGTGATAGTTGGCAACGGAAATAATATGTTTTTACGGTAATTTTCTCAATCACTCATTTAGTGTAGGATTTAATTTCAGAGAAAGTTATCAATATTGTAGAGATACATTATAAAATAAATCCAGCCAATAAAATTTTGTAGAATCTATTTCTTACATTTTCTATGATTCAATCTTAGATCTAAAAAAATCAAAAAATTTACCTTTTCTCTACCCATTCTTTCATTTCATAATTGTAGTCGCTGATATTTAAAAAAAAAAACAATATTAACCTCAGTTCCTCGCAGAACCTGCTGAATTAATATTAAGGCATTTAGTATGTACGAGTGGTAAAACGTTTGGTAAAACAATGTATGATCGTGTGAGAAATGTGCATATCCGCAAAGAATGTAAGGCAATGAGTAAGATTAAGATTAAGTTGTAAGCATAATGAGTAAGATTAAGAAAGGGACCCTCAGATAGTTTGGGCATGTAGAGCGAATCAACGAAGAAAGTAGTGTAAGAAGAATATACGACGCGAATGTGAATGGTAGAAGAAGTCGGGGGCGCCCGAGGAAGACATGGCACGATCAAGTGAATCAGATACTTGAGTCGCGGGCCATGTCAAAAGTCAGAATAATAGAAGAGAATGTATGAGACGATGTATGAATGTGAGTGAGGCAAAGAAGTTTGGCGGTCCGTCCTCTCTGCCTACCCCTGTGGAGAAACGGCGTGATGGTTAGTTAGTTAGTTAGTTTAGTATGTACAAGTATAAAAAAACCATTCCCAAGAACATCACAATCCCATCTAACAAATCTAAGCAAAAATAGAAATGTTTTTTTTTTTGTATTTCTTGGGCATTTACCATGCTATAACAATATTTCTAGGGTGACCGGCCAACTCAGAATGAAACCAACTCAGAAGCACCTCCTTCAGAAAGGTCATTAAGAGTGATGATAAAAAAATATAAAAAAAATGATTAAATAGGTTAGGTAAGTTAGGTTAGGGTTACCGGCTATTTTAAAATTATTTTTCCACAGCTTTTAATGTGGTAGTTCTGAGGTGTTCCGATTTGGTTTCATTCCGAGTTGGCATGGAACCATTTCTCGGCACGTTATTTCGATTAATTTATTTCTATACGCATTTGTTAATTTTATTAAAATAAATTTGATAGAATCTTAACTCTGCGAATTACTTATTTTAAAGTTTAAAAAAAAGTTGTTTATTTGATTATTTTCCATTACAGTTTTTCTACAAGCATGAAAAACTTCTAACAAAATAATTCCAATTCCAACAAACTTATCTTAAAGACGCGAAAAATCTAGTTAATGTGAAATGTTTAACTTTTATTCTTACTCTATTTAGCAGTTTCCTTAGACCTGAACAAAGGATTCAGTCATGTTATTTATTCCAACACATACTTTGCCAACAACTATAAAATAACTACCAACAAGAAAAGTCCAATCACAACTAACTTATCTATAAGACGCTATAAAGATCTTAACAGTGCAAAATGGTTTAATTTTATTCCTGGTCTATTTAACAGTTAACAGTTCCCCTACAATGAATATTTCACGTAGGCATTAGGCCAAACTACAGATTCCATTATGCACCTTCAAGCCATTACCAAGTTCCAAAGACCAAATGCGACTTTTCACTAAAGGATGCCACCCACATCTTCCACCTTCCACCTCCCCTAAACGCCGGGTAGTTCCCTATTACCTTTACCACCCCTTTAGAAAACACCATACCGTTACCCGAAGGGAGTTCGTAAAATACTGACATCGAAATTCGGAAACAGGTGCTTTCAAATCGAAGCCATTGTTGTGTAAATTATATTAAAAAGAGAATAAAAGTACACAATTTTTTCAAAAATGTTTTTATTATAGAAAGGCAGTTATTAAATAAAAGTAAAGATGAATTGATCGACAGAAAATAAGCAAGCGTTTAAAATTGAGTGGGTCAGAAGTAAGAACCAGACTTAACTAACGCACATTTATTTTGTTTTGAGAAAATTGAATTCAAATATGCAGATCAATTATTTAAGTAAATGATTGAATTCTAAAAAAATTATTAATTATTTTAATTTTGATGTATTTATGCGATAAGACAAAAAAATATTATGAGTTAAGGCAGTATTAATCAATAATATAATTGGCATTTTACGCTCTATCATAAAGTACAATGCTTGTAAGGGCATTGTATGGGTTTAGCAAGAGTTAGGCATTTTTGGTTTTACTTTTGTAAATTAATAAAAACCGTATTTATGACAGCTATAGTAACGACTTTTAAACATCCCTTAAATGCCAACTAGAAAGTTTGAGAGCTAATAGTTTCTAACGTATATAATATATTTTTAAATAATATTGTGTAATTATAAATCAGTAACCGGAACATATCCACTGTGATAGGATGAAAAATCGTCCAAAATTTCATCGAGCAATCGCCGCATCTTCATCTCGTCATCTTCATTCGCCATTTTGATGTGGAATAGGCAAATATTATACCTAACAGATATTAATTTCTTTCCAAAATTCAACGGTGGATGCCAGCACTTATAGTGAACCGTAAACTTATAATATTATGTTAGGCTCTTGTAGAAATGCTTTTAAAGGTGTAGCGTACATGCCTAACTCCAATTCTATATTTTTGTGGGATCGTCAAGTCTGGTTCTGACCAACTCAATTAGTTTTCGAGTAACGTATATAATATTTTTTAGCGCGTACTTTTGACATGCTTATAGAACTTTTTTAATATTTTTGAATAATAATATCGATAGAACCACTACAATATCAGGATCAACACACTTTCAAACATTACGCCTGTTCCATAGCAACAAAGTTTTCATTATTTTGTTAATTTCATTAAAATAATGCTGGACCTAAAGTGGAACCTTGCGTAACACCTGAGTTGTTCCAAAGTCACCACGAATTGATTCCTTTGTTGCATCTATCGAACAGAGTAGTACGGCTTTGAGTTTGCTCCCAGGGGCATTGCAGACTGGGGTTAGAACCGCGAACCCCTGGGGACGTATTAGTCGCAAATGGACTTGCGTCGCGCCACTAAGCCACGGTTTTTCCATGGCCATTAGACCTGACATATACGAGGTAATTGGGGGAATGATGCATGGCAGTTTCTGCCAACTTCTGATATTGATAGAGTGTAGGAGATGTAAAAGTGTGACGCACCCCTGAGATAAGAGATATACATATTGATGGCGTCATTCAATCGAAGTTACGGCATGTGATGTTTCTATTGAATTCTCGGGTACCTAATATAATTTTATTCCAGCTGTAAATCTTGGATGGATGGAAGAAATTGTCACTTGGCAATAAAAAACTATTAATAAGACAGTGTTAATAATATATATCTAGATCGGTGGTTCTTAAACTTGTTGGAGGTACTGACCCCCACCAGTTTCATATGCGCATTCATCGAACCCTTTTAATTGGAAAAATAAAATACTATTATTTTTCAAATCCAAAACATAGGTATATATTTATGCACAGATGCAAAATGAACAAAACCACTAAGAACAAAGAACAAAACCACTAAAACATGATTTTCACACAAAAACAACAGCATAATAATGAATATTAACTACAAATCGGGGTGTGTCTTGACCTCCGCCGAACCCGTGAGGCTCACTCACCGAACCCCTGGGGTTCGATCGAACCCAGGTTAAGAACCACTGCTCTAGATCAAGATGCATGTTAATGAATTAACCATTCAATGGATGTCATCAATTCAACAACAGAATATGACTTTTTCAATATTTTTGTCCATAAAAACGTATTCCTCCATTTCCTCACTGGATTTTGACACTGTGCAAATATTTTTTCATACGATACAGATATTAACCCCTAGCTTATCCATTCGATTTGCTTTTTTGATAAGTTAGGAATATTTCTTATAGGAGTGAGGACCCACCACAAATCTTTAAGTTTGTCTAGTTTGAATGCAATCAACAGACGTACATAAACTTTTAAGGGGGGGATGGTAAGGGAGGGGGGAAGGGGAGGAGGGTGGGGTGAAGGTGGTTATGAGAGGGGAATGGGGGTGGGAAGGAAGGGGGAGGGGAAGGGGTGGAGGAGGGTGGGGGGGAAGTGGAGAGGTAGATGGTTGGGGAAGGGGTGGGTGGGGTAGGGGGGGAGTGGAGTGGGGAGAGGGAAGGTGGAGGAGGCAGAGTGGGAATTCCCCAATACCAGAGCGAAGCCGCGGGATAAAGCTAGTTGTCAATAATTTAAAAAATAACTTTAATAGTAAGTCGATAAATAAATAATATAATATCAAAATTTTGAAGTCAAAACTTTTTTAGCACCATTGTTTTGAAACTCGGTGAAACGAAAAAGCGACACAAAAAAGAGACAAATACTTATATAGGATTTAGACTGCGAGAGAATAAGATATAATAATCGGTCTCCTCTTTGTGCGGTGCTTCGTAGCCTCCTCGACCTTGTCTACTTTAGTTTTCTGAAGGTTTATTTCTTGTGTTAAATATAAATATAAATGTAAAACCCATGCAATGTCCAGTGTTTTTAATATAATGTCCTCCACGTGCAAAGTCGTATCTTCCCCAAGCATAAACTTTCTAATAAAGTGTGTTTTATCGGAAGTGTCCTGCAGGTAAGTATGTTTCTGTATCTATTTGAAAATAATAAAATTAGATAGAGCCTAGGATTCATAATAAATTGTAAAGCGCCCTTGAGGTGATTTTTCACAGAAACGGCGCTATACAAATTATCCAATTATTATTATTATTATAAAGTATTCAAAGTTGACAAGGGTATTTAAAAAAAAAACAAAACTTAGAGACATAGAACATTTTCCATATAGTTGGGGAAGATATCATTTAAATCATTCCAATTTTGGAGAAGAAAATAGGGGAAAAAAAGACCTCGATTTTATTTCACTGATTTGCTTTTGTCTCTTTCGCTCAGTTTTCGAGTATCACAGCGTCAGTTTTGTAAAATACCTGTTAACATATCTAGGTGCCCGTGTTCCTCTTAAAAATTATTCGAAAACATTTGAGGAAAAGTTGGTGTCGTCATTTTTTCACAAAACCTTTCGACTCCTAGACCCCAGAGAGATGTTTGAAAAATTCTTTACAGCCTTACTTCGGACTTTACTCGGTCTTAGGACGTACTTTTTCTTTGAGTTGCACTAGGTTTCCAATCTGCAACCTCTGAGCTATCCACAGGTAGCTTAAGGCGCGGTGTATCCGCTCAAAAGGAAGAAGATGGAGAGATATGTAAATACGAATGTTAAAAACGATAATATTTAAGCAAAAATTGTGAAAATATTTAATAAAACACGACTCGTTTAAAATAGAGAAAAAATCTCAAGGGGTTGTCTAAAAAAACACTGTGAATTTTTTCATACTTTTAAAATTACTGAAAAAATGAGTTTATAATAATTTTCGGAGCATAGTTTGCGATTTTTTCCATTGAAGGAATTTCATATAAATGCCGTTTCAGCGTGGGGAATGTGTAAATATTATCTTCAAAAATAACAAACATTCAAACCCGGCATGCGCAAATAAATTTTATTTGATTAATTAGTGTTATTTCACAATTAATTCATTTAATATAATATATATAGTATATTTGCGGCATGTTCCAGAGTGGAAGATAATATTAGTATCGCCCTGGTGTAAGACCACCATTCAGAATTGAAACTTTGCTTGAAAATGGCTTTAGCCGTGTTTGGTAACCAGATCTGAATAGCCAGGTACTTCCCAACCTTCCTCTTCCCCACCTCCTTACCCTCACCACTACCTTCAGCATCACAACATACCCCAATTGGGGATGCCATAGTCTCACTGGCTCCAGACGGGAGCAGTTGAGATTCTTGTGCGGTATTCACTGTAAAAAAAAAAAAAAAAACATATATTTTTTTAAGAGCATTAAAACTTACAGTATTTAAGGAAAACATGTAGTAAATCGGTAGAAATGCGGTAAGCCGGGCCTAAGCTCTGCAACGTAAGCCAATAATATTCGATTATGCCAGCTACCTACACTAAAACATTTAAACAATTTGAAAATCAATACTGGCATCATGCTACTAACAAATATCCAAAATTTGCAAGCAAAGCTTGAAATGTCTTCTCCAAGACCTCCCTCTAGGGTTCGTAACCCCAAAACTCAAGAATCATGAAGCCAGCATTGCTAAATTATGTAATCGATACATTAGTTTTATTTATGAACGCGTGCAGAATTTAATTAAAGCTCCTCAGTGGGAGCCACCACGCGGCGGATGTTAAAACTAATGAAACGTCTGCTAAATTGCCCCCCTGCACCACCCCCCAACTCTATTGACAAACAAAGGGATGCTTGTGTCGGGGATTTTAGAATTTTAGAGTCACAGCCTATTTGGGAATAGAATCAACCCTCGAGTTTTAAAATCCGAGCTAAAAACTCATTAATCTAAAATACGATCATTTAGAATTGCGGGGGTTTGGAAAAAGCCAAAAAACTGAAAAAATTTGCCTCCCGAATGATGGTTTTTTCAGGGTTCTAGGAGGATTTCTGAAGCATTGATTTTTTTTCAAAATTTCGTTTTTTCAAAGTCACAGATTTTTTTGGGAAAATTAACTTTTGAAGTTTGAACTTCCTACGAAAATTCCTCGCCATCAATTATTTCAAATTTCGACTTCGTCATCATTACGTAGTATAAAATGAAGTCGCTCAAAATGTATATGCGCATAGATCTTTTAAACTACGCAACGGATTTTCATGCGGTTTTCACCAATAGATAGAGTAATTCAAGAGGAAGGTTTATATGTATAATACATGCTTATGGAAAAGAAACATAGATAGAGAAAAGACGAGAAATTCAAATATTCAATTCAGGCAGCGGGCAGCAGGCAAATTTCGACTTCGTCATCATTACGTAGTATAAAATAGAGTCGCTCAAAATGTATATGCGCATAGATCTTTTAAACTACGCAACGGATTTTCATGCGGTTTTCACCAATAGATAGAGTAATTCAAGAGGAAGGTTTATATGTATAATACATGCTTATGGAAAAGAAACATAGATAGAGAAAAGACGAGAAATTCAAATATTCAATTCAGACAGCGGTGGTGTGGATTTTATAAAGGTTGGGTAATGGCAATGTGTTTCGTTAGCCACAGCAACGTGTGGCCGGGTCTGCTAGTATTTTATAATTCAAAAGTAGTTAGTGATATAAAAAAAAACATCCCCACAAACGCGTTTTTCGTGGGCTATATTGATTTCGAGGAATAACATTTTTTTTTACTTCTATGGTTTTTCTGATGCTGTCAAGGGTTTATTTTAATTTGACACTTTCTAATTTATTGTGTTCTTGTTTAATTTGAATGGTTCCATGCCAACTCAGAATGAAACCAACTCAGAGCCCTCAGAAAGGTCATTAAAAGCTATGAAAAAATAATTTTATAATAGCCGGTAACCCTAACCTAACTTAACCTATTTAACCAGTTTTTTATGTTTTTTTTTTATCATCACTCATGACTCATGACCTTTCTGAGGTGTTCATAATGCCTAAGAAAAAAAAATATTATAAAAAAAAACACATTTTTGTCTGAAAAATGTACCTATTGTAAATATTATTTGGGTGATGTACCTATATAAATTATTATTTTTTAATATATAAACTAACGTTTAGACAAGATTTTTATGCATAGCACAAAAGAGAACAATTATTATAAGCAATAATTATCAGCCTGAAACACTCATCAACATTGAAAAATCTTCCGAGAATAGATACTTGCCGCCAACGGGACGTGAACCCGTGTCCTTCTGATTGCCGGTCAGCTGCTCTTGACCACTGAGCTATGGGGGCTTATCAAATACCCGCCAAATAATTCAATATATACTAGTGTTTCATTCAACAATTACTGCTTATTATATTTTTTCCACCTGAAAACAACCAACTTTATTTTTGCGAGACAGACATTGTAAGTGTTAAATCCCTCGCTAGGTGGCGTCGAGACAAATTATGACTACATTTATTGGGGAAATACTTAAACTTGTCAAATATTAATTATTATTTTTTAATTTATAAACTAACGTTTAGACAAGATTTTTATGCATAGCACAAAGGGTAACAATTATTATAAGCAATAATTATCAGCCTGAAACACTCATCAACATTGAAAAATCTTCCGAGAAAAGATACTTGCCGCCAACGGGACCGGTCCCAAGATTTTTCAATGTTGATGAGTGTTTCAGGCTGATAATTATTGCTTATAATAATTGTTACCCTATGTACCTATATGTTTTGAATTATGATTGCATTATGTTTGAAGATTGTCTGTTATTTTAAACGCAACATTGTGAAGTTATTTGAATTTTTGTTATAAACTGTGTATGTTTTAATCTTCTGGGCATACTCTCAGCTCAGGAGCTCCAAGTGAGACAGACAAAGCACAATTGTAAGAGAATTACTAACTAACTAACTAACCATCACGCCGTTTCAGAGGCAGAGAGGATGGACCGCCAAACAACTTGGTCTTGGCACACACTCTTTGCCTCACTCACCTTCATACATCGTCTCATACATACTCTTCAATTATTCTGACTTTTGACATGACCCGTCTCAAGTATCTGATTAACTGTCTTCCTCGGGCGTCCCCGACTTCTTCTACCATTCACATTTGCGTCATATATTCTTTTTACACTACTTTCTTCGTTCATTCGCTCTACGTTCCCAAACCATCTGAGGGTCCCTTTCTTAATCTTTCTCATTATACATATGCCTCAGGGATCTCATTTCAACAGCATTCAGTTTACTTTCATCCTTCCTCTGCCAGTTCCATGCCTCACTGCCTTACATCAGGGTAGGTACCAGGACTCCATTGTGGACTGCTAGCTCCTCTTCTTTTGACAGTTTTTTATTAGCGCCAGCGGCATCCAGTCCTCCAATGGAGTTACCTAAATTTACCCTTCTTTCAATATCTCTATCAGCCTTCCCATCTCTCGTAAACATACTACCCAGATAAACAAACTCATCCACCTGCTCCAAGTATTCATCATTCACAACTATATCGCACACTGTTTTCGTACTCTCTCTTTCAAACATCATGACTTTAGACTTAGGTACTTTTTTACTTTAGAAGAGAATTAGGTACTAACGATGAATAATGAAAAAATAATTAAATTATAGTCAGTACTCAGCAAATTTTTATATTTAAAAAAATTTTAATCGCTCTCCTCTCTTTTTAAATCGAGATGCCAATTTTTAAATCGAGAACTTACTGTTGCGATGTAAGCAGAAGGTCCTGGGTTCGAGTCCCAGAGGTGCAAATATATTTTTCTGATTTTTCTGTCTCCAGATTTTTGATTGAGTTTCACTAATATTGTCATCATTTAATTACTTATTAACATTGTTTTTCAATTTCGAACATGAACTGTCTTTTAGAAAGTGATGTTTTGGTTGTAAAATGATACAAAGTCGTGAGAGCAGTCGAAAGTTAAAGTTAAGTTAATCTTAGAGTTCTTTGTTAGTTTTTATGCTAAACACAATTGAATATGGTAGTTTGAACAGCGCCGATGGTTGAACCATTCACATCCACATGCCACATGACTAATGTGTGGAGGGAGAAATAACTTATAATTTGGTTGGTCTGTTAGCTGGTAACTGTTTAGCCCTTATTCGGTACTTGTCCCAAGGGCTTAGGACCGCGCTTTGTTTACACTGGGGTACATAATTTACAAGGGAATAATATTAGAATGGAGAGATAAAATGCAATGGAATTTTAAATACTTGTAAGTAGCTTTGTGGAAATTTAGAAGTAGGTTTGATAACTTTTATGTAACCTAACTAACTAATAACATCACATCTCTGGGATAGTCAGAATGAACCACCAGATGCTGCAAGAGGTTCAATTCTAAAGCGTTGGGATCAAAGAAGAAACCTATAAGAAACTCTCTTTGGGAAAGTGATCATCGTGGCTCTGCCCTAAATGTAAATTGGAAAATAGTGATTCAGAAAAGATACTTCTAGAAATTAAAAATATATAAAAGATATGTGGCTGGTTTAGGAAATACCAAAGACGGTTTCATGACAGTTGATCCGCCTACAATTGCCCCGCTGACGTATACACTGAATAGGCGGCGGCGGCGGTACTATCGAGCGAAATGAAACGATGTAACACAGATAATAAATTTACACGAAAATCAAGAAGGAGA
Source organism: Limnephilus rhombicus (assembly GCA_929108145.2). NCBI lineage: Eukaryota > Metazoa > Arthropoda > Insecta > Trichoptera > Limnephilidae > Limnephilus > Limnephilus rhombicus. The sequence goes on from OV815296.1 coordinate 11,126,145, forward strand.
TAAAACTTCACAGAAAATAGCAAGAGCTGCACCAAAATTAGTTCCACATTGGGCACATTTGGCTCCAAACAGGTGGTATTTATGTTCCTAATTTTATTTGCACCATAAATATGGGTTGTTTGGAAGGAGTTACCACGTAGCAATTAGTGCACCTTTATGCAAATACTAAATTGGAGTTGATTTAAAGTAGTGTTAGAGGTTATTTCTCCAAGACTCATTAGTGTCCCAGTAAACAACAGTCCCCCAGCAAATCACCACTTAATTTAAATAGCATTTCGTCACCTTTCATTAGCGCTATTCGCACATAGGTTAATGATCATTGTGAGGAGACGATTAAACAAACCGACAGATAAAGTAGTCATTATCCACTGACAGCGTATCACCGTTATTACTTGTTTTAACCTGACGAACTTATTGGTAAAACTAGTTCTAAAACATCATTAGGCGGGGTTTTATTTGCGTTGTACCTAAGAGGTCGCGGGTTCATAGCCCACAAATGTGAGCAAAAGATAATTAAACACAATATAGGTATTTAGTTCTTTTTAACGATTTTAGATTACAACAATGCAGGATTATTTAAAATGTGAATAGCGCACAAGAGTCCCAACTGCTCCCTATCGCCTGGAGTCAATGGGGAGGGGATGAAGACGGGGGAGAGGAAGGGAGGGAAGTGCCTGGCTATACAGATCTAATCACCAAACACGGCTTTTTCATTTCAAGCAACTAAAGCCATTTCATTTCTATTTGGTGGGTTTGAGAGTATCTTGCACTCTGGAACGTGCCAAATACAACTTGCATTATTTTTAATTATTAAACTGTGAAATAACACAAATCAATCAATTAAATTTATTTGCGCACGTCGATGTTTGCTAGTCGAGAGCCTTACCCCTCGACCACGAAGGCCCGTGACCAGTCATCGAAAATAATTGTTATTATTTAAATAGTTGTTAAAAGGAATATTTAAAATATAGTAATATAATTAAATTAGGTAGCTTTGAGTTAGTAAGTGAAAGATGTGTTATACATAAAGGATTATACACGTAGTTTCAACACCTTTCTAGTACAGATGTTTGGTTATATGTGAATAATGTAAGGCCTCTCAACATGTGAGTTGAGTAGTATCATAGAAAAGTGTCGGCTATCGTCGCTCGTGTCTAATGCATGAACAGTTACGGAAATAGCCGATAATACACGATAGACAGCTGTGGTCCGGCAGTGTTTGGTTCCCTAGCCTCAGAATAACTTAGAGCTTCCAATAGGAAGGATGTCTGGTTCAGTTAAATATTCATTTTAAACCTTACGATAACGTAAATAGGACATCTTGTAATCACAACGAACCTCGATATTTTTGTCCAATGTAAAATATTTGTAAACTGATGTCACCAATTTACACAAGACTTTCGACTCCTAGGCCTCAGACGGATTTGATCCTAGGCCTCAGATCAATTTGGGAGGGTGGATACCGCCGCCCCAGGAACCATTTATTGGATAACCAACACCTCTGCCGTAGGTCACCTCAAGTGGTTCGCTTGGTGACTAAGCAGGGGTGCTCGGGTTTATGGGGTGACCTGGATGACCTGGACCCACTTAACCCCAGATTACTTACCCACCCCTCATACCCTTTTCATTCCCAGAACTTCCTCTCCTTCCTTTCCTTAAAAAGACCCTCCACACAGCATCCCCAAGGACGACGCAGGTCTAAGGGAAATTATTTTCCTCAGGGCCTACTGTGTGAAGTTAATGTAAAAAAAAAGTTCAACGAAATTAAAAATGCGTTCTAGAAAGAATTTCGGTATTTGGATATGTTTATGTATACAGTAGCGGTCCTCAATCTCACAGATTGGTTCGCTAAGTTTGGTGACTAGGCAGGGGTGCCCGGGTTCATGGTGTGAGGTTTGTCTAGGTCTTGGCGGTGGATGACCTGGACACACTTAACCCCAGATTACTACCCACCCCTCATACCTTTTTCCTTCCCAGAACTTCCTTGCCTTAAAAAGACCCTCCACTCAGTTTCCCCAAGGATGACGCAGGTTCTGAGGGAAATTATTTTTACTGTGTGAAGTTAATGTTAAAAAAAAAGAAAAAAAAAGAACAATGAAATTAATAATACGTTCTACAAAGAATTTCGTTATTTGGATATGTTATGTGTACAGTAGCGGTCCTCCTATCCATAGATATGTAAGTTTATGGATGTTTTATACATCTGCAACCACATATTTCTAAATCAGATATCGCTTGTTTGGTAACATGGGTGTTTACTTTTCTCACACTGATGCAAACGCCCCTAGAACCATGTTCTTAGAATCCCAATCCGATATAATATAATAATAATAATTATAGTAGATCTGAATTGTGCCCAGACCACAGAACCGAGGGAGTTTAGAGAGGAGATATTGTTTGTTTTGGGTACAACAATTTGTCGGGCCGCTAATGCTAACACGCACCAAATGCTGTCGCTAGCAGGGTAAATATTGACTCTAGGCACAGGGATGAACTATGGACTACTATAAAATACGACTGTGATAAATTTGTGGGCTTTTTATTATCACTTATTATGTTGTATTGCGCATCCTCCTACTTAAGCCAACGTTTTGAACGGTGTTACAGTATTCATCATCAAGGCAGAAGTGTAGATTGTGGTGAAGTGTGTGTTTATGTATGTAGATTAATAACGATAATACTTTTAGCTGTGACAATCTCAAAACAAATAAATTTTACCTGTTAAGGCAAGACTGTGGCACAAAATTATAATTCAGCATATATTTACCCAGCAGCATAAAGAGAAATTAGAACATAAATACAGCACTAGATTAATAGTTAATAGTTCCGAAATTTAATAATAAGTATGGACATATAAAGTTTGAATACAACATACCTAAGATATTTAATTTATTACCTGACACTATAAAGCATGTAATTCTATAATAAGGTTAAATATATGGTGAAAAATTGGCTACCGGAAAAAAATATATAAATTGATATGAATGAAAAAATGTATGAAAAATGTTGAATCTGTGGATAAGATGTAAATTATAACTTTTAAAATGTATACCACCTGTTGACAAGCCAATTCTATTGGCTTAGCAGGACTTGTTAGTTGATATTTATCTATTAACTATACTTTCAATAAAAAAAAAATAAAAAGGAAAAAAAAATATAGGTTTGCTACGTTTGGTGACTTAGCAGAGGTGCCCGGATTCATAGGATGAGGTTTGTCCGGTTCATGGAAGGAGATGCGTCTGCCCACCAATTGCGTGGCATAGATCGGGAGAGACTGGTTTTGGAAGAGCTTTTAACGTCTCCAGCAGGACGTTAAAAGCTCTCCCTCAATATCACCTTGCACCGCAGTGGGAGGGATAGATTCGTACATCCGTCACTCAACACTACCTTTTTCCTTCGCAGAACATCCCCAAAGATGGTGTAGACTCTGAGGCGAATTATTTTCCTCAGGATCTCCTGTGAAAAAGGCTTCGAATGGTCCACAATGTTCCAGAACGTTTGAGAGTGTTCTGTAATGTTCCCAAATGATCTGGGACGTTGCGGGGTATTCCGGAACGTTTCAGATTATTCCCTAATATTCCACAACATTCCAGAATGTTCCGGGATGTTCTAGAATGTTGTGGAATACTCTCGAATATTCTGGACTAAACTCAGTCCTTATATCTTCAAAATCACGCCCTTCAGGTAAAAACTGGAATCTTCTTCTCGTGGATGGGGGATAGAGGGTTACCAAACCATACAACTCCCTTGATCGTACCGGGACTAGTTTCTAAGTTTTAGCAGCACGCGCGTTGTACATTTTCTTTTATAATATACTAGCTGGTCCCGGCATGCGTTGCTATGCCATTTAATAAAGAAATTGTTTCTCCCTGAGTGTCCTTTCCCATTCGTCCCGTTCCCCTTCCGCCTCCCCTTCTTCTCCTGCGTCCTTTTCCCCTCTCGCGTTCCCACTCCGTCACCTCCACCTTCCCTCTCCCCACTCCACGCCCCTTCCCTTCCCCCGTAACGCGAACCCCCTCCCGAGTTCCCCTCCCCCCTCACACCTCCCCTTCCCGCGTTCTCCTTCCACCTTCCCCGCCTTCCCTCTTCCCTTTCCAGCTCCCTCATCCCGCCAACCCTCCTCCTGCGTCCCATATGGTCCCGGCATGCATTGCTATGCCATTTAATAAAGAAATTGTTTCTCCCTGAGTGCCTTTTCCCATTCGTCCCGTTCCCCTTCCGCCTCCCATTCTTCTCCTGCGTCCTCTTCCCCTCTCGCGTTCCCACTCCGTCACCTCCACCTTCCCTCTCCTCACTCCACTCCTCCCTCCCTTCCCCGTCCCGCGAACCCCCCTCCCCCCTCACACGTCCCCTTCCCCTTCTGCGTTCCCCTTCCACCTTCCCCGCCTTCCCTCTTCCCTTTCCCGCTCCCTCGTCCTCCTCCTCCGTCCTCCTATATTCAATCCATAGTTCCATATATTCAATCCCAGTACATTCAGTTATTAAACAGCCCGTGTTCCACCTTTTACAATTTTTATTCAAATTTCCATTTTTCTTCATGTATATTAAATTTGGTACCTAACATAGGTACCTATTTAAAATATCTGAAATTCTTGATTCGATTCAAAATATTAGGGGAGTACCTACTTTAAATAAATTTATTAAAGATTTTCAAAAATAGAATCGTGATTAAACAATCAATGTTTTGCAAAATGTAATTCTCTAACACGCGAACTTTCAAACGTGCGATGTTTTCTGTTATTATCTAATTTTTTGCGCAATTTTCATATTTTTTCTCTCCGTAAGAACCATCCTCGAACTTCAAGGAATATTCTAAAAAAAGAATTAGCGAAATCGGTTCAGCTGATCTCGAGATTTGCGCTTACCAACACATTTAGCGATTCATTTTTATATTATAAGATATTGATCAGCTAATTCGGCCCTGGTCTCCATAACTGCATAGCATCTTAAACAATTTTCAGACCTTTGTGGAGGTTATTTGTTTAGACTTTCCATATAGGCATTAAAACAAACAAAACTTTGTGTAAATACGCAACAAGATGTGGCATCTTTGTTTATAATATCGGCTTTTTATTTTCTTCTTCCCCCGATGCTGGGGACCTACAAACACATGTTTAATAGCTTTTCATTAGTAAGGATATGCGATAAAACATAAACGCGATACACCATAACCAGTAATACCAAGCAGGGGTAGGCAGATAGAGGAATTCACTAAATCATTTTTGAGCTTTTTAGGGATTATTCTATAAAAAACTAGCGAGTTCCCGGCATGCGTTGCTACGCCATTCAATAAAGAAATTGTTTCTCTCTGCGTATCCTTTCCCATTCGTCCCGTTCCATTCCACCCCCCCCCCCCTTCCTCTCCCGCGGCCCCTTCCCGTCTCGCTCTTCCCACTCCCTTTTCCCGCTTCCCCCGTCCCGCGAACCCCCCTCTCGTGTTCCCCTCCCCACTCCCGTATTCCATACATCCAGTTCCGATACATTCAGTTCTCAAACAGCTCGCGTGCCAACTATTGCAATTTTTTTATACAAATTTCATAGTGCCATAACTCACTACTACATATATAAAACCATCGCGGGCATGCACACATCAAATCCCCAAAGTTTCATCGCAATCGGATGAATGGTTTAGCAACGCATATCGGACATACAAACATTTTTAGATTTTTATAGGTATATAGATTCTCCAGTCCTAAAATTGAACATTGAAAATATTATTTAAAAATATATTTATATCATCTTTAATTTTGCACCAATCTTATCAAAACACTGTTTCCACTTGATTTAAGTTTTAATGGAACCGAAAACTCATTTATTTTTCATAACTAACAATTTCTTCTCCAAATATATACATGTAGAATGCACTATTTATTACCAAGTGCACTCCGCGGTTGAATTTGGCAACCACGGCTACCTCCAAAATACCTGATAAAACCCTCGACTCTGTGCAGAGACGGGCGATCCGTTTGATAGATTATCCTATCTTTAACGGATTGCAATCTTTAGAGCACAGGTGGGATGCTGTCCTTGTTCTATCGGTATTTCAATGGAAGATGCTCCGAGGAACAAGCGTCATTGATACCTTCGGAACCGGTGCACAGTGGGGAAACACGCCAAAAGCGCGCCCAATATTTGTACAGAGTTGACATTTGTCACATGAGAACGGGTCATTTATATGACCTTTCTTTGTGTTTCCTCCCTCCTACAATATGGGTTTCTTCAAGACCCAGGTTCACTCCTACCTTTCCACAAAAAGACCCCCCACACGCATCCCCAAAGATGACATATGCCCCGAGGGAAATTATTTTCCTCAGAGCCTCCTTAATATATAAAAAAAAAATTCTAGGTTTGGGAAATATTGTAAGACTTAGAGAAGATAGAGATAATAAGAAAATGGCATTTAGGAAGTACTAGTAATAACGGTGTTGACCTAGTCATCAAGTACAGCAATAGCCATATTATGAAGCACCTTTTTCAATTTTGAGTGGTTTTGAATGATTCTTCAAAACGTATTCATCTCGTCTGCGTGTTATTTTTTTTCCTTACATTATCGAAAAGCATTAAAAAACAACTACGATCAATAAACGGCATGAATGTCAAAACGACACTACCTACGGTTTAATATCGTTTCCTTTCTCATGAATTAATAAGATATATTATGTATCGTGTAATATTTTTGTGCTTAATGTAATATAGGTAGGGTAGGTAGGTACTCTCCTGAGTACCTAAGCTTATATATTATATATATAATACGGTGACAAATCAAAAATATTAATTATGGTTATTTGTGATGTACGTTATTCCTCCCTTGTAATTTACAATTTTAACTGGAGTCAATAACAAATACAGTCTCCACAATATCTTGGGAAATAAATCGTAGAAGAAAAGAAAAAATGGACTCACCTGCTACGGTCAATGTTGCATTTCTACTGACTGCCTTGCCGGCCAGATTCTGGGCCACACACCAGTACACTCCTCCATCTTGCTCCTTCTTCCCGTGGACCACTCTGCAACCAAACAAACAATAAAAATTATTAGAATACACGACCAAAGATCAAATAAAGTCCCAAAAAGAAGCCATTCCAAGTAGAGTATCGATTTTACTTAACTTAACCTCTCATCTGTGGTTCGCAAAATTTAATCTTAGCTTTTTTTCAAATGGGATTTTAACCCTTGTGTATAAAGAAACTATGTGAAGGCCAAGGTCAGAATTGCTTCCGTCAATGTCAATATGGGACCTATGTTCTATTTGATCATTGTAGCTACTTGCATGATTTTAAAAGAATTTTCTATGATACTTGCGGGTGGATTTTGGTAGCTGTCAATGGTGGAAATATCTTTATTTTACGTTTCCGCAAATCACTTTGTTTTCATATCCATATTTGACAAGAATTCATCAAAGTAATTTTCACACGGTTTTCGAAATACCATCTTACGTTCAACAGGTTAATCGATGGAATAAGGTGCACACAAAAGTTATTCTTCAATCCTTGGATTTAGGATGCTTTATGCCACTCTCGATTGGAATATGGAGTAATAGGATGGGGCTCAGCAGCATCTAATCACTTAAAACAACTTAAGATAACTCAGAATTGCATTATAAAGACCATTCTAAAGGTCCCCATAAGGACGTCAACAGCAGAAATTTTTAAACAGTTTGATGTTCCAAGCTTACAGAAAATCTATGCCAAAAACATTCTACTACATCACCACAAAAATGATTCAGAGGCAGACACTTCACACGCTCATAAAACCAGAGCTAAACAAACAGACATACTTAATAAACCAAAGTGTAACTCTTCATTTGGTCAAAGAAGTTCTGCATTTTTAGCAGTAAAGTTATATAACAAACTCCCACTTAGTATCAAACAAATAAAAATAAAAAATAGCTACATTAAGGACATTAAATGTTGGCTGAAGAATCTATCAGAAAATGAACTTACTAGTATACTTAAAACATCATAGAAGTTTCTGGAAAACCTTATCCAATGAAGTTAAACCATATAAGTCGCTGAAAAACTTATCCAAAGCATAGTCCCCCTCAGCACAGGATCTCCTAGTGAGGAGGACTACGAATATATTTTATATATACATCTAACTAACATGTTTCATATAAAAATGTAAAAAATATTATATAGTTACTAAATTAAAAAAAAAAAAAAAAAAAGGTCTAAGCGGTTTACTGCTTTGACCTCGATCTCTTCTGCAATGTAATTCAAATGGGAAAGAGCATCCAACAGTTTCCCATTTGTCGAAAATGGACAACACAAATGGTCACTTGCAAATTGTATCATAAAAGCATCGATGAAGGATTGTCGTTTATTGTTTCAGTATCCGATACCAATTTCCATACGTCTCCGTCGATTCCAAACAGCACCACAACATTACGCTCCGTTTTATGATTGATTCTACGAAAAACAAAATTAAATTTTTACTTCGAAACCTCAATACGCGGTATGGACGCGTTTACGACCTTTTTACCGTATTTTTGTCGCCGTTTCTCGGCGAGATTTCGTATGGCACTCGCGGCGTTCGAACGTGACATTCTAGCAGCGCGATTCGGCGCGCAACGCCGTTAACCACTCGGCCGAGAGGCACTGCTCGTAAAATCCAGCCAAAGTGAGCCGGTTCCGGGAACCAAACCCGAGACCAAGAAACAGAAGCTACGCGTCGGACCACCCAGCTAAACGATACAGAATTTTCTAACGTTCTTGGATTGGTTTTGAAGGACCTTAAAGGCAGTCTTACAATACAAATGGGGTATCTGATCGAATATCTATGTTGCCGATGCCTATCGAAGACGTCGTAAGAATAAATTATCTTTATCTTCCTGTATGTAGGAACAACGTGTTATTGGAATTCTATCCGTGAGGGGGGTGTATTATTTCTGAACAGAATCTCTTTTGATCTTGACATTATTTTGAGATAGTGAGGATAGAAAGTGTACGTACATTCCCTCACTATCGTAACCTTACAAAAATAAGGCTAGATATAAAACGCGAAATTCAACACCTTATTTGAGGGTTGAAAACCTTATTTGAGGGCCAGCTTTTATTATCATCAAGCATAATATTTTAATTTCAGGCACTTGTGTAAAATTGAATGTTTTGTATTTTAAATTTATTTATCATAATTAATATTGCATCTCTAGTCTTTTACACCCCACCACATCGGTAAATAATTAAATAAAAATGTGTGTTAAATTTGATGCTAATTTGTTAATATTAATTATTATTTTTTAATTTATAAACTAACGTTTAGACAAGATTTTTATGCATAGCACAAAGGGTAACAAGTATTTCCCCAATAAATGCAGACATAATTTGTCTCGACGCCACCTAGCGAGGGATTTAACACTAACAATGTCTTCCTCGCAAAAATAAAGTTGGTTGTTTTCAGGTGGAAAAAATATAACAAGCAAAAAAATAAAATAAAATAAAATATAACAAGCAGTAATTGTTGAATGAAACACTAGTATATATTGAATTATTTGGCGGGTATTTGATAAGCCCCCATAGCTCAGTGGTCAGAGCATTCGACCGGCAATCGGAAGGACACGGGTTCAAGTCCCGTTGGCGGCAAGTATCTTTTCTCGGAAGATTTTTCAATGTAAGTGAGTGTTTCAGGCTGACAATTATTGCTTGTAATAATTGTTAATATTATTTCGAATTTTTATAAAGTGTTTCCTATATAATTTCACGTGTATAAATCAATAACATATACTTATGTATGAAGCATCCATGATGTGTAGAAGGGTGTGAAATATTACATCCTGTCTGCAAATTTGTACTTTAGGAGTTTTTTTAGTAAGTACTATTTATTTTAACAAGTGAATGGTGTTTGTAGGATAAAAGGTCCCTTGTGAGAGTAATGTTAGATTCGCCCGCCGCAATTCTGACTAACACTCTCGGTGATAAGTTAAAATACAACCATTGGTCGCGAAAGCCAAACACAGAGTTATTTAGGACGGGATTAACCCACTTAGCGGATCCGACGCTCTTCAGACAAAGGGTTCTTACAGTGGCGTAGTGACGTTGTGGGCTGGCCCCAGGCAAGAAAAATGTAGAATAAAACACCGATCCCCTAATAAAGAAACTTTAAGCGCCAAATATTGTATAATAATAATAATAAAACGTTTACTCATCAAGAGTTTTTTTTTACAATATTACATATTTTGTTATTTTTTCGTTGATTCTATTGACGAAAAGGTCACTGCTCAGTTACAATTCAGGATTTCTCCTAGAATGCAGCTAGTTTTCAGCAGTGACTCCAGTTAGTACGGACAAAGTGTAACTAAGAATGATCCTTAGTACTAACCCATAAGAAACAACATTAAAACATTTAAAATTTATATTCAAAACTAGCTTTTTCCCGCGGCTTCGCTCGCATGGTGTAAGGGGAGTTCCCACTCCGCCTCCTCCATCTCCCCCCCCTCTCTCACTGCCCTCCCCCCCCCTCCCCCCTTCCCCCATCCCCTACCACTTCCCCCCCCCCTCTCCCCCTTCCTCCCCCTCTCCCATATCTCCCTTCCTCACGCTTTCCATATATTCAATCCCAGTACATTCAGTTTTTAAACAGCCCGCGTGCCACCTTTAACAATTTTTATTCAAATTTCCATTTTTCATGTATATTAAATTTGGTACCTAACATAGGTACCTATTTGAAATATCTAAAATTCTTGATTCGATTCAAACTATTAGGGGAGTACCTACTTTATAAATTTATCAACTTAAAGATTTTCAAAAATAGAATCCTGATTTAACAATGTCATTCTCAAACACGCGAACTGTCAAACGTGCGATAGTCGTTAGGTTTTCTGAAATTATCTAATTTTCTTAATTTTTCTCTCCGTAATAACCATCCTCGTACTTCAAGGAATATTCTAAAAAAAGAATTAGCGAAATCGGTTCAGCTGCTCTCGAGATTTGCGCTAAGCAACACATTTAGCGATTCATTTTTATATATAAGATAACATAAAACACATATTTTAAAAAATAATTCAAACCTTGTTCCTAAAGTGCGGGTGGGCAAAAAAAGTAAAATAAAACGAATCTTTAAAAATCAAAATTGACAACTATAAACGAACCCTAATATTAACCAATAAGAAAATATTATTAGGTAATAAAAAATATATATATTTTCACTTCGTTTCAGAGTAGAAGATACTTTCAGTATGGTCTTAATTATTATAAATGGCAACTAGATCTGAATAATTTTATCCTTCTTCCGCATTTTCATCAACTACCCAATGGGTTATTTTCACAAACTATGAATACCGTCAAAAATATGAGGAAAATTTAAAGTCCATTTTCCTGATTTTGATGATTGTACTAAAAATTTATAATTTTAATATTTTTTTAATTAAATGAAAACAAAATGATACCCTCAAGTACCTATATTTGCAAAGTTTGAAGAAGTAGTTAATGTTTTTTATTCACGATTTACGGATTTTGCAAACGACCTAAAACAGCACATTCCGAAACAGTTCCAGCTGGCTTTATGACACAGAAATTGGTATTTAGCTGGTAAGGCGGCTGCCATCTACGCCCGGAGTGACGTCAACGCCGCCAAATTTAAAATAAAAACGAACATCTCGTTTTGGCGGCAAATCGAAAGTGAGACATTTTTAATCGCTTTAGAAAATGTATTCGTTGACATGAAAATACGTTCATTATCGTATTTTTTGGAAAATAATTTTAGAATAAAAAAAAAACAGTGAAAAACCCTAGTGCCACAAAGTGTAAGTGTACTGAAGACGTGACGACTATTTAACATAAAGTGTGCTCGCGACTCGCGACGATATTCTCTGAATCCGAATAGCAAAGCACTTCTTAACCTTTTTTTGCATTTCTACCCACTTTTACCTTTTACATTTTTTAGAAACCATGATATAAAATATTTGCAATTTAATTTAATTTCTATAATAACTTAATAGCTTATAATTTAATTTATCAACCATAATATGAATAATTTCCAATCTTCCAATCAAACATCACCCGCCGGCAGTGGCGGCTCGTAACTTTTTGTGTGCCAAAGTGCTGATATTACAAAAAATGGCATTATTGATGTTGTTGTAGCTGAAAAAAAAAATATATATATTGTTTTTTTTAATTAGTTTTTTGTATAAAAAAATTTCAGGAAGTTTCAGTTTGGCCGTGCGTTTTTGTAAAAGCATCCTAGCACACCCAAAAGTCACGAGCCGCCACTGCCCGCCGGTAACATAGGGACATAACACAGGGACATCCCTAGCATGGCGGATGAAATAACACAAAAATCTTTACAATGTACAATGTTCTTATAAGAAATAAATAAATAAACATTCTCGCAATATCTCTTAAATAGGGATGACTTGATTTCACTGATTTCGGGCAAGTGGAACTTTACTGCCGAAAAAATGTTATGAAAATAAACATATTCCACTCCTTTCTTTCCTTAAATAACACCTTGGCACAGCATCCTTTCAGATAATATAATATACCTAGGTCTTTAGAGATTAGAGAAGATTTTTTACTCAGACCCTTTAAAGTCAAGGCCCCCTAGCAGCCTCCAAAACCTTTCTACCATTCGCTGCGCCCCTGACAGACATCGCCTTTACTCAGTTCACTTGTGTTTACAGGAGTTCGAGTTGACAAACAGGCAATAGTGAAAACACCGCGCCTACGCTACCCACTACAGGACAACAGACTACACACGGCCCTGCCCGGCTTTATTCGGTCCACTTGGCACGGGAGCTTTTTGGTATCGGCTGTTTGCTTAGTGTCGAAGGGATGACCGCAATGTGTAAGCAAAGGATTGAAGTTGGACTGACTGTTTGCGTTTTGATGTTTTAAGGTTATCTTAGCTTTAAGGTATTCTGATTGTACGACGCAGTAAAATCCATCGATTAGATCAACGAAACTCTTATGTGTTATCAAAAGTTGGAGTTGAATTGACTGTTTGTGTTGTGATATTTTTAAGGTTATCTTAAAAGCAAATGATTTTTGAGATTTGTGGTAATGAATTTTACAGAGAATTTTCATTCTGAAATTTCTAGGTCAACGAAACTCTATGTGTGATCAAAGGTTGGAGTTAACAATCCACAAGGTTATCTTAGCTATAAGGTAATCTTATTGTATGCTGCAGTAAAAGCACTCGTTTTTTTAGCTTTCTGGTGATGAATTTTGAAGAGAATTTTCTAGGTCAACGAAACTCTATGTGTTATCAAAGATTGGAGTTGAACTGACTGTGTTTTGATGTTTATAAGGTTATCTTAGCTATAAGCTAATCTGATTGTATGACGCTGAAAAGATATCGATTTTTGTGCCTTGTAGTGTTGAATTTTGAAGAGAATTCATTCTGAAATTTCTAGGTCAGCGAAACTCTATGCATTATCAAAGGTTGAAGTTGAACTCGCTCTTCGTGTTTTGATGTTTATATTAGTTATAATAAGGATATCTGATTGTACGACGCAGTAAAAGCTTCAATATTTGAGCTTTGTGGTGATGAATTTTGCAGAGAATTTTCATTCTGAAATTTCTAGGTCAACGAAACTCTATGTGTGAATAAATGTTGGGGTTGAAGTGTTTTTGCGTTTTGATGTTTATAAGGTTATCTTAGCTATAAGGTAATCTGATTTTTGACGCAGTGAAAGCTGTCGAATTATGAGCTTTAACGATATGAATTAATATATTGAGACTTTTGTTTCTGGAATTTCTAGATCTACACAACTATATTAAAAGGTGCGTATTATTATTTATCTTCCTCACCAAATTTCCGCTTCTATCAGAGGTTGGCTATCATCAGAATAATCATAACAATAACTCTTATTAATATTTTAAAGTGATAAAAAAAACTTTTTTTTCGTATGACGCAATTACTTTGTGTTGTGAAATTATAATTTAAAATAAAACAATAACTTAGTAAACGCGTCGCTTATAGTAACATTATATAGAAATACTAGCAGACCCGGCCACATGTTGCTGTGGCTAACGAAAAACAACGCCATTACCCAACCTTTATAAAATCCACACCACCCACTTGCCAGCTGCCTGCGGCCCGCTGCCCGCTGCCTGAATTGAATATTTGAATGTCTCGGCTTTTCTCTACTATAATAAGCATGTATTTATAGATATAAACCTTCCTCTTGAATTCTTTTTTATTTATATAATAATATAGTTAGCGAATTATACAATGCTTGCAATGCAACACTGGTTATTTGAAAAGGGAAAATCAAATACCTACTTACTCTAGGACATCTATTTTCCAATTTCTTCCGTAGAACGAATTTCAAAAGTGACTATAGTACGGCCCGCCAGCCGTTTTAAATCTCACAAAAATATGTTTTCTTTGAATTTCTCGGCTTCTCTCTAATATAATTTACATTTATTATACATATAAACATTCCTCTTTAATCACTCTATCTATTGGTCAAAACCGTATGAAAATCCGTTGCGTAGTTTAAAAGATTAACGCGCACATACATTTTGAGCGACTTCATTTTATGCTATGTAATGAAGTGTTCTGAATTTAATACTACCTAGGTGTCTCAACCAATTGTATAATATTTTATTTTGTTCTTGGAATTTGCAAGTCGATAGCTTCTTGACAGACGCATTTCCAAGTAAGAACATAACAAGTTAAAACTTTGAACCGTTTGAAGATACGACTGAAAAAAGATAAAAAGTCCATAAAACATCGATTTTACGATTTTCTGAACACGTCAAAAGTTGGCACAAAGTTTTCCGTTTTATTCTTCGACAATGAAGTTGAAAATTCGATTACCACGGGGGGCACGTAAAAAAGATTACAAGGAAGGAATTGATAGAGGAAAATTGAGAAAATTCTCGTTTTTCAGGGGAAACTTAGCACCCCCCGTTTGAAACTTTTCCCGAAGTGAGGCCAAAGATGGAAAACCCGTGTAAATATGATTATTTATTATTTCCTTTATCGGAACACAATATATATATTATCTATTTTTATTTTGTACACTATTCACTAATTTATTTATTTTCTTCTTCCTGAGCAACTTAAAATGCTTCATTCAGGGTATTATTCAGTATTTTTGCGATTTGAAATATTGGACTTTTTACCAGTAAGAAACGTTTGGTGTGCTAATTCATCCGTAGTAGCAAGCCTCTCGGTAGGAAGATTCTAGTGGAAGATACTCTCAGTATCGCCTTGGTGTAAGACCACCATTCAGAATTGAAACGTTGCTTGAAAAGGCGTTACCCGTCTTTGGTGACTAGATCTGAATAGCCAGGTACTTCCCCACCTACCTCTTCCCCATCTGCTTCCTCTCCCCATTTAACTTTATCCTCACAACTGGCTCCAGGCGGTTGTGAGCTATTGGGTATTCAAATAAAAAAACGAGTGTGCTTTAGACCACACGACTGTAGTAAAACTTCTTTAGCTCCATCTATATGATAGGAAGAGAGAGAGAAAATGTACGCGCGCATTGCTCTCTCTTGCTCCTACAGTATGATACGGACAATAGGCCTGCACTGTGTCTTATACGAAACGTAACTGGCTATGAGAGAAAGACAGATGTGAAGAGGTGCAAGACAAATGTGTGCTTGCATTTCTCTCTCTTGCCCCTACAGTAATATACGAAACGTAACTCTCTCTCTGTCTATCTTCACTAACTTATATCTCCCTCTCAACTACGGTTTTCCGCTTCGCTTTTTGTAACGCTCTCGTCACGCATTTACCAGCTTACTCCTTAAGTCAAGCGAGCGTAAATCAGTTTTACTTCAAAAATGAAGATATATTCCAGTACAATATTGAAATTAGATTTCGAACAAGAATCTCAATTTTTTTTTTCGTTATTTGTTTTTGGGGTGTTATGCCGTGTTGCGCTACCTCCTTCTTTAGCCAACGTTTCAGACATCGTTGCAGTGTCCATCATCAGGGCAGATCCGGTAGATGTGTCTACCGGATCTGCCGGATCTGCCGGATCTGCCCTGATGAGGGACACTGCAACGATGTCCGAAACGTTGGCTAAAGAAGGAGGTAGCGCAACGCGGCATAACACTCCAAAAACAAATAACGAAAATGCTTTTGGCCGTGAAAATCTTAAAACTTATTCAAGAATCTCAAAAGATCAAAGCATTTGGCATTATGGCGTCTCTGTTTTAGCGTGGAAGGGAGGGGAAAGAGGGTAAAGAAAGAATTAGAAAGGAAAAATATTAACCGATTATTTAGAACTGGCCACTATACACGGATAAAGCCCTTTACGGTAATAAGAAAGGCACGGAGTGAGAAGCGATGAAACCAGTGCAACAAACCAAAGTGGTGGCTAGAAAATCTCAAATATTTATTTATTTAGAATTAACGGCACAAGTGCCATTTATACACAAGTTTTATTTTATTTGTTAAAACAGTCATAGAAATAAGAAAGAAAAGAAAAATTATAAGATTACACAAGTAAACAAAAAAAAAGAAAAAGAATACACATTAGTGCAAAGAATAAGAGCAGTGAAGAAGACACAAAAACAAAAAGCTTGTTACGCAGTGAGCTCGTTAAAATACGAACTGCGAATGTGTTTAATTAGTTCAGCTTTATACTTCAGTAAAGGCATATTAAAAATATCGGCAACATTATCATAGACGTTACCAATGGTGTGTTATCTAATTATAATAGAATTGTAGCCTGATATCGTAAGTAAGATTGCCATAATAAAACATTGTTATATACCATGCAACAAAAGTCGCGGGAATGTACGAATAATAACCCTTGGCGATTAGTGATTGCATTTGTTTATAACTTTAACATATGCACAAATTAAATTTTCAACCGCGACAATTATCAGAAGGATTTAGGTTGACAGATGACACGTGTTATCGACTCTAATACAAAAACCGCAATGGCCATAAATATACCAACAATGGCGCTCTGCTAGTAACTTTATCGAGACTTCCAGAAATTCTAGGGTGGCCAGTGTATGGAAGATAATGATGCCAATACAAAAATAGTCAACTCGCCACATACTGAGTAGCAACAGTAGAAACATGAAAGTGAATCAACATTTTTTTTTTTTTAATTGCACAACAGATTTTTATCCAATTACTATACAATTTTCTCATTTTGACAGTCTTAACACCTAGGAAGATGATTATTAAACAAAAAAATCTTAAGGCTATCTAAAGAAGAGTTATATATATCTAGTGTTTCCGATATTTCGTTCAACAGCACCATTCCTCTTGTCATGCTATGCTGTGCTAGAACATCTGTACTGCCGTATGGTATTTTGAACAAGTCGTGTCGACGACTACGACTGAAATTGTCAGGCACGTATAAGCCATAACATTCCAAGAGGAATGGGCTGTCAATACGATTATGGATTATGTTAAAACTAAGAATTGCAAGATTTGCATAACGTCTAGTTTCCAAGCTAAATCTATTTGTTGCCTCAAGTAATTCCATATGGTGCATGGATGTCGAGTACGTTCCATTCATCCGCATATAGACATACCTAAGGAACTTTTTCTGAATTTGTTCTAGCATATTAATATATTTCGCTTGGTGCGGAGTCCACACACCACTGGCATACTCCAGCTTACTTCTTATGACTCCATCAAACATGGCTGTCATTGCATCTGGGTCATCAAATTGCTTACGTATTCTGATGATGAAACCCAGGAGTTTGTAGCATGTTGGAGTGAGCCGTGATATATGATCCGAGAATGTCAGTTTGGGATCAAAGACGATACCAAGATCATTAAAGCTATTGACTCGGCATAATGTTTTCCCTTTAATGTTGTATTCAAAAACTATGGGCTTCTGGGAGCGGGTATATGTCATAGTTAGACATTTTTTTATATTGAATTCTAATTTGTTTTTTACTGACCATTCCGCAATAGCATCAAGGTCAGATTGCATTTTTAAGCAGTCATAGTAACAGATTATTTCCATCAAAAGTTTGAGGTCATCTGTAAATAGAAGACATTTGCAATATTTTACACAACCCTGGATGTCATCTATAAGTATAAGGAACAGCAAAGGACCAAGGTTTGAACCTTGGGGAATACCTGATAAAGCCGGGAATTGATATATAACATATATAACATTAATTATTCGAGGCCATCCAACTGATGTAAGATTTTTTCTTCTGTTTAACTTAACTTCAACAATAAGCAGACATCTGTATGTAAAAACACTATAACGATGGTAACCTGGAAATAAACTACATTTCCTGTCAGGAATTTTTATGTCAAAACAACCATTTTCATAATAATGCCCCATAATTCTCATCACATACAAATAATTTTAAAAAAAACACAGTTAGACGCCATATTGTTTTGAACATATTTTAACAATCCAATTACACAGCGAAAGCATTTTTTAAGAGTTTCAAGACGCGGGCAAAACTGGGTAAAAACTACTACACAGTTTTTTTTATTTTGTGTAAACAGCAATTTCTTGTTAAGTTTTACGATTACTGTTCTTTTCCTATCTCCCCACAAAACAAAACTCGCAACTTTTAAATCACAAAGAATGTTCCCCAACCACACTACTCAATATTACATGAGCGCTCGCTAAATTTTACGCTCTTTGATTTTCGATAGACGTAAAAATATATGGGAAAAGTTTGTCAATAAAAATACAAGACTGCACTGTGTTCGGCGTACGGTCATTTTGTATTAAACGTGAGGATGAAGCAACAAATTGTGAAAATGTTATGAAAAGTACTTAACCATATAATTTTTAAAGGCAGATCCATTCAAGACAGTGCACAGCCGCAAGCAATAGATACTGTTGAGGAGCCGTCACAAACAATTTCCAGAAGCGTTTTTGCGAGTTTACCATAAGCCAATTCATAATTCCAATCTAGACTCCAATTCGGTAGTTACCAATGAAGTGCCCAACTAAATTCGTGTGTCCAAAGTAAGTTTAATGTGTTCTCACTTCTGGTGAAATTGATCAAACACTTTCAAACACCGAAATTCTTTCTTGAGTAGATTAACAATTTGATTCGTTGGGACAAAGGGTCTCCGCTATCTACCACTATAGTGGAAGATCAGGTACTAATTATTATTTCTGTATTATTTGTTATTAATATAACTTTGTCTTGAAGGAAGAATTATTCCAAAATCGGTCGACAGCAGAAATAAACAAAGCGCCTTAAAACACATATTTTTTAATCTCAAAGTATTCGAATTTCTTGAATTTTAAACACTGTAGTTTTTCCCTCCACTGCAAACCGATTGAAAACAATTTCCTCTAAAATACAGTATCTGACCAACGATATACGACGACGTTCATCATATTTAGTTCTTTCCTCACTGAACGTTGTACAGGTCTAATGTAGAATATCAGCTGGCAAATCGCAGTGGTAAAATACTAGGAGCACGGTTGGATTCAGCATATTTTCAGCTCCATTAACAAGCAAATGTAGCGCACAATGAAACAGTGAATTTTTCATCGAGACTACAGATTAAGAAGTGAAGGAAAGTTGCTCGTATGTGAATGTAGGGAGGTGAAACCACCGAGTTTTGATGAAATTATAAATATTGTAGTATAACAATAAAACTGCAATCTTACATATAAAAGGCTTTTGCATGGAATAACGTAGAAAGGGTGTAAAAGCACGTACCAGAAGGATTTTAACCAGCGATTCCCGAGAACATTTGGAGTGAAAAATCTACTCGTGGATGACATTTTGCTGTTCGATGATATATTTTATCAGAAACAACAAAAAATTACATCACACGCCGCAATTTAGTAGTTGGGTTCAGCAAGCACGGGTCAGGTTCTAGGGTAACAGAGGAGAGCACTACGCGTAGCAGTATGATCAGTGGTGACGTATGATAGAAACACATTTTTTTGTTTGTTGAAATAAAATATCATCGGACAGCAAAATGACAATCATGTTTTTTACTCCAAATATGCCCAGGATCGCTGGTTACAATCCTTCGGGTGCGTACTGTAACACGTTTATCGTTGTTTAGATATCTTGGATATTCTGAGAGTGAGGTTCAGAACTGATGTGCCAAGATGTTAACGTAATCGTGGTAGGGAAATCTTTCCATTCTCGACTTCTCGTGCATTTGTTGAGAAACTTGAGATATTCAAATATTGTAATTGGCTTGACACTTTTATTTTGTGTACTTTATAAATAAAACAAAATGCTTCATTTCAGTATTTGCACAACGGTAAAAAGCCAATCTTCTGGACAGGAGACACTTGTTGTATCAAAACTATGTGCGAATGACCACTTCAGCAACTCTGCCCTCAGAGTGAAAGTGACACTTCAATAACATCCGCTTGCTAACACTACTCGTATTTACATTATCTGCCATGCTCCATAGAAATAGAACTCCCGTGCTACCTGTGGAATTCAATGTATGGTGTACGACTTTGGAGTGCTGCTTCCGCTTTTGGATATTCACAAGGTTTTGTTTGCATTGATTCGGATGGAAACCTTTCAAAAGACCAAATTCATGTAGCTAAAATACTTTGAACACGTTTAAACATCACGTACTTAGACGTTTGATGATTTGTAATAAGGTATTCTATACTTTTTTGCAATGTTCTGAAATTCTTTTTGAATGATAGTTTTATTTGCTTTTTTGTTTATGGTCTTTGTAGTGCACAAACTTGTTAAATGACTTTTAACATTTTGAACTCAATCTTTTGTCATTATCACTGTTTTAATTTGCAAATAACACTTTATTTGTGTTTTCTAACCTTTTAACTTCTGGATAAAACTGAGAGCTGTCAAATGGAAGTAGTCATAACTGTTATTGTTCAACATCTCTAGTGCTTTTGTGTAATCTGCCTCAATGCTAAATAAATGTTTATGCCGGTGACAGATAAGAAGATTACTTTTAAATGAAAATTTAATCAATATTTAACACTTTAAGGAGATGTCATTTAGAGATTGTATCTCCCCAGCATAGTTGTCATCCCTCTAACTGTGGGATTTCCTCGCGGTTTTTTTAGCAAGTAAGATGTATTACATACCTGAGAAAGAAGAGTGACCCTTCCAGCAGCACGCGGTGGCTCTTGGGATCCGAGTCAGAAGTCAGTACGGGTTCGCCATCCTTGAACCACTCGATGGCCGGTTTGGGCTTACCCTCCGCCTTACAGTTCAGCGTAACGGGTTCGTTCTTGGCCACTACTATGTCCGAGGGATGCTCCGTGATGCGCGGCGAACGGTATTGAGCTGCAAGGACAAGAAAAATACACGTTTAGACCTTATAAACAATATAGACTGCTTAATTAATAGAAAACAAATTAAACCAACAGATATAATGAAGAGCAAAACATTTATGAAGGTGTTCCACAGGGATCCGTGTTAGAACCCACGCTATTTTTTTTAAGATTACATCATCATTCACGAACGTTTTACTCCAAAATGACCTTTTTGAACATGGTGGAATATGAGAGGACCATTTCATTAGTAGAAAAATTAATTTGAATATCAGAATTACTTGAAACCAAACTCATATTAGAGGTGTACCGCAGGGATCCATTTTAGTACCTATGCTGTTTTGTTTTCCTTTTGAAGATTTTTTTTTATGTGAACAGTTTTAATTTCCCATGAGCGTGGGGAGGCGAAAGACATGTGGAAGTACCTTGCCATTAAGATCTGATCACTAAGCACGACTAAAGTCAATGGAGTAACTTTAATGGTACCTAGTATTTCACCAAAGCAATACTAAGATCATCTATGATTGTGGAACAAGCTCAAATATGTAAACCGATCATATATTTATTACTACTCGAAATAACATGTATTATCCTTTACATAGGGAGACAATATTCGTGTGCGGCAGGATATTAAGTATCAGTCACATTCCTCTTAAGATATTCAGCAATTGAAGCTGCCATAGTTCCTGGCTCCAGAGAGTGAGACGCTAGCGTGATATTTACATTAAAAAACACGATAAAATAGATTTCAATTACTTGATAAAATAACACAGGCGGAATTGAGAAAATAGAATAATGAATATATCTAAAATAATCTTTGTATTTGCGTGTCAAAATTTGATATCTCATGTTTGGATCTACGGGGTCCTTATCTTTTAATACGAAAACAGAATTCATGAAGGTTTCTCCGACGTAAACGTTGTACGTTTTAGATCATAACTTAAGCTGCCTTTAATTCTACCTGATATTAAATCTGCGGTTTTCAAAGTTTTGTTTTCCCAATAGAAGAACGAAATAATTTATAGTCTGTCAAATAAGAGTAGAAAATATAAAAACTTGAACTACTAAATTTGTAGACTGGCAACACCAATTTAACTGTCAAATATTTTTTTGAAGTGCAATGACACTGAATTTATAGAACACAGTAAACCACATGTTAAAAAACTTTTTTTTCTTCAAGACATAAATTTGATTAAAAGGTGATTTATAAAGCGATTTGCTTTAATTTAATTTAACATAAATTTGAATTTAACAATAGATAGAAAGGAAGAATCACTAATGGTGAGTTTAGTTACACTACTTTTAGATCTGAATGAGTTAAATATATTCAGATCTAATATTAGAGACATGATCTAAAGCCCAGGCAACGCTAGGTACTTTATCTAGTATTAAATAAATGTGAGCAATTTCTAAACTGTGCTTTACATTTTATTACATTATAGTTATTCTTCATTATGTTAACACAAAATTGAAAAGGTATAATAATAATAATATACCCAAAGATATTGAAATATAAGCCTATATGCAATTCTAATTTTGAGATCGGCGGGTATCTATACTGCAATGAAAAAATATTTTTTCCATTATTATGCCTTTTTAATTTTTTATAAAAATGTAGGTTACACAGCTTTACTTTAACACCATGAGTTATGTTTTTTTCGTTATTTATTTTTGGGGTGTTATGCCGTGTTGCGCTACCTCCTTCTTTAGCCAGATCTGGCAGATCCGGTAGATGTGTAGATCTACCGGATCTGCCGGATCTGCCATGATGATGGACACTGCAACGATGTCCGAAACGTTGGCTAAAGAAGGAGGTAGCGCAACATGGCATAACACCCCAAAAACAAATAACTAAAATGCTTTTGGCCGTGAAAATCGTAAAACTTATCCATGAGTTATGTGTTTAGTATTGCCATTTGATCAACAGTGGCGCACTCATATATTTTCAACTCTTATTTGACAAACTGTATATGAAAATATTACGACTTTAATGATTATTAAACCTTAATAATTCCCTATAATAATTAATTATTAATTAATCAATAATCCCTCTTCAAATTGTACAAGGTGGCACAAAACGCCTCACTCGACTCGACTTAACTAAGGCAGAAACATTGATTATAATGATTATACGAGTATATATACATATAAAAATGGATCCCTGTTTCCCTTTGTTACGCCATAACTTCAGAACGACTTTACCTAGCTTATTCATCTTTTTTTTAAAGTTTTCTTATATTTTGTAGAAGGTTCTTACGGAAAGAAAAATTAAGAAAATTGCGCAGAAAAAAACTTAACGACTATTTTAACTTCGCACGTTTGACAGTTCGCGCGTTTGATGAATGTGAATTTAGCAGGCAACTGTTTTTTTTTGTAACAAAAGAATTGTCTATCAATTTTTTAAATAGGTACCTATGTAAGGTAACAAATTTTATTAACTGTGGTAACATCCCATTTTAATTTCGAAAACAGTTTTGTATGAAAACATAAGCCCAAATTAGGCAAATATTTGAATCACGAAATATGCCCATAAAACGCTGCTTGTGTTTTTCATTCTTTAGCATAAATCTTCGAAAGAACTTTGTGTTTAGCAACAATTTAGTGTGAATTTTGTTGCCAGTGCTAAAGGCCATTAATGAAGTTTACCAAAATGACTTAACAAAAAATGATATTTTTATTTCAATAAAGAAAGAAAATGAGGAATAATTTACTATTTTACTTACAAAATTCTTTCCAGTCGCTTTAATTTAATTTGGCAGATTTGGAGAATCTCTGATCTGGAAGTTCGTTAAAGGCCTCCGATATTCCTTCTCACAAGGAAACGTGCCGCTTTAGATTAAATTCATGAGAGGCATAACGACCCAGCCATGGGAACAAACAAGTCCGACTTTGCCAACAAATTTACTTAAATTATCTTCTTTTTGTAAGAAAAACTTGCCCGGTCAAATTTCCCTCTGCATCTTTTGTCTAGATCATATTCTATTTCCCCAAAGAAAGTGTTCTAATTTTAAAATTAGTTCTTAAACAATGCGAGGAAAATTGCTTCTTTTTTTAAATAAAATCATGGAAAAATAAATTGGTTGTGAATAATTGAATTGTTTCAGTCTGACAAATAATGTTGAAAAATATGACTGGTCCCTATCACGGAGGTAAAATTCTTTAGATGTGAGCTGTTGCGTCATGAAATATGCACAGCCTTTTCTTTCTGAAAGTCGACGCAATTATTTTAATAAGTCGGGTTCACCTCTTAAGTCATACATATGTCTGGTAATGTTTTATTATCGTGAAAAGAAGCTTAAGTCACACAATGTCGTTTTCCATCATGAGTCAAACTGAGTAAAGATGCCATATTGTTGGTTCCAAATGGCTCAAATCAAATTCCGAGCGAAACCGGTTAGTAAAGCTATAAAATTAAATAAATACACGTGCTTCATAAATTGCTAATAATTAAATGTGCACATCCATCACAAAAATTCAATTATTTTTTACAAAGTTAAACTATTAAAAATTTTACACTTTTGAACTTCTTTTATGTCTATTTAACAGCAGTCCCAACTGATCCCAACCATCTGGAGCCTGTGAGACTATGGCATCCCCAACCGGAGAAGAAGCAGTGGGGAGGGAAAGAAGGAAAGGAAAAGGTAGGTGGGAAAGTACCTGACTATTCAGATCTGGTAACCAAACACGGCTAAAGCCTTTTCAAGCGACGCGCGACGTTTCAATTCTTAATAGTGGTCTTACACCACGGCGGAACTAATATTATCTTCTACTCTGGAACGAGCCGGTTTGAATCCGCGACCTTCGAAATGCCAGTCGAGAATCTCACCCCTCGACCACGGAGGCCACACTAAATAAATAAAAAAAGTGCTTGTTGATCATAATCATAAATAAAACATGCTTTTTAATCCCAAAAAACATCTCTACGTGAAATTAAATTAAAAGCAAAGTTTAGTCAACAACAACTTTTCAGACGAAAATAAAGAGAATAATATTTATCATGAAACAACAAACTGAAATTTCTCTGACAATTTTTGCCATATTTACGCAAGCTTATTTCGCTATCCATTTTTTTTACTCCCAATAGAAAATTTGTATTCCTTGCACGTTTTCCTGCATTTCCCAAGGCAGTCGGATACGCCGTCGTGGAAATTCCCAAGAGTTGGTAAAAATATGACAAGTTTTCCCCATATCTCGGTAAAAATACGATAAACGTAAACACTATTCGAAACATACGAGAGCACACTTTCCTACGAGAATAATATGAAGATGTTTCTAGAATGTATTAATGTGAGTAGCTTCATACTTACTAGAATCCACTGCAGAGGTCGTATAAGTAAACATTTAGAATAGAAAGAATGATATAGCATGAGCTTTTATGTATTCATATATACTTACATTTAAAGTAACATTCGTATTTTATTTTATTTATTTATCTATAAAAAGTATATTAACATTGGTTTTTTTTATGCCTGTCTCACTAGGATATACATGTGTCGAGACAGGCGTACAAGTATATAAATGAATATCTTATTTAACAAGAGTATTTAAGGTAAAATGCATATTAATTTGAATCGAAATTAAAACAGAAAGGTGATTGGAAGGGTGGGTAAATCTTTTAAAGAGAGTTGTCTTATAATTTGTTGGAGGAGATGAAGTAAATAAGTAAATTCTGTCTAATCTATTCATGGAGTTAAATTTGACAGGATTCTATTATTTTCATATATTTTATATGGGTTAGGTCGTATGTGAATAGTTATTTCTGTCTATGTGTGATTTATTTTACAGATGTTTGTAATAGTGTGACGTCCAGTACTCATAATCCATTTTTTTTATATCTTGTTTGAATTTTGTCAAGGAGTCAGTTTGTCTGATCGTAGCTGGTAGAGTATTGTATAGTTTGCAAGCTATGTATTTCAAGCGTCTTTGTCCAAAGGAGGTTTTGGAAAAAGAAGTTTGGAGGAGTTCTTTGTTTATGGCTCGGGTATTGTGTATTGTTTGTGTAGATTTGTATAGTGTTTTGTTGTTTTTGTGTAAATTAACGAAGATGGATCTTGAGTAGAGCTGTTTTATGTCCATAACGTTGAAGGTATTGAAGATCGTATCAGTGCTGGTAGTAAGCGGCAGTTTGAGAATTATTTTTATGATTAGTTTTTGTGCTTTAATGATGGGGTCAAGGGCACTGAAATTATTATCATAATCTTTAAATGGTGTCCGAACAACTCAACAAAGTGACACTTCATCACTTCTTTGAAGATTCATTAAAATTATGAAAAAAACTAGGTTATGTAGGTTACGTTAGGTTAGGTTATGGGCCATTTTTGATTTCATAACTTTTAATGACATTTTAAAGCGGTGTTGAAAAACCACTTTGATGAGTTGTCATGGAACCAATTTAAATATAGACCAATAATAAATTATTTTAGCTAACAATATGCGGTTAGGAGATATCTGATAAAATCATATCCTGTGACAATGATTAACCAATCACGTGACAAATACGTTAAGTTCATATCATGTTGCTCATAAAAAGAATTTTTAATGTCATCACGAATTTCAATTAAATCCTAGCTAATATAATAAACATGAAAGCGTGTATCTTTGTTTGTCCTTCTTTCACGTCACACCGAAATGACCGATCGGCGTGATTTTTTGCTCAAAAATAGTTGGAGAGCTGAGAAGTGACATAGGCTACTTTTCATCCCGGAAAAATATTAAAAAAATTCTTTAAACAGTAATTTCTCCCTAATACCATGCGAGCGAAGCCGCGGGTAAAAGCTAGTCAATAATATAATAGTAAAGAATAATGCGTAATGTTTTTGAAAAGAAAATCATTCTAACCGCTGAGAGCTGATTAAAAAATAATAATTTACTTTTTCAATAAAAATGGTATTAGCACATTTTTTTATATAGGTATACGAGGCTGTTTATAAAGATAATATTAAAATAATAATCTGTGGTACATCTAATTGGACCTATAAATCCTGCTGATCCTTCAATATAAATATTTTAAATATAAATAATAATACATGTAGGATAACAAAAGATTTTTTTAAATATTAATATTGAGGGATCAGTAGGATTTATAGGTCCAATTAGGAGTTCCACGGAGCCGAACCCTCTGATATGAAAATATCAGGAGTCGGTGAATTATTTTCCCAATAGGTCACTGGTAGGTTGACAGGTTGTTCTTGAATTGTTTTGTTTTTATTATACTTGTATAGTGCAATTGCATAGCGCGGATTGACTAGATGATCAATTGAGGAAGTGTGTGAAAGAGTTTAGTTTTTCCTGTGGAGAAAATTTAACCCGGACATTTAAATCTGATGCATTTAAAAATAATGTATAAACATTAAACAAATTCGAGAAATTGGATTTAAACGGGCAATATTGTTATTAGATTCGGTGACAACCTTTAAAATTGATAAAACTACCTGTCCCTATTGTATCAGACTACATAATATAATAAGGAATTTAAAAAAAAAAACGTATATAAGTTCTGAAAAAAATACTTTCTTTTATTTAATTTCCAACCTTAACAACGAGCCACCATTGAATACAATATAAAAATACGAATGAATGAAATAAATTTTCACTTAAATAATAATGATAAATGTCTATACCACGAAAAGGAGAAAAAACTCTAAGTGGGACAGGGTGGGTGGTGGAGGGGTGGTTAGCAGAGGGAGAAAACCCAAACTTGCTTAAATTTACCTTCGTTTTTTATAATGTATTCGCTATATTCAGCAGGTCCGCCGTATAAATCCAGGATTAAGCGTGTTTGGGAGAGAATAAGGGAGAAGAGCTGGAAGGCAGACACCGGCAGAGAATTGAGGGAAAGCTGGAATGATTAAGTGTTATTTCTGGAACACACAGGTATGAAATGGGGAGGCGATTCTGGAAGTAACAGAGGTTCATTTTCACAAAAAAAAATATCACTGATATTAATGTAATGGCTTACAAAACTTATTTATGAAATTGATAACAGCTCATATTACATAATATAAGGTAAAGTCGCTCCCGCTGTCTGTACGCTTAGATTTTCAAACGGTTTTCACAAATATATAGAGGGATTCATGAGGTATAAGGTTTGGGTATATAATTAGTCAAGGTTTTGAATAGTTTGCAAGCTATGTACGAGTATTTCGAGTGTCTTTGTCCAAAGGAGATTTTGGAAAAAGGTGTTTGGAGGAGTTCTTTGTTTATGGCTCGGGTATTGTGTATTGTTTGTGTAGATTTTTATAGTGTTTTGTTGTTTTTGTGTAAATTAACTAAGATGGATCTTGAGTAGATCTGTTTTATGCCCATAACATTGAAGGTATTGAAGATCGTATCAGTGCTGGTAGTAAGCGGCAGTTTGAGAATTAATTTTAAGATTAGTTGTTTTTGTGCTTTAATGATGGGGTCAAGGGAACTGGAATTATTATCATAATCTTTAAATGGTTGAAATCTATAATATCTGGCAAGCGGGCAGCGGGTAGCAAGCAGCGGGCTGGCAAGCGGGCGGTGTAGATTTGATATATATGCAAATTAACAAATGGAGTTGGTTATAAAAGTTAGGTTATGACGTTGAGTTTCGTTAGCAACAGCAACGTGTGGCCGGATCTGCTAGTTCAGAATAAAAAGAAAATTACAGATATTTTGAACACGGATTGAACTTCTTTTCAAACAACAATGCCTGCATGTCAAACATCTTGAGTTGATTTCTAACAAAAACGGTGCTGTACAAATCATCCAAATATTACTTTTAATATACATGGCGTCCGGAAACTCGTAGCACAAGCGGGAAACCGGTGAATCCACATCACATTTCCAACTACCCTGGGAAATATTTTTTGGATAACCAACACCCCAGCCACAGGTCACCCCAAGTGGTTTGCTACGTTTGTAGACCTCGCCGGACTCTCTCGACCCATCGCCTTCAACGTAGTGGGAGGGATGAATTCGTATGTTCGTCACTCCCGGACACATTGACCCCAATATTCCTACCCACCCCTCTTATATCTTTTGCCTTCCCAGAACTTTCTCTCCCTCTTTTTCCTAAAAACACACTCCACACAGCATCCCCAAGGGGCCGAATCGAGTCAAAAGTTGGATTTTTTTAGGTCAAATAAGTTTGAAATGCGTCAAAGCATAAACTTAACTCCAAAAGTTTGTTTAACGCTAACGAAAAAATTTAGAAAATTGAAAAATTCGAAAGGATCAGATACAAAACAAAAGTTTTCTTGAGATCTCTAAGTGATGTAGAATCATCAGTTTCCCGCTGGTACTACGAGTATCCGAAAACCGTGTATATTACACACTGGTGCTAAAATATGTCACCTATCTGCAAAAATGTTATTGTCAGAAGTCAAATACCATCAATACATTTTTGTTATTTGTTTTTGGGGTGTTATGCCGTGTTGCGCTACCTCCTCCTTTAGGCAACGTTTCGGACAGCATTACAGTGTCCATCATCAGGGCAGATGTGTAAATGTTAGTGGTGAAATGTGTGCTTAAGTACTTCGAATCAAAACCGTGTTGCCAGCTCCACTCCACTGCGAGCTGGCATTACAGTATACTTGAAGATGGTTTTCTGCATTTAGCTTTGGTGTAGCCGTCAATTACCGGATACCAAGAACTATTGAGCTTAGCTCCGTCGTCTCTATTGATGTTAATAGGATTTTTATGAATTTCAATTGCCTCTGTAACTAGGCGTGCTCTATAAGTTTTGGGTCTTCCCAGGACTTCAGGAACTAATCCAAAGTAATGGCCGGTTTCAATTAAATGCTAGGCGATTGCCGATTTGTCAGGGTAGCCAAGTTTACACGCACGAAAGTGTTCCGATATCCTTTTGGAGATCTTACGCTCTGTCTGGCCCACATAGACCTTATCACATCCGGAACAGCTGAGTTTATATACTCCATCTGTTTCCAGAGGAAGTTTGGTCTTTGCAGACCTCAGTAGGTCTTGAATTTTGGTCGTGGTTCCGAAGACAGTCTTGGTGTTTGTTCCGAAGACAGTCTTGAGTCAATACAGGTGGAATCCATTTGCGGCACGTTATTGAGTGGTAGATACCAACTCTAAGTCGCGATCATTTGGTAAAAATTTGCTTGAAATGACTTAATCCTTAGTGATTCGATCTGAATAGCCGGGTACAACATTCTTCTTACCTATCTCGCTTTTGCTACACTTCCTTAAGCCCCACAACATTAAACAATCGGGTGGCTCCGTGCTGATGCAATTTTTGTGCGTTATTCACATTTTTTCGATTCATTATTGATTTATATATTACTAGCTGACCCGGAGAACTTCGTACCGCCTCAATAATTGTTGTGTTAACTTATTAGCTGATACAAATAAAAAATTACACAATGAAGTCATTATCGATGAGCAACTGTCCGTGATTTGTGTTTGTCAGTGTAAGCGATTGCGTTGTGTACGGACTTATATTTTTGTGATTTTCTTACTTTTCCAATTACTTACGGGAATTGCGTTTCTTTTTCTTTATACGTGTGAGGGAGATTTATTATAATTATTGAATTTTTCCTTTGGAGGGGTGCAGACATAAGTTCACCGTTTGTCTCCTTTTCAACTATTGACATTTAGTGTGTAAGAAAGAGGGGCAACATTATGTGTTTAAGAACAAAAGCAAAACAATCAGCGCGTTGACATTTGACGTTTTTGAATTTTTGGAATTCACTCACATTTCAATATTATATTTACCACAATATTACTGCAACTCTTCCAAAAGACGAGAATTTATTCCATACAAAATGTATGAGGAAAAGAATTTTCTTCATAATTATTTTTTCGTGAATTTTTCCGATGTATTAATAGCTATTCTGCTATTCGGGGTGGAGACAAATCCAACAAATCAAAGATCATAAAAATCGGTCCAGTTGTTCTTGAATTATAAATGGTGTAACTAACCCGACTTTGTTTTATATATTACTGGCTGACCCGACGAACTTCGTACCGCCTCAGAATCAATAACTGTTGAATGAAATTTAGTTTTTTTTATTAAGTTAAAAATTATACAAAGAAGCAATTATCGATGCGCAACTGTCCGTGTTTTGTTTTGGTCAGTATCAGAGATGGCGTTGTGTACGGATTTATATTTTTTGTGATTTTCTTACTTTCCACTTACTTACCGGAATTCGGGAGGCGCGTACGGGTGCCGCCGCCTCGGGAACATTTATTGGATAACCAACACCTCTGCCATAGGTCACCCCAAGTGGTTTGCTACGTTTGGTGATTTAACAGGGGCGCCCGGGTTCATAAAGTGACGTTTTCCATCTCTTGGCAGTGGATGCGTCTGCCCACCTGCTGCGTGGCGGGCCGGATCGAGAGATACTGGTTGAGGGAGGCCTTTTGACCTTTCCAGCCGGACCGCAGTTGGAGGGATGGATTCATACGTCCGTCACTCCCGGACACACTGACCCCCAGATTCCTACCCACCCCTCGTACCTTTTTCCTTTCAAGAACTTTCTTTCCTCCCCTTCCCCAAAAAGACCCTCCACACAGCATCTCCTAAGATGACATAGGTCCTGAGGGAAATTATTATCCTCGGGGCCTCCTGTGTGAAGTTTATATTTGTAAAAAAAATGCGTTTCATTTCAGAGATTTATCACAATTATTGTATTTTTAATTTGAAGCTGTGCAGACACACGTTCACCGTTTGTCTCATTGTCGACTGTTGACATTTAGTGTGTAAGAAAAAGAGGCAGCATTATATGTTTAAAAACAAAAGCAAAACAATCAGCGCATTGACATTTGACGTTTTTGAATGTTTGGAATTCATGCACAGTTCAATATTATACCCCTCACAATATTGCTGCAGTTCTTTCAAAATAGGAGAATTCGTTCCATACAAAATGTATGGGGAATATAATTTTCTTTATAACTATTTATTTCGTTAACTTTTGTGATGTTTTAATAGTTATTATCCTATCCGGGGCGGAGACAAATCCAACAAATCAAAGATCATCAAAATTAGCCCAGCCGTTCACGAGTTATGAATAGTGTAACTAACCCGACTTTTTTTTATATATTATTAAGATTATTTAGAACATTTTTAAGGAGTTAATCTTTATTTTCTACTCATACAGAGCTAAGATATGAAACGGTAAAAACAAATAACAAAGTACACATTTCAATTAAAACCTTTAATCTGCAGAGAAAAAACTTCAGCCGTTAAAACTTCCCACTTCTTTCTAATACATAATGCATTTATATTAAAATATTAAACTTAGCGAGAGTTCGTTTGGCAGAAGGTAGAATGGGTGAATTCCCCCGCCAGGGGTGACTTTACACTTTACATCAGCTTTAATATACAGGTGTATAATTTACGGTTTCGGTCTGTTTTTACCTAAATCCGCGCAAGCACGTAGGGAGAGATACTTTATGGAAGGCGTAATTTACAAAGGCAAGAATTGTCTGCCCAAAACGGAGCAGATAAAATATCTAATATGATACCGGCGGTAAAATAAATGACGTCATTTTTTTCTTGAACGAGGTTAATCAGGGTTAGATGTGATATATTTAATGAAGATGTGGAAATAGTTCTTATAGCAACTAAAATTAAATATAAATTTATATTGTTTCGAGAGATGGGAAGGCTGTTAGAGATATTGAAAGAAGGACAAATGCAGACACCATTAATGGAGGACTGAATGCCGTTGGCGCCAATACTGTCAAAAGAAGCGAAGATAGCAGTTTACAATGGAGTGCTGGTACCACCCTGATGTATGGCAGTGAGGCATGGGACTGGAAGAGAAAGGATGAAAGTGGACTGAATGCTGTTGAAATGAGATCCCTGAGGAGTATGTATGGTTAAACCATGTGTGATCGTGCGAGAAATGTGGAATTCTACAAAGAATGCAAAGCTGATGAAAGCGTAATTAATAAAATTAAGTAAGGGAATCTCAGATGATTTGGACGTGTAGAGTGAATGGTAGAAGAAGTCGGGAACGCCTGAGAATGACATGACACAATCAAGTGAATCAGATACTTGAGTCGGGCCATGTCAAGAATCAGAATAATAGAAGGGCATGTGTATGAGACGATGTATGAATGTGAATGGGACAAAGAGTGTGTGTCAGAACCTAGTTATTTGGCGGTACGATACGGACGATATATATATATATATATATATATACGGTACACCCTGCCTACCGTTGCGGGGAGAAACGGCGTGATGGGTAGTTAGTTAATTGGTTAGTTAGTTGTCCTATTCTGCTGGTCACAATTTGTTCAAAGGCTGAAACGACATTTAACGGAGACCTTTCAACTGTCAAAACAACAATACAATATTTTATGACAATTTTACATTTGAATTAAACCCGTTCTTAAAATTTTACCCGGAAAATCAGGAACAAGGAGAAAAACCGCGACGCGCCACTGATTCCTCATACAATAAAGCATTCAGGGCCGGTCCAATGCATGCCCAATTGGAGCAGTCCACTCCGGGCGCCGACTTGCGAAGGGGCCAAGGATCCAAAGAGCCAAGGCACTGATAATGAGTGTAGGACCGAAACAGGACTTTCCACCGAAACAGAAATTTTTTACACATGTTAAAAATCTTTTGTTTACTAAAATTTGGCTTATTTTTTACACTTATACATGGCAGTTAAAACATGTTAAATGAAATAATAAATAATAATTGAAGTATGTTAATTTTTTTTATTACTGCTATAAAAAAAAACATAAATTATAAAAATTAACAAAACATGTTAACTACTATTTCTAAGAACAAAAAAGTTCAATAATCAACATTACATTACAAAGGAAGGACCTCATTAATTGTGTATTCCTATTTTAGTTGCGTTTGCAATCACAATATTCTTATGACACATGTTAAATGAAATAAAAATAAAAAAACAATAATTGAAGTACTTAGGTGAAAAAAATTATTATTTATTTTTTTTGATTTTACTGCCATAAAACATTAAAAAACAAACACTCACCTAATCACTATTCGCGAGAAATAACACATGAACTCACATAAAAACAATAACGCCGGACCGGCCGGTGAACTAAGCTGATGATGGCGAGTGACACACGAGCAAATAACTCACCCGAAGTCAGCCGAACGACGCGCGATAATTCAAGAACGCAGAGTTTCGGTGCGGCCGAAGGTTCAGCAGATTTTCTGCCGAAACCAGATTTTTTTGCCAAAACAGAAACCGAATCTTTGGTCGGTCACTACTGATAATACCTAACACAGCCCCCTTGAGGTTTTCACTAGCGCCAGGCGCCATTTGACTCAGGGCCGACCCTGATAGCACTTTCCCGATTTACCTGGAGAATATTAAAAACACGATGACTTCGCGTATTCCTCGCGAGTTTCAGTCAAATCCCCTAAGAATTTCCCGACTTTTGCGGCAATTCCCGAGCAATTTTCCTCCCTTTCCGGGAGGCATTAAAGTAAGACGCGGCCAGATGCGCCCGGACTTTATCGAAAGACCGAGTTTATGATTTTCATTTGGGATCTTAGCGCCCACGTTGGCACAATGGAAAATTTATTGCCGCGAGGGTTTTTCATTATTATTTCGTTGCCAGCCGTTTTGAAAAATGACCGGTTGAGCCGTAGATAAGTTGAGTGCGGGATATTAAAGGTTATGAGAAATATTATGTATGTGAAGGAATGTGATTTAGTGCGGTTTAAATCTATCAAACTTTTAGAAAAGATATGAAATATGGAAGATTAAGGGGGGAAGTTTTATCAGGAATTGAAGTGGTTTGAGATGGGAATCCCATTTCCTGGGTTGAAACTATAAACTAAGTGGGTATAAATTGCTACCCTGAACTAAAAGAACTTTTGATATACGATCGGGAGATATTCCACTCATATTTATTTTCTGAAATCTTCCTTACTCAATATCTAATATATTAAGTAGAATGATAGATAATATAATAACAATAATAATAATTTATTGTCTTCCTTTCTTAGTAGTAACATATAGAGATAATGATATCCTCACTGGGATCTCCCGTTCTGAGGATTTCATTTACATATTATAATTTAATTATAAGAAATTAAAATGAATTAGTTATAAACATATATCACTGCAGTATTTTTATTAAACAATTATAAAGTAAATAAGATAGTGTTTTTTTTATAATTCAGTTCACTAGATTCGGTTTTAGTCTGTATTTGATATCAGTATATTTTCTATTTCTAATCTCCCTATATTTAGAAACCAGCTTTTTATTTGAGATTTAAATGTTATAATGTTGAGGTTTTTGAGTGAGAGTGGTATTTTATTGTAGAGTTTAATGCCATAATATAAGAAGCTTTTTTGCCCAAATGTTGTGTTAGTAGTTACTTATTGGATATGTTTTTGACCATAAGATCTAGTGTTTCTAATGCACGTGTTAGTTGTTATTTCTTGGGTTTTGTACTTATGAATTTAAATGAGTATAGTTTTAGAATATAGTTGTTTAATTGACATGATGTTAAGATTGTTGAATATTTCGTCAGTGCTAGTTCTTACAGGAGCTTTCAGTATAATTTTCATTATGGCTTTTTGAGTTTTTATTTGCACTGCCCCATCCGATAATACCGTATTCTAACAGTGATTGGCAGAGAGTAGTATGAATCCGAAAAAATACCAATTATTAACACTTTTACACAATAATATATTGCATTATTTTTTATTATAACTAACTGCTCTTGTATGTACTAGTTCAATGTGACTTAACTAGTATATACTGAATCGCTTCGAATATCGATATGTTTAACATCAATAAGGCACAATTTAGACGGCAAGCTTTGTTGCTGTTAGTCTGATTATGCTTCATTAATGTATACATTGCTTAAATTTGCTTATCTAATCTTAATATTTTCTCTCTTTTAAAAACGCATTGAAATTTTTATTTTGTAATGTTTTTAAAATGAATAAATTGAATTGAATTAAGTTGAATTAAGTTGAATTATATTCTCTAATTGACGCTTTCATATTAATACTATCAAATACATTAATAATACCAAAATAAATAAATACAGACATAAACAGTAAGCTGGAGAAACGACAGTTGAGATGGTATGGGCACATAAGACGGAGACCATCAGACCACACAGTGAAGCAGGCAATGTCTATGGAGCTTCATCGACAGTCACCTAGAGGAAGACCAAAGAACTCCTGGATGACTCAATGCTATAAAATACTTCAAAGAAACGGTCTGGATGAAGGCGATACTTAGAACCGAAGAAACGAGAAGAGTCGACTCCAACAGCCTACCTAAGCAATGAGTTGGGGTTAAGTAAATTGAAATACGTGCATATAAAAAGATATTTAATTTAATTTATTGGAGGGCTAGAATTGCAATAATCCATGCGCTTGATAGCTGCAAGACGAGTTGTTATCTAGCCTCTTACATAGTTAAGTAAATTCTAAAGTAAAATCCATGCTAACTTGTACAGCGCTCTTGAGGCGATTTTTCGCAAAAACAGCGCTATATAAGTTGTCCAAATTTATTATTATTATTAGTGCAAGGAAGAAGAAGAGATACATTAATAATACCATCGGGCAAATAGTGAAACATTGCCGAAAACGGCAAGTTACTGACCTAAAATAATGAAAGATAATCTACGGTCCTAAATATTATATTACTTTCAACTAAGAACTTTTCCAAACAGTAATTTTTCAAGTAGAAGACCATCGACAACTAACGCACCCAAGGCTCTCCCATACATTATTCCGAACTATATCCAAGATATACGAAATTGGGTATTCAGCCAGAGGCATTTGTCTTAACGCATAAATAAATCAAATGGCCTGAACAATTGAGTCGTACAACGGCTCGGTTTACTTAAACAAATTAATTTTGTGGCCCGGGGCCGAGTCTCTCTATGGGGCCGGGTTCACCCCGCTCTACTGCACATATTAATCATTCAATAATATAGTTAGAGCAACATCGGGAGAATGGTTAAAAGGATAATTTAATATGAACGACGAAGCGATGTGGAAGTTACTCTCAGTATCGCCATGGAACGACCACGTAGATACATTTTGTGAAATTTTAAAGGTATAATTAAAAAGGCATTCGAGATGTGGATCTACAGAAGAATACTTAAAATAAGCTGGATGGACAGGGTTACAAATGAAGATGTTCTTTTTTTTTTTTTTTTTTTTTTTTATTCCAGTTAAAAGAAAATTACATTTTCACTCATTTAACTAGAAATAATTATACACATTAAGATAAAATAAATATATTTTAATACAGCGCTATTCTATTTCATTATTTTGTTTATCAAGAATAAATATAAATAATTGTTTTTTAAATTTACCCAGCTTCTTTTCGTTTTTAATGTTATTTGGGAGGCAATTATATAAGTTGCCCCCCTCGTAACCAATGGATTGTTTACCATAGTTAGTGTGGATGGTATTTAAATGTATGTTATCGCGTTGTCGTGTAAAGTGTTTGTGTATTTGGGACGTTTTAATGAATTCTGTGTTTGTGTGTACGAGATTATTTTGTATTTTGTATATAAGGAGACATGTATTGTATTCATATAGTTTTCTTAATGTTAATAGTTTTGTTTCCATATATAATTTTTTTGTGGATGTTCTGGGCTTGTAATTAAATAGTTTTTTGATTACCTTGTTTTGTATTACCTGTAATTCATTTATGTGTGTTTCACATGCGTTTCCCCAGATTTCAATCAAATATTTTATGGTTCGGATGAATAAAGAAAAGGAAGTAATTAAAACTATAAAAATCCGAAAACTTCAATATCTTGGACATGTGATGAGACATCCAGAGAAGTATGAGATCCTGCATCTCATAATGCAGGGAAAGATTGCCGGAAGACGGGGCTCTGGAAGAAGGAGAGTCCTCATGGCTGAAAAACCTGAGACAGTGGTTTGGCCAGTCTACTGTAGAGCTGTTCCGGGCCGCAGTAAACAAAGTCCGCATAGCCAACATGGTATCCAACGTCCGTTGAACGGACAGAGCACAAGAAGAAGAAGAATAAGTAAAAAAAAAACATGTAAAGAAGCGAAGATAGCCATCCATAATGGAGTGCTTCTACCTACCATGATGTATGGCAGTGAGGCATGCAACTGGGGGAGGAAGGATGAAAGTAAACTGGATGCTGTAGAAATGAGATCCCTGAGGCGTATGTGTGGTAAAACCATTTACGGTCGTGTGAGAAACGTGAAGATCCGCAACGAATGCAAGGCTGATGTAAGTATAGTGAGTAAGATTAAGAAAGGGACGCTCAGATGGTTTGGGCATGTAGAGCCAATGAACGAGAGAAAGAGTGTAAGGAGAATATGTGACGCAAATGTGAATTGTAAAATAAGTCTGGGAAGCCTGAAAAAGACATGACACCACCAAGTGAATCAGATACTCGAGTCGGGCCATGAACAAGTGTCAGAATAATAGAAGAGCATGAGATGATGTATGAATGTGAACGAGGCAAGGAGTGTGTGCCAAGGGTTCCATGACAGTTGGTCCGGCCACAGTTGGTCCGGCCGACAGTTCGTCCGGCCGACATTTGGTCCTGCGACAATTGGACCGGCCGAAGGTTTAGAAGATGTTTTCTTCAAGTAAGTATGCAAAGAGGATATGCGGCCGTACAACCAAAGTCGATATACTTATATCTGAAGGCATCTGAGTGAAAATCCGCTATAAAAATATTTTTTACTAATAATTTCGACTCTCCAAAGTACCATGCGACAATAACAAAATACGTCATACTTGTACGTGCAGTCGGCTTAGCAAAAAAACGCGTAAGATTCCTACTTGCGTATAATATAACTTTTATATCTGAATATAACACAAGAGTCCCAACTGCTCCCAACCGTTTCGAGCCAGTGAGACTATGGCATCCCCAATTTTGGTATGGTGTGATGCTGAAGGTAGTGGGGAGGGGAAGGAGATGTGGAAAATGTGCCCGGCTATTCAGATATAGTCATCAAACACGGCTAAAGCCATTTCAAGTAACGTTACAATTCGAATGAATACTGACGAACTAGAAATTCTTCTTTTATACTTATGAAAAAAAAGGAATTTTTTAAATCGAAATGTTCTCCTGACTAAACCAGGGTAGCGCAAAAACAAAATAAAAAACGAATAAATATTCTCACATTGTTAAAATAATATTTGTTCAAATAAACGATAAAAATAGTTCAGTCTCGAAGTCAGTTCGCGTATTCGGATCTAGTGGTCGGATTTGAATATAAAGTTATTCCCCAGCATCCAGTTATAAATGAACGGTAAAAATAGTGGAAGCGAATATTATTAAAAATGATATGCAAATTCACCCGGACGCGAACGCCTAGGGGTTTTTTTAAACTTCTTTAACTCGCCGAGACAACATTCTTCTTTGCTTTTTTCTTTCATCTTTTTGCTCAGTTCAATTATTTTTTAACATTTTTTTTTTTCCATTTTGCGTCACAGCCTCCCGAGAAAATCGCAATTGTGTGAAACAATTTATCTCAAATATAGAAGAATTTCTATTTTAAAATGAATTTTAAGATTTTACAGAAACTTTAGTGTACCTTTGAAATACTTGAATTTTCGATGATGGTGTGTGGTTTTTGTGTGGTGTAAAAAGTTAACCACTGGAGCGCTATTTGCCACAATATGACATTAATTAAAATACCTCGGATTGCTTTGCTGTCAATTTTGGCAAATTTTCCCTTATTTATAAGTAATTAAGTAGAAGTTTACGATTTTATTAAATATTTTTTTTTATAAATCCTACGAATATGTGATAATCGACAAAATATATGCGAATTCATTGGCTATATAACTATAATCAGTTTGTATGTCTCCATATTCGGAGGCATTATTTTTTTTAATGTGGTCGGAAAATATTCAAAATGGTCACCAAAAAATCTTGAGCAATAGGTTTTAAATTGCGCTATCGCTCCAGTGATTTTATGTACGTAGGTTACATACGTAAGGTTAGTACGTAGTTTCAATCTCCTTCAACAAATGTCGTTAGTATGGGGAGTTATATATAGTTTTGAGGTGCTTCAACAGATGTCAGTTAAGTAGTACCTTATCAGAGATAGATGAATTTCTATATTCAAAATAATTTTAAAGATTTTATTGCAACTTTGGTGTATCTCTGAAATTCTTGAATTTTTGATGATGGCGTGTGGTGTATTCGGTTATAATAATATAATAATAATAATAACGTAGTATTTATATAGCGCAGTTTTGTGTTATTTCACTTCAAGTGCGCTTAATTATAATAAACTTAAAATTATTCCTACAGTGTTCCTTACGAGTCCTTACAAAATACAAAATTGATTAAATTATGTGAAACAAAGAATATACAGTATATACAAAGCAATTCCTAAAGAACAATATTAACAAAAAGAATTTATTAAAACTAAATTATAATAAAGAATAAGAGTCAGTTTACGTTTAGAAATAATAATAACAGAGTGCACATAAAACTATAGTAAGGAGGTAATCGAAACCAAACAATTACCAGAAACTTGAGGAACATGGCTTATTATAGTAGACTGAAAGCGAGTTCAAATTCATGAAAGGTACGATTTTTTAAATAAGTTTGTTTTTAAAGCTCTTTTGAATTCAGCCAAGTTCTGGATATTAGTAAGAGCTGAGGGAAGTTTGGAAGAACGGTTATGTACATAGTTTCAATGTCCTTCAACAGACGTGGTTAGTTTAGGTAATTATATGTAGTTTTGAGGTGCTTCAACAGATGTCAGTTAAGTAATACCTTAGTAGAGTGGCAACCGACGCCGTTTGTGTCTAATATCCGAACGGTTACGGAAATAGCCGATGATATACGATCGAAAGCTGGGCATCTTCAGTGTTGAGTTATCATGCTTCAGAATTTCAAAGAGCTTCGAACGGACGGAACATCGAACATTAGAATGGACGTTTGGTCCAAACCAACCGAAAACGTTAATAAAGTAACTTGTAATCTCGACGAACCTCCTGAATTATTGAACATTTCCTAAGATGTATCAAGTATCTCAATCACTGGGATTGAAGAACATTACAATGGTGATGCGATTATAACAAGAACAAAAAAGGTAAGTTACATAAAGAAATACGTTTCTTTTTAATTTAAAATAAAACAATAACTTTATAAACACCACTTTTATTTTTATACTTTATGCCGACCGGGTTTCGCTACAACCGTAGCTTCATCAGGGCAGTATAATACTCTACTAACATTAGGTTACATTTGTGTTATAATATATATTTTACCAAAAATGGGCTGGGCTGGACTCGTCAAGTGGAGGAGGAAGAGGGAGGCATAGATGGAGAATTGGGAAGGGAACGGACGTGTTCTTTATCAATAGGGAACAATCTTAGTATGGGACTTTTATTTAAATTAAGTTGGTTATTTACTACCTTACTATTAGTGTTTATGGCTTTCCTAAGTTCAAGTGCCGTTTCTTTTTATTATCTTGTTTAATCAAAAAGTCTGTCTGTCTCCTGAATATTCGTATAATTTGGTATGTTTTCAACTTATTTGTGTAATTTTCGTCAGTTTTAGCCAAGTTATCATACAATAATCGTATATTGCAAATTGAACGGTCAGAAATGGTTTTATAGGTTATAACAATATTCAAATAGCATTTTAGAGTGTTGTTATTTCAAAAGAATTTCTTGAAAGTGATGTTTTTATAACATAAATGTCTAATACATGTGTTTGGAAACGAATCAAAGAAATAAACGTCTTAAGATGTGCAAGCAATGCTTCAAAATGTCAATTTTTTATTGTTAATTTTTGGGAATTCAAAGCAAACTTAAACATTTTTTTATGCGACAATTTCCTTCAATAAGTATAATTAAACATCGTCGGTAGAAATTCAAATCATGTTTTTATTTACATTGATTATACGATTAATATTTAGTAAAGGTGCGCACATCACGTCTCTAAACAATAAAGAACTAACTGAGTGCAGGTACACAGTACCCGGAGCACAGAGACGCTAAACGGTGTTTAAATCGATCTGAATGTGACGGCTTTGGAGTAGAAGCGGGGGGGTACAATGGGGGGAGGTGTGCGGGGATTACGTAAAAGGCTTTTGGTGGGATTAAAATGGGCCAAAACACATGGATAGCTTTGTTATACGTAGAATTTACGCAGCAAGGGATTTTTTATGATTAATTCAAACCTACATTTAAATACCCTATGTTATAAATATTAAGTCAGCTGTGGTAAATATTTCACAGATTCGAGAGGATTTTAACGAGAATTTAAAAATGAATAAAAAATATACATACATGAAAAAAAAATCCCTCAGGGCCTCTATCATCTTTGGGGATGCCGTGTTAAGGATTTTTTAGGGAAAGGAATAGTGGGTTTGAATCAGTATGTCCAGGAGTGATGGACGTATGAATCTGCCTCTGACCTGAATAGGTGTGCCTCAACCAGTGTATCCCGATCCGGCCCGCCAAGCGGGCCAAATGCATTCGCCACCAAGACCTAAACAAACCACACCCCATAAACCTGGGCATCCCTCATAAGTTCCCAAACGTAACGAACCGCTTGGGCTGATCTATGACGATGGACACAGTAATACTGTCAGAAACGTAGGCTGAAGAAGGAGGTAGAGCAACACGCCATAAAACCCCAAAAATAAATCACTATGATCTGTTCTATGTATAACAATAGTTTTTTAAAACAATAAGGAGTTCTTAATAGGAATCAATTTGCCGAATTCTAATATTTTTAGACTGTTAAAAAATAGAAACAACAATTCAACAAGAGAACACTGGTACCAAAAAATTTTCTTGTGCCCATAAGAAAATCAATTCACAGAATCTGGACCTTTTAGCAATTAATATAAACAAAATATTTAACAAATCAAAAAAACGACTTCAAAAAATGCACTAAGAAGTAAAAAAATAAATTCGTATTCTTCTACAACTTCATAATCAACTTACTTTTTCTAATCATCAATATGTAGGTACGATTGTTACTTTTGGAGTCGGTGTCAGTCAAGGTAGGTTTGTAACTACATACATAGTTAAAGGTGAGATATGCTTGTGTCGCACAAGCGACTTGCTGACACCGACTCCAAAAATAACAATCGTACCTACATATTGATGATTAGAAAAAGTAAGTTGATTATGAAGTTGTAGAAGAATACGAAATTATTTTTTTACTTTTTAGTGCATTTTTTAAGTCGTTTTTTTGTTTTTTTAATATTTTTGTTTATTTTTTGATTTTTAGTGAATCTGAAGTACACTAACTAATTTGTCTGAATATGGGTAAACCTACTAAACGTGCTGCTCATATGAGACAGACATAATTTGACCATAACGTCAAATTAAGGGATTCGGCCGAGTTTCGTTAATTTGTCATGGATACGATAATCAGAACCTAACCAAGCTCTCATCAAACTACCCTTGAAGTACATTCTTTCCAATAAACAAAAGAATCATCGAAATCGGTCGGCGTGATATTGAGTTATTCGTCCATTTGTCGCGCACATACTTAATGCAAATTTAAGACTTATATGGTTTTCTCAAGGATGCCATTGTCGGAACTGGACCAAATTAAAAAAAAAAATATATATATATACACGATATCCGGAAACTTGTAGTACAAGCGGGAAACTGGTAAATCTACATCACATTCGGAGTCGATTTGTGATATAACTTTTTTGATTTGAGCTTTCGTTTTCGAGTAAATCGGGTCCAAAGTTGGAATTTTTTTGGCTAAATTTGAAAAAATTGTTCACTAGGGGGTTGATTTCAGCTGTGTAATGTCTTATAAAATGCATTGAAGGGTAAACCGGGCTCAAAAGTTTTTTTAACCCTTTAGTTGCCGAAAAAATGGAAAAATAGAAAAAAAATAATATTAAAATCGAAATGCTCAGATCGAAAAAAATAAATGTTTTGGGTTCTCTGCGTGATGTAGATTCACCAGTTCCCCGCTTGTACTACGAGTTTCGGGACACGTTGTATATATACAGTCGAATTGAGAACCTCTTCCTTTTTGAAGTCGTTTAAAAATACTTTGCCATTTTAATCAACTTGATACCTTCAATCAAAAGGTGATACTGATTGATATTCCGAAACTCTCCACATAAAACCTTCTCCTGTATGTTCGTCTTGCATTACACAAGAAAGCAGCGGTCCAGATAAAAAGATAAAGTAACAAAACGGAATGGCCGAGTGACACATCTCAGATTTATCTCCCATCTCCCTCCGATGCAGATTATCTCCAGAGATCTGTTACAAACCGGTTTTATTTTATTATATGTTACAGATATCACATAAGTATTAAATTATTGTGGCATTGACATGCGATCAAAAAGATTGGTATTTTCAAATCGAATGCACGAAAATATTTAGTTTCTAACAAAACAATCTAGAGTGGTAGAGATAATCTCGCTATCGCCCTGGTGAAGGATCTTCATTCAGAAACGAAACATTGCGCTAAAATTAGCCGTGTTTGGAGACCAGATCTAAATAACCAGGTGTTTCCCAACTTACCTCCACCCCATTTGCTCCCTTCTTTACTACCTTCAGCCTTACAACGTTCCCCATTTAGTCCCCCTCACTGGCTACGGACAGTTGGGACTCTTGTGTTGATATTATATATAAGATACATATAAAACATTAGGTTTCGTATTCATAACAACTAAAGACTTTAATTCCTTACAATCCATTAAACTGCTAAACGCATCTCTAGTTAGAAGCCTAATTGAATACAAATCGGTAGTTTGGTCTCCCTTTTA
Organism: Limnephilus rhombicus; assembly: GCA_929108145.2. NCBI lineage: Eukaryota > Metazoa > Arthropoda > Insecta > Trichoptera > Limnephilidae > Limnephilus > Limnephilus rhombicus. The sequence goes on from OV815296.1 coordinate 11,170,947, forward strand.
AAAGTTCACATTAAGGCGCCGTATCCCCGCTCAAAAAGAAGAAGATGAAGAGATATATAATTACAAATGTTGGAGAGAGCGCGCTAATATTAAAAACGATCAAATTGAAGCGAAAATTATGAAAATGTTTAATAAAACACGACTCGTTTAAAATAGAGCAAAAATCTCTTGAATTTTTCATACATATACTTGTAAAATAACTAAAACAAACGTGTTTATAGTAATTTTCAGAGCATACTTTACGATTTTTTTTTATCTAGGGAATTTCATATAATTTGCATTTCGGATTCGGGAATGCACAGATATTATCTTCAAAAATTACATATATTTTTTTAAGAGCATAAAAACTTCAAATGTTTAAGGGAATTTGGGAGGCGGGAATGGGTACCGCCGCCCGGGAACCTTTATTGGATAACCAACACATCTGCCATAGGTCACCCCAAGTGGTTCGCTACGTTTGGTGATTTAGCAGGGGTGCCCGGGTTCATGGGGTGAGGTTTGTCTAGGTCTTGGAGGCCGATGACCAGGACATACTGAACCCCAGATTCCTACCCACCCCTTAAACCCTTTTCCTTCCCAGAACTCTCCTCTCCTTCCTTTCCTTAAAAAAAACCCTCCACTCAGCATCCTCAAAGATGACATAGGCCCTGAGGGAAATTGTTTTCCTCAGGGCCTCCTGTGTGGAGCTCATGTAAAAAAAAAAGAAAAAAAAGAGAGATATGTAAGAAATCGGTAGAAATTCGGATAGCGGCGGCTTAAGACTCTGTAGTAAGCATGTAAAAAAATCTATGGTTTACAATTTTACATTAAATACTCTAGAAATACATAGATTAGAAGACAGACGTAATTAAAGAAAAACAAAATTCTAAATTTGAATGGACAGATCAATCAGAACAGAAGTTTTATTTTTTTAAACCCATCCTGGCTGGTTTTTACTTTTCGTTTCTTGAATTTGTATCTAATGTATTTTTTTTTCTTATGTTTCATCTGTTAAAATTGTGCTACCTACGTACACGTAAAAGCCCACTGGCCTTAAATAAATAAAAATTAAATTAAAACATATAATTAAAAGAAGAAAAATAGGTATTTTATGGTCCAATTGAAATCAAATTGCTCCATTTCCAATTCGAGGTCCCATCTAGATATTTCTTTGTCATTACATGACGATATTTTATTATGTAACGAAGTCTAGACGTGGCTCAATGGACCGGATTTTAAAATAATTTCAATCTTATCAAAATTATTACATTCGTTCATTGTAATGAAGAATTTAAACACATTAGTGAGACCTTTCAATATTTACTTGATTTTATTTTCACATTTACTACACATGGAAGGCCCTGAGGGGAAAAAATCCCTCAGGGACTTTGCCATCTTTGAAAATGCTGTGTGGAGGGTATTTTTAAGGAAAGGAAAGAAAAGAGAGGAGTTCTAGGAAGGACAAAGGTACATACATGGTATGGGAAGAAATCTGAGAGTCAGTGTGTCCAGGTGTGACGAATTTACTATGAATCCATTCCTCACCCTGCGGTGAAAGCCAATTGGTTGAGAGAGACCGGCTGGAGAGGTCTAGGTTATGTCTCCCTCAACCAGTCTCTCCCGCAGATCCGGCCGCCACGCAGAAGGTGGGCAAACACATTCGTCGCCACGACCTAGTCACACCTCACCCCTCGAATCCGGGCATAACTCCTAAATCATCAAACATAGCGAAACACTTGGGAATGAGTCTAGGATACGATTTCCTGTAGTCGAACGTAGAAATCTAGCCTGCGAAAATAAGTTAATTGCAATTTCATTCGAAATTTCAATAAAAACCTTACCTTCCTCTATCCAATCTCCTATCCTCCCACTTCCATCAGCCCCACAATATACCTAAAATTGGATATGAAATAGTCCCACCAGCGCGGGCGTCAGAGCGTTGGGACTCTTCCACGAAAATTGTATAAAAAATTAAACTTTACAGGAAAAGCGTCATAAAAAATATAAAAGGAAGGTACAAAATTTTTAAATTCCTTTTCATAACGGGGTTCAAAAACGTCCAGCGTCTTTTTATTTATTTATTTATTTATTAATCATTAACGCCCTTATGGGCTTTTACATACATTTACATTTTATTTTATTTATTTTAGTAGATACAGGTGTGTTTAGATAACAAAGAAAACTTTTCACATGGTACATAGAAGTAAAGCTGGTAAGTAAAAAATATAGCATTTTACAATAAAGAGAAAAAAAATCAGTTTTAGAACTGCGGATAGCATAATATATGTATAACAAATAATAATAATTAATGGGTTCTTAATATGTGTAATTTATATGTATTGAATACATAGCGAAGTTGATTACAAACAAAAATACGCACTACCGACTTGAACCGCACTAAAATTAATATTCAAAACGATTCCATTTTGACAATTTACATTACCGTCAGAATTTCTGCAAAATTCAATTTCAAAATACTTTATACTGCTACCATGGAACATTTCAGCTTAAAACAAATACCTTTTCTAGCAAATTCAATCTTGCCACGTCATAGAAAAGATCTTCTTCACGCCCAGTACCTTTTAACAAAGCATTTGAAAATAAGTTACGAAATAATTTATATATCTTAAATAACAATTCATCTTCCCGGCATCATGTTCCGATTTCTAAATACCCGTTTATTTATCATAATACGTCCGTTTTGTAAGTGCTTTAAATATGTGCAAACCCATGAATCACATCGTAATGTGGGCACCTAGTACCCAACCATCTATTCCAGGGATTCCCAAAGAACAATATATGCATATGCACAATAACATAGAAACTATGTAGGTAAAGAAAAAGAGACCAGCGAAATTTGGAGAAAAGAAAAATTTGGGTAAAGAGGAAGATATCATAATACTCGAGGTATATACTCACAAGACAAGACGTCTAGGCAACCTTAAGAACAATTTGTGCACTTGGGTCAAATTCTGATAACAAGTAAAGATAACCTTACCATCAAAATTAAAAGAAGAAGAAGATTTGGATATATCAACATTCAAAGTGCAAACATGGACTCTAACCAATAATAATACTGTGACGAAAATGGCTACATCACACACCGCGATGTAAAGTGCCGTGCTGGGTAACTTCTTCCGAGATACAAAGTTGAACTAGTGGACAGAGAGAAAGTCAAAATCTTCAACCCCCTCCGCAACGTAAGTAGATATAAGCGTTAAAAATAGGACAGCAGTCAAGTACAATAAGCGTGTTTATACGTCAGCGCGTGTGTTTCCATAGAAATCGTTCTAACTCCGTTATTGTTTTAGTTACATCCCTAAAACAAAAATTAAAAGGTCGATAGTAGACCAAGCTGCACATCCCTATCAAGTTGTCTATGGAAATACATAACAGGAATCAGCTGTCAGTCGTGTAGTTGACAAAAATATTTACCCGTGCAAATTTGCTCCACCGCACTCCACATTTAAAATTTTTATTAAATATTTTTATATGAAATGATAAAAAAGTGAGGTGACAAAAGAGTTTATTACACATATATACAATAGAATAAGTATTGTTGTTTACATAATCTGTGATTTTAGTACCGTTTTCACATAAAAACATCACGTAAGTCATTTTTAAGTATTTTTAATGTTTGCATTCTAAATTTTAATATTTACAAATGCTAATATTTATTTGTAACATAATAATTTGAAAGCTTATTTTGTTACCTTTCTAAAACAGTTTTTACTATTCGACTACGTTCAGAAATGTTTCATTTATAGAGCTTTAGTTTTTGTAAAATGTCGTTTTGTTAGAGACACCAAAAGCGAATATTCTTGAAAATTCGGAGGGGTTAACTAAATCTAATCCTTAACTTGTGGCATGACTTATACAACAGTGCAATCGGATGGAGTTCTCGGTTGGAAAGGATAAGCAAGGGTCGCCCACGAAATTATCTGACGACCTGAAGAGAACTGCAGGCTTTGGATGAGTGAGAGCCCCCAAGGATCAGCAAATCGATAAGGTATTATATTTTTTCATTACGTCTTCCTATTTTCTGCTTTTTCTTGCCTCTTCTTGGTTCTTCCTAGCCTTTTTTAATTATTTTTGATTCTTCGTGACCTTTTAAAGTTCTTTTTGGCACCTTTTGATTCTTCACGGCTTTTTAAAGTTCTTTTTGGCATCTTTTGATTATTCGTAGCTTATTAAATTTCTTCTTAGTACTTTTTGGTTGTCTTGGCTTTTGTTAGGAATTTTTGGTTCTTCTTGGTTTTTTTAAAATTATCTTAGCACTTTTTGTTTCTTTTTGGCAATTTTGTAGTTCTTCTTAGTACTTTTTTGTTTTTCCTGGCTTTTTAGCAGCCAAGGATCGACATACTGGACAAAATTGAGGGAGACGCCAGAAGACTCATGAAGCAGATGAGTAAAACAAGTTTGGGAAAGCCTGTTCTATAGGTACACTTAGCAGAATTATTACACTTTGTCGTTGTAACAAAACAGAAGACGCCCACGCGGGAGTTAGTCGCCCAGTCTGTTCCCGGCCTCGTCTCGTCAGCTTTTAAAGCCGGAATTATGCATTTTAAACGCTCGTCAAGCGTCTCCCACGCGGCTAAAGGTGCATGCGGGTCGAAGAAGTCAAATAAAAACACCAGAAAATAAGGCGAAAAGTAATAATAAAGTTAATAAGGAGTAATAAAGTCTCATTTTAAGCGTTTTTAGCCATGTTGTGTTTATTATCGGCATAATTTGTATGCCAATCATTAGGTACATGATGACACTAAAAGGAAAATCCATAGAAATGTGATTCCGACCGATTTGAAAAAGAACTGATGTCGCTAATTTATAGACCTCCCGACTCCTGGTTCCATGGCGGCAAATGTATGGATTCAAGAAAAAAAATCGACATTTAAAAATCAATTTCAGTTTAAGTAAGGGAAAATTAACCTTACATGGGTACTTCGGGTTAGAGGTTAAAGTAGATCAAAGTAGTTTAACATTGGTTGATCTACTTTATTTATTTATTTAGTCATGCTCAGTACACTATGATGCAAGTGATAAGGTATTGGGGAACGGAAGGAGGTGGGGAAGAGGGGGGTGGTGAAGTACCTGGCTGTTCAGATCTGGTAACCAAACAAGGCTAAAACCATTTCTAGCAACATTTCAATTCTGAATGATGGTCTTACACCAGGGCAATTCTGAGAGAATCTTCCACTCTGAAACGTGCCACAAATACCATACATTATTTTAAATTAATAAAATGTAAGTAACACAAAGCAATAAAAAATTATTACTCGGGTACGCCGGGATTCGAACCCGCGACCTTACGATTGCTAGTCGATAGCCAAACCACTTGACCAAGGATGCTCGAAGGCGGTGGGATTATAGAAATCCCTATTTGAGATATGCTGAAAGATGGAAGTAGGAATCTGACCATACAAATCTGGTCAATGAACACGTCTGATGCCATCACAGGCAACGTTTCAATTCATTCCGAATTCTGGTTTTATTTCAGCATGGCGATATTGAGGTTATATACCACTATGATCCGAAAGAACGAGAGACAAACGTCAATCCACTCCAATACGTACACGGCATTGTCTCAAAAACAGAGATATTAAATAACTTAACAACAGAGAAATCCTTATTTGATTGATTCCAATCGAAGTTGTGATAGGAAAAAGGAAGGTTGGGAAAAACATTGCTATACAAATCTGGTCACTGAACACGTCTGATGCCGTTACAGGCAACGTTTCAATTCTAAGTGAGATACTAAGGGTAAATAACGTTAATCCAGTACAACCCGAACGGGGCATCATCTAAAAAAACAGAGAAATTAATAACATAACATTAAAGAAATCCTATTTGCTGAACCAAGTAGGGACAGGATAAAGAAGTTGGGAAGAATCTGACTATACGAATCTGAACACGTCTGATACCATTACAGGCAACGTTTCAATTCTAAGTGGTGAGAAAAGAGTATGTACCACTCTGATCCGAAAGAAGAACAAACAAACGTTAATCCACTCCAACCCGTACAGGGCATTGTCTCAAAAACAGAGAAATTAAATAAGTTTACAACAGACAGCGAGCACAATTCAAGGTCTTTATCACTTGAGGATCCAAGATCCAAAGTATTCCGAGTGGATGCCAAGTGTCAGGGGTTTCGCGAGGGACACTTGTAGCGCTCTCAACGGGAATGTTAAATCAATGGAGGCTTTGAAGGCAACATCTTGTTGAATAAAATTAATAGCATTATACCCTGTCAGGACTCTTAATAAACGTGTTATTCGGGTCAGGAATGGAATTTGGGTACGACAGGCTTCATTAATGGCTGAGCGTAAGATAAAGTGAGAAATAATTATTACAAATAATAATAACCCTTGATTTTTTAAATTGTCAATTTAGAATCTTGTAAAATTGGAGGAATTTGTACTGTTACATTTTCATTTTAAAACTTTTTAACGATGTTTCAGTTATAATTTATTTACGTTATTTCAAAAGTAAGAAAACATACAGTTTTTACATTAAGGCCCCGCATCCGCGCTCAAAAAGAAAAAGATGGAGAGATATGTAATTATGAATGTTAGAGGAGCGCGCTAATATTTAAAGCGATAAAATCGATGCGAAAATTGCGAAAATGCGTGAAACAAACGTGTTTATAATAATTTTCAGAGCATACTTCGGAGCGATTTTTTTTCTATCGAGGGAATTTTTATATAATTTGCGTTTCGGCGTTAAACGCGACAAGATAATGTCTTCAAAAATGACATATATTTTTTGAAGAGCTTAAAAACTTCAAATGTTTAAGGGAGATATGTAAGAAATCGGTAGAAATTCGGGTAGCGGCGCCTTAAGCCGTGAGTCTCGATTACATTGAGCAAGTTTACAAGCTATTAGCCGGCGAAATCACTATCTGCTAGTAAACTCGCTCAGTGTAATCATTATTGTTTTCATTAGGTACCTACCTAACACGTAATACGTTATGGTAATTAATTTCTTTTAGATTTTTATGTACTCTGTAAAATATTATTGTACTATAGTTTATGTAATATGGCAGACTGGGATTGCACTATCCTCCCAGTCCTGCTGGAATAAAAACGTAAATAAAAAAAATACGGCTACTAGCTTGTAAACTCGCTCAAGTAATGAAGGCTTTAGATCCATTGATTACCACATTATTATTGAGGAAAATAATTTTCCTCAGGGCCTGTGTCATTATTGGGGAAGCATTGTGAGGGTTTTTTTAAGGAAGGGGGGAAATTCTGGGAAGGAAAGGTATAAGAGATGGGTAGAATCTGGGGATCGGTGTGTCCAGGAGTAACGGACGTATAAATAAATGCAGTACAAGGCGATTGGTCGAGATAGTTCTGCTGTAGAGGTCCAAAGGCCTCCCTCCACCAGATCTGCCGCGCAGTTGCTGCCAAGACCTAGATAGCTATACGCATTCTCATTGGGACTGCCCGGTGGTCTATGGAATACTTTCTCTGGCTTTTTTTAATATATTTTATTTTATTTCCGCTACTATAGTAATTACTTACATTATAACATAATCATATAACTGTTTTTTTCCTCATTACTTATTTTACTTACAGAAGGTTTCTTCGACTGGTAATTTTATGGCCGTTATTTTTATTTTTCTTTTTCTTTTACTAACACTATTATCTCTTTTTGATGTTACCTATTTCAGAAGAATTATTCCACGGGCTGCTACTTCTATTTATCTTTTGTATAATGTTAATGTAAGTACTTGCATACTGCTTACTAACCCCGTATGCATGGACATTGGAGGGTCTAGATTCGTTCAAATAAATGTAGCTTCGTTCAAAAAAAGTAGAGTCTTGACGTGTGCGGTGAAGGAGGAAACCATATGTTTCCTTATAACGCCGTTGGGAAAGTGGTGGGTCCCCTCCAATGCCAAGACCTAGATAAACTTCACCCCCGTGAACCCGGACCCCCCTGCTAAGTCACCTATGTATTCGTCGATGTTTGAATGTATAAGAAGCAAGGTGTGTGTCAAAGACAGAGTTGTGTGGCGAGAAAAGAGAAAAGAGAAAGAGAAAAAGAAAAGAGTTAAAAACTCTATTACGAGTAATTATAATTATAGAATTTAAAAATAAGCACAATTACATATGTAGGTAGGTACAAATGAATAAAATAAATATAACAACATCTAAAGGAAAGTTTTAATAATTTTTTTTTGATTTCGAATCATCCCACATCCAGTTAAAAAAACTGCATGATGGTTATATAATCAAATTATTTTAAGTTTTACCATATGGTAGCCAACCTTCGATAGGAGATGACACCAGAAGAAGAAGACGGAGAAGGTGTTCAGTCAATACTACAGCTGACTGTCCACGTTAACACAATGATGTGAAGGACCTTGATGGCGGCGAGATGACCACATTATTATGCATAATACTCGAGCGATTATATATTTAAATTGAGCGAGATGATGGTGAAAAAATATGCGCAAATTAAAATCAATTGTTGCAAATCGATAATTTGTAACGCATTACGGCGCCGGTATGTGATTAGAAGGTCACGGGCTCGATTCCTGACGAAGCGCAAAAATGTTTTGATGATTCTGACTACGAAAAGTCAGAAACAAAAATTTCAGATCGCTATAGATCTCATATTCGTTATAGATTAGTGGATACTCTCAGTGTCACCCTAGTGAAAGGCCACCATTAAAAATCAAAACAATGCTTGAAATGGCAACATAGTAGTCCCAGCAAGAGGTTGTACGTGTAGGGTTGAGTACCTCATTCAAGATGCACTATAAATAATGTCCCTTACAAAATCGTAAAATGTTCCGCCACCTTACCACATACATATATTTGTCTAAACCATTTATCTTCGTTATTATTTTTAATTGTTAAACTGACGTTTTTTAAGACAAGATTTTTATGCATAGCACAAAGTGTAACAATTATTATAAGCAAGAATTATCAGCCTGAAACACTCATCCACATTGAAAAATCTTCCGAGAAAAGATACGTGACGCCAACGGGACATGTATCTTTATCTCTTATGTCCCGTTGGCGTCACGTATCTTTTCTCGGAAGATTTTTCAATGTGGATGAGTGTTTCAGGCTGATAATTATTGCTTATAATAATTATTTATCTTTGTATTACAAAAGGGTTTGATTTAACACAAATATTTCGTATTACTACAAATTTAATATATTGAGACCAGGGGATCGATAAGGATTGATAGGATAACTTTCAGTAACATCTCATCATTCCCTAGGATAACTGCAGATCGCTGACGTATAAACAACAATTGACGACAAATATGATGACTTTAGACTTAATTACATTCATTAACTCATTATTCATACATACTTCCTTCATCCTAGACACGAGAGACTATAGATCTGCCTACATATTTACTGTCACATATTTTAGTTTAGATCATTTTAAACACGAATTTCTGCAAGTTTGCATGATTATTTATTCATTTAATGTACTTTTTACATAGAAAAGCCAATAACTCACACAAATCTGACAGTAGATCACGTCCGTTATTTCGATAACGATCCCACAAAAGATAGAGAATAACTCTTCTGATCTTGTTAATTACTATAAATGTGTGTTTTGCATACATTTTTCTTATTGTGGATGCCTAGCTATTCCGGTCTGGGGAATCGTGGAGAATCCAGAATTAGGGTTGCAGTAGTCCCCCTGTTAAGCAGTCATGACTCTAATGCAGTATTTGTGTAAAAAAGGAAAAGAAATAACGAACGAAAGAGCCATTTTTCAAAACCATGATTTTTTTATTTACGAAATCAACACTAGCGACGCCACCGACTGCGTAGTTAATCATTTCGAGCTGTGATAAGTGCTTAAATTTATCGCACATGTCGTTCTGATATACGAATTAATATTATAACAGACTCCAAGGATTATATTGGCGTATGACCCAATCAGTAATCACCATCATCCGAGGCTTTCACGCAAAAACAAAACTACCTTTACAAACTTAATTATCCCTCAGAACCTTTAATTAGGTTCATGCAATCCATCCCGGCTTTAGATAATAATTATTCATCCAATCAACGTTTCTGAATTAATTTAATATTAAACCTTAAACCTTATAGCTTATAGCGTCCTATGCGAATTGAGTCCCTCGACCCACCAATGCTTTTGATGAATCACAAGTTTTGTAAAAAGGTCAATATATTTCCATAGGTGCAGGGGTTGTAAATCACTTTAAAGTAAAGCAATAATTACGTCCCCGCTTCGGGAATTTTTACCAATTTATTAACATTTTTTTATTGTCTCTAGAGAAAAAAATCGAGTATGCTGCGAAAATTATTAAGAACACATTTTGATCCATTATTTAACAAGCAGCAGGTATGAAAGGCCCTAATACTCTCAGGCTAATTTGTTCGGTTTTCGGAACAACTCATATAGGTCTCATAAAAGTCCTTGGTGTTTCCGTAACTATCATGGATAGAAATATGATCTAAACGGCGTTGGAAAGAGAAAACACGCTTTATATTCAAATCTAAAAGTAAACCGCAAAATAATTTAAATGTATCCTACTAATATTATAAAGGCGAAAGTTTGTATGGATGTATGGATTTTTGTTACTCTTTTACGCAATAAATACTGAATGGACTTAAGAAGTTCTTTCACTAATAGAAAGCTACATTATTTGCGAGTAATATAGGCTGTATATATTGGTATGCTCCGGCGTTATGAGTAAGCTCTGGCGTTGTGAAATTATTTATTATACGTTTATTTTCCGGACGAAAAGCAAAGCGTTGCTAAGTAATTGTTTGATGTGGGCCGTCTTTTTGTTATTTGTTTAGGTTATATGGAGATTCATTTGATTATAAAAATTCAAATATGTATAAAATACTCATTAATATTATAAATATCTATACTAATATTATAAAATTGAAACGTGTTTGATTGTTACGTTTTAATAGGTGGCACGCGAGCTGTTTGAAAAGTGAATGTAACGTGTATGGAGGGGGGAAAGGGTAGGGGGTGAAGGTGGAGTGAAGAAGGGGCCTGGGGGAGGTGGGAGGAAGGGGGGAGAGGGGGTGGAATGGGGCTAGAGAAGGTGGAGGAGGAGGAAAGGGAAACCCCCTAATGCTTTGCGAGCGAAGCCAGGGGCAAAAGCTAGTACCTTTATAAACCCAAAATTTGCAACCGCAATTTGTAAAAAATATTATATAGCTTTGGGAATTTTTTTAATAATTATTTTTACATGAAACGACAAAAATGTGTTTTCGTTATTTGTTTTTGGGGTGTTATGCCGTGTTGCGCTACCTCCTTCTTTAGCCAACGTTTCGGACATCGTTGCAGTGTCCATCATCAGGGCAGATCCGGTAGATGTAGTAACGTTGGCTAAAGAAGGAGGTAGCGCAACACGGCATAACACCCCAAAAACAAATAACGAAAATGCTTTTGGCCGTGAAAATCTAAAAACTTATCTGACAAAAAAGTGATTTGAAGATAACGTTTCAAATACATTTGCCTATTAAAATATGTGTTTTTTCCATTGTCAGTAATTTTTGTTAGAGAAAACGTAAGATGAGTCATTTTGAAAACATTTTTATGTTTGCATTCAAAAAACTTACGTGTATTTTTCGTTTTAATCGCCACAACAACCAGTTCAAGATACAAACGTGGGCGTAGCCACGGTGGGGTAAGGTGGGGCGTTTGCCCCACCCTGGCTGACCGATGCATGACCTCTGGGATTGTCGACCGAGTCGCGTTTTCAAATTTACAGAACCTCATATAATGGTTTTTCTTTCTCTTGTTCATATCTTTGTATTCACAGAGCCTAAAGAAGTCTATTTTTTTCGGTACCTACTCTACATTTTTATTTTTGCCCCACTCTAAATCAATACCTGGCTACGCCCATGGATACAACACGTCAAAATTGAGTTCTAGCACAGAATAGCATGACGAGAGGAATGGTGCTACGGTGATAGACGATAGTTAATGAAATTTAGAGTTAGATTAAGAGTAGATATACTATTTAATCACCCTTCAAATAATCTTAAAATTTTTAGTTTTTAACATATATCCCTATTTAAATGCTAAGAAATTTTAAATAAGAAATCTTAAACACGAAATACTTGCACCGCAAATGAATGATTAATTTCAAATCTGTCTGAAATCGAAATGTTGCTTGAAATAGCTTTAACCACCATTAACACTTGTGACCAGATCTGAACAATCAGGTGTCTACTTCCCACCTTCCTCTTTTCCATCTTCTTCCCATTCCCTCTACCTTCACATACCCCAACTGGTGAAGCAACATTCCGACTGGTTCCAGACGTTGGGGCTATTGGGACTCTTGTCGGAATTCACTCAAAAAATCATAGGTATCTAAAAACTTTACTGGCTTCTCTGCCCGCCCATACAGAGACATCGCGACACACGTTTACAACCTCTGGAATCCGTGTTAATGAAGACGGATGAGTGTGTCTGAATGAGGATTGAAATTCGATACCCTGCTTTTGAGTGAGTGTACGGCCGCGTGGGTGGACTGTACACTGAACAGTGTACCCTGCACCGTCGGGCCTGTCTCCGTCGGGGCAAGCAGTGATGATGGAGTACCCTGTCAGCGGGACTTGTGGAATACGCCGCACGTTTGGTGCAACTTTAATGTAGATTTCTACGACAATTTTGTCGTGTGCAATGTAATGTTAGGTTTACCTGATATAAGGCTAGATAAAACCATTGAAATGTGTATGTCATAGTAGATTAAATATATTTCACGAAGTTAAAATGAATGACCAAGTCAACGAAGAAATTTCAACGTGAGGTATTTTTTAACAATAAAAAATTTTACCCGCAACCACACTATTTTTTTAAATTTTAATTTATAAAATTCATGTGATACAAGAAAATTATACATACACAGAATTAAATCAAATCATGTAGACATGGTTATATACACAAAAACTCCTGACGCTAGTCACATAATTACTGTAAGTGTACACACTCTATGCATAAGGACAAGGCGCGGTCCCCCCATACACACTGCGGATGCGGCGCTTCCCTTCCTATTGAGGTGTATAATAAATATAGTAATAATTTTTAATTCTTTATTAAAAAAAGCTTTGAGCTAATTTTTTTCTAGTGGTAAATAGTAATAAATATCGCAATTTTACTACACCGTCCCAATCTCAGCGGTCAAAAATAACAAAATACATAATAACAACACCATTTTGAATGCTAGTGTGTCGAACGTCGCGTAAACCATTGTAAAATCATTGCGAACACTTATACTCTGCGTACGGTTACCCCACGTGACTCTACTTGCTAATAACATACCTTGAATAGAACATTCACGGAAGTTGAAAATTAACTTCGAATTTGATGATTTGTTTAAATTCTATGAAACAACCCGTCCTTAGACGAAATTATAACAAAATCGTTATTGTTATAGATACCTTTATTATCGATAACATCTGGTTTCATCCGCTCTTCACGGAAATCTTTTTTATCTTTTCTTTGTGAAAATCTTAAAGATTACACTTTTGCCTTGATGATGAATACAATAATGCTTTCCGAAAAGTTGACTAAAAAGGAGGAAGCGCAACACGGCATAATATCCCAAAAATAAGTGACATCATTGCTGATCGTTCTTGGTGCTTTTGCTGCTTCACACAATTTTTTCCTTTATTCATCGACAATTTAACCTTTACAATAAATTGATGTTTTCTTTCTGTCCTGGTATTTATAACATTGAAGTAACATTATATCCCAGGATTAGTTCGAGACTCCTCGCTAATAGAGGCTTAATGAAAAGATCTAATTAACGAAAACTGTAATCAAAAGACAATTATAAAACCGATACTGCCTTCGCAGCAATCAATCCTCACGGTTCGTCAATTTAATACAATTAATCCCTGCTGGCAAAGGGGCAAAAACTTAAATTAAAAAAAAGGAAAAACGTAAAAAAGAGGTCCAGAAAAGAAAGAACGAGGACTCGGAAAATCACAAAAGAGGGACCACACACAAAGGGAGTTATCCAATTTATACGGCTCTCTGCTTTTAGGGCCCTAACGACCTCCTGGTACAATGGAATAAGATTATAACAAAAGCCTCCGATGGGGTCAACCCTTAACCCGAAAAGTGCCAACTGGTTTTCATTTTTTAAACTTCAGAATTTAATAACTTCATATTTTCAAAGTCATGGTGGAAAGCAGTTAAGCCAATCATTTTCAGCAGATCTTTGTGTAATAAGTATACCTATTTTTAATCATGCTATTTTTAGCCAACTGAGCGTCATCTACCTATACCGATTTGGGGGAAAATTGTGTGGCAAGTTAGCACAACATCTTTCAACTCGTATGAAATAAGTGGGGTCAAAGAAATTATTTTTTTGTTCAAATAAGAATTTCGGTATTTGACAATGTTTCAATTTGCTGTTGACAATTTCAAGGCATTTTTTATAATAGGTTTTAATTTACATCCAAAATGATTGAATTGGTTTTTAGCAATCACCCGAAACCTCTATCGTATTTTAGTAGATATCCAAAATCACTTAAGTCTGTTTCATATGTTTTATACACTGTAGTTTTTAGTTACATTACAGTCAATGTTATAATTTTTCTAGACAACCAAAATATCTGTCGTCGTTTGTATTATTGATCCGAAATGAGTGTTTTCGTTTACAGTAGCACTCCAAATCACTTTCGCCATTTTTAGCCATCATCCAAAATCACTGAGGTAATATTTTTGTAGTAATCCAAAATCACTTTTGCCTTCTTCATTAGGCATCCAAAAGCAACGTCGTCGTTGTAGGGGCGTGTAAATAGCCCCTGACACAAGGGATGACTACCCTATGTAAAATTAACGAAAATTGAATTCTTCCCTATGTGACACAAAAAAACAGTTGACCCAGCAATCTCAAAAACCAAAGTGAAAACAAACAAACACTCACTCAGAGAATGCAGCTCAGCCACGATGTCCACACAAAAAGACACTTCTTTTCAATAAAAATGTCAAGGCGATATTGCATAATCTTGACAGATGTTTCGCACAGCAAGGAAGTTTCAACCATGAAAAATTTGCATATTAATAATGCGTGTCAAAAATCCAATCTTAGGTACAACAATAATTCACTCACTGGATGAATTATTCTTATGACTGACCAGGAGAGACATCTCTTGGCCTTTTACTGACACTCCCGTCAGACGTAATTGCTTGATTCACAAAGGCAAGGAAACGCATGAATACACTGCATCTCAAGTCACATAGGTTCAATTCAATACAATACAAAACCCATAGATGGCGCCCTTATGGTCTTATAGCATAAATTATCAATTTAAAGAAATTAATGCCCAAATATATTTATGGCGCGTATCCAGTCGTCTTTTACTAATCATTCAAGATCACTATTGTCATATTTTTGCAGTCATCCAAATTCACTTTTATCTTTTTTATTAGACATGAAATTACTGTTGTCGCCTTTATTAAATATAAATATATTTGAATTTAGTTTCGACAGTGGCATGCATTAAAAAGTCACTTAATATGACTAGGCTTTATCTTATCTTATAATATATAAAACAAAGTCGTGTTAGTTATACCACTTATAACGCAAGAAAGGCTGGACCGATATTTATGATCTTTGATTTGTTGGATTTGTCTCCGCCCCGAATAGCAGAATAGCTATTAAAACATCGGAAAAATTCACAAAAAATTAATTATGAATAAAATTCTTTTCCTCATACATTTTGTATGGAACGAATTCTCGTCTTTTGAAAAGAGCTGCAGCAATATTGTTATAAATATAATATTGATTAGTGAGTGAATTCCAAATATTCAAAAACTGCCCCTCTTTCTTACACACTTAATGTCAATAGTCGAAAATGAGACAAACGGTTAACGTACGACTGACCCCTCCAAAGGAAAAACACAATAATTATAATAAATCTCCCTCAAACGTATCAATAAAGAAAATGAAACGCAATTCCCGTAAGGAAGTGGAAAAGTAAGAAAATCACAAAAAATATAAATCTGTACACAACGCCATCTCCGATACTGTAAAAACTAAACGTGGACAGTTGCGCATCGATAATTGCTTCATTGTGTAATTTTTAACTTAATAAAAACCTGGATATAATTCAGCTAATAAATTAACACAACAGTTATTGATTCTGAGGCGGTACGAAGCTAGTACTTTTATATGCATCTTCTAATTACGAAAGAATAGTGAACAATGCATATTGTAGACATTTTGTGTTCGCGTAGCGATTTTCAGAAAAGCTTTTATTTGGTCCTCAATGGGTTAGTTCACTACCAGAATAATAATCCAGGACCTTCAGCCATTAGATTACAATCGGCCGGAAAATAATAATAATGGCTCATTATCATTTTGATATTTTTACTCTCTCGAGGATGATTCTTCTCCTTCATAATGACATTATAAAGGGATTACAGGACCGATGCGAGAATTGTGAGGGAGATTGGGAGTGCGTTTGGCTCCTTCAAGTTATTATTGACGAGATAAAGGGAAAAAGCTTTTACACAGATCCTTGATAAGGTTGTGGAGTGAATGGATATCGGAAGGTTGAAGGCACCAAGTGTTACACATGCAGATATTAAGTTCGGAGTTCGATCTTTTGATATGATCGGAATATTGAAGTTGGAATAGACTATCACATACACTAAAATGATACGAATAAAATAAGAAAGTTCTATATATATATATTTTTTTTTACAGTGAATACCGCACAAGAATCTCAACTGCTCCCGTCTAGAGCCAGTGAGACTATGGCATCCCCAATTGGGGTATGTTGTGAGGCTTAAGGTAGTGGGGAGGGGAAGGAGGTGGGGAAGAGGAAGGTTGGGAAGTACCTGGCTATTCAGATCTAGTCACTAAACACGGCTAAAGCCATTTTCAAGCACGTTTCAATTCTGAATGGTGGTCTTACACCAGGGCGATACTGATAGTATCTTCCACTCTGGAACATGCCGCAAATATACTATTTTAAATTAATTAATTGTGAAATAACACAAATTAATCAAATAAATTTTATTTGCGCATGCCGGGTTCGAACCCGCGACCTCCGGATTGTGAGTCAAGAGTCTTACCCACTGGACTACGGAGGTCGTCATACTTGCCGCACTCCCATCCCGTTGGCGGCAAGTATCTTTTCTCGGAAGATTTTTCAATGTAAATGAGTGTTTCAGGCTGACAATTATTGCTTATAATAATTGATAAGCATTTAACTTTTAAACAACACATGCAAAATGTAAAAGATAAAATCACACCCTTAATTAGCGTTTTTAGCCGGTTATCATATCTATTACCAATTAGATTAGGAAAAAGTTTAGACTATAGTCTCGTACACTCACACCTAAATTACCTGATTGAAATCTGGGGAAATGCGTATGAAACATACATCAATGAATTACAGGTAATTCAAAATAAGATAATCAATAAACTATTTCACTACGAATCCAAAACATCCACAAAAAAATTATATTTGGAAACAAAACTGCTAACATTAAGAAAACTATACGAGTACAATATATGTGTCCTTATATACAATAAAAATAATAAACTCATACATACAAACACAGAATTCATTAAAACGTCCCAAGTACACAAACATTTTACACGACAACACGATAACATACGTTTAAACACCATTCATACTAACTACGGTAAACAATCAATTAGTTACGAGGGGGGCAATTTATATAATTGCCTTCCAGATGATATCAAAAACGAAAAAAGTGTGTGCAAATTCAAAAAAAAATTGTTCATGTTTATTCACAAAAAACAAAGTAGTGATAGTGAATAATATCGTATGGTAATATAATATCATGTAAATGTTAGTATTGCAATCTAAGGTTATGAAATGTAAAAACTATGTAATGTAAAAACTATGTAATATAGTGTAAAAAGTACATAATTCAATATTCTAGTTAAGTAAGTGAAAATGTTATTTTCTTTTTTACTGGAATAAAAACTTATGAAAAAAAAACTGCACAAGAACGAATAGTTTCTATGCTTCGTGCTCAACAGTTAGTTGGCTGTGGAGTATCTTGCCGGCTTATGTGTTTCCTCCCACCTACAATTTGAACTCTTTGTCCTTTGAACTTAGGAAGTACATGTTGTAAATTAAAAAAAATAATATTTTGACAAAAAGCATATAGGTAACAAAATCTAAAAGGGAGATTATTTTTAGAATTACTGCCAAATTTGAAAGATTCAAACTAATCTACTAAAATATTTAAATTATCATATTTTGACCTAAATATGGATAATAAACGTAGCCCTCACTAAATTCAACCTAAAAGGCTTGCAACATCAATGCTGGACCCCCGTGATAAAAATATCTACATGGATGCAATCAATTTCGCATGACACTATCACAGTTAATAAACCCCAACATCTTCTTGTTTTCATAAATAAACTCAAACATCACGTTGAATTAATATATAAACTCCACTGAACAGAATATTTCTAGCAGTGGGATCTATACAGATTTGAAAGGAAATTGATGCCACCTACAGCAATTTATTTTAGCGTATTATACCGAGCTGCGCTACCTCCTTTAGCCAACGTTTCAGATAGCTTTACAGTGTTCATAATCAAGGCATTTGGATAATCGAAGACTGTGGTAAAGTGTGTGCTTATGTATGTAGATGCAATACCATCCTATTAATATTATAAAGGCGAAAGTTTGTATGGATGTATGTATGTATGTTTGTTACTCTTTCACGCAAGAACTACTTAACGGACTTTAATATTCTTTTACTACTAGAAAGCTACATTATTTGCGAGCAATATCTCTCTCTCTGGTTTCAATCCTGGGATTGGTTTGCAGCAATTTCATCTATTCGTTTCTTCCACTCTTCCCTGTTTTGTGCGGCTCTTTTGAAGTCTGCATATGATGAGCAGCGCACCTAAACCAGCAGGTCCTCCAGGTACTCTCGGCGTGGGCGTCCCCTAGCGTTTGTCCCCTCGGTCATACCCCCCATTATGGCATGCAAGAGGCCTTCTTGTCTTATTACATGGCCGATCCATCTTGCGCGCCTTTCGGACAAGGTCCTGAGCAGGTGCCTTCCTCCTTCAATTCTTTGGAGAACCTCTTTATTTGTAATGTGGTCTCTCCAGGAAATTCCTAATAGTTCCGAGCAATAAATGCTGTATATATTGGTTAGCTCTGGCGTTATGAAATTATTTATCATACGTTTTCTGTCCCTAACAAAATCGAGTTATTGCAAACGTCAGAAGAAAAGCAAAACAAACGGTTGCCTTGGAAACGATGTTGGCGTCGTAGTTAATATATCTATCTCTAAAAATGAATCGCCGAAATGTTTGTGGGCGTATAACTTCCGAACGATTGCACCAAATTGAATAATTCTTTTTTTGTATAAAACTACTGGTGAGCTCTGGCATTACGAAATTTGTACAAAAAATTGCAATAGGTGGCACGCGAGCAGTTTGAAAGCTGGATATACCGGGAATTAATGAGGGTAGGTAGGGTGGTGGGGGGAGAGGGGGGGGAAAGGCGGAGTGGGAACCCCCCTAATACCAAGCGAGCGAAGACGTAGGAAAAAGATAGTGATAAATAAATAAAATAAAAACACTTTTTGCGCGTGAAATCGAGAGTTCTAGACTCCGTTTGCCAAGCGATTTGTATGCGCCTATTATCTATATTCCTGGTTATTACGGTACACTAAGATCAAACACATTTTTGGCTTTTGGTTTCCTCTTAAACTTCCCAGTCGACTCCATAAATATTATTGGGGTTTTCATGGATTTCATTTGCTTCCGTAATTAGTCATGCTCGATGCGTTTTGGGTCTTCCCAGGACTTCAGGAAAAAAAAACTCAAAGTTATGGCCGGTTTTCTTGTCGGGATGGCCGAGTTTGGACGTTCGATAGATGATACCACCTATTTATTTATATTTTGTAGGGTAGGCCAATGATTTTTTTTTATAAATTTCACCAACAGTAAGAAAAAATTAGATACGCCAACAGGACCTAGACAAATCGAGGACAAATCTCACCCCATGAACCTGGGCACCCCTTCTAAGTCACCAAACGTAGCGAACCACTCGAGGTGACGTGTGGCAGGGATGTTGTACCCATATTCGCCTCCCAAATTGTAATACCAGGCTGCGATACATGTAATTTTTTTTTGGGCCCTGAGGTACATAATTTCCCTCAGGGCCTATGTCATCTTTGAGGATGCTGTGTGGAGGGTATTTTAAGGAAAGGAAGGAGAGGAGAGTTCTGGGAAGGAAAAGGGTTTAAGGGGTAGGTAGGAATCTCGGGTTCAGTATGTCCTGGTCATCCACCTCCAAGACCTAGACAAACCTCACCCCATGAACCCGGGCACCCCTGCTAAATCACCAAAGCGAACCACTTGGGATGACCTATGGCAGAGGTGTTGGTTATCCAATAAAGGTTCCCGGGGCGGCGGTACCCATTCCCGCCTCCCAAATATACATGATATACATAAATGTGGTAGGTAGTTTTAACTCTTCTCCTAGGCCTCAGACAAGACAATGAAATTGATTATTATGTTCAAGAAAAATGTAAATGTTTATGTTGGAGAAAGTAATAAGAAATAAGGAAAACTTGAGCTTACTTCAGGCTCACGGACACGCCCACAGCACACCTCCATTTCCAACATCTCGTTGGATTAATAAATAAACGCCACGGGATAATGCCATCACAAGGAGAGGGCATCTAGCGGGTAAAAATAAAGGCACATTTTAAATTAATGGCTTTCTCGAGCGTTCCGAGAAATGGCTGCTGCGTCCGACGGCTTTTAACAATGAAAAGTGACTGATTTAATAAATGACGCGTGATATTTCTTCGCAGCCGTGAAATCCTGTCTGGCCCGCCCGCCACTTTGACGGGCATTTTTACAATTTATTTCAGTAATGAAAACTGACAGCATTATTTGTGTGAATTTTAAAATTCTCGCGATGATGAGTTTAACCTCTGCAAATTGCAAATTGGGCATCTCATTATGATGATTTTAAACAATTTGTTGTAAAAACTTAAGACCCGGCTTCCCGCAATTTCGACCGATTTATTACATATTTTCCTTAAATACGTTAAGTTTTAAGCCTCTCAAAAATATATATGTTAGTCTTGAAGATAATATCTATACATTCCCCACGTCGAAACGGCAATTATATTAAAATTCCCTCGATAGAAAAAAAAAGCAAAGTATGCTCCGAAAATTATTATAAACACGTTTATTTTTCAGTTTCTAGTTTCTTTCAACGGAAGCAATCTTCTAAACAGGCCCTCCATTGATATGCTTGATGTAACCCTAAGTGACCAGCTCAGGTAAGAGGGCTCCATCAAAGCCAGAGTAAAGTCAGCCTCCCAGAAACTGGGCGTACTGTATAGGGCCCGCAGATACTTTAATAGTGCACAACTGCTAACCCTGTACAAATCACAAGTGCGCCCCACGGTTGAATTTGGCAGCCACCTCTGGTCTGGAGCTCCAAAATACCTGAAAAATACCCTCGACTCTGTGCAGAAACGGGCGGTCCATTTAATAGATTCTCCCATCTTAACAGACGGATTGCAATCTTTAGAGCACAGGCGTCGGGTGGGAAAGCTATCCTTGTTCTACCGGTATTACAATGGATGATGCTCCGAGGAACTAGCATCATTGATCCCTTCGGCACCGGTGCATAGTCGGGAAACACGCCAAACGCGTGCCCAACATTTGTACACGGTTGACATTTGTCACATGAGAACGGGTCGTTTCTTCGACCCGTTCTTATGTTCAACAGCTCGGCTGTGGAATGATTTGCCGGCCTCTGTGTTTCCTCCTTCCTACAACATGGGTCTCTTCAAGACCAATGTTCTTTCCTTCCTCTCCTCAAAAAGACCCTCCACACAGCATCCCAGATGACATAGGCCCTGAGGGAAATTATTTTCCTCAAGGCCTCCTGTGTGGAGATAATGTTAAAAAAAAAAGTTATTTCATCTTACACGTATTAAAAAATGCACAGTTTTTCTTAAAATGCTATTTTAGACATTCCCCGCGAGATTTTTGCTATATTTTAAACGATTCGTGTGTTATTAAACATTTTGACAATTTTCGCTTAAATATTATCGTATTTAATATTAGCGCTTTCCCTCTAACATTCATATTTACATATCTCCCCATTTCTTCTTTTGGGCAGGTACTAACGTGAAATAAAAGCGCTAATAACGTAGGGCGGTGTAATTAACATGTCAAAATATCCTTTTTTATTAATGGAATACCACACTACAAGAGACCCAAATGCCCCATTTGTCTGGAGCCAGTGGGATTATGGAATCCTCAATAATTGGAGTTTATTGCGAAGCTGAAGTGGGTGGCTAAAGGGAATGGGTAGAGGAAGGTTGTTTGGTCACCAAACACGGTTAAAACCATTGTAACTTTTCGATTCTATATGGTGGTCTTATGCCAGAATGATACTGAGAGAATCCTCGACTTTGGAACGTGCCGCAAATATTTTTTTTACATAAGCTCCGCACAGGAGGCCCTGGTGAAAATAATTCCCCTCAGGACCTGTCATATTTGGGGATGCTGTGTGTAGGGCCTTTTTGGGGAAAGGAAGGAGAGGAAGTTTTGGGAAGGAAAAAGGCATGAGGATAAGTGTGAATCTGGGGATCAGTGTGTCCAGAAGTGACGGACGAATCATCCCTTCCACTGCGATCCAAATCTGCTGAGAGTCCTGCTGAAGAGGTCAAAAGATCTCCCTCAACCAGTCTCACGCGATCCGACTTTCCGCGCAGTTGTTGAGCCCCATGAACCCGGGCACCCGTGCTAAGTCACCAACAATAGCGAACCACTTGGGATGACCTAGTGCAGAGGTGTTGTACATACTACATATTATTTTAAATGAATTAATTGTGAACTAACACAAATGAATATGTTGTTTTGTGACCAGATATGAATAGCCAGGTACTTCTCCGCCTTCCTCTTATCATATCTACCTTACCCTCCCCACTATCTATTGTTGTCTCATAACATACTCCAATTGGGGATGCCATAGGCTCCAGAGTGAGGTATTTACAATTTTAAAAAAATCATTTATTGAAAATTGAATTTTTTATTTTAGTAAAGCATCTACCAATTGTACCGAGAAAAATCATCGACATATAATACTTATAACTTTGAATTCTTCAATGTATCTCAGGTTTGAAGAGCCAATGTCAGTTTTTGACATAAATATTGCGATTTCGCCTCAAAATTGGGTTACCTATCTTCCGAATTCTAAAGTAACATTTTGATTCGGGGTTTGTGTAAGAAATTCCTTTTTATTCTTTTAACGTGCAAAAGAGCAATTCTGATGCAAGGTTGATCTTATCAATTATAATTAAAATATTTTGTCAAGAAGTCGGCTCTGATATCTTAAATAAAGTGTATAAAGTTACAAACGCATAAAAAGTAATTACATGGGAAACAAAGGCCGATAAATAAATGGCGTTGATTTGAAATCAATATGGGGAATAAGATACATTTATTGGTTTATTGTATTGAGGGTGTTCAAAATAAAGTCAATTTAAATATTTTACGTCAACTAAAAAAAACTTAACTTCTAAAAAACCGGTACACAAAAACTAACATTAAGAGTTTTTTTTTCACTTTCGTTCATCCAGCGTCCGACAGTCTTTATGCGTCCGGTATACGGACGCAGGATTGAACACGTGCAATTTCAAGTTTTCCCCACTACTGTAGGTATCTTCTTACAGTCCCAAAATGAAAATAAGCCAGACGGCTGCTAGATGAGTGTATATTATTTAGTACATACATTTTTACATTTATTCACCTATCGCAACTCCTACCTTTGACATCATCGCTTTTTAATAACGTTTCATCTGTTTCCTAGAACGGCGAGAAGAGACCAATCAAAATAAAACATTGCACATTGCAAAATAATATATTTTTTTGTTTAAGGCAATTCACCCCAAAAAGAGTGCTAAGTGAACATAATATTTCGTGAAATTTTAGTCTCCTGCGATTTTTGGTGTTTTTTTTTGTCAATTTAAATCTAAAAAATCAGTATGAATTCGACAGTTGGAGTTTTGTGAGGGGGTGGCCGATTACTCGGCCGAGTTACCAATGATAACATGTGAAACAATTAAATTTTCATTTACATTTTTTACTCCAAATAATGTCGGGAATCACTCGTCAAAGTAAATCAAGTACGTCCCTTAACATACCGTAAAATGGTGCGTTGTATTTATATTAATTTATTTTATTGTTTGTATTGAAATCAGCTAAACAGAGTGTCCGGAAACTCGCAATACAAGCGGGAAATAGGGAAATACTCGTATACTTTACATTTAAGTAACATGTAGAATTTTGTTAAATTTCCTTTTTAATCTGAGCTTTCGCTTTCGAGTAAATCGAGTACGAAGTTGGAGTCACCTATTTAATGTCTATTCAAATGTGTCGAAGAGTAGACCCGGCAAAAAAAATTTCAATCCAGAAACACGTTAAAAAAAAATTTAAAAAGCAAAAAAAATCTCGAAATGCTCTGATCGAAAAAAGATTCTTTTTTTGGGTTCCATATCAATGATGCATATTCACCAGTATCCCACTTGTACTATGAATTTCCGGACACCGTATATATGAAAATAACATTGTGAAATACAAGATAAACCAATTAGATTTCATTATTTTACTCGTATTTAGATTTACGATCTTGTGTATTTGATAAATCGTTCAATCAGGAATGGCGTACGCTGCAACGAAGTGCAAGCCTTTCTAAAATAAGTTATTCTATGGCAAGATGCATTTAATAATAATTTATTCTGAAATTTTTATTGAAAAGCCGTTACACGAAAATTAACCATATGCATCATCTATATACATATCTGAAAATGAATGTATATTTGCTTGCTTGCATGTACGTATGTTTGTTCCTTATACGTTGCTAAACCATTCATCCGATTACAATGAAACTTTGGGGATTTGAAGTGAGCATGCCTGCGATGGTTTCTATATATAATAGCTCTGAGGTCATGAAATTATGCGTTGCTGAACCATTCATCGACTGCGATAAAATTTTGGGGATTTGATGTGCGTATGCTCGAGATAGATGGTTTCTACATGTAATAGTGAGCTCTGGCATCATGAAATTATGCGTTGCTAAACAATTCATCCGATTGCGATAAAGCTTTGGGGATTTGATGTGTACATGCCCGCGATGGTTTCTATATATAATCGTGAGCTCTGGCGTCTTAAATTTATGCGTTGCTAAACCATTCATCTGATTGCAATGAAACTTTAGTGAGTTGTTGGGCGCACGCCCGCAATGGTTGCTATGTGTGGTGATGAACTCTGGCGTTATGAAATTATTTCCTAAATTATTGGGACAAATGGCAAAGAACACACAGGGAAAAACAATTTCTTTATTTAGTGGGATTGCAGCGCATGCCGGGAACTCGCTTGTAATAAATAAACATCAAATACATACATTATTTGCCTGTGTGAAAGCCCGACGCTTGGGACTTCTCAACCACTAATGGCTCTAATTAATTTTCAGTTTTTAAATAAATTAGATTTTTTAATGTTTTATTTACACACGTCTAAAATTTATAATACAAACACATTTCTCAAAAGAATTCAAAGACTTTCCGCCTTCGAGAAGTTAATTTAAAGAAAAAATAAAAGTATTTGTTAATCCGAACACCCCCATATAAATTACACTCTGTCATTGATCCACCAAATTTGAACATCTCAATTGGGCACATCCCGATCGACCTGCCGGGGCTTTCTGTACCCGGAGCGACGTTGGAATGTGCCGTGTGGGCGTATTCAGAGACGTTTTAATTACGAGAATAATTCAAGTGTTTTTATTTGTTGAATTTCTTTACGGGATTCAATTAAAAGGTGTCATTTTATAGGTCATTATTCGCGGAGTGCTTTCAAATTTAAAGGATATAAAAATAAAAGGGTATTTTGTTTTTTTGGTGGTTAATTATACTGGCTCAATTAATTTTGAGGATATCTTTATTTGGCTCATTCTAAAAGTGTAAGAAATAAAAATAAATTCAAATAAATATTCGGATAATTTTTTTTGTGAAGTTTCGTGAAAAATCAACGTAACGTAAGCAATAGTAATCAATCCTCAATAAACATTTTTTTAATTTTTAAAATTTATTTTTACTTTTTTACATTTTTTCAGAAGAGAATGTGTCCTGTACTGGGGTACCCCGTTCTATGGTCATATTGTACATGGTTATAATTATAAGTTCGTATGTTAAAATATTATGAGAGGAAAATTATATAGTAATATCTAGAAGAAAAAACAATACAAGAATAAATCTTTTGCAAAATTGTATCTATATTCTTCCTTCCCATTTCCATATTCCGTATCTTAATACTTCTTTTGAAGTCGGTTATTTTTTTAACGGTTTTTATTGCAAGAGGGAGTATATTAAATAATTTTAGAGAGAAATATTGCATATTTCTTTGCCCTAAATTCGTTTTAGTTGTAGAGTACATAGGTTGGTGGAATGTATGTTATAAAGTTGATCTTGTGAATCGGCCTGAGTTTGTCCGTGTAAAGTTATCCTGGGTTTTTGAATACGTAAATTAGAATGCCTTTTGCATATAATTTTTGTTTAATTTAAAACCATATAATGTATATTTGCTCCACTTTCCAGAGTGGAAGATACTCTCAGTATTGCCCTGGTGTAAGAACACCATTCAAAATTGAAACATTGCTTGGAATGGCTTTAGCCGTGTTTGGTGATCAGATCTGAATAGCTAGGTACTTCGCCACCTTCCTCTTCCCTTCCCACTACCTTCAGCCTCACAACATACTTCAATTGGGGATGCCATGGTCTCACTGGATCCAGATGCTTGGGAGCGATCGGGAATTTTTTATTATTTTTTTTACATGTAACGACAAAAAAGAGAGTTGACGATAACGTTTATAATACGTTGACGATATTACTTAACGTTATTAGAAATAATATAAGGTTAGCCATTTTTAAAACTTTCTTACGTTTGCATTAAAAAAATATATATTTTTATTTCGAACTATAAAAAGAAAATTTGAAAGAGTATTTCATCTCCTTTCAAAAACTGTTTTTAGTTTTCGGATGCGTTTAGAAATATTCCATTTATTTGAATCTTATATGCAAAGTGGATTTTGACCTTCCGACAAAATAGGGCCGAGGTCCGAGGGTTTAATTATGAGGGGGTAGGCAAAGAGGACGGACCTCCAAGTCCCCGACTTCTTCTACCATTCACATTTGCGTCATATATTCTCCTTACAATCCTTTCCTCGTTCATTCAATCTACATGTCCAAACCCTCTCTTAATCTTACTCATTACGCTTACACCAGCCTTGCATTCTTTGCGGCCACGTTTCTCACACGATATACATGGTTTTACCACACAAGGATCTCATTTCTACAGCATTAAGTCAACTTTCATGGTTCATCCTTCCTCTGCCAGTTCCATGCCTCACTGCCATACATCAGGTTAGGTACCATCACTCCATTATGGACAGCTGGCTTGGCTTCTTTGAACAGTTTTTTGGCGCCAACGACGTTCAGTCCTCCATTAACAGAGTTACCTGCATTTACTTCTTCTTCTTCTTCTTGTGCCCTGTCCGTTCAACGGACGTTGGCTATCATGGCTATGCGGACTTTATTTACTGCGGCCCGGAGCAGCTCCACGGTAGACTGGTCAAACCACTGTCTCAGGTTTTTCAGCCATGAGGTTCTCCTTCTTCCAGGGCTCCGTCTTCCGGCAATCTTTCCCTGCATTATGAGATGCAGGATCTCATACTTCTCTGGATGTCTCATCACATGTCCAAGATATTGAAGTTTTTGGATTTTTATAGTTTTAATTACTTCCTTTTCTTTATTCATCCGAACCATAACATTTTCATTTGTAACCCTGTCCATCCAGCTTATTTTAAGTATTTTTCTGTAGATCCACATCTCGAATGCTTTAAGTCGCCTAATTAGTTGATTATTATTATTATTTTTTTTTAAATTTATAAACTAACGTTTAGTCTCGACGCCACCTAGCGAGGGATTTAACACTAACAATGTCTTTCTCCCGAAAATAAAGTTGGTTGTTTTCAGGTGGGAAAAAATATAACAAGCAGTAATTGTTGAATGAAACACTAGTATATATTGAATTATTTGGCGGGTATTTGATAAGCCCCCATAGCTCAGTGGTCAGAGCATTCGACCGGCAATCGGAAGGACACGGGTTCAAGTCCCGTTGGCGGCAAGTATCTTTTCTCGGAAGATTTTTCAATGTAAATGAGTGTTTGTTCATATGAAGCGGATACTTTGTGATGTGACATTATTAATTTAAAATAAAACAATAACTTTGTAAACACCACTTTTATTTTTATACTTTATGCCGACCGGGTTTCGCTACAACCGTAGCTTCATCAGGGCAGTATAATACTCTACTAACATTAGGTTACATTTGTGTTATAATATATATTTTACCAAAAATGGGCTGGGCTGGACTCGTCAAGTGGAGGAGGAAGAGGGAGGCATAGATGGAGAATTGGGAAGGGAACGGACGTGTTCTTTATCAATAGGGAACAATCTTAGTATGGGACTTTTATTTAAATTAAGTTGGTTATTTACTACCTTACTATTAGTGTTTATGGCTTAATACCAACTTTGCAATAGAACTATCTACGATCAAACAAATCGCAATAAATAACGGTTACAACCCAAATATAGTAGACAACATTCTAAATAAAAAATTTAAAAAATTATCCACTAGTAAATTTTTATACAATAGTCCACCTCATAATAATAATATACCAAGTAATAATAATCAACCTCATCAATGGCGTAGAATCCTGTACATCAATAATTTCTCTCAAAAAAGTGTTAAAAATCTCCCATCAGAAATCAAACCAGCATTTTACACTAATAATAATATAGGCAAACTTTTAATGAACGGTAAGGATAAGGAAGACAGTCTATCACACTCGGAAATTTACTCACTTCAATGCAGCGATTGCGCATTTTTTTATATTGGTAAAACAGCGCGCAACATAAACACCCGTGTCAAAGAACATCTTCGATGTTTACACAGCTCTGGATTTTCAGAATTTGCAAACCACTTGATTGAAAACGATCATAAATTTGACAAAAACGCTGGCGCCAAACTTATTCATAAAAACGACATCGGTCTAAGGTTGGATAATTTAGAGGCACTTGAACTTAGGAAAGCCATAAACACTAATAGTAAGGTAGTAAATAACCAACTTAATTTAAATAAAAGTCCCATACTAAGATTGTTCCCTATTGATAAAGAACACGTCCGTTCCCTTCCCAATTCTCCATCTATGCCTCCCTCTTCCTCCTCCACTTGACGAGTCCAGCCCAGCCCATTTTTTGTTAAAATATATATTATAACACAAATGTAACCTAATGTTAGTAGAGTATTATACTGCCCTGATGAAGCTGCGGTTGTAGCGAAACCCGGTCGGCATAAAGTATAAAAATAAAAGTGGTGTTTACAAAGTTATTGTTTTATTTAAAAAAAATGTAAATGAGTGTTTCAGGCTGACAATTATTGCCTAATTAGTTCTTCAGTAAGCGTCCATGCTTCCATTCCATAAAATAATATCGAAAACACATAGCATCTGACCATTCGCATTCGTAATCCAAGGTTGAGATCATGATTGCAGAACATTTTTTTCATGCGGATAAAGGTTGCACGTGCTTGCTTAATACGGCTTTTGATTTCAACTGAAAAATATCTCTATCAGCCTTCCCATCTCTCGTAGTTCTTTTTTTTTAAATTAAAATAGTTCCAGTGTTGTCGTTAATAAATATGTGTACCTACTGTAAACCATTCGGTAATATAACACTCCCAGTTTTAATAATACTCGTATTACTACAGTTAACAGTACCAGATGTCCAGATAACTCGGATGTATATATTAGAGTAGGGCGGCATTAACTCTACGTAGCGACCATTAAAAGTGGGTTTTTTAGACCTTAATTTAATGGATTCGAGACGTTAATTTAATGGCTTATTTATAAGGTGTCGGGTAATTAATGAACAATTAATGGGTAATGAATGAAATAATTGGAATCATTGAGATGTAATTAAAGGCTTTACGACGTATTTTATTGATTCATTGGAAAGTTGGGATAGCAGATTCTAGAGAGAATTCAGAAGCCAGTAGAGAAATTATATGGGTTTCAACTGTCGCCGGACTACGGTCTAATTATCGTAGTTTTCATACAAAAAGAATTTGTTCATTTTGTTTATTTTTTGAAAATGTGCATTAATATTGGTTAACAATATATTTTGAATAAGGAAAAAATTCGTTCATTTAGTTTAACGTTCGTTTGGTTTATTCGTTAATTATTTGTTATTTTAGTTTATTTGTTAATTGGTAAACAATATCGGCGACACCCGGAAGCGCAGACCCACATAGTAAAAACAGCAGATAGCACATCTACTTATATTTCAATATCTTTGGTTGGTAGTAATAAACTTAAGCTAAACTTCACGTTGTTTCTCTATAGAGGTAGACAGAAAGTATGTACCATCACACTACTCTGTCATGGCACACACTGTTTGTTACATTCACATGCAAACACTGTCTTAAATTAAATGTTTTGTCATTCTAACCTTTGACCAAGACCCAGACCCAACTCAAATATGTATAGTGTAAAACTGTCCTTGTTTATCTCTTTTTGTTTTAAGTGTTGCTATTTAGAAGGGTAAATGCAGTCAACTCTAGTAATGGAGGACTGAACGCCGTTGGCGCCAACAAAAAACTGTCCAAAGAAGCGAAGTTAGTCGTCCATAATAGAGTGCTGGTACCTACCCTGATGTATGGCAGTGAGGCATGGAACTGGCAGAGGAAGGATGAAAGTAGACTGAATTATGTAAAAATGAGAACTCTGAGGCGTATGTGTGGTAAAACCATGTACGATCATGTGAGAAATGTGGAGATCCGCGAAGAATGCAAGGCTGATGTAAGCGTAATGAGTAAGATTAAGAAAGGGACGCTCAGATGGTTTGGGCATGTAGAGCGAATAAACGGGGAAAACGAGTGTAAGGAGAATATATGACGCAAATGTGAATGGAAGAAGAAGTCGGGGACGCCCAAGGAAGACATGGCACGACCAAGTGAATCAGATACTTGAGTCGAGCCATGTGAAGAGTCGGAATAATAGAAGAGCATGTATGAGACGCTATATGAAAGTGAACGAGGCAAGAAGTGTGTGCCAAGATCGAGTTGTTTGGCGGTCCGTCCTCTCTGCCTACCACTGCGGGGAAACGGCGTGATGGTTAGTTAGTTAGTTATTTTTCGTTTCATCGAGTTTCAAATCACAACGGTGGTAAATAAATTTTTACTTCAAAACATCTCAGTGCTTTAAATGGCAATAGTGAATCTCAGTCATTTATTGAAAAATTATCACACTTTTGTTAAAAATTTAGGACTAAAAATACTTCATACGTATAAGGCATCGCAGATTAATAATTTTTAAATTTTAGAAATAAGAAAAAATATATATATTTACCCTCTTTTGAACATTTTCCCACTTAATCGGTCTTTCCCAGCTAATGACATTGTACTCCCTTTTCTTAGTGACAGTGGAATTCTAATAAACTTCCTTCACTCTTACCCCACCCCCTTCCTTCTACCGCTTTATCTCCTAGGTGATCTGTATTTAATTTTTAACTTTAGTTACAGTTACTCCTGATGATTAGAATATTGCTATAATGGCCGTCCACATTAGCGAAAATTATTTATCAACCGTCAAAATTTTGATTTCGAAATAATAAACTATAAACTAGCTTTTGCCCGTTGCAGGCAACTAACGGGTTAAAATACTAAGCGATTTGACGGGTGAATGCGGATGAAGCGGGGAGTGTGTTTGATTAAATATACGAAGAAAAAAAAACGATGTTTGAATGTGGATAAAGCGAGGTGTGTGCGCCTACAAAGGGCACAGATAGATCGCTCAATTTTGTACACCTGCTCTCGGGCCGCTTCGGTAGCCCGGTTCAAGACGTTCGGTACGGGCCTTTTCTCGCAAAAGGGGGGAAAGGAGCTTCCTGCTCAATTTTTCGTTGTACAATTCGGGTTGTGCATGTCTATACGCGTAATTTGATACCCGCAACGCATACTTTCTGGTTGCGAAGAAGACTCCTACCACCGAGCCACTCTGGTCGCCGACACTTTTAAAATGGCCCAGGGAACTCACCGCTCAATCCAGTATACCTGCTACTGAACCAATCCAGCCGCCCGACTCGGGGCATTCAGTATTTCATTTAATTTTATTTAGAAAAACCAATAGAGCCTTATCTTGAAAAAAGGGGCCTGGTAAATAACTTCAAAATGATATGTAAGAGCCCGTAAGTTAATTACGTATTTTCCTGGGGTACACAACCTCCACTGTCGCAAGGCCGAACAGTAAAGGCCATAAAAAAATTAAAACGTTTAATAAAAAAGTTTTAAACTCCTGCCCATAAAATGTAACATCGGCTCCGAACTTGATCGTCCCCATAAATAACAGTTTTACAATGAATAAAAGTGGAATGAAAAAGCCAAACACACGCTTTTATTGGGTTTCGAAGACGCCAGTAAATCCACGCTCACTCCGCCAGAGGTCTCTATTAGGCGGACCATCGCAGCAGGGGGCTACTAAGAGTACCTGCATTCATTTTTTTTAAATATTTTGTTGTTGCATTCTTTGAATATTGGACAAGTTCAATAAATCGATAATGTTATTTGTATGTCTTACTCAAAGGTGTGGCCCTGCCGCTGAGAGTTGCGTTTTAGTATATCTTTTTGTTACATGCATCGTTTGTGAGAAAGGGGATAGGTTACAACGGACTTTTGAAGTTATTGTTGAAATTGCATTTGTAAAACAATCCCGTACGTCACACTGTCGGATAGGATTGTGTTAGGACCCTCATACAAGAAGATACTTACGTGCTACGTAAAACTAAGCTAACCTAACATAAGACTATAATAATCGTAATAACCTAATTAGAATTTATAAGGTCATTTATTCAAAAAATTCTCCAGCCCTAAAGCTGAACAATAAAAAAAAAATATCAACTACACTGTCAAAAGATCCACATTCAGTGATCTTTAATTACAACATTGATAACCTTGCTCTTGAGACATTAACACAAATTAAAGACTTAGGCATCACTTTTCAATCAAATCTTTCATTGGTTAACCACATAACAAAAATCTCTAATAAGGGCTTAAAAATGTTGGGATTTATAACTAGGCTAACTAGAAATTTTAACAATATGAAGTGCCTATATAAGAAGTCAACTTGAGTACAATACTCCCATCAGGCCCCCTAGCATGGTCGATCGATATAGGTTTTATCGAAAATGTCGGTAACTTGCGATTACTCCAGAGCACGACTGCAGGCCGCTAACGAATAAACAACAGTTTACGTCAAATATATTAGAAACCCCTACTCATTGTGAACTATTGTTTGTTCGTTAGCGGTCTGCAGTCGTGCTCGGGAGCGATGGCAAGTTACCGACATTTTCGATAAAACCTATATCGATCGACCATGCTAGGACCCCTGGAACCCACATTATAATAGACATGTACAAGCTGTTGAAAGAATTCAAAACAAATTCTTTTCTAAAATTTTTTCTAAATTTTAAAATGGGTATTCCAGCAATTACGTTGAACTACAAAACTATTTTAAATGATACGAATATGCTCAAACTTCGGTATTGCTTGAATTGATAAGTTTCCAGATTCCACTACGTAATACTAGAAGTCGGGATTTATTTCAGTGCAGAAATTCTGGGACTAACTACCATCTGTATTCCTCTTTGCCCAGAATACTAATGAAGGGAAACAATTAAACCAAATCAGTGGACATATTTAATTTATTTTTAAACAAATATAAAATATTGTTACTGAGGCAGTTCAGTTATGTACAATAAATACTGTATATTTCTTACTATTCATATGTAAAAATCCCCGAAAATATAAATTAATAAATAGAAAGACCCCCTCAACCAGTCATTATCGATTCAACGCATCGAGCACCCCTGCTAAGTAACCAATTCATTTGGGAGAAATGTACAAACAGTAACTAAAGATACAGCAGTATTGTTTCGAAGACATTTCGCCTACGAAATATCTCACCGATATAAAAGAAAATTCATTCAGAACTGTCCACTTTCCGAAAGTCAAGTATGGCGTATTATTATTTTGTCATGTTAGAAGTCATCCAACCGTAACACTCCCGCGCAGAGAGGCCCCCGGCAGTCCAGACCTCTTCATTAACAATAATTTTCCCATCGAATATAAATAATTTAACAACCTGCAGTAAACTATTCGCCCATAAACACGTCAGCCTGAATTAGGTCCCATTAAACTGGCGTAGCATAACATAAATTGGTCATAGCTTCTATATAATGTGAGATGTGGCAATGGGATAGTTTGGAAAGCAGTTTTTAATGCAATAAAAGTTAGACTGTCAAATCACAGCTTTGGGAAATGAATATTTATGGCCGTTAGACGTAATTTAAATAACGAATAATAATGTAGGTAGGTGCTGAGGTTAAATATTAAATATTAAAAATCTATGGGTGGTCTCACATCATAATTGTTTAGATGGTGACAAATAAATGGATTTCGTCAGGACATAACATGATGTTAGTGAAATATTGACGGTGATAATTTAATGAACAAAACGGCAATTTGAATAATAAGCTTTTGATAAAAAATTTGCACACTAATAAATAATAACACTATAAGCGTAGTTTTCGAAAAACATTACGCGAAGAGCGCTCAATAAATCCATATTATTAGGTGATTTGTAACTATGGAAACATTAATTTGTACAATATTCCAATGTAAAACATGTTTCCCTTTAGAAATCAATCCACCAATCGAAAATTCAATATCATCATAAAGGTTTAATAATTTTAATTATTATGAAGAGACATGACAACAATAAAATTAGATCGTTGATACTTCTATATAAATATATTATTGAAGCTCTTCAAAAATAATTAATGCTCAACTAGACCGTGTATGCATAACACTAGATCGAATAAAAATGCTATAAAAAATATTCCAACTTATAAAACCACATTTGGACAAAGAAACTATACATAGTTTGCAACAAAACTCCATAACATCCTTCCCCAAGACATAAAACTAATAAAAAAATCCTAATGAATACAAATCAAGAATAAAAATATGGCTTAAAAAGGTCAATGAAAAAACCGTAAAGAATACACTAAAAACGAAATAGAAGACAAGTAAATTATATTTAAATAACTTTAGACCGCCTCGGCACAGGACCCCCTAGTGAGGAGGACTAAGAAAAACAATATTTTATACTTACTTAATTACATTGTATGTACAATTATTTTATATAGTCGCTAAAATAAAAATAAACTTCATGTTACTTTTAAGGTATTCCCCAAAAACAATATCAAAGTGAGCTACAAACCCGAGGTAATTAAGCCTGCTGGGAATAACCAAAATGATGAGAAATTCGATAGTCAAAGACGACTTAGTAACAAATGCAAGAAAACCCATAAAATTGAATAAAATCCTTGTAGACCACCCCTCCCGCCCATATGTTATGTATATAAACGGTAGATTAAGAATAATTTGTATCAATCTGAAAAAGGCTTTAACAAGCTGAAACCGGTTTCGGTACATAATAAGACAACTCAAAGCCTCGATGACACAGGGCGAGTTTACAAGCTACTATCTACTATGTTTAAAAGCGGATAAATCGGCACAAAACTGTCCACTCGCTCAGTAGCGTAGGAAACTGAGGTCGCTGATAGCGCCAGTAACAAGAATAACGACGCCTGCGTGAACTAATTCTGTGATGTTTGACTGTCGAAATCAGCTGTGAATTGGCAGCCATCTTGAAAAACACAAATAAACCAATCACGAGCAAGCGGAGCAAGCGTGTAGCGAGTAAAGTTGACGACTTTTAAACTTTTTTCGTAGATTGTCAACAATCTGCTAGTTAACAAGTAACACACTGATGCGATGACACTGAGCGAGTTTACTAAAAGATAGTGAATTTCCCAGATAGTAGCTTGTAAACTCGCCCTGTGTCATCGAGGTTTAAGATGTGTTGGGTATCTTCCATATAAGTTTTGAGTGATTACTAGTAGATTTATTTAGTTATCGTAAATATTTGTAATGAATATTATACTGGACACGTCCTTATTAGGCTAGGCTCTAAATAGTTATTTTGTTGCCTCGGTCGGACTGTGGGAGCCCTCCCAATCTTACTGATGCTTTCGGTCATCATCGTAACCGTTGTACCTAAGACACGAACGGCGATAGACGGTACTCTTCCGATATCCAACTCAACTGCCATCTGTTGAGATGTAGTAGAACTTTGTATTACAAACTAAGCTATCGACATATATTGAAAGAAGCTGAAACTACATGAATAATCAATACACTACAGGTTGGTTTTTCTTGTATTGATAATAATCGATTTGAGTCAATATTATAAAATAATTAAATTAAGTACTTACTTACCTCCCCGCTTATACTTACAACATATTTGCTTCTAATTCTCATCTTTTAAAGAGACACGGTGATATTGTCGACATACCTGAAACAAAGAAAAACACAATAATTAATATTCGAAATCATCTTGTTGTGAAACAGTTAAATTAACTGATCTTTGACCGAAATCGGTCTTCACCGAAACAATCCTGTGTTGTTCTACAGGCGTTTCATGGGAATCTGCTCCAAATAACCAGCGTCATTGATTATTTTGGTAACGGTGTATAATTTTTATTTTTATATGAGCTCCACGCAGGAGGCTCTGAGGAAAACAATTTTCCTAGGGGCCTATTACATCTTTGGGAATGCCGTGTGGATGTCTATTTAAGGAAAGAACGGAGAAGAAGTCTGGGAAGGAAAAAGGTATGAGCGGTGGATAAAAAGGAATCTGGGGTCATTGTGTCCAGGAGTGACTGAATCCCTTCCTCCCATTGCGGTACAAGATGGTACAAGGGTCAAGAGAGTCCGGATGGAGAGGTAAAAAGGTCTCCGTCAACCAGTCTCTCCCAATCCGGCCCGCCACGCAAACCTCACGAATATTCATGAACCTGCGCACCCCTGCTATTCCTGCTAAGCCACTAATCCAGGGGTGTAGGTTATCCAATAAATGGTTCCCGCGACGGCGGTACTCATACCCGCCTCCCAAATATAAAGCCTGGAGATATCTACGCCAAACGCATGATCGGCATTTGTGCAAGGTTTGCATTTTCCACAAAGGAGCAGGTAGTTTTGACAACTCGTTTTTGTGCTCAGCAGAGTTCGGCTTTCGAATTATTTGACGGTTTTTGAGGTTCCTCCCCTGAGGTGACAATGACAACTGAAAATGAGTTGACAAGTCTCGACGTTCTGAACAAAGGTAAATGATATCCATCATTGGTAGAATGTTGATTGAGGAACAGCAATTCATTATTTCAGATTCTACGGGAAGAGATGTTCAAATGGATGAGTTGTAAAAAAGCAGGTATGTCAGTAATACTGTTGATAATAATGTTTAATATGCAAATTAGATCAGAGTTTTTCTAAAGGAGAAATTTTTAAATTTGTATACGAGTATTCGCCTTTTTCAAGTCCTAACCTCCAAGCGATTCCTCGTAGGAAGCGATGTTGCACGGATTCGACGTGATACATGTGGACAGCATAGAAAGGAGACCAAATGACACTAGCACATTCAAGGTGACGGCGAACCAGCGAACAGTTAAGAGTTGTAAGTGTACTTATATGTTTAAAGTCAGAGGAAATTCTATAAGTGATGCCGAGTGGTTTATATGATGATAATACGGCTTCTATATTTCCTACGTCGTACAACCTACAACATTTTCTGTTTTATCTCTTTTACAACACTTTTTGTTTTAACTCCGTCCATTCTAAAAAAATCTCTTACAGAGCATCCTTATAGATAAAAATAAACTGAAAACATTGTGCGTGAAGTTGGCATAAAATGAAAAAGGAAAAAAATTTCAAAGACAGTTAACAAATTATTGGT
Source organism: Limnephilus rhombicus (assembly GCA_929108145.2). Lineage (NCBI taxonomy): Eukaryota > Metazoa > Arthropoda > Insecta > Trichoptera > Limnephilidae > Limnephilus > Limnephilus rhombicus. The sequence continues at coordinate 11,208,923 of OV815296.1, forward strand.
ATTCCTGGTTTTAGAGTTCTCAACGAGTAACTGTGGTACTTTACTAAAAGTAAACAAAGAAATATCACAAAACCAAGATACCTTCATTCATTACTCAATTACCACAAAATAAAGAAGTTCCAATCGTAGCATCAATTTATTACTTTTCATTCATCTCGTTACCGGACCAAATAAGATGTCTTAACGCCGCATTATCTCGTCTAGTTTTTCGTTAAATCGAGCATACTCTAAATCAAGCATATCTTCCTTTCCGAAACAAATAAAATTATTTCGCGAAGTTTAGCAGATGTAATTGATGGTTACGCGTATGTATGTAAACTTTCATAAAGGTAGCTTGAACAAAACACTAGTTATTTGAAAAACAAGTCAGGATCAATGGAGACACGTCTTGTTCAAACCACACCTCACTCAAGTCCTTCTGAGAAAATGTGCGTGGAGTTGACGTAAAATGAAAAAGGAAAGAAAAAAAAGACATTTAAAAAATTATTGGAATTACTGGTTTTAGGGTTCTCGTCGAGTAACTGTAGTACTTTACTAAAAGTAAACAAAGAAATATCACCGAACCAAGATACCTTCATTCATTATACTCAATCACCACAAAATAAAGAAGTTCCAATCGCAGCATCAATTTATTACTTTTCCTTCATCTCGTTACCGGACCAAATAAGATGTCTTCTCGCCACATTATCTCGTCTAGTTGTTCGTTAAAAATAGTTGTCTTAATTGTTCCGAGCATTCTGGCGCTGATGTTAATTTATCTGGAAGACGGATGGTCCCGGGGCACCGAAACGTCGGCTTTATTTACATATATAAATCTACAAGTACTGGAAACACTTGGAGCTTTGAACACTTGCAACACCGGGTAGGATAAATTAATTTAGTTCTAATTCATCGCTGTCTAGCTTCTCAGCAGTAAAGTTGTGAATTCTTTTGCAGAATTTTCTAAATATTTTTGTATTTACAATATAATCATTCGTTGCTTATGTTTTATACTTTTGTACAGATTGGAAACCTTTTACTGGATATATGGGATGTTATCTTTTACTGGATATGGATGAAACGGAATTGTACTGGATATATGTTAGTCATATTATAAGGAAATAAAAATACAATAACATCCATTTGTGTGAAATATTGAAGGAAGATGTCCTAGTAATTTTTATTTTTATTGTGGATTGTTCTAGGTTTCCTCTAAAGGAAAGATTTTAGCGCAAAGGTGGTTTCGACATTTTACATCAATTTAGTTGCATGAATAGAGCACGATATTTTACTCATTTTTACATTAAATTAGTTACATAAATAGAGCACGACATTTCACACATTTTTCCATAATTTTAGTCACATAAATAGAACACCATATTTTAAATCAAATTAATCACCTAAATAGAACCATATTTTACTCATTTTTGCATCAAATTAGTAACATAAATAGAACGCCATATTTTAGATACGTTTTAAGATTTTCACGGCCAAAAGTATTTTCGTTATTTGTTTTTGGGGTGTTATGTCGTGTTGCGCTACCTCCTTCTTTAACCAACGTTTCGGACAGCGTTGCAGTGTCCATCATCAGGGCAGATCCGGCAGATCCGGTAGATGTATATGCACCATATTTTACATCAAATTAATCACCTAAATAGAACCATATTTTACTCATTTTTACATCAACTTAGTCACATAAATAGAACACCATATTTTACATAAATAGAGCATTATATTTTTACATCAAATTAGTCACATAAATAGAACACCATATTTTACACATTTTAGAACAAATTAGTCACATAAATAGAACACCATATTTTACACATTTTACATCAAATTAGTCACATAAATAGAACAACATATTTTCCACATTTTTACAGTAAATTAGTTACATTATTAGAGCACGATATTTCACACATTTGTACATTATTATAGTACTGATATTTTACACATTTTAACATCAAATTACTCAATCAAATAGAAGATCATATTTTACACACTTTACATCAAATTAGTCACATAAAAACGAACACAATATTTTACACATTTTTACATCAAATGAGACACCTAAATATTTTACATATTTTTACATCAAATTAGTCACATAATAGAACACCATGTCACATTTTTGCATCAAATTAGTTACGGAAATAGAGCAATATATTTAACACATTTTGGTTATGTTAGTAAAACTAAAGTTGAACTCATTCCTCACTCGCCCGGCACATGTGACCAACAAACCGCCCATTAATTTAACGACCCGTTCCCAAAGTGTTTGCTGCAACTTTACTCAACATTAACAACACCCATCTATGCATTGTTTGGTCTGTGGTTGTTCTTCATTACTCTCTGTTCTCGTTTATACTTCCACTCTATGATTTATTCATCTCTGTGCTCTGTGCCCACCGTTCATTAACATACAGCGCTCCGACTAACTTTTATAACAAATAATACTCGTGTATATAACTGTTGTAACGGCGTTGTAATTTACTGTTGTAAGTTATAACAGGCATCGGTCCTACGTTACTTCTGTCAAAAATATGAATAATTAAATAGAATTTGAGAAGTTGTGACTTATTCTGATTGCGTTTTGAGAGAGAAATTATGATTGTATCACGACAAACGAAGTAAATGAGATGCCCTGAGAATAAAAATGCTGTAAGTATAATAAAACCAATATCAAACTTTATTCAACTTTGTTATCATTTTAGATATTCTCGGTCAAAAGTATTTTCGTTATTTATTTTTGGGGTGTTATGCCGTGATGCGCTAACTCCTTCTTTAGCCAACGTTTCGAAGAGCGTTACAGTGTCCATCAATGTGTCAGTCCAGATTTCTACCCCCCTCCTACCCTTTTCTTTTCCAGAACTTCCTATCCTTATTTCCCTAAAAAGACCCCCCCGCACCGCATCCCCAAAGATGACATAGGCCTTGAGGGGATATTTTTTCCTTAGAGCCTCCTGCGTGGAGGAAATAAGTTTATTTTTACATTGGCTTCACACAGTAGGCCCTGAGGAAAATAATTCCCCTCAGGACCTATGTCATCTTTGGGTATGTTGTGTGAAGGGTCTTTTTGGAGAAAGGAATGAGGAGAAGTTCGGGAAGGAAAATGTATGAGGGTGGATAGTAATCTGGAGGTCAATGTGTCCAGGAGTGACGGAAGTATGAATCCATCCCTCCCACTGCGGTGCAAGGCGATGGGTCGAGAAAGTCCGGCTGGAGAGGTATAATGTCTCAATCAACAAGTCTCTCCTGACCCTTCCCGTCACGCAGTAGGTGAACTAACGCATTCGCCACTGAGACCTAGACAAATCTCACCACATGAATCCGGGCACCCCTGCTAAGTCACTAAAGATAGCGAACCACTTAGGGCGACCTACGGCAGGGGTGTTGGTTTCCGCGGCAGCGGTACCCATACCCGCTTCCCAAATTGAAAGATTAAAAAAATTACGCCCGCTTGAAGAGACTATACCGCCGAGGAATCTTTTTCCATGAGTCATACTGTCCAACTCGATATCTGAATTCATACTGAGTTGATTTTGGCTCCGAGAATGAACACATACGACCGAAAAGTCATTGGCTCGGGAATTTGCCGCCCAACATTGGAGGGGACCCTACCACTTTCCCAACGGCGTTATAAGGAAACATATGGTTTCCTCCTTTACCGCATACGTCAAGAATCTATTTTATCGAGCGAAGCTACATTTATTTGAACGACTCTAGAATGTCCAATGTCCAAACTCTAATGTCCATGCATACGGGGTTAGAAAGCAGTATGCAAGTACTTACATTAACATAATACAGAAGAATAATAAATCTGGCAGTCCGTAGAATAGTTGAAAATAGTCTGAAATCTATCGAGAAAAATATTTACCGCACAATTTGTCCATATAATTTGCAGCACAGTGGAGGTAATCCACCTCTTACCCGCCTTGGTATAAGTAACTGATGGTTACTTCTTCAAGGCTCTCGCAAGATTCTAAAATTTGCAGCACACGGCTGAGCCGAGCCACTGCTTTTTGGCTCGACTCGAATTTTGAGGTTGCGAATTTTTTAACAAGCGGAGGCTGTCGAGGTCGAGCCACGTCAAGCTTCCCCAGTCCACACACACGATGAGTTTTGGCTCGGCGCAGAGCCATTTGGCTGGTTGGCTCTGCCGTGCGTGTCAAGCTTTACGATACCAATTAAGCGTCCTATTCTAAAACTAATTCATTATGCTTCTATCAGACCAGCATTTCTTTCAGATCACATTGATTATAAATCTGTCGTATCCGTGAGTACGAGTTGTAAAAGTACAGGTTTAGGTCAGAAAATCTATTCGACACACAATCTTTAATGTTTTTACATGGTTGTAAATAAAATCGACCCTGGTCCTTAATGGTGGTACTGTCTTTAGTGATTACGGGTGTGAAAAATATTACGGAGTAAAATACTTTCTTTGAATTACAGCATAATCTCGATTTATCAAGTTCGAATTAACCGGAAAGCGGCTTATCCGTGAAGAAAAGAAACCGAAAAATTGTTTTTAATGCTAATGATTAAATTATATATTTTTTTTTTACACTAACTCCATACGGGAGGCCTTGAGGAAAATAATTTCCCTCAGAGCCTATGTCATCTGGGATGCTGTGTGGAGGGTCTTTTTGAGGAGAGGAAGGAATGTACATTGGTCTTGAAGAGACCCATGTTGTAGGAAGGAGGAAACACAGAGACATACTATTGGAGAACAGTTGTTTAAAATTATATAGTCACAATTTTTTTCTAAATTTAAATCATAAATCCACGTTTTAATATATTATAAATAACTAAATTGTGAAGTGTAGAGGATATATAATGAATATCGTCCTCTTCTTTTTTAACATCGATCTTTTTCAGTGATATGATTACAAGATATGAAAAGGCTGATGGCGCTAATAGTTTATTCAAATGAACGAAGCTTCATAAGAAAAGTTCATAATGGAGTGCTGGTACTCTAGTACCTACCCTGACGTATGCATATAACAGGCAGACGAAGGAAGAAAGTAGACTGAATGCTCTAGAAAGGAAATCCCTGAGGCGTACGTGTAGCAAAACGATATAGAGCGAATGAATGACAAAAGGAGGAAAGACGAATATATGACGCGAACGTGAATGGTAGAAGTCGAGGATGCCAGAGGAAGGCATGGCACGATCAAGTGAACTCAATACTTGAGTCGGGCCATTTCAAGAGGCAGAATAACAGAAGGGTATGTAAGAAACGCTGTACGAATTTGAATGAAGCAAGGAATGTACGCCAAGTTTGGCATTCTGTCCTATCTGCCTACCCCTGCGGGGAAAGGAGTGATGGTTACTTAGTTAGTTTACTTGGGTTCACCGAAAAATAAAAAGCAGTAAGTAAAAATTAAGTGAAAATAAAGATAAACAAATCTATTCAAAAATGCGGGATGAACTAACATTGTTTCACGGAATGTATATTTTTCAAATAATGAATTCAGAACTTGGAATTCGTATCGCCTGAAACTTCAGTATCAAACAAAGCTGAGAGAATTTCACAAAAAATAGGAAAAACTTTATAAAAAAAATTTATTCAAAAAAATATATTCTTAGTGGCGGCCGCAGTCTGAAGGATAAAGATTATCACGATGATAGCCAATCTCCGATAAGGGAAACCAACAGACTACAAAAAACAATAGAGAATCCCACAAGTCGAAAATGCATAATATTCTTAGTGTGTCTTGTATCACCACGAATATAGGAAATATGCATAAAAATTGCTTGACAAACCGAATCTAGTAACTCTCGAATCCAAACGTAAAAGTGGTTTTTAATTATTTTGTAAATAATTTTATAAGAAAGAAAAAAGATAACCAAGGGAAACTGTCACAGATAACCGTATATCTTTTAAAAGTTTTTTTCTTATAAGCGTTCATAAATCTCCACATTATTTAGTAATTTAAGCTTACATTGTTCATGAAGTAATTAACATTTTTATTTTTATTTTACTCAAGCGAAACGATAGAAAAAACTTCAATCTATCCAAAACATATTTTAGGGTATTCATAATATAAACCAATTCGTAGCAAAGATTAATCTAAAATAGTGATTTTACATTGCTTCGCCTCAAACAGGGATATAAATATTTAATAGAGTCTCCCGGTAAATCGAAATGTACTGTAAATATAAATATTTGTCTCAGTAAAAGCGTAGAGTAACGACTGACTTATTTAAGATATTTCAGATAGCAGATAGTTAATACGATTCCGTGTGGGTTTCTTGAATGAGAGCTCTTACTTAACGTTTCGCCTGTCAGAGGAGAATGGACCCGAATCTATTTTATAAGACCCACAGAGACGAGATTGACCCCGGAGACTGAGAACTAGATTAGGTGGTCCGTGAGAGAACACCAAAGATGCTGCTGGGAGACTTATTGTAATGCATACACGTATTCTACATAGATTTATTCAAATAGGATACTGTAATTCGTTTCGTGTTGAATTGTGGTGATTTAATTTTCTAGGTTTTTGATATTTTATTGATGTGTTACTGTGTGTGATCAAATGATAATGTTTAATTCATCTGTATTAAACATTCATCTGTAACAGCGAATTCATCTGTAACCAGTATGAAGACCTTGTGTCGAGCTTCAAACAAATGCAGGATCTGCATAAAGAAACCAAGTTTTTACGTGAGGTGAATGATAAAAATAACATTAGAATTTCTAGCCTTGAGTGTAGACTTGCAGAACTTGAGCAAGAGAAGTTATCTGACAGTGTGGAGATGGCGGGAGTGGAGCTGCAGCCAGGCGAACAACCTACGGAAGCTGTACTACGGGTAGCCAGCTCGCTGGGCTTGCCCCTGCTACAACAGGACATTCGTATGGTGACCAGGACCCAAGACCGCAGACGCAACACCCCGGACAAACTACATATCTCTTTTCACAATCCTAAAACTAGGGATTCGATTCTCTCAGTAAAAAGTGCGGCCAAAACACTTAACTTGAGTTCGCCGATTTATATCAGTGAAGTGCTTTCACCTTACTTTAAGAAACTATTGTGGAAAACCAAACAAACTGCCAAAGAAACTCTTTTCCAATTCGTGTGGTTTAAAGCGAGCAGACTACTTGTACGTAAAGGACCCGGGGAAAAAACCATCCAGATAAAACACGAAAGTGATCTTAAAAAAATGGGGACTCATCCATAAATCATTAACCATCAAATTTACATTTTCTAATTTACTTAATATTAACATGGCTGATCTACTGAAAATGAATCTTAATAACTTGCACCGCCATTACACTACTGCAGATCAGAAATTATGTGATACAATCCTCTCTAGCCCACCTTCACTAACTATACTAAATCAAAACATACGTTCTCTCAACAAAAATTACGATGAACTCGACATCCTAACCAACACTTTTACTACAGATTTTAATATCATTATTCTTACAGAATGTTGGATCACAAACGCCTTCACCCAGAAACACAAACAAAATTACACCCAGTACTACACATCAAATAATAAAAAACAAAACGACGGTGTTGTGGTCTATATTCATAACAACCTTAGTAGCTTAGTTTCCGAAATTTTCATTGATAACTCAAACTGTTTACAAATAATCGTCAACCAAGAAACATGTATACTTGCACTATACAGATCACCATCCACCCATGATATCGCACCATTCATATCTTCCCTTAATAGTCATCTTAATAAGCTAAATTCCTTTAAAAATATCATATTAGCCGGTGACCTTAATATTAATCTACTGCCTAATGGTCACCCACAAAACCACGATTACCTTTTGATGCTGATGCAACATGGTATCTTCAGTACTATTAATACCCCCACTAGGGTAACCAATAACACTGAGTCTTGTATAGACCACATTATGGTAAAATCAAAACATTATATTAAAAGTATAGTCTACGAATCCTCCATTACGGACCACTACACAACTTTACTAGGCCTGACTACACCAACTCCAAATTTGCCTACTCAACGCTATTTCACAATTAAGAATATTGCCTATGACAACATAAAATCATGTTTAGATAAACAATCGTGGAAGCATTTAAGGAGTATAACGTCAACCGATAAGGCTTGGCACTACTTCATTACATACTTACAAACCACCATCACACAAAATACTAAGACATCAACAAAAATTATTCCCCACCGCAAAAAAAAACTAAAAACTTGGATAACCCAAAGCATCTTAAACTGTATTAAAAAAAGAGATAAGTTACACAAACAAGTCAAACTCAACCCTTCTGATACTATTCTCTACTCATTCTACAAAAGATATAGAAATCTATGCACCCAAATTATACGAAAAGCTAAAGAGCTACATTTCAAAAATAAACTGATAGAATCCAATTACGATCCCAAAAGTGTATGGTCAATACTAAAGGAAAGTACTTGCACTCATAATTTCGATGATGATAATATCAAAAATATTGTCATCAACAATGAAGAAATCCTCTTCCACAACAATCCTACACTAGTTTTAAATTACATTAACAATCATTACACAAATATTGGAGGCATTCTGGCAGAAAACATTACAAGTACTGTGGCAGAGAATCTACATTCATCTAACCATCAAGATACTCCTAACTCCAATAAAGATATACAATTTAAACTCCAAACCATCTCATGCGATAAGACGATTAAAATAATACAATCATTAAAGAATAGCTCAGCTGCAGGTACTGACAACATAGATGCTAAAACCATTAAAACTCTAAGTGACCAACTCCTCAATCCACTTACATACCTGATAAATCGTAGCCTAAAAGAAGGTATTTTTCCTAGCTGCTTAAAAAATGGACTAGTAATTCCTATCTATAAGTCAGGACCTAAAAATGACATCAACAACTACAGACCTATCACTCTTCTAAATACTATGTCCAAAATTCTGGAAAAAGCCATCAAAGAACAGCTCTACCACTACCTAGAAACAAACCATCTACTCTCGAAGAACCAGCATGGCTTTAGAAAGAACAGAAGTACACAACACGCTTTAACCTCGGTAACAGACTTTATTAACTCTAACCTTGACTCAAAGAAAAAAGTAATTTCAATATATCTCGACTTATGTAAAGCCTTCGATACAATATCTCACAATATACTTTTTAAGAAACTTAATAAACTCGGCATAACTGGAAATGAACTTAACTTACTGAAAAGTTTTATGTCAGAGAGAACTCAACAAGTCATTATCAACAAAGTGAAAAGTGAACCCCTTCCGATCAGTTACGGAGTGCCCCAGGGTAGTGTTCTAGGTCCCATAATGTTTCTTATCTACATCAATGATATCTGTGAACTAATTACAGAAGGCAACATTGTGACATTCGCTGATGACACCGTAATACTTTGTCAAGCTGACTCATGGATCAAGGCATTCCTTAAAGCTGAGAAATGTCTTGCTGTCATCAAACAATGGCTCAATGAAAACAAACTTACTCTAAATACAAAAAAAACTAAATTCATTACACATAGTATAACTCAAAGAGGTCAACCTCCTCCAACCTTCACTCTGAAAATACACGACTGCTCCCTACCCTTCTCATCGTGCAATTGCGAAATCATACAAAATGTCAAACAAATAAAATATCTAGGCGTGATAATTGACGAAAACCTACGCTGGAATGACCACATTAACTTAATTACATCCAAGCTTAAAAAAATCATGTATCTTTTAAATAATATAAAAAATATCTTCCCACGCACAATACTAAGATCTATCTATTTTGCTCTTTCCCAATCTTTAATCATGTATGGTCTTCTGTCTTGGGGAAGTGCAAGTAATATTTCTCTAGATCCACTAGAAAAGGCACAAAAGGCAACAATCAAACTAATACTTCAAGTGGCATATGATACAGACTCTGAAAAAATTTTCAAGATGCTCGACGTTTTGTCAATCAGACAACTCTACGCTAAATCGTCTATTCTTCACCTCTTCAAATTCAAACTTCATATCCCTTTACTTTCTCAGTCCTCAATAACAAGCCGGTCCTCAACAAACCTAACACTCAACATCCCGCTAAAGCACACGACCCACGGACAAAGATCCTTTAACTACTATTCTATCAAACTATATAACAGCATGCCACCTTCTTTGAAACAATCTGCTGATTTTTCACCAACAAATAAACTAAAAAAACAAATCACAGTCTGGATAAAAGCTAAAGGAACACTATTTTTCCAAAACCTATTTACTCCAAACCAAACATAAAAATTAACTTATTAATAACCAATGTGCAATAATAACCATTAAATAAAATAAATATAAAACTTTCTTCTACAACACATTAATACTTGTCACACAGAATCATAAATATACACGTAAACACCTCAGCACAGGTTCTCCTAGTGAGGTGTTCACGAAACATACAATACCTATCCACAGTTTCACCTTCGCAAACCTACCATACACCCTACATAATAAAATTGTAAAATATATTATGTAAAAATGTTTTCAAAATTTATCTATTATGTAAAAATGTTAATTAATAGGTAAATACTGTAATACATAGAAATAAATAAATAAATAAATAAATAAATAAATTGCTCAATTTGAAAGGACGGTTTAGGTACTACCGCCCCGGGAATTTACTGGATAAACAACACCTCTGCCATAGGTCACCCAAATAGTCGATATGTTTGGTTATTTAGTAGGGATGCCGAATCAGGAGAGGCCGATTTGGGGAGTCCCTTTGACTTCTTTGGCTAGTCTCTCTAGAACCGTCACTCCTGATCACACAGACCCCTAAATTCCTATATTATACCCCTCATATATTTTTGCTTCTCAAAACTGATTCAGTTTACATTTTTTAAAAAGACCCTCGACACAGCATCTCTAAAGATGGCATAGACCCTGAGAGAAATTATGAATATTTTTTTTTTTAAATGGCCAAGTTTTGTACACTGGGGTAAGAAATTAAAGTTGTGAAAAAGTTTAAAATTTACAAAATCAGCAAAAAGCCCGAATTTACATGGCTGATTTAAAAAGCCTTTAATGGAATAAAAATTTCAAATCGTGGTAGAATTCAATTGTAAAAATATTGACTTGTTTTAAAAAACTTTTAAAAACTTTCTATTCATATTTTTGATCGCCGATTTAATCTTGGGCCAGTTGTTTCACGGATTTTGAAGAATTCATCGAATTTCAAAGTTGATTTTCAAATTCAGTGCAAGTTCTGTTGTCATAACAGTTGTGTGAAACAAATGGCCAATGATGAAATAAAAACAGAACTTGAAAATTTACTTTGAAATTGTATGAATTGTTCAAATTCTGTAAAATAACTGGCCATTAAGCGTTGATGATATTGGGCGAGTTTACAAGCTACTATCTGGGAAATTCACAATTTGTTATTAAACTCGCTCAGTGTAATCGTGTTACTTGCTAACTAGCAGATTGTTTACAATCGACAAAAAAGTTGAAAGGTCGTCAACTTTACTTGTTACTCGCTTACTCGTGATTAGGTTTATTTGTGCGTTCAAAATGACTGCCAACAAACAGTTGACTTCAAATGTAAAAAATTTGACTGAATTAGTTCACGCAGAAGTCGTTATTTTCGCTACTGGCGCTAGCAGCGACCTGAGAGCTCAGTTTCCTGCAAAAATGTTCGCTACTGAGTGAGTGGACAGTTTTGTGTGTTATCATGACATTCTCACTCGCTGTTTCACCCGCTTTTAAACTTAGTAGATAGTAGCTTGTCGCTCCATGTAATTAAAGCTTTAGAATGATTCTCAATACAAATATATGAACAGTTTAAAATGTTGTATTGCAATTTTATTTTTATCTTATCACATACTTTTTATCAAAAATGTTATTGTATACATTTACTATGCACGTAAATTAGTCACAAAGATACGGAATTCTCAAATTTACAAATAATTTAAATCAGTTACAAATATGCACTTTTTCTTCCTGATTTTGTTCAGAGAATAAAATTCATTATTTTTAAAGGCTAATATAAAAATGCTTCCGGTCTTCTAAAGATCTACCTCCAGATTTACCAGCCAAGTATTAATAACCAATAAACAAATTATTATTAAATGGTTGCAATGTCGAAAAGGTGGAAAGATTTATATACCTCGGCAGTATTCTCACGGAGACTCTTGACCCAGATGTGGAGGTTAGATGCAGAATTGAAGCAGCAAGAACTGCGTTCATTAAAATGAAATCCCTCTTCTGCAATGACAATATCAGCTTAAAACTAAGGCAGAGAATGCTAAAATGTTATGTGTGGTCGGTCTTGCTCTATAGATGTGAAACATGGACCTTGAAAGTAAATACCATGAACAGGTTAGAGGCTTTTGAAATGTGACTTCATCGGAGAATACTCAAGGTCCCATGGACCGACATGATCACCAACACAGAAATTCTCAGGCGGGCTAGAGCAGATAGAGAACTGCTTACATTAATAAAAATCAGGAAAATTTCATATCTGGGTCATATGCTTCGAGGGGAGAAGTATCATTTGCTCCATTTGATATTGAAAGGCAAGATAGAGGGTCGCCGAGGGCCTGGTAGGAGACAAATGTCTTGGCTGCGTAATATACGAGAGTGGACCGGCATTAGAAGTGTGGAGGAGCTATTCCGGGCAGCGCAAGACAGAGAGACATTCTCAAGAGTGATCGCCAACGTCGGGGGGACCTGATACGGCACGCAAAGAAGAAAAAAATATTATTAATTATTAAATTATTAGTTGATTAAGGCCCCGCACTATGCAGTAGCGTAATGTATCGCGTTGGCAGAAATACCAAAGTCAAGTGTTCTTTACAATAAAACAAGTATGCTAGTTTTTAAGTTGATTAAATGCTTCATAATTCCCCCGAAGCACGTTGCCCTTGTCGCAATACCGACGGAAAGGGATCAGTTTGAACTTGACCTTTGTGCGGGTGACCGTGTCAGTTTTTGCAGTCGCGTAAATTTCAATACTTTTTAAGTGTAAAAAAAAGCAAAATCTATCGAATGTCCAGATCCAATTCAACATGGATACGATGTCTGGTGGTATATACTTCTATTATATTATATTGGTTTTTAAAAACCTCATAGGATATGTCAACAAATTAAATTAAAACAAACACCTATTAGAATGAAATATTTTTAATGTTGAGGCATATGGTTAAAAGTTCCACGAGATTCCACGGTATTTTAATTTGTTTTGTATACTTTATTATCTTAGCTACTAGATTAAATACAAGACCTTACAAGGAAAGAATTACAAATATCTACCATAAATAATAAAAACAAAAAACGTGTGATCATACGAAACATCAAAAACTATGATATTGCGATCATAAACATCTAGTACTGAGTTATCCTCTGCTACCAACATGAGTTTTCGGTGGGCAGGTAAAGTAACAGCATTTACTGTAGTTAAAGAAGACCAGACCAAAGAAGTATAGAAAAACTTTTACCGATAAAACCGAAAACAAAAAGGTATTAATTGATAATGAAGCACTTCCTTCGATTGTAGATGCCAATCTTAGACTTTACCAATATATTTTAATAAGCGAAAAGAATAAAGATATATACAATTGTACAAGGAGCTAAGAAAAAATGTTGCCCTTTAGGCGAATGCATAACGGTCACGGAATCTTCAGTGAAGAAGTGAAATTACAACAATACATTGCTATATCACATTGCATTAAGTTAACAGCCCATCATCGATTCTCCGAGTGAGATTTTGTCAAGATTCAGTTATCTCCAGCTTGGGAAAAGTGAACAAAAGGACAGTGAAAACAATTCCAAAAGAAGTACTAAAAATGCTAAAGTTACCAGATCATAATCCGACTACCGGGAATGATTCGGTAATTGAACCAAGTAGTGATGATGATAGTATTTTATCACAAGATGACGATGACGATCTATTCTGTGTATAACTGTAAATAAATAGCTTGTGAAATGAAGTGAGCTTTATTACTGATTTAATTTATCTTATATTTTTCAATTTAATATTTTTGTACTAAATATGGGTGACTTTTCCAAAAAATTTTTTCACTTATTTTTATTAACATGTCTAAGTAACATACGGAAGTAAAAATCGAAAAAGGTTTGATGTAATTACAACCCCTGATTTGATGCCAACTTTCGGGGTCATCCACCCCATTGTGCGCCGCTATCCGAATTTCTACCGATTTCTTACATATCTCCCTTAAACATTTGAAGTTTTTATGCTCTTAAAAAAATATATGTCATTTTTGAAGATAATATTTAGACGCGTTTCAAGTCGAAACGCAAATTATATAAAATTTCCTCGATAGAAAAAAATCGCAAAGTATGCTCCGAAAATTATTATAAACACGTTTGTTTCAGTTATTTTACAAGTTATAGTTGTGAAAAAATTCACAATTTTTCTTTAAATGATACTTAAGATACCTCCCAAGAGATTTTTGCTCTATTTTAAACGAGTCGTCTTTTATTAAACATTTTCGCAATTTTCGCATCGATTTTATCGCTTTAAATATTAGTAATTAGATATCTCTCCATCTTTTTCTTTTTGAGAGCAGATGCGGCGCCTTAAGTTAGGTTAGGTTAGGGTGATTTAGCGCCCTTGAGGTGATTTTTCACAAAAAGGGCGCTTTAAAAATCAGCCAAATATTATTTATTAGTTGTTACTTTAACCAGTCAGATCTATTTGTTCGGTTTTCAGAACAACTCATAAAGGTTTCATAAATATATGTCTTCCTTACTACCATAGTTAAAAATATGATCTAAACGGTGTTAGAAAGAAAAAACACTCCGATTTATATTCAAACCTAAAATTTAACGCCAAAATAATTAAAATGTACGCCTTTCTGAATCCAAAGTTTCCGTCCGCAATTTGAAAAAAAAAATGAAACATTGAGAATTTTTTAGTAATTATTTTTCATGAAGCGACAAAAAAGCGAGTTAACGGTAACTTTTATAATACATTTGCCTAATAATATATATATGCGTTTTTATTTTTTCGTTATCAGTAATTTCAATTACAAAAAACCTAAGGTGAGTATTTTTCAAAACTTTTTTATGTTTGCATTCAAAATTTTTATATTTCAAAAATTATATGTACATTTCGAAATATAAAATTTGAAAGCGTATTTCATCACCTTTCTAAAACAGTTTTTATTTTTCGGATGCATTCAGAAATACTCAATTTATTTGGATTTTATTGGAACGCCGAAATATTTTCATATATACATATAGATAGCAGTCAGTAATATGTGAGTTAAGAAAATGAAGATAATGTTGGTAGTTCTTAGTCGAAGTATGACACAGTTAACAGTGAACGATTTGGATATGGGTTCCGTCGATAGAGCACTTGCCATGTAAGCAAAGGGTCCTGGGTTCGTGTCCCAGTAGAGCCGATATATTTTTCTGATTTTTCTGTCTTCAGATTTTCGATTGAGTTTCGCTAATATTGTCATTGTTCATTTAATTAAAAAGAAATATTTTGACCTTTCGAAAAAATATGCTCGAGGAAAATTATTGTTGAAAGTTATAATACTAATCAGCTTTGTTTACATTTTAACATTTCAACTCAAAAATTGAACCCGCAACCGCAAGCCACAATGAACAACAAAGTTGAGTTCATTGATCCATCATAATACTTGTCTTTATTCTCTTATCTGCGGTCGTTTCAATTGCTAGAAGGCTCGGTGGGTTAAAATGTTGTTAATGACATTGCAATAAAGATCAAAAATAAAGTTTTATGGCTCTATTAAAAGCAAATGTATCAATTGTGGCCTCGCTGGTCGGGCTGATGATAAAATTCCCGTTGATGATACTTAGCCAGCGACTGGTCATCATGTTCTGATAATGCTTTAATAAAATTAATTATGTATCTATGACAGAGTTTCATAAACTTAAACCAATTTATGTTTGGAATCACAAATGGGGACTAAACTGGGGAAACTTTAATAGTTTAAATCATAGATTCTCAACCTTTTTTTGCCCACCGCCCACTCGTGAATCTGAAAATCTGAAACAGCAATTGTCATTACGATTTTATTTACCACAACAAAGGGGACGTAATGGGATGGGATGGGGCAAGATGGGATAGGGCTGGGGTGGGGTGGAATGGGTTTCTCTTGGTCTCCTACCGCCCCCTGAAAGTCTGAAACGCCCCCCAATTTACTCTTGGTCTTCTACCGCCCCCTGAAGGTCTGAAACGCCCCCAAGGGGCATTATTGCCCGCGTTGAGAACCTATGGTGTAAATGTTGACAAATGCTAACTATAGAAAACATCGTTGATGAATGTCCCCTTCACCAGTTTCCTGGAAGTACAACTCTGCCGAATCAAGAAGTTTTTTCCCATTAGCTCCTTATAGGATGTTTTTCCCTGCTTCCCTCAGGGCCTATGTCATCTTCATGCTGTGTAGAGGGCCTTTTTAGGGAAAGGAAGAAGAGGAAGTTCTGGGAACGAAAAAGTAACGAGGCGTAATCCTTTTCTCCTACTGCGGGCAAGGCGATGGATTGAGAATCCGGCTTGAGAAGTCAAAATGTCTCCCTCAACCAGACTCTCCCGATCCGGCCCACCACGCAGTAGGTGGGCTAACGCATTCGCCGCCAAGACCAAGAAAAACCTCACTCCATGAACCCGGGCACCCCTATTTAGTCACTTATTTATCACCGAACCACTTGGGGTGACCTATAGCATGGGTATTTAAAAGCTTGATGTTAGAGCTTCGTCATACAAGTATCTACGGATATACAACACATATTTGTAGAGCGCCGTTTTTGTGAAAATACACCTCAAGAGCGCTGTACAATGTATTACGAATTCTTAGGCTCTATTTAATTTAATTATTGACAAGAAAATACAGAAAACATACTTACCTGGCAGGTCACTTCCGATAAACACATCTTAATTAGAAAGCTTAGCTTGGAGAAGATACGGCTTTGCACGAAGGACATTATATGTATTTAAAACACTGGACATTGCAAGATTTTACATTTGCTACCTACATCAATGCTAGTATTACATTAATGAGAAGATTGGTGACAAAAGTAAAGTTGATATTTGTTTTGAAAGACTGGAGAATTTAGAATTCTTTAGGGCTGGAGAATTTTTATGAAATGACCTTCACAAAAGCTTACAAATAAGATTTTTTTTTACATTTTTACACAATGAGTTATTTGCAATATCGCGGGCAGTGAAAGTGAAGGTGGAAAGTTTTTGACTTTATGGATTCGACTGACTGAAAAGGTGAGTTTTAAGTTTGGCTCTAAATTCCGCTAAGTCTGTCCTTTCCAGGCTTTAAGTCCTGACACTCCGAAAGCACGCTCACCGAACTTAGTATCTGGTGTGCCCTTCGGTTCCTTTAACCTTCCGATAGCTGATGACGTTGCTTACCTGAGGGTTGACTGTCGAGAATTGGAATTTCTGGAACACACAATTCCGATAAGTAAGATTCCATTAAGGGACTTAAACACCATCCATAATATAAGACAAAAAAATAATAAAATTTGGCAGCGAAATTTGGAGAAACTGTTACACACTACTTTTTAGTATGCGTCTTAGTGTTTTTTATATGTCTATGTCTATCGGTCAGATTACAAGTATAATACTTCAATAAAATAATATATTATTAATTTATACAGAACTCTGTCAGACCATAGCCACATCAGACACGGTAGGTCTTTTACATACATGAGATAAGGAGGTCAGCCAGATAAATCATTGTGGGATGAATCATGAATTCATTAATTAGTGTTTTCGCCCCGGGACAATAATAGACAACAATATATTGGATGCGAATGTTGTTATTGTTTATTAGTTATCGTTTCGTACTAGTGAACTCTGATTATATCTAATTAATTATATTAGTACTTAGGCCACTTAGGCGTAACCATAAATATGGATATATTTATGCGTCAAGGGAATTGATTAGGACGTGCGAGATGATTTATTGGAGTACGATAAATTAATGTATGAACTTTGAAAGTAATTTTTCCGCTTTATTTGTCAAGGTTTTATTTATTAATTTATTAATCTTTGGGAAATCTTTAATTTTATGTTTTTTTACAACCAATTATTACAGACAGAAATTGGCAGAATTAACAGAATAGAATAAATTATATAAAAACAAAAACAAAAAACAATAATCAATATTCAATATATCTTCTCTACATAATATTATAAATTAAAGTCGAACGCCGCGTCTGCCTGTCTGTCTGTTCGCGATAAACTCAAAAACTACTGAACGGATTTTCATGCTGTTTTCATTAATAGATAGAGTGATTTATGAGGAAGGTTTTGTGTAAATTGGTTGAAATATATAATATATGAAGGGCTGGCTAGATTTGATTTGTATGTAAATTAACATACGCCATATGTTAATTTACATACAAATCAAATCTAAATGTTTAAGCCTTACTAAAACATTTTTTTTAGTAAGGCTGTAAATCTCTAAAGATATTAGTTTATTTAATTAAATGAAGACAATATTAGCGAAACTCAATCGAAAATCTGAGACAGAAAAATCAGAAAAGATATTGGCTCCGCTGGGACTCGAACCCAGGACGCTTTGCTTACATTTAAGAACTGAAACTTTGCTTACATGAAGATAATGTTGGTAGTTCTTAGTCGAAGTATGATAAAGTTAAAAGTGACCGAATTTCATACCGAGCTCAATCGGTAGAGCTCTTGCCATGTAAGCATAGGGTCCTGGGTTCGAGTCCCAGCGGAGCCAATGTCTTTTAATTAAATATTATAATTTGAGATTTTATTCATAAAGTTTAAAAAAAAAAAGTTTATTTATTACCTACCTAATATTTCACACAGTAAAGTGCAGCAATTAGATATAAGGGGTATTTTAATATTCTCTTGATAGCTACTTATCCACAGGATAATGTTGGTTATAAAGGTTGGGTAATAGCGTTGTGTTTCGTTAGCCTTAGCAACACGTGGCCGGGTCTGCTAGTTATATTATAAAAGAAAGTGTGCAATGTGCGTGCCGCTAAAACTCAGAAACGAGTCCCGGTATGATCAAGGGATTTATATGGAATGGTAGCCCTCTTTCCCCCGTCCATGAACCGTTTACCGTTTTTACCTAAAGGGCGTGCTTTTGAAGATATAAGAACTGGAAGTTTCGCCCTCTAGAAATTTCTAGAACAGTCCAGAACATTCTAGAGTTTTAGAGAGCATTCCATAACATTCCAGAACATCCCAGAACATTCTGGAATGTCTGGAAATAGTCTGGAACGTTCGGGAACAACCCAGATCATTGTGTTACTTTCCACAATACTCTCGAATGTTGTGGAATGTTCTGGAACAATGTGGACCATTTGAAACCCAATTATATAATAACCAATAAACAAAAATAAAATATCCCTCTGTCTCTCTTACGCTTGCATGACATCGTAGATCGCCATCGCATTTGAATTTCATAATGATGGTATGATGGATAATGATGGTGACATGTGTGACTCTTTTTCATATAGTATCCAATAACACTAATGCAGCGAGTAACTCACCAATTACTCGCGTAATCATAACTTATAACCACTTTGAAAAATTACTACACTTAGACATTTTTCATGATTCCTTGCAAACATACAAAAATAATTTATTAAATTTCTTGGCGTGATATAATTGTTTTAAAATTACTTACACTTAACTTTTCATTAAACTTTAATCAGTCAATTACAATTAGTGATCATATAATTCTTGATTTCAAAATGTCTCCTTATCTCCCCCCCCCTCTTTTCTTCCTTTTTATTATTATTACTTCATTCATTCAATAATTAAGTTTTAAGACCGATTCATATCTCAGGCGTAATTATCAAATGACATTCTATGGACTTACGTAATAGGTACATAACCATGTAATAATTTAATTTAACATACCTTATAATCTGTATTATAATGTACTGTGTATGTCTTAATAAACAAATAAATAAATGTGATACAAGACGATATACGTAATATCACACATTTACCAGAAACGGGATTTGATCCACGTCATATGTATCTACTATCAAAGAGCTGAACGCTTTCCTAGAACTAACGACAATGATCTAAATGAAAATACATGACAACTAAACATTACATTGTAGGTATATTATATATCTCTGTCTATCTCTGGAAGTAGGTCCACGGTTTTATCATGAATAACTCGGTGAAACGTGTGTCGGACCCTTTATAACCTTAGGGCGCGTTCACATCGGATGAGGAGACGCGATAAATAACGTTAAATTAACTTATCTCCGTTGCATATGGATCGGGCCCTCGGGCAAGGGGGCGTTAGCACGACGCGACTGCATATGGTCCTGCCGCTGAGAGCTACGTCGTAACCTCTCTCTCTAGCAAAGGGGTCGTTTATGAGAAAGAGGGAGAGGTTGCTAGTGGGACACGATGTAACTATGACAAAGGATGCAAGTAAGCTAATAACCTCAAAATAAGGACATGTTTGAGAATAATTAAAGTACAGTAATGTTCAGTTTTGTTTTCCCTGTCATGAATCACGTCATGAATTATGACAGACAGCTGGCTTACACAGTACACATCAAGAGAAGGTTCACAAGCATTAATAACAATGATACATGCTTAATTTTAATAGCGCTATTTAATAATAATAATAATAAAACCTACAGCTAAAACTAATATAGAAAATAATATAGAAAACTAGCTGACCCGACAAACGTTGTTCTGCCATATAAATTATTTCTAGTGAATATTTTGGTTGATAAATGAAAAATAACGATTGTATTGTAAGTGTGTGGGGATGGGATCTATGACAGAAAGAGGAATGGAGCGCCGTAGACGATGACCGCCGATAAAAGCAAAAAAAAAACAACTTAAGTAGGAAAATGAAATAAATAAAATCAATACGAATTTCGAAAGGCATTCAAGTTTACGATATTTTTTGTCAGTCCGTCTTTAGTCAACAAAAATAAGCTCGATGGTTTGCGGTCTTTTGATGTCTTGCGTATGTGTGAATGAAAGATCAATGAGGCGGACGTAGCGCCATCTGTCATTCAACAACATAAATAGTTTCATTCTGTTTGAAATACGGTTAAAATTGTTCATACGAAAATACTAAAATCACCGTTAAAAAATGGGAGGGTGGGGTGGGTTAAAATTTGGGGTAATAGGTAATATTTTATGCCAAATAAAAAAAAAATATATAAAAAAAAATTGTAAAAAAATTGATTTTTTTTCTGGATAGGGATACCCTAATCACCTAGCGGTACACAATATACTCTAAAACCTATTCTCATACCTACCAAATATACATTAAAAAAAAATCATAAAAATCGGTCAAGCCGTTTCGGAGGAGTGCGATCACAAACACCGTGACACGAGATTTTTATATGCAAGAGATAATATTTATCAAGCAAAGTACTTAGAATTCAACAAAAAAGTTTACTTTAAGAATGTTTGTTGTATTTCTCAGTGTCATTTTAGCTCAAGAGTACCAATTGCCAGAAGCCAGTCAGACTATGGTATCCTCAATTTGAGGAATATTTTCCTTGAATGCCGAAACAGCTATCACAAAAATAAAAACTAAAAACATTCTAAGAACTTAAAAAATAATTAATGCTTACTGTACATTTTAAAAATTCATGGAATTTTACGAATTAAACATAATAAATTAAATAAACCAAAATAATAATGACAAATTTTATATGTATATTGCACATCCCATAGAAAAATGTCGTAAATCAAAATTTTATATTTTACCTTTTATCTCTGAAAATTAAAGTTATTGCGATTATCTCTCTCTCTCTGGTTTCAATCGTGGGATTGGTTTGCAGCAATTTCATCTATACGTTTCTTCCACTCTTCCCTGTCTTGTGCGGCTCTTTTGAAGTCTGCATGTGATGAGCAGCGCACGTCCACCAGCAGGTCCTTCAGGTACTCTAGGCGTGGGGGTCTCCTAGCGTTTGTCCCCTCGGTCATACCCTCCATTATGGCATGCAAGAGGCCTTCTTGTCTTATTACATGGCCGATCCATCTTGCGCGCCTTTCGGACAAGGTCCTGAGCAGGTGCCTTCCTCCTTCGATTCTTTGGAGAACCTCCTCATTTGTGATGTGGTCTCTCCAGGAAATTCCTAATAGTCTTCTATAGGACCACATCTCAAAAGCCTCTAGTCTCTATAAGCGATTATCTATACCCCACGAAAATGGTATTGATGTCGCTGGTATCTCTTTTTGACGGGACCGCTTGTTCGTCATTCAATAATTTATTTTCACTCTACTGTAAAATAAACTTTTTTGATTTACGACACTTTTCCAGGGGATGTGCGATATTTATAATTAATGGTATTTATAATGGGGAATTTTGTGATATACAGCTATTCAGACGAGGTCTAAGCAAAGTGGATGATATATGTGGATGAAACAAAATACATGTGTCAAAACTTCAGTTGTGAAACGTATTTTCTATCAATATATTTCCCAACCCTCATTTTCCTCTCCACAATTTACTTCCGCATCTCAACATCTACATTCCCCAAATGCAGATGCCATACTTCCACTGGCTCCGGGCAGATAAAACTCTTGTGCGGTATCACATAAAAAAAAACCATAATACAGCCTCACCTCAGCTAATTTTAGCGATAAATATAAAAGTATTTAGCATGCGCGCGCATCCTACTTCTGAATTATTACTTTAAATTGCGAATCGCTGCAGGGCGCACTGGCGCAGCCGCCACCATTGGCCGGCCGAATTATCGTCAGCCAATCAGCGATCAGAACGGCAGCTGGGTACGGCAGATAGGCCAACCGATAAAACCTTTTCAACCACTGAACAGGAAATCTCTAGAAAAATGATCTTTTCCGATTATCTCTTTGGTGCGTAAGACCTTTCAACTCTTAGGCTTCAGAAAGGCCAATGAAGTTAAAGTCAAAAGGTCTCCCCAAACTGGCTTTACTGGTGGACATGCGCATCCGCCGCCAAGATCTGAACACTAGAGATGGGTATTGTTCTGCATTTTTCCGGAGGCCTCCGAGACCTACTTCCTTTTAAAAGTACTCGAGTTCTAGGAGCAGGTCCCGGGTCCGAGTTCTTGGTTTAGGACTGGGTACTGGGTGCTGTTGCGGCTACCCACGACCTGTTCCCGACTCATGAGTGGCTCGGCCTATAAACACGGTAACGCCGGTGGAAGCATTCAGATTCCGGCTCCGAGTTCCGGGTTTGGGTCCAAGTCCTGGACCGGGTTCTCTCGGAGTAGTCGACTTGAAAAAGGTGTAGGAGTAGGATCCGCTTCCCGCGAAGAACCCGAGTTCAAGAGCCCACTCCAGTTGAACCTACACATCGCTACTGAACACACCTCACCCGATGAAACTGACCCTTGCTAAGTCACCAAACGAATCGAACCATTTGGGGTGACCTGTGGCAGAGGTGTTGGTTATCCAATAAAGGTTCCCGGGGCGGTCGTACCCATTCCCGCCTCCCAAATTGAACAAGATTATTATTACTATTTTTGAACAAGAATTTATTGGCTTTACAGGATGTCTTTATTATTTTCGTCCTATTTTTTGTTAGGTTGGGTTAGGTTGGGTTAGGTTAGGTTAGGTTACGTTAGTTTAGGTAAGTTTACGTTAGGTTAGGTTTTAATATGACGGCCGGCGTAGTCCAGCGGTAAAGCTCTTGTCTCGCATATCGAAGGTCGCGGGATCGAATCCCGGCGTGGAAAATAAATTTTAATGATTAATTTGTGTTATTTCACAATTTATTCATTCATAATATACAGCATATTTGCGGCACATTCCAGAGTGGAAGATACTCTCAGTATCGCCCTGGTGTAAGACCACCATTCAGAATTGAAACGTTGCTTGAAATTGCATTAGCAGTGTTTGGTGACCAGATCTGAATAGCCAGGTAATTCCCCACCTTCCTCTTCCCTATCTCCTTCCCCTCCCCACTACCTTCAGCCTCACAACATACCCCAATTGAGTGCCATAGTCTCACTGGCTTCAGACGGGAGCAGTTGGGATTCTTGTGCAGTATTCATATGAAAAAAAGAATAATAATAGATATTTTGTTGGGGGATTTTTTGTCCTTAGGATATTTTGTCAGGAATATATGATAAAGTCGGGAATATTTTGAAAAGTCGTGGAACCCAGCAAAAGTAGGGTAAAATTGAGCTCACGGACATGTCCCCGTCACACCTCTACCAGTTCGTCTTTTCAGTGCGTTGAGCGGATTGGGATTCGATCTCTGAGTCAGGATCGGGCCGCGGGCGAGCATGCGCGTTGCCACTCGGCCGCCCCGCGCACTGAGCACTGCGCCCTGCCAACCGATGCGACGGCGACGGTTCGACCACCGTATGGGGAAGTAGCAGATTAGAGTCGGTGATAAACGCTACGAGGGGTTCGATGCCCGACAATATTAAGCTAAAAAAATCAACCAGTAATAAAAAAGTTTTTTTTTATATACATCTATTTTCTTTGTTCGGGCCATATCTTGGGCCGACTAGTAACCAATTTCAGGAAAAGGGGTAAAAAATCTCACATCTCAAAAAGTCACATGAAAAGCTGTCGAGCAGTTAACTCTGGTGTCAAGAGCATTACAGATATTGCAGAAATGCATGCATCTATAAACTACATTTGCTGGAAGAAATGGGGTCTACCCATAAGCTAAACCTTTTGTAATTTTTATTTTCCAAAAATATTTTTTTGATTTGATTTGATTTGATTTGATTCCGAAAAGAACAGGAGTTAGTAAAATTTGGTAATCCATACATTCAGTATATCTTGACCATATCGTGATCTTGCAGGAATATTTCGAAACGAAACTGCCATGTTTTTCGGGACTCCTATTGTCCCAGATGATACTAATGTTATCTCAAGTTCTGCTGTCGCGACCACTACTACACGTCACGTACAGCTCCAAGCCACACTATTCTAAGAGTTTTGTAAAAAATTGAGAATTTCAATTAATCCCACCAAAAGTGCCGCTACAGTTTTTTCACGAAGACTACCCAAACGGCCCCCGAACATTATATTATTTGGAAAACAGGTCCCATGGGAAAAATAAATTAAATACCTCGGAGTAATACTAGATTCCAAGTTAACGTGGGCTAAACACATCAATAAAAAAGAAAAAAAACCGCTAATAAGTCAATTGCAGCACTCCACCCTATGCTAGGTAGAAATAGTAATTTATCGGCAGACAACAAACTATTCATCTACAAGACGACCATCAGGTCGGGCTTAACATACGCTGCTCCCGTATGGGTCATGCAGCGGACACTCAATTAAATAATTTACAAACCCTGCAAAACAAAGCCATTCGATTAGCGTTGAATGCGCCGAAGTGGATCAGGGTTAACACTCTCCCTAAAGACACAAACATTCCTCTGATAAAGGAGCTAATTGTTTCCCAATCGGAAAAATTCTACGCCGGCCTAGCCAGACATGAAAATCCGACCTTTAGAGAATGAAATTACCAAACACAAAAGATCTAATGCAATCCTCCGCAAGGATTAGGCAATTAAGTACACAATAAAAATTCCTCCACGCAAAGTTTCATAGAAAATCCATTATGCTAGAGTCAGTAAACTCATTGTTTAGGAACTCTATCAATAAATAATATCCAAGTCCAAGTCCTGTTGTCCCAAAGAAAGCGCTGCAACGCGGAAATTTGACGTTTTCAAAAAACTGGCCAATTGCTATTCTGCCGTGATAAGTAAAAACAGAGTAATTACTACAGACATTTTCCAGAAAAAAATTTACAGATTGGTTTAACATTTTAGCATTTATACAATTGACCTGGATTTGTGCCAAAATATTTCTAGACACGTATTCTATATGATGACTACCATAAAGTTTGTAAAGAATTGATATATTTGTTGATAATACGCGTTTTTTTATGTTTTTGCTGTGGGATCGTTTATTTACTGAATAGAACCAGCTACGTTCCAGGAGAAATCCTGAATGTATAACTAAGCAGTGACCTTTCCATCAATAGAATCAATAAGAAATTAAGAATGCATTAAATTATAAATATTTATTGATGAATTATTATTATTGTCATTAAGTGCTTGTTGTAAGTAAAAAAGTAGTGTCATAAGATTTGACTGTGTTTATACTTACCAATGTTGAATGTTTATTACGTGATTTTGGTTAGTGACAGTTTGAAATATTATACCGTAATTAGTATTGCGACATTTATATTAATACATATAACAACATTGTGGGTAACTTATACAAATCAGATTTATATTAATTAACTGATTTGTCCCTGTAAACACATAAGAAATTAGATTCTTCATAACTTCAAACCCACAATAAAAAAAATATATTTTTTTCTAATTTTGTTAATTATAGCATATTCATGGTAGTTTTGTTTTGATATCATTGTAAGATTCTGAAGGTCTCAAATACATTAATGGGCTGGATATGTACAAATAATGCCAGACGATAGGACGCTGTACTGAAAACTCAAGATTAAAGAGAAGGGGGCCTTTTTGGCCCGGAGCTCTGTATGTCATTATATTAAAAAAAGATAGGATGCTGAAAATTATGACTATGAAGGTGCCCAATGGAAGCAATCAGAAGCGGTTGAATGGGCTGTGTGACGACTATTGGAGCAGGACGGGTGGAACTGAGGACTTGAGGCGAAAGTGCGAGGAACCGTAGTTAGTGGAGAAGGCCAAACTCCACCCTGGCGATCCCAGTGACGTTATCATGATGTTTAAAATTGGTTCCGTGCTTCAACCAAGATGGTTCCGTGTTTGACTATGACAAATGTGCTTTTGTGTTTGACTATGACAAATGATGTGCTTTTGTGTTTGACTATGACAATTGGGAAAAACAGAAAAAGAATCTCCACTTCATACTGTTTCGGAGAAATTAAAATTAAATGGCTTTCTGGATGATTCACGGACCATGGATTTTGGCATCCCTCAGGGAACTGTGCTGGGACCTATTTTATTTATTATTTACGTCAACGATATTTTTAAAACTCCTATTAAATCAAAAATTATCAAAAAAATCATATCAAAATACCTAAAATAATTCACATCGTATGGAAGCAATTTTACTGTTCCAATACAGAATCCATCCGTATCATTCCTTGTAATATTGTTATTATTTATTCCGATAGAGCCCGCCCAGCGCCCCGGGCCGTGAGATATAAAGCAAGCAGCATCCGAATATGGTCCAGATGACGAGTAAGGAAGCGGAGATCACAACCATTAATATTCAGAAACGAACCAGTAATTATTATGCTTTCCGATACGATCGCTAGATGCCGGCAGAGTACATGCATGTGGAACAAGAGTTATTGAGAAAAGAATTGAAATTTGTAGATACAGCAGAAGAAGTAGGAGTCTGTTGAAGGTGTGTATGGTTGAGGGAGAAGACAAAACAAGGACCTTGATAATTATCTTCCTTCTACAACGTTTTGCATAAAAATGAAAAAGACAGAAAATACCAGAGCCTCGGATGTTTGCAATCAATTTTTTTTGTCATTTTTGCATTAGTTCCCCAAAGAAGACCCTAAGGAAAATAATTCTCCTCAGGGCCTATGTCATCTTCGGGGAGTGTGTGGAATGTGGAATGTCTGTGTGAATCTGGTGGTCAGTGTGTCCAGGAGTGACGAAAGTATGTATCCATTCCTCCAAATGCGGTGTAAGGCGAAGAAATAGAATGGGATGTGGATCTTTCAAAATTGTATCGGATTGAATCATAGAATTTGAACCAACCCATTTTAAAGTAAATAAACATGTTCTGTGAAAGTCAAGTTAGGTTATTATCCAAGTACTGTAAATCAATCGGCCAATGATGAAATATTAACAGAACTTTAATTTTACTTCGAAATTTGTTTACGACGGACATCTCACGAGTTTCTGCTTTTATATCTATATTATAAACTAAAGGGGCAGAATTTGAATAATTCATCAAATTTCAGAGTGTATTTTTAAGTCCTGTAAAGATTATATTCAAGTTCTGTTCATTATTGGCCGGTTGTTTAACATAACTGAAATAATAACAGAATTTGAATTTAACTTTTAGAAAACTTGAATATAACTTTTACAGAACTTGAAAATTAACATAGAAATTTTATGAATTGTTCAAATTCTGTAAAAAAACTTTTCCTATAAATCCTATTTGAACTAACATGACAGCTAAAATTTCTTCCTATGGCATACTCGACTTCTTATTCCATTCAATTCGGCGTCAGCTTAATAAGAAATTATCGAAAATTTAAAAATCTGAATGCAATCCATTGAAGTGAAACCTTCAGAAAACTAAAGTAGACAAGAGTGGGGAGACTTTTTCATCAACGTGAAGGATGATTTTTTCCATATTTTGTCGACGAATCCAATGCTTTTATTATTAAACATTTGGTAATCTCATTAGTATTTGTGTTTTCTTCTTCGGAGTCGCTAGATGTCGCTTTCTTTTGTGTTATTTATGCCTGTTCATTTAGGAGTGGTTTGAAGATTAAATATTAATTTTAATTTTTTTTTTTTGATTTAGTAAGATACGATGCTTGGTCTATTTAATGTCTGCAGAAGTTTGTCATGCGCTTTATACCACTACAACAAAGGAGATTTATGTAGATTTATCGTATTATATAGGAACCTAGTAACCGCAAATTAAATACAGATTTTATTGCTGTCTCATTCTCTCGCAGGCTAAATATTGTAGATGTACGTGTTTGTCTCTTTTTAGTGTCGCTCGTTTCCGTTTCATCTTGTTTCAAAGCACAACGGTGCTAAAGAAGTTTTCACTTCAATAACTCATTAAGAGGGTAAAACCAGAGAAAACCAGAAATATGTAATTTTTAAATCAGATTTTCACGTATTGACTCTTTTCCACAAAAAAATCTAAATCCATTTCGAAAGATTGTTCTTTTATCTAGGAAACGCATGTTTTAAATTTTGTGAAAAAATGTTTGTTTTTAGTATAATTAGGTTAGATTAATTAGATTTGTTAAATTTTCAAAAAAGATTTTGTATTATACAACACCCATTTCAAATCATGCAGTTAAATAAATCAATATATTATCTGGGAAACGCATGTTTCAGAATTTTAATTTTAATTTGAATAAAATCTTAAAAAAATATATACGTACATACATGTGTTTCTTGATGAAAATTGGTCGGTTTGTGTATTTATTTGCGTATATACAAACTAATATATGAGTATTTCAGATTTATTTTACATTCGAGTTTAACTTAGACATCATTAATTATTATAAATAAAAAAATAATTACAAAAAGTACACAATTTTAATAGTTTTATCATCACGCCTTTCAGCATTTTTAGACGTAGGTATATAATAATAATAATAATAATGTTTATTCCAGGATGTGGGGAGGATAGTGCAATCCCACACGTCCCTTAAAGTTGTACATATTTACACAACAGACAAAGTAAAGAAAAAGTAAATAGAACAAACAAATATAAAAGACATAAGCGATAATAGAAATAAAATAAATAATCAATTATAATGTAGGACGTGGTCTGGAGTGAGCTAGGGCCCAGCGCTCGCTCAGGAGTGGCGCTTGGTGCTGGAAGGCTGTGATCACCACTTTGTTATCGGAAGCCATTAGCCGCATCCTGGCTCCAGTGACCCGGTGTCTCGTCAGACCGGCGAATCCGTGTAGTCCTAGCTCCGTAAATATTGAAGATGCGCTGCTGTATCTTCTGTATCCAAATATAATTCTGCAAGCATCATTATATTGGATCCGCAGTCGTTCTATTGAGCTGGTACGGTAGTGACACCATGTTTCACATGTATATAGGTTAGTGCAAAATGCATTGAACAATGTTTTTTTTACATTGTTACTGCATTTGAAGAATCTTCGGGAATCATATTAGACAGTATACTGATACTTCTCCGCTGTCGTTCAATATCACCGTCATCCGAGAGGTCTTCAGTAATAATGTGTCCCAAGTATTTTACAATCTTAGATGCGTTTATATTTTCGTCATTAAGTTTTACAGGGAGCATTTTCTCGGGATTTTTTCCATGGTGGAATGCGATTAGTTCCGTCTTCTTGGGGTTGTACATCATGTTGTGGTCATTTGCATATTCTTCACAGATTTTTAATAATGTTCTCAACCCCTTGATCGACGGAGCGGATCGACGGAGTATAAATTAAAGAAAATTTGGAATAAAATAAAATCGATATTGAGTTATAATTTTAAAAAGCTGGTACGGTGAATAATTAATCTTTCTCATTGGAACCGCCCTGTATGATCGTAAGAACAACTTTCGACGAAATGTGGATTTTCGGCTATTTCAAACAAAGTATCGATAATTATTAGTTTCAATCGGTTTCATCGACAACTTTGAATTACGAAGACAAATCACACACTAATTTCTAAAGCAAATTACGCGATCTGAAATAGTTAATAATTATTGACAATAATAATATCAGAACTGAGTCACTCAAAAACTTGATTGTAGACTTTAACTATTTTCCGTGTCATTGGTAATGAATTCGCGGAGGTGGCGGATGTATTTAATTGTTCAGAAAGTAGGTCAAAGAAGGCTTTAATACCAGAGTAATCATCACTAACTAAACGTAAAATAATTTAACTACTGTTGAAAGTTAATTACCGACGTTTCATTGCTATTAATTTCATTACTGTTTACAAATTGCGTTAATATTATTTATTCGTCAGATAGATTTCTCCATCTAGCTATTAAATTTCCAGCAGACATCTGTGTTACATCTGTATTACAGTGCGTTGATTAGCGGTCCTTCGCACTAGCGACTAAATCAAAGTGGAAATATTCAAACAATGCAGAGTATGCAACTCTGCTGTCCTAACAAGTACTTTTTCTAGTAGGTACTTGGTTAATGTAAATAAGAAATTTAAACATGGGAGATTTTGCAAATTACACTTCTTAGGGGTCGTCCATTTATAACGTGAGGCTCGAAAGGGGGGGGGGATTCGGGAAAAATCACGAAATATCACCAGGGGGGGGGGTATAATGAGATATCACGTGTATTTATTTTTTGTGGTAATATTCTGAAAATTTCAAAATACTTTGTACTAAAAAAATACACGTGATTTGGGGGGGGGGGGGGGTTAGTCTAAAACCTCACCACGGGGGGAGGGGTAAAAAGTTGCTAAAAACATCACGTGATCAATGGACGACCCCTTATAAACGTAATTGTCACAAATAACAACTCTTTACATGCCCCAAATAGGTTATTAGATCCTTTGTTTGGATTAATTAAGTAATTCATGCATATTTAGATATATATATTTATATATATTTTTTTAAATAATGTAAAGTATATAAAAAAAGCTAAATATAATAATTGTATGAACAAAAAAATTCCACAAAGGCAATGCCTGTGCGTGGGTATCATACCGATTTTTTACTTTTATTTTTATTTCTATGATTATAGTGAATATTTTAAGCATACATAAATTAGGGATTTAAAAAAAGTAACTGAATAAATGCATTTAAAAACTAACTGAATAAATGCATTTAAAAACAGTCTGCACTGTTATTATCGTATTTGTAAGTTTTGTAAGAATAGATGTTACAAACATAAAAAACAAAAAAATAGCAAACAATATTACCTATATATATTTAAAATAAAACAATAACTTTGTAAATACCACTTTTAAAGTGGTGTTTACAAAGTCACATCACAAAGTATCCGCTTCATACGAACAAATATTATATATCTTCTCTAAAAGCTGTCTAATGATAGATATACTTAACGGCTTTATTTAAACTTATAAGAAAAAATATCTGTTTCAGTGTTTTTTAGCCAAATTTTGGTATATTTTTTATAAGATTGAATATTTTGACATATGTTCTCTTTAAAGGTTGTACATAGTAAATTATACATTTTTTGAGCTATAAAACTATTATTCTTTTTGGAACAACCTAGTTTTGCAATGAGGTACTGCATACTCACAGGTGCCACGTCTTTGGCTGGTCCGATTTGAATTTTTTAGAAAGTTATTTGGACGCATGTAAATAAATTTAAGACATTGAAGAAGAGGATTGAAAAAAAAAACATACAAAAGAATCCAAAACGGTGGCAAAGGGATCGTTTTATACGGAAAATTTTGAACTTTGAATAAAAAAAGTAGGCTAATACATCTTTTAGCATGTATTCGAACGTAATTAGTTGTATCTTGTAGTAATTAAATCGAAACGTAGTGGCATTTCCAACATCCATGCCTAATAAAAGTGCGGCGGTTGGGGGGATATTTAGCAAATGAATTTATATTAGTATAAAAGAGATGAATTTGTTGAATAATGTTGGTAGTTCTTAGTCGAAGTATGATACTGTTAAATATGACTGAATCGGATAGGGTCACATTAGCTCAGTGGTGGAGCCCAGCTCCGACTAGGCTAAGGTCCTGGGTTCGATTCCTAGATGTGACTGTATCTTTTTCTGATTTCCGATTGAGTCTCGCTAATATTGTCTTCATTGATTAAAAAAAGGTATTAATTTATCCTCTTCACATTTGACAACCTCCGTAGTCCAGTGGGTAAGACTCTTGACGCACAATCCGGAGGTCGCGGGTTCGAACCCGGCATGCGCAAATAAATTTTATTTGATTAATTTGTGTTATTTCACAATTAATTCATTTAAAATAATATATAGTATATTTGCGACATGTTCCAGAGTTGAAGATACTATCAGTATCGCCCTGGTGTAAGACCACCATTCAGAATTGAAACGTTGCTTGAAAATGGCTTTAGCCATGTTTGGTGACCAGATCTGAATAGCCAGGTACTTCCCAACCTTCCTCTTCCCCACCTCCTTCCCCTCCCCACTACCTTCAGCCTCACAACATACCCCAATTGGGGATGCCATAGTCTCACTGGCCCCAGACGGGAGCAGTTGAGATTCTTGTGCGGTATTCACTGTAAAAAAAAAAAAAAACATTTCGTACAGATATCGGTATACGAGTATCTCTCCTAGATTTCAGTTTATTAATTAGTCCCTTGAGCGAAGCCTTTGTACTAACGTACCTACTTATATATTCAAATTCGCGATAACTGATAAGTTATAAGTTGATAAGTTATAAGATAACTGATAAGTTGTGTATAGTTTGTAATATTTCAAGCGAACCAACGACCACAATAATTATTGCAATCTTAATAATGTAGAACGTGCAATTTAATGACAGTGTGCGTGTGGAGCGTGTGGCATGAATAAGTTGCAATAGGTGTATGCACTTCGTAGAGTAGTGGCAACACTGGCTAATGACAGGCATGAGTTCGATTCCGAGCATGGTCGATTATTACTAGAAAATAGCGGAGTGATTGTTATTTAGTAGATAGTAGATATCTACCAATTCGCATTTATGCATGAAGAGATTTATAATAATTGAAGAGTTCGGAATGCAGAGTGTGAAAGGTTAAGAATTGTAGTGAAGATAGTAAAGTTATAATAATAAAAATAATATCCGTTGAGTGTTTCATTACATTAGCTCCCCACAGGAGGCCTAGAGGTAAATAAAATACCCTCAGGGCCAATGTCATCTTTGGGGATGCTGTGTGGAGGGTATTTTTACGGAAAGAAAGGTGAGGAGAAGTTCTGGAAAGGAATAAAGTGTGAGGGGTGGATATGAATCTGGGGTTCAACGTGTCCAGGAATGAAAGACGCATGAATCCATCCCACTGCGGTTCAAGACCGAGAGAGTTAGGCTGGAGAAGTCAAAAGGTCTCCCTCAACTAAGTCTCTCCCATCCGTCGCCAATATATGGACAAATCACATCCATAAACCAGGGCGCCCCTGCTAAGTCACCAAACGTAGTGATCAACTTGGGGTGACCTATGGCAGAGGTGTTGGTTATCCAATAAATGGTTACCGGGGCGGCGCTACCCATAGCCTACTCCCAAATTATCGTCATTCTATTTGAAATATTTCATTTCATTTTCTACCTGTCATTTTATATTTAAATTCGTCTCGATTCATTTCGGTGAATGAACTCTTTTACTTTCAATTTAACGTCTGTGTCACATTTTATCCTAATTTTTATAAGAATCAATGAATCATTTTGTCTATGCTTTCACAAGAGGCAAAAGTGCCAAATCATTCCGAAACTATTGCCATAAATTCATTGCAAAACCTCTAACATTCCATTTCTAAAAGCCTTCCAGCGAGCATCTAAAATTATTTCACAGTTATTGCAAGTTTATTTGAACTATTCATACACAATAGAGAACTCCAGTCCATTTTTTTTTTTAATGAAATGACCTTCTAACTTAAATAACTGTCTTTTAATTTTTATTTTTAGAGTTAGTTTTAATAGTTAAAATAATTGTCAAAATTTAAATTTTTCAAGACCTCCCGAAAACCACCATATGTATGGTGAATCGTGTGACGTCATCACTCCTGAAAAATTAGTATAGGATCGTGCAATCAGCTGATCTACTGCCTACATTTTGAATTCCGTTGTTCGAAGTATTTCTCCCTAGAAATAGCATAACTATTTTTTGTGCAGTAGTTTTTGAATATTTTCAATAATAGAGATAAACTAATAAGAGATACCTTTATTTTTGAAACATTATTTAGGCCTAAATAATGTTTCAATAAACACAACAACTAAATCTCTATAAACAGCACGTAAATAAACGAATAAATTAATACGAGGTGTCATATCATACATTCCAATACAATGACTTAACGGTGACGTCACGACACGTCGAACAGTGACGTCACCTTGACGGCATGTTTTTACGACCCGATTAAAAATGGACTTTTGAATAATTTTTTAAAAACTCTGCGTTTAATATTATTAAATAAAACTTATTTATTCAGAATCAGCGTGTATTGGTCTATATGAACATATTTTTTTAAAGCCAGAATATTTTTCACTGGAGTTCCTTATTAACGAATATACCAGTAATTTAACACAAGTGTTTTCTTCCGATTATAACCATCAATAACCTTCAAAATAACTGTGCGATCAACCTCCTTATTATGGAAAACAAAATAAGTCATACAAGGAGCTCGATTTGCGACCGATTTTAAGGCCTCCTAAGACCACCAAAGGACCGCACAATATCGACCGGAGATTTGTGAAAGATTGTCAAAACATTTGACACTTGAGAACGGTTTTGTTTTGTACATGAACGGCTAAGAAATTTTTTGCCGGCTTCTGTGTTGCTCTCCTACAATATGGGACACTTAAAACCCAAATTCACTTCATTATTTCCCTGAAAATTTCTCCACCTGATAACATCCCCAAAGATGATTAGGCTTTGAAGAAAATCTCATGACCTCTTTGTGCAACAATAATAACGTAGTATTTATGTAGCGCAGTATTGCGATATTTCACTTCAACCCACAACAATATTTGATTCCTGTCGCAACAAGCAACATCAGTTAATTACTGGTCTTTGTTTCTAATAGAAGGTGAACTTTTGCAGTTTCAAGATATTTTCTAGTTTTGTAGTCGCTTGAGGTGATTTCACAAAAGCTATACATATATTTTTTTTATAATACTAACGCAGACCCGTCAAATA
The DNA here is from genome assembly GCA_929108145.2 of Limnephilus rhombicus. Lineage (NCBI taxonomy): Eukaryota > Metazoa > Arthropoda > Insecta > Trichoptera > Limnephilidae > Limnephilus > Limnephilus rhombicus. The sequence goes on from OV815296.1 coordinate 11,244,305, forward strand.
TCACGGGATAATAATAATAATAATAACGTAGTATTTATATAGCGTATCATGTGTCTTGTCCATCTCCACTTTTAAAAAAAAAGTGGAGATGGACAGGACACATGATACGCGATCCACAAGAGAAATGGTGCAAAAATGTCACTGACTGGTATCCCAGAGATGGCAAGAGAAGTAGAGGACGTCAACACATGAGATGGGAAGATGACCTAAAACTCACTGCTGGACATCAATGGAGAAGAGTAGCGCGTGACAGGTCCCAATGGAAAATGTTAGAGGAGGCCTATGCCAAGAGGCAAACTGAGCTTCGGGATATACTATAACAAATAAGATCATGTCTAATACATACCTAACAGAAGTCCAGAATAAAAAGGCTTATTATTATTATTATTATTATTATTATTATTTACATAGCGCAGTTTTGTGATATTTCACTTCAAGTGCGCTTAATTATAATAAACTTTAAATTAATCCTATAGTGTTCCTTAAGAGTCCTTACAAAATACAAAATTAATAATTGGATAATTTGTATAGCGCAGTTTTTGTGAAAAATCACCTCAAGGGCGATTACAATTATTGTAGGATTTATGAGGCCGACAGTATTTGCTTTTCGAAGACAAACATCGATAATTTTAGAGAAGATCTGTAATTTACCCATCGAATAAATATCGTTAGCAAACTTGAAAAAATTACATCTGTCAAAAATTTTAAAAAAATAAACACATTTTAAACATAGAATTATTAATCTTTACATAGTATAAAATGAAGTCGCTCCTGCTGTATGTGCGCTTAGATCTTTTAAACTACGCAACGGATTTTCATGCGGTTTTCACCAATAGATAGAATGATTCAAGAGGAAGGTTTACAGGTATAATACATGCATATTATAGTAGAGAAAAACCGAGAAATTCAAAGATTCAATTCAGGCAGCGGGCAGTTTGCCAGCGGGCGGTGTGGATTTGATATGTATAATAATAATATTTGGATGATTTATATAGCGCCGTTTTTGTGAAAAATCACCTCAAGGGCGCTGTACAAACTTATAATACATTTCTAAAATCTAAAAAACTACAAGCTAGGCAAACAATTATACGCTAATTAATAGATGGCGTTGTTTATAAAGATTGGGTAATGGCGTTATGTTTCGTTAACCACAGCAACTTGTGTCCGGGTCAGCTAGCTATTTAATAAAAAATATAATAATTTTGGTGTCTGCTTTACGGCTTGTATGGATTGTTCTCACATATTTGAAAATTACTCTTATATTTTAAGTAAATCTACAGATTCATAAAATTCAGAGTCACAACCGAAATTAGTTTTTTTCCTCTGGAGAGTTTTATTTATCATTGGATAAAAATAGTGACTTAAGCCCTCATACTCGTGAGCTTTTGCTCTCTATATTGAAGAAGTGTGTTTTACACGAAGTGAGTCACAATTTCTAGAATAATAATTAGTAATTCGTTAGAAATCTGCACGAGAAGGAAAATGTCAAAACTTTTACCGTTATATGACGAATCAAGGAAATGATAGAATACTCATGCCAATTCCTGAATAAGTCGTGAGAAATACCTTGTAAAAAATAATTCATGCTCCATTCTATCACAACTCTGAGAATTATTTAGGTTAGGTTGCAATTGCAATGCAAAATCACTACTTTAGATTAACCTTTACTACGAATCGGTTTACATTATAAAACAAAAAAATATGCTTTGGATAAATTGAAGCCTTTCCATTGAGTAGAATTAAAACAAAAATTTTTATTACTTTATTAAAAATATATCTAAGCGTAAACTACTAAAAAATGTATTTTTTCGTTAGAAATGTATAATAATAATAAAAATTTGTTTCTGACAAAATAAGAAAATATACAAATTTAGGAAATTAGATAAGAATTTGGCATTCTCAGATTATAAAAATATTACCATTTGTTATTTTGGCTACTGGCATTATACCTAGCTCTCTCATTCAAAATTTAGGCATATTAGATTTGTCAAAGAATTTATACACAAAAATTCAAAAATCAGTAATTTTAAATACATGTAAGATTACAAAAGATTTTTAAAATAATTATATTGAGGGATCAGTAGGATTTATAGGTCCAATTAGGAGTTCTACAGAGCCGAACCCTCTGATATGAAAATATCTGGAGTCGGTGAATTATTTTCCCATTTGGTCTCTGGTAGGTTGACATGTTGTTATTGTATTGTTTTGTATTTTTATACTTATATAGTGCAATTGCATAGCGTGTATTGACTACATGATCATTTGTCGAAAAGTGTGTGACAGGGTTTAGTTTTTCCTGTGGGGAAGATTTTATCCGGACATAAAGTCTGAAGACAAAAGTAAAGTATTTATATAGAGCAGTTTTGTGTTAATGTACTTCAAGTGCGCTTAACTATAATAAATTTAAAAGTAATCTATAGTGTTCTTCACGAGTCCTTATAAAAATTGACTAAATAATATGAAACAAATGAAGGCACGACGTGAGCGACAACTTTTTGTTTTTCACACGAAACTTAAATTTGGATTTACACCAAAATACTCAACCAAACTGAATAATTATCCTGTACAAAAGGATCAGGAAGGGAAAAAATGGAGGAAAAATATGAATTTTAATAATAAAATTTCTAAATCCTTAACAAAAAATATACGAAATGAAATTCTTCCACTATTTTATGCAAATAATAAACTTAAAAATTACACTCTAAATAATAAAGATTCAAAAACGGAAAAATCTGGAATCTATAATTTGAAGTGTAATGATTGTTTATGTTGGTAAAACTGCGAGAAACTTTAAAATAGGGATAAAAGAGCATACGAAATCTAACTAACTAACTAACTGACCATAACGCCGTTTCCCCGCAGGGGTAGGCAGAGAGGACGGACCGCACAAACAACTCGGTCTTGACACAGTCTTTGCCTCACTCACATCCATACATCGTCTCATACATACTCTTCTATTATTCTGACTTTTGACATGGCCCGACTCACCTGATCGTGCGTCCTCGACTTCTTCTTCCATTCACATTTGCGTCATATATTCTTCTCACACTATTTTCTTCTTTCATTCGCTCTACATGCCAAAACCATCTGAGGGTCCATTTCTTAATCTTACTCATTATGCTTACATCAGCCTTACATTCTTTGCGGTTATCCACATTTATCACACGATTATACATGGTTTTACTAAACATTCGCCTCAGGATCAGGGATCAGGGATCTCATTTCAACAGCATTCAGTTAACTTTCATCCTTCCTCTGCCAGTTCCATGCCTCACTACCATACATCAGGGTAGGTACCAGGACTCCATTGTAGACTGCTAGCTTCGCTTCTTTTGACAGTTTTTTATTAGCGCCAAAGGCATTCAGTCCTCCATTAATGGAGTTACCTGCATTTACCCTTCTTTCAATATCTCTATCAGCCTTCCCATCTCTCGTAAACATACTACCCAGGTACACAAACTCATTCACATGCTCCAAGTATTCATCAATCACAACTATATTGCTCACTGTTTTCATACTCTCTCTTTCAAACACCATGAGTTTAGACTTACTTACTGACTGACTTAGTTTCTCGGAGTTTGCCAATCATTTGTTGGAGACTAGTCACACTTTTGACTTCAATAGTGGAATCGAATTATTACATTGTAATTTTAATGGCATTCAGTTGGATTTTAATATTGCACTATAAATAATAAAAAAATATTTTTAAATAACCCACGATTGAACCTGTTCCCTTTGTATATTGTGCCTTCTATTACCCCCTTCCCCTCTTCTTACTCCTACCTTTCAATTGACACCATGAAGTTTATTTACAATTAGTTTTTAGTAAACCTGAGGAAGAAAGCATCGCTCTCGAAACATGTCGGTTTTACAGACATTAAAATGTGCTTAAAACAAAGAAATTAACAAATAATAAAAACAGGATTGGACCTAAATGTGACCCATGGGGAACACCACTCGTAGCAGTGAATAATTAATTATTAATTAATAATAACAAAGGGTATATCAAATATTAGTAAGGGTATGTGCTACTTTATTTATTTTTAAATTACATAATGTAGGTCATTAAAGAATTCAATTAAAAAAATGCAGCTCCTAAGAGTAAATGTACACTCTACACGTTTCTGACGTACTCGAACCTACTTATAATATAAAATCAAGAAACCAAACACCGAGGTTCTTATAAAATATTTAAAAGCATCTTCACGAAACATCATCTTGTCAACTGTTCGCCAAATATTGACTCTCGGTGGCGGCTCACAGGCCCCGACTGGGGGCCCTCGAGTCCCGGAGACCTGCCACTTCAGATGCCGAGGCCTGTCTGACCTCAAGTGGTCGCTGGAGCCGTAGTACCCACCAAAGTGCACGCTGCTTACTCGGGTTCTTAGAATCCAGCCGGAATTGCATACACTTAACTTGAATCTGGAGTCTTGTACGTGTATCTTGTTTCTCGAATTGGATATTTCAACTAAAAGGGTTTGTGAACGTGAGGTGGTGTGTTATTCAAAATGGTTATGTAACGGTTATAATTTCTTTACACCGTAAAATAAGGTTGACATTATTTATTGTGAAACACATTGTGAATCCAATTATGGTCGAGGAATAAAGTTCTGGACTAGCAAGTCGGAGTTCGAGGATTCAAATCTCGGCGTGAACAAGTAAATTGTATTTGATTGATTTGTGTTAGGTATTTCACAATTCACTCATAAAAATAATATATAGTATATTTGCGGTACGTTCCAGAATGGAAGACATACTCGGTATCGCTCTAGTGTAAGACCACCATTCAGAATTGAAACGATGCCTGAAAAGGCTTTAGCCTTGTTTGATTACCAGATCTGAATTCTTTTTATTCACTTTCTCACTTTCCTCTCCCCATCTCCTTCCCCTCCCCACAACTTTCAGCCTCACAATTGGTCGGGGGCTGTTGGCACTCTTGTGCGGTATTCACATAAAAGAATTTAAAAAAAATTGATGTTTTTGATTTAAAATTATATCTCATACATAGTATTTATTTGCGGCACGTTCCAGAATGGAAGACGCTCTTGGTATCGGCCTGGTGTGTAATATCACCATTCAGAACTGAAATTTTTGGAACGAAATGGCTTTGGCTGACGTGTTTGGTGACCAGATCTGAATAGCCAGGTACTGTCACCATCCTCTTCCCCGTCTTTTTCCCTTCCCCACTACATTTAGCCTCACAACGACATGACTTCAGATGGTTGGGAGCAGTGGAGACTCTTGAACAGTATTCACATTAAAAACATGCAATTCAACAGATTATACTTATCACAATAAATAAATTGCCTCCAGTTTACTAGATTACAGGTGCGGAGAAAAACTCAGGGCATGTAATCAATGATCTTACCTACCACGGAGGTAGGTGTTTTCTTAATAATCCTCTTCTCAAAACATGACGTACCTACCAACCAAGAAACATTTCCAAAACATTCTCAAAAAACAACTAATGTAGAAAAAACATCATATATACCTTTTCACCTTGCTGATCCTGTAACTGACTTCAATATTAGAGTAATAGTGCACAGTCGTTCGTGTAAAGGAGGAGAATGTAACGATAATTGTAAAATCCTTAAGAAAACCACAAATGTCAAATATCTAGGGATCACTATAGAAAGTAACATGAAATTTAAGAAACATGTCGAAAACTGTGTCAAAAGAATTAGAAAACTTACTTACATATTTATACATTTAAGAAATATCCTAAGTCATTCAAATATTAAAATGGTTTACTTTGCTTTTGTGCAGTCAGTACTGCAGTACGGCATTATCGCTTGGGGAAGCATCTATAAGAATAATCTTTATCCGATAGAAACGACACAAAAAATGATCATCAAAGTTATTATTAAAAAACCAAGAATTTTCCCAACCAACGAACTTTTTGAAAAATTTAAGGTCCTACCGGTTTCAAAACTATTTAAAAAAAGCGCTATTTTAACAGTTTTTAAAGAATCTGAAGTGTCCTCAACACGAAGTATAAGACCTAGAACATCTGGGAACTTATATGTACCTAGATGCAACACGACAGCTGCACAACACCATTATGAATACGTAGGCCCAAAGCTATATAACGAATTACCCAATGCAATAAAAAGTGAGAAAAACTATCTTAAATTTTAAAAAAAACTCGCGTTGTATTTATACAGATAAGCAGCAGATTATTTTATTTGTATCGATGATTTTCAGATACAATCTGTTTCCAATATTTTGCTGATATTATATTTCTATAATAATATGTATTTTTCTAATTTTACAATTTTTTGTAATATCTTACAGTATTTTATTTTCATTTTTGTAACAAATTATCTATAAGCAGTTCTAAATATAAGTACATAGACTAGCTCCCCAATTAGACCCGAGAATATTTCTCTACTGATTGGGTAACCATAAAAACTGATAATGTATCATAAAACTGATAATCTAACATTATTATTGTAAAAAAATAAAGAAAATAAAAATTAAAAAAACTTATTCACAAATCAAACGAAAATCTCAGATACCATCCCACGGGAATTCTTTTAAAAATTTAAAATTCTAAGAATAATGCGATCAGAAATTCAAATATCAGATCTCTCGGGTTTGATAAAAACATCCAACTCCGATAATGATTCTCATCCCGAGGCCAATTATTTCATTTAGATTTTATACCTATCCAGTTATTTTCACTTCAAAGATGAAAGCCTTTTTTGGGGATGAGAAGCCTTCCCTTCGCTTCGGGGTGAATTTTATTTCAAATTCAATCTCATTTGGTTTCCAATTTACTGCTTTTCCGAATGTCAAGGTACTTAATCGATATTCCTGATTAAAGAAGACGCGAAAAGAATGAATTATATATATTTTAAAGTCGTTTTGTGAACGGTTTATTCTTGTGGGAAGAGATAATTTTACAGGATAAGATTTTTAATTTCAGTATCCGTTGGGAATAATATTTTCTTATTAGATTGCTCACTTAAATATTGGTTCTTGAGATAAAACGTGGGTAAAAGAAATGTAACAACTCGGGCTAATTCAAATCTCACAGAAATCGTTGTGTCTCCCTTACAATCATGGTTAGAAACATGACCTAAACCATGTAAGAAAGAGAAAACACAGCACTTCATATTCAAATCTAAAATTAACCATAAAATAAATCAAATGTACACCTTTATGAGACCAAAGTTTCAGACCTCAATTAGAAAAAAAATTATGTAACTTTGGGAAATTTTCATTAATTATTTTTACATGAAACGACAAAAAGTGAGTTGACGATAACGTTTATAATATACATTTGCCTAATAAAATATGTGTGTTTTTATTTTTTTCGTTATCAGTCATTTTAGTTTGAAAAAAACATTTTTGTGAGCCATTTTTAAAACGTTTTTATGTTTGCATTCAAAGATTTTATACTTTAAAACTTGGATGTTTATTTCGAATTATAAAATTTTTACGTGCATTTCATTACCTTTCAAAAACAGTTTTTAGTTTTCGCATGCGTTCAGAAATATTCCATATATTGCAAAGCTGAAATATTTTGACTTTTTGACAAAATAGGCCGAGGCCAGTGGGTATATAGATACGTATAAATAATAAACCATCACAATTCTTCGTTTCGTCGCAGGAACGCCACAAAATTCTGTATTGGTTCACATTTATTTCTTTGTCCGCATTCATACATCGTCTCATGTATGCTATTCTCTTAATTCCTCTACTGAGCTCAACTGTTTGGTTCACTTGATGGTGCCATGTCTTCTTGGGGCGTCCCCGATATCTTCCATCCGCTTAGACATTCTCTTAACAGAGTTTCTTCATTATTCTGCTCAATCCAAACCAAACCGTCTCAGTCTCTTTCTTAATCTGGTTCCTTACTCTTATGTCGGCTTTGTGTCTTCGTGGATTACACCCTTCCTATTAGTCTTAAAAGATTTTATCAGCGATATCATTTGTACTATCATTACTTCCATCAGTCTACATCAGGGTTGGATTGTTGGATGAATTTGTAATAGGGAAATAAACAGTTCAGTACACATATTTTATAAAAAAAATACATATTTAGCGGGTTGCATAAACAAGTGAAGTTTCGGCCTAAGAAACATATTATATTTAAAAAAAAAATAAATGTTTAAAGAAAACCTAAAAGAGGAATTTATAGAAAAAAATACAATTTAAAAGTACAAGGTCTTTTTTTTCTTTTTTTTTGTTCAATACTTAAGAATAACAATTCTTCCACGCCACTGGTCACTCAGCCGAGTATCCGGCCTCACTCATAATGTTAACAAAATTATTTAAAAAAATCAACGTAACATGTATATAAGAAAAACAACGTAATATATAATAAAAATGACGTTATATAAGAAAAAACAACGTAATACGAGTAACTAACCAACTAGATAACCATCACGCCGTTTCCCCGCAGGGGTAGGCAGAGAAGACAAACCGCCAAACAACTCGACCTTGGCACAAACCCTGCTTCGTTCACATTCATACATCGTCTCATACATAATCTTCTATTATTCTGATTCTTGACGTGGCATGTCTTCCTCAGGCGTCCCCGACTTCTTCTACCATTCACATTTGCGTCACATATTCTTTTTTTTTTTTTTTTTTACATTAACTCCACACAAAATAATTTCCCTCAGGGCCTATGTCATCTGGGATGCTGTGTGGAGGGTCTTTTTGAGGAGAGGAAGGAATGAACATTGGTCTTGAAGAGACCCATGTTGTAGGAAGGAGGAAACACAGAGGCCGGCAAATCATTCCACAGCCGAGCTGTTGAACATAAGAACGAGTCGAAGAAACGACCCGTTCTCATGTGACAAATGTCAACTGTGTACAAATGTTGGGCACGCGTTTGGCGTGTTTCCCGACTATGCACCGGTGCCGAAGGGATCAATGATGCTAGTTCCTCGGAGCATCTTCCATTGTAATACCGGTAGAACAAGGATAGCATTCCCACCCGACGCCTGTGCTCTAAAGATTGCAATCCGTCTGTTAAGATGGGAGAATCTATCAAACGGACCGCCCGTTTCTGCACAGAGTCGAGGGTATTTTTCAGGTATTTTGGAGCTCCAGACCAGAGGTGGCTGCCAAATTCAACCGTGGGGCGCACTTGCGATTTGTACAGGGTTAGCAGTTGTGTACTATTAAAGTATCTGCGGGCCCTGTACAGTACGCCCAGTTTTTGGGAGGCTAACTTTACTCTGGCTTCGATGGAGCCCCCATACCTGAGCTGGTCACTTAGGGTTACACCAAGCAAATCAATGGAGGGCCTGTTCGGAAGATTGCTTCCGTTGAAAGAGACTAGATTTTCATTGCGATCCCTTTTAGACGTAATCAGACAAGATTGGGTCTTTGAAACATTAAATTCAACGAGATTATTTTTACCCCAAGAGAAAACACTCTCGAGGTAACCGTCCATTCTTTGCTTCAAAGCCTTACGAGCTGTTGGAGTTTGTGAGCCCTTTGGGGGCTTGTCAAACAAAAAGCAATCATGAACTGTACTATCATCCGCGTAGCAGTGAATTGGTGCACATGACAAAAGGTCGTTGATGTGCAACAAAAACAGAGTTGGAGACAGAACCGATCCCTGCGGGACGCCAGCATTTATCGAGTGAGAGGAAGAGGTGAAACCATCGACTACCGTCTGAATCGACCTCTCCCTCAAGAAGTCTTCTTACACTACTTTCTTCATTCATTCGCTCTATATGCCCAAACCACCGGAGGGTCCCTTTCTTAATCTTACTCATTACGCTTACATCAGCCTTGGATTCTTGATACGAGTACCCATGTAAGAAAAATAATGTAATTTAAGAAAAATAACGTAATATAAGAAAAACAACGATGACAATAATTTAGGAAACTGGTCTAAAAAGATCTGAAAAGATGTTATTAAATTTTGTGCTTGTCGTTCTGAAAAATTATTGTCGTGGGTATTTAGTGTTTGAGTGTTAATAAAATTTTAAGTTTGGTTAACTTACTATGATTCTCAAAACTTAACTATCTTTTAAGATAGTTATCTTTTCGTTTAAGAGCGTTTAACCAGCCAGCGGACGAAAATCCACATTTCGTCGAAAGTTGTTCTTCCGATCGTGCAGGACGGTTACAATGAGAAAGATTAATTATTCTCCGTACCAGCTTTTTTAAATTATAACTCAATATCGAATTTATTTCAATCCAAATTAGCTTTAATTTATACCTTCATCCAAAAATGCTGAAAGGCGTGATGATAAAACTATTAAAATAGTGTACTTTTTGTAGTTATTTTTTGATTATAAGTATTTATCATTTTTCAATAATGTCTAAATTTAATAAGAATGTTAAAAAAATCTGAAATATATTAGTTTGTAAGTGCGCAAATAAATACACAAATGGACCAATTTTCGTCAAGAAACACATGTACGTACATATTTTTTAATGATTTTATTGAAACTAAAATTAAAATTCTAATACATAACTTTGCTAGATAATGTATTGATTTATTTTACTGCATGATTACATTATTTGAAATGGGTGTGGTATAATACAAAAACTTTTTTGAAAATTTAACAAATCTGCCAACGACCTATGGAATAACCTTATTATACTAAAAATTAAAAAAAATTCTAAAAATTTATTACATACGAATGCTAGATAAAAGAACAATCTTTCGAAATCCATTTTTATTTTTTTGTGGAAAAGAGTTAATACGTCTAAAAACTTTTTTGAAAATGACGTATTTCAGGCTTTCTCTGGTAATGCCCTCTTAAGAACTCAGTCGATTGCTAGTTTTTCTTACTGTAATAACTTGAAGCTGCCGCCTTCTTTGTAGCATGTTTAAGTAGAACTCAATTTCTTCTACTCATCGTCTTAAGTGATGATTGATGATATTGACTTACCTGAAACAAAGGAAATAAAAAGGTTAAAGAGAAAGAAATCTATTTTCAAACATTTGGAGAGATCAAAACGAATGCATTTAAAATGTTACATTGTTCCTTACACCAGCTGTGACATTCGATTAAAGTTCAAATTTAACAAAGCACAGTTAAATCTAAATCAAAACATAATTGGTTGGTCACAGTTCGCTTTCATTGTGGTTACGGAATTATCCTCGGTTTGGACATATGTAACGAATGAGTTATCTAGTTGAATGGATGAAAGAAATAGAATAGGCTATGAGGGTCTGATACAGTTGTGGAAGGGTTAGATCGAGGACGTGCGACAAAGGCTTGATACGATAAGATATATTGTTGACTTAAATTACCCAATATTGTAAATGTGTTTTGTTTTGTTAATACTGCACAAGTCTCAATGGTACGGAACCACTTAGACTAGGGCATCCCTAATTAAAATGGTTGGGAAGGAATGGATATGGGAAAGAGTAATAGAATGGTTGGGAAGAACCTGGTTATTGAGATTTGGTCACCTTTTCAAGGTACATTTCAATTCTTAGTGGTAATCTTTCACCAGGGTGATACTGAGAGTATCTATCACTCTGGAACACGCCGCAAGTATACTATCGATCTATTAATTTATTTTTATTTTATTTTTTTACATGAGCTCAACACAGGAGGCCCTGAAAAAAATAATTTCTCTCAGGGCCTATGTCATCTTTGGGGATGTTGTGTAGATGGTTTTTTAAGGAAAGAAGGAGAGGAGAAGGAAAAAAAGAAGGTTCTGGGAAGGAAAAGGGTTTAAGGGGTGGGTAGGAATCTGGGGTTCAGTGTGTCCTGGTCATCCGCCTCCAAGACCTAGACAAACCTCACCCCATGCACCCCTGCTAAATCACCAAACGTAGCGAACCACTTGGGGTGACCTATGGCAAAGGTGTTGGTTATCCAATCAAGGTTCCCGGGGCGGCGGTACCCATTCCCGCCTCCCAAATTATATTAATTAAATGTAAAATTACACAATTTTTATTAATTGAAATTCACTTGTGCACCCAGAGATTCGAAAAAGCGAAACCTTCAATAAACTAAAGCAGACAAGAGTGGGGAGGCGACGAAGCATCGCACAAAGAGGAGAACGAATCAACTATCTCATTCTCTCGCAGGCTAAATCCTGTAGATGCATGTGTTTGTCTCTTTTTAGTGACGCTTGTTTCCGTTTCATCGAGTTTCAAATCACAACGGTGCTAAAGAAGTAAGTAAGAAGTCGGGGACGCCCGAGGAAGACATGGCATGATCAAGTGAATCAGATACTTGAGACGGGCCATGTCAAAAGTCAGAATAAAATAAGAGTATGTATGAGACGAAGTATGAATGTGAGTGAGGCAAAGAGTGTGTGCCAAACTGAGTTTTTTGGCGGTCCGCCCTCTCTGCCTACCCCTGCAGGGAAACGGCGTGATGGTTAGCTAGTTATCCCTTGAGGAGATTTTTCACAAAAACGGCGCTACATAAATCATCCAAATATTATTATTATTATTATTATTAGGTAAAGAAGTTTTCGCTTCAAAAAATTATAGAAATTTGGTCGATTAATAAAATTGTTAGTGAGATATATTACCACCCCCTACTGAAACACCGTATCTAACGACGTATTAATAACGTCAAAGCACGCCATACAGGCACACTACATATCACGCCTTATACCAGGAGGCTAGCGGGCGTTAGGAGGTACTACATATTACCACCCCCTGTTATTAATTATCTGCATGCCGGGGCCGGGAGAGCAGGAGGCGGTAGGAAGTTGTACGAGGGGTGGGTTTCAAGCTGCCTCTTGCATCTGTCACGCGGCCTCCTGACGGGAAAAAGCGGGATTTTTTTACCCTTATTGGGAGCAAAGAGTGTAAGTAATTGACACTTGGAAGTTTCGAGCAATTAGGGAGACGTTTTAAGGTGGCGAAAGAGGATAGAGAGCGTAAGTCACAGCTGTCGCGGAGGAAACTTAGCTTGTGGCACCAACTGACAGCTGGCAGAGTTTACTTCTCCGTAAAACGTTTTGATCCAAAACTCATGAAGCTTAATTTTAAAAAATCCTTTAGATATTAACTACGAATCGGGTTTAGATTATAAATACAAAAAAAATAGAATTAAATATAGAGTAGAATTAAAATAAAACGTGCAGTTCACATGCGGTAGAAGTGTAACCTTCAGAAAACTAAAGGAAACCAAAGTGGGGAGGCTACGAAGCACCGCACAAAGAGGAGACCGATTATGCAATCTCATTACGCAATCTTTAAATCAGGAAATCGTAAAGATATCAATAACTACAGACCAATCACAATTCTAAACACATTATCTAAAATCTTAGAAATAGCAGTTAAAACTCAACTCGTCGACTACCTAGAATCAAATAAACTATTATCACCAAAACAATTTGGTTTCAGAAAAAATCTAGGGACATCCATAGCCATAGCCATAGCCTTAATTGAATATATTTAAAATAATAGTAATTGAATATATTAATAGTAATTGAATATATTAAAAATTCTCTAGACTCACATAAAAAAATGCATTGGCATATTTCTCGACCTTTCTAAAGCCTTCGACACAATAAATCACTCACATCTTTTTGAAAAACCAGAGAACATAGGGATTACTGATAATGAACTGATATTTTTTTAAAGTTACATGGGAAATAGAAAGCAAACTGTGAAACTTAATAACATAATCAGTGAGTGTATTGATGTCAAATTCGGGGTGCCTCAAGGAAGTATTCTGGGTCCGATTATGTTCCTAATTTACATTAATGACCTTTCCCACATAGAATGTGAAGGAGAAATCATCAGTTTTGCGGATGATACTGTTCTCCTAATAAATGGGAATAATTGGACAGAAACATTTAAGAAAGCAGAAGACACACTTAATAGGATTAAAAAATGGCTAGACTACTATTCACTTACACTTAATGCTAATAAAACCAAATTCATCACTTTCAAAATAAAAAATCAGAAAAATTCTGAAGAAAACCTGAACTTGAAAATCCATAGCCCGCATCACTTAAATTAGAATTGTAATTGTCCCTCATTAGAAAACGTTGACCATATAACGTATCTGGGTCTAAAAATTGACCAAAACTTAAAATGGACCGAACACTTTACGTATTTAAATAATAAAATTAAAAAACTAAGTTATTTTTTCAAAACTATAAGGAATGTCCTCATTAAAAAAGATTTACATGGCTCTCTGCCAATCACTGTCAGAATACGGTATTATCGGATGGGGCAGTGCAAATAAAAACATACTAAATCCGCTAATTAAAACTCAAAAAGCCATAATGAAAATTATACTGAAAGTTCCTGTAAGAACTAGCACTGACAAAATCTTCAACAATCTTAACATCATGTCCATTAAACAACTATATTCTAAAACTATACTCATTTACATTCATAAGTACAAAACCCAAGAAATAACAAGTAATACGTACATTAGAAACACTAGATCTCATGGTCAAAAACTTATCCAACAAGTAACTACTAACAAAACATTTGGACAAAAAAGCTTCTTATATTATGGCATTAAACTCTACAATAAAATACCACTCTCACTCAAAAACCTCAACATTATAACATTTAAATTTCAAATAAAAAGCTGGATACTAAATATAGGGAGATCAGAAATAGAAAATATACTGATATCAAATACAGACTAAAACCAAATCTAGTAAACTGAATTATAAAAAAAATCACTTTCTTATTTACTTTATAATTATTTAAAAAAAAAATACTACATGATATATGTTATGTCTAATTCATATTAATTTCTTATAATTAAATTATAATATGTAAATGAAATCCTCAGCACGGGAGATCCCAGTGAGGATATCATTATCTCTACTGTTACTAAGAAATGAAGACAATGAATCATTATTATTATTATTATTATTTTCTCGCAGGCTAAATCCTATAGATGTACGTGTTGGTCTCTTTTTAGTGTCGCTATTTTTCGTTTAATCGAATTTCAAATCACAACGGAGCTAAAGGATTTTCACTTCAAAATTGTTAATCTTAATATATAAAAATGAATGTTTTTTTGTTTGTCCCTTATGCGTTACTAAACCATTCATCCGATGGTGATGAAACTTTGGTGAGTTGTTATGCACATGCCCGCGTCGGTTTCTGTATATAATGGTGAGCTCTGGCGTTATGAAATTATATCCCGTACCATTCATCCGGTTGCGATAAAATTTTGGTGAGTTGTTGTGCGCACGCCCCTGAAGGTTTTCTATAAGTACTGGCGAGTTCTGGCGTTATGAAATTTTTATTTAAATTTTACAATATGTGGGTGATCGCGGGAGGTAGGTGGTGTCGGGGGGGAACGCGAGAGGAAAACAGGCGGAAACGGGGAGTTATGGGAAAAGTCACGCGGGGGCGGTGTGAAGGACGAGGGAAGAGACATAGTAGCATTAGGGGATAGCAGGGGAGAATTTGGATAATCCATGCTTTTCACACGGACAGCTGTATATGGCCTGCTCAAAAACCTACTGATTTATTCTACGCACCAGACGGAAAAATAAAAAAAATATATTGTGTATCCAAAAACACTTAAATAAACAGAATTAAAACATGAACCCTTCTTTCTTTGAGTAGCATTGCAACGCATGCCGGGTACTTGCAAGTTACTTTATAAAAAAATATACTGGTAAACTATTAAACATGTATTTTTTACTAGAAATGTATGAACGCGTAAAAGAAACAACTTTTTAAAAATACAAATTTATGGCTAAAATTATCCGTAACAGTTTACATTGATTAAATTTGTTTATTTCTTATAAAATTATTAACAAAATAAATAAAAACCACTTTTGCATATGAAATCGTCACCTCTAGACTCCGTTAGCCAAGCGATTTTTATGCCTATTATCTACATTCGTGACGCTATAAGGCACACTAAGAATTGCACACATTTCCTCTTCTACTGCTCCAAACTAGTCCCAACGAAAGCCCATACAGACGTCATCAACGTTCGTCTTCTTCCTTCTCACGCGTCTTGTTTCAAAACAAAAAAGACAGGGGATACTAGAACGAAGACGTCACGTACAATCTCTCGCTGGTACAATATACACTTTACACTTGAGTAAATTTACTACCGAATTGCCTAGAATTTTATCGAGGTATTTTCTTTTAGCAAAGTGTATGGATGCACAAATGGCGCCTTAAAGATTGTGAATTGTGTGAATGTGAACACATACAAAACATGCAAAATATATCGGAGAAGAATGGTCATTCCATTAGTTTCCTGATGCCGTGGAGCGACCTCAGATAGGCTTGTTGAAAAAATATCGATATTTTTAATTCAAAATATCGATATTTTTAGCCGATATTTTTTGATCCGATATATCGATACAAAATATCCAATATCAAAAATTGTATCAAAAACGATATTTTTTTAAATTTATGTATTTAAAGTCACTAGAATCCAAAACCGTACAGGAACGAACGGAAAAAAGTAACTGTATTGGGTCATGACATCTGGCGGTTGAAATTTTAACTATTAATAACTTACAAATCTATTGTCTTTGCATTAGTATTTGTGATCACCAATACTATTTCATCTGTGTATGTACATACATTTTTTTCTAAGCCACTCCTATGTGTTGGTTCCCAATTGTCTATGATTATTGACTATACCTTGTTCCAAACACGAAGTCCTTTTTGACAGATTAATACGCCAATAGAATGTTACTGAGACGCATACAAACTTTGTATGCATCTAAGTTTACATATAAGTTAGAAGACAGCTTTTTAAATTTTGATATTTTTGTAATTATTACGTAATAAAAATTAATAGTGATAAAAATACCTTCATTTTTATTGAGATTTTTGTACATTAAAAAAAGCAAATTGTGTACAAAAATAACAATGATAATATTGAGCTGAATACACTATTATTTTAAAAACGCAAAATCTCTTGAAAATTTGACCGATATATCGATATTTTTTCCTCGATACATCGACGTCGATATTGATATTTTAATAAATATCGATACATCGATATATCGATATTTTTTTTCACTTTCGACATCCCTAACCTCAGAATCCCACTTTGACCTCCACCGTACGAAGAAGAAAAAGTCTCGGTAGCCAGTTGCTAATTATAAAATATAGTTGTAAGACTCTAGTTATAAATCTTAGTTGTAAGACACTAGTAATGTATCTTAGTTTTTAATCGCAAGAAACTCTTATTTGTAAGTAAGTCACTAGTTATAAATCTTAGTTTTCAGTCGCTGGTAAAAAGTATTTTTAGTCGTAGGTCAACAGTTATAAATCTCACTTTTTAGTCGCCGGTAATAAATCTTAGCTATAAGTCACTAGTTATAAATCTTAGTTTTTAGTCGCCGGTAAAAAGTCTTAGTTGTAAGTCACTAGTAATACATATTTTATTTATTTATTTATTAACGGACTTACGGCCAATTTACAACATAGTATCACGGAATTTGGAAATGAACATTGTAAGGATAAAGGATGGTACATGAAAGCAAAGACAATCAGAGAAAATATCAGAAAATATAAGTTTCAAGTCAGGTCAAGACTTTGCAAAAATTAATTTTAAAGAGCAATAGAAATAATTAAGCTTATACCAAAAAAATCAAGGTCTTGACGTGATTTGACCATTCTACACATTCTGGACAGTGTGAATAAATCTTAGCTGCAAATCACTAGTTATAAGACCAGTGATAAAATGTAGTTTAGATAGATTACTTGTGGTCAGGTTCCCACAAAAACGGCGACATAAAAGTCAATTTCAAATAGTATTATTATTATTATAACACATCTACTTAAAAAAAAAAATACATATCTACTCTAAAAAACTAAGTGCACTATTCCGTGTTTATAGTTTTAATACCTTTAAAACCCCATGCACTTGGAATTGAAGATTAATTCATACGGTGTCTATTGTGATTTCCCCCCATGACTTTATATTGGATAATGGGCTTGGCGGGGGGTGGGAGGGGGGAGGTGTAAATTATTGTGAACTGTGAACTTGGGGGAGTGCCATTCACTATTATTTTCGATTTATAATATCGTTATGGGGTTGAAAGCTTTAAAAAGCGTCATAGAAGTAGAGTTATGAAAAACCTACCTAAAAGAAATATAGTTCTTTGGATGATGTATCGTGAATTAAGGGCGAATAATATGGATTGATGGATTTAATTACAATACATAATGTTATAGGTTCTTATTTATTCAGTGTAATGTATAAAAATAGCAAATCAAAAGCAGTAACTTTCACTAAACTAGACGTGCACGCCTGAAATCAACTTAATAAAAAAATGATAATTACGATGCAATAAGATACGAATATAGCGGAGGTCCCGAAGATCAATGTTGTAACCCGTGAAACCAATTTTGTGTATATTTTTTTCATCACTTTTAATGAGTTTTCAAAGGAGGTGTTTGAAACGAATTTCGTGTATATTTTTTTCATCACTTTTAATGAGTTTTCAAAGGAGGTGTTTGAAACTAATTTCGTGTATATTTTTTTCATCACTTTTAATGAGTTCTCAAAGGAGGTGTTTGAAACCAATTTCGTGTATATTTTTTTCTTCACTTTTAATGACGTTTCAAAGGAGGTGTTTAGTTGAATTCGTTCCGAGTTGTCCGATCACCGTTTTACCGCAGCTAGGAGCGACCGGTAGGTACACTAGAGTGGGCATTAAAATTTGAGGACTTGAAAATTGTACCAATGTGTGATTAATCAGTTGTATCTATTGCTTCAAACTTAATTTGTGGCACCACTTTAATTAAAAAACAATCAACACTTATGTAGTTTAAACTACTTTTATTGTTTAAAAAACCAACATAATAATAATAATAATTGGATAATTTATAAAGCGCCGTTTTTGTGAAAAATCACCTCAAGGGCGCTGTACAATTTATCGGGAAAGCTTAGGTTCTAACTAATTTTACTACATATTTACAAATGGATACAGAAACATACTTTCCTGGCAGGTCACTTCCAATAAACATACTTTAATTAGAAACATGTCTCGTAAGCAATGCTTACTTCTTCCGGGATTACTAAAACTTAAACATATGCAGCTGACCGGCAATCAGAAGGACACGGGTTCAAGTCCCGTTGGCGGCAAGTATCTTTTCTCGGAAGATTTTTCAATGTTGATGAGTGTTTCAGGCTGATAATTATTGCTTATAATAATTGTTACCCTTTGTGCTATGCATAAAAATCTTGTCTAAACGTTACTTTATAAATTAAAATATAATAATTAAACATATTAGTTTTTCAAACAATAAAAATGGTTAAAACTATATTTTGATTATTTTTTAATAAAAAATTGAAATTAAAACACTTTTTTAACTTTTTTCCACTTATTTATTTCACCAGTACCGGTTTCATCCTATTATGGACATCTTCAGGCTGGCAATTGACATTCTTTTGTTACAGAATTTATACAAAATTAGGTAGTTAGGTACACAATGTTAAGGTAGGTACATATGTTTGGGTTATTACGTTGCAACTGCTCTTTAAGGTAAATATGTCATGAATAAGAAATAATAATATTTACATTGGGAAAAATATCAAATAAAATTTCAAAATTAAGACAGCATTTTACATATTTTATTTTTAATAATTTAAAATAAAACAATAACTTTAAAAACACTACTTTTATATGTTTACAAAGTTATTCTTTCATTTTAAATTATAAAGTCACATCTAAAAGTATCTGCTTCATATGAACAAAAGTTTCATCTGGTGTAGGAATAACATTTTGGACGAATAGTTTTTATAATAATTATCTAATATTTTCGACGCCTACACGAGAAAAGGGACGACTAGGTTAAACACGAGAGGACGGCAGATCCGCCATCATAGGTGAATGCCCGAAACTTGTGGCATGTGACCATAGACATCCAAATGTCCGTGCATGTGACACATTTTGATAACTGAGATCGAATGACGGTACGACCGGACATAATCCAGTATTTGCGTTGAATAAGAAATTGGAGAGTACGCGGTCCGACGTGAAGATTTTATTTAAGAATTTTATTTTAAGAATTTATAATAATTTTTATAATATTATTTAAGATTAACAATATGAATAGTTTCTCGGTAAATAGTCATTTCCTTAATTTCAAAGCGCAATTCAAAAGATTTTTCATGGAATAAGCACTATATAAATACATAGTCCATCATTCTTTCGCAAAAACAGATTGATAAACGTATTTGTAATTATGACTGGAAGTCGCTTCTAAAGGAAACCGAATGTTCGGTTATTTATTTAAAAATTAAAAATTATTTTGACGACTTGTATAAAAACAGCACAATTATAATAAGCAAAAAACCTAAAAGCCGACCTTATGCCATAAATGATTGGATATCTAGTGATGCACTATATAAAATTAAAAAAAGGGATTATTTATATAAGCGTTGGAAAAATGCCCCAACAAATAAATACTATGAAAAAGAATATAAGTGCTATCGAAATGTTTTAAATAAATTGTTACTTAAATTAAAAACCTCATACTATAATGACAAATTCAAAAATCTATTTCAAGATTCAAAAAAGACATGGGACGAGTGTAATCAAATTTTAGGTAAGAAATGTAAAAATAATTGTGACCAAGTTGCCTCCAAATATTTGATGAAAGATCGGACCAAAGAAAATGTAACTAATGATTTTGTTGATTATTTCTCTGACAGTGTTTGCAATATGTTACATAAATGTAATTACAGGACAAATGCTTTTGAACCAGAGAAGATGCCTCAAAGCATGTACCTACCAAGGGCCAAAATTTCTGATATAGAAAGCATTGTGCGGCAACTTAAAAGCTCTTCTCCTGGAATTGATAATATCAGAATGAGTGATATTAAAAAACATATAATAATTTTAGCTCCAATCATAGCCCATTTTGTAAATAGAATTTTATTTGAAGCAAAAATTCCAGATGACTTAAAATGTAGTATTATCAGACCCATTTATAAAGGAGGTGATCACACTCTATTGGGTAATTATAGACCGATTAGTATTTTGCCATCACTCGAAAAAATTCTTGAAAAATACATTCAGTTGAAATTAATAAAATATTTAGAAGATTTTTCTATTATTGATACAAATCAATATGGATTCCAGAAAAAAAAGGGTACCGAAATGCTACTTCAAAAATTTGCCAGTTTCATAAATAATGAACTAAATAGTAAAAATCATGTATTAGTTTTATTTATAGATTATTCTAAAGCATTTGACACTATTAATCATAGAAAATTATTGCAGATACTAGAAATCATAGGAATAAGAGGAAAGCTCCTAAAACTATTTGAAAATTACTTGAACAACCGATGCATGAAAATAAAGCTATTGAACACTTTAAGTAAAAAAAGAAAAATTTTAGCTGGCGTTCCTCAAGGTTCCATATTAGGTCCAATTTTATATATCATTTATGTATCTTTTATTAAGTACATCTTTAAACATGTAAAACACTTTGTATATGCGGATGATACTGCACTAGTGATTTCTCGCAGTGATTTAAAATTATGTATTGAACTCTTACAAAAGGATTACATTGAGCTTTTGAAATGGTCTCATGACTCTGGTTTAATCATAAATGCAAAAAAAACCAAATTGATACATATTAGATCACCCAATGCCAAGACAAATATTATTACACCAGAAATAAAAACACACGGTTCAGATTGCTTACATGTTGGTATCCCAGCATTGTGTACATGCGAAAATATTGAAGTGGTTAAAGAATATGTTTATTTAGGTGTAATTATTGACTGCTTTTTCAAATGGGATTTACAAATAAATAAAGTCTGTGAACGTCTGAGATCTATTGTTAGTAGATTATATAAACTTAAATTCTATGTTCCAATATGCACACTTCGAATAATTTATTTATCATTAGCTGAGTCTATTATAAGGTACGGAATTACAGCTTGGGGACTTTCCTGTAAGACAAATGTTAATCATGTTCAATCTGTCCAAAATTCATTAGTTAAATTATTAGCTCATAAAAGTTTATACGAGCAAAGACACAATGTTCCGTACTTTTACCAGAATCTTAAAATTCTCTCAGTAAGAGCAATTCTGTGGCATAAAATTATTTTTCAGCATATGAATAGCCCTATATACATAAATAGACTGGACCACACTTACAATACTCGATTTACGTTAAATGAAGGACTAATCGTACCTAAGCACTTAAACAAATATGGACAAAGAACGCTGGACTACATGATACCTACATGCTTAAATATGTTACCTGCTAAAATTAAAAAATGTACAAATAATGTAAGAACAAATATTATATTGAAAAATTGGCTCGCCGAAAGAAAAAGTTTGTATTAACATTCTTGTAGTACTCGTAACACAAAAAATGTCTAACTGCATTATAAGTTTTATTTAAAAAAAAAAAAAAAAAAAAAAAAAAAAAAAAAAAAAAAAAAAAAAAAAAAACTTCAAAGTAAAAGCACCCATTGACAAACTACTTAAAAGTAGTTTATTGGGACTTTTCTTTTTTGTAATATCTTATTTTTATTTTGATTTCCTGTAATATTTTATAACTTTTTTCTTCTAATAAAAAAAAAAAAAAAAAAAAAAATCCTGTGTTTTTTTTATAAAAAAACGAATATTTCAGGGTTGCTAACAATATTTGAAAATCTCCTACAAACTAAAGTGGAAAATGTTGCTAGTGTCGTGATGGAGGACTTAGCCAGCCGAGGAATTAATCTCACGATGCCCGGGTTGTATAATGTAATAATATTAAATTATTATAAATTGTATTTTACTGATCTAAGCTTGAATAAAAATGATGTACCGAAAGCTAAACTTTAACATGTCACAATGAAATGAAGGCACAGGCCAATGAAATACAAGACAAAATTGACCTTACTTAGGGCACGCATATACGAACACACCACACTTCTGGTGGTATGTCTCTTCAGTGCTAATTGCTTATATGAAGGATTTTTTTTTTAATTTAACAGGTTGCAGTCAATTAAAACCTAATCAATCCAATCCACAGATTCTAATCGCACAATCACAGATACTTTTAAACAAATCAATAATAACATAAATAATTCACCCCGATAGCAGATTTCCGAAAGCTACCATAAGCTTTCAGAAAAATAATTGACATTTCAAATCCCAGGGGTGGAGCCGAAGCGAATGATTTCAATCCACCGCACTTTATATGGAATTAATTGAAACACTATATTGATAAAACTATCCCCGTGCATGGGACACCACTTTGCAATTCGCAGGGGACGGGGGGCATAGACACCCTCAAATTGAATGCTGAATTATTCATGGAAAAAGTGCACAGTGGTTTAGGTGGGTGGAGGTTCACATAAAATAAGGTTTAGGTGAAGTTGTGAAGGAATCAAGTGGTGGGTTAAGACATGGAAAATAGTTTTGGCTCACAGAGTGTAAAGTGTTCTGATCAGACTCGTTATAATATTAGATTTTTGCTAATATCTTCGCAAGGCGAGATTTCTATTGGGAGTATTTTATGCAGAACTCGTGAAACCAAAGTGAAATCCGATAAAAAGACTTATAAAACATGTCAAAACTAAAAAAGCTGAACAATTTGATGTTGTAGAAATTACAAATGGTATAAATCACATGTGGAGAAAATTACAGATGTTACGGCCAATGAAAACACAAAACATATTTATTATTTTTATAAGTTAAATTTAATGGTTTAATTTTTTGTGTTTATTTTTATACATGGCAGGATTTTTCAAACACTATGTATACAAGATTTGAAATATTGTATACAAGATTTGAAATATTGTATACAAGATTGAAATGTTGTATACAAGATTTGAAAAATTATATAAAAGATTTTAAATATTATTTACTGGGTGTTAAAGGACGTACTCGACTAACCAGTGATTCCGGACATTTTTGTGATTAATTGGTAAAAGAGCATTTATTTTTTAAATGTTTGATTAAAATTGAATTTAATAATGTTGTCATTATATCTAGTTTAAATGAAATTTTAAAAAAAGGTGAAAAATGTAAATGAAATTTTGGTCTCCGGTGACATTTTTTGTTTTTTTTTGTTTAATTTTCTTCGAAACCAAACAAAAAAAAATCTTCCTCATGTCACCACTGGTCTCCTAGCCGAGTAATCTAACCAACCGCCCAACCCCTCGCCCCAACCCTACCTGTCCAATACCTACTGATATTTTACATTTTACCTGTCCAATACCTGCTGATATTTTACAGGAATCACTGGCTAAAGTAAGTCAAGTACTTATCTTAACATCATGTAGAATGTATATGTTTGGACATCGTTCACGAATTGAAGATACTTTTAGTATCGCCTTGGTGAGAGCTCACTGCTGATACTTCTTTAACGCGGTTTTAGCTTTTCCTCATTATACGCAGCAACCCGCCACTTTCCACCCTCATTTCGAAAAGGTAAACTGATAACCATTAACACCGCACACAAATAAGTAGTTTATTATGCAATTCGATTTCGCCATTTCTCCCACAACTAAGACCTGAAACCAAATGGCGGGGGTGCAGATTGTTATCGAGTTATCGCCTGGTTTAGTATACAAAGCACTATACACTGTGCAGTCCCTACTCCCAGAGAACCCCTTTAATTTACATTCTTAATTTCCCTTCCCCCATTTCTTAACAAAAAACCCTTTTTTGCTTTTTTTATGTCAATACCGCACAAAAGTTTCGACTTCAGTGGGACTATGGTTGTGAGAAGGGAGGTGAGTTGTATGTTGGTTCATTATTCAATTCAATCAATTCATTATTCAATTTAATCATTTTAAAAATATTAAATAAATAAAAATAAAAAAGCCCTTCATTTCTTGCAAATAGGTATGTTACCGAGGTATAAAAAGTAGGAAAGTATAAATTTCTTGTTGAAAAATGTTATACAGGTATCTTTAATTATCTTAAATTATTCAAGCAAAACTACCTCTCTAATAATAATAGGCTTATATAGTTTTAAATGACAAAATTTAAAAAAATAACTTATATCATTGATATAGCTACTCCAAATTCCTGTAGTATTCAAAAAACTGTTTCTGAAAAAATTAATACACAGAATTAGGAAATGAGATTAAAAGAATTTGGCATTCTCGGTCTATAAAAATATTACCATTTGTTATTTCGGCTACTGGCATTATACCTAGGTCTCTGATGCAAAATTTAGGCGTATTAGATTTGTCAAAGAATTTATATATAAAAATGCAAAAATCGGTAATTTTAAATACATGTAGGATTACAAAAGATTTTTTAAATATTTATATTGAGGGATCAGTAGGATTTATAGGTTCAATTAGGAATTCCACAGAGCCGAACCCTCTGATATGAAAATATCTGGAGTCGGTGAATTATTTTCCCATCTGGTCTCTGGTAGGAAGACATGTTGTTCTTGTATTGTTTTGTAATTATAATACTTATATAGTGCAATTGCATAACGTGGATTGACCAGATGATCATTTGGGAAGTGTGTGGAAGGGTTTAGTTTTTCCTGTGGGGAAAATTAAACCCGGACATTTAAATCTGGTGCGTAATAAAATTGGATAATTTGTAAGGCGCCGTTTTTGTGAAAAATCACCTCAAGGGCGCTGTACAATTTATTAGGAATAAGGGAATAAATTAAGGCGAAGGTGAAGGCCTCCTCTAAAGAATTCCATATATCACTCTCTTGAGCTATTTGCGGCAAACAGGAGCCAGCTATTTTTATTATTTTATCTGCCCATCTCGTGTTAAACATTACAGAATTACAATTTTAAAGCGTTTTTAAAAGAGAAAAATATTTAGATGACTTAAACAGATTTAGACTAACAGCAACAAAGCTTGCCGTTTGAATTGTGCTTCATTGATGCTGAACATATCGATATTCGAAGCGATTTTATTTAACAAAAAGACAGCTCTCCCGACTGGTATAACCATTGGCAAGTTAGTTTCGCAAGCCGGGAGATATACAATGTATGCTGTCGGTGACGGAGATAACCATCGGGAACATAGAAACTAATGCACTCCATGACAACCGAGTTTTCGAACCATCCACGAATCAGTCTGAAGAAATGTGTTAACTACGAACCGGTAAAGTGAATATTGAACATCTTAGGGCTCGTTATTCGAATCTATTACGGAAACTTGTGCAGTGACAACCCCGTGATCCCTTGGTGTCGTAATATCGAATCTCCCAAAAACGCAGGGCAAATTCCTTCCCAATGTCCACCATTCACCAAAGCTATTCTCAAACATGTGTATTTTTTTTTTATAACAGCCCACAATGTCAATTTGGGAGGCGGGTACGGGTACCGCCACCCCGGGAACCATTTATTGGATAACCAACATCTATGTCATATGTCATCACAAGTGGTACGTTGCGTTTGGTGACTTAGCAGGGGTGTCCGGCTTCATGGGGTGAGGTGTGTGTCTTGGCGGCGAATGCGTCTGCCCACCAGCGCGTGGCCTGATCGAGGGAGAATGGTTTAAGGAGTCCCTTAGACTTCTCCAGCCGCACTCTCTCGGAGTGTCGCCTTGCACCGCAGTGGGAGGGATGGATTCGTACGTCCGTCACTCCTGGATACGTTGATTTCCAGATTCCTACCCAACCCTCATATCCTTTTCCTTTCCAGAACTTCCTCTCCTTCCTTTCCTAAAAAGACCCTCCACACAGCATTCCCAATGATGATATAGGCAATGAGATAATGTAAAAAAAATGATTCTGATGACAATGCTACGTTTGAATTTCTGCAAAACAACCCGTCCTTGAGAAAAGCACTAGAGAAAATCATTTTCCTTCTACAACAACCATTTTTCAGCACTGCAATTATTAGTACATATTTTTCCCCCCATCAAATTCAGTCAAACTTCACAAGTTGCATTCGCGGTGCAAAGTCCTACCTGTTAAGCCCACTCCGCGCCCAGTTACCGATACGAGGTAATAAAAATAAATTCCAAACGCTATAAATGTGTCCGCCAGATGAGTTTATAACCGAAATATATTGCCCGGCGCTTGGAATGGTCGCCCGCCAGAGTAATTAACGGCTTTAAAGGCGTTTCAGATCATATACGTGTTAATGAATATTGATTTGCGCGTTATTTGAAATTTGGTACAACATATTTTTACAGCTGTGGATTTTTTTTTCAATGAGCTCCACACAGGAGGCCCTGAGGAAAATAATTTCCCTCAGGGCCTATGTCATCTTTGGGGATGCTGTGTGGAGGGTTTTTTTTAAGGAAAGGAAGGAGAGGAGAGTTCTGAGAAGGAAAAGGGTTTAAGGGGTGGGTATGAATCTGGGGTTCAGTATGTCCTGGTCATCCGCCTCGAAGACCTAGATAAACCTCACCCCATAAACCCGAGGAATAACGAGTATATTTATGCAGAACAGTGTAGAGATAAACCGATAGAAATGTATTGTCGGAAGGTCAAAAGTAAGATCAATTTCACCTTACTTCACTTGAAATTGACCAAATAATTTCAAATTTCGAACTAATTATTTCAAGTAAATAATTGATTATGGAGCGTAAGAGTTAAAAGGTCTAATGTAAATTGGCAACACAGTTTATTTTCAAATCTGTATGGATTAGATTTCTAAGTATTTTCTATTCATTGCTGTGGAATGTATGAGAGAATTAATATTAGTAATCTACCAAATCTATTAATTGTTTTTGTGTTTAATACTTAGATTTTAGTATTTATTTTTGTTACAGCTGTATCAGCTTACAAGGCTATTTTGAAACTGTGGGTAAACCACTTTGAGACGACTTATTTATATCTAACATTAAAAATTGACATTTAAAATCGTATAAATAAGTCGTTTAAAAGTAGTACCACAGTTTTAAAAAGGTCTTGTAAGCCGAAACAGCTGTAATAAAAATAAATACTAAAATACTTCCAGAACTTGATAATAACAATAAAATTCAATTTAATTATTTATTTTTTTAAATCTGTCAAATGGAAAATTTATTTGTAAAATAGCTGAGTACCCGGCGTTTCCAAGGCTTAACAAAGAGTTTATCGAAATCAGATGTACTTACATAGATAGTAATTTTTTCTTATTATGAACATCAATTATGCAAAATTTTATCAAGAAACATCAAAATTATGTTTTAAAGTGTGGAAAAGGGGAGTAAGGGTGGTTTCCATGGACTTTCCTGCTGTTTTCGAGGTCAAATGTGCAAAATTACATCAATCTCGGAATACCAAATAATTGTAGATTTATTTAAGCAAAACAAACTCACACAGTGATTCTGAGAGCGGGTCGTTCCTTTGACTCGTTTTTGAGTGGAAACGATTTTTTGACCTCTGTGTTTCCTCCCTCCTACAACATGGGTCTCTTCAAGACCCAGGTTCACCCCTTTCTTTCCACAAAAACACCCTCTACACAGCCCAAAAGATGATATAGGCTCTGAGAGAAATTAGTTTCCTCAACACCTCCTGTGCAGAGTTAACGTAAAAAAAGCTCGATTAAAGCAAAAGCCAAGGTGTATTCTACACGGTGACCCGACAATTCGTCCTGCGACAATTCATCCGGCGACAGTTCATCCTGCGACAGTTCATCCGGCCGACAGTTCATCCTGCCGACAGTTCATCCTGCCGACAGTTCATCCCGCCGACAATTCATCCGGCGACAATTGATCCTGCCTGATCATTGAGAAGATTTTTATTAAGTAAGTATGCAAAGAGGATATACGGCCGTACAACCAAAATCGATATACTTATATCTGAAGGCATCTTGAGTGGAAATCCGCTGTAAAAATATTTTTACTAACAATAATTTCGACTCTCCGAAGAAGCATGCGTGAATAAAAAAATACGACATACTTATACTTATAGGTTAGGTTAGGTTAGGTAAGGTTAGGTTGAATTGTCAGGATGAATTGTCGCCGGATGAATTGTCGGCGGGATGAACTGTCGGCAGGATGAACTGTCGGCAGGATGAACTGTCGGCCGGATGAACTGTCGCAGGATGAACTGTCGGCCGGATGAACTGTAGCAGGATGAACTGTCATGGAACCATTCTACACACAGCATTTAATTAAAAAAAAAAACATCAAAGCCATTAAATTTCTAAACCAAAAATGCATGATTTTACATTAATGGAAGATTAGCAGAGGAGTCCCAAAGCTTGAAGGCAGTGGGGTGATAAAACACGGTAGAAAATCCATGACTCCTTCCAACTTCCAACTTCCAACTTCCAACTTCCAACTTCCAACTTCCAACTTCCAACTTCCAACTTCCAACTTCCAACCATCAACCTCACCTCACGACATTCCCCATATACCTTAGTTAGTCCACTGGCTACTCCAGCAGTCATGAATCTTACACGGTAACTGCAACAATCACAAAAAACCATTAAACTACGTCATGGTGGAAAACAGTGGTTGATGCAGGCTTGTGTGACAGCTGTTTCGCCCTCATTCAAACTCTATCAAACTGTAGTTATAACACTTACAGACGATACATTTACATCATTTCTAGATAGGTACTTATAATGAAAAACTTTATTGCTTTTATTTTTATTATTATTATTTATTTATTAACGGACTTGCGTCAAATTTACAACAAAGTAACACGAAATTTATAGATGAAAATTGAAAGGATGAGGATGGTACATGAAAACAAAGACAAACAGAGAAAATAGAAGAAAATAGAAGTGTCAAGTCACGTCAAGACTTTGCAAAATTTAGGATAAATATAAAATATCTTCAATGTTCCCATCCATATTTCGAAACTGTCAAATTAGTATACGCTTTCCCTGAAGAAGGAACGGTTGTTCCGAAACCGGTCGGATTTACTCATTATATAAGTGGTTCAAACAAAGTTACATTGTTTTATTTATCTAAAATATCTTCAACTGTTTAAAGAGCGACAGAAATCATTTAAGCTAATACCAACCATAATTAGTCGAGTGCTGATTGAGGAAGAGCAGGGTATCGATATAGGTTTTATCGAAAATGTCGGTAACTTGTAATCGCTCCCGAGCACGACTGCAGGCCACTAACGAACAAATAACAGTTCACGTCAAATAAAGTAGGAACCCTTAGTCGTTGTGAACTGTTGTTTGTTCGTTAGCGGCCTGCAATCGTGCTCGGAAGCGATTACAAGTTACCGACATTTTCGATAAAACCTGTATCGATCGACCATGCTAGATACCCTGGTCTTTATTTCTGAGTCTACGAGAAGGTATATTGAATGTGATGAGATGTAGTAATCTAGGTGAATCGATTAAACTAATAATAATAATTTTGAAGAAAAAAATGAGATTTGATTTTTTCCGACGGTCTTCCAAAGGACTAAGGTTTAGAGTTTGTTCGCCTACGCCCTTATTAATTTCCTTATAAAATGACAGAAAATATTAATGGTTTTAAAGTTTCTCCAATCACTGTATTGTTTAAATTTGACGGAAGATCGTTAGTGAAGTCGCCATGTGAGTTATTCCAAAATGATGAATCATGGGTTTAATTTCCAGCATAATTAAGTATTTAAAATTGGCTTAAACATGTGTAAGAGTGGTGAGCGAATTATATATATGTAGGGGCAATACGTATTCCTCTGGACAGGAGTGTTATTTCATAAACTATTAATTTTTGTATTAATTAAGTACCGCCAACAAATGCGCATTTTAAAGTTGATAACGCTGATTTAATCTCCATTCTCTCCCGTCAAAGCTAAAGTGAGAGACGATGATTATATTTTTTTCATCGAAAAAGTAATTTTTTTGTTGTTTTTTATTGAGTGACTTTATGTTGTGAAGACTTACAAGTCTGTATTATTTAAACTCTACTTTGGAATGCATGTTTTTCCAAGAAACCGCGAGGGTTTATTTATAGGATTTATCTTTCTAATAACATAACTTCAAAATGAGAATCTTTTGAAATTATAAAAAATGACCACCCTGTGTTCCTCTGGACATGTCTAGAGGAACAATCTACAATATTCTTATGTACAGCTTATATATAATATATTAATATTGAGGATTTTTAACTGCTGATTAATATTTTAGTGCCACGCAGTAAATTAGGAAGAACGAGGGAACAACCTACTTAACCACGATTTGTTGGAAAATGCCGCATGAATAAATGTATCTTTTTTACAATAAAATATTGTTTTAAGGTTAGCGGAGTTGTGTAGGCAAAAAACAGGATAAATACTTTGGCACGTGACAAATAACCCATTCATTTTACCCTAGTAGTCCTTTTTGTGAATATTTTGTCACTTATATAAAAAATTGATGACTCTAAAATAGGTTTTACCAACCTAGGATAACAGTACATAATCTAGAAAAAATTATGGCAAGAAAAATATTCTAGACTATAGCAACTGTTCTATTATTTAAATAAACTATGTATTCCTGTTATTGTTTTATTGTGTTTATGACTTAGAAAACATTTATTGTTCACTGTACAGAGAAACAAGTACTGTCCAGAGGAACATTACACAGTGACCAAAAAACAAGTTTTATTTCAATTGCGTTTATTTCGCAATATACAAAAAAAAGTAGCAAATAAAAAATCAGATTACAATAGATCATTTATGTGACCTCCAAAATATGTCATTTTACAAAATAAATTGCTAATAGTTAAGAAGAAAAAAAATAAAGTGTACTAAAAACTGGGAAATGTCCAGAGGAACACGTATTGCCCCTATATACATTTTTTTGCAGGTATTGCCCTGACGAGACACCACCATTGAGAATCAAAACGTGGCTTGAAGCGTTTGCCTCATCCTTAAAACCTGGTACCTAGATTTCTACCTTCAAACCATCCTTTTCATCGTATCCTTTCCCTTCAGCTCGGAACATTGATACCTCTCTATCTCCCACGGACAGCTGCTCGGTAATCACAAGAAATCAGCAAAGAAAATCCATTAACCTTTAAATTACACTGTAATAAAAAAAAACACCACAATCCAACAGCATAATAAAGGTTTGAATCCGCTGATTACGCCATTAGAGCGATACAACCTTAAGCTAAAGTTCCTCTAAGTGTTGCCGGTTTTTCAACAAAGGCTTCATTCTGTACCTTCGCAACCTTCGCCCTAACTACAGCCACCCTCTCCATCCCCTGCTCATATTCACCCTTAATTGGACTGCAGTCATGGTTCGTTTGGGAGCATCCCTCATTCGGTGGTGGGCCGGGGGATGGTCGGATGGTTTCAACGTTTTTCGGGATGAGCAAAAAAAAATAAAAGCTTTTTATCCAGGATGTTTTCTGTGTAATGTCACACAACAGTCCCAGGATTATAAATTGTGCTAAAGCCGATTTTAATGATATTGTGAGAGAAGCGTTTCATTTGACTATAAAAGAGATTTTTTGTGGAAAATCTCAAGAATGCGAAAAAGACATCTATGTTAAAATTTTGTAGAATATTAAAGAATAATTATTATAAATAAAAACAAATGCTCTGTATCGAGATCCCGCAGGGTCCATGTGAACTTTAACACCCGGCATTCCGATTTATAACATTTTTCTTGAACACTCTATGTTTTTTTGAAGGCATGACTGTACATTTGCTAAGCCAAAACGGTAATTATATAAAATTTCCTTAATAGAAAAAAATTGCAAAGTATGCTTCGAATATTATTAAAAATACATTCTTTGTTTTGTTAACATGTTATAGGTATAAAAAAATCACAGTGCATCTCTAAATGCTACTTAAGACATTTGCCGAGAAATTTTATTAAATATTTTCACAAATTTCGCTTAATTATAATGGTTTTTTTTTAATAATAGCGCGCTCTCTCTAATATTTGTATTTACATATCTCCCTTTCAAACCATATCTTCTTCTTTTTTAACCTAGTAAATTAGAAAATAATGCACAAAAAATATAATTTTATAATAATTATAATTTCGGGGGGCTAATCGTCGGGGGGTCAACTTTCGGTACCGTATCGTAGAGACATCATTGTTTTGGCCTTTGGACCCTCGCCGTTATTTGCTCCCCCAGAGACATTATTAATAATTTTTCGACAGTTCGTATTAGTGGTTTATTTATCTAATGTTTACATTTGATGACTCCCATCGAAGGTGACATAGATTCTTCGAGTGGCTGTTGAACTGTGTGCGTGTTGCACAGACACACACACAAAAGCAAATAAGAATAAAAAGAAACAAGAAGACGAAAGCACCTACTCAGCTGTGTCGCCCCATGTAACTCTCCGTGCAAACATTTCTGTCTACATTTATATTTGCACAAGAAGCATTCTCATACAAAGCCTTGATTAAAAGAGCGTTTTCTTTTCGGCATTTTTCCATTTCCGTAGACAGTACAGAGACGGCCTCCGGTCGGTGGGGAGGGGGGTGGGGGGTGGGGAGGCACTGCAACAACTAGCCCCCTGGCAGACGGGTGGGAGGGGGTGGAAGATTGGACCCGTTGCCATGGGAACACCCTCCTGAGCCCGGCGGGGGGTTGTTAAGGTGGGCACTTCAAAACGGACAAGTGCATTTGTCTACGGCGAGTGTTTTGGCAAATTCCTCCGGCGGGATAACACCGTGTTTTTTTAGGGCGGATGTCAAAGTTATCCCAATATTAAAAATCTTTAGATCAAGGATCGGGACAAGCTATAATTTAAATTGAAGCAAAATAATAATAAAATATTGTAAATCGATGTACAAGGGAAAATCGATGTACAAGAAGAAAATCGATGTACAAGAGGAAAATCGATGTACAAGAGGAATATCGATGTACAAGAGGAAAATCGATGTACAAGAGGAAAATCGATGTACAAGAGGAAAATCGATGTACAAGAGGAAAATCGATGTACAGGGGGAAAATCGATGTACAAGAGGAAAATCGATGTACAAGAGGAATATCGATGTACAAGAGGAAAATCGATGTACAGGGGGAAAATCGATGTACAAGAGGAAAATCGATGTACAAGAGGAAAATCGATGTACAAGAGGAAAATCGATGTACAAGAGGAAAATCGATGTACAGGGGGAAAATCGATGTACAAGAGGAAAATCGATGTACAAGAGGAATATCGATGTACAAGAGGAAAATCGATGTACAAGAGGAAAATCGATGTACAAGAGGAAAATCGATGTACAGGGGGAAAATCGATGTACAAGAGGAAAATCGATGTACAAGAGGAAAATCGATGTACAAGAGGAAAATCGATGTACAAGAGGAAAATCGATGTACAAGAGGAAAATCGATGTACAGGGGGAAAATCGATGTACAAGAGGAAAATCGATGTACAAGAGGAAAATCGATGTACAAGAGGAAAATCGATGTACAAGAGGAAAATCGATGCAAAAGAGGAAAATCGATGTACAAGAGGAAAATCGATGTACAAGAGGAAAATCGATGTACAAGAGGAAAATCGATGTACAAGAGGAAAATCGATGCAAAAGAGGAAAATCGATGTACAGAGGGAAAATCGATGTACAAGAGGAAAATCGATGTAAAAGAGGAAAATCGATGTACAGAGGGAAAATCGATGTACAAGAGGAAAATCGATGTACTGGGGAAAAATTGATGTACAAGAGGAAAATCGATGTACAAGGGGAAACTCGATGTACAAGAGGAAAATCGATGTACAAGAGGAATATCGGTGTACAAGAGGAAAATCGATGTACAAGAGGAATATCGATGTACAAGAGGAAAATCGATGTACAAGGGGAAACTCGATGTACAAGGGGAAACTCGATGTACAAGAGGAAAATCGACGTACAAGAGGAAAATCGATGAACAAGGGGAAAATCAATGTACAGGGGGAAAATCGATGTACAGGGGGAAAATTTATGTTTAAAGGGAAAATCGGTGTACAGGGGGAAAATCAATGTACAAACTGAACTACACATTATCGCTTAAAAAAATTCATTTAAAAATTTTTAAGGTAATAATTGCATGTATTTAATCAAACAGTTTTCCCTTTATTTAATTTTATTGGAATCACTTTTGAGGGTAAATAATTAACCCATCAATATTATCTAATCATTGAAGAAGACAATACTAATAAAATCTAAACGAAATATGAAAGAGAATGAGACACATAAAATAAAAAAGTAACGGTCGGAACTGGAAATCGAACCCAGGATATAATGAATATAATAATTCTGAATTTGAAGTGTACGATCATCAAAAATTACATAAATTAAATAGCTCCCAATGACCGATTGGTTTAAGACGTTTTCCCGGTAATACAGAGATCCTGGATTCGATTTCCAGTTCCGACTGTTAGCTTTTTATTTTCTGTGTCTTGGTCTCTTTCGTGCTGCTTTTAGATTTATTAGTGTTAAGCCTCGATGACACACGGCGAGTTACAAGCTACTATCTACTAAGTTTTAAAAGCGGGTAAATCGGCGAGTGAGATTGTCATGATGACACACAAAACCGTCCACTCGCTCAGAAGCGTAGGAAACTGGGGTCGCTTTTAGCGCCAGTAACAAGAATAACGACGCCTGCGCGAACTAATTCTTCAGATTTCTGACAGTCGAAATCAGCTGTTTATCGGAAGCCATGTTGGAAACATAAACAAACCAATCACGAGCAAGCGGAGCAAGCGTGTAGGCGAGTAAAGTTGACGGCCTTTCAACTTTTTTTCGTAGATTGTCAACAATCTGCTAGTTGCTGCTAGTTAGCAAGTGACACGATGACACTGGGCGAGTTTACTAACAGATAGTGAATTTCCCAGAGAGTAGCTTGTAAACTAGCCCTGTGTCATCGACGCTTTATCTTCTTCTTCAATGTTTGATATTCCCTATATCTATTGAGGATTAGTGGATTCGATATCTATCGATAATAATATACTAGTAATTTCAATCGTTAGGACGAGTTTCGTATTCGTGATAAAATTAAATAATATATATATATTTTTTTTTACATGATCTCCACACAAGAGGCCTTGAGGAAAATAATTTCCCTCAGGGCCTATGTCATCTTTGATGATGCTGTGTGGAGGGTTTTTTTAAGGAAAAGGGAAGGAGAGGAGAGTTCTGGGAAGGAAAAGGGTTTAAGGGGTGGGTAGGAATCTGGGGTTCAGTATGTCCCGGTCATCCGCCTCCAAGACCTAGACAAACCTCACCCCATGAACCCGGGCACCCCTGCTAAATCACTTTATTTATACTTCGTCGAAAATAATGCAACGATGATGTAAGATTAAGAAATTTAAATGGTTTGGACTTGCAGAGCGGATGAACGTAGAAAGTAATGCCAGGAGAGTATGACGCAAATGTGAATGGTAGAATTCGGGGGTGCCCGAGAAAAGCATGGACATGAACATGTCAAGAACCAGAATAACAGAAGCGTATCTGTGCATGAGATTACGTGTGATGAAGACGGGTGCCATACACAGCTATAAAAGATGTGGCTTGGCCTATTTCGGTATATCGCTCGCCATATATTCCCATTGGGAAAGTACGGCGAGCGATATGCCGAAATACGCCAAGTCATATATTTTATAGCTGCGCGTGGCACAGATCTAAAGCAAGGAGTGTGCACTTTTTACCTTTCACTTGTAATAATAATAGGATAATTTGTAGACCGCCGTTTTTCTGGAAAATTACCTCAAGGGCGTTATAAAGTTTATTACGAGTTCTTAGGGTGTCTAGTTATATTATTTACAAACAGATACAGAAAATGGTGATTGAACAACTCAAAATCATGAAACTTCACGAAACCTCAACACCTCCTATGGAAAGTGATTAAAAGTAATAAAAAAAAAAATATATATATATATACAAATAGGCTAAATAAACTAAAAAAGGTTAGGTCACGGGTTATTTTTTCACGATTTTTAATGACTTTTCAAAGAGGGGTGTTGAAATTGCATGATTCTGAGTTGTCATGGAACCACAGAAAACATACTTACCAGGCAGGTCAATTCCGATAAACACATTTTTATTAGAATGTTATGCTTGGAGACGATACGACTTATATGTGGACAATAGTTGTTATATTTTAATATAATATTTTTTTATATTATATTTTAAGATTATATTTTTATTAATTTAACAATATTAACAAATATACAAAATATCATACACTTAATAAAATTAAAAAAAAAACAAACGTAGGTGTTATGAAACCAATGTCAGAAGTAGATTTACATCATCACGGAGATACCACGAGGAATACTGATTCTCATGTAGCCCTAGGGCACATCTATCAGTGTATTTTAAAAATTAATAAAGTACCCACATGACTTCCTACGCATAGAATTCAATTAAAAAATCTATTACGGTGCCCCATAATTTTAAAATAATAAAAATAGAGGACCTCCACGCACCACAAAGAAATCGAAAAATGTGACAGCTGTCAAATTCAAAAAGCGAACGCGGGCACGTGATCAAAGATGGCGGCGCCCGGGGCGCTCTCTATTGGTCGGCTGCACAAGGGGCCTTTCTATTGGATTGTTTTTGAATTAGGAACGTAAATATAAATATTGTACTCCCAATTTAATTTCGTTTCGGCTTGAAAGACGGTAGTGGATTATTCTAGGGGAGAGCATGTATGGGGAATGGATATATTATAGGAATGATGGTTAAAATATACATCTATGGAAAAAATGTTGATATTCAGCCAAGTGGAAATTCTATTGATATTATGGAGGTATTACGTAAAAGATAAATAAGATGTCTTATATGAAAGAGGGAAAAAGCATCGATGCAAATCAAACTTTACAAATATATGAAACGTAGACATAACACAAAGTTATTTATTTATTTACTGGCTGGTCCCGGTATGCGTTGCTATGCCATTTAATAAATAAGTTGTTTCTCCCTGAGTGTCCTTTCCCATTCGTCCCGTTCCCCTTCCGCCTCCCCTTCTTCTCCTGCGTCCTCTTCCCCTCTCGCGTTCCCACTCCGTCACCTCCACCTTCCCTCTCCCCACTCCTCTCCCCCCCCCCCCCCCCCCCCCCCCTTCCCTCGTCCCGCAAACCCTTCTCCCGAGTTCTCCTTCCCCCTCCCAGGTTCCCCTCCCCCTCCCAGGTTCCCCCCTCTCGCCTTCCCCTTCCACCTTCCCCGTCTTCCCACTTCCCTTTACCGCTCCCTCGTCCCGCCAACCCTCCTCCCGCGTTCCATATATTCAATCCCAGTACATTCAGTTCTTAAACAGCCCGCGTGCCACCTTTTACAATTTTTATTCAAATTTCCATTTTTCATGTATACTAAATTTGGTACCTAACACAGGTACCTATTTAAAATATCTAAAATTCTTGATTCGATTCAAACTATTAGGGGAGTACCTACTTTAAATAAATTTATCAACTTAAAGATTTTCAAAAATAGAATTTTATTTAACAATCATTGTTTTGCAAAATGTAATTCTCAAACACGCGTACTGTCAAACGTGCGATAGTCGTTTAGGTTAGTAATAGGTTTTCTGAAATTGTCCAATTTTCTGGGCAATTTTCTTAATTTTTCTCTCCGTAAGAACCATTCTCGTATTTCAAGGAATATTCTAAAAAAAGAATTAGCGAAATCGGTTCAGCTGATCTCGAGATTTGCGCTTAGCAACACATTTAGCTATTCATTTTTATATATAAGATTTACGCCCTTGGAGCATTTACATCAATCGTGTAACATAGTAATAATGGAAATAGAAACAATAAAATACCAATTATTATTTCTTTTCCTTTAGATTAATAGAAAGGAAGCAGTATTAAAAAGAAATAACTACAAAAACAATATTAGAAAAATAATAATAAAATTTAGATGAGAATTTTTGAAATTTCTGATATAAATTTAGATAAGGAATAAATGAAAATATCAAAAGAACTGAATTTATTTCCAAGCCTATGTAGTCTTTGGATTGGGGAGTTAATGAAATAGTTAGTTTTAGACGTAAAAACAACGAACAGCTCTGGATGTCTCGTGTCACGATTTGGTACTTGGAATGTTATTAGTCTTGTTAAGACAGGTGCGTCAAGTGATCCATTAACCAATTTGAATAAAAGAACCAAATTGACCAAATCGCTCTTGGTTTTTCTACGTCTACAAGATGGGTCAGTTAAATTAAGTATTTTCATTAAGTTAACATAATTAATTGTTCAATGGGTATGGAGAGTTTGAAATTAATTAACCTAAAAAATTTATGTTGA
The DNA here is from genome assembly GCA_929108145.2 of Limnephilus rhombicus. Lineage (NCBI taxonomy): Eukaryota > Metazoa > Arthropoda > Insecta > Trichoptera > Limnephilidae > Limnephilus > Limnephilus rhombicus. Next base: position 11,283,216 of record OV815296.1, read on the forward strand.
ACTTTCTCAATTTGTTTTTGATGTGCTTTATAGTATGGAGACCAAATAGTGGAATTGTATTCTAAATTACTTCTTACTAAAGCAGTGAAGAGAATTTTAAATGAATAAAGTGACGTAAAATCTTTAACCGTTCTTAAATATATAAACGATTTATTTTAATTTATTTTTTAAATATCAGTAGGTACTACAAGTCGATCGTCCGGTTGATTAGTCAGAAATCTCCAAAACCTAAGTTTTGATATCTTGGGGAAAGCAATATCAAATATTATTTACACATGCGTGCGTTTTACATATTAAATATGCTATTAAATCCGGTACATTAGTATGACATTTTGAAATATCCTACTAGTGACCCAGAAAGCATCAACTGTTTGTTTAATTCACTTTTGTTGCATTATAATTGATTTAGTGGTGTTTATTTGAGTATTGTACTAGAAAGAGGGTACACTTTTAGGTATAACTGCAAACTCAAATCAAATTTTGATTTTTCGGAGATGTTCATGTATGATGTGTTGGGTTTATTGCCTTGTTTGTGACAATTTTTCTTAAAATCTAAATTTACACATTTTTGTACATATACACTTTTTTGCATTACATCCACGCAGGAGGCCCTGAGGAAAATAATTCCCCTCGCGGGAGAGGAAAGAGGGGAAGTCGTGGGAAGGAAAAAGGTACGAGAGGTGGGTAGGAATTTGGGGGTCAGTGTGCCCAGGAGTTACAGACGTATGAATCTATCCCTCCAACTGCAGTGCAAGGCAATGGGTTAGTCCAGCTGGAAAGGTCAAAAGGCCTCCCTCACCAGTCTTTCCCGATCCGGCCCACCACACAGCAGGTGGGCAGACGCATCCGCCGCCAAGACCTGGACATACCTCACCCCATGAACCCGGGTTAACATGAATAAGTCACCAAACGTAGCGAACCACTTGGGGTGACCTATAGCAAACGTGTTGGTTATCCAATAAATGGTTCCCGGAGCGGCGGTACCCAAACCCGCCTCACACTGGTGACTGATATGAATATACAGAATTATAATCTTGATGCATTTTAATGAAAATATATTATATACTGTTGTTATTCGGCGATACATCCTCTCTGCACACCCCTTCGGGGATGTTTAGTTATATTTTGTGTAATTAGGTATACCGAATTTTCCCCACACCACTGCAATTGTCGGGGGATCAACTGTCATCAAATCAAATAATATATTCAGAAGTACAGGTGAACGATGTTGGTGACACGCATTGTGTGCAGTTTCATACTAATAACAACAACAGTTAATGGCCAACCGATTGTTACCACTATGCAATTAAAAACCAATTCATTAATTAGGATTCTTTTTATATTGCAATCCTTCTTCCTTCAATCGTTAGCCCAATTCCATCTGGACCAAAAAAGGCCAAATAAAATCCCCACGGCTAAACTAATTGGTAAGGTAAAACTGATTGATGACCCCTCCCCGCAGCAGGATTAGCTTCTCCCACAGTCATCAGTCTCCGTGTAAGATGGATCGAAGTCATCTTGGCGCTATGCCGGCAGCCAGTAGCGGGATATTAATTAATATCGTAGTTCGGATTGGGCCATCTTTTAAGTGGCAGCCTAGGTAAGGCCTGGATGTATGCTTGTAAGATGAAATATCTTGGGCAACGTTGATATGGATCGGGTTAATTTTAAACCGTTTAATCACTGGAAGCCATTTTTGTCCCAGGTCACATAGATATCATATAAATCGATGTAACTCGCTGAATATCATAGTGAGAAATATGTTTTAAACGGTGTTAGAGAGGAGAAACACCATGCTCTATATTCAAATCTAAAAAATGTCCACCAAAAAGTAAAATGTACACCTTTTTAAAACCAAGGTTTTGAATCACGATTTTATTTATTTTTTTAAAGTTTTGGATTTTTTTATAAATTATTTTCATATCAAAAGATAAAAAAGTGAGGTGATAATTACGTTTTTAATATATTTTTCTAATCTTTACATAGTATAAAATGAAGTCGCTCACGCTGTATGTGCGCTTAGATCTTTTAAATTACACAACGGATTTTCACGCGGTTTTCACCAATAGATAGAGTGATTCAAGAAGAAGGTTAATATGTATACTACACGCATACTATAGTAGAGAAAAGCCGAGAAATTCAAAGATTCAATTCAGGCTGCAGGCGATGTGAATTTGATGTGTATGTAAATTAACAGATGGCGTTGGTTATAAAGGTTGGATAAGCCACAGTAAAACATATATATGTGCTTTTATTTATTTTTTGTTATCAGTAATTTTAGTTGGAAAAAGCGTAAAGTGAGCCATTTTTAAAACTTTTTTATGTTTGCATGCAAAATTTTTATATTTCAAAAATTATTTTTATTTTAAAGCGAAATTCGTTACCTTTCAAAAACAGTTTTTAATTATCGGATATGTTCAGAAATATTCCATTTATATGCATTTTATTCTAAAGCGGCAATATTTTGACCATCTGAAAAATACGCCAAATCTCTGCACGGGTTAAGAATAGATAAGTTTTACGATTTTCACGGCCAAAAGTGTTTTCTTTATTTGTTTTTGGAGTGTTTCGCCGTGTTGCGCTACCTCCTTCTTTAGCCAACGTTTCGGACAGCGTTGCAGTGTCCATCATCAGGGCAGATCCGGTAGATGTGTACGTTGGCTAGAGAAGGAGGTAGCGCAACACGGCATTATACCCCAAAAACAAATAACGTAAGGGTTAAGAATAATTTATTTGTTTATATCAGACATGGCTTGAAACACGAAGGTTAAAATGATATGTAAAAAACAGAAAAGAATATAAAAACCTTTAAAAAAACTATTTAAAATTAAAGTTATTATTTATTATTTAGTATATATATATATATATATATATATATATTACGCACCAGATTTAAATGTCCGGATTTAATTTTCCCCACAGGAAAAACTAAACCCTTTCACACACTTCCCAAATGATCATCTGGTCAATCCACGTTATGCAATTGCACTATATAAGTATTATAATTACAAAACAATACAAGAACAACATGTCAACCTACCAGAGACCAGATGGGAAAATAATTCACCGACTCCAGATATTTTCATATCAGAGGGTTCGGCTCTGTGGAATTCCTAATTGAACCTATAAATCCTACTGATCCCTCAATATAAATATTTAAAAAATCTTTTGTAATCCTACATGTATTTAAATGACAATGACACTTTGACAAATCTAATACGCCTAAATTTTGAATCAGAGACCTAGGTATAATGCCAGTAGCTGAAATAACAAATGGTAATATTTTTATAGTCCGAGAATGCCAAATTCTTTTAATCTCATTTGCTAAATCTGTGTATTTTCTAATTTTTTCAGAAACAGTTTTTTTAATATTACAGGAATTTGGAATAGCTACATCAATGATAAAGTTTATTATTATTATTTAGTTAATATTTATTATTGACAATTTTTAATTTTTATTATTTGGCATCAAAAAATACCTATCACCCCAAATTTTAACCCTCCTACCCCCACCCTCACATTTTTAAACGCGATTTTAGAATTTTTGTATGAACAATTTTAACCGTCTTTCGTATTTCAAACAGAACGAAATTATTTATGTTGTTGAATGACAGATGGCGCTACGTCCGCCTCATCAAACTTTCATCCACACATGCGCAAGACATTCACGAAAAGCGTCGCGTCATTTGATATGTCATTCGGCCTCATGTTCTCGCGTGGGCAAACCAACGAGCTTATTTGTGGTGGCTAAAAACGGACTGACAAAAAATATCGTACACTCAATTGCTCTTTGAAATTCATACTGATTTTCTTTAGTTCATTTTCCTACTTTAGTTGGTGTTTTTTTTTTTTATCGGCAGTCATCGTCTACAGTGCTCCATTCCTCTTTCTGTCATAGATCCCATCCCCACTCACTTACAATACATTCGTTTTTTTATTTATTTAACAACCAAAATATTCACTAGAAATAATTTATGTGGAAGAACAACGTTTGTCGGGTCAGCTAGAATCATTTCATAAAGGAATGAATTGTTTGAATTAAAAAAATCGAATCGAAAAGTTGAAATAATGCCTTTATTAAACAAGTACCAACTTTAAAAAATCATATATATATAATATGGTATGTAACCTAACTATGAGTTCACTTCCTTGTGTCCTAGTTCACCATTCTCATACTTCTTCCTCCCACGCCTTCCTCAAGTGATCGTATTTCCAGTGACTGGTCTATTCAACACTCAACTAGTTCGCCATTTTAAATTATAATAAATTGTGCAACCTAACTCCTATGTTTCGTATTGACCTTTTAAAGTTAACGTCGACCAGGCGACAGATCGGACAATGATCTCATTCGGACGCAGATGTTAAAAATATTAAATCAAAAATATGAGTATCATTCAAAGGACTGTTGTATTATTTTCTAGAACTTGTACAGCATTTTTTTGTCGATACATCGATTTGTCAGGGCTTCAAATGTTGCATTTGACAACATTGATTATGACCATGCTCATGTTGACTTAGATTTGAGACAAATAATATTGTGACATTTAAGTATACAAACAGGCCTCATAAAATTCAAATTTATAAGGTTTGATGACTCCAGTGTATTTTCGGACTGCTATCAAAGGTCGACACGGACCAGTTATTTTACAGAAATTCAAATGTAACAATGTTATCAAATGGACATTCAGCATTATTTTTTTTTAATTGACATTTGGAAGGTCCCCGTTAAACGGGTTGATTGTAGGTGCGTTTCAATCTATAATATAAAAATGAATCGCTGAATGTGTTGCTAAGCGCATAACTTTCGAACGACTGCACCAAATCGGATAATTATTTTTTTTGTGTGTTCGTTATTATCAGGACAATGTTTTTATAAAACTTCAGGTGAGCTCTGGCATTACGAAAATTGTATTAAAAATTTGCTATTGGTGGCACGCGAGGAAGCGGCTATTGCTATGGAAAGCGGAAGGGAGGGAGTGATGGGGAGGGGAAGCAGGGAGGGGGAGGGGAACCTGGGAGGGGGAGAGGATCCTGGGAGGGGGGAGGAGAACTCGGAAGGGGGGTTCGCCGAACGGGGGGAGTGGAGTGGGGAGAGGGAAGGTGGAGGTGACGGAGTGGGAACGCGAGAGGGGAAGAGGACGCAGGAGAAGAAGGGGAGGCGGAAGGGGAACGGGACGAATGGGAAAGGACACTCGGGGAGAAACAATTTCTTTATTAAATGGCAAAGCAACGCATGCCGGGACCAGCTAGTTTTCTATAAAATTGTAATAAGCTGAGAAGCCTACGCAGATAAAGTTTTTTATAATCAAGGGATGGATTTTGAAAAATGTGTTGTAACAAATTGATAGTCGTCTTCTTTTGCTGATCACAATCTATTCAAAAGAAGAAACGGACTTTAAAGGGGACCTCTCAATTGTAAAATAAAATCAAAATGACGCTGAATGGCCATTTGATTACAGTGCTACATTTGAAGATCTGTGAAACAACTCGTCCTTAATTGCGTTGTAATTTAAATGCTCAAAAAAACATAGAATTAATATAGTGTAGCTAGGCAATAAGTGCCTACAATAAGATGTAATACCGTCCTAACTGCTCCAAATTATCCAGAGCCATGAGATTATGGCATCCCTAATTGGAGTATGTTGTGAAGCTGGAGGGATGGGGAGGGAAGGAGAAAGAGAAGGAGAAAGGGAAGGTTGGTTAGTACTTGGCTATTCAATTCTGGTCACCAAACACGGATTAAATGCAACGTGAATGATTTTCACCAAAGCGATCTGAGAGTATCTATCTATCTGTTGTGTGGATAATACTCTTCATTTGTGTTAGCATACGAGGGCTGTCCCTAAAATAAGGTCTCCAAGTCCCGCAACATTGGCGTGTAGCCTGGTGCCCCTCACGCTAATCCACACCACGCTGCACTCTTCTGCGATACTTAATCTTGGCGTGGCAGCCGTTCGCGATGGAGCTTCGATTGGAGAAGTGTGAATTACGTTATATAATTAGTTTTTTTGTGCAAAGAACAAAACCCCGGTAGAAATTCATTCTCAGCTACTTGAAGTATACGGAAAACAGTGTACGAGTGCGAAAACGTGCGCAAATGGTGCAGAGAATTTACAAGCGTGCCGGACAGCCATCGGTTTCAGGCGAAAAAATTTCCAAAGAGGTAAAAACAATTATTGCAGATCGACGGGTGAAGGTTCGGCAGCTCTGTGATATGATCCCTGATGTCGGTAAGACCGCTGTTGACAAGATTTTAACAGAACATTTGGGAGACCACAAGATTTGCCCAAGGTGGGTCCCAAAATGCTCACCGAAGATCAGAAACAACAAAGAGTTGAAGCAGCCCGCGAATTACTTGAGTGCTACGATATCGATGGCGAATAATTCTAGGACTCAATTCATTGACGAGACCTGGATACTCTACACGACACCAAAGACAAAGGAACAATCCATGTGGCGTCATTCAGATATGCCGAAGCAAAGTTTAAAAACGAATTGCAGAGCTCAACTCACACCTGGCGGGTGCGGCGAGTGGATATTCCACCGCGAACGGCTGCCACGCCGAGACTAAGCGTCACAGAGGGTGCAGCGAGGGTGGAGATTTTACAAGGAGAAACCAGGCTACAAGCCAGTGTTGCCGGATCTCGCGTTAAATTGTTCCTCGCGACCGCAGCACCTTGGAAACCTTTTTTTTACGGACAGCCCTCGTGCAAATATATAGTTTGTAAAGCACCCACAGGTGATATTTTACGAAAGTCTTAAAATGTTGAAATTTAAATAAATTATTGTATGTGCTAATACTGTTTATAGGAATTCAGAAGAGAATAAAAAAACCTACAAATAAGCAATGACTAAATAAAATACCCTAAGAGAGCGCTTGACATACCAACAAAACATTCTGTCCAAGATGGAACCAAAATGTATTACTTATCATATAAGCAAAATAATAACCATGGAAACCTATTTGAGCGTAACGCCATTTTTGTATAACCGTTTGGACAGAGTGTTCGATATGTATTTGGATCGGTATGCCACGTCCTTTTCTTGTGTATTTTGTTTAGTCATTGCAAATAAAAGATACTTTTACAGTAAATAGGTACAATGGTTTTACTGAACACATGAAACCACAGATAAAATGCAATCGAATACATTATTAAATCTCGCCAATAAAATGTCCAACACGGCATCGTCATATCGAATTAGCTGTGTTAAAATTGGCGTTATCAAGTATCGAAGGGGTGTTCCTGGGCTCGTAAGATTGCTCGGCCGCCCACACGTGCGATGGACCACACGGATGCGAGGACTCTTTAGATGAAACACGTATCATTAAGGAATTATTATACCTTCCCAGGTGCTTCTTGCAGAAATGAATTGATCTGTAATTTGAGGTTGCGGAATGATATCCACTGTGAAAAACAATAAATGTTTGTTTTGCAAATATATTATTGTTTATAAAGGTATATTTCAATAAATTCAGTGATAATATATTATACCGTCACTCCATTTCTACAGGGGTTCTCTGATGTACCACCAAACAACTCGTTTTTGATTAGATGAAGACAATATAAGCGAAACTCAATCGAAAATCTGAAAACAGAAAAATCAGAAAAAGATATTGACACATCTGGGACACGAAATGTCCCAGATGTGTCAATATCTTTTTCTGATTTTTCTGTTTTCAGATTTTCGATTGAGTTTCGCTTATATTGTCTTCATCTAATTAAATATTACAATTTGAGGTTTTACTCATAAAGTTAAAATAAAAAAAATAAAAATAAATTTAAAAAAAAAAAAAAAAAAAAAAAAAAAAAAACTCGTTTTTGGTTCATTCAGTTTTAATTTTTTAGAGGTTCTGGGTTCAGAGAGGTTCAGAGAGGTTTCAGAGAGGTTCTGGGTTCGAGTCCCAGTTGCGACCATAATCTTTTTCTATTTTTGTATATCTTGGTATCTTTCATATTTTCGTTTAGGTTATTAGTGTTAGACCTGTGCCACACACAGCTATGAAATATCAAAGATCAAAGATCATTTGACTTGTCCTATTTCAGCATTTTTTATTATTATATGCCGACATACGCCAAGACACATTATCTTTTATAGCTGTGTGTGTGGCACAGGTCTTATCTTCTTCTTCAATGATATATTACATTGATGAGAATAACCTTCAAAAGTTATAAAAAGAGAGTTGTTGTTATAAAAGATTGAATATTCATTTAGACTCTCATAAAAAGGTCAAAATATATTCCATATAAATAAAATCGGATATATTTATCTGAGACGCTATCTAGGTTACAAACCAGTTCTTAGATAAGATTATTTTCAATGAAAAGGGTAGTTCCTAGGATATGGAAGGATTAGTCGAAGATAATATTGTTAATTCTAAAATTTTAAAATATGCGATTGAAAATTATGACGGTTTGATGGAAGGTGGCAATGGCTGAATTGGTAAAAGCGCACGTCCCGGTTAGACGAGAGGTTCTGGTGTCTTGTTCTCTTTCATATTTTCGTTTAGATTATTAGTGTTATCTTCTTCTACAATGATACGTTCAGTTTTAGTTCAGGAGTGGGTGCCGCCCCGAGAGCCACCTATTGGATGACCAACATCACGGCCATAAGCATAGGTACCTAACTACAATTAAATCAAATTTATCAATATCAATGACCAGTAAATTCGAAGCCGAGGATCTAAACGATTATATTTCCACAAAACCACAATTCTTCATTACAAAAAATAATGCCTATCAGCAAAAAAGAACTACATAAAAATAAACAGATGAAAATGCAACTATTAATCCGCTGGTTCCAAGCTCCTATCCTCAATTGTATAGCAATACATAATCCCCAGTTGCGCCAACAATAATAATATTGCTTTAAGCCCCTTCGCCCCTCGCTCCAGGGTTGCGCCAAGCCACTCCCGTTGCGCCAAACCCGCGCCAAGCCGCTCCAAGCGCAAAGCGGTTTACCTCAGAGCAGATAAAACAACATCGGGAAGAAGTGCTTATATTGGGCTCGTTCTGCCTAGCCTACCCATCTATTTGTTCACTGCTTTAATCCACAACAAATCCGGCATTCTGATTTTATTTTATGGATAATGTAATGAAGTTGTACCATAATTGTGAATGATGAATACTGGAAGCAGTTGAACGAGTTTGTGTATCTGGGAAGCATGTTTACTAGAGATGGGAAGGCCGATAGAGATATTGAAAGAAGAGTGAATGCAGGTAACTCTCTGATATCGATAGCTATATCTCTGAACTATGCATTCCGGAAAATATTGGTCCAAGGCAGTCAACTCTTAGATCAGCGACATCTTCTGCAATTGGAAGGTTGAAAGAACCTAAGCGAAATCCGAACACTTCTTCTTCTTTCGTATGGTGGGGGGTCAGAGGGGGACATCTAGGTCTGCGAGCCAGTCTAGGGCCTCAGACGTTGCCCTGTGGACCTCATCAATCCCGCCGGGGAATGAATAGAGCGGGCATTCGTTGACCACATGTTCGGTGGTCTGCACCGCACCGCATTCACACGTCGCCGACTCTTTAAGGCCCCATCTATGCATCATATGAGCACAACGGCTATGGGAGCACCTTATCCTATTGATGGCAGTCCAGAGTTTGCGAGGCAATGAGAACCCAGGCTGTCTCTCAGTGGGGTCTTGCACGAGATGGGCGTTTTTGACGTTGGCTGATTGCCACTCAAGCTTCCACCTATCTTCTGGGGTTAGAGGTGTTCGAAGGAGTCTTTCTCCTTCCGTCCAGAAGGGTTTTCGAGACTTTAAGCGGCATGCCGGGTGAGAAACGACATCATCGTGCAAGGGTATTTCGCTTTTTTGCAGCGCCTTCTTGTATTCCCTCAGTGTTGCAATCTCTCGCCTGATATTTGGCGGGGTTATATTTGCAAGTACGGGGAGCCAAGGAAGAGGAGTCGATTTTAAGGTTCCGCTGATGGTTCGCATTGTGGCATTAAGCTGAACGTCAACCATGGAAGTGTGGGCGCTTCTGGCCCATACTGGAGCACAGTATTCAGCTGCTGAGAAAACCAGGGCAATGGATGCCGTTCTGAGCGTGTTGGCGTCGCATCCCCAGCTAGTACCAGCCAGCTTATTGACTAAGTTTAGTCTTGTCCTGGTTTTTTTGCCCACTGTTTCCATGTGTTTCCGGTAATTCAGGCTCCTGTCCAAAGTTACTCCAAGATAGCGGGGATGGGGGTCATGGTAAATATTTTTTCCATCAAACTGAACACAGAGTTTTGCGTTTGCCTGTGAATTACTGAGATGGAAAGCTGTCACAACTGTTTTCGACCCATTCGGCTTTAGTCACTGAAGGCAGAAAATTTGCTTACGCAGATGACTTCGCCATCACAGTCCAAGCCAAAACCCTCAATGCAGCAGAAGAGATCCTTAATTCTGACCTCAAGGCTATGGAAGAATTTTTCCTCAATTGGCGACTAAAGCCGAATGGGTCGAAAACAGTTATCCGAACACTAAGTTTGGTGATCGTGCATTCGCAGTATCCGGCCCCGAAGCTTGGAATAAACTTCCTATGGAATTGAGATGCACAACCAACTCAGCGGAATTTAGATCCAAACTGAAAACTCACTTTTTCCGATACTCCTTTCCATAAATTCATTATTCTATTTAAACTTTGCAATTTTTAATAGTTTTTTTTCCTCTTTTCTCTTTGTTTATAGTTAACTCAATCTGTTTAATGTAATCTGTTAATTGTGATACCTCAACCTGTTTACTGGTGAGCGATGAATCACCTTAATGCAGTAAAGATTGACTATTAAATTTATTAATTTATTTAAAATATCTATACCTTCCCGTAAATCCAGTTAACCTTCATTATACTTTTTGCACCCGTATTCTCGAATTGTAATATTATGTAAAAACTTCCTACTTCTTCTGGCGCTAATCTTAATTGTAAATATGTGTGTTAATAAGTCACCAGTTTTAGCTTAGAATCTTTATGTCTTAGTCATAAGTCACTAGCTATAAGTCTTAGATGTAAGTCACTAGTTGTAATTGTAAATCTTAGTTTTAAGCCAGTAATATTAATTCTTTTATATATTATTTGTACAGCGCCCTTGAGGTGATTTTCCACGAAAACGGCGCTATATAAATAAGCCAATTATTATTATTATTATTAACTCCATTATTGGCGAACTAAATGCCGTTGATGCTGAATGCTGTAGAAGTGAGATCCCTGAGACGTTTTTGTGTAAAACCATGTATGATCGCATGAGAAATGTGGAGATTCGCAAATAATGCAAGGCTGATGTAAGCGTGATGAGTAACGTTAAGAAAGGAACCCACAGATGGTTTGGGCATGCGAAGCAAATGAACGGAAAAAGGAGTATAAGGAGAATATATGACGCAAATGTGAATGGTAGAAGAAGTTGGCGACGCCCGAGGAAGACATGGCACGATCAAGTGAATCAGATACTTTAGTCGGGCCATGTCAAGAGTCAGAATAAAAGAAGAGTATGTACGAAACGATGTATAACTATTTTTGGAAAATAATTTATTGTCTTTACAGGATAATAATAATAATAATCGGATAATTTGTATAGCGCCGTTTTTGTGAAAAATCACCTCAAGGGAGCTTTACAATTTATTATGAATTCTTAAGCTCTATCTTCTTCTACTTCTTGTGCCTTGTCCGTTCGACGGACGTTGGCTATCATTTTGGCTATGCGGACTTTGTTTACTGCGGCCCGGAACAGCTCTACGGTAGACTGGCCAAACCACTCTCAGATTTTTCAGCTATGAGGTTCTCCTTCTTCCAGGGCCCCGTCTTCCGGTAATCTTTCCCTGCATTATGAGATGCAGTAATTTTATTATTTACAAACACTAGGTATATCTGTTTTATTTTTGACTTTCCAACTTACTTCTTCGCCATCTCCTTCCCTTCCCCGTACACTCCAAAATATCGTCAAAAATGGTTAAATGGACAAATAGCTCAAAAATCGCAAATAAACATCAAAAGGGCTGAATTGAACAGATGCGCCAAAATCGTTTAAATTAACAAATAGTTTTTAAAAACGTCAATTCAGGAAGCCTCATTTTACGGTATTCACATGCAGAACAGCAATACTCAGCTTTTTATCAACTAGGTACTAGAAAGTCGCGTAAAACAACCGCAAATAAATTTTTCTTTCGAACCTTACCACGAGCTTCCCGTTCCAATTCGATTTAAATTTTCCACCCGGACGAACAGACTTCAATCTGCTTCGCCGAAAAACTAAAACTCCGTGCGTTTTGCAATCCGATTGGCAGAAAACAAATTCGATTATCTGTGGGGTGGCCACTGGCCTGAGATAATATACCTTCCGGACAAGGTACTTCGGCTCAGTTTCCCGAACCAGATAAATAAGGGAGATATTTTTTGTTGTTAGTACAGTACTAAACCGTTTGCAGACTGCTCACTTATTTTGTATTGTTTATTTTGTACAGAAATGCTTTGTTATGCGGAAGGGAGTAACCAGCACAGGCTTCTGATTGTTCTCAGGTGCAGAACTAACTTATCAATGCTGAATGCTAAAACTCCTTGGACGACTTAATAGGTCAATTTATCTACCTTGCAGGAAATGTGACTATTTTCCACATGTCCTTAAGTCTCCGCTACCCGAATTTCTACCGATTTCTTAAATATCTCCTTTATACTTTTGTAATTTTGTAAATTTTTAAGCTCTTAAAATATACCTTATTTTTTAACATTATATCTAGACGCGTTCCACGCCGAAACGCAAATTATATAAAATTCCCTCGATAGAAAAAAATCGCAAAGTATGCTCCGAAAATTATTCTAAACACGTTTGTTTCTACAAGTTATAGTTGTGAAAAATTCACAATGTTTCTTTAAATGATACTTAAGATACCTACCACGAGATTTTTGCTCTATTTTAAACGAGTCGTGTTTTATTAAACATTTTCGCAATTTTCGCATTGATTTTATCACTTTAAATATTAGCGCGCTCCTCTAACATTCGTAATTAAGTATCTCTCAATCTTGTTCTTTTTGAGCGCGGATGCGGCGCCTTAAGATGAAACCCGGTCGCGGAGACATTTGAGGAATAGGTATTTTATCAAACTATTGCTGTCACTGTTGCTCTTACTCCCCTGAGTACCTACTAAGCGAAAGGGACAACTGCACCTCAGACTGATAATACATAACAATCATTGTTTTGCAAAATGTCATTCTTCAACACGCGAACTGTCAAACGTGCGATAGTCGTTAAGTTTACTGAAATTATGCAATTTTCTGCGCAATTTTCTTATTTTTTCTCTCCGTAAGAACCATCCTCGTACTTCAAGGAATATTCTAAAAAAAGAATTAGCGAAATCGGTTCAGCTGCTCTCGAGATTTGCGCTTAGCAACACATTCAGCGATTCATTTTTATATTATAGATAAACTTTTTATGATGCTACATACTTGTTATAATACTCCTGTACAATTGACCTTACATGTTATAGTCATCAAGGCGTAAACAAATAAATAAATAAATAATACGTTTGCCAAAAATTGTAAATTTGATGTTGCTCAAATTATTAGCACACACGACGATGTGATGTGAGCTAACTCAAGATTAATAAATAAATACTACATATTTTGTGAGAGTCCCTGAAAGTACACCGAGGGCAGTTGTTTTCTGTCATGCTTTAGAACAATATAATAGTGACGACGCAGCTTTAGAACACAGGATATTATTTGTGTTTTATTTTTTATTCATGGCGGAATCCGTTAGATTTCACTTTCTTTCCTCGCAGATTCTTGTCCCTGTTCAATAAGTAGCCCAACTTCCAACTTTAGTTTCCCCTACTTACAAGTTCCGGGGAGCCGATGCTCTTAACTCTGGAATACATTAGCCAGGCCATTTCCCGCGCTACGGAACCAAAGAAGAAAACAAACCCACAAATAGAAATAAACGCCAAACGTGCCTTGTCGACAGAAGGTAAATTATTGCGGACATAAGAAAAAAATACTGGAAAATAGAATAAAGCACAAAGTCGTGCAGTTACCTACTAACCATCGATATTTATTGTAGGGGTAATTACTACAACTAGATAATTCCGAAATCAGCGTTTTTGAGTTATACTCAATGGGTAACTTTATTTCCTCGTCTATGAGTGCCACAAACAGAAAAGTCGTAACGCATTTTTTTTTTTTTTTTTTTTTTTTTAATTTTCTTTATTCATTATGTTTATTACAGGATTTTTTTACATGGTATTTCGACTACCAAGCTAGGCAAATGCCCGTATTATGGTAGTCGAGAGTTGGAATCATAAAGTTATTTGAAAATGTATTTGTGGTTGTATCCAAAAAACGTTATCGTTTAATTCTTTAATTAGGTAATTCTCTTACAATTTGGGAAGCGGGTATGGTTACCGCCGCTCCGGGAACCATTTATTGGATAACCAACATTGGATGGCCCTGGTATAGGTCATCCAAGAGGTTTGCTGTGTGCCCGAATTCGTGGGGTGAGGTTTGTCCGGGACTTGGCGGCGGATGCGTCTGTCCACCAGCTGAGTTGAGAAAGTTCTTTTGACTTCTCCAGCCGTACTCTCTCAAAATATCGCCTTGCACCCCCTTGACCCCACAGATTCCTACCCAACCCTCATTCATGCGCTTTTCATTCTCAGAACTTCCTCTCCTTCCTTTCCTAAAAATACCCTCCACATAGCATCCCCATAGGCCTTGACGGGAATGACTTTATTATTTTTTTGTAAATAAATACTTAAATGAACATTTTTGTAAATAAATAACACACTTATAAGCCATTTTCTTATTTCCAAAATATAAGTATTACGATTTACGATTTAACCATACTTACCAGCATAAATATACAAAAACGTATTTATCAAAATGATTACTGATTACGTGATTAGTGATTACTAAAGACCGGATTACATTTATACCCTTTTCAGCGGTAGTTGCATATTTTAGCAAAAAAATTGAGATCTTGCATATTTACGCTCGATCATCGTTCAGATAGTGATACTATAAACGTCAGATAGCTAAGTATGCGGCTAGTGAAAACGCTTGAAACTCATAGATTGGCGTTGAATGAATCTACTCAGGTTATGAAGAAAATTCGCCTTATGAATTCCTCGTTGCCAAAGCTATTCCCGAGTAAACTCAAAGAAAAGATTGAAAACTTTCAGAACAATAACCCAGGATTTGAATCCTTGTGCCAAATTTATATGTTCATCAACGTGGCAGGTGAAATTTTGCCCGCCACAATAAGTTCAAAAATTGCACCCAAATTTAAATTCTGTCCAGTCACATCAATAAACGTAGATCGCTCCTTTTCCGCTTATAAAATATATATTAAGCGATCGTAGACACAATTTGTCTACAGAACATTTAGAACCGTACTTAGTCATTTACGTTTTTAAAGGTAAATTGTAAATTTCATAGTTAAATACATTTTGTAATTGATATTTTCGAAAATACGATTGTTATCTTTGAGAACTAAAAGCTTCCTAAAATAAGAAAAGTATTTAAAAATATGATTTCCTGTATTAATTCATATTGCATATTTTGGCCCTTTTTATGGATTTTCGTGCATATTTTAGCTATTTTTATTGCATATTTGCATGCATATTTTGGGCTATTTTTGTTGCATATAATCCGGTCTTTAGTGATTACCACATTTTTTTTAAAAAAAAAAGAAAGACAAACATTCCCGGGTTACGAATAACTTAACAATGTTTGAAAATCTCCTACTACCACCACAGAAAGCCGAAAATGTTGCTTGTGTTGTGATGGAGGACTTAGGCAGTCGAGGAATCGAACACGCGACGCTCGGGTGGGACCCAAACGCTATGCCCACTCAACCACTGACCAGACTTATAAATCAATTTCCCAACTAAGCTGATTTCAGGGTTACCCAGTTGTATCAATTACCCAACGATATGAAAATCGATTTACTTAACCTAAATGTTTAAAAAAATTCAAATGCCTACATTTTTTCATGAAAAGTTTACCAATTTCATTTACCTGCCAGGCGCCTAGCGGTCGAAACGTCACATTGGCCTCATCAGTTTTCTTTAAAGAGATAAAGACTTCTACAGATTTTCTGTTCAAAGTTTAAAGATTTTCACCCCTTAACTGTAAGCACTTCAAGTTATGTAAGTACTAGGTACGTCTATTTTAGACTTTTTACCACAGACAAACTAACATTGAAGAATTTTCGCAATCGTGGGTAGCTATCTATATGCGCGCGGCGTCTATGGAATTCAGTTCTTAATTTAAATTCGGCGGGAAGAAATAATGCTCCTAACAAATACACTCTCGATTCGAATGCGGTTTACGGCATACATTTTATATTAGCGTATCAAAAGAGGATTGGAAAATAACTATAGAGAGTGTGTTACGTTTGTCCTTGATTGTAAAATGTTACAAAATTCTATTGTATTGCTTTGCCGCTGAGAGCTAAGTTTGAAAATCTCTTCCTCACGTGTTAATTTTTCAGTTTGGAAGTTCGCTATGGGTACTGCCATCCCGGGAACCATTTATTGGATAACCAATACCTCTGCTACAGTTTACCGCAAGTGGTTCGCTGCATTTGATGACTTAGCAGAGATGTCCGGCATTCATTGCATGAGGTTTGTCCGGGACTTAATGCTTCTGCCCACCAACTGGGAGACCTTTAATTTCTCCAACAGGACTCCCCAGCAACATCATCTTGCACCGCAGTAAGAGGGTTGGCTTCACATATCTGGTACTTCTGGACACACTGACCCCCAGGTTCCTACCCACCCCTCGTACTTTTCCTTCCCAGAACTTCATTTCCTTCATTTTCTAAAAAGACCCACCACACAGCATACCCGAAGATGAAATTATTAAGGGGAATTGTTTTCCACCTTCCTTCAATTTATAAAAAAAGATGTCTGCAAAATACCCAAAAATATCTAACAAGTAACTACAAATACATCATTTAGGCTAAAAAGCTTCTTATACTATGGCACTAAGCCCACAATAAAGTCTCACTCTCACTCAAAAAACCACAACTACATCATAACATTTAAATCTCAAATAAAAAAACTGGATGCAAAATATAGGGAAATCAGAAATAGAAAACACACAGACACCAAATACAGACTGAACCCGAAACTACTCAACTGCACTAAAAAAACACTACCTAATTTATTTTATAATTATTACGGAAAAAAACTCTACATAATCTTACTAATACTATAAACGCGAAAGTTTGTATTGATGTATGTGTGTTTGTTAATCTTTCACGCAAAATGGATTTTAATGAAACTTTACAATAATATAGCTCATACATCAGAATAACATATACCTAGGTTATAATTTATAAAGCTAGCTAGGAAGGGGACGCGGGAGATGAACGGACGCGCGGGAAACGTGATTCAGGGAGAAACAATGTATTTCTTTGAATATGGCATTGCAACTCATGCCGTGAACCAGCTAGTATATTTATAATTACTTCATATTATTAATATATTTAAATTTTAATATGAGAATGAAATCATCAGCACTATTAAAACATCAATCTCAGTGAAGATAATTATCTCTGCATACTTGAAAGAAAAAAGGAAGAAAATTATATATTTAATTTTTATTATTAACTAGCAGACCCAGCCACACGTTGCTGTGGCTATACAACACCACGCCATTACCCAACCTTTATAGCCAACGCCATCTGTTAAATCAAATCCACACCGCCCGTTTGCCAGCCCGCTCCCTTTATTTATATATTTCCACCAATTTACCAAAACCTGGACAAATTATATACCTAAAAACCTTCCTCACGAATCACTCTATCTATTGGTGAAAACCGCATAAAAATCCGTTTCGTAGTTTAAAAGATCTAAGCGCACAGACAGCGGGATCGACTTCATTTTATACTATGTAAATAAAAATTAATTAATTATTACAATTAATATTAATAAATTATTACAATTCTAATTACACATCATATCAAACAAATCACAAATAAACTCCTCAAAACAATACACATTTTCCTAAACATAAGGAACATAATATATAAAATAAAACAAATGAAAACAATATATTTTGCACTTTGTCAATCAATAATAGAATATGGAATAATTGTCTGGGGAGAAGCAACAAAATCAGCTATCATTCACTTAAAATTCTTAAAAAACATAGACTAACTGATACAGACCAAATTTTCAACAGTTGTGACGTACTAGATATACGCCAATTTTACGTTAAAACTCTACTAAACTACATTTTCGACCAAAAAAACAAATTTCAACAATCTCAAAATATCACCAACAGACCAGTAAGACAATCGTACAAAATTAACATAAAAACTCCGACAGTGAATACAAGCTTTGGAAAAAGGCACTATAAACATCATGCTATAAAAGCATTCAACAGTCTTACCCTTGAAAATAAAACAGAAGAAAACAAAAATAAATTCATACTCAAAATTAAAAATTGGATTAAAGAACAAAAAAGACAATATATCCAAAATCTCATTACATAATAAGAATAAAACACATACACGTAACACACAAAAATAAATATAAAACACATCATTAAAAAAATACATTTTACCTAAATTATAATTTTTTATTTTTAGTTTAATTTTAGCTTTTTTTATGCAGCATTATTTTTTATATTATTTTTAATGTAATATGTATAAATTTTTGTTTTATAAAATGGAGGCTTCAGCACAGGTGAGCTACCAAGTGAGGCCGACATTGCTGAATTGTATTTAAAAATGTTAGATATTATGTCAAATAAATAAATAAAATAAAGATAATAATTTTGTTTTGACTTTAAAAACCAGATATTACAACTAATATGTTAATATATACAAAAAAATGAGAAACTAAAACGAAAAGGTGGCCGCCATTTAAAAAAAAACAACTCTGCAAATATACTACCACGTTCATCGTAATGCTGAATCCTACAGTTCAACAACCAGACAATGTAAGCGTCTCGATGTTTTTTATAGGTAATCTCGAATTGAACAGCGAACAAGGTTTTGGGGAATTCAGAGTCAGATAAGAAGTTAAAAAGGTTTTGCCAGGCCTTGTGGGAATATTCTGGATTCTTTCGGCGGATTCAATTATGGTGAAAATTGCCTATTGAATACATGCTCCATTCGGCAAAATGTAATATAATGTTGTTTGTTTAATATTAGGCTGTTTGTATTCTAAACGAATGCTCTGCAGAGTGGTTTTTTGGTCCTTTTTGTGATATTGTTTATATTATGTTTGATTTAATCAATGAAGAAGACAATAATATACAAATCTCAATGAAACTTGAATTAGAAAAATATGGTTTCCTCTATAAGCTTGTATAAGTTATTCCTAATAAATTGAAAAATAGTTACTTATATGAATTCCAAATACATAAATTTAAAATAAATTTATTAGTTGGCAAATAATTCCTATAAAAAAATTAAAAAAACAATAAAACTATCTTCTACTGTAATAATATAATACTTACTTTTAATACTTAGTTTTTTTCTACTGTAATAATATAATACTTACATCTATTTTTAATTTTCATCATATGAAAGGCACGACCAAGTTGCGCCAACTCTTTGGCCGGGTAGTAGCCTATTTCAGAGAAATGTGTGTGTGTGAGCGCCACCAAAAATTGACAGAATGCATTGTCTTCGGCAAAGAGTCTATCTGCCGAGTTTCAGCACCATCGGATGTCGGGAAGTGGGTTAATTTCCATTTTCAAGATTTGCATTCATTCATCCAAGAAAACAAAATCGAAATTCAAATAGACTATTTTTTTTTACATTAACTCCACACAGGAGGCCTTGAAGAAAATAATTTCCCTCAGGGCCTATGTCATCTGGGATGCTGTGTGGAGAGTCTTTTTAAGGAGAGGAAGGAATGAACATTGGTCTTGAAGAGACCCATGTTGTAGGAAGGAGGAAACACAGAGGCCGGCAAATCATTCCACAGCCGAGCTATTGAACTCAAGAACGAGTCGAAGAAGCGACCTGTTCTCATGAGACAAATGTTGGGCACGCGTTTGGCGTATTTCCCGACTATGCACCGGTGCCGAAGGGATCAATGACGCAAATTCCTCGGAGCATCTTCCATTGTAATACCGGTAGAACAAGGATAGCATTCGCATTCGACGCCTATGCTCTAAGGATTGCAATCCGTCTGTTAAGACGGGAGAATTTATCAAACGGACCGCCCGTTTCTGCACAGAGTCGAGGGTATTTTTCAGGTATTTTGGAGCTCCAGACCAGAGGTGGCTGTCAAATTCAACTGTGGGAAGCACTTGTGATTTATACAGGGTTAGTAGTTGTGTACTATTAAAGTATCTGCGGGCCCTGTACAGTACGCTCAGTTTTTGAGAGGTTAACTTTACTCTGGCTTCGATGGACTGTATTTGAAAATGAGTAGGTACTTACAACTTTTGCGAAACGAAAAAAAATGCAAAAAAAAATTAAAAACTATATATAGCCAAATTAGTCATAAAAATTCTTAAGCAGTCGAATTAAAATTATCGATAAATATTTCAATTAACATATGTCTCCGGTTGTGAAAAAAATAATTTTAAAAAGTTAAATTAGGTAGGTACTAACAAAATGTATTATTATTAAGGCATATTCAAGAATCATATTAAGCATATAAAAATCGAGAACTACTCGCCTTTACGCGACTAGCGCCATTAAAAAAAAAACGAAATCTTCAATATCAATCAACATTATCCTCAAAGATCTAAATGATCACAATAAATCACAGAGAAACTACATTTTATAAGCGTCCACCACTTTATTAACACCTCAAGACATATTATTTAACACCTTGCAACACATTATCTTCGCACCTATCCATAAATCCTACTAGGACTACATCTAGCGGTGAGATATCGCGACAGCCGGGATTTAAACCACTTTAAAAATACTTTGATCCCAATAAATCTGTCGCTAGATGTCGTTTACTTCTCAAATGAGTGGGAAAATGGTGAATTCCACACTTTGTTTTGTTTGGCCGAGATGGAGTTGTATTTTTAGGAGAACTATTTCTGATTTGATATTAAATGCAGCGAGAAGTTATTTTTTGTACGATCCATTTGAGACATAACGATGTGTTCTTTAGGTCGTCAGCGGATCTCAGCTGCGGAAGAATTGTGTTTGTTTTTCCGAAGCAGTCTCCAAGAACAAGAATAAGTAGGGATATTTGACGGAGGCCTTCCTAAATCCAAACCAGCGCCAGAGGGATGATTTCGGTTCTATAAAATGTTAAGGACTTATCCTTAACCTTAAATTTAACAACTTATTCGTATAATGTCAATTCCTTAACCTTAAATTCAACGAAAATTTCCCCCAAAGTCATTACTTTCAAGGTTAAAGACAGTTCCTTATCCTAAAGTATAACCGAAATTTCCCTTGAAGTCGTTTATTTGAAGGTAAATTACAAATTATTATTTTTAATTGTTAAACTAACGTTTAAGACAAGATTTTTATGCATAGCACAAAGGGTAACAATTATTATAAGCAATAATTATCAGCCTTAAACACTCATCCACATTGAAAAATCTTCCGAGAAAAGATACATGACGCCAACGGGACATGAACCCGTGCCCTTCTGATTGCCGGTCAGCTGCTCTCCCAATTGAGCTATGGCGGCTTATCTTATACCCGCCAAATGATTCAATATATACTAGTGTTTCATTCAACAATTGCTGCTTATTATATTTTTTCCACCTGAAAACAACCAACTTTATTTTTGCGAGAGAGACACTGTTAGTGTTAAATCCGTCGCTAGGTGGCGTCGAGACAAATTATATCATAATTTATTGGGGAAATACTTAAACTTGTCAAATATTAATTATTATTTTTAATTGTTAAACTAACGTTTAAGACAAGATTTTTATGCATACCACAAAGGTTAACAATTATTATAAGCAATAATTATCAGCCTGAAACACTCATCCACATTGAAAAATCTTCCGAGAAAAGATACATGACGCCAACGGGACATGAACCCGTGGCGTCATGTGTCTTTTCTCGGAAGATTTTTCAATGTGGATGAGTGTTTCAGGCTGATAATTATTGCTTATAATAATAAATTACAAATCCTTATCCTTATGTGGAACCGAAGTTATTCTTAAAATCTTTAATTTTAAGGTTAAGGACAATTTTTAATCCGTCCCTAAAGTCGATAATAATAAGGTTAAGGACAATTTCGTATCTTTAAGTAGGACTGGAATGGCCCCGAAAGTCGTAAATCTAAGGTTAAGGTTAATTCCTTATCCTTGAATAAAACCAAAATAGCCCCTGAAGTCGTTACTTTTAAGTTTAAGGATAATTTCTTGTCCTCAAGTAGAATCAAAATTGCTCCCAAAGCCGTTGATTTTAAGGTAAAGGACAATTCCTTATGTTTATTTAGAACCTAAACTGCCCCTCGAGTCGTTAATTTTAAGGTTAAGGACAATTCGTTGTCCTTAACTAGAATCGGAATCGCAACTCTGGAGAATGGAGGATGGTGATATTATATTTGTTTAAATTGGAACTCCAAATAAACCATGGTGACTGGAGCCAGCGTTGTTCTATCCAATCCCCAAATTAGGGATGATTGGTAATATTGAAGCAGAAGTTTTAATAACTCAAATTTTTCGCCATGACATTAAAATTCCAACCCAAAAACCGCATTTTCACCTTTGTCTTTATTATTTTATTATTATGTTAAAAAAATGCGAAAATTGCTATTAAAATCAAGAAAATTCGGCATATTTTATAGCCTATATTTCAAATGAAATAAAACACTTAATATTCCTTAAATATCTCCCTTAAACATTTGAAGTTTTTAAGCTCATAAAAAAATATATGTTATTTTTGAAGATAATATCTAGATGCTGCCCATGCCGAAACGCAAATTATATGAAATTCTCTCGATAGAAAAAAATCGCAAAGTATGCTCCAAAAATTATTAAAAACAAGTCTGTTTCTATTATCTTATAAATTATATTTGTGAAAAAATTCACAATGTTTCTTTAAATAATATATAAGATGCTCCCCACGAGATTTTTGCTCTATTTTAAACGAGTCGTGTTTTATTAAACACTTTCGTAATTTTTACATCGATTTTGACGCTTTAAATGTTAGCGCTCTCTTCTAACATTCGTAATTTCATATCTCTCCATCTTCTTCTTTTTTGAGCCCGGTCGCGGGCCCTTAAACGTGGGTACATATTAAATATTAGATACATTCATTAATCTGAACTTTTGATTAAAAGATGACTCATTTTAGCCAAGTATTTCAGCCATAAATTAAATGAAAAAGACACCGTGAGCTTTACTCTTAAAAAGATGGTATAAACAATTAACTAACCATTAAAAACCGGCTAGTGTCCAAATAAAAGTAAACAAGATGCACCACAAAATCTTACAATATATTTAAAACAAAATCCAAATCATATTGTACAATAATAGTTACAACCCTGCAATCTGATTGGCTGATCTATTTAAAGCAAGACAATGCGTCTGTTATTTCGTAAAATCAACAACTTGTGACACTCTTCGGCCCGCGACTGAACCTACTGCTGTAGTAATGGAAAGAGATCGCAAACCGATTAATCCGGATTTTGAAAAGTACGGATTTTCGGATTATCCGGATTTTTAAAACTATAAATCCGGATTTACAAATTTCAAAAAATGTGATTTGCAATTTCCGATGAAACAAACGTGTTCAACGGGCTACTAGGCATGCAATATTTAATGTGGGTTCTATGACATGGATAAATAAGGTTACAAACCCAATAACTAAATGTTCACGTCATGCACAGGTATAATATTTGATACAAAAAAGTACAATTATTATTTAGAGAGAAAAATTTTCAAACATAAGAAAGAAAAATAAATAATGTAATGAAGGGGAAAAATTGTCTGAGCTGTCTTTAAAGGTGTCACTTTTTAACATCGCCTTGCACCGCAGTGGGAGAGGTATTAATCATTGTTGGATGATTTTTATAGCGCCATTTTCGTGAGAAAATCACCTCAAGGACGCTTTACAATTCATTTACACATTTAATCTATATATGTATATTACAAGAAGTGACTCATAACTAAAATTGGTAACTAATGACTTACAACTAAGCCTTATATTACTAGTGACTTAAAACTACAGATACTTATTTTTATAACCGAGTACAATACTGCTCTAATCGTAGTTTTACTTATTATTATTCATACGTCCGTCACTCCTGGACACACTGACCCCCAGATTCCCACCCAACCCTTATACCCTTTTCCTTTCCTTTCTTTCCTAGAAAGACCCTCCACACAGCATACTCAAAGATGACATAGGCCCTGGGGGAAATTATTTTCCTCAGGGTCTCCTGTGTGGAGTTAATGTAAAAAAAAATTATGTCCGGAATTTGAGTTTCAAAAAATAAGAAAATCCGGATATTACAATTCGGCTACGGATTTGCAATCCCTAGTGAATAGCGGTGTTGGTAGTGCCCTGACTGTAGTGAGTACTCGGAACCATTGGCATTCACCAGAAATAGACGAAGAGTACAGTCGGGGACAGAATCCTCGCGACGCTTATCATGTTGCCGGTCCAGATACACAAGGGGTAAAAAACATTTGACTCATCTGACTAAAATTATTCAACACTTATACTGGCTCTCTCAGACATCTCAAAAAACATCTTAATTTGATTCCGTATATACACCCTCATAAAAAAGCTAGTTGCTAATACCATTCTTTTGCTTGCCACCATATGCTTAATAAATTTAAAAAATACGGAAAAAACAATATGACTGCCTTCCTAGCTACAGATTTTTGACAGATTTGTTTGTTATTTAGTTTATCATCAAACACCGAATAGGAATTTAAACATAATGCTTCTCAAGATAATATTATAAGTTAATTCTTCAAACACAGTAAACTTATTTTGTGGCACCATTTTAATTCAAAATTAATAAAATGCATAGCTTTAACCACCTTTATTGTTTAATTTACGCAATTAATAAACGAAAAAAATACATATTGAATAATAATAGATTCAAAAATGAAAAAATCTGGTGTCAATAATTTGAATTGCAAAGATTGTGGATTTTTTCATACAGGTGACGACCTCCGTAGTCCAGTAGGTAAGACTCTTGACTCACAGTCCGGAGGTCGCGGGTTCGAACCCGGCATGCGCAAATAAATTTTATTTGATTAATTTGTGTTTTCACAATTAATTCATTTAAAATAATATATAGTATATTTGCGGCATGTTCCAGAGTGGAAGATACTATCAGTATCGCCCTGGTGTAAGACCACCATTCAGAATTGAAACGTTGCTTGAAAATGGCTTTAGCCGTGTTTAGTGACCAGATCTGAATAGCCAGGTACTTCCCAACCTTCCTCTTCCCCACCTCCTTCCCCTCCCCACTACCTTCAGCCTCACATCATACCCCAATTGGGGATGCCATAGTCTCACTGGCTCCAGACGGGAGCAGTTGAGATTCTTGTGCGGTATTCACTGTAAAAAAAAAAAAAAAAGGTGTAATTTCGAGGAACTTTGAAATTGGGATAAAGAAGCACATGAGGTTTTGAATCAGAAAAAGTTATTTTATATATACAATAATTGCCAATAATTTATTGGGGACGAACCAAACTTTTATTTTAACAATGGAATAGAGTTTCTACGTTGTAGTTAATGGTATCCATTTAGACAAACTTGAAATCTTGGAAATTAGAAAGAGTGTAAAGATGAATTTAAATATTATAAATAACCAAAAAATCTTTTCAACCGTTATTAATTTTGTTCCCTTTGTAAAATATACGTATCATTTCGTATCACATCGCAAAATAACTAACAATAAATAAAGTGATTATAACTAAGAAAGGTCCTCAAAATGTATTTTTGAGAAACAAAATTATGTGGATTTTTGATTGTTGGGAGTGTACAATGTGCCATTTAAGAATTATGGTTCTTGTGTAGACAATTTCATAATAATGCATGTAGCATAAACAGTGCAATAAACATGAGAACACTGGTTGCCGATCCCTGTCAGACTGAAGGGATCCTGTCGGTCTGAGTGCCCACATTTTATGGGCGCGCCTGTCTAGCGACAGGGGTAGCCAAAATAGGTATTTACATAAATAGGTTAATGTAAATCAGGCACGAAGATATCGAAAAATACTCGACACGGTAAAGAGTTGATGTTTTGGCTTTGAGATTTACAAAATACAAAATGTACATAATTGAAATGAACGAGATTGAACATATTTTATGCACCTACAGTTTTATATATTTTCTTCATAAGAGTTCTGTTTTGTTCTCACTTAACTAGGAGCTGGCTATAATTATTGATCTGGTGGCCACTGTCTTTGTGGGAACAGCTGGCCTCGGTCCTCTGGTGATCTTGCTGGGAAACTAATCCTGCCGACATCTTGCGGACTTTATGGAAAGCTTTTATACCTGCCACATATGTAACAAGACAGGAAGTACTTAATAAATGTGGAGGTATTACAATCAAGTGAAAGGGCAATTAACACAATTAAAAAAGTCCGAATAGAAAGCAATTTAGGTATATGTTTGATTTCTAAAAATATCCTTTTATAAGCTCAATACATTTCATCCAATAATGCCGTTATGAAGGCACTATTGTGTATATTCTTAGTGTGCTTTATATCACCACGAATATAGGTAATAAGAATAAAAATCGTTTGGCAAAGGAAGTTATTGAAACACTCGATTTTAGAGCAAAAGTGGTTTTAATTTATTTTGTGAATAATTTTATAAGAATGATAAAATTTAATCAAGGGAAACTGTCACAGATGATGTTAGCCTTTATATTGTATTTTTTAAAGTTGTTTCATGTATAGGTTCATACAATTCTAATGAAAAAATACAGTTTTTAGTATTTTAAGCTTATGTTATTTTATAAAGTTTAATTAACATTTTTCTTTAATTCTACTAAAGCAAAATGCTGGCAAAAACTTCAATGTATCCAAAGCATTTTTTTTTTGGTATTCATAATGTAAACCATGGACATATGAATATATCTGGACCTGCCCTAAGTGATAACGAGAAAAGTGTCTCAACTAAACACGGCAACAAAATATTCCCGTGTGAAAAAGGGCGAACTTTCTTTTGCGGATTTCGACTACGCAAAGATGATAATAACGTGGCGGGCAATTCGCGCTCCCATGTAAAAAGGTATATTCATTAAAAAGCAGTTTTGCTTTTAAGAACTAAATGGTGATATTATAATGCGAGATGCCTATATACTGTCAGATTGATTTTTTAACAAATCACAGTCATCTTCCCCTCTTCACCCTTCATGGTTTGGTTTTACCCCTCATCTGTAACTTCTGGTCTATTAAATTTGGATGTCTATAATGTAAACCGATTTGTAGAAAAGATTAATCTAAAATAGTGATTTCGCGTTAGGCTTCGCCAAGTACCATTTCCCAAACTCTTAAGCATGCTCATTAAGAACATTATGAACCGTTTACAGATAACATAAGTAAACAAATGTATATAGTATGAAAGCAAATGTTCAACTTTAGATTAGCTTTGGATCCAAACGGTACACGGTCAGTATCTAAAAATTAATAAATTGGTGTGCAGTTCACATGCAGTAAAATTAAAACCTTAAGAAAACTAAAGTAGACAGGATGGTGACGCTACGAAGCACCGCACAAAGACGAGACCAATAGGCTACGAAGCACCGCATAAAGAGGAGACCGATTATTATTTTTTTTAACATTACCATCTGGATTTTATTTACTTTACAGGTTTTATTTTATATTAAGTGCTCTAAGGGAAAATATCTTAGTAGGATGAAAAAATGAAGCAAGGAAAGGGAAATAAATACAATTTGTTATCAACCACTCTGTCATGTCACTATTTATACACTAGCTAACTTATGAAATATTTATATACAAATTGTTTTTATTCATTTGCTGCATCCTTTTCGAGTCACATTCTTTTTGAGTTTCTTCACCCGCTCGTAAAGTTAAGGGATACGTCACTCACGTTAATTATAATTATAATTATTTTTTGTAATCACTATTAAACATCCACGTTCATTATAATATGGATATTGTCACCACGCTTGAAGAATGTCTCGATTCTCAATTTTTGCAAGCGATTTAAATGACCAAACATTTATCTATTGTTAAACAAGCATTCAATACTAAATTTGTACTTTTAGACATTGTTTTTTCTCTTCGCTTATTCTTCTTCTTATTCTTTTTTTTTTTTATGAGTTCAAAATTGTAGTTATTAACAAAAGCTTCTACGAGGAATTCAATCGTAACACTTGTTTCATTCAATAAATAATATGTTTATATAATTAATCAATGTAATATGAATTTATGATATGAACTAAATTTGTCAATTTGACTGGCCTAAAACAGGATCCATTCCTAGTTGGCTAGTCAAAGTTTCCATATATGTTTCATTGTAAAATTTTATGTGAAATAAATATTATTATTATTATTATTATTATTCTATCTCTTTCTCTCACAGGCTAAATCCTATAGATGTATGTGTTTGTCTCTTTTTAGGGTTGCCTTTTCGTTTCATCGAGTTCCAAATCCCAACAGTGCTAAAGAAGTTTACACTTCAAAAAAAGAGTGTGCAATTCACATGCGGTAGAAGTGAAACCTTCAGAAAATTAAAGTAGACACAAGTGGGGAGGCTACGAAGCACCGCACAAAGAAGAGTTCGATTGTACTATCTCATTCTCACGCAGGCTAAATCATATAGATGTATGTGTTTGTCTCTTTTTAGTGTCGCTATTTTTCGTTTCTTCGATTTTTTTCGAAGTTTTCACTTCAATAAATAATCTTGGAAAGCGAAGTTGTATTTTAAATAAAATTAAAATTTATTTGTGGCAACCCTAGATAGACTGAGAAGTCTCCATGACATTATCTGTCACCATGTCTGCGGCAGATTAATGTCGTCGCCGACAATTTTTATCTCCTGCAACCCCCCCCTTGCCCCTCTCCCATCCGGGGCGATACAACAATACTAGGAACAGATGCCCTGACACTAGAGGGGACACCGAGGACAGGGCTAGATGGATGGCGCCGTAACAACCAAATCGGAGATTTCGTGTATTTTTATACCTACTTAAGTTAGAGACAAATAAAAATTATTGAGGAATTTGACTGACCTCCGGTGGAAGAGCGGGAAGCTTTTGACTCTGGATCAAGCGGTCATGGATTCAATCCTTTCAATGTTTTTTTTAAGTGAAAACTTCTTTAGCACCTTGTGATTTGAAATTCGATGAAACAAAAAGCGACACTAAAAAGAGACATTCAGTCAAACACATACATCTATGGGATTTAGCCTGCGAAAAAATATTTATTTATTTCACAAATATTTATTATCCAATATTCAAACAACTCCAAAATGAACAGGCAAAAGAAAACAAAAAAGAAAGCGAATCTAGCGACTCCGAAGAAGAAAACATATATTTTTTTCGTGAGCACCACACAGGAGACCCTGAGGAAAATGATTTCCCTCGGGGTCTGTGTCATCTTTGGGGATGCTGTGTGGAGGGTCTTTTTAAGGAAAGAAAGGAGAGGAGAGTTCTGGGAAGGAAAAGGGTTTAAGGGTGGGTAGGAATACGGGGTTCGGAATGTCCAGGTCATCCGCCTCCAAGACCTTGACAAACCTCACCCCATGAACTCGGGCAACCCTGCTAAATCACCAAACGTAGCGAACCACTTGGGGTGAACTGTGGCAGAGGTGTTAGTTATCCAATAAAGGTTCCCGGTGCGGCGGTACCCATTCCCGCCTCCCAAATTGTAAGAAGATGACCAAATGTACGGGAAAAGGTAGACTGGAATACTACGATAAAAATATTTAAAAAAAATCATCCTTCACATTATAAAAAAGTACTTCATAGCCCCCCCACTCTTGTCTATTTTAATTTTCTGAAGGTTTCACTTTTACCGCGTCTGAAATTCACACTCTGATTTTTTTTTTGATTACATGCATACATACATGTCATGTTTATTAATTAGATTACGTTGGTGATGTGCTGTGCCTGTCTCACTAGGAAGTCCTGTCTTGAGAGCAGGCGAAATGTAATGTCCTAAGCAGTTTACTAAAAAAATTAAAATAACGAGGCGGATGAGATGGTTAATAGTTTCAGTATTGCCCTGGTGAAAGTACACCATTCAGAATAGAAACGTTGCTTGAAAAGACTTTAGCCGTGTTTGGTGACCAGATCTGAATAGCCAGGTACTTCCCGACCATCCTCTTAGCATACCAATCACCTCTCCTTTCAGCCTCACAACATACCCTCGTGCGTATTTTCAGAACCTATGGATAGGTACCTACCGTTAAAAGTGAGTAGAAGAATTAAAAAATATTTTTCTGGTTCTAATCATTGTAGTAAATACATGTAATTTTAAAATTGTCATTCAAAATTATTCATTTTAAGAACCGCACATTCCTAAACAGTTCGAACTGACTATTTTATTATAACTAGCTGGTTCCCGGCATGCATTGCTATGCCATTTAATAAAAAAAATATTTCTCCCTACGTGTCCTTTCCCGATCGTCCCATTCCCCTTCCGCCTCCCCTATTTTCTCCCGTTCCCACTCCGTCACCTCCACCTTCCCTCTCCCCACTCCACTCCCCCCCTTCCCCCTTCCCCCTTCCCCCGTCCCAAGTTCCCCTCTCCCCTCTCAGGTCCCCCACGCCCCTCCCAGTTTCCCCTCCCCCTCCCTGGTTCCCCTCCTCCATCTTTCCCTCCCTCCCGCTTTCCATAGCAATAGCCGCTTCCTCGCGTGCCACCAATAGCAATTGTTTTATACAAATTTCATAATGCCAGAGCTCACCATAAGTTTTATAAAAACCTTGTCCTGACAATAACGAACACACAAATAAAAGAATTATCCAATTTGGTGCAGTCGTTCGAAAGTTATGCGCTTAGCAACACATTCAGCGATTCATTTTATATATAAGAAGAAGAAGATGTAGGTATAAAACGCTACTATCTGGTAAGACGGCTGTCACCAAAGTTGGCCGGCGTGACGTCAACAACGCCATATTCACGATTTTTTTTTTTTAAATTAGCTCCACACAGGAGGCCCCGAGGGAAATTATTTTCCTACGTCATAACATGAAAATAACATGTCGTTTTGATGGCAAACCAAAAATGACAACTTTGTACAAAAATTTATTCGACAACATAAAAATAAAATAAAAATGCCATCATTATCGCAATTTGTTTTGACAATAAAAACGCACACAGAAAATACCCTATCAGGATGACTGGCACTAGATAAAGGGGAAACAGTTGGGACCTTTGTTTGGTGTTCACAAGTAAAAAGTTAGGTTAAGTACATCCCAACTCCTTCCTCTCCCCGCTCCCACTCCTCACTCTATTCGCTTCAACCTTACAACGTTCCTCAAATGAGGATTGCACAGTACCACTGATCTGCAAATTCCTGCTTGCATAAAAAAAACGGTTGAAAAGTAAAACATAAAAATGAATACGTGATAAAGAATCCCATATTTGGTTAGTCGTACATTTTTAAAAAATCTAATTTCTTACTGTTGTATGTAGGTAACTTGTAGGTTATATTTATAGCAAGTAGCTACCTACCAACACTGTCTTTTACTACGGTAGTGCAGCAATGTGACAGTAAACGCTATTGGCGAAATAAACCGATGCCTTCCTTACAAATGTCTCTAAAAAACAACCCCGCCGACATATAAATCTATCACTTAATCTCTCCAACAATCCTATACAACCTTATCTTGTTCAAATAATAGACCATTGAATTTCAGACGCTATGGGCGAAGCAATCTCTAAAAGTGCCGGGCATGCAGTATCTAGTAGACTAGTACTAGAAACCGTGAAAGTACGCGGCGAGTATAGGATATATTACTGGAGAAAAACAACTAAACTGTATTGAGAAAACAATAGAATTCCGTAGGCGATTAGTGCAGTGACCAGGGAATAATGTTTTTGGGGGAACAGGAAAATAAAAAGGTGTTTACGCATCCATTACGGTGCTAAAAAATCCCTTGAGCTTCGGTGCTGTGTACTCATTACACAGATAACACGTTTAGAAGTTTTCATTTTAAAGTTGGGCAAAAAATATTCAACATTTATAACTTATGTAATCATTTTATAGTACATATACGGAGATACAGAATTGATACAATCAATATAATGTACTAGCAGTTAAAAACCTTAAAAACCGGGTCCGCGGGTTTTTGCTAATAGGCCCTGCGGGCGGCTTTTGGTTCGGCTTCGCCCAGTTTGAGTGTTGGTGACCTTTTCATGAATCCGATAGGAACTGGTTCCAAAAATAGTCCGTTCCTCGGATCCAGTGGGATCCAGTGACAGCTAGTCACCGGTACAAAGTAACCGCGACAGACAATGACGTCATGTTTAATATATAGACGCGTGGTATTATTATTCACAACTGCCACTTACAATTATCATCAATTCACGAAATTACAAATCCAATAGTATCTACTTACGCCTGACAGGCGATACTCCTCATGGCGTCAACTTTTGGCATTTCTCTAATTCGGTTTTATTACAAAAGTAGACTTGTGTACAAATTCAATGCACGAAAACGGTTTTCCGTAAGGCGCACCGTCAGAATTGTGGTCTTAATCGGATTCTTAAATTTCAACCGTACAGTCGCTTGGCTATTAATACTGTTTGATAATGATGGTTCCGGGGCGGTGGTACGCATACCCGCCTCCCAAATTGAATTGATCCGTATATAGAGAAAATGCACAATCTCCACCTTAACACAAAGAAACAACAATTTTAAATCGATTTTTGGCAAATTTTTTTGCACGTTTCATGGTCACCACAAGCTAGACGGAGTGCTCCAAAAGCGGTCAACGGATACTTCCACCTCTATTGAAATGGGACCTCAGGCGAACGAATTACATACTGCTACTTGCTACATGCTACTAGGTACTAGCTACTTGCTAGACACCCATTACCGCATTCTACATTGGGGACCGGCGGCTGTTTACTTTGCACCCGGTAGCGGATGGGTCAGGAACTGCATTGAGATGTTTGATAGGCTGAAAATTGCAAAGAGAAAAGAAATTGCTGCACTTGTTGGAAGTAAACTAATTGTTAACGAACAGTAACACAATTCTATATTGCTTCATTCCCATTCGTCTGCGCACTCTTATGACTATTCTTTATTTCTCAGTCCTCCTCACTAAGGGGTTCCCGTGCCGAGGCGGACTAAAATTGTTTAATCATATTTTATTTGCCTTCTATGTCGTTTTTAGTGTCTTCATTAGAGTATTTTCATTAGTTTAAGTTCACGCATTCGTGGTAGCCTGGGTGTCACAGACATAAACAGTAAGCTGGAGGAACGACAGTTGAGATGTTATGGGCACATAAAACGGAGACCCTCAGACAACACAGTGAAGCAGGCAATGTCCATGGAGCTTCATCGACAGTCATCCAGAGGAAGACCGAAGAACTCCTGGATGACTCAATGCTCCAAAATACTTCAGAGAAACGGCCGGGATGAAGGCGATACTCGGAACAGAAGAAACTACAACCTGAGAACGAGAAGAGCCGACCCTAACAACCTACCTAGGCAATGAGTTGGGACAGCGCAAGGAAGAAGAAGATTAGAGCATTTGCATTATCCTCTTTTAGCCATGTTTTTATTCTTGATTTTTAGGTACTCGTCAAATTTATTTGTTAGTGTTATGTCTTGGGGAAGAATATTATGAAGTTTAGTTGCAAAATAAGCGTAGTTTCTTTGTCCGAATGTGGTTTTATAAAATGGAATATTTTTTACGTAATTTTTATTCGATCTAGTGTGATGGATACGCGGTCTAGTAGAGGATTCAGTATTTTTGAATAGCTTCAATAATATATTTTTGGCATATATTCGTTGTAAATTTGGTATGTCAAAGCTATTAAAATTTTTAATCGAAGGCGTTCTAACAGGTACTTTCAGTATGGTCTTTATGATTCCATTTTGAATTGTATTAAGGTTGTGTGTGTATTTATATGACTAGGAGCTCTAGAACGGTCAAATCGATAACTTTACAATATCGGATAGATGGGCACAACTTCCGATGATTTTATATCGATGTCCCTAGCACGCGTTCACCGTTGACAGCCGAACCGATACTGACAGGGAATAAATAAGAAATCGATTTGACAACATTGAAGGTGTGTTCTATGAATTGACAGTATGAAAAGTCAAACGCCAAGCAATTTTATAAAAAATATTAATAAATCGGTCATGTTAAATTGAAATACTAATCCAAATATGCAATGGTAGTCCGCATTTACTTTTTGAAATTAAAAGGGAGTTAATTAGTTAGTCACGTCTTTAGTCACGTTTCAACCACTTTAGTTTCTGAAAGATCGAACGGAATAATTTGATTGCGTTTTAAGCGTCGATGACACTGAGAGAGTATACTAACAGATAGTGAATTTACCAGATAGTAGCTTGTTTGATCTTGCTAACTAGTAGATTTTGACAATCTACGAAAAAAGTTGAAAGGTTGTCAACTTTACTCGCCACACGCTTACTCGTGATTGGTTTATTTATATTTTCAATATGGCTGTCAATTAACAGCTGATTTTAATTGTCAAACATCTGACAAAATTAGTTCACGCAGGCGTCGTTATTCTCGCTACTGGCGCTAGCAGCGACCTGCAAGGTCAGATTCCTACGCTACTAAGCGAGTGGACAGTTTTGTGTGTCATCATGACAATCTCACTCGCCGATTTACCCGCTTTTAAACTTAGTAGATAGTAGCTTGTAATCTCGCTCAGTGTCTTCGACGCTTAAGATGCATTATTTAAGTCTACGGATCGCGCAAAATACGTTTTTCATTTCTAAGAGCTTCGTTAGATCGGTAAGTTGATGAAATAATCCAGTAATTTTGCATAACGAAAGACATAATTAAAAAAAATTGTGTATATTGATAGTTAACCTGAGTGATTAAATACCTACTTAAAAAATCTTGTGATTTCAGAGAGAACTTAAGTTTTAATTTATTAAATAAGAGAAAATTAGAATTTATGATTTTTTTAAAGCGAGGTCTACTGAAACGAGGTTCACAGAACTACAAGTATACAGTATTCACCTGAACATGCTAGAACACAATACACAATATTCCCATGTTTAATTCGTCAGACCACTCAGTACCCGGGGCACATTACAAGCAGTGAAGCGGGCTGAGGGTTCCCTCGCAGCCGGCAGCAGGCAGCAAGCAGCCCAAAGACCAGAGACAATGGACTGTAGGAGTAGGCAGTTAGGCAGGTACTAGTAGGAGGTAGGTTGCTGGTCGGCACTGGTATCGCTGGTAGGGTGGTACCCAGGGCAGAATGCAGCGTGTCCTGCCCACGCGACTCCCGAATAAGTAGCGCCCTTTTCTTCATGTTACGCGCAGGGCAATTCAAACATTTCATTTTATTATTGTTTATTTAATAATATTCGTAGTAAAATTTGTGCGTCGGGATTTAACCCGTTTGACAAGATTATCAAAGGCATACGGAGGTCTTTAGCGTGGCAGGCTTCTCGGCTCCAAGCCCAAAGATCGCGAGTTTAAAACTCGAACGCGACAAATTAATTAAATATATTATTAAGCCATAAAATGACGTTTTTCGTGGTCGAGCGGTAAGGCTCTCTCAGCAATCCGGAGGTATCAGGTCAAATCCGTGCGCAAGTAAATTTTATTTGATTATTTTTGTGTTATAAATGAAAAAGATATAAATGTTTCAACTATGTTCACACTACTTGCTCTATTTCAATGGGGTGGGATACATACTGTCTTTTTTATTTGACATCTCTATTCATAGATATATAGCAACTGCCGTTCACATGGTTCTATTCTATGGTCGATTCTGTAGGTTTAGAATACAATGAAAGTTGAGGTTGGTTCAACATTTGGTGTCTATACTTATCAGGCCTTCTACGGCGTAGAAAACCGGTTCTCACAATAACCAACAGCAAGTTACTACCTCATCTATCATACATACAATCTATTTCATACAATCTATTTCATGGAATCTATTAGATAATATTATTAACGTGATTTTATAACTCCACTTTTCAAGCCAGTGGAAAGTTAACTTCTAACATCCCCTATAGGTATATTGTGACGCTGAAGTAAGTGGTGGGGGAAGCAGCTTGGGAAGTGCCTTTTTTTAAATTGAATACCGAGTCCCAACTGCTCCCGTCTGAAGCCAGTGAGACTATGGCATCCCCAATTGGGGTATGTTGTGAGGCTAAAGGTAGTGGGGAGGCGAAGGAGACAGGGAAGAGGAAGGTGGGGAAGTACCTGGCTATTCAGATCTGGTCACCAAACATGGCTAATGCCCTTTCAAGCAACGTTTCAATTCTGAATGGTGGTCTTACACCAGGGCGATACTAAGAGTATCTTCCACTCTGGAACGTGCCGCAAATATACTATATATTATTTTAAATGAATAAATTGTAAAACATCAAAATTTAATCAAATAAAATTTATTTGCCACGCCGGGATTCGATCACGCGACCTTCGGTGTGCGAGTCAAGAGCCTTACCGCTGGACTGCGCCGGCCGTTATTGGTCATAAAGCAATAATTTTCAGAAGCCTTTCGGTTAAAAATGGTGATATTTCACCAAGGCGAAACTAGGGAATGCAAATCTAGCGAGATTGGGGCTCAAGCGAGATCCCGCGAGTTTATGAATAGGTAACAATACTGCGAGATCTCGCCAATTGACGGCCGGCGTAGTGGAGCGGTAAGGCGCTTGACTCGCATTCCGAAGATCGCGGGATCGAATCCCGGCGAGGCAAATAAATTTTAAATGATTCACAAAATTTTTATACTTATCAAGGAAGACTTATTTTCAACCGACTACCGGATGAAATTAGAAAAATTAATGATAAAATCAAATTAATAAACACTGTTAAAAAATATTTTAAAGATAATCTCAAAAAAAAAAAAAAAAAAGTTTCCGACTAATCTAATCACAAAAATAACTTATAACTCAGTTTCCTAGTGATACTCCATTCTTCAAATAAGTTAAATTTTGTTTTGTTTTTGACAACTAATTACAATATTTCTAGATACATTATCCAAATAATAGAATTGTTTGATAGTTGATAAATACTTATAATTACATTTACATAACACCGAACTTACAACTTATTGTTTTTTTTTTACATTCACATTGTAATTTAAGAACTTAAGATATAATATAGCATTTAAAAAATGTACACTACTCTTCCAGACACAAGCTAATGCTTCCATGAAAGAGTGGTATTAATTAAGATATTTGAACATGAATGTACACAAATTATTACATAATCTAAATGTACATTATATTTTATATGCTAAAATAAAAAATAAAAATAAAATAAAAACTTTGTTTATTTCACAATTTATTAATTTTAAATAATATATCGTATATTTGCGGCTCATTCCAGAGTGGAAGATACTCTCAGTGTCGCCCTGGTGTAAGACCACCATTCAGAATTGAAACGTTGCCTGAAGTGGCTTTCGCCGTGTTTGGTGACCAGATCTGAATAGCCAGGAACTTCCCCACCTTCCTCTTCCCTATCTCCTTCCCTCCCCTCTACCATGAGCCTCACAACATATAAAAAAAAAATCGAGATCTCGCGAGATTGGCAGTTTTGTGTGTTTTTTTTGCAAATAATCACAATATTTGAATAAATTAGGAAAAAATTATATGAGAGACACCTCGTCCCGCGACCGCTACCTCAGGCCGCCGCCTCACGCGCACCGAACAAAACCGACAAATCGCAACTCCGTCCCTGTCAGTCCGCGCTTCGAATAAGATGTTTTTATGCGCGAGTGCAATCTCGTTAAAATCGCGAGATCTCGACCTTTTTTTTGTCCGAGATCAATCTCGCTAAAAAAGGCCGAGATCTCGCGAGAACGAGATTGCATTCCCTAGGCGAAACTGAGAGCATCTTCCACTCAAAACTCCATTAATAAATGAGTTATTGTAATTAGACTAATTAGCATATATACAACAAGTAATTTCAATCACTGGGATTAAAATAAATCACAATATTAAATGACTGCAAGACTTGATGTCCCCTGCGTTTCACCACAGCGCCCGGACCCGTTTTCAAGCCTTCCTTGTAGAGATCAAAGCGCTATTGTTTAGCTATCAGCTGTTTACCCATTAGTGAATGCGTATTTGTTAGTCTCTCGGCGTTAACAAAAGGCAGTTAAGATCGTGTCTTTCGGATGTTGTGGGCTTCTTACCTTACTAACCGCTTACTGCTTATCCCGTATTTACTCGTAATACATTCATTTTTATGTAAATATTATTTAATCATAATTTGTGTTTGTTTCCTGCAGTGGCGGTTCGTGGGACCTCACTGGGAGTTCAATCGGAGATTAAAAGAGGAAAAAAGAAATCCTGATATTCTTTTCGATATTAGTATGTACCTATCTTATAAATAACAATCTCGTGTCACGGTGTTTGTGGTCGCACTCCTCCGAAACGGCTTGACCGATTTTTATGAATTTTTTTAAATGTGTATTTGGTAGGTATGAGAATAGGTTTTAAAGTATATTTGATACCGCTAGGTGATTAGGGTGTCCCTATAGTCCCAAATTTTTTAATTTGTATTTTTTTTTAATTTGGCATCAAAAAATACCTATAACGTCAAATTTAAACCCTCCTACCCCTACCCTCCCATTTTTTAATCGCAATTTTAGTATTTTTGGGTGAACATATTTAACCGTCTTTCGTATTTCAAACAGAATGAAATTATTTGTGTTGTTGAATGACAGATGGCGCTACGTCCGCCTCATCAAACTTTCATCCACACATACGCAAGACATTCACAAAAAGCGTCGAGTCATTTTGTGATTTCATTCGGCATCATGTTCTCGCGTGGGCAAACCATCGAGCTTATTTGTGTTGGCTAAAAACGGACTGACAAAAAATATCGTACACTCAATTACTCTTCGAAAATCATATTGATTTTCTTTCATTTTCCTACTATAGTTGGTGTCTTTTGTTTACATCGGTGGTCATCGCCTACAGCGCTTAATTCCTCTTTCTGTCATAGATCCCATCCCCACACACTTACAATGCATTCGTTATTTTTTATTTAACAACCAAAATATTCACTCGAAATAATTAATATGGCAGAACAACGTTTGTCGGGTCAGCTAGTATTATTATATTTCCCTGCATAACATTAATGCACCAGAGATTAACGCTAAGCAACACAACATCTGTGGTTAAGTAATATAATATATACTCGACGGCCGGCGTGGTCGAGGGATAAGGCTCTTGACTCGCAATCCGAAGAATCCATAATATTTTTTTTTGATTAATTTTTGTTATTTCACAATTAATTCATTTAAAATAATTAATAGTATATTTGCGGTACGTTTCAGGTTGGACGATACTCTCAGTGTCGCCCTGGTGTAAGAAATGGCTTTTGGTGCGCCTAAATGAGTGTCTCAGCAAATTGATTTAACCGGTAATAAACCAATTTAGATACCTTTAAAAATTGACATTTAAAATCGTATAAATAAGTCACCTTAAAAGTGGTTTAACCACAGTTTGAAAATGGCCTTGTAAGCCGAAATAGCTGTAACAAAAATAAATACTAACTTGCTGAACTTGATAATAACATTATTAAATTTAATTTAACTTTAAAAAAAAAAAAATAAAGTTCTACGAATTAAACACAAAAACAATTAATATACATTTTCGGTTACAACAGCTTTCCGAAAATATATCTTTATATATATATATATATAGAAATCCCGCGTCACAACGTTTGTTCGAGATAAACTCCGGAACTACTTAACCGATTTTGATTAAATTTGGTTTACTGTGTGTAATTTGCTCCAAATTAAAAGATATGATAGTTTTTATTTCGATTATTGACCTCAATGTTTATTATTGCGAATTAAATGTTCATTACATGTTTGTTTTAGGACAATGCCTTGTAAGTATTTGTGAGTTCACAACAGATGGCGGTGTGAGTTCATTTATCGACACAAATATTTTGTTATCCAGTAGATGGCGTTGTGTTTCGTTATCCACAGCAACGCATGGCCGGGTCGTTTACTATACATAATAATAATAATAATATTTGGATGATTTATATAGCGCCGTTTTTGTGAAAAATCATCTCAAGGGCGCTGTACAAACTTATAATACATTTCTAAAATCTAAAAAACTACAAGCTAGGCAAACAATTATAAACAACTTATGGCTAAAAATTGCATACATCGGTTCATTGATCACCGATACGAAAATATGTGTACAATATTTTGACCAATGAACGCGATGCTGCCTAAAATTTAATGAAAACAGGACCATACTTAACTGGGAGGTCGCTTGAAATTAACACTGTATATTGTCCATTTAAAGAAATTTAGATAGAGTTCGCACGCAGAGGACATTATTGTCAACACATGTTATTTAATCCTAAAAAATATTTTAATATTAATATGTAATGTATTCTTTGACGAGCGCATTTTGGAAAGTAAAAGCAACATGTAAAGGTGGGTGGTGCAGTAGTACCTATAAGGATTTGATCTTTCTAAATGTGATTCGTCAAGAGACAGATTGATGTGTAAGGAATCGAGTAATTTTAATTCAGTAAGAAAAGTTTGATTAAGACATATCATAGACAATACAAGTATGATACTCTCAAATAGGTATATTTAAATTACGGGTATGAGAGCCCAAAAAGGAAGGTTTTTAGTTTGGACCTGAACATATTATATTTTTTCATGCATTTTAAGATCATAATGACAATGTACAATCTTACAATATCAGCTTAAGTTGAATGTCCGTTGGCGACATTTTTTCATAGAAACTAGTACTGACCACCGATAAGGGAACAAGTAGTAGGTTCTAGTCCTTCCCGTATAAGCTGCCAGTAACGCAGTCCGACCAAACGAGTCCCTACCGATATAGGACGAAATACCCTACAAGGATAGAACGCCGTGCCTATGTTTAGACTAGCAAACTGAAGCCAATGTACTATGCGCCTTATCGAGGTAAAAACGACGTTGCTGTAGATCAAATAGAGTTTCTTTTTTACAATGTTGCTATTGTGGAAACGTTGGTAGACTAGATGGAAAACATTGCGACAAGTTAAAATGATGCAATGGTGAATACGTACAAATAACCTGCTGTCATTTTATTTTATTTGATAGTCCAAATATTAAAATTGAACTATATTTTAATGTTTTTTCAACTTTCGCCAATTCACTTTGTGGCGTCATTTTAATTAAACGAAAACTTTGAAAAACACCACTGTTTTACAATTTGGGAGGCGGTTATGGGTACCGCCGCCCCGGGAACCATTGATTGGACAACCAACACCTCTGCCATAGGCCACCCCAAGTGGTTCGCTACCGTTGGCGACTTAGCTGGGGTGCCCGGATTAATGGGGTGAGGTTTGTTCAGATCTTGGCGACGGATATCTACGTCTGCCCACCTGCTGCGTGGAGGGGCGAATCGCGAGAGACTGGTTGAGGGAGGCCTTTTGACCTTTCCAGCTGAACTCTCTTCATCAATCGTGGGATGGATTCATACGTCCGTCACTCCTAGACACACTTGACTCACAGATTCCTACCCACCCCTCATACCTTTTACCTTCCCAGAACTTCCTAACCTTACCTTACGTAAAAAGACCCTCCACACAGCATATCCTAAGATGACGTAGGCCCTGAGAGAAATTGTTTTCCTCGGGGCCTCTTGTGTGGAGCTAATTAAAAAAAAAATGAAGGATTAAAAATTTCACACAAAAACACAACGGGTTTATAATTAGATAGCTTAGAAATTAGAAAAAGTGTTAATAGCCAATTAAATATTATTAATAACTAAATACTTTTTTTTTGAATTGCCTTCTCCTAAATTTATTTTCATATTAATATCTATATTTTGTAATAATTTCATTTTCTTATTTAGACAACTTGATCATTTTTTGGAGATTTATAAAAGATTTTTTATACGGGTGTTAAGGAACGTACTTGACTTACTTTAACCAGTGATTCTTGACATTATTTGGAGTAAAAAATGTAAATGAAATTTTGGTCTCCGGTGACATTTTTGATGTTTTTTTTTTAAATTTTTTCTACAAAAACATAAAAAAATGGTAGTTGTTGAACAGTTGGAGGCGGGGTAAGGGGTTCGTCAGACACCCGGCTGAGTGACCAGTGACGATGTGCGGAAGAAAATTTGTTTTGTTTGATTTTGAAGAAAAAAAATTTGAAAAAAAAAAAAAAGTCGTCAAAAAAAGTCACCGGAGACCAAAATTTCATTTACATTTTTTACTCCAAATAATGTCAGGAATCACTGGTTAAAGTAAGTCAAGTACGTCCCTTAACACCCTGTATATTAATGCGTATTATTGCAGTTTGCTAAATAATTTTTATATTTTATTTTTTATAATTATTTTGTTTTATGATACCTTTAAGTAAATAATCACCACCATTTATAATGTGTTTTTTTTTTCTTGGTACTTAGTTGTCTATTCTTGTTTGTCTATTGTTATTTTTGTTAATTTTATCTAACGAAGAAATCATTCATTTTTAAACATGTTGATAGTTTTGATCAAACAAGTGGTGTTTTACAAAGTGATTCGTTTTCATTTTATTTATATTTGAATTACTTGTGTATGCACTTACCTATTTCTTTACAGCAGCTTCTCTTGTAATTTTTACGTTAAGATTAATGACGTTGAACATACCTGTAACAAAGAAAAATACATAAGAACTTCAATTGTTATACGGGGCACAAAAATTAACAGCCATCCCTACAGGCCATTAAAATTATCTTACAAAATATTAACTAATTCATATCTTATACATAAAAATCTCGTGAAACGGTGTTTGCTCGTCCGAAAAGGCCTGACCGATTTCTATGAAATTTTTAATGTATATTTGGTAGGTATGAGAATAGGTTTTAAACACGGACATATGAATATATCTGGACCTGCCCTAAGTGATAAAAACGTAATATTTCCCCCTCCCCATGGAACCGGCTATAAGCTCCGCCTTGGCGCCAGCTCGCTCCATGGGGAGGGGAGAGAATCTAAAATATGTGACGTCATCATTCTTGTTGTGACCAGCGCGAAAGTAACGTCTATACGTTTTACGAAATATCACGCCAAAAACGGCAGCTTGCGCTATACATTATAGGTACATATTATTTAGACATAGCGAATGTGGGCGGTTCTCCAGTGTTCGCGTCGCTGGTTACAGGGGTAAGTAAATTATGAAACATTTGTAATAGTGTTTTAACTAAACACGGCAACAAAATATTGCTACGTGTATTGGGGCGAGTCTTTTTGCGGCGAGCATTTGGCCTTAGCAAATATGTTATTATCGTGGCAAGCAATTCGCGCTCCCATGTAAAAAGGTCTATTCATTCAAAGCAGATTTTGCTTTTAAGAACTAAATGGTGATATTGTAATGCGAGATGCCAATTTACTGTCAGATTGATTGTATAACGAATCACAGTCATCTTTCCCCTCTTCCCCCTTCATAGTTTGGTTTTACCCCCTCGTCTGTATCTTCTGGTCTATTGAATTCTGATGTCTATGGTTTTAAAGTATATTTCATACCGCTAGGTAATTAGGGTGTCCCTATCCAGAAAAAAATCTATTTTTTTGGCAATTTTTTTTCTGTTTTTTTTTTTTATTATTTGGCATTAAAAAATACTTCTATCCCCAAATTTTAACTCTCCTACCCCCACCGTCCCATTTTTTAATCGCGATTTTAGTATTTTTGTTTGAAAAAATTTAACCGTCTTTCGTATTTCAAACAGAACGAAATTA
This sequence comes from Limnephilus rhombicus, assembly GCA_929108145.2. NCBI lineage: Eukaryota > Metazoa > Arthropoda > Insecta > Trichoptera > Limnephilidae > Limnephilus > Limnephilus rhombicus. Next base: position 11,326,957 of record OV815296.1, read on the forward strand.
TGTAAGTTGTTGAATCCCCAATTGAGATGGCGATACGTTCACCTCATCGAACTTTCATCCGCACATGCGCAAGACAATCACAAGAAGCGTCGCGTCATTTTGATGTTTCATTCGGCATCATGTTTTCGCGTGGGCAAACCATCGAGCTTATTTGTGTTGGCTACCAAATATCTACCAAAAATATCGTGCACGCAATTACTCTTAGAAATTAATATTGATCTTCTTTATTTAATTTTCCTACTTTAGTTGGTGTTTTTTTTGTTTTTATCTGTGGTCATCGTCTACAGCACTCCTTCTTCTTCTTCTTTCGTCTTTCTGTCATAGATCCCATCCCTACACATCTACAACAAGTTCGTTATTTTTTATTTAACAACCAAAATATTCACTAGAAATAATTTATATGACAGAACAACTTTTGTCGGGTCAGTTAGTAGTTATATAATGAAGAAAATCTGTGGCGGGAGGGCGTCAAGGATTTGTTTTGTATGCAAATCTATAGTTTTATTCTGAGACTGACGAAAATTTGCAAATCTGACCTTCAAAACAAGAAAAAGCTTTCTGTCTACATAAGATTAAAAAAAACTCTATTTAAAGTCCAGGCAACGCCGGGGGCTACAGCTAGTATTACACATTATTTACAATTCTTTTATCAATGGTGGTTATAATGAAGAGGTCAAATTGGCAGTTAAAAATGTTGAAAATATGTGGCGAACGATATTTACCTAAGCTAAAGCAATCTGACCTAACCTAGCCCAACCCAATCTTAACACAACTGATCCTGAGTATAGCTTGAAATAGCTTTAGCCGTGTTTAGTGACCATGTCTGAATAGCCTGTCTCTATTCTCATCTCCTTTCCCCGCACAACAAACTCCAATTGGGGATGCCATAGTATCTCAAGCTCCAGACGGTTGAGAATTTGGTAGCAAGTTGGAAGTCTCAAATAATTCAAATATTTAATTAATTGAAGACAATATTAGCAAAATTATCAAAAATCTGAAAGCAGAAAAATCAGAAAAGGATACGGTCACATCTGGGACTCGATCCCGGGAACTTCGCCTTGCCGGGGCGCAACTCTACCGACTGAGCGAATTTGTCCCTATCCGATTCGGTCATATTTAACTGTATCATACTTCGATTAAGAACTACCAACATTATCTTCATTTTCTAAACGCAAATTTTTATTGGCTGCTATCTTTAGGTATGTGCGAGTATGATTGCAAGATTCAAACCCGAACTAAATGCGATCCAGATAGTGTCTGGATAAATTTTATATATTTTTGTTTTTAATGTGCAACATCTTTTGACTTTTCTGCAAGTCTAGGATGAATACTTATTTTTATTTTTAACTTAATGAGGAAAACCTAAAAATTGAAATATTGAATTAAATGAAGACCTGGGTTCAAGTCCATGACCGTAACTTTTTCAGATTTTTCTTTTTTCAAATTTTCGATCGAGTTTCGCTAATATTGTATTCATTTAATTAAATATAACAATTTGAGATTTTACTTATGAAGGCGCGGTATACCCGCTCAAAGAGAAGAAGATGGAGAGATACGTAAATACGATTGTTAGAGAGAGCGCGCTAATATTAAAAAACGGTAATATTTGGTGAAAATGGTTAATAAAAGACGAGTATTTTGAAATAGAGCAAAAACCGCTTGGAGAATGTCTTATATAGCACTTAAAGAAAAACTGTGAATTTTGCATACATATAACAAGTAAAATAACTGAAAAAAAGCGTTTATAACATGGACATGTAAATATATCTGGACCTGCCCTAAGTGATAAAAACGTATTATTTCCCCCTCCCCATGGAGCCGCCTATAGCTCCACCTTGGAGCCAGCTGGGCTTACGAGAGCTTCGCTTGAATCTAAAAAATGTGACGTCATCATTCTTGTCCTGACCAGCGCGCTGGTCACATCGCAAATTTTACGAACAAAAGTGAGAGCTTGTGCTATACATACATTATACCCTAATATATGTGAACGTAGCGAATGTGGGTGTTTCTCCAGTGGTAAGTAAATTAAGAAACATTTGTAAAAGTGTCTCAACTAAACACGGCAACAAAATATTCCCGTGTTAAAAGGGGCGAACTTTCTTTTGCCGATTTCGACTACACAAATATGATAATAACGTGGCGGGCAATTCGCGCTCCCATGTAAAAAGGTCTATTCATTAAAAAGCAGTTTTGCTTTTAAGAACTAAATGGTGATATTATAATGCGAGATGCCTATATAATGTCAGATTGATTTTTTAACAAATCACAGTCATCTTCCCCTCTTCACCCTCCATAGTTTGGTTTTACCCCTCATCTGTAGCTTCTGGTCTATTAAATTTGGATGTCTATGGTTTATAATAATTTTCGGAGCATGCTTTTGCGATTTTCTTCTATCCAGGGAATTTCATATAATTGCCGTTTCGGCATGGGGAATGTGTAGATATTATCTTCATGGATCATTAAAACTTAAAGCATTTAAGGAAAACGTGTAATAAATCGATAGCAATGTGGAAAGCCGGGCCTTAGGTTAAAAATAAAAATTCAAATATTAATAGGGAATTTTATGCCTGTCGCCGGTTTTATACATCGCAAACCTTCGAGCCTTTCAAATCGACGCATCTTCCAACTCAAACTTGATTTTATCGACGTTTTTATTGCATAATGGCGTCTCAAACATTCTCCGAATTGCTTCCCATTACCTAAATCGATTCAGAAACGACCGCGACTTTTAACTTCATCCACACCCGTACATTTTTTACTATTATACCTCTGCATTGTTAGCCAAACCCGTTCCTTACTGTTTCACCAAAGTCAAGTGGTAGCGAGCGGACTGGGCAAAAACTAGGCCTTAGTACGAAGAAGCCTGTTAAGGTATGCGCTCGTGGTGCGAATCTATAACTAGGTATTTTTCTCTTAGCAATATTAGTTCGAACCAAATAATAATGCGCTTTGGCTGAAAACGAGCATTGAGTACAATGTTACATTAATTATTTTTATCTAAATTACAAATCATTGTGCTGTTTCTCTCCAGCGGTAAGCAGATAGGATGCAGCGTCACACACATAATCTTGTATGTTCCGCGTATAACTCCTCAATTAAACCCAACCAACACCCCTGCCACAGGTCACTCCAAATGATATTGCCTTCTTCAAACCAGTCTCGAATTTGTCGTCTGTATTGTAAAGAATAAATAAATATTACGGTCTCAAAATATTATTTCTTTTCAAACGGAAACTATTTGAATGAAATCGTAAGTATGAAAACAATAATCGTGTGTATGGGTTCCGAGATAGTTGTAAATCGTGAAAAGCGCCCATTATTCCGACTTTTTTGATCATGCCGTGCCTTCCTAGGAATCTCCCGACTTCTTTTTCCAACATTACTTAACATGACACTCTCGACAAGTCGCATCACAGTCGCTGTTGGACTCGCGTTGAAACGTCAGATAAAAGTAAGATGTTTGGAAAAACACACTGCAGATCGCGTTATTATTCTTAAGTCATAAGATTAATAATAAATAATACTTTTTGTAATTTGTTCATTGTCTAGCTGTAATTTGTAAGTCATACAAACCTAATACGAGTATCTAGTCGTGTTTTTGTTTATCATCAGTAAATCGAAATTGTACCTATTAGATTCTTTTACATTAACTCCACACAGGACTCAGATGACTCAGACCTTGAGAGAATTTATTTTCTTCAGGACCTCTGCCATCTGAGATGCTGTGTGGAGGGTCTTTTTGAGGAGAGGAAGGAGGGAACATTGGTCTTGAAGAGACCCATGATGTAGGAAGGAGGAAACACAGAGGCCGGCAAATCGTTCCACAGCCCAGCTGTTAAACTCAAGAACGAGTCGAAGAAGCGACCCATTTTCATGTGACTAATGTCGACCGTGTACATATTATGTTGTGTTTCCCGACTATGCACCGGTAGGTACCGCGGGGAACAATGACGCTACTTCTTTGGAGCATCTTTTATTGAAATACCGTTAGAACAAGAATAGCAATCCGTTTGTTAAGATAGGAGAATCAATCAAACGAACCGCCCGTTTCTGCACAGAGTTGAGGGTGTTTTGCAGGTATTTTGGAGTTACAGACCAGAAGTGGCTGCCAAATTCAACCGTAGGGCGCACTTGCGATTTATACAGGGTTAGCAGTTGTGTACTATTAAAGTATCTGCGGGCCCTGTGCAATACGCCCAGTTTTTTCGAGGCTGTATACTAGCTTGTGTCACTCTCTATAGAAAGAAAAAAATGTCCTTATTTTTGAACGCCCCGGGTCTCAAAAGTTTCGTGTGATCTGTAGCTATTCGAAAATGTAAAAATAAGTGAAATTATTTTTCACTATTAGCCGGCTAAAATAGACGAAAGTTTTGAAATAAATAGATTTCGTGTTTTGAAAAAAAAAAAATAAAACGAAGGGTCCATATTTTCTATTTTGTACCTTAAACTTAATTTTTATTCCATAACTGGAGAACAAAGAACGCAAAAAAATAAATTATTAACATATGTGATGCGTTTGTTAGAAATATAAAAGGGGAAAATAACTCATTTTATCGATAAAAATCAGTATTCTTGCTGGCTTACTTGTATTCATAAACTTGATTTTTTTCTTAATTTTTGTCAGTCATACGCATTTTTTAATAACAAACTAACGTTAAAAGGTAAAAATTTTGAAAAAAAAAAATTAATTAAATTAATTTTAAAAAAATGTTTTAGGAGTGTTTTCTAATTTTCAATGCATTTTAGTGGGCTAAAAAAATAAATTTTCTTTGTAAGACGCAACTTTTGAGACCCTTTAGCGTTTCTGAATTCAAAAGTTGAAATAATTGACACACCCTACTGTATACCAATAGATAACATCCGAAAGACGACGGTACCACAAGATCAATGATGACAAATTATTTCATAAATTCCCCAACCTCCAAATGAACTGTCGAGTATTAGAACAATTTCACCTCGTATACCAAAGTTTTAAAATAAATACGAGTTCCCAGATACATTATTATCATTAGCAATTCGTATTTTTTCCCTTTAAAATGAATATGGGTCTTATTCTGAACAAGATGCTCGCTGTGGGACACGAATTAATAAATATCATTCCAATTTTCTTCCTTTTTCTTCCAGAATTCTTGCATTTACTAATATATTCCTAAGTTAAATTCAACCACGTCTCAAGCGACACAGAACGGTCCAGACGGCTTCTTACATATTCAGATCACCGCCGGACCATAAAGACACAGGGCCAAGTGACCGCTGACCGACTAAAAAACCAGGCTCGATCCCCCAAGCGATAAAAGCTAACCGATTTATATGACAGGAATCAGAAGTCTCAGGTAAAGCTTTGTAAGTGTCAGCAGGGTGTCGAAACTGTATTGAATATAAAGGATCTATGGGAAAATCATCGGGTTATAACTAAATTTCAATTATTGCAGATTTGGCTGAAAGCATATCTATATACGAGTATATAAACGGGCGGTCCGTTTAATAGATTCTCCCATCTTAACAGACGGATTGCAATCGTTAGAGCACAGGCGTCGCGTCGGGTGGGAATGCTATCCTTGTTCTACCGGTATTACAATGGAAGATGCTCCGAGGAAATAGCGTCATTGATCCCTTCGGCACCGGTGCATAGTCGGGAAACACGTCAAACGCATGCCCAACATTTATACAAGATTGACATTTTTCACAAGAGAACGGGTCGTTTCTTCGACTCGTTCTTGTGTTCAACAGCTCGGCTGTGGAATGATTTGCCGGCCTCTGTTTTTCCTCCTTCCTACAACATGGGTCTCTTCAAGACCAATGTTCATTCCTTCCTCTCCTCAAAAAGACCCTCCTCACAGCATCCCAGATGACATAGGCCCTGAGGGAAATTATTTTCCTCAGGGCCTCCTGTGTGGAGTTAATGTAAAAAAAAAATATATATATATATCTGGTCAGTGGTTGAGTGGGCATAGCGCTTGGGTCCCACCCGAGCGTCGCGTGTTCGATTCCTCGGCTGGCTAAATCCTCCATCACAACACAAGCAACATTTTCGGCTTTCTGTGGTGGTAGTAGGAGATTTTCAAACATTGTTGGGTTATTCGTAACCCGGGAATGTTTGTCTTTCTTTTTAAAAAACGATATAAAAATCAATGTATGTTTGCTTGAATGTTTGTCTGTTTCTCCTTATGCGTTGCTTAATCATTCATCCGATTGCGATGAAACTTGTGGGATTTGATGTGCGCGTGCCGGCGATGCGTTCTATATATAATAGTGAGCTCTGGCGTCAAGAAATTATTTCCTACATCAATCATCAGATTGCGATGAATTGAGGTTGGTGAGTTGAGGTGAGATTTCTATATACATTGGTGAACTCTGATGTTATGAAAGTTGTATAAAAAAATTACAATAGGTGGCGCGTGAATAGTTTGAAGAATATGTGTATTTCACGTGGTTCAGCGACAGGGAGAGAAGGCGGGAGGGGAAGGGGAATCCGTGAGCGGCGTAGGGGTATGAAGGAGGGGGAGGGGTTCGAGGGAGGAAAAGCGGGGAAGGTAGCGGGAAGGCATGCAAGAGGGAAAAGGGTCGTGGGAGGTGAAATGAAAAGGACACGCAGGGAGAAACAATTTCTTTATTTAAGTGCAATGGCAACGCATGCCGGGAACTCGCTAGTAACTTAATAAAGTGCATCATTGAAAAATAAGATAATACTAATAAATCTAAATGAAACAGAATATAGATACTGTAAAAAAAAGGTAACCTTAACCAACTCGGCCATTGGAAACTATTCAGTTTTGTCGATCTCATATTTCAAATTCAGAATTAATAATATTATCATTAACTAACTCTTGTTTTTCTCCCGTGGGAGGTCGCCAATAGGCCACTTGCATTACATTTTTTAAAAAAATTTCCGGTTTAGGCAAATATTCTCAGACATTCTGTATTTTTTTATCGTATTTTTGAAACCCTGGCGATTTTTTGAAAATTTCAATCCGAAAAATCGGACCATTTTTTATAAACCGGAAAGACGGGACATAATTTTATGGGTGTGAAAAAACGATAATTACATAACCGAAAATGTTTTTTTTTAAAAATAACGTTTTGTACACGAATGGCACAAGAGAATAACAAGGCGTACCAAAAATATTACATCTCATAAATATTTTTTTCCTTGATCCATCTAATTGATCATAAATCATTATAATGTTCAACGACCATATTACTAAATCCAATGTAATCTTGTACTTGTAAATTATAATAATTATAAAACTATTATAAAATTTGATTTTGTTAAAATCAGCACCATTACTATTATACCTCTAAAACACGTACACACAGCATAAATGTACGGGGTTCTCTTCATAAAATCTGTCAAAAAGTCAAACCAAATGATAAGTTCGCAGAGAACAAACAATAAATCTAGTGAACGTTAAATGCCAAATTCAAAAATTCGCCTGAAATCAAAATGTTACCATATAAAAAAATAAATTTGTGTGGAATTTTACAAAATTAATAGGAACATTTTCGGAGACGGGACATTTTCACGTTGAGACGTCACGAGCCCAAATAATGCATTTATTTATTTAAAAAAAACTGTACATTTCTAAAATTTTTTACTTACGTTTTCGTAATCTTAGTAAAAAAATCTATCCACACGATTTTTTCCAAGTCGTTATGAAATCCATACAAGTGGCCTATTTATCATTTTTATGCTTTCTTTTAAATTTTTTTATCATTTTATGAGTTCTGTCTCCGTTACTTTTATGTATGAATTATATAACATCTCTAATTCTTTTTTGCTAATGTAGGAAAAAATCTTGCGAAAAATATCAATATTTTCCTAACCAAAACCGAATTACTAGAAGTCGGGTTTGTTTCAGTCCAGAAATTATTGGACTGACTACCATGTTGTAGAGCCGTGTTGTGAAAAATCAGAAACGTAAACGTTTATACTATACTAGCTGACCCGGTATACGTTGCTGTGGCTAACGAAACCTTTATAACCAACGGCATCTGTTAAATCAAATCCATACCGCCCGTTTCTTAGCACGCTGCACGCTGCACGCTGCACGCTGCACGCTGCACGCTGCACGCTGCCCGCTGCCCGCTGCCGTGTTTCAACCAATTTACAAAAAACCTTGACAAATTATATACCTAAAAACCTTCCTCATGAATCATTCTATCATACTCTCGTTTCAAAACAAATATGGTCAAAGAACCCTTGAATATATTATACCATTAATATTTAGCAATTAGCTTCCTCATGAATCACTCTATTCTATTGGTGAAAACCGCTTGAAAATCCATTGCGTAGTTTAAAAGATCTAAGCGCACATACAGCGTTAGCGACTTCATTTTATACTATGTAGATTACATCTATTTAGGACAGATAATATCTCACAAAGATCAAACCACTAAAGAAATCGAGAGAAGAGTAGCAAATGGATGGAAGAAATACTGGTTTTTGAAAGAAGTCTTGAAATCTAAGGAGCTAAGTATGCAAATAAAAAGGAAAGTCTTCAACACGTGTATACTTCCAGTCATCACCTATGGATGTGAAACTTGGGCACTCACCAAACGCCACAGAAAAAAGTTGGAACGCTGCCAGAGAGCCATGGAGAGAAGTTTGACAGGAACAAGGAAACAGGACAGAGTGAGAGGTAGCACAATAAGGGAGAAAACTAAAGTTGCCGATGTAGTTACCCGAATAGACCAACAAAAGTGGAGATGGACAGGACACATGATACGCGATCCACAAGAGAAATGGTGCAAAAATGTCACTGACTGGTATCCCAGAGATGGCAAGAGAAGTAGAGGACGTCAACACATGAGATGGGAAGATGACCTAAAACTCACTGCTGGACATCAATGGAGAAGAGTAGCGCGTGACAGGTCCCAATGGAAAATGTTAGAGGAGGCCTATGCCAAGAGGCAAACTGAGCTTCGGGATATCCTATAACAAATAAGATCATGTCTAATACATACCTAACAGAAGTCCAGAATAAAAAGGCTTATTATTATTATTATTATTATTAAAGAAGATAATGATTTCCAATGCTAATTACAGACCAGACAAACTATTGTAAGAACTTAAGGCAGAAAAGATTGTATCCACCGGTTCGTGCATCATAAATACAAAACTATGTGTACAATGCATTATAAATAAATAAGCGTACATATAAATAAAGAAAAGAACAATATTACGTAAAAAAGGTCACGCCATCTATCGAGAAAATGTGTGTCAAACGTGAGTATTTTCCATATGAACGCTCTCAATTTTTCCATCAGAATAGAGGATAGAGTTTCCTAAGAGATCCAACTATCCTTGAGTAGAGTAAAGTAGTTCTGAGAGCCTACATTAACCCCCCTCTGCGAATCACTCTAGGCCCGTATCCGGTTTCGCAGCCCAGGCATCTTCAGACAGATATATTATCTATATAAATTAGTAGATAAGATCCCTCAGTGTCGAATTTCTGGGCGTTACGTTAGTGGATTGTCTTAAGTGCGTATATTATAGGTGTTTAATAGAAAATTTTTTTTAGAAGAAGAAAAAATGAAAATGCGCTATTTTTGCATAATATAGTATATTTAAGAATGTAATAATAATTTGTTTTAAATAGTTTTAATATCCGCGCGCGTCCACATGCGCCAACACCATTATCCTATACCGTACCTACTTACAACGGTCTCGGTTATGGCCCAGAATCTCGGCGATTTTTCGCCGAGAACCGAGACAGAGTTCTCGGTAGAACTTGTGGCCGAGAATGCCGAGACCGAGACCGAGACCGAAATCTCGGTCGACCCTTAAACTCAATCAATTATAATGTAGAAAAAGTGAATTAAACTAAATGTTGACACTTTCTGGGTCACTAGTTGAATATTTCAAAATGTCATATAAATGTATCGTGCTGGTATGCCTCCCAGTGTTTTTTTAGAGCATATTTACTTTAATACACTATAAAATAACAACTTTTAAAAAATATTTGATTTATGGTCCTCACTCTCTCGTAACTTCGAATTTGGAGAAGTCTGATAAATCGACTTGAAGATCGGCATTTTTTGTGTGAATACCGCACAAGAGTCCCAACTGCTCCCATCAGGAGCCAGTGAGACGATGGTATCCCCAAGTCGGGTATGTTGTTAGGCTGAAGTTGGGAGGGGAAGGAGATGGGGTAGAGGAAGGTGAGGAGATACCTGCTAATCAGATCTGATCACCAAACACGACTAAGTCATTTCAAGCAACGCTTCAATTCAGAATGGCGGTCTTACAACTGGACGATACTGGGAGTATCTCTTCCACTCTGGAACGTGTCGCAAATAAACATACATTATATTTAAAAGAATTAATTGTAAAATAACACAAATTAATGAAATAATTTTTTTATACACGCACGCCGCGATTTTGAGCCCCCCTCAAGAGCCTTACCCCTCGACAACACAGGCCGTCAAATATGCTTACGATCTGTGTTTTTCTTGGTTTTCTTTTTGTGCCAACACCACTTTGTTTTTCTTTAATCATTTATATTTTTTCTTGCACAATATGAATTTTATGCGGAAACCTCGCTAGTTCATGCAACCGTGTAATTATTTTAATGTAATATGTATATTTCCGTTTATTTCCCTAATAAACGAAAATAATAAAAAAACAATTCTCAATTGGCCGGAGCCGGTCAGACTAAATGGAACCCCTTTTTGAGGTATGTTGTGGGGTCTAGGAGTTGATGTAAATGAAGGTTAGGAAGTAACTGACTGTGAATCAAATAAAATAAAAAATAAAAAATAATAATAAAATAAAATAAATAAAAAAACTGGCTATTTAGATCTGGTCACTCCGCACAACTAAAACCATTACAGACAACGCAACTTTGCCATGCTAATTTAAACCAGGACGATTCTAAAAATATCTCTACCACTATAGTAGAAAGTTGATGCTATGTGCATATTGCTTATCTTTGAAAAACAATAACTTCCGTTGTTCCCAATCCTACTGATCAATTGTTGAGCCGAAATTTTAGCTCAACACTATTCAAATGCACAAATACGCCCTTCCCAACGCAACTCTCCGAACTACAGACTAATCGAGCGTTACTAAACAAATCACTTGCTGATCGGAGTCTCAGATTGATCGATCGAAAAGTTGGAAACAACCAACTCGAAATAAAGAGTAAAACAGAATGAAAATTGCGTTTTATTATTTCTTTTCTATTTTCATCTTACTGTTTCAATAATAATTGTTCCATTCTCATATACACTGCCATAAGCTATCATCCCCAATTCTCCAAATATGTTATAAGCTATTATTTCGCGTTATTATGTGCTCCTGGTTATTCCATATTGGTTGGGAAGATCATCTCTATGTGGAAACGATGATTTTATCCCGAGAAAATGGTCCATTCATTACGGAAGCTGGGCGGGGGGCAATAAAAAGTATTAGGAAGATAATACGTTTATCGAACAGGACATCGGAGCTTTGTGAGAGAAAGAATCGGAATTAATGGATAGTTTGATACGAACGGTGGAGAAGATGGGACCATCATAATAATAATAATTGGATAATTTGTTGAGCGCCGTTTTTGTGACGATCAGGACCCTGTGAAATTCATTGCGAGTTCTTGGGATTCATCTAATTTTATTATTTATAAGCGGTTCCGCTCATTTTCATTCCACGACAAAATATCCCCCAACAAAATATCTACTAAAATCATAATCTAACCCAACGGTACTCAACCTGCGGCCCGCGGGCCGCATGCGGCCCGCCAAGCTTTTGTGTGCGGCCCTAACCACTTTACCATCAGGAACTTGATTTAAAAAAAAAAAACTATCATTCTAAATTTCGAATATTCGATTCGATTCGATTTATAATCTTGAGATTCGTTTCGACTTTGACGCACAGGCCACAGATAGTGACACCCGAAAAGGATTGTCATTAGTCATTATGGTCCACACGATCTGGTACTAGAGTAAGATACTTGTTTAGATATTCACGGCCAAAAGGTTTTTTTTGTTATTTGTTTTTGGGGTGTTATGCCGTGTTGCGCTACCTCCGTCTTTAGCCAACGTTTCGGACAGCGTTACAGTGTCCATCATCAGGGCAGATGTGTAAGAGTGTTGCTATTTACACACGCTAGATTTAATCCCAAAAAACAAATATTTGACACACAAGTACGCGCGCAAATCTATAATATAAATATGAATCTCTGAATGTGTTGCTAAGCGCAACACTTCGTAACGACTGCACCAAATTGGATAATTCTTTTTTTTGTGTTCGTTATTGTCAGGACAAGGTTTGTATAAAACCACTGGTGAGCTCTGACGTTATGAAATTTGTATAAAAAAAAATGAATAGGTGGCACACGAACTATTTGAAAACTGAATGTACCGGGACTGAATGTATGTAGTGCGGGAGGGTTGGAGTGAAACCAGGGAAAGGGGAGGGGAATCTGGGAGGGGGGAGGTGAACTTGGGAGGGGGAGTCACGGGACTGGGAAGGGGGGGAGTGGAGTGGGGAGAGGGAAGGTGGAGGAGACGGAGTGGGAACGCGAGAGGGGAAGGGGACGCGGGAGAGAAAGGGGAGGCGGAAGGGGAAAGAGACGAATGGTAAAGGACACGCAGTGAGAAACTATTTCCTTATTAAACGGCATAGCAACGCATGCCGTGTACCAGCTAGTAATTTATAAATAAAAGTGCCACTTCTAGAAACAACCGCATCAATTATAATAGATAAAAACTGGTTAATGTCAATGGTTAGTCAGGTACGTACTAATTTTAAAAGCATTTCTTGCTGTCGTATAAAGTGCTATTTTCTTATAATATAAATACGCATTATTAGGTAATTTTTCACAAAAACAGCGCTCTACAAATTATCCAAATATTATTATTATTAATGGCGGAGTGTCTGCAAAATTAAATCGAAAAAATGTTGGGGGGGGGGGGGGGGGGTTGATGATTTTTTTTCATCATACCAGTATAGTGTTGCGGCCCGCGTAACTTTACAAATACATGTATGTGGCCCGAAGAGAAAAAAGGTTGAGTATCGTTGATCTAACCTAACCTAACCTAACTAAAAATGGGGGAAAAAATACGTACATCATGTAAAGATAATGAATTATTCAATTTTACAAGAAAAACTCTCTTTTTATAACTTTTTTATAAAGGGACTTGAACCCAGGACCTCTCGTCTATCCGGGACGTGCGTTAAATATGTTCTAGTTAACTAGTTCCCATCTTGAAAATGGCTCTTGAATTCAAAGCAAATTTGAGTTCATTGAACGAGATTTTGCTTAGGACTGACGCACACAAACGAAATTCGTAAGTTTGATTGTTTTAAAACATTGTGCGCCTTCATTTAAAACATTATTATTCTTTAAATTGTCTTTTATAGTTGAATAATATCTAATGTTATTACTGTCTATATCTGCATTTTCTCCATAAATATGCGTTTTTTTTATACACATGTATAGTTTTATTCCGAGGTTGACGAAATTTTGCACACTTGACCTTCAAAACAAGAATATAAGATTTATAAAAAACCACCGCCACCTCCTTCCCCCCACATTAAAGCATAAATTGGATACTTTCTGATGAAATTTTGCAAAATTAGACGTAGACGTACGTAAAACGTAGGGGACTTAGCAAGCATTGAAAAAGAAAGATTAAAACCTCTCTTATGTAGATTAATATTATGTAAACCATGTACAAATGTTGGGCACGCGTTCGGCTGTTCAACAGTGGGGAAGGGATCAACTACGCTAGATTTATTCCTTTCTCGATTACATTGATTGCGATAATTATGAATAAGTGATGTAAAAAGAAATAGTAAAATTTTAATCGTTCTAAAAAGAGTGGTGAATAGATCAAGTTTAACTAAAAACATGTCGTCTTTACATAAAACAGAACAATCCCATTAAAAAGATCGATCATTAAATCCTTACGTCGACTTAATGGTTTTTTGCTCATTAAATGGTCCCCGCATCAAACAGCGCGACGCGCGACGGAGGGGTCATTAAAACATAAAACACGGAAAGAAAAATAAAACAAACATTAAAGATACAAAAGTTTGTTTTGGGATTGTTTTTTTATTGAGTTTGGCCGACTTTTCTCTACCCATTCCACTGCGGTTATTAATGTTATTGTTTATTAGTTTTAGATAAAGGAATTAAATTAAGTTTGTTGTTTTCTGGTTTGAAGCATACTTTATGAGTTGTTCCTTGGAAAGTTTTATTATGAATTTTTGTTGTTATTTTAAATTAATCCAAAAAATACGTCTCCTACAAATTTGCGGCAAATTCCAGAAATAAAAGGTGTTAAGCACAGAGAAATCGATAAATTTACAATGTCGGATCGATAGGCGTAACTTCCAACGATTTTATATCGAAATACCGAGCAAAGTTTCAATGTCGAGAGTCGAACCGATATTGACAGCGAATAAATAAAAAAATGATATACGTTAGCAACACCGGCGGACGTGTCTATGAATTCACATTCCGAAACGTCAAACGCCAATCCATTATGTAAAAATATTAATAGATTGGCAATTTTTAATGAAACACTAACCTAAAAGTGCATTTTGGCAGTCCGCGTTTATTTTTGACGGAACGCTAAACGAATCGGTCTTGGCACACACTCCTTGCCTCGTTCACATTCATACATCGTCTCATATATGCTCTTCTATTATTCTGACCCTTGACAAGGCCCAACTCAAGTATCTGATTCACTTGGTCGTGCCATGTCTTTCTCGGGCGTCCCCGATTTCTTCTACCATTCACCTATGCGTCATATATTCTCCTTACACTTCTTTCCTCGTTCATTCGCTCTTCAAGCCCAAACCATCGAAACGTTTCTTTTTTAATCTTACTCATTATGCTTACATCTGCCTTGCATTCTTTGCGGATCTCCACGTTTCTCACACGATCGTCCATGGTTTTACCACACATATCCCTCAGGATTCTCATTTCTACAGCATTCAGCCTTTTTAACACTAAACGGGAGTTAATGATGTCTTTGGTCGTATTTCAATCAATTTTTCAAAGATCGAACTGAATAAATCGATTGCTTCGCAAATGCATTATTTTATGGATCGCGTATACGATTTCTTTCGTCTCTAAGAGCTTCATTAGTTCAATCCGTTCATAAAATAAGCCAGTAATTTCGCAAAAAGAATGAAATTATTTAGAAATATGTGTACATTGATAGTTAACCGAAACTGATACTATGGAGGCCGCGCTAAAATTTACCAATCGTCGGTCGGAATATCCGTTAACAATCGTTGACCGTGCTCGTAAATATTGATAACTGACAATATCGTGTTGAAATACAGTTTTATCGATCGTCCTTCTCGATACTAAAGTTAAGTTTAAAAATTTAGTTTGTAGTATTTGGTGACCAGATCTCAATAGCCAGGTATTTTCTAACCTTCCTGTTTATCATCTCCTTCCCTTCTCCACTTCATTCAGTATCTTCATTCACGATTCACTCCCCAATTGAGGATGGCTCAATTGGGAAGTGAATCTCCCACTGGCTCCGGGCGGGGGGAACATTTGGGACTATTTTACTCTATAAACATAAAAGATAGCTAAAAGAAGAAACTAACTCACAGTTAATAAGTAATATTTTTTACAGGCAATTATTAGATATGCGTGTTACAATCATTTAATAAATCTAAAATAATTCTTCGAGAACAAAAAATTACAAAGCTTCGTAAACCTTGTTAGCAAGTTCACAAACCACTATTATTAAAGTGTCAATTTATTTAAATTAAACTGGAAAGAAAGACCCATAAATTAATTTGGAAAAAAGACATTAATTCTGACCCAAATCACCTCGGGCGCTTAACTTTCCAAGCAATTATTTTTTTGGTTATTTAACGAGGCGTTCCAATTACAAAACCTAACTACCCCTAACCTAGCCCGTAATAATTCTCCAACCGTAAAAACTACCCGTGAATCATTTGTTTTTTCCGCGCGCTGTACCTACTTGCTTCATGCTTACACTGGTACAGTTGGACAAAAAAAAGTAAAAATACAAGAAAGTTGAATTTTTTATTACTATGGCAACACCTTTGAGCAGAAATATAATATATACATATATTCATATATTAAAGTTTTTTTTTTTATGCACATTTGTTACTTAATTTTTTATGCTATCGGTTTCGACACATCCGTGTCATTCACTAGCAAACTTAAAACTAACTTAAAAATACTATGCAAGTACAAAAATAATTAGATTTAATTGGGAGGGGTAGTGGGAGGGGTGATTTTGGATTTAAATCTACTGTTCTTTATACAAATAGAACGGCGTCATTGCGCCTCGCAATTTTAACATTTTTTTTCCTCAGGGCCTCCTGTGTGAAAATAATTTCCCTGAGGGCCTATGTCATCTTCGGGGATGCTGTGTGGAGGGTTTTTTTAGGGAAAGGAAAGATATGAGAGTTCTGGGAAGGAAAAGGGTTTAAGAGATGGGTAGGAATCTGGGGTTCAGTGTATCCTAGTCATCCACCTCCAAGACCTAGACAAATCTCATCCCATGAACCCGGGCACCCCTGCTAAATCACCAAACGTAGCGAGCCATTTGGGGTGACCTATTGCAGAGGTGTTGGTTATCTAATAAAGGTTCCCGGGGCGGCGGTACCCATTCCCGCCTCCCAAATTAAAAATGTGGGTATTCAAGGTATTCCGTTCTAAGGTCACATTGTTCATGGTTTTACGTAAGAATTATAAATTAGGTCAAGGTTTTTTTTTTTAAGTGTGTTAATTTTTTTAATTAATTTTATGTAACTATGTTAGAATATTACGAGAGGAAAATTAGAAAACAATATCGAAAAGGAAACATGGTTTTTCCCACGTAAAAGCTCTTAAAAAGGGCGTTAATAAATAAATACTTGAAAGTTTGTCACTTTATCAGTAGTCAGGGAAACATTATTTTTTTTTAATAATCAGCATTAACTCACAAATAATTGCCAAACTTTCATCTAAAATCATGAAAAATGGAATTCTTTAATAACCTATATTTTATGACTTAAAACGCAAATAAATAAAATAGCTCACGCCCGTACTAGATATTTGACATACCTTTAAATAAAAAATAAAATAAAACAGTTTGGTTGGATATTTTGGCCTCGAAACCAAAAATAAATTTTGTATGAAAAATGTCGCGGCACACAGCTAATGCACATGCTAAGCAATTTAAACGATTTCCTCCTTTTTCCCACATTTATTTGCCAGACTGTACTTGTTTAGGTATTGCTTCCACCTGTACTTGTTTAGGTAAAACGAATAACGGGCATAGGTAAGAAAATACGTATTGTTTGCGAGGACTGAAGTTCGGCACGCCATGGTAACGGATTCCCCGTTATGGGTAACGGATCGTAAGGATCGCGTGCAGTTGGAACCCTAACGTACACAGAGGGATGGCGTGGAAAAAAAAGCTATCGACATATTTTTATTTTTAGAATAAGAGCTCAACAAATTATTCCATTATTCATAAACAGTCGATATGAAAAAGGCATATTGCATAGGAAATAGCCATTACCCGCTGCAAAATTCGATCGCAATGAAGAGTAAAACTTTACTTAATTTGAGATAACTGATAAATGAATTTAAAATTTAATCAGGTCAACTAACTGTTGTAACATATCTATTTCGTGAGCAGGTACTGCTCAAAATAGATACTGTTTATTGTCTATGCTTTATTTTTTTTTAAAATTTTTTTTTTAACTTTGTTGGTTGGCCAAACTGCAAGGGGACCGGAAACTTCATTCGAGGAAAGATGGCGGGGGATATCACGTAATTTTTGGAGGCGAGAGGAGATTTTGGAGGAGAGTTTTTTGGTTATCAAAGATTCTAGGGCGATGTAGCCTAGAATGAGTTTATTTTTTCTTTCTGTGAGCGTGTGACGACTCAAATGGCATAGAAGCCTGTTTATTTTATTTAATTTCTCGCCGGATGCCGAGTGATTGCTTGAACCGCGTGCGGTAGTGAATTTAAACTGTAATCAACGGGGGATGTATTGAAGCGGCTTTGCTTTGCTTTAGCCGGCGAGATTTTCTACACACCGCCTGATGGGTGTATATCTGCTGTGCCTGGTTGTTGGGTGGAATCCCTTTAAATGAAGCGGCTTTGCTTTGCTTTGGCCGGCGAGATTTTCTACACACCGCCTGATGGGTGTATATCTGCTGTGCCTGGTTGTTGGGTGTAATCCCTTTGAATGAAGCGGCTTTGCTCTGCTTTGGCCGGTGAGATTTTCTACACGCCGTTGGATGACGTGCTGGACGGTGTCTTGGGGATTGCTGTCGTCTTTTGGAGGAATGTCACGACTGTCACGGCGACGGGACGTGTGCGGTATTAAAATTAAACGTAATTGGTTGACTCTCTCTTTCTACATCAGTTAATAATTGCTCAAGGTATTTATGTTTTGTTTACTTTTCCTTTGTTCAATTTTCCCTTGCAAACTGCAATAAAGTCAACATTAATTTTCACTAGTAAAATAAGCGTCTTTTATATGCATGACCTCTAAATCCTTATCTCCACTATCCTGCGATGGAGTTCTACTTGCTCTGAGAAGACAGCGGTCGGATGACAAAAGGTATAGGTTCTACCTACACAAAATTTATATTACCTTACAAAGTACTCTTTACACTGTAAAACAGACTATCTGTGTTTGTTTGTCACAGGAAAATCCCTCGGTGGTAAGTTATGGTGTTACAAAATTTGTTCAGCTCTGTCTGTCTGGGTTGTCTTAGTCAACATAACTATTTTAAGCCCATAATGCTATTCTCTACAACTGCAACGGGGGCGTAACAAAATTTTAACTGTGAAAAGGTAAGACGAAAAATGTCGTTGTTTTATATTTTTCGATCGAAATCTCAGGCGAAACTGGGATGTAGAGTTATAAATTTATCCATCAGTATAAATTTGTCATCTTAGAAGTAAAGATACAAAATTATGATATTAATAATTGATGTTTTTTACGGTGACCGGACAACTCAGAATGAAACCAACTCAGAAGCACCTCAGTCAGAAAGGTCATTAAGAGTGATGATAAAAAATTATTAAAAAAATTGTTTAAATATGTTAAGTTAGGTTAGCGTTACCGGCTATTTTAAAATTATTTTTAATAGCTTTTATTTATTTATTTATTAATCATTAACGCCTATGTGGGCTTTTACATACATTTACATTTTTTATATTTTAGTGCATACAGGTGTGTTTAGATGGCAAAGAAAACATAAATAGATTACACATGGTACATAAAAGTAAAGCTGGTTAGTAAAAAGTATAACATTATACAATAAAGAGAAAAAAAACTGTTACAGAGCTGCAGATAGCATAATATATGTATGTAAAAAATAATAATAATGTATGGGTTCTTAATATATCTGAAATTTATGTGTTGAATACAAAGCGATATTGACTTCAAACAAAAATACGCACTACCGTCTTGCACCGTACTAAAATTAATATTCAAAACGATTCCATTTTGACCAATTACATTATCGTAAGAATTTCTGCAGAATAGGCCACTTGCATCACATTTTTTTCCGGTTTAGGCAAATATTCTAAGACATTCTGTATTTTTTTTATCGTATTTTTGAAACCCTGAGATTTTTTTGAAAATTTCAATCCGAAAAATCAGACCATTTTTTATAAACCGGAAAGACGGGACATAATTTTATAGGTGCGAAAAAACAATAACTACATAGCCGAAAATCATTTCTAAAAAAAAACGTTTTCCACACGAATGGCACCGGAGTATAACGAGGCATTCCAAAAATATTACATCTCATAAATATTTTTTTCTTGATCCATCTTATTGATCATAAATCATTATAAAGTACAACGTCTATATTAATAAAACCAATGTAATACACTTGTACTTGTAAATTATAATAATAATAAGAATATTATAAAATTTGATTTTGATAAAATCAGAACCATAACCATTATACCTCTAAAACACGTACCGATACCTAAAATTTACGGGGTTCTCTTCATAAGATCTGTCAAAAAGTCAAACCAAATGATAAGTTCGCAGAGAACAAACAATAAATCTAGAGAACGAATTAAAAAATTCGCCTGAAATCAAAGTGATGTAAAGTCCATATAAAAAAAATAAATCAGTGTGGAATTTTACAAAATTAATAGAAACATTTTCGGAGACTGGACATTTTTATGTAGTGATGTCACGAGCCCAAATAATTGATTTATTTATTTAAAAATAAAAAAAAATGTACATTTCTAAAAAATTTTACTAACATTTTCGTAATCTTAGTAAAAAGGTCTATCCACACGATTTTTTCCAAGTCGTTATGAAATCCATGCAAGTGGCCTTTTCAATTTCAGAAGACAAAATACTTTATACTGCTACCATGGAACATTTCAGGTTAAAACAAATAATGTCAGCTGCTTCAGTAAACTATCACGGAGAGGACAAATGAGCTCGATAAGATAATATAATATAACAGAGTATCTAATTACTATCAAATTAAATATTAATCAAAGTATTAGCCTTTAAAGTAATTTTGTTGTTATTACCTATTACAACGATAAAAAGAACAGTTTTTTATAAATTAATATAAATTATACATATATTTTTATAATTAGTATAAGTTTGTTTATAAATTACTAACCTTTATTACGCCCTGTAATGACCTTTCTGAGGTGTTTCGGAGTTGGTTTCATTCTGAGTTGGCATGGAACCGTTTTTACCACTGAACCACAGACATCCAAATGCCCAATTTTTTTTTATCTACATATCGATCGTCTAGTTGATTAATTAGTCTATTAATCTATAAATAGTTTTGAGATAATGAGGAAAGCAATATTCGAATGCTCACCTTAAATCAAATATTATTTAACACATATCGGTATTTCACATATTATACGCTATAAAATAACAACGGGAGGCTTAACGGTCCGGTACATTAGTATGATATTTTGAAATATCCTACTAGTGACCCAGAAAACACCAACATTTTGTTTAATTCACTACAAGTTTTTTCTGCATTATAATTGATTTGGTGGTGTTTATGAGCAATCGAGTATTGTACCAGATAGAGGGTACACGTTTACGTACAACTCAATTCAAATTTAATTTTTTGGGAGATGTCTGACTGATTTAAAAAAAAATAGATACCTATCGACTTCTAGGCCCCAAATTGTCAGTGGAATTTATAAATTGCTCACGAAATTATTTCGTTATTTGAAAATTTCATCTGAGGTAAGGAAACAAAACAGAGTGTGGAATTCACACGCGGTAGAAGTGAAACCTTCAGAAAACTTAATTAGTCGAGAGTGAGAAGACTACGAAGCACCGCACAAAGAGGAGACCGATAGGCTACGAAGCACCGCACCAAGAGGAGACCGATAGACTACGATGTACCGCACAAAGAGGAGACCGGTTACACTAACTCATTATTCTTCTTTGTGTGCCCTATCAGGTCCCCCCGACGTTGGCGATCACTCTTAAAAATGTCTCTCTGTCTTGCGCTGCCCGGAATAGCTCCTCCACACTTCTAACGCCGGTCCACTCTCGTAAATTTCGCAGCCAAGACATTTGTCTCCTACCAGACCCTCGGCGACCCTCTATCTTACCTTTCAATATTAAATGGAGCAAGTGATACTTCTCCCTTCGAAGTATATGACCCAGATATGGAATTTTCCTGATTTTTATTAGTGTACCTAAGCAGTTCTCTATCTGCTCTAGCCCGCCTGAGAATTTGTGTTCGGGATCATGTCGGTCCATGGTACCTTGAGCATTCTTCGGTAAAGCCACATTTCACATCTCATCCTCTCGAAGGCTAAATCCTATAAACGTATATCTCTTTTTACTGTCGCTATTTTTCGTTTCGTCGAGTTTCAAAACCACAATGGTGCTTAAGAAGTGTTCACTTCAAAATTAAGTTATTTCAGGCACACGGACACGTTCACAACAGTACATTTCTTCCATGTATTTTAGTATCTGATCGTAATACGATATACCTACTTCAAAGCAGCAAAAATTCGAGTACCGAATAAAAAAAATTTATATGAACCTGTCGAAAGTCCACCACATCTCTATTCAGCGTTGCCGAAGGGTAAAGGAAGGAATAAAGAATAATAATTCCTAGGAAAATCCCTGCTTCGTTTAATGACGGGGTTTTATTTAAATATAAGTCTGCTGCTTTGTGTTTCTCACTCTAACTGTGCCACTGGGAATTTAAATATTCGGATTTTTTTTTATAATAGGGTTTTTCAAACTCAAATGAGCTTTAAAGTAGGCAGGGCTAATTTTAAATAAAGCATTGACTCATGCAAAGTAATGATTAAAAAAACGACGGAATTGTTTTGAGATTCTAAAGGAATTGTCAATTTTAGTCTACAATTCTATCTACAATCTACGGCCACAGAGGGATTTATTTTATTTTCATTTGTGCACTCAGATTTCTTTTACCTACCTCACTAGACAAAGTCTGTTCCGAGGCGGGGAAATAATATTTTATATTTATTAAAAAATACATATACATATCAAAGAAGACGTGTATATAAAATATTAAAAATAACATAAAAAGATAAAAATAAAATAATAAAAACGTATGCATATATGTACATACATGAACATACACAAATGCATATATTTTTATCCATACAGACATGTATACATATCATCATCATCACTATTGGCTCTACAACCCCTGGTGGGTCTTGGCCTCCTCAAGAATCTTCCTCCACTCATCTCGATTTTGTGCCAGCTCTTTCCAGTTTAGAAGCTCCAAGATAGATATCATGTATACATATATACGTGCTTATATACACATACATATTATGCACATGAATACATACAACCCTGATATATGGCAGTCAGAGAAATAATAAAATGATACAACTACACGATTAGGGAATAAAATACTAGCTGAACCGGTGAACTTTGTACAGCCTCAGAATCAATAACTATTGTGTTAACTTAAAGCTGAATTAAATTCAGTTTTTTTATTAAGTTAAAAATTACACAATAAAGCAATTATTATCAATGTGCAACTGGCCGTGTTTTGTTTTTGTCAGTATCAGAAATGGCGTTGTGTACGGATTTATATATTTGTGATTTTCTTACTTTTCAACTTACCTACGGGAATTGTGTTTCCTTTTCTGTATAAGTATGAGGGAGACTGTTGACATTTAGCGTGTAGGAAAGGGGGCAGCATTATATATTTAAGAACCAAACAATCAGCGCAATTGACATTTGACGTTTCTGAATTTTTGGAATTCACTCTAACTAACTAACCATTACGCCGTTTCCCCGCAGGGGTAGGCAGAGAGGACGGACCGCCAAACAACTCGATCTTGGCACACACTCCTTGCCTCGTTCACATTCATACATCGTCTCATACATGCTCTTCTATTATTCCGACTCCTCACATGGCCGGACTCAAGTATCTGATTCACTTGGTCGTGCCATGTCTTTCTCGGGCGTCCCCAAATTCAATTCACTCACTATTCAATAATATATTTATTACAATATTGCTGCAGCTCTTTCAAAAGCTGAGAATTTGTCCATACAAAAGAGGAAAGAATTTTCTTCATAATTTTGTTTTTCGTGAATTTTTCCGATGTTTTTATAGCTGTTCTACATACGGGGCGGAGACAAATCCGACAAATCAAAGACCATAAAAATCGGTCCAGCTGTTCTTGAGTTATAAATGATGTAACTAAACCGACTTTTTTTATATATTAATAAGATTTAAAAAAAGAAAAAATATCCCCAAAAAAGGATTCCTTATCATGTTCTGGAATAGAAATGTTTTCTTTTAAGTGGCTAAAGATTTGTTTCGTGAACAGATTTGAATAGTCAGGTACTTTCCCTTCCAATCTACACCTCTGTAAACCCCGCAACATGATGTTGGGTTTTGTCATACATAATTCGAAGGAACTAACCAATCTTACAGTTATAAGACTGCTTTACTTTAGCTTGGTGCGTAGCATTCTTGAGAGTGGATCTCAGATATGGGGCGCAGGGGTAGGCAGAGAGGACGGACCGCCAAACAACTCGGTCTTGGCACACACTCTTTGCCTCACTCACATTCATACATCGTCTCATACATGCTCTTCTATTATTCTGACTTTTGACATGGCCCGTCTCAAGTATCTGATTTACTTGATCGTGCCATGTCTTCCTCGGGCGTCCCCGACTTCTTCTACCATTCACATTTGCATCATATATTCTTTTAACACTTTTAATTGACAATAAATACACAGAAAATCAAATAATAACAAAAAAAAAACAAATCAACACTCATTATTAAAAACTATTTTTAACTTTTTTAAATGTGACACCAACATATGTACCAATTGTACCGAGCCAGTGAGACCATAGCATCCTCAAATGACGAACATTGTGAGACGTAAAGAGTGTGAAAAGAAAATAAAAGGAAGACTAAGGTGGAAAATTTCTAAAAACTCGCATCTAAAGCTCTGCTAAAATATCACTTTCCCTAAGCGTTTTAAAATGTTCACGTTCCTTGTTAAAATGCATAGTGTCCTTATAAAATTTCACCCAGTGTCAAAGATAAAATATTAGCGGAAGATTTTAAAAATGACTCGGCTGAACAACTTTTTCATTAGTTTTACCCCACCCGTAATTATTTCCAGCCCTCCTTCCGCTTCCAAAAAAAGAATAGCTATTACGTTCAAGGAATTTTACTAAATCATCCCTTAGATATATTACCTACAGTGTGCTCACTATGAAATGGAAATAAAACGAAAAAGTAAAATTTAAATTGGGAGGAAATTACGAGTAGAATCGTTTTGCATACTTTGCCATTATTTACCAATTAACAGATCTGTTCACAGTCACACAGTGATTTATTTATGGAGTATTGTGTTTCGGATAACACTGTCCGAAACTTTGGCTAAAGAAGGAGGTAGCGCAAAATGGTAAAAATAAATCACGATAATAACTTTGGCCGACAACATCTCAAATCACATCTTATCTAATTTTTTTCTTTCTGTTTAAAAATCATCTGTCATGAATTAATTGTACTACCAAACATGTAAAAGCCCTCTGAGCCGTAATTAATTTAAAAATTAAAAAATATCTGTATTTAGTTCAAAGTTGATTTGGTTTTAAATCAACCAACACACATCGGCTATTTTAGTTTCGAAGTTTGCACATTTTTTTTTAACATTTTTCACCATTTACCCGTAAATCGACTTATAAATTCTAAACGAAACGACATACATATGACAACCTCTAGCTATTTTTCGACATCAGGAAAAGCAAAGTTCAAAATTTGAAGTCGAAAGCGCGAATTTTTAGTAAATTGCTAATTTTTATCAAAATTGGAGGTTAAATGGATGATTTTTTTAGTAAATTGCACATTTTTATCAATATTGGAGGTTAAATGCGTGAATTTTTAGTAAATTGCTAATTATTATCAAATTGGAGGTTAAATGGATGATTTTTTAGTAAATTGTACATTTTTATCAATATTGGAGGTTAAATGCGTGATTTTTTAGTAAATTGCTAATTTTTATCAAAATTGGAGGTTAAATGGATGATTTTTTAGTAAATTGCACATTTTTATCAATATTGGAGGTTAGATGCGTGAATTTTTAGTAAATTGCACATTTTTATAGAAACTTCTAAACAAAAACCTTGTAAAGAATATTCTGTGGATCCCACCAGATTGTGAAAATAACGTGAAATTAATCCGCACTTAATATACTCAAAGCAAAGCTGTTACGAAAATGGATGCCATCGCGATTGATTACTCTCGATTAACCGTAAAATTACAACCGTCACATTTAACAGGGATGCACATGTAAAATCCACCCTATTTTTTTTCTTCGTTTTCCACCGCCGCAAGCGCCAATTAGGAAAATAATTTATGCGTGGAAATTTGGAAAACTTTTAATTGTATGCAGGTTTCGGGAAATGCTTTAAGGCCGGACCCCCCGTTCGGCTGAGGTCCACCGCGGTATATCTAATATTCACGTGGCTCAATCTGCAATCACGCCGGGGTTCACCGCAGGGGTAGGCAGTTAATCGAGTTAGCAATTATACGTCCCTTTCCCTTTTTTGTGGTGCGAGTGCAGTGGAAATCCGGGCTTAATTGGACGGAATAATTGGTTTATTTTAGTGGAGTGAATGTAGTTTTTTAATGCGTTTAGGTACGTACTAGATGTATGGATTTTCAATTGAACAGATTAAAAATTGGACAATGCACACGTTGCCATTATTCCAATGCGCATTGGTTTAATGATTATTAATCGTATTCGTGTTTCGTGTTTATTTTGTAGAGCGTCGTTTTTTTTCACATAAAAAATACAGTGATATTTAATTACAACATTGTGGACAATGTTATTGAGACATTAATACAAAATTAAAACTTAGGCATCACTTTTCAATCAAATCTTTCATTTGTTAACCACATAACGGAAATCTCTACAAAGGGCTTACAAATGTTGGGATTTATAACTAGGCTAACTAGATAGTTCGAAAATGTATTTTGTATTATTAAACTGTCGAATTTTGCCTTTGTTAGAAGTAAACTTGAATACAAATCTCTCGCCTGGAACCCACATTATTATATTCATGTATAAGCTTTAAAATGGGTATTGCAGCAATTATGTTGAAAAACACTCTTTCAAATGATATGAATACGCTTATTGTCAGACAGAAGGATTTTAACTGACTGGTATTTATTTCTAAATAAAATTTTAAAGTACGTAATTATAAGCTTTCGGATTCCAAGACGTAATACTAGAAGTTGGGATTTATTTCAGTCCATAAATTCTGGGACAAGCTACCATATGCATTCCTCTTTGCCCGGAATACTAATAGAGGGAAATAATTACACCAAATCGGTGGACATCTTCAATTTATCACAAAACAAAAACCAAATTGTTGTTACCGGGGCAGTTCGGTTTTCTACAGAAAATACTAAATATTTTTTTGATTTTTGTATTTAAAAGCTCCTAAAAAGAGCGCCAATAAATAAATAAAATATACTTACATAGGTATCATAAAAAATATTGCTTTTAATTATCACCACGACTAATCTGTTTAATTTCGTCATACTATAAAACGGTGAAAACGGTGGAACGATTTGCCGACCGCTGTGTTTTCACCCTCCTACAACATGGGTCTTTTCAAGATGTTCCATTCACGTTCAATGATTTTAAATTTTTCAACATTGGAACAGATAAGTATAAATCATACCAGACAAGCGGTACAGAAGTCACTAAAATTATATTATCCTACTATAATATTATAAAGGCGAAAGTTTGTGTGGATGTATAGATGTTTGTTAGTCTTTCACACAAAAACTACTTAATGGACATTAAAAATTCTTTCACTAATAGAAAGCTACGTTATTTGTGAGTACTATAGGCTATATATATTGGTAAGCTCTGGCGTTATGAATAATCTCTGGCGTTATCAAATTATTTATCATACGTTTTCTGTCCCTAACAAAATCAAGTTTTTGCAAACGTCAGAAGAAAAGCAAACAAATTGTTGCCTTGGAAACGATGTTTTTTTTTAAACTAGGCAATTTACCCTAAAAATAGTACTTTGTTAATATCTATCTATCTCTAAAAATGAATCGCCGAAATTATGTATGCGCATAACTTCCGAACGACTGCACCAAATTGGATAATTCTTTTTTTGTTCGTTACTTTGTATAAAACTACCGTTGAGCTCTGGCATTATGAAATTTGTAGAAAAATTGTAATAGGTCGTACGCGAGCTGTTTGAAAACTGAATGTACCAGGAATGAATGTGTGGAATTCGAGAGGTGGGAGAGGGGAGGGGGGAGAGGTGGGTGGGGAGGGCGGTGGGGGAGGGGGAGGAGGTTGGGGTGGAGGGGATGGGGGTAGGGGTGGGTGGAGGGGGAGGGGTAGGGGGGTTGATGGGGGGAGAGGAGTGGGGAGAGGGAACGTGGGGGAGACGGAGTGGGAATCCCCCTATTACCATGCGAGCGAAGCCGCGGGAATAAGCTAGTTTGACAATAATTCTACATTAAAATGTGTATTTCTTTTGTTTAAATTTTTGACAGGCATCGTTACTTTTCACAAGTTTACTAACGGTGTTCATTCGAAAGGAAAATTTGACTGTAATTTATCAAACGAAAAAAAAATTATTTCTTATTATAAACACCCCGAGGCAAATATTTAATAAATATAATTTATACTATTCCATGACTTTTCACGTTTCTATTCCATTCCATTCCATTCCATTCCATTCCTCTATTCCATTCCATTCCATTCCATTCCATTCCTCTATTCCATTCTTAACTCCGAAGAAACTCATTGATTACATCAGTATAAAAACACACATTCAACTTTAAATAAAACTTACAGCCTGCACCAATTCATGGCGTGTCGCCATCTACGAATCTAATAAATATGCGTCAACCGTGAAAAACGCGATCAAGACGAATGCGGCTCACATCACCGGGACTTGCTCCCTCGATACAGCAATCCAACCTATACTACATTATAGTGTAATTATTGCGATACAGTATCAAAAAACTAGGCATTATTATTAGATTTGACTGTGGCGTGTTATTTCGTTCGTTAGTTCGTTCCGCCGGCTTTGTTAGAAATCGGAGATCAAATCTTTTATTTTATTTTTCATTTTGTAGTAGTAATATTGTAATAAGCTGGAAAATTAATGACTTGGTAATTGAACGTAAATTATATTGTAGATATTTTAATAAATGTGGAAATGAGTTCACTTCGAAAAGATCCAAGAAAAGAGTCATGCTAGAAATGTGGTTGCTATATAGAAAGGTGAAAGAGTGAATAACGCATACGTTTTGTTACCAGGGATGAGGTGGCAACAATGCACAAGATAAATTACTATGAGCAAAAATGACTCGCATGGCAGATGTAAGGAATAGGTTAATGATTTCAAAAGAAAAGAAGGTGTTAGAAATACAAAAATACATATTAGACTAAAAGGTGACATCCTGAAACTAAGGCTGTCTGGCTTGGGCTGCTTAGGTTTAAATAGTTCATTTTGATACCATGGCAAGTTGAAATGACACATGGTGAAATCTTCTTTTGTGAAACGAATCTCACATCGTGAGATGGGCAGGGCTCCAGAGAAATGGCTCCCAGCCAAAAGGACCCTCCAGAAACAGCAAAAGCGGATGATTCTCGATGCCAATCATCCCTCCAGGATGACTTCCAGTCAGCTCTCAAGATGGCGAGTATGACGTGCAAAATTTACAATCACGGTCTTCAAAAAGGATCCGTTGTGTTGCGGTCGAGAACACCGCCATGAGCTCTCGGCTGCTGCACAAAAAATAGCGTGCTTTCTTTTCAAATCTGCTCATTTTGTCATCTGTCCAGGATCAACAACTGTTGCATTCTAAAATATTGGAGGGCTCGCAATATTACCAATGCTCACATGTCAATGGGCAAGCACTAGAGGTGCCACACACCGAAACCATAAATAAAGTGTGTATAAGAGGGTGCACACACCTTGTTAAAATACTTTTATGTAACAGTTTTTAACAGGTATGATAGGAGATTACAAGCACTTTTTTAATGTAATGAAAGCGGGAAATTCTGCGTATCAGAATGTGTCAATCAACAGAGCGACCCAAGATGCCACATTTTCAACGTCACTTACAAACGGTTTAGCAACTATCTTTTGACGCATGTCGTAATCCTCTAACTGGCTAGGGCTTTGCAATGCCCTTTCATGTTCTAACTAACTAGTTTTAAGGCTCATTCGGCCTTATAACTATTACCTTCTGAAGGTGATTATTTACTTGACTGAGTTTACGTTACATTATTATTCGAAGACAATAATTGGTCAGCTGTATTTAAAAAAGCTGAAGAAAATATTAACTTCATTAAAAAATGGCTAGATATAAACACACTTACCCTTAACACGAAGAAAACTAAATATGTTACTTCAAGCATCAATACTACAGGCCAACCTAATGATGATTACTCCATAAAAATTCATAGCTGTACGAATTCCAATGAATGTAGTGAGTGCCCCAGTATAGAGCGCACTTCACAGATAAAGTACCTCGGCCTCACCATTGACCAATACCTCAAATGGAACCTACATACCCAGATCATTGCAAATAAAATTAGAAAAACAATACACTTCTTCAGATCCATAAGGAACTTTCTTAACTTACAACTCTTAAAAACGATTTATTTTGCAATCACCCAATCTATCATTGAGTATGGTATCATTGCATGGGGAGGGGGCACTTCATCAGCTCTAGATCCTGTCGAAAAGGCACAGAAAACAATTATGAAAATAATTCTCAAACTTCCTCTAACTGCAGACAGTGACCTTATATTCAAAATAATGAGAGTATTTGATGTTCGACAGATCTATGTAAAAACTATCCTCATGCATCTCTTAAAAACAAACATGTGCTTTACGAAAAAAAATAAACTTAAGGTTTACACGTAACTCCAACAAAGACATATTGCAAGTTCCAGCACTCTCTTCCACCTTTGGTCAACGTAGCTTTAGATACTTTGCCACAAAAATATTCAACATTCTCCCAGAAAACATCAAACTGAGTCAAACACAGAGAGAGTTTAAAAAATATGTTAAAATATGGATACATTCTAATGATCGAGCCTATACTGGTGCCCTCACCCAAACGCCCAGTCATTGACAGTTGTTATTGTAGTAATAACCTTGCAGTTTATGAATTGTGTAGGTATATGCAAACAATAATGTTAACTAAAATAAAGTTTTTGCTGTATGGAAACCTACTTTACACATTTATAAAAAAACCATAGATAAAATTGCGAGAAACAATTAACAAAATTTCTGCCTCAATACAGGTTCACCTAGTGAGGCAGGCAATGCACAACTAAAAATACTGTATAACTATACTACTCCTGTGTAACCTTTCTTACATTACTTTCTGTTTGTTAATTTTTCTGTATTGATTGATGTAATCTATTTGTAAACTACATTGAGTATGTAATTTTATTTTATTTTTTTAGTTATATTGTTGTTATTTCATTGAATAAAGATTATATATATATATATATATATATATATATATATATATATATATATATATATATATATATATATATATATATTAATGTCATCGTGAGGAAAAAAAGTCTTTACTGGATAAAAACCTCACCAAGTTGCAAAGGAAAAGGAGGGAGAACATAAGTTCTGAACTTTTTTCTGGAAATTTACATTTACCTTTACTGAATGTAAATATTTTATATTCTTCAGGTCAGTGTCTCGTCCTTGGGGTTGGTCCTGGTGCCTATGCTTAGTGGGTAAAACTGACCCGGTGACCTATTTATACTTCTGCTTTGCTCTATTTCCTAGCAAGCTTTTCTAGTTGTACCAATGTAACGTAAAAGTAATGTCACCTCTTCAATGTTTATTTAATACTAGCTAACCCGGCAAACGTTGTTCTTCCATATAAATTATTTCAAGTCAATATTTTTTTGTTAAATAAAAAAATAACGAATGTATTGTAAGTGTGTGGGGATGGGATCTATGACAGAAAGAGGAATGGAGCGCTGCAGACGATGAACGCCGATAAAACAAAAAAAAACACATACCATTCATTTTCTCAATTCAATATTTTTCCACGGACATATTCATTGTTTGATCTCTTAAAAATTAAATGTAAAGTGAAAAAAAGTAATATATTTTTTATCCTAAAGTAGGAAAATGAAATAAAGAAAATCAATATTAATTTCGAAGAGCATATAATATATTTTTTATTTCGTTATATTTGAAATACGAATGACGCGACGTTTAAATTTATTAATACTAAAATCGCTATTAAAAAATGGGAGGGTTAGGGTAGGAGGGTGAAAATTTGGGGTTATAACTTATAACATAATATATTATTTTTAGAACTTTTAAAACTAAATGTTGTTTGGAAATCTTTACATAACGTAAAATGAAGTCGCTCCCGCTGTCTCGGCGGTTAGATCTTTTAAACTACGTAACGGATTTTCATGCGGTTTTCACCAATAGATAGAGCGATTCATGAGGAACGTTTTTAGGTATATAATTTGTCAAGGTTTTGTGTAAATTGGTTGACATATAAATAAAGGGAGCGTGCTGGCAAGCGGCCGGTGTGGATTTGATTTAAAAAATGGCGTTGGTTATAAAGGTTATATAATGGTGTGGGGTTGTGTTTCGTTAGCCACAACAACGTGTGGCCGGGTCTGGTAGTATATAATAAATGGGTAGAAATGCGGGAAGCCACGTTTTTTCCGGGTAACCAGTGTATTAATGTCATTCAACAATGATTTTACAAAAATATCCCATAATGACACTTTGTAACATTGTGATATTATGAAACGTTGTTTCCCTATAATGATTGTATAATATATAATGCTATGAATAGCCCCCTGTTGGATATGGCGTGTTTACGAGAAAGCGCGATCCACAATCACACTATATACGCAAGGAGTAATGTTCAAACATTTACAGACAGCTTCATTGGTTGCACAACGCAGCAAAACAGCAACAAAATACTCGAGAAGCAAGCAATTACCAACTGTCCATCACGTTATTTCTCTGTGAGGATAGGCAGACGTAAACATCTACTATTTACAAAACATAAACGATAACATTAAAAAAATGTGCTGTTCACACGCGGTACAAATGAAACCTTCAGAAAACTAAAGTAGACAAGAGTGGGGAGGCTACGAAGCACCGCACTAAGAGGAGACCAATTATTCTGTCTCATTCTTTCGCAGATTAAATCCTATAGATGTACGTGTTTGTCGCTTTTTAGTATCGCTTTTCGAAGTAAAACTTCTTTACGCATGCTTGCTTGTGAATGCGTGACGAGAGCGTTACGCAAAGTGTGATTGGGCGAGGCAAACGGTCGGGCCTTTACGCACGCTTGACTTGGGGAGTAAGCTAGTGAATGCGAGACAACAGCGTTATGAAAAGTGTGATCGGGCGAGGCAAACGGTCGGGCC
Source organism: Limnephilus rhombicus (assembly GCA_929108145.2). Taxonomy (NCBI): domain Eukaryota; kingdom Metazoa; phylum Arthropoda; class Insecta; order Trichoptera; family Limnephilidae; genus Limnephilus; species Limnephilus rhombicus. Next base: position 11,359,869 of record OV815296.1, read on the forward strand.
TTTACGCACGCTTGACTTGGAGAGTAAGCTGGTGAATGCGTGCCAACATCGTTATGAAAATCAGGCGAGGCGAACGGAAGTTGAGAGGGAGATATAAGTTAGTGAAGTTTTACTTCGGTCGTGTGGTCTAAAGCACGCTCGTTTTTATTCGTTTCATCGAGTTTCAAGTCACAGCGGTGCTAAAGAAGTAATCACTTCAAAAATGAAGACCTGGACAAACCTCACCCCATGAACCCGGGTACCCCTGCTAAGTCACCAAACACCGCGAGCCGCGTGGCGTGACCTACGGCAGAGGTATGAGTGAAAGTATGAATGAAACAAGGAGTTTTTAATTTTGCAGGTGGATATGAGAACCGCAGCCCCAGGAACCATTTATTGGATAACCAACACCTCTGCATAGTTCACCCCAAGAAGTTCGTTACGTTTAGTGACTTAGAAGGCATGCCCGTTAGTCTAGGTCTTGGCGGCGGATGCATCGGCCCACCGGATGGAAGCGAGCCGGATCGGAAGAGAGTGGTTGACGGAGACCACTTGGCCTCTCCGGCAGGATTCTCTCGACCAATCGTCTTGCACAGCTGTCGCAGGGATGGATTAATAGTCTGTCATTCTACATACCACTGACCCCCAGGTTCCGACCCAACCCTCATATATTTTTCCTACCCAGAACTTCCTCTCCTTCCTTTCATTTAAAATACCCTTTACACAGCATCCCTAAAGATGACTTAGGCCTTGAGGGAAATTATTTTCCTCTGAACCTCCTGCGTATTGTAAAAAAGGAGTGTACGCCAAGATACCGCACACGCCCAAAGCTAGGGAGGAAGAAATTAAGAAGAACCTTAATATTCAGATCTGATCACTATCCATGGTTAAAACGATATCAAAAAACGTGTGGTTGCTGAATTTCTTGTTTTTACTAGGGCCATTTTGAGAGTGTCTACCACCCTGGAGAATCTACCTCTGAGTATCTTCGACTCTAGAAATGGTGTAATGATTACTGTAATTTTTGTGTGGTTTAAAGCGTTCATCAATTTATACAGCAAGCTGTTCAAGTACATTGTACTGGATCACGTGTTCGTTGATATGCAATTAGTCACCATTAGAATCTCAGAATCTACAAAATAATGTTTGTTGGGAAATCATTTACTTCACGCGGCCCGTGTCCCGCATGGCTATGCAGATAACTTTGTACACTATAACATGCGAGGGTTATCTTAAAGACGTAGTTCTTTTGTGATTTGATAAACACTAAACTTTGTATGTAAATAAGTGATTTTTTGATTAAAAAAAATATTGTGTTGCTTTTAGCTAAGCTTTTCATGTCGCTTTACATAAATATTTAGCGAATGCAAGGAAAATACGTTCGTCTGAATGAAATCTGACATATCTATGAACTTGAAAAAAGATTTTTTTCGTCACTAAAATTATAATTTTAGTGACGAAATTAGGTATCCAAAATTTAAAAGAAGGTGACCTTTGTAGCCAATTTGTAGTCGATTCAAAGTGTTAGGTTGTGGGTTCAATCCCAAGTCCTCTCATTGTGCAACCAACAATTTAATTTTTTCTTGCTTCTTCTTTTCTTCATTCGTTATTCTTTTTTCTTCTTCTTGTTGCTTTTCTTCTTGCTTTTTCTTCTTGCTTTTTTCTTTTTTCTTCTTCTTGCTTCTTTTTGCTTCTGCTTTCCCTTATTTTTTCCTTCTTTGTCCCAGATCGGGCTTATTTTAGCTACTGCTTCTTCTTGCTACTTTCTTCTTCTTCTTGCTTCTCTTTTGCTTTTGCTTGCTTCTTCTTGATTTTTTTTTGCTTCTTCTTCTTGTACTTGTTTCTTTTTTTCTTGCTTCTTCTTTTCTTCATTCCTTATTCTTTTTTCTTCTTCTTGTTGCTTTTCTTTATTATTATTTTTCTTCTTGCTTTTTCTTTTTTCTTCTTCTTGCTTCTTTTTGCTTCCGCTTTCCCTTATTTTTTTCTTCTTTGTCCCAGATCGGGCTTATTTTAGCTACTGCTTCTTCTTGCTACTTTCTTCTTCTTCTTATTGATTCTCTTTTGCTTTTGCTTGCGTCTTCTTGATTTTTTTGCCTCTTCTTCTTGTACTTGTTTATTTATTTTTTGCTTTTTATTTTTCTTCTTCGTTCTTCTTACTTCTTTTTGTTTCTGAATTTCCTTTTTTTCCTTATTTACCCTTCTTCGTGCTTCTTTTCGTAATTGCTTCTTCTTTCTATTTTCTATCCCTTCTTTCGTCTTCTTGCTTCTTTTTTGCTTTTGTTTGCTTTTTCTTGATTCTTTTTGCCTCTTCTTTTTCCTTGGTTCTTATTTTTGCTTCTTCTTTTTTCTTCTTTCTTCTTCTTGCTTCTTTTTGCTTTTGATTGCTTGTTTTTGCTTCTGCATTACCCTTTTTCCCCTTCTTTACCCTTCTTTGTGCTTCTTTTTGCTACTGTTTTTTCTTCCTTTTTTCCTATCCCTCATTTCTTATTTTTGTTTCTTTTTTGCTTTTCCTTTCTTCTTCAGGGTTCTTTTTGCTGCTGGTTGCTTCGTCTTGCGTCTTTTCATTTCTCCTTTTTGTTCCTCTCTTTTACTTTATTTTTTCTGCTTCTGCTTTCTTCTTCTTACTTATCATTGAATAATATATAAATAGATTGAACAGTCGATCCAAAACGCCAAGACCTGGCGAAGCATGAATCGGGTAAAGCATTCGCCGCCATGATATTCCGTTCCATTATACCGATGTTAAAACTAAAATTACCTTTTAAATACCGCGTGTAAAAAAACAAGGGAAAACTAGAAAAACCAACACGCGAGCTTTTTATAGCGAGCCTTACTGCTATTATTATTTCTAGGATGTTAGAAGGAAGTTCACTGCACCACGGAAACATTTTCTAATTATTATTATTGCATTTGGAAAATTTTCGTCAAATATCAAACTCAATAGAGCTTCACAAAGCAATAAAATCATTTTTTTAAATGTTATTATTTTGCATACGCGCAAGTCATTCTGCTTAGAGTTTTCATTTTGTACCAGGCCACTATATGTATTAGTGGTTGCAATCGTCTATCTTAAATCAATTAAATTCTGAATCTGTTTCACTGGTATGGAGGCGGGTATGAATACCGCCGCCCAAGGAACCATTTATTGGATAACCAACACACCTGCCATAGTTCACACAAGTGGTTCGCTAAGTTTGGTGACTTATCAGGGGCGCCCGCGTTCTTGGGATGAGATTTGCCTTCACCACGCAGTGGGGATGCCTTGCACCACGCAGTGGGGATGGATGTGATGGACACATTGACACCAAAATTATTCGTTCCATGACAACTCAGAATCATGTAACTTCACCACCCCTTTGAAAAGTTTTTCATTTATAGTGACTTTTCGAAGGATATGTTGAAGTTGCATAATTTTGAGTTGTCCGGTCATCAAAATTCTTACCCACCCCTCATACCTTTTCTTTTCCAGAACTTTGTCTCCTTCCTTTCCCTAAAAAGACCCCCCAATTCCAAAGATGACATAGGCAATGGGGATTTTTTTTCCTCGGGGCCTACTGTATTGAAGAAAAAAAACAAATATTTTCACGGCACTCAATCCTGACGTCCTCCATAGTATCAAGAGAAATTATTAGCAGCAAGTACGTAAGTAGTACCAACTATATGCCTTACCTACGAGTACATATAAAACAGTATATTATACCCATACTTAATTTAAAGCAAGGTAAAATGTTGACGGCGGCTAATCGCGGCATGAGATCAGCTCTATGACTTCAAGTCATATTTTATAAGTGGATTAAGGGATTTAAATTGTTCAAATTTCAACACTCAAAGTTATGAGTATGAAAAATTCAATGAATTCATATTTTTTCACTTTTGAAAAGTTGGAAGGAAAATTAATATAAATACTGGCAGGTATGAGTTATGTTTCGCACAGTTGTACCGAGTTGCAGCCTGCTAGTGAAACTTGCTCTGATGATAGCCAATCTCTGATGAGGGCACGAAAAGGAGATGAAAAATTTTCTTGTCTTCATATGTCAATTGGGGAAGCTGGTTGGGGTTTGTGAGACATAATCACCCTTGGTGTAAGAAGAGGGAAATCACTGAATGAATTCTGTATTGTATAGATAAAATACAACTTGGAAAGTAGTTTCTTAGCCGAATTATTGAACAAAGGTAACACAAGAATATTGGGTACGTGTTTTGTGTTTTTAAATCGTGCTGTACATAAACTTTTCAGATTTTACAAGCACAACACAGATTTAAATAAAGCATACTAAGGCACACAACTCAAAGTTCACTCTACAGATTTATTATTTTGACCGATTGTCCCTGGTGATGGCACTAGTCCTTAAGGGGTTACATTGATCTTTGGTTACTTTATCTCTCCCTCTCTGGTTTCAATCCTGGGATTGGTTTGCAGCAATTTCCTCTATTCTTCTCTTCCATTGTTCCCTGTCTTGTGCGGCTCTTTTGAAGACTGCATATGATGGACAGCGCACGACCACCAGCAGGTCCTCCAGGTACTCTCGGCGTGGGCGTCCCCTAGAGTTTGTCCCCTCGGTCATACCCTCCATTATGGCATGCAAGAGGCCTTGTCGTATTACATGACCGATCCATCTTGCACGCCTTTCGGACAAGGTCCTGAACAGGTGCCTTCCTCCTTCGATTCTTTGGAGAACCTCCTCATTTGTAATGTGGTCTCTCCAGGAAATTCCTAATAGTCTTCTATGGGACTACATCTCAAAAGCCTCTAGTCTTCGTTTATCTCTTTAGGATAGGCATCATGTTTCGCAGCCGTACATCAAGATACTCCGTACATAGGCCATGATGAGGAGTATTCTCAGTTTTTTTAACTTTATCTAATAGTACAATATGTCTAGAATATTCTCCTAAAGTTTCAAGTCAATCTGAGTAAAAGTCTAGGATAAAAAGCCTTTGCGAATCCCCCGCCCCGTTGGGAAAGACCTTGAAACTTGTAACTTCAATCGTGTTTATCTCGAAACACCATTTTTGAAGTCGGTAGGCACGATTTCACAGAAACCAATACACCGATCTTATTGAAATTTGGCACACTTCTTCAAAATAGCATTTACCAGTCCCTGAACGAAGGATATTTTTTCGACAACAAATAATTTTAAAAGGCTAAATAGTGTAAATGGTAAATTGAATCATTTTGCACACAACTTTGCCAAAATCACGGTTTGAACAAATAAGGTCCCAACCTAGTAATTACAGATGTTTGTAATAGTGTGGCGTCTAATACTTATAATCCATTTTTAATATCTTGTTTGAATTTTGCCAAGGAGTCAGTTTGTCTGATCGTAGCTGGTAGTATATTGTATAGTTTGCAAGCTATGCATTTAGAGTGTCTTTGTCCAAAGGATGTTTTGGAAAAAGGAGTTTGGAGAAGTTTTTTGTTAATGGCTCGGGTATTGTGTATTGTTTGTTTAGCTTTGTATAGTGTTTTGTTGTTTTTGTGTAAATTAACTAAGATGGACCTTGAGTAGAGCTGTTTTATGTCCATAACATTGAAGGTATTGAAGATCGTATCAAAGCTGGTAGTAAGCGGCAGTTTGAGAATTATTTTTATGATTAGTTTTTGCGCTTTAATGATGAGGTCAAGGGCACTGGAATATGCATTACCCCAAGCTAAAACTCCGTATTCGATGTGAAATTGGCACAGTATTGTATATTGGAACTCAACGGTTCATTTAAACTTAAACCATTGCCGTAAGAAGTCTCACTTCGTTAAACTCTCAGGTTAGTCACTATGTGTCGATTATTCGTATTCATTATATTAATAAAAGTAATCTATTAAACCGCGCGCATTATTTCTTATCAAGATGTTATGATACAAGTATAAGAAATATTATTCATGTAAAAAATAAAAAAAACCTGATACTTAATATATTATTCGTGAAAACACATACAAGTGTCATATTTTTATTCACTTACCACTTTTTCCTTAAAGATGTGTGTGGTGGAAAAACAGGTGGAAACTGGAGAGTTTTTCTTACCTGGAAACAAAAAGAAAATTCACTATAAGATATCGATATTATTTGTAATTTTTAGAGTAGCTAGTGGCAGGTGTTATCAATGCCTCCAAAGGCACTAAAAGCTAAGATGGTGAATGATCGTTTTCAAACAAAATTATTATCTAACAGATAAATAATATAATATACGATATTGATACTCAAATTTCATCGCTACTAACGTCTTGTTGCGAATAGTTTTTTCGCTTTGACAAACTCATTTGAGGTTATATAGAATATAATACAAAAAATAAGTATAATGAATTGAAGGAAAAGGTTAACAAAAGATTCATATTAATAAGTTATAAAAAAATTGACAAATTTTTAATGAACAACATTTTAAATTCAAATCAAAATGTTAGCCTTACAAGAGAGTGTGTACATATATAAAGAGAGTGTGCACAATTAACTGTTATACATACACTGTTTTACCATTACTAATATTTTGAATATGAATTTGTGACATGTAATTAATGTTTATGGCATACTTATGCCGTTTGTATTAAATAAATAAATAAATGAAAGAATTAAATTTACTAAGACTGTCAGATCAAAGAATTATATCAGACTTAATATTAATGTTCAAAATTGTAAATGGTAGAATAGACAGTCCTGATCTAACTAAGCTCATTGAATTTCATATTCCTACGAGAACCACTCGTTCTAAAATCCTTTTTAAATGTAACAATAATCGGACTGAGTATACGAAACACTCACTTTTACCTAGGTTGCATGAAGTTACTAATAGATATGCAGATGTGATAGATCTATTTAACTGCACGGAACATAGGTACAAGACGGCTATGCTATCATATTTTTTTAATCACTATTAATTTTATTTGTATTATAGATTTTTGCATGTAAATGTATCTCTGGTGTCACTTCCCAATGTATCGTCACAATTAACTGTTATACATACACTGTTTTACCATTACTAATATTTTGAATATGAATTTGTGACATGTAATTAATGTTTATGGCATACTTATGCCGTTTGTATTAAATAAATAAATAAATAAATAAAGAGGGTGTTGTACTTGAATCAATTTAACCAGTGATTCCTGACATTATTTGAGGTAAAAAATGTAAATGAAATTTTGGCCTCCGGTGACTTTTAAGATGTCTTTTTCTGACCCCTCATCCCATTCCTAACTGTCCATTACAAGATTTTCTAGTTTTTAACCCCCGACGCAAGGAGCGGTATTATAAGTTTGACTTTCTGTGTCTGTGTGTCTCTGTCTGTGGCATCGTAGCTCCTAAACGTATGGACCGATTACGATGCGGTTTTTTTTGTTGTTTGAAAGCTGACGGAATCGAGATGGTTCTTAGCTACAATTCATGAAAATCTGCGTGCCCCTAGCGAATATATATATATATATATATATATATATATATATATAATATATAATATATTTAATTTTGTACAGCTGATAAACCTACCAAAAAACCAAAAACAACCGTTTAACATACACAAATGGTGATGGAAGTTGTGCGAAATTTAAAAAAATATACTTACTATTAGTAAGGGGCATGTCTTAGATAATCGTACATAGAACCAGTCTCATTTCTGCATTTCCAGTAAAAGAAAGGAACCTAGGTACAATTATGACTAAAAAAATAAACTCATCAAAGAAATCGGTCAATACAATGCACCTAGCGATCTCCCTTTCAGGTACAAACACAGACTACCCAAACATATTCTGATGGACCTTAATCACATTTGGCACAACCCTGAATCAGACTGGGATGACTGAGCGATCGGTAGGTATTCCCAATCACCAGACCCCTCCCCACAACTTATGTCTATATATCTATTTATATATTTTTATAATAATATTTATTTTATCTATATGTATGTAAGTTTATCCTAAAAATTCCCATAAAGTATATATCACATAAAAACAGACACCCACACCCATCACCACAAAATGCAGGATTTCATCTACTGAAATCACTGAAGGCCGCACAGTTTCATGTTGACTGTCGGCCGCCTCCTCCCGGATAAGGTTTTTCATGGTTTCCTTATTCCCAAAGGCAAATGCGGAGGAGCTCCAAACAAAAGGACATGACCGACTCCTTCCCACTCCCAACATAACACAAACACACACGTATGTATATATTTTTCCACTGGGCCAAATTCAATTGCTTTGTGGAGCTAAGCGAAACGTGCAATTTTAGTAGGGTTTTTTACATAACAATTTTTCCCTACCGACAAAACACAAGACCTCTAAGTCTATAATAGCCAGGTACTATTTTTAAATACCCACATGAGGTAAAAATTGCAAGGCGCATATGACGCCGTTCTATTTGTATAAAGAACATTAACTTTGAATTCAGTAAATTTAAATGATTCATCTCCTCAAGATACATAAGAATCTAGAAAATGAAAAAAAAAATGACTATATGACATGCGCACTGCATGTGGATAATGTATGAAGCCCATGCATTAAACCACTTGTGTCGTCGGCAGTTTATGATGTAGGATTAATGTTTATTGGTGGTCATTGTTTCACAGAGGGCAGGACGCGGGGGTCGCAAACTACCGGGTTAATTTTTTAAGAATTTTTGTTTTAAACGCTAATAAATGACTTTTACATTAAAATGATACATGAGGGTATCAGAAGTATTAAGAACAAAATTGTAATGAATGAGTACACAAAAATAATACGGCAGAAGAGTATCAGTAGTACTAAGAATAAAATAAAAATGAATCAGTACACAATAATAATTTCGCTGAAGTGATACAGTTGTTATTAGAAGTACAATGAGATATAACAACGACCTCCGTAGTCCAGTGGGTAAGACTCTTGATTCACAATCCGGAGGTCGCGGGTTCGAACCCGGCATGCGCAAATAAATTATATTTGATTAATTTGTGTTATTTCACAATTAATTCATTTAAAATAATATATAGTATATTTGCGGTATGTTCCAGAGTGGAAGATACTATCAGTATCGCCCTGGTGTAAGATCACCATTCAGAATTGAAACGTTGCTTGAAAATGGCTTTAGCCGTGTTTGGCGACCAGATCTGAATAGCCAGGTACTTCCCAACCTTCCTCTTCCCCACCTCCTTCCCCTCCCCACTACCTCCAGCCTCACAACATACCCCAATTGGGGATGCCATAGTCTCACTGGCTCCAGACGGGAGCAGTTGAGATTCTTGTGCGGTATTAACTGTAAAAAAAAAAAATTGAAAAGAAATACAAAATAAATTTATTTATTTATTTAAATAAAACATACAACGAAGTTGCATTCCCATGAGCCATCAAAACTCATTAAGGGATCGCCAATTGGTACTTTTGAAAAGTTAAACCCAACCCAACCCAATATGCAGACATAATATATGAAGAAAAATTTTACAAAACATTTCACAGAAGCAACATATAGACATAACATATGAAGAATCACTTTACAAATATTTCACAGAAACATGGCTTATAATATTTTATGAATTATTATAACCACTCATTTGATTTATGTACTGTTGATGTCAAAAAGTTGGTGTCAAAAAATAAATTATCCTCCATGATGGACTGTAGAAAAGCATAAAAAAACAAAATCAGGAAATACAATAAAAAGTACGGGCTCAAAAATATACAGACCTAAAACAAGATGTTTACATACAAAATATATGACAAGATTAAAAAAAGATGTAAACTGCGCCCATCATACCTGGAAGTACAAAGTTTGGTACTTGGAGATAATCAGGTCAGCTATCAGAACAGACTTTGTACCCACAAATGACTCGTTTTCCAAATAACATATGAAAAAATAGGATTTCAATATATCGTTTCGAGATTTGTTAGAGGAATATACCTGTCTTAATTCTTCAGGAAATTTGTTATAGTTAGTGTAGGCAATGTATTCTAATGATTTCAGTCCGAACTTTGTTGAGTGTATTTTTGATATATGTAGATTGTTGTGTTGTCGTGTGTTATATTGGTGAACGTCGTTGTTATAGTTCAGTAATACTCATGTAATAGTTAAATAATAAACAAAGTATGTTGTGTGAATGATAAAAGCTAGTATTTAGTATGGGATACAATTATTTAATGTGAGTTACAACTAAAAAAAATAGAATATGAAGTACTATTGGCGTAGAATATTATAAAATGTTATAAAAACAGAGAAAATTTAATTTAAACCGAATAAAAATACTCAAAAAAAAAACTAACTAACCATCACGCCGTTTCCCCGCAGGGGTAGGCAGAGAGGACGGACATCCAAACAACTCGGTCTTGGCACACACTCTTTGCCTCACTCACATTCGTACATCGTCTCATACATACTCTTCTATTATTCTGACTTTTGACATGGCCCGTCAAGTATCAGATTCACTTGATCGTGCCATGCCTTTTCGGGCGTCCCCGACTTCTATTATTTTTTTTATTAAAAATACTCGTATGTAAAAAAGGTAACAATTTAGCAAGATATGAAAACATAAAAAGGTTTTTAAAATTGCCCACCTTACGTCTATTCTAGCTAAAATTACTGATAACAAAAAAAATAACAAAAACCCATAGGTACCTATATGATAAAATAAATAATAATTTCTCAAAGTTTTTTTTTTCAATTGCGTTTGTTTGTTTGGAACCTTTGAATTCATAAAGCGATACATTTTAATTATTTTATTGTAAGGGAAATACAAGGATTTTAATGAGACCTGCATAAGTCGTTCCGAATATCGAACAAATAGCTTTGACGGGTTAAGGGCCGGTATTTCATTTGCTTTTAAGGTTCGCTTGACATGTATTTTATTATATGGTACCAGATTCACACAACAAATTTAAAAAAGTGCAGTTCACACTCGGCAGAAGTGAAACCTTCACCCTCACAATCTCAACCAATAGGAGCCTTGAAAAGTGAGCTCATAATCAAAGCGGCCAATGCGCGCACTTGGACCGTTGCACACAACACCTCGGTTAGGGAAACAGTGATATTAATAGTTTGTAATATTCAAATAGAATGCCAAAATGTTAAAAAATCAATCAATAGAACACTACCGCACCTAAAACTTTTGAAGCTTTTTACGACGATCATGTTTTGTCTTCCGGCGGATTTATTAAAACGTTGTTTTATCTGTATAAAAAACAGCGCGTTCTTGAGTTCAACAGATCGTCTGTTTTTTCCGGCCTCTGTGTTTCCTCCCTCCTACAACATGGGTCTCTTAAAGACCCATGTTCACTCCTTCCTCTCCTCAAAAAGACCCTCCACACAGCATCTTCAATGATGACACAGGTCTTGAGGGAAATGATTTCTCTCAGGGCCTCCTGTGTGGTGTTAATGTAAAAAAAAACTTGATAGAGCGCGACGCTTCGTAGGTACTGTACGTATGTAAGGTTTCATTCTATCTCATTCTCTCGCAGGCTAAATCCTAAAGGTGTATGTGTTTGTTTGTCTCTTTTTAGAGTCGCTCATTTCGGTTTCATAGAGTTTCAATTCACAGCGGTGCTAAAGAAGTTTTCACCTAAAAAAGGTTAACCACGCCATGAAATGGTTGGTCAGTCTCAGCAGTGAGTAGGTGATATGAAGCCATGTGGGTGATTTATTCGTTGGTAGCTATTAAATTACAAGCGATCACTGTCAATTGACGCTTCCTGAATGATGCCTATCCCATCGTCATCCTGCAGCATCATGCTTCATGCCATGCCAGATGTTTGGTGTTCAGTGTTCACAGTTTACATCCACAGTGGTCAGTATCAACTAATCTGTGCCCAGAACCAAGTGACCACTCATCTAGCATCTAGCCAACTAAACTAAGAATACAGTTAAGAGGGTATTACCAGAGAAAACCAGAATATGTGAGTTTTAAATCATATTTTAGACGTATTGACTCTTTTCCACAAAAAAAATTAAATGGATTTCGAAATATTGTTCTTTTATCTAGCATTCGCATGTTTTAAATTTTGAAAATAAATGTTTATTTTTAGTTTGTTGCGGCGGGTAGCAAATGTTATCTCTCAATGGATCGAGGGATCAAATGCTGCGGTATGTTGTGGACTATATGCGGTTCTTATCTATTTTATTATATTTTAATCGCACTTACCCAGACTGCTTCCCTCTTCGTTCAGTGTTCACGGGAAAGGTAGGTATGTTAGTTTGGAGAGATTTTGGAATGGAATGGCGACTGGGAATGAACGTTTAATCGCGAAACAATAAGCGAGAATAGGTGACGCGTGGCGATGGTACTCGCGAATAGCTGCGGTTTAAGAGTTCCGTTTGTCGTTTGATTACTAAAAAGTAAAAGCGGTGCGGTTTCTAGGACTTGTGTCCTTTGCGGCGAGGTGAATTCAACTGAACTAATTATGGCAGAGGGCATACAATGGGTATTTTAGAAAGAACCACATGTAACAATAAAGGCATTAACACAGTTTAAGAAGGTTATACCATAGGTCGTTGGCAGATTTGTTAAATTTTAAAAACAGATTTTGTATTATACCACACCCATTTCAAATCATATAATCATCATGCAGTAAAATAAATCAATACATTATCTGGGTATCGCATGTTTTAGACTTTTAATTTCAGTATAAATAAAATCATTAAAAAATATATACGACATGTGTTTCTTGACGAAAATTGGTCCGTTTGTTCACCTATTTGCGCACTTACAAAATAATATATTTCAGATTTTTTTAACATTCTTATTTAACTTAGACATTATTGAAAAATTATAAATACTTATAATCAAAAAATAATGACAAAGAGTACATTATTTAAATAGTTTTATCATCACGCCTTTCAGAATTTTTGGATGTAGGTATAAATTAAAGCAAATTTGGCATGAAACAAAATCGATATCGAGTTATAATTTTAAAAAGCTGGTACGGAGAATAATAAATCTTTCTTATTGTAACCGCCCTGCACGATCGTAAGAACAACTTTCGACGAAATGTGGATTTTCGGCCGCTGGCTCGTTAAACGCTCTTAAATGGTAATATGCAAAGAAACAGAAACAGCTGTTGCACAAATTGGTAAAAGTTTTGGTTTGTAAGACTAAAAATTGGATAATTTGTTTTAACCCTTCAAAAATCAGGCTTATTTTGTCAGTTATTTCAGCTTTGCAATAAAATCCAAATAGATGGAATATTTGTGAACGTTTCCGAAAACTAAAAATTGTTTTTGAAAGGTGATGAAATACGGTGATAATATCAAATTTTATTGACTAGAAAAAACCACGTAATTTTTTAAATAGAAATTTTTTTAATGCAAACTTTAAAAAGTTTTATAAATGTTTTATTAGACAAATGAATTTTTAAGGTTACTATCACCTCACTTTTTTGTCGTGTAAAAATAATTCCTAAAAATTTCACAAATACCTAAGTTTTTTTCGAATTGTGGTCGAAAACTTTGGTTTCATAAACCGTAAATTTTAATTATTTTTTAGTTATTTTACTAGCTGGTTCCAGGCAAGCGTTGCAATGCCATATTCAAAGAAATAAATTGTTTCTCTTTACTCGTCCTTTCCCGTGCGTCCCCGTTCCCCTCCCGCGTTCTCCATCCACCTCCCCGCCCACCCTCACCCTTCTCCCGCTCCCCCGTCCCGCCAACCCCCCTCCCGCGTTCCATATAATCTGTCCCAGTACATTCAGTTTTCAAACAGCTCGCGTGCCACCTATTACAATTTTTTTATTCAAGTTTTCATTTTTCGTACATAACAAATATTCATTTTTGCATATTATAAAAACAGTCAATCAAATTTGGTATCTAACAATGTTTACCTATTTAAAATATCTATAATTTTAAAAATCCAGAGACAATAGTTTAAAAAAAAAAAAACAGCTGCCTGTTAAATTTAATTTCATCAAACGCGCGAACTGTCAAACTTGCGAAGTTAAAATAGACGTTAAATTTTCTGAAATTATTTAATTTTCTTAATTTTTCTTTCCGTATTTTTTCTTTTCCTACAAAGTATTAGAAAACTTTTGAAAAAAAGATGAATGAAATAGGTAAAGTCGTTCTGAAGTTATGGCGTGACCAAGGAAAATAGGGATTCATTTACAAAGCGTGGTGTTTTCTCTTTGTAATTCCGTTTAGATTATATTTCTCACTATGCTTTTGAGGTAGATACTCGTACAACGGTTTCTATAAGACCTATACGAGTTGTTCCCAAAAGCGATCAAATTAGACTGTTTAAAATTGACAGGCTACCGACATCGTGGTTGGTTGGAGTAAACTCCGACTTTATATGAATCCAACAAGATGGTGTGAGTCTTTGCTAAAAGGCTAAGAGTTCAAGTCGGTAGTTTAGGAAACTGTTTTAACTACGAGCTACGAGTCATGTTTACAAACACTTGCAAAGTGTCAGATGGTGGTGGATTTTTACTTTATAAAAAGGCTCGCTTCTGGGTATCATTGCCTCTTCTCTACGCAAAGTTTAGATAATAAACATCGCCAATCGGGCCCGCTGTATTTAGTATTAACACCGTTATTTTATACATTTAAAACATGTTACACTGTGATCAAAATAAAAGTGAAAGTTCAATTAAAACAGTTATTTATTAAAGGACCCTCGCAATTTTAACATAGACTGAGGGGTTAAAAAAATATTGTGATTCATTCAAAACAAATAATTCACCATTACGTACAGTCTATATCTATTATTCAGATATGTACTGCAGTCAATGTCGTCTGATAGATCACTTTATTCCGTAGATTAATTGACACATTACACTCCTGTAATGGACACGCCAGACTTCCAATGGCGCTACCCATCTCTGTGATATATTGGAGGGTAATACACATGAAGCAAAGATCAACAAATCAATTTTCTTGTTTATTGATCTAGTGTCATTGATACAGAACGAATCAATTTTTTTTTTACATTAACTCCACACAGGATGTCCCGAGGGAAATAATTTCCCTCAGGGCCTATGTCATCTGAGAAGCTGTGTAGGGGGTCTTTTTGAGGAGAGGAAGGAATGAACAATGGTCTTGAAGAGACCCATGTTGTAGGAAGGAGGAAACACAGGGGCCGGCAAATCATTCCACAGCCGAGCTGTTGAACACAAGAACGAGTCGAAGAAGCGACCCGTTCTCATGTGACAAATGTCAACCGCATACATATGTTGGGCACGCATTTGGCGTGTTTCCCGACTATGCACCGGTGCCTAACGGATCAATGACGCTAGTTCCTCGGAGCATCTTCCATAGCAATACCGGTAGAACAAGGATAGCATTCCCACCCGACGCCTGTGCTCTAAAGATTGCAAACCGTCTGTTAAGATGGGAGAATCTATCAAACGGACCGCGCGTTTTTGCACATAGTAAAGGGTATTTTTCAGGTATTTTGGAGCTCCAGACCAGAGGGGGCTGCCAAATTGATTTTAAAAGATTTTTTGGAAGGGAGATAAATAATTTCTACTAAAATACGTATTATAGTTTACCAACGTAAAAATAAAATAATAATTACACAGCAGAACTTGTTTATAATAAACTGTTTTTATTAATTAAATTATATTATTATTGAACATACGTTCCTTATCACAATGATGGTGCGTTCTTTTCTTATACATTACATAAAGTGAGAAAAAAGATAAGACACACAATGTTCGTGCGTCTGTTTCCTGCAAAGTACTCATTTTTTAATTAAATGAAACAATTAATTTGTTTGTAACCACTGTTTTTTGTTTAATAGCGAACGGTTTCGCTTAACAAAAGCATTAAACAGTTTAATTTTATACCATGAAGATGCTCGTGTTAAGCGAAACCGGTCAGTATTAAAAAGTAAATAAATCGTGCTTACAAACAAAGCATGTAATTGTTTTATTTCAATAAATATGTCAAACCACAAAGGGACTGCTTTCTACCAAAATACTAGTTTTTTTTTTTCCTTTGGAGGAAACAGACATACGTGCATTATGTGTTTCATCTGTTGTCTCGCCATTATTTAATGTGTGAGAAAGAGCTACAGCATTATTGTGATAAGGAACGTATGTTTATTGCCTTTTTATACCGTCGCCGTTCCGTAAACGAGGTAATATTAAAAGAGACTATTCGTATCGAGTCTGCCTAGGAGGAAGTTAATAAATCATCACTCTTGGCTCTACAACCCCTTTTATAGAGCCAAGTGTGTCTTGGCCTCCTCAAGAGTCTTCCTCCACTCATCACATTTTTGTGTCAGCTCTCTTCAGTTTAGAAGCTCCAAGGTAGATATATCTTTGAGGACGTTGTCGCTCCATCTTAACCTTTATTGGATAACCAACACCTCTGCCATAGGTCACCCCAAGTGGTTCGCTACGTTTGGTGATTTAGCAGAGGTGCCCGGGTTCATGGGGTGAGGTTTGTCTAGGTCTTGGAGGCGGATAACCAGGACGTACTGAACCCCAGATTCCTACCCACCCCTTAAACCCTTTTCCTTCCCAGAACTCTCCTCTCCTTCCTTTTCTTAAAAAAATCCTCCACACAGCATCCCCAAAGATGACATAGGCCCTGAGGGAAATTATTTTCTTCAGGGCCTCCTGTGTGGAGCTCGTGTAAAAAAAAACCTTGGTCTTGCCAGGCTCCTTCACTCTATCGGTCTTGAGTTCAGCGGAAGTTAATAAATAGTTAACCAAATGTCATCGATCTTTACTCAATACCCCTTCGGGGATATAGATTTGCGTACCCAATATATTTACATAACCCCACTTTATTTAATACAAATCCTTGACAAATATCCCAATAAAAAATATGCATTACCTTAACCGTCGCATCAAACTGAAAACGTTAAAAATAAATTTGGATTTTCTTTTATATGTACATATATATCCACCAATTTCGATTTAGATTTTCTCCAATAAAGGCAAATAGCTGATAGCTCAGATTTAACATTTCCCTCTTTCTCATAAAGGTCGCATGTAACAGAAAGAGAGGTTAAGATGGAGCTCTCATTGGCAAGGCTTTTCCGTAGAGAACGATCCGCCGTGATGGGAGGAGGATGTGATTTATAATGGGGGTACCCACTCTTCCGGGACTTATTGGGACTCTATAGAAATTCAATGGGGTGCCCGCACGGAGAAGGCCGAGACGGGACTATTAAAGTAGACGGAAATGCAATTTAAACCGAATCGCGATGGAAAAGAAGGTTCTCAAAAGCGGAATTAAGACCCTTAAAAAGTTTTATTAAACCGTTTTTAAGTTAGGTAAAAATTATGTAATACGCAATAATTATATTATTTGTGGATACATCGTTTCTTAAGAGGAATTGCTTGGAGGTTGGGTCGTGAATAGGGTCGCCATACGTCCGGAATGCGGAGGGAATTTCTACAATTAAGTAAAGATTGATATAAAAAATGAAATAAACCAAATTATTTTTATTACAAATGAAAGAAAAAACATCACTTCTGATAATAATAGTTTTGTAGAACATTTCGCAAGTCATGTTTTTTAAATTATACTGTGTTAAGGTTAAAGTTAATTGTTTTCCCATTAAGGAAAAGATCCTTTCTACATTGGCATTTTGTGCCTGCATCCGGGTGGCAATTAATATTGTATTTACAAGAAAGTCCGGAATTTTTTTCAAATGTCAGTAATTTTCTCCGGTATTTTGATTTTTTATTCTGGGAACCCTAGTCGTGAAAGAGGTGAGTACTCATATGATGAAATTGAACACATTTTAAACATTTCTTCTTTAGAAAAACGTGGAAAGGACTCTGATCTAATTTGCATATTCAAAATTATCAACAGTATTACTGACACACCTGCTTTGTTACAACTCATCCAGTTCAACATTCCTTCCCGTAGACTCCGAAATAATGAATTGCTGTTCCTCAATCAACATTCTTCTAATTATGGATACCATTCTCTCTTATCCAGAATGTCGAGACTTGTCAACGCAAGCCAAAGCATTGATTTTTTTGTTGTAAAACTAAATGATTTTCGGCGGTCGATACACAACATATAAATGCTTTTTCATGATTTGACTTGTAATGTCTTCTACATGTACTTTTTAAATGTTATATTGTCATTGCTATTAATTTATATGTGCTCTCCCTTCACTGTCATCTCTGTTTTTATTTTATTCGTGTTATTATTATGTTTTTAATGGACTATTGTCCGTAAATAAATAAATAACTGGGACTTAATGCAGAGTACTAGCTAGAGTACTTAGCTTAGAGTACTTACGCAAAATTTGTAAAAAGTTCAGTAATGAAAACATGCTGAATATACCCAAAAGAAAATTGAGAATATCTTTTTTGGGAAGAATTCGGCAAAAACTTTCCAGAAAAGCTGCAATCACTATTTACAACTCAATTATTGTTCCACATCAAAAAATTGAACTGCGCGGAAATAAATAAAAAATTGTTTTTAAAATAACAGAGACAGATTAGACCACGTGGAAACAAATTCAAACTGTTATTCAGGATATCATTTACGAAACTCCTGTAGCTTAGTCTAGAAGCAACACCATTAATTCGAGAAAAACAAGGAAATTCATTCTACCCTAGTTTATTTTCACAATAAAACATTCTACGGTAAGTCCAAAAATAAATAGAAAAGGGAAAATCTCCTCCGCCGGCCATAGAGCTGTAGTGTAGAGAGAAGTGCACATTTTAAAACTCGCCATATATTATTAAGTCGCCACGGAACAGTTCCGCATTCTACACCCCCTTTCGGCTCTCAGGGTTAACTCGGAATCCTGCATTCAGTACCTACCCATCTACTTTCGTGATTATATAACTGTAGAGGAAGGCATTGGATGCAGAATAAAACGGTTATTTAAATCGCGGAAAAACTAAAACAGTGGTAACACTGGAGGATACAAGAAGGCGCTGCAAAAAACGAAACCCTTCTGGACAGAAGGAGAAAGACTCCTCCGATAACTTCTCACCCCAGAAGATAGGTGGAAGCTTGAGTGGCAATCGGCCAACGTGAAAAATTCCCATCTCTTGTAAGACCCCACTGAGAGACAGCCTGAGTTCTCATTGCCTCGCAAATTCTGGTCCGCCATTAATACGTTAAGGTACTCCCATAGTCGTTGTGCCCACATGATGCATAGGTGGGGCCTTAAAGAGTCGGCAATGTGTGAATGCAGTGCGGTGCAGACCACCGAACATGCGGTCAACGAATACCCGCTCCATTCGTTTCCCGGTGGGATTGATGAAGTCCACAGGGCAACGCCTGAGGCCCTAGACTGGCTCGAAGACCTATGTAGATGTCCCCCTCTGACCCCCCACCATACGAACGAGGAAGAAGTGGTATATTATAATAAAACATATTTGACGGTAACAGGTTTAAGCCTGTTAAAGCCATCTTCAGACTGGTACAGATTATTCTTAATCTACGGTTTATATACATAACATGTAGGGGGGGGGGAGAGGGATGATTTACAAGGATTTTATTCGATTATAAGGGTTTAATTACATTTGTTACTAACACTTTCGAATTTCTAATTATTTTGGTCATTCCCAGTAGCATTTATTACCTCGGGTTTGTAGCTTTACTTCAATATTGTTCGGGGGATACCTTACAAGTAATATGAATTATTAATACCTAATTTTAGTGTTGCCAAATCGTTATAATATTTATGATGATATGAAATTTGTGATTGATGTATTGATTAAATTTATTATAATGAAATTCCACCGTGAATTGTCAGTTTCAAAAATAGAAATATAAAAACTTTGTTCTCTCAGTAGTTCGTCATCGAGAATTTATGACCACCAGCAACTCAAATTATGGAACTTTAAATATCAAAATCGTTAAAATTGGAAATTTTCAATGTTTATATTGGATGAAACAGGCATTATCTACTATAAATAAAATGGTGTTGCAATACGATTGCTAATTAATTTCAGTGTAGAGTCGACATATTATGGCTGCCTCCGAGATCTAAGGCAGTGTTTCTTAACCTTTTTCAGCCACGAACCCCCAGGAAATCAAGCACAATTTTCAAGGACCCCCTTAATGAAAAAAAAAACCGCAATAAATTTCGGACCATTTATTTTAGTACTACAAATACAAAAAAAAAACCTTTTTTATTAGAAATAAGTTAATAATAAACGTAGAACAGCAACACCAGCATTCACATTAATTAACGGTTAATTAATGTGAAGGTTGGTGTCGCTTTTTTGCAACTAAATTAGTGCTATTTGGGTTGATGTTACAACTGAGTTGTAGTCTCATATCGGTTTCCACTTGTAATCTGTTTCTGTATTTGTTTTTCGTGAATACAAGAGCAGAGAATGCCTTTTCACAGAGGTATGTGGTTGAGAAAAGCAATAAATGATTCAGTGCTTCTTCTTCTTCTTACAATCTACGCTTCTTAGCACACCACCCGCTGTTGCACATTCGCCGTGCTAAGTAAGCGTAGAGCTTACGACACTTTTGGAGGCATTTATTATGAAATGGTCCAGAGATGATACTGCGGACCCCCCATAGATATATTCGCGGACCACCAGGGATCCGCGGACCACAGGTTAAGAAACACTGATCCAGGGGTATTAAATAAAACAATAATTATCTTATAATTACAAATAATTATTATAATTAATTAACAATTATAAAAAAAAAAAAAAATTTTAAATATTAATTTATGTCATTGATGTCGGTATTCCAAATTCCTGTAATATTCAAAAATCTGTTTCTGAAAAAATAAGAAAATATACAGATTTAGGAAATTAAAAGAACTTGGCATTCTCAGACTATAAAAATATTACCATTTGTTATATCGGCTACTGGCATTATACCTAGCTCTCTCATTCTAAATTTAGGCTTATTAGAGTTGTCAAAGAATTTATACACAAAACTGCAAAAATCAGTCATTTTAAATATATGCAGGATTACGAAAGATTTTTTTTAAATATTTACATTGAGGGATCAGTAGGATTTATCGGTCCAGCCAGGAGTTCTACCGAGCCGAATCCTCTGAAATGAAAATATTTGGAGTCGGTGAATTATTTTCCCATTTGGTCTCTGGTAGGTTGACATGATGTTCTTGTATTATTTTGTATTTATTATACTTATATAGTGCACTTGCATAGCGCGGATTGACTAGATGATCATTTGTGGAAAAGTGTGTGGAAAGGTTAAGTTTTTCCTGTGAGGAAGATTTAACCCGGACATAAAGTCGTAAGATAATAAAAATTTATATATAGTTAATAATCTTATAATTGCAATATATGAAAAATGAAATTTGTAAAAAAAAATTGCAAGAGGCGGCACACGAGCTGTTTAAAAATCTGAATGTACCGGGAATGAACATATGGAACGCGGGAGAGGGGAGGGGGTTGCGGGAAGGTGGTTCGTGGGATGGGGGAGCAGGAGAGGGGAGAGGGGAGAGGGAAGGCGAGGAATGGGAAAGGACACGCAGGGAGAAACAATTTATTTATTAAGCACATTGCAACGCATGCCGGAAACTCGCTAATCTATCATAAAAAATAACTCAGCTATTAAAAAAAAAAAACAAACAAAAAAATTGAACACAAAACGTTCTTGATACTTCTCTTGCATCGTTGTATTCTGTGTGGCTAGAAGCTGGGTACAGCGAGTCCTACAGTCCTACAGCGGGTCTGGCAGTAAATCCTCGTAAGCCACCTATTGGAAAACGGTCGGGATAAAAATCCAGAATAGAATCCCCTTTTTATCGGCAATTCTATCAGCATTTCCCAAAGTTTTCATTATTTACTCGCGTAGAGGGGATTTGCTGTATTTGTTCTTCCGTTCGTGTCAGATACGATCAAAGAGTGTCACTGAAGTTTTGACCAGGAGATAAAATTGTCTGGAATGCTTTATAATGAATTGAGACTGCTTGTTTTAGGTGGTATTTCCGGATATAAAAAGAAATCTTCATTTTTTATCGGATTATTGCACACCAAAAAGGAACTCCAGTGATAAATATTCTGGCTTTAAAAAATATATTTTATTTAATAATATTAAACGTGGAGTTTTTAAAAACATATTAAAAAGTCCATTTTTAATCGGGTCGTAAAAACACGCCGTCAAGGTGACGTCACTGTTCGACGTGTCGTGACGTCACCGTAAAGTCATTGTATGGGAATGTATGATATGACACAAGTCATCGTATTAATTTATTCGTTTATTTACACACTTTATAGAGATTTAGTGGTTGTGTTTATTGAAACATTATTTAGGCCTAAAAAATTCAGTTTCAAAAATAAAGGTATCTCTTATTAGTTTTATCACTATTATTGAAAATATTCAAAAACTACTGCACAAAAAAAATAGTAATATTATTTCTAGGGAGAATACTTCGAACAACGGAATTCAAAATGGCGGCAGTAGATCAGCTGATTACCGATCCTATGCTAATTTTTTAGGAGTGATGACGTCACACGATTCACCAAACATACGGTGGTTTTTGGTACAGGGGTCTTGAAAAATTAAAATTTTGGCAATTATTTTAACTATTAAAACTTACTCTAAAAATAAAAATAAAAATGCAGTTATTTAAGATAGAAGGTTATTATTCTTGTTAAAAAAATGGACTGGAGTTCTCTATTCTAGCTGCCCAGTCAGTGTGAAGTGTGAAGTATGACTCCTCCTTTTGGGATATATTGCAAGTCTGAAGATAGTCTGATGATAGTTTGATGGTAAATCTGCATAAATAAAAATTTGAAAATATATGCATTGTGACCAAAATTGAAACTCTATTTTATGGCGATCAAAGAAAATAATGCTACCGCCCAATAACTATGCTCAACTATTATTGGTGTAAGCCTAAATGACTTTTGGCAGTTGTTACGCAATGAGTAATTTTTAAAGCCTTAGAGGAATATAAACGCTAGAAATATTTCGAATCTCATGCCTACAAAATTTTAAAATCGAGTGTTTTATTTGCACAAGGCTAGTAAGCGAAAAAGTGGTTTTTATTTATTTTGTGCATAATTTTATAAGAACGAAAAAAAGTTAGAACATAGAAAACCTCAAAAATAGTTTTATCCATAAAGGAGTATTTTTTAAAAATTGTTTCTTGTATTACTTCATAGTAAAGTCATGAAAAAACATTTTTTTTGGTGGTTTCCGCTTATATTTTTTGTTACGTAAATAATAATTTTATTGTAATTCCAATACATAGAAAAGCTAGTAAAAGCTTCGATTTATCCGTAGCATATTTTTTGATGTTCGTACTGTAAGCCGATTCGTCGCAAAGATTAATCAAAACAGTATCTAAATAGGATTTCACGTATAAATTCGTCTTAAATCCATCTTCAAGCTTTGACTTGCAGTTATCTTCTATATTTACTATAGGACTTTAATATTAAGTATATATTATTAATGGATTCCGAAAAAAAAACATATTTCTTATTATTTTTTAATTGGTAAACTAATGTTTAAGACAAGATTTTTATGCATAGCACAAAGGGTAACAATTATTATAAGTAAAAATTATTAGCTTGAAACACTCGTCTAGTCGTCGGCGGCATGTATCTTTTCTCGGGAGATTTTTTCAATGTAAATAAATTTCTGTTTGCAAAAATCCCCAAAATCCACCGAAAAGAGGTTCTCTAAAAAATAAGTCGGTGCCTAAAACGACAGTGGTGACTTGACAGTTGATCCCCCGACACTTGGCCCCACGAAATTATAATTATTATAAAATATTTGTG
Source organism: Limnephilus rhombicus (assembly GCA_929108145.2). Classification (NCBI taxonomy): domain Eukaryota; kingdom Metazoa; phylum Arthropoda; class Insecta; order Trichoptera; family Limnephilidae; genus Limnephilus; species Limnephilus rhombicus. Next base: position 11,383,429 of record OV815296.1, read on the forward strand.
CGTAAATAAATAAGTTGGTATGGGTACTAAACGAATTCATTTACAACGTCGATTTTTGTACTTTCACGCTGGTACTTTTTTTTTTACATGAGCTCCACACAGGAGGCCCTGAGGAATATAATTTCCCTCGGGGCCTATGTCATCTTTATGCTCACCTATGGTGCTGTGTGGAGGGTTTTTTTTAAGGAAAGGAAGGAGAGGAGAGTTCTGGGAAGGAAAAGGGTTTAAGGGGTGGGTAGGAATCTTGGTTCAGTATGTCCTGGTCATCCGCCTCCAAGACCTAGACAAACCTCACCCCATGAACCCGGGCACTCCTGCTAAATCACCAAACGTAGCGAACCACTTGGGGTGACCTATGGCAGAGGTGTTGGTCATCCAATAAAGGTTCCCGGGGCGGCGGTACCCATTCCCGCCTCCCAAATTACCTACGTATAAGCATTTTAATGAAAACAATTTTTGTTTTTCGAGGTACATCCTCTCTGCACACCCCTTCGGAAACATTTAGAAGTATATTGTATATAAAACTAAAAACTTTAATTCCATACAAGCCATTAAACAATTATACGTATCTCTATTTAGAAGCCTAATTGAATATAACTCGGTAGTTTGGTCTCCATCTTACAAAACTCACATTAATAACATTGATAACAAAAAAAAAATCTGCGTTTTATAAATTTTAAATTAAATTTCCCACTAGAAGATATAAAATATAATTTTCAATGATAGTGATGTATCTCGTTCTGTAGAAAAAAAGTTAAAATTAAGCTTTAAAATCAAGAAACTTTACAACGTAACGTTCCGGGAAAGTTGCTGAAGCCCTATGAACCTAAAAATAAATACACCATAATACTTTTGGCTACCCAATGCTAGTCTACACGGTCCCAAAACATCGATAGAACCCGCAGGTGGCGGACCAGCAGGATTATGTAACTACGTGTAAACAACCCAGTGTCTTCTACAAAAACAAACCGTTCTCATCTCCAGCAATCGGATTGAAATTTGGGATTTCTCAAACGAGGTTATGAAAACGGATCGATTTGACGGTACGCCAAAACAAATAATTGAAATATTCTATATCACGATGCCAAATCCAACAAATTGGGCGTTTTGAAGACATTACAATATTATGTTTCAATCTCAGTTTAACTGAATTGCACAAATAGGCAATTTGAAGACTTACATTATGTTTTAATATCAGCTAAACTGCATTGTATCGAAACTAGAAATGGTTTTACTTGGATTAATAATCGGATTGAATCATGTTTTAAATTACTTTATTTACGACTGTAGGTACATTAGTCTAAGAAAATTTGCGAAGAAAACAAAATAAATCAAAATTAATAATGCATTTAAAAAAATTCCAAAGCCTGAATAAACTCTTTTTTACATTTTTATCAAGTGTAATTTGTAGAACAACATTTTAATTTTTTTATAATTGAATAATAATTCAATAATATTATTATTCAATTAATAAAAACAATTTATAAACATGTTCAGCTGTGTAATTATTATTACGCGTGACAGCTGTTTCGAATTAACCTTTATATTGCCGGAATTAACATTTAACCTTCCGATTCCAAGTTCATTAACTTCCTTAAGATTCTGAGATGACACGCCCGCGTTACCTATCTCTCAATAAGTAATTCATACATTTTTCTCAGTGAAAAAAAACGGATGAACATGACTATTTTAAAATAAATTAATTTAAATCGTAAATAAATGGTGTCTAGAAACTAGTGCTACAAGGATTAAACCATAGACATCCAAATGGATAGACAAGAAATTACAGATGAGGGGTTAAACCAAACTATGGAGGGCGAAGAGGGGAAAGATGACTGTGATTCGTTATACAATCAATCTGACATTAAATAGGCACCTCGCATTACAATATCACCATTTAGTTCTTAAAAGCAAAATCTGCTTTGAATGAAAAGACTCGCCCCAATACACATAGCAATATTTTGTTGCCGTGTTTAGTGAAAACACTTTTACAAATGTTTCATAATTTACTTACCCCTGTAACCAGCGACGAGCACACTGAAGAACCGCCCACATTCGCTATGTGCACATTGATATGTAGATATATTGTATATCATAAGCTACCGTTTTGGCGTTATATTTCGTTAAATGTATGGATGTTAGCTTCTCGCTGTTCACGGCAAGAATGATGACGTCACACATTTTAGATTCAAGCGAGGCTCTATCCCCTCCCCATGGAGCGAGCCGGTTCCAAGGAGGAGCTCCAGCCGGCGCCATGTGGAGGGGGAAATAATACGTTTTTATCACTTAGGGCAGGTCTATATATATTCATATGTCCGTGGATGAAACTGATTAATCTGTATCATATTTAGAGTCCATTTGATAACTTTTTTTATTTGTACTTTTCTTTTCGAGAAAATTCAGTTCGAAGTTAAAAAACAAATAGGTCAAATTTGAAAAAAAATCGGTTGCTACGGTGTTATTATATATTATATTACGCTGATTGTCGCCTTAGAAAGCGTCGAAACGTAGATCAGATACAACAATTTTTTGAACCCTTTAGTTGCCAAAAAAGGGAAAAAGCAAAATCAAAAAATTATTAAAAAATGCTCAGATTGAAAAAAAAATAGTTTTTTGGGTTCTCTTTGTGATTTCACTGATATCTCGCTTACACCGCTAGTTTCCGGACACCGTGTATGAAAAAAATTGTACGCGTACTGAAAAAGGGTGAAAAATAAACATTGAATTTCATAAAAATTTGTAACATTTCTTTCAGTTTTACTTAAAAAATTTTGAGAATCCCTAGTGAAAATAATTATTTCTTGATATTTGTTACAGTAAATATAACGAGTAGTTATAAAAGCTTGCTGTTTAAGGGCCGGTTTTATAACCATCCGTTCGTCACGCTTGATACCATTTTTAACTTATATTTGGTATACCGCTTGATTTTGCCGTTTTATAAACATTCGCAAGGCTACCGGTCGGTTATGTAGCGGTTAATGCTTTACTGACCGATTTTGGTCAGTTAAATGGATAACGAGCCGTCTGCTGACGTATTTTATTTATTTAAGTTTAAGTTTTATTTAAGTTTTTATTCCAGCAGAACTGAGAGGGTAGTGCAATCCCAGTCTGCCATATTACATAAACAACTATAAAAGAAAAGAAAAAACGTTTAAATATTAGGTAGGTACCTAATTAAAACATAAAATGAAAACAAAATTCATCACACAAATAACAAAAAATAAGCATAAAATTAAAATAAATAATAAGTAGACAGAATTAAAAATAAAAAGATAACAAGATATTTTGATAGTTGTGAGTAGGAAGTTATTCTCAGCGCTCGGTTTTTTATGTATTATTGAAATTAGTCAACGCCAGCCCAGCTTTGTTTCTTTTATATATTAAATAATATTATATTTAAATTATAAAAACAGTTTATTTATAAACAAGTTCTGCTATGTAATTATTATTACGAGTGACAGCTGTTTCGCCTAGTTAGATAATGCTTTCAGAAAGCGAAACAGCTTTCACGTATAATAATAATTAATAATTACATAGAAGAACTCGTTTATGAATAGACTGTTTTTTTTAAATTGAATAATAATATTATTTATCAATTGAATAATAATATCAGAAAAATAAAAGAAATAAAAATTAAAATGGGGTTCTACAAATTAAACTTAATAACAAAAAATAAGTTATTATTAACACTATGTTTCTAAGCTCTGGGATCAACGTTCAAGCAGCTGGCGATTTTACAGGAATCTCTAAGTTGACGCATCCTTATAACAAAGCAAGTAGTGCATTGTTATACGGAGAGTGACCCAAGTAATAAAACTTTTGGACTAAATGTAACCGATGACCGCTAGTAATGCACATTTGTTTATAATACGTAAAATAAGATAACGAACGAATAGCGGTCCGTTAATGAAAAATGGTACGTTACGTAACTGAAATTTGGTACTTAGTTTATAAAACCGGCCCTAAGAGTAGAAAAAATTTGAAGATGTTACTGTAAAAACTTACGAAGCTATAAGAGATTTAAGAAGGTAACGCAAGTGGTCATCTTGGGTACGAAATGTTTAATATTGGTCAAGAGCCATAAAAAGAAGGATAAAATAATGTGGAAATAAAAAATAAAAAACTTAAGTAATGTTAAATGACGGCAATCAAGCTAAAATCCACAACCAAGTGCTGGATTTGACAGAATTTAATAAGCCTCCAGCACTGACTTTAAAACTAGTGCTGGATTCATAAAAAATATCGTAATGTGAAAAGTTGTCCCCTTTATCCCGGCCTCTCAGCCAGATAAAATATTCCCAGTTAGTTCTGGAGAAGTAAATTAAAAGTTATCCGCCCACAAATTATTTTTAATGTTCTGCTCTGTGTGAACAAAGGATATTAGACATTATACTTCTTAATACAAAGGGACTACAGGGTGTATGTAAAGTGAATGAAACTGAGTAAAATGTGAATGTTTCATTTACCTGCACTTAGCTATTTCATTAGATTAAATAATAGGTTTTAAAGAAGTAAACGAAACAACGTATTCATATTTGCGTCGCCAGAAGTGAAAATGTTTAGTTTGGTTTTTGCGGTATATTTTAAAGCTGAAGGTGGTGGGGAGGGGAAAAAGCCAGGGAAATATCTTCCTATTCAGATCTGGTCACAAAATACGGCTAAAGCCATTTCAAGCAACGATTCAATGAGAACATCTTCCTAACTGGAACGTGCTGCAAATACAATGCATATTATTTTATATTAATGGATTGTGGAAACACACACATTAATTAAATATAATAATTACATGCGCACAACGGGATTTGAACCGGGCGTGAATTGGGCTTGGAATAAGGTTACATCAATTGTAACAGCAGCTATGTTAACTTATCTTACGGCCGGCGCGGTCGAGGGGTAAGGCTTTTAACACACAATCCGGAGATCGCGGGATCGAATCCCGACGTGGGAAAATAAATTCTATGTGATTAATTTGTGTTATTTCACAATTAATTAATTGAAAATAATTTGTATAATACATTCCAGAGTGGAAGATACTCTCAGTATCGCCCTGGTATAAGACCACCATTCAGAATTGAAACCTTTCTTGAAATGGCTTTAGCCATGTTTGAAGAAGAGAAAAATAAATTACTTGAATTCTCCAAGTAAAAATAAATTGGAAAAATTCAAGACAACATACATAAAGTCAAGACCTTTTTCTAGGACATTACACAGTTTTATGTACAGCCTCTGTAGACAGTACTTCTCTGACCTACAATTTTCCCAGTTCCAGTGGCATCATCATCATAATTAACCAGAAATAGAAGACAAGACGATCAAAAGTTTAACAGCATAAAACATTTCAAAATATCATTGAAGAGGAAGACAACACTATTAATCTAAACGAAAATATGAAAGAGAACAAGACACAGAAATATGGAAAAAGGTAATGGTCGCGACTAGAACCCAGAACCTCTTGTCTAACCGGAACGTGCGCTTTTATCAATTCAGTCATTGCCGCCTTCTAAGATAATAATATTAAATAAATAATAAAATAATATTGAAAATAATAAAATTTCCGTCAGAGACTTCTGAAACAATCTACATTTTCTCATTTCCATGCACAATGAAGCGGCTCGCTCCGCAGATAGTTAATCCGAGTTTATGTGGGAACTAGCTGCCGGCAGTTACACTTAAGGCACTGAGGTAACTGCCCACTAAATCTAAGGTTAATCCGCAACGGAGGATTAACCGCCGGATTTATTGTTGTTTAACTCGGAATTTCTGCAATATTACTTTGGAGAAATTAGCTTTTGAAGAAGGTTTATGGAAGAACAACAGATTTGTTTGAGAAGAAATGAAGAAGACTTTGTAGAAGGTGTTAAATAGAACCACAAGATAACCCCATCACACCGTTTCACTCATTGTTTCATTCACTTTCATACTTTGTCTAATACATACTCTTCTGTCATTCTGTCTATCGACTTGACCCGACTCTGAAACTCTGACCCGATGGTTTTCGAGGAAAGGAAGGAGATGAAGTTCTGGTAAGAACAAAGATATGAGGGTTGGGTAGGAATCTGTGGTTCAATGTCTTCAGAAGGGAGCCACGTATGAATCCATTCCTCCCAATGTTGTGCAAGGAGGTGTTCCGAGAGAGTCATTCTTGGGAGGTCAAAAGATCTCCTTCAAAAGTCTCTCCCGATCCGGCGTGCCACACACAGATGCATCCACCACCAAGACCTGGACAAACCTCACCCCATGTACCCGGGCACTCCTACTAAGTTACCAAACGTAGCGAACTACTTGGGGTGACCTTTGGCAGGAGGTGTTGATTATCCAATAAATGGTTCCCGGGCGGTGGTACCCATGCCCGCCTCCCAAATTGAAACTCACTTGGTAGTGTCTTCTTTGAGGGTCCCCGATTTTCTCCATCATTCTCTTTCACGACAAATATTCTCCTTGATCTCCCATCTCCCGTCCTTTTCTAAATCTTTCTCATTACTCTTACATTGTTAAAATGGTAACACACGATTTTTTAATTTTTTTATTTTAAATGTATTTATTTAACTCCCAAAGGGCTTTTACATGTTTGGTAGTACAATTAATTCACGACAGATGATTTTTAAACAGATAAAGAAATAATAAAAATAAAATTATGTAGATAAAAAATGCACTCAAGTCACAAAAAATACAAAAAAATAACAGCGATTTGATAGGTTTACAAAAATACAAATACGTTTAGGAATAGTTTTGGAATAAATTTTTTTCAAGATCCACAAAATTCGCCAAGTTTATGTTAAATATGTCAACATCACCTAAGTACTGTTTTATACTGATTTTAGCACACATTCGTATGCATGGAAAAGACACTGCCTACTTTCATTATTCCCCTGGCAAATTTAGGAGTAAATCCACAAAAAGAGGTGACGACAAACCTCAAAATTGTACGTTTAAAACATATTCTATCGGCGGACGTTGAGTTAGATTGACGAAAGCAGCCGCAAGTATTCCAGTAAACTCATTCCAACAACGGATTCAACCCCGGCAGATAGAATGTGAGGCAATGACAAAATCCATCTAACAACCGAAATAACGCCCATTAAATTTAAATTACATTTCACCTGTACACCGAACCAAAACAAAAGGGGACAATATTCCAAATACAACGAGAATTTCAAATTTCTACCCTCGAGTGTTGAAATTCGCGCAATCACTCCTCACCCCGGGGGTGGGTTGCATTTCACCCCAGTGCTTTATTATTATTATTTGTGCCTAGAATAAAGGAAATAAATAAAATCAGGGAGCTTAAAATATCAAACGCTCTTAAACAATATTTATGGGGTTTTATTGGGCTTTCGCCTATTAATTTTTAACCCTGCCGGGCTCCTGCGTGAATTATTGGATACTTTGTCGTTCTTTACAGCGCGCCCCCAGGAGAAGGGTTGCATTTACCCCAGACTTATATTTTAGCGTTTTTATTGCGACGATTGTACCAGTGTTTATGAAGGAATCGGCTGTAAAAGTGTACGAGCGTTTTCGGTGATTGAACTATGATAATACCTGACGGTTTCATCTATGGTAAGTACCTTTCTGAACTGAAGAGGAATTTCGAAACTATAGGCCGATATATAATTGTAAAATAAACTGTTCAAAGATGGAATAAAAGAAAAAACATTGAAATGATTCAAAGATTGGATGAGTTTACGAACCAAGAAATATTACTATGGGGGTACCAAAAGGATCTATTCTCGGACCTATTTGTTTTATATTGTAAATTAACGATATGGTTAAAGTATTGAAATATTAAAAATAAGATTATTTGCAGACGACGAGTTGATATATGTAACAGAAGATTACAAGGTTAAAGCAGCGGAAAAAAATCTAGACACTTGGACAAAACTTTAAATTTTTACTCCATTCGATTATTTTTCTTAATAACTTTCAATTGATTGAAGCCAGTCCGCAAATAGGATATGCTGCGTAGTTAAAGGGAATATGAGGGGAAGAAGATGAAAGAGGAGAGTTGAAAAGTAGATTCATGAAACTTTTTAGATTCCGAATGGTTGTTTTTCACAAGGGAGTGTGACCAAGAACTTACAGAAGAAAATCCAATGCAAAATTCTTCTAGAGGTTTTGTTATTTGTGCGGCGTTCGATCCTCTCTGCCTGCCCCTTCTGGTAAACTAAATGTAACTGTAAGTCGGTAAGGTTAACTATAAAGGAGGTTAACTAGGAGGAGGGTATGGGCTCCGCTGTCCTGGGAACCATTTATTGGATACTAACAGACCCGGCCACACGTTGCTGTGGCTAACGAAGCACAACGCCATTACCCAACCTTTATAAAATCCACACCACCCGCTTGCCAGCTGCCCGCTGCCTGAATTGAGTATTTGAATTTCTCGGCTTTTCTCTACTGGAATAAGCATGTATTATACATATAAACATTCCTCTTGAAAATCCTTTGCGTAGTTTAAAAGATCTATGCGCTCATACATTTTGAGCGACTTCATTTTATACTATGTAATAAACATTCCTCTTGACTCACTCTATCTATTGGTGAAAACCGCATAAAAATTCCTTGCGTAGTTTAAAAGATCTACGCGCACATACATTTTGAGCGACTTCATTTTATACTATGTAATGAAGCAGCACCTCCGCCTTAGGTCACCCCAAGTGGTTTGCTACATTTGGTGATTTAGCAGGAGTGAACGAGTTCATCGGGTGAAGCGTGTTAAGATCTTGGCGGCGAATGCGTCCGCCAACTGCGTGGCGGGCCAGATCGGGAGATATATATTCGGTTTAGGGAGACGCTTTGACCTATATAATTAGTCTCTTTCGACACACTGACCCCTAGACTCCTACCCGCCCCTCATACCTTTTCTTTTCCTTAAAATATACCTTTCACACAAAATCCCCAAAGATAACAGGCGTTGAGGAAAATTATTTTCTGCCTACACTTCCTGGGTGGGGTTAACGTACAAAAAGTTGAAGAATGTTAAAGGCAATATATAAAATATATTATTTTAAAATATTAAGAAAGAAAATTACAAAAAACTAATTTGTTCAAATCTTAGGTTAAAAAAATCTTCCAATTTACCGAAAGAAAAACTTTCACTGAGGAGGCCAATTGATATTACCGCAGAAGTTTTTCGAGAAATTTCGGTTCCACAAACCCCATATAATTTTATTACAGGTGTAATAACGAAGGAGAGAACGAACTAGTCCATTGGAGTACAGGTAAAATCTAACGAGTCCCCTTAATGCGTTCCTAATTCAAAATCAATAATTGTATTAATATGTTTGTCGGGGGTAAATGTGTTTTTAGGTAACGCGTCGTTATTTTCACATTCATTATTCAGAAATCACCAGTTTAGATGGGAAACTTATGGACTTACAATATGATTACGTAACTTTCGTTTATTACAGACATAAAATTAAATGCGTGCTTACCCATTTGTAGAGTAGAACCATAGACATATGAATATTAGTAGACCAGAACATAAAGGTGAGGGGGTAGACAACAACTACAGCGGGGCGCAGAGCGGGAAGATGACTTTGGATGGAGATATGTGATTCGTCGATAACTCAATATGACAGTATATAGGCATCTCGCATTATAATATCACCATCTAGTTCTTAAAAGTAAACTCTGTTTTTGAATGAATAGACCTTTTTACATGGGAGCGCGAATTGTTCGCCGCGTATTGAACAAATTTGCGAAGTCTAAATACGGCAAAGTAAAGTTCGCTTATTTTCACACTCCTATATTTTGTTGCCGTATTTAGTTAGGACACTTTTACAAATGTTTCATAATTTACTTACCCCGTAAACATCGACAAGCACACGCCATGTATCTCGAGTGATAGTAAATATTTACAAGTTTTCAAAACACAAACCATGTTTTTTGCGGTGTTATTTCGTAAAATGCACCGCTGAGCGCTCGACGGTGGCTCGCAGAAGAATGATGACGTCACATTTTTTAGATTCACGCGAAGCCATACTCAATCCCTTAGCAAATAATATGCTTTTATCACTTAGGGCAGGTCACTAATATTCCTATGTCTACGAGTAGAACTCCTTTGAATAAAAAAATAAAATATAAGAATATCCACAGCAAATTGGGAAACGAGTATGGGAACCCCGGGAACCAAATTTTGGATTACCAATACTTCTGCCATAGGTCATCCTAAGTGCTTCGCTATGTTTGGTGACTTAGCAGGGGTCCCTGGATTCTTGGGGTGACGTATAATAGAATCTTGGCGGCGAATGCGTCTGCCCACTAACTGCGTAGCAGGCCGGATAGGGAAAGACTAGTTGAGAGAGATCTTTTGACCTCTCCAGCAGGACTCTCTCGGAACATCGCCTTGGGAGGGATAGACTCACACGTCCGTCACTCCTGGACACACTGACCCCCAGATACTTCCATTCCTTCCTTTCCTGTAAAGACCTTCCACCCTTCCGAAAGATAAAGGCGCTTTCCACACGATTTTGCTAAAAAATCGTGAGTTTCTGTCAAAATTTTGGACACCCAAATAGCGCATGTGCCTATTTGCGTACGTCAATTTTTCTTTCAAAATGTTTTGTATGGTAGACTTCTTACGTCTGGAATCAAAATTAAGAACTCACAGATTTCAACAAGGCGGACTCCCTCCTGGTTGAGAAAGCGAATAATTGAACGCACCTCGTAGACGGCGGGATTCGACAACGGAGGGTCCACCAGGTCCACCCCAAACGGACGCAAATATCGCACTGTAGCAGCAACCGAGCCGGATCACAGCTCGTTTTGTTGAGGAAATCTTAGCTACACGATATTGCTGCTATATTTTGAGAAATAACGTCCGTATCGTCGAAAATGAGTAAAGGACTTTCTTGGAGAACCCATGTAGATTCAATACATCTTCTTAATATATAAAAATTAATGTTTATTTGTTTGTCCCTTATGCGTTCCTTAAGCGTTCTTCCGATTGCGATGAAATTTGGTGATTTATTATGCGCATGCTCGCGAAGGTTTATATATATATAATGATGAGCTCTGGCGTTTTGGAAAAATTTCATATACCATTCATCCGATGGCGATGTTTTCTATATTTAATGGTGAGCTCTGGCGTTATGAAATAGTATAAAAATTACAAAAGGGGGCCCCTGGGAAAAGACATGCAGGGAAGGGGTGGGCAACGTGGGAGGGACAAAGGGAGGGCTTGCAAAGGAGGCACAGTACAGGTACGGGATAGCAGGGGGTAAATTTGAAAAGCCCATGCTTCTCACACGGACAGCTGTATGTGGCCTGCTCACTCGTCGGAAAGCTTTCTGATTTATTCAACATATGGAAAAACAAAAAATATTGTCCATCATAAAGCACCTCAACGAAAAGAGATAAAACACAAACTTTGAGTGGCATATTTTGTGAATTATGCAAAGCGTAGCAATTTTCCACCTTTTACACAATATGTAAAAATACAATTAGAACCCTTCATGTAAAACAATACTGCAGACAATTAGGGGCAATAAGATCACTTTACTTGAAGCGTGTGTATGCTGAGGGCACGAATCGGGAACTCTATACTCTACCTTCACTATTGACGCACGTGGGGGAGTCATAACTGTGAACATTCTCTGTAGAGTCGAAGGCAGGGCCACTTCAAGGAGAAACAAATAAATACTCTAATATAATAATAATAATAATAAGCCTTTTTATTCTGGACTTCTGGTAGGTATGTATTAGACATGATCTTATTTGTTATAGTATATCCCGAAGCTCAGTTTGCCTTTTGGCATAGGCCTCCTCTAACATTTTCCATTGGGACCTGTCACGCGCTACTCTTCTCCATTGATGTCCAGCAGTGAGTTTTAGGTCATCTTCCCATCTCATGTGTTGACGTCCTCTACTTCTCTTGCCATCTCTGGGATACCAGTCAGTGACATTTTTGCACCATTTCTCTTGTGGATCGCGTATCATGTGTCCTGTCCATCTCCACTTTTGTTGGTCTATTCGGGTAACTACATCGGCAACTTTAGTTTTCTCCCTTATTGTGCTACATTACCTTATTGACAGGAACAAGGAAACAGGACAGAGTGAGATGTAGCACAAATACTCTAATATAATATATTTTAAATAATAGGTAATTTTCCATAACGGCAGCTAAGTTAAGCCGATAAATATGACATCCAAAGTGAAATAACTTTATCTGAAAAAGGCTTGGCCCAATATATTTTCACTCTATGTACCTATAATGTACTTTAATCCAGGTGATAAGATTATTTAAATTATGTTCGGAAACTCCTAAATAAAATCGAGGTTCGTTGGGATTGCAAGTTGCTTTTGTTACGTCGTTGTAGTGTTTATAATTCATATTTAAATGGACAAGAGGTCCCAGCATGATCGATCGATAAGGATTGATAGGATAACTTTCGGTAACTTCTCTTCGTTCCCTAGGACAACTGCACGCACATGGCTATACGAGTATATACACCCAACAGTTGACGTAGAATATATATATATATATTTTTTTTTAAAGAAAGACAAACATTCCCGGGTTACGAATAACCCAACAATGTTTGAAAATCTTCTACTACCATCACAGAAAGCCGAAAATGTTGCTTGTGTTGTGATGGAGGACTTAGCCAGCCGAGGAATCGAACACGCGACGCCCGGGTGGGACCCAAGCGCTATGCCCACTCAACCACTGACCAGTCATTTAATTAAGAATACTTAGTAGTTATGAACTGTTTTTGGGTTGTTATTACAGCAATTTGTTTTATTATAGAAAGTTCAGAAGGGAAATTATTATTAGACATTAGGACATTTGCTAAAAAAATAAAATAAATAACGGATATGAACCAAGTTTAAATGATAACATCTTAAATAAAAAAACTTTGCCAAATTTCAAAAAATAAATATCTATAAAATTTTAATAATATTAATGATAAAGAATGGCGTAAGATTTTGTATATTAATAGTTTTTCAGTTCGATGTTGCAAAAATCTCCCTTTTAATATTATACCAGCCTTTTATACAAGAAATAATATCGCTAATTTTTTGAGAAACGCTAAAGATAAACACCATAAATTGACTAATTTCGGAATATATAAACTCAAATGTAATGATTGTCCCTCATTTTATATTGGAAAAAAACTTGTAATTTTGAAATCAGAATAAAAGAACATTTAAGGTGTTTTAAAAATAACGAGTAACCATATCATTGAAAATAACCATAGTTTTGAAATAAATACGGGGATAAATATTCTTCATATTAACCATAAAGGAAAACGCTTCGATAACTTAGAAGTCTTGGAAATAAAAAAAATCCCTTAAAAATATTGAATCTATTATCAACAAACAAAAAATATTGTCTTACAGCCCAATTATAGATATGTTCCCCTACCCACCCATTCTTCATTAATACCTAGCATCGGCTCCACCCCTACCATAATCCTTAATAATAAATACATTGTTCCCATCCACTATTTTGTAACTGTCAAATCAGTATACGTTTGCCCTGAAGAAGGAACGGTCGTTCCGAAACCGGTCGGCTTTTCTCAACTATACAAGTGGTTCAAACAAAGTAACATTGTTTCATTTATAATGGATAACCACAAAGTTATAGCTACATTCAAAAGTATATATTTTTTGTTTTATTATGCTATGTCGCGCTTTCTTTTATTTATCCAACGTTTCTGATGACATTACAGTATCCATCATCACCACAGATGTAAAAGTCTCAAATCATATCAATAGTAATGCATTGTTTCGAAGTTATTGTTATCAGAATTCTGTTTGAATGACTGTTTAAAATATTTGCCCATATTATTAATAATAATATTTAAACGGCCTATTCCTCGTTAACAAAATGATGTATGATCCAAATTTTTATACGTATTTTAATCTCTCTCTACGCAAAATGAAGAAAACATCGCAGTTTAAATTTCTATCGATGAGTCCAGTTTATTCAACGCCAATAAATAGTTGATATAAGTTATCCAAATCATCCGTAAAGATCCTTCCCCCATATTGCAGCCATATCTGCCCCTTGCAAATAATTAGTAAAAAAACATCATTAAATAATTTTTTCTACAAACAATTTAATTATAAACTCATGATGAAGGAGAAAGCGGCCTTTTTTGGCCCTGAGCTCTGTATGCCAGTATATCAAAAGTAAAAAAGTCAACTATGTGTGGGTGAAGATTGCAAGATACCTGATCACTTACTGATAACCAACCTCAGATAGGAGAGCGCACCAATAGAAGAAGAAGGCTGCCGATGAAGACGGAGAAGCAAATATAAAAACCCGCCCCTGTGCAAAGCACACAATTCAAATAACAAAATGCCGCCTCTGGTCTTACTATTACAGTATCGCAAGGGTTGGTATCGGCAACCCGATACCTGCTATCCGCCACATAACATTCTCTATCTACACGGGTAGGCAGAGCACCCCGCGCTGGGTGGAGATCGCACTGGATATACACAAGATAGGGTGATTTACAGCGGGTGGAGTTATGTGGGACTCGTGTCTCGGATAGTGCGGTATCTGGGTGGTAATTTGTAGTTGAATAGTTAAAGTCACTCTAATAAATGTGGAAAGTCTTCTGTACAGGTGCCAACAATTAATTCGTAGAACTCCGTTTATTTATTTTTTTTAAATTTAATGTATAAATATCAAACTTGATGATGTTATTATTAAGTTCTGATTTTAATTTTTGTATTCTTGTTACATGTTTCGGCTTGCAATGCCATTTTTAAACTGTGGTAAGACCACTTTGAGGAGATTTTTTAAATATGATTCTATTTACCCTCACCCAATTTCAATTTTGGCTTAAAATGACTTATTGATTAAACCGAAAAAGCTGCCACAATAATAAATAATTAAAATACTTGCAGAACTTAATAATAACCTTATTAAATTGGATTTACATTAAAGTTAAGTGGATTATCTAAATTTTCTTTCATCAAACGTTGTTTCAGCAAAAGGGACAAGAAGCAGAATCCAGCAGAGGACACTCTCGGAACATTCGCCTTGCACCGCAGTGGGAGGGATGAATTCATACGTCACTCACTCCTGGACACACTAACCTCCAGATTCCTATACATCCTTCGAACATTCGTACATTTTTCCTTCTATAAATAGGCTCTCCATACGTGATCCCCAAAGATGACACTGGCCCTGGGAGGAATTATTATACCCAGGGATTCCTGTGCTGATTATGCTCTTTGGATCTAAATACTGGATATTGTCAAACAGAGTTACATATATGCATAGTATGTTTTTTTGGCGCAAAGTTGCCTGATATCCAAAACACAGATTATTCTAATTAATGTAAAATTAATATAAAATTAATGTAAAATACTGCAATTATAAATAAGTTTTTCTGTTACATTGCTAACGGCCGTTTTTCCCAATCCTACTGATCATCTGTTGAGTCGAAATTTTGGCTCAACACTCCTCAAATGTACAAATATGCTCTTCCCAACGCAACTCTCTGACCAACATCGAGCGGTACTAAACAAATCACTTAGCTGATCGAAGACTTAGATTGATCGATCGAAAAGTTAGGATTAACAACCGTAAGTTTCTTATTAATAAATTAAAGAGGTAGAGGTAGAATGCACCAGGCGTTTTAATACAACATACAAATGAATTCTCGATATAAATTCGATTTACACGAACTCCATCAACGCGTCCCGAGCGCACGTAGCTAGGGCCTTCCACCCCAGGCAGGGGGTAGTTGCCCATGAGCGGTGGTGGAAATACCTCCGAATTATCATCCACAGTTGCCTTATCGATTCTAGGGGTGGAATTTCAGGCCGTTTGTGCGTGCACTCACTTTTTACGGTTCCTCTGCGATGATACGCGCCCGGAAAAAATACCAGTTAAAGAAACATAACTTCCTAGAATCTACTGAATTATGCACCCAGCGGTAGGGCGAATCGACGAATTCTGTTAAGATCTGGATCGTGTTTCAGGAAAATATGGTAGGAGGTCAGAGATAGATAAACCATGCCAAAATTTATAGTAAAAAAATAATGAAATAGTTGTAGAATTGGTAGCGCTTTATTATATTCACAAAATATTTTGATTTGCGCTTTCAAAAACCAAAATAACTTTGCACATGTAAACTTGGGACGATTCACGGGATCGTAATTACAACATACATTCCACCAACCTACAACAACTAAAACGATTATTGAATAAAGAAATATGCTTTTGAATGTAGCTATAACTTTATCTAATAATAATTATAATTGGATAATAGGATAATTTATAAAGTGCCGTTTTTGTGAAAAATCACCTCAAGGGCGCTGTACAATTTATTAGGAACGCTTAGGTTCTAACTAATTGTACTATTTTCAAATGGATACAGAAACATACCTGGCAGGTCACTTCCGAGAAACAGACTTTAATTAGAAAGTTTATGCTTGGAGAAGATACGGCTTTGCACGCGGAGGACATTACAGTTAACACACTGGACATTGCATGATTTTACATTATTTGCTACCCTCATCACTGTTAGTATTACATTTATGAATAGATTAGTCGCAAAAGTAGAGTTGGTATTTATTTTAAAATACTGGAGAATTTAGGACTATTGGAGATTAGTGGCAAAAGTATAGTTGATATTTATTTTAAAATACTGGAGAATTTAGGACTCTTTAGGGCTGGAGAATTTTCATGAAATGACCTTCACAAACGCTTACATTTTCTTTTTTTTTTTCTACGTTTTTACAGGTTAGTTATTTACAGTATCGCGGGCATTGAATGTGAAGGTGAAAGATTTTGAGTTTATGGATACGACTGTCTGAAAAGGTGAGTTTTAAGTCTAACTCTAAATTCCGCCGCGTCTGTGATCATTCTTAATTCATGTGGCAGTCCATTCCAGGCTTTAGGTCCTGACACTCCGAAAGCGCGCTCACCGAACTTAGTATCTGGTGTGCGCTTTGGTTCCTTTAACCTTCCGATAGCTAATAACGCTGCTGACCTCAGGGTTCACTGTCGATAGTTGGAATTTTCTGGAATACACAATTCCGATAAGTAAGCCGGAGCCATTCCGTTAAGGGACTTAAATACCATCCAGCAGAGCTTAAACTGGATCCTTTCAGGACATTTAAGCCAGTGAAGATTTTTGCGATGCTCTGAAATATGGGAATATTTAGATACGCCGGTGGTTGTAATTTGTTGATTTGATATTTTGGAAGACTTGCATATATTCCGTTGCAATAATCTAAGCATGAAACCACATACGAATTGACTAGTAATTTAGTCGCCTCTGTTGGCAGGTTTCTCTTTACTGCTTTAATTTGCCTTAATTGAAAAAATCCCGTGCTTAAGGTTCTGTTCACTTGAGTTTTAAGGGAAAAATCAGCGTCCAGATTGACACCCAGTAGTTTTATACAAGTCTTTGGAGTGATGTCGCTTCCTGAAATGGTTATTGGGGAGTTATCAATGTTATGCTGACGTCTGCTTGTAGCGGTCCAAAGAAACTGAGTCTTTGACGGATTAAGTTTTAATCTATTTGAGGTCATCCAGCGGGTAATTGCTTCTAGACACTCAATTATGCGAGTTTTTAGACTGTCTACTTCCTCTGGTAAGAAGTAAAAGTAAACTTGTTGGTCATCTGCGTAGCAGTGAGATAGAAGGCCAAATGATTCGATTATTTTAGCGACATCATTTGTGAAGAGGATGAAAAGAAGTGGGCCCAGAACAGACCCCTGGGGTACTCCAAATGAAAGGGTTGCATATTTTGATTAGTTTTTCCTCACCTTTACGGCTTGTATACGGTTACCCAAGTACGATTTCAGCCAGCTTATCTAAATGAAACAATGTTACTTTGTTTGAACCACTTGTATATTTGTTTAAAGCCGACCGGTTTCGAAACGACCATTCCTTCCTCAGGGCAAACGTATACTGATTTGACAATTACAAAATAGTGGGTGGGAACAATGTATTATTACTACGGATGTGGAGGCGTTGCTAGGGATTAATGAAGAGTGGGTGGGTAGGGGAACATATCCATGATTGGGCTGTAAGATAACATTTTTAGTTTGTTGATAATAGATTCATTATTTTTAAGGGATTTTTATATTCACAAATATACAAGTGGTTCAAACAAAGTAACATTGTTTCATTTGTAAATAAATATGCAATATTTCTCTATAAAATTATTTAATGTCATCCCGCTTGCAATAAAAAACCAAAAAAAGTCCAAATAAACACGAGGATTTCATATTTGAAAAAATATCTTATTAAATAATCCATAAGCCACCCCATTTTTAAGCACGGATTATGGATATCACACTTCATTTCAACAATTACTACAAGAAACAATTATTTACATTCACAGAATAGGTTATTAGATTCTTAGTTTAGGTAAATTAAGTACCTAATTCACGCGTATTTAGTTTGAAACGAAACATCGCAAATGAAAATCCATACAACGAAAAAATGGCGGCATTGGAAATTTTTTACTTTGATCGAATGAAAATCGAATTTTAACGCATGTTTTTCTGTCTATCCCGACTTAAACCGATGGGTCTTTTGGTAATTAAGTTTAAAAGTAGTTAACTTTTCAAAATCTCTGATTCAAGGGAGGAAACACCATCTTTACAGATGGTGTTTCCTCCCTTGTCCCAACCAAAGGGTTTATAAAATATATAAACAGAATTGTATAGATTATACAGCGTGTTGGTTCTTACATGGTAACATGATTTAGACAAAATTCCGCCTACAAAGTTACCTTTAGGTAATTAATCTATTTTATTTCGTACGTTGGCAATGTAGGAAAATCTCTAAATAATTACATTCCAGCTCGCTCTGTGCCCGCACAAGCGTGGCGTACGTATCAAATTATAATAAATATGATAATTTCCCAGGTTACAACAACACACCCCCAGCTAACGAATTCTGGCATACCTGGAAACTGTCTCCCTGGCATCCAGATAAGGGTTGGAATATTATTTATACTGTTAAGGGTGGGACTTGAAATAAATACCTTAGAATTACAAATACCAGAGGCGTGCGATCAAATCGATTATTTGTGATTTTATGAGATTATCTTTTATGTTTCCGAATCTTTGTCTTCTTCCTTGCACTGCCCCAACTCATTGCCTAGGTAGGCCGTTGGGGTCAGCTCTTTTCGTACTCAGGTTATGGCTTCTTCGGTTCTGGGTATCGCTTTCATGCTCTGTAATATTTTGCAACATTGAGTCTGGATGACTGTCAATGAACTCTATAGACACATTGCTTATAGCTTCACTGTTTTATGTTTCCGAATAATACATAAAAATTATATCTAAAAAAAATCAACCGGTAAAAAAACTTTTTTTTTACTGCAGTACATCTATTTTCACTTTTTTGGTTTGAATGAGCATTGAACCTTCCTACCCAGGCAATGGAGTCAACAACACGATCTAAACCAAATTCCGATTGGCTAAGACCGACATCTAATGCATATATTAACACCTGTAATTTCATCGAATTTCAGAGATATGTCCGCTTGTGTGTGCGTGATTTCCACCAAAATTTTACAGAATGCATTGTTTTCGACAACGAGTCTATCTACCGAGTTTCAGTTCAATCGGATGACGTTTGGATTAATTTTAATTTCCACTTCTAAGATTCCATTCATACATTCCTTCAAACAAACAAACGAAATCGAATTTCAAACAGGTGTATTAAAAACCGTTAATTCTGATTTCCCTAGCGGCGGTTAAATAAAGTAAAAAATTACGTAGGTGATGAATCACGGCGCCCTTGAGTAGATTTTTCACAATTAAAAAAAATAAGTATATATTGATAGCCTATCATATATATCATACAAAGCTAGGCACGTTGTCTGTAAATTTTACTTAAACAGCTTTTTCCTTCAATGGACTCAGATTTACTCCTTTTAGATTATCTAATTATTAACTGTACAAAATAAAATAGGCTGATAAATGAAACAATGTTACTTTGTTTGAACCACTTCTATATTTGTTTAAAGCCGACCGGTTTCGGAACGACCGTTCCTTCCTCTTGGCAAACGTATACTGATTTGACAATTACAAAATAGTGGATGGGAACAAAGTATTATTACTTTGGATTGTGGTAGGGATGGAGCCATTGCTAGGGATTAATGAAGAGTGGGTGGGTAGGGGAACATATCCAAGAATAAGATAAAAAAAGGGATAAGGGATTTTTTTTATTTCCAAGGCTTCTAAGTTATCTAAGCGTCTTCCTTTATGGTTAATATGAAGAATATTTATCCCCGTATTTTTTTCAAAACTATGGTTATTTTCAATGATATGGTTAGCGAACTCAGAAAAAATATTATTATTAAGACACCTTAAATGTTCTTTGATTCTGATTTCAAAATTACGAGTTGTTTTTCCAATATAAAATGAGGGACAGTCATCATTTGAGTTTATATATTCCGGAATTAGTCAATTTATGGTATTTATCTTTAGCGTTCCTCAAAAAATTACCAAAATAATAATTAAAAAATTAATTCAAAAGTATAAAATAGTCTGATTTTAAGAAGATATTAGCGTTTTCTAAATGGTTTAAATAAATAAAATATATTTAAAACGGGGTAAGTCACAAGGAGAAAACCGGGGAATTTTGTTAAAATACACAACATCTAAAGATGCTCTGCAATGTGTGAAAAATCCAGCTTGAGGGGAATTACTTCCGACATTGGGTAATTTTTTCCCTTCATCGAGTGGGCTATAGACTATATGACCGCACGTCACTGACTACTTACTACAAGGTAGGTTCCTAGCTCCTATACAAGTTGGGTGGTGTATTTTGTCACCAGTCTTATCAGGGAATTAATTGCATGATATTTAGTTTTAATGTATTATTTAAATGTATAGATAGAGGGAATTTAAGGTGTTCAGTTTTGAGAATAATCTCTCCCATTCCACGAGGAAATGGAAGGTATTGTTATGAGATTATACAGCAAATTTATTGGTCAGTAGTTGGATTGTGTTTTATTAAGCAAGGGTGTAAAATGAAGGTATCTTTAGATAATAATTTCGTAGCGTTGTATGTTGACAATACGATACGACTGTACTACTCCAGTACGGTGCGACTGCTAAACCAATGGGGACTATATACCAGGGCGAATATGTAGCAGCTATTTTTATAGATCTAAAAAAAGCCTTTGATACAGTAGATCATGAAATACTCCTACAAAAAATGGAACATTTGGGTATAGTCGGAAAATCTTTAAAGCTCCTCCGAAGTTACCTATCTGATAGATATTGTCTTGTCGACATAGAAGGGAACCTAAGCGGCTTTGGAAAAATCACATGTGGAGTGCCACAGGGCACGATTCTAGGACCCCTACTTTTCTTACTATACATCAATGATATAACTAAATGCGGCATCTTGGGAAAACTTCAACTTTACGCTGATAATACTGTGATTTATTATCGTTGTAAAAATCTGAGGGAACTTGAATCTCTAATGAATAAAGATCTCGCAAAGCTAGCTAAATGGTTGCGGATAAATAAATTAAGCCTCAATGTCAAAAAAACTCACTATCTCACTTTCGGGAAAAAAGATTATATGACAATGAATGTTACTCTTGGAAATGAAAAGCTCCAAAATGTACAAGTAACGAAATATTTAGGGTTATTCATAGATTATAACCTATCGTGGAACTCCCATGTTGAATATGTTAAATCCAAAATTTCCCCGATAACTGGTGTACTCTATCGACTTCAAGATGTGCTCCCCACAGCTTTACTGCGTGCCACATATTATGCTTTGATCCACTCTCACCTAAGTTATCTGGTTAGTATCTGGGGCACCATTACTAAGAAACAAATATCTGAAATACAAGTAATCCAAAATAGAGCCATAAGAAATATATACCATCTACCATGGGATACGCATGTCAAAGACATATACTCACTGACACAAATTCTTCCCTTTACCATTCTGCCAAAATATAGCATCACCACTGCCATCCTACAAATAATTCAACACTCGTCACACACCACCACTAAACCAGTCTTTAATTCCGATATACACCAGCACAAAACACGATCACAAAATCAAATACACCTATCGTCATCTACACACACAACTAAATTTGGAATTAACTCCTTACAATACATCGCACATACGCAATACAACGCATTACCTAATGTTCTAAAACTACCAGAATCAAACGAAAAAATATTGGCAAAGGCTCTAAAAGGATATTTTCTCAGCAACTTTATTAACCAGTGACGAATTTATCTGTCTTCCTTTGTAACTCTTGTATATTCTTCAATTACCTGTATCAAGTGTGTCTAGTCCATTTAAAAATCTATGTATTGTTCATTGATTTCCGTGTTCTTATGTAAAAATAATTTTCCTTTAGATGTATAATGTTGTCCTTCCCAAAATGAGTTTTATTAAACTCATTGGGAGTAATGTATTATAAATTTTATGTAATAATTTTGTAATATATTATCTCTAATAATAAAAAATAAAAAATATATATTTTGAGGACTTAGAACACTTTTTCTGAACGCTTCGCTCGCATGGTTTTAGGGGGAAATCGATATATATAAAAATCAAAATATGCTAGCTTCTGGGTTTGTAGTTCCCGGCGTGCGTTGCTATGCCACTAAAAAAAGATATTATTTTTCCCTGCGTGTCCTTTCCCTTCATCCCATTCTTCTTCTGCATCCCCTTCCCCTCACGCGTTTCCACTCTGCGTTCTCCGCTTTCCCTCTCCCCACTCCCAAAATTCCTCCCAATTTCCCCTCCCGCATTCTACAAATTTAGTCCCTCTATATTCAGTTTTCAAACAGCTCGCGTGCCAACTATTGCAATTTTTTTTAATACAAATTACATAATGTCAGAGCTCACCAGTATTTATGTAGAAACCTTCGTTGACTTGCTCACAACAACTCACCAGAGTTTCATCGCAATCGGATGAACGGTTTAGCAATGCGTAATTTCATGATGCCAGAGCTCACTATTGTACACAGAAACCATCGCGGGTTTGCACACATCAAATCCTCAAAGTTTGATAGCAATCGGATAAACGGTTTAGCAATGCGTAATTTCATGATGCCAGAGCTCACTATTGTATACAGAAACCATCGCGGGCATGCACACATCAAATCCTCAAAGTTTGATCGCAATCGGATGAACGGTTTAGCAATGCGTAATTTCATGATGCCAGAGATCACTATTGTACACAGAAACCATCGCGGGTATGCACACATCAAGTCACCAAAGTTTCAGCACAATCGGATGAATGGTTTAGCCACGCACGCATAGCGGACATACATACAAACATTTTTAGATTTTTATATGTAAAGATTTGTTGCTAAATTTTTATTTATCATTAGACTCTTGATCTTGTTGAGACTTGATATATCTGATTGTACTCTAACCATGGATGATATTATATCCCAGCTGAAGAGTCTCGATTCCCGCAAATCCGCAGGACCTGACAAAGTTCCACCCAGATTCTTAGTTAATTGTATGCATACATTATCGTATCCCATACATAAGTTATTTACAAAGTCACTCTCATCAGGTGTGTTCCCTGACCTTTGGAAGTTTAGTCTTTTGACACCCATTTTTAAAAAAGGAAATAAGAGCGACGTAACAAACTATAGGCCAATATGCACCATGTCTACATTACCCAAACTCTTTGAAAGCCTGGTACTAGACAAATTGATATCCCAAATCAATCAAACCATCTCACCGCTTCAACATGGATTTATCAAAGGAAGATCAACCCTGTCCAATTTAATATTATGCACGAATGACATTGTTAATGCCTTGACTTCATCACATTAAACTGATTCCATATATACTGATTTCAGTAAGGCATTTGATAAGGTTAACCACAGACTCTTATTACGAAAACTGAAGGTGTTGGGAATGAGAGGGAGTATTTTGGAATGGTTTAAGAGTTATCTATTGGGAAGGTACTTAGCGGTCAAAGTTGATTCGTTTACTTCTTATACATTTGCTGCCTCGAGTGGGGTACCACAGGGATCTCATTTGGGCCCGATATTATTTTGCTTATTCATAAATGATATAGTTAATATTTTTAGTAATGTCAAAGTCCTATTATTTGCTGATGATCTGAAGATTTACAGAACAATTAGAAATGATGACGATTGCGCCATTCTGCAGTTAAACCTGAACAAACTATGCGCGTGGTGTTCTGTCAATGATTTACAACTAAATATTGGTAAATGCCAGATTATTAGTTTTTACAGAGGTAA
The DNA here is from genome assembly GCA_929108145.2 of Limnephilus rhombicus. Classification (NCBI taxonomy): domain Eukaryota; kingdom Metazoa; phylum Arthropoda; class Insecta; order Trichoptera; family Limnephilidae; genus Limnephilus; species Limnephilus rhombicus. The sequence continues at coordinate 11,407,621 of OV815296.1, forward strand.
AAATCCTTTTAAATTTTCTTATGATATGAATGGTGTTAATCTTCTTCGTGTATCGCAGATTCGTGATCTTGGTGTTATATTCCACGAGAGTCTACAGTTCAATGTACACATCGATGAAATAACAAGCGATGCAATGAGAACACTAGATTTTATCTTGAGAATGGGGGCAAATTTTAAAATTATGTTAATATTAAAACATCTGTATTGCTCACTAGTACGAAGCAGATTAGAATACAATTCCTCTGTATGGTCACCATACTACAATGTTCATTCTCAATCATTGGAAAAGGTACAAAACAAATTTTTTCGGTACATCAATTTTAAAATGAAAATACCAATCGAATTTATAAATTATAATTACTTACGCGCTGAAACCAGACTTCTTAAATTATCAGATAGAAGAGTGTTAATTGATTTATTATTTTTATACAAAATTATAAAATCTTTAATTGACAGCCCTAATTTGTTGGAACTAATTTGCATTAGCATACCCGCTAGACAAACTCGTAGTAAAGATACTTTTAAATGCAACAATAAACTCAACACTAATTACTCTATATACTCACCAATACCAAGAATCCATAACCTTGCGAATAAATACTGCGAATCTATAGATATATTTAGTATTGACAGTTTTTAATGTTTCAAAAATCAACTAAACTCGATTCTATCTGATAATAATTAACTTTTATTATTTTTTTTTTGTTTTTCTCATAAAATATTTTCTCATCTAAACCTCACCAGTAAAATGTATACCTACTTACTTCATAATATTTTTGCAGTTCTATTTACACTTTGTTCTATGTCAGGTCTTATTATTATTGATAATAATATGTATGAATATTTAAAGCTGAATTGTTTTAGTTTTTTGTGAGTACAACTTGTACTATTTCATTTCATTTCTTTTTTATGTTGTAATATTCTTTACCTAACGAGTCAATTGCATTCATATTTATTCTGTTTTATTGTTTATGTAATACATGTAATTAATATTGTTAATTATATATTTGCTTTTTTTCTTGTAAAAGCCCACTAGGGCGTTAATAAAATATAAAATTAAAAAAAAATTGTGGGAGAGGTGATTTTGGGGGAGGTGGAAAACGGCGGGAGGAGTCGAAGACGATTTAGTAACAAATGTGAAACCCATATAATTTAATAAAATCCATTGAACTAAAATCACCTCTCTCCCCCCTCCCCCGTAGGTATGTTATGTATATAAACCGTAAAATAAGAATAATTTCTCCTAGTCTGAAGATGGCGTTAATAGGCTGAAACCGGTTACGGTCAAATAAATTAAAGTGAAAATATGTTTCATATTTGTTTTATTATATTACTAGCTGGTTTCCGGCATGCGTTGCTATGCCATGTAATAAAGAAATTGTTTCTCTCTGCGTGTCCTTTCCCATTCGTCCCATTCCCCTTCCTCTCCCGCGTCCCCTTCTCCTCTCACGTTCCCACTCCGCCTCCTCCACCTTCCCTCTCCCCACTCCATTCCCCTCTTCCCCCGTCCCCCCTCCCGAATTCCCCTCTCCCTTCCCGGGTTCCCCTCCCACCCCTCCCGCAAAACACCCTACCCGAGTTCCCCTCCCCCCTCTCGCTTTCCACACATTCAGTTCGGTACATTCAATTTTCAAACAGCTCGCATGACACCTATTGCAATTTTTTTATACAAATTTCATAATGCCAGAGCTCACCAGTAGTTTTACACAAACCTTGTCCTGACATATCGAACACAAAAAAAAAGAATTATCCAATTTGGTGCAGTCGTTCGGAAGTTATGTGCGTACATACATTTCGGCGATTCATTTTTATTTATGTACATAGATAGATAGTTTATTACATTTACTTATTGGCACCTACGTAAATTGAGAATGTTTCGAGTATATTAAGAATTTATTATTTCTATTTCTAGTTGTTTTGTGTAACAAAAATTAAATAAAAAATAAAATCCGGGACATTTACAAGTGACACGGTAATTACTTTTACAATAAATTACTTTCACAGTCAAAAACAACCAATTACGTACATTGTTTCACACCTGAATAGATTTAATTGCCTTTTTTATTTTTTCCACCAACTTTTGTTATCTGTTTCCCGGGCCCCTGGGGTCGAATAAATTTTAATTATTTCACAGGCGCCCATAAATAATTGCAGATAAAAAAAAACTGCGGGTGTTTTCGCGCCCTTTTTCGCGCTCGGACCGGATGCGGTGGAATTTCCCGTAAATTCAAATCTTCGCCGGAAGGGTTGCCCACGGGAGGAAGTGGCGATTTACCGGAAGGGGGCCGGTTGGCGCCGAAAAGTATTTCCTGGCGATTTTGACAGGAAACTACGCAGGTAGATTCATAGGTTTTTTTTATGACTAATACACGGCTTGTTTGTTAGTAAGTACATAAGGGATGTACTATGTGAACACCTCACCTGATAACCTGTGCTGAAATATTTGCATGTTTTAGATAAAATGTTAGTATTTATTCCCATTGGTTATTTATATCTGCACCCGAGAAGAATCAAAATCCTGTGTTGACGACCTCACGTGTAGAATTAATGAATTAATTAATTTTGTAATTAACAATGAATGAATGAATTTTTTAATCTCCATCCGGGACATAGAATCCTATTTTAACCAGAATATCTGGTACTGATACAAAACCGTTTGGAAGCTTATAAGCCATCAGCAGTAATGCGACAACTCTTATGGAACTAAGGCTGCAGATAGCATTCCCGAAATAAATGCTGTTGGAAACATCCATGGGTAAAAACCTAACTCTCTCATATAGAGGTATCGTAAACATTAATTATGCCGTCAAAAGTAAATTTATTAAAATTATGCCGTCATAAGTAAAAACACGGATTCCTCCAAAGATAGTTTTGGATTCCTCCTTGAAATACTCAAAGAGTTTTTTTTGCTAGGTCCACACACGAGACTCTGAGGAAAATAATTTCCGTCAGGACCTATGTCATCTTTGAGGATGCCGTGTAATTGGTCTTTTTAAGGAAAGGAAGGAGAGTAAGCGTTGGGAAGGAAAAAGGAATGAGGGGTGGGTAGGAATCTGGGGTCAGTGTGTCCAGGAGTGGAGGACGAATGAATCCAGCCATCCACCCGCGCGCGGTGCAAGGCGATGAGTCCGGAAGATTCCGGCTGGAAAGGTCAAAGGGCTTCCCTCAGCCGACATCTCTCCGTCCGGCCCGCCATTGAGCATCCACCGCCAAGACCAAGAAAAATCTCGCCCCATGAATCTTGGCACCCCTGCTTAGTCACCAAACGTAGAAAACCGCTTGTGATGACCTATGGCAAAGGTGTTAGTTTTCCAATCAATGGTTCCCGGGGCGGCGGTATCCATTCCTGCCTCTCTAGTTCTATACAACTTATAATGAGACAATCAACCCTAAAACACCTTTATTAGGCGAAATCTAGTGAAGAAAATCTCGCGCGGGTTGTCATACGTTTTCATTGTCTTTGTTTGGACCTATAAATTACCCTCACCACGGGGGTAGTTTTAACCCCACCGATGTAATAATTTCACACGACGCGATGGGGTAGGAACTCACCCCTACCTCCAGCAGAGCTTGGGTCTAGGGTAAGCAATACTTGTAAATTTGGCTAAAATATATTGCCGAAAAACCAGTAAAAATATTTCTAACATGCGGCATTAATGATAACAGTGACTTCCTTTCCACAAAAAGACCCTCCACACAGCATCCTCAAATACGAAATAGACCCTGAGGTAAGTTATAGGTTAGAAAAAACTTCAGTCCGATAATACGAGGAACGCATTTAATATTTCATAAAATAAATTGGTCATGTCAAAATTTTTAACGAAATTTTCGCCCGTTTTTGTTATTAGGTTTAATTCGTAGAACTAAATTTTATATAAAATATGAAAATAATATAAATTGGGTAATGAAGGAGGTAGCGCAACACGGCATAACACCCCAAAAACAAATAACGAAAATAATATAAACGTCTGAAAGTGGCGTATGTCTGCAAGATCCCCACAGCTTGTTAATGCCTTCAGAAGGCGAAAAAGCTGTCACGTCTAATAATAATGATTTCACTAATTAAATGTTTGAATAATAATATTATTGAACACATAAAAGAATAACCTAAAATTATTATTAGATTTGTCAAAGAATTTATATATAAAAATGCAAAAATCGGTAATTTTAAATACATGTAGGATTACAAAAGATTTTTTAAATATTTATATTGAGGGATCAGTAGGATTTATAGGTTCAATTAGGAGTTCCACAGAGCCGAACCCTCTGATATGAAAATATCTGGAGTCGGTGAATTATTTTCCCATCTGGTCTCTGGTAGGTTGACACGTTGTTCTTGTATTGTTTTGTAATTATAATACTTATATAGTGCAATTGCATAACGTGGATTGACCAGATGATCATTTGGGAAGTGTGTGAAAGGGTTTAGGTTTTCCTGTGGGGAAAATTAAACCCGGACATTTAAATCTGGTGCGTAAAAAATTTTTGACACAATTTTTTTAGGTATTCCAAAATAATCGATAAAGGTTTTTTTATGATTTTAGACGCAGTGTTGGCAATTATCTACTTCGTGGTTTTAGCTTTAAACAATTTATCGGAAATGTTATTTAAGATATGTTTTTTTTGCAAACCCTGGATAGGCCCTACAGAGAGTTACAAGCACCGGGATATAGTGTGGAGATTATGTACAAAAATTTATTGTAACCCTTGGGTGACCGTTTTTAGTGATCTACCTTTAGGTCGGAGAGAAATGACAAAAAATAAATAAATGAAAAACAATTCTAAACAAAATACATTTTTTTCGTTTGTTTTACGTACGATCATCCGTGGGGAGCTTGTCGATACGGAAAGGATAGAATAAGGAGATTACAAACGGGAAGGGGAGTGAAACCTTTTACGTGCGTTGAATTTAATCTAAGTTGGTATAACGTGAATTCAAGAGTTCTACGAGAGTTCTATGACAAACTGTTGTTGATATAATATTATTAGAAAACATATCTACCTACATATTTGTAAATGGAACTATGCAACGGTTTTATAAAATAGGAGGCGGGTATGGGTATCGCCGCACCGGGAATCATTTATTGGATAACCAACAACGTTGCCAAAGCTCTTTTCAGAGGTGTCCGGGTTAATGGGGTGAGATTTGTCTAGGTTTTCTCAATTATTGCGTGGCGGGCCGGACCAGGGAGAGACTGGTTGAAGGAGACCTTTTGAACTCTCCAGCCGGACTCTCTCGACCCATTGCCTTGCACCGCAGTGGGAGCGATGGATTCATACATTCGTCAATCCTGGACATATTGACTACCAAATTCCTATCCACCCCTCATTATTTTACAATTAATTGTGTTATTTTACAATTAATTCATTTAAAATAATATGTAGTATATTTGCGGCATGTTCCAGAGTGGAAGATACTATCAGTATCGCCCTGGTGTAAGACCACCATTCAGAAATGAAACGTTGCTTGAAAATGGCTTTAGCCGTGTTTGGTGACCAGATCTGAATAGCCAGGTACTTCCCAACCTTCCTCTTCCCCACCTCCTTCCCCTCCCCACTACCTTCAGCCTCACAACATACCCCAATTGGGGATGCCATAGTCTCACTGGCTCCAGACGGGAGCAGTTGAGATTCTTGTGCGGTATTCACTGTAAAAAAAAAAACCCTTTTTCTTCACGGAACTTCCTCTTCTTCTTTTCCCAAAAAAACCCTCTACACAGTATCTCCAAAGATGACATAGGCCCTGAGGAATTTTTTTCACGCCTCCTGTGGAGCTAACGTGTAGAGATAATTTGGAAGACGAGAATGAGTACCACCGCCCCGGGAACCATTTATTGGATAACCAACAACTCTGCCTTAGTTCACCCCAAGTAGTTCGCTACGTTTGGTGACTTAGCAGGGGTGCCCGCGTTCTTGGGGTGAGGTTTGTCTGGGTTTCGGCGGCGGATGACCTGGACACACTGAAACCCAAAATTCTAACCACCCCTCATACTTTTTTTCTTCCCAGAACTTTCTCTTCTTTGTGTGGGGCTAATGTAAAAAAATCATTACTTTTGCAATTCTAAGCTGTACTAGAACATTTGTTCCGCCATGTGGTATCTTAAATATTCGTGGTGACGACTATGGCTACTAATAATCATTATTATATGTGAAATCATATATATAAATGCATTCACAGTAGTTAATTTTGTCTCGAAACTGCGGCAATTAGATCCACACTTAAAGGTCGTCACGTGTCGTTTAATTGATATTTTTTCTCCAATTTACCTCTAATGCCTCTTTATTATTTAATTTCAATATTAAATATATAACACCAATAAATCAGCAACCTTATATACCTAAAATCATTGTTGTATCGTTAATATAATAATACCATTGAATTTGAGCAAAATAATTAATAAGGCCTCCCTTAAATTTGAAATTTCAAAATGGATTTGTTATTCGAGCTAGCTGTCGTATTGCTAAGGCTGATTATGACCGCGAGGGGAGGGGGTACTAATGAAAACCTTATCTCCTTCGAAGCCTCCTACCCAAAGGATGGAAGGGGTGGGAAGAAGCCTTCAGATTTATCGTCTGAAAATTAAGTCACCCCTTGCTGGAATCAATTGTGGAAATTCGAGTAACGCGAAGGAAATTACTACATTTTCTTGGAAAACAAACAGTCTCATAAAGATATCTGATTTTTCTTCGGGTCCAATAACGCTACTAAAGTTCTTTATGTTACTGTGAAAAATAACTCCACGGTGTTTTAAAATACTTGTGAACTAAGTTATGATTTCAGATTTTCACAGAAAAGGGTATTATTTATTTAAAAATGGTGTTGGCTGGAATTTAGTGATAATATGTGTATGGGAAAAATAATAGGTTACAAGGAAGAAGGAAACCAATCACTTACCTCTGCGAAGGCGACCAACTAGATTACGAATATAGTTTATTTAGTTCCACCGCGGTACCCCGAGCCCGAGGCATTATAGCCACAACACAAATAGTATAGAACGATCATGATACAGTCAAAACACCTTCTTTTAGTTCATAAACGAATATACATGAACACGAACAACCAGCCAAAATGCTTTCCATGTAGTCCAGAATATTCTTCTGTTTTTTTCAAAAACAAATGCACTTTAATTCACACTTGTAATTATTGTTCTATTTTCAAATGTTTTTCCAGCAAGGTGATATGGGTAGGGAGGGTAGGTACTGGATAAATAACATCCCGGTAGTAGGTACTATGCATATGATCATTTCAACACCAAACTATTATTGTGATTTATTTTTAGGGTATTACGCCGTGCTGTACTACCTCCTTCTTAAGCCAAGATTCGAACAGGGTTACAGTGAACATCATCAGAGCAGATGAGTAATTGATAGTGGTAAAGTGTGTACTTATGATGCGATACCGTGATGCAACAACGGACGATCTCCAAAAGGATATCAGAACACTTTAGAGCATGTAAACTCGATCTACCTGACAAATTGGCAATTGCCGATCATTAAATTGAAACCGGCCATTACGTTAGAATTGTTCCTGAAGTCCAAAACACATATAGCACGCCTAATTACGTAGGCAATGAAAATTCACAAAAATTCCTTAAAATTAATCATTAGAGACGACACCGACGGGGCTAATTTCAACAGTTCTTGGTATCCGGTAATTGACGGCTACACCAAAACTAAACGCAGCATTTTTAATTATATTGTAATACCAGCTCGTAGAGGATTGGGATTGGCAACACGGCATTGGCATCATATCTATATAAGCACACAATTACCGCTATCGATTACACATCTGCTCTGATGATAGACACTGTTATGCTGTCCGAAACGTTGGCAAAAGAAAGAGATAGCACATCACGAAATAATACCCCAAAAATAAATCACTATGGAAAACGAAGTTGACCTATTAAACATAAGGTTTTTGGTGTATAATTGGGTTTCTGTAGGGGTAAGTAGTAAGGATTAGATATATCTTATTCTCCACAAATGATTCTTCTTCGTGTAGTGAAGGTCTTATTGTCTATTATAAATGCCAACAAGTTTGCACGTTAGACCGTTCCTCTATTGATCAGATTACACTAATCACATTTGTTCGGATTAGTGTCGGTAAGCTGATTAAGCGGCTACGCCGATATCCGTAAACTCAGAGTGTAGAAAATTCTAAGCCATGTTTTCTACAATAACATTCGAAGTTATCATATTTATTTTTATTTATTTATTTATTATTAGTTTCAATAGCAAGGTTTGTACATGTATGTATAATGTATAGTATAAGTATAGATTCTTTTTTTTTTCACAGACCTCCTCACTAGGATTTCCTGTTCTGAGGTGGCCTGTAGTTTTTTTAAATATTTGTATTTGGTTATGGATTGTCTTTATATCGTCTTCACGATGTTTGTAATTTTATTATCACTTTGATATTTGTAATAAACTTTACCTGTATGCACTCGGTCAGACTAATTTTATATTTACGTAAGTTATGATTCATTCGGCCGAAGTTGTGATTACAATAAAAGAGAAAACTCTGGAGTAAATCTTATTTCTCAAATGTTTTTAGAAATATTTTTTTACTTGCATTAACGCAAAGCTATAATTACAGATAACAGAATCGACGCTAAGTTGGTTCAACAATAATTGCGATCACATTAACCGTTGCACACTGTACAATATGTATATTGCGATTCAAGAATAACGCTTAGTGATGGTGATATAAGCCAAAACTTTGCAGTAGGTAAATCTGGACTCTTGCCCAAACTTTGACAATATATATACAACTTGATTTATTACCGAAATTAATAAAATAATTTTTTAACCGACAAAAATAAAAAATCATTTTTAACATCGTAAAAATAAAAACATAGGGGTAAATAAAATCATATAAATAAGTAGTCTCACCGTGGCCTAACTACAGTAATTCTTCAGTTTATGGGTACCGCCGCCCCAGAACCATTTATTGGATAACCAACACCTCTGTCATCGCCCCATGTGGTTTGCTAGATTTGGTCAGGGATAGATTCGGACAGCAGGGGTGTCCAAATTCATGGGGTGAGGTTTGTCCGGGTCTTGGCGACAGTGGCGCCTGCCTAGCTACTGGATCGGGAGAGACTGATTGAGGGAGACACTTTGACCTTTCCAGAGCTCTCTTGGAACATTGCCTTACATCGCAGTGGGATTCATACGTCCGTCATCCCTGAACCCCAGATATCTACCCACCCCACGTACCTTTTTCCTTCCCAGAACTAACTTTCTTTTCTTTCTTAAAAAAACCCCCCACACAGCATCGCCAAAGATGACATAGGCCCTGAGGGGAATTATTTTCTTCACGGACTCCAGTGTGGAGTTAATGAAAAAAAAATGATGAGACCGAAACAGCAATCACAAAAATAAAGACTTATATATTCACAGAACTTAATAATAGCATTGCTAAATTTGATTCGCTTTAATTTTTTTTAAGTATTCTACCACGACAAATTCAAAAAGTACCATTTCGTACGGGTAATCGGTTCAAAAACAAAACGCGATCACATTATCCGATGCACATCGCACAAGCGCTCCAAGTTATGATTGTGATATAAACCGAAACTTTTCAGTAGGTAAATGTGGAATCTAACCCTGCATCTCCCTACGGAGACACAACTTTATAACAACTGGGTTGCTGGGTTCTATCGGAGGCTGTGAACATCCCGCTGCACCACAATTATGAATGCATCAACAGTATACGACCTTTTACCGAGGATTATAGCAACTATTTCAAAGTTGAAATTAGTTCCAACCCTTTGTGGGGGGTGGATATATTAGTTGGGTTTAATTTGGGTTATAAGTTTTAGGTAGGCGATTACTTAAACATAGATAATACGATATGAAATATGTAGGTAGGTACTGTATTATAGTTGTAAGCTTAGAGATTAATTTGGAGATACTATTCTTAAGATAACTACTGTTAAAATATTTATGTAACAGAATCAGTGGTATTGTTAAAAAACACAGAACAAAAACCAAGAAAAGTGTGATCTATATCTAGGCAGACCAATGAAATAATAATAATAATAAATTTATAGCGCCGTTTTTGTGAAAAATCACCCCAAGGACTCTGTACAAATATTCATTTGTTTCAATTTTTTATACTAGATACACAAAAAAAAATCCACAGGTCCCTTGTCATCTTTGGGGATGCTGTGAAGAGGGTCTTTTTAGGGATAGGAAGGAAATGAAGTTTTGGGAAGGAAAAGAGTATGAGGGGAGAGTAGGAATCTGGAGGTCAATGTGTCTAGGAGTGACGGACTTACGAATCCATTCCTCCCTCCGTCCGGCTTGAGAGGTCTAGGTTAGGTCTCCCTTAACCAATCTCTCCCGATCCGACCTGCCTGTAGTAGGTGAGCAAACGTATTGACCGCCAAGACCTAGACAAACCCCACTCCGTGAACCTGGGCACCCCTGTTAAGTCCCAAACCTATCGAACTACATGGGATGACCTGTGGCAGCGGTGTTGGTTACCCAATAAATGGTGCACTATTTCAAGACAATCTACTATATCAATTTATAGTAGCTAACAGATTGCATCCACCAGTTCGTTTATCAATAATACAAAATTATATTATACAAAGCATTTGACCAATACAAGTGGTGCTGCGAAAATGTACACATTAAGGTCCTTTGGGCGTGTTTTAAATTTTACACAATACAGAACTCCAGTCCAATTTTGAATTTTTTTTAATGAATAATGACCTTCTTACTTAAATAACTGCATATTTTTATTTATTTTTAGAGATAGTTTTAAAAGTTAAAATAATTGTCAAAGTTTTAATTTTTCATGATCCCCCGAAAACCACCGTATGTATAGTGAATGGCGTGACGTCATCACTCCTGAAAAGTTACTAAAGGATCGTGCGATAAGCTGATAAACTGCCGCCATTTTGAATTCGGTGTTCGAAGTGTTCTCTCTAGAAGAAGCATTACTATATTTTTGTGCAGTGGTTTTTGAATATTTTCAATAATAGAGAAAAACTAATAAGAGATACCTTTATTTTTGAAACATTATTTAGGCCAAATAATGTTTCAATAAACACAACAACTAAATCTCTATAAACAGTATGTAAATAAACGAAAAATTAATACGATGGCTTGTGACATGTCATACATTCCCATACAATGACTTTACGGTGAGGTCACGACACGTCGAACAGTGACGTCACCACTAAAATTTCAGTAATGCCAACTTGACGGCGTGTTATTAAATAAAACTTTTATATTCAGAATCAGCGCTTATCGGTCTATATGAAAATATTTTTTTAAAGCCATAATATTTTTCACTTGAGTTCCTTATTGACACACAACCATCAATGTAGGGTAAAGCCTCGACTACATTGAGCGAGTTTACAAGCTACTAGCCGGCGAATTCACTATCTGCTAGTAAACTCGCTCAGTGTAATCATATTTACTAGCTAACTAGCGTATTTTACACAGAACGAGTTTACTAGCAGATAGTTTGTTTGTTTTTGTAATTTTATTTAGATGTAAGCAAATTTTTTCATACATCTAGTATTAAAAAAACATATAAAATACATAATAAAATAAATATAGTCATAAAATTATAACGGAAAGAATACAGTTTTAAAAAAAATACAGTTACTCCAGTTAGAAATACAAACAATAAAGTTTAAGACATACAGTTAATACAAATAAATACAATTCATAAATTTTTCTTAATGTATGTAGCACATGTTTTACGAAAAGTGCCAAGACTTGAGGCTTAGACAAGATAGTGAATTCCCCGGCTAGTAACTTATACGCACGCTTAATGTAATCGAGGCTTAAATGGTTGTTTATTATCAGTTGTGTAAAATTCAAAACACGTCTATTAGTAAGGGGGATAATATACAGGACAATACTTACCTTGCAAGACATTTCGGATTAACAGTTTATAAGAGAAATTGATATTTTGCAGTATAGGAAAACTTTCACCCGGTGAAAGGGAAGATTCAGTTTATTACAGACATGCAAATACGCTCACAATAGAAGCGTGTTAGCGTCTTCAGTGGGTATTCACACAAAAAGTTATATTTTACATTATGTCCCTTTTATTTTACATTTTCTTTATGATTTCAAAATTCACAAACCTCGGGATATGAAGACAAGTGCGTTCATCGTTACTTTGGGGGGTGCGTAATAATCGAAAGAATCCCCGCCTATCTACTAACTCGCTAGTGCGGGTAATTTCCCGGATTAGTCTCGGAACTGACGATCCGGGACTCCATCCCGCCATCCCGCCATTCCCGCATCTGTTGTTGCTAATCCCTGATTTGGCTGAAGAGGGCATTAGCCGGGATCCGGGACGCGATACGGAAAGAGCCCCAACCGCGATAATCCGGGACGATGCGGGATCCTAAAGCTAAAACGGTTTGGTTAGGGATTAAGTCAATGTGTTTGATAGGAAATCGTAGATGAAAATAAATCGTGAGCCACGTTAAACTTTTCTATTATCTTGATATTGAGAATTGGTATCTATTGAGATCAGAGTATTTTCGATTCAAAGGTAATGGTGGTTTTCTCTAAAGTGCATTTGTTCAGTGAACTCCTATTAATAAAATAATAAAATCAATCAAACTTGTAAAGTGACTAGTTCTGATTAGCCGGGTACTTCCAATCCTTCCTCTTTCTCACTTCATTCCCCTTCTTTCTCCCTTTATTACAATTATTTCAGACTCTGTACAGCGGATTTTTTAGTACCTACGTAATTTGAACAGCGCTATTAAAGTGCGTTCAAATTACGTAGGTAGGATACTAAATACAAATGTGTAAAAACTACAGGCCGCCTCATAACAGGAAACTCTAGTGAGGAGGACTTGAAAAAAAAATAATGTACTTTATAATACTTTAATATAATATAATTTATAAATACATTATGTACAAATTTTGCTAGAGATACTAATAAAAAAAATCAGAATTAGTCACTGAATACGGTTAGTTATAAGTTATAACCACTTCGAGTAACGTATCAATTCTGAATGTAATACTGTCTTTCACGTGGCAATACTTGCCATTCACTTTGGTTCGTTTCGCAACTATTTTACAATAATTATATGCAAAATACAACTTATAAATAAAATTAAAATTTAGTTGTGGTTAGAATAATAACAGAAGAAAGGAATGAAATGTGAAAGAGGGAAGAGTTTTGCGGCGTTCCATCCACTCTGCCTACCGCTGCAAAAAAATCATGTGATAGTGTGGTAGCGAACGATGCAGCTATCTTTAAACCATTCTGTTCCAAACTACCGAAGACTTAACGGCTTTGTAAATCGCTAAATGTTCGCTATCACTTTTCATATACGAGTATTTTATAAACATTAAATTATGGTTCGGATTTAAATTGTTATAATAAGCTTGTAAATACAGTATTGAATGCTTATTTCATTTATACACAATCCATACACCGATAATAGTTGGTTACTTTGGCATTAAACAATTTCTCGATGTTTAGTTTTTATGTATCTTTACTAAGTATAAAATCTTTACTAAGTATAAAATCTTTACTAAGTATAAAATCTTTACTAAGTATAAAATGAAGCCGCTCACGCTGTATATGCGATTAGATCTTTTAAACTAAGCAACGGATTTTCATACGGTTTTCACCATTAGATAGAGTAATTCATGAGGAAGGTTTTTAGGTATATAATTTGTCAAGGTTTTGTGCTAAATTTGATGAAATATATATAATATATCTGGCCAAGCGGCAGCGGGCAGCGGGCAACGGGCTGACAAACAGGCGGGGCGGTGTGGATTTGATTTAACAAATGGCATTGGTTATAAAGGATTCGTTAGCCACAGCAACGTGTGGCCGGGTCAGCTAAAATGAATAAAACAAGATTCAATACTTTTAAAAGCGATTTTCGGGTAATTATTTAATTTATTCGATCACAACAATTATGTTTCTTTGAAATGATTCAATTTTCAACATTATTCTTTTTACGACATAAGGTTACGGGTCGAAACATTTCAATCGGGCATTTAACGCAACATTCTGCAGTTTATTGGACGCAATTTCCAGATATTTACGTCATTCAATAACCGATTTAATTGCCGGCTATAACACGGCACAATAGCCCGTAAAAATACAATCAGCTTCTGAACGGATATAAAACCTTTAGTTTGTAGCGGATATGCAGGCAGTAAAAATAAACCCGATTGAGTTATTGGCAAAGTTTTATTGGCAATTATTCAATTGCTGCAGAAATATGGCATCTATTAAGTCTTTTGGGGTCGCAACATGTTAACCACTCCGGTCTATCGCCTTTGTGCAAGTTTTTTGTCTTAAACGAACTGTCAGATTCATAAAAACTTTGTGTCATTTCCGCTTCCCAAATTAAAGCCTTATATATTAAATATTTCTGAACGTACATAACTAAATGCTAAAATTTGTAAATAAGGTAGTAATGAAATAATAAGCTTTCAAATTATATTATCTTTAATATAAAAATGTATCGCTGAATGTGTTTCTAAGCGCATAACTTTCGAACGACTGCACCAAATTGGATAATTCTTTTTTTGTGTGTTCGTTATTGTCAGGACAAGGTTTTTATAAAACTTCCGGTGAGCTCTGGCATTATGAAATTTGTATTAAAAAAAATCTATTGGTGGCACGTGAGGAAGCGGCTATTGCTATGGAAAGTGGGAGGGAGGGAGAGATGGGAGAGGGGAACCAGAGAGGGGGAGGGGAACCTGGGAGGTGGGATGGGGACCTGGGAGGGGGAAGGGAAAGGGGGGTTCGCGGGACGGGGGAAGGGGGGGGGAGTGGAGTGGGGAGAGGGAAGAGGTGACGGAGTGGGAAAGGACACGCAGGGAGAAACAATTTCTTTTTTAAATGGCATAGCAACGCATGCCGGGACCAGCTAGTTTCAAATAAATATTAACATTTGTAAATATTAAAATTTAGAATGCAAACATAAAATTTTTTTAAATGACTCACGTGATGTTTTTTATGTGAAAACGGTACTAAAATCACGGATAATACTTATTTCATCGTACAAATGTATAATATATAATTTTGTCACCTCACTTTTTTACCATTTCATAAAATAATATTTAAAAAAATAACACTGTCTAACGGCGCGTATGCGATTTGGCGAGTGAAAACTGTTTCTACAAAATAAGTATTTTTAACTATATCTATGGATGGACAACGTCGAAAAGAGATGTGTGGCCTGTTTTATTATAGAAATTCTCCTTTTTGTTTTAGGGTTGTAACTAGAACAAAAAAGGAGTTATAGAGATTTATGTGGGAATTTATTTATTTATTATTTAAACGCCCGTACATAGGGCTATTACATACATAATACAAGTGTATCGAACATTTACAAACATTATATATATAGAATAACATACAGTACATACATTCGATGCATATTAGTACAACAAATATTTATCATTTTACAAACATATCAGTTACATAAATAACTAATTATTTTTGCTTTGATGCAAGACGGTGAGGTATTGAAAATATCTGTATACGTATTGACAGTTCGGTGAAAACGCACTAGCGGTGAATGATAGGAATAGTTAGTGCTATGATTGTCACTGTGGAAAAGGTGGTGGAGTCGAGTTGATTTAACAGGGACATTGGAGGACCCACCACATACCCGCCCTGGTATAGGTAACAGATGGTTACCCCTTCAAGGCTCTTGCAAGGACTCTAATTTTTTGGTAAAAACGACTCTACATTTGATAACGAAACTAGACCTCCAATGTCCTTGCATACGTCGTTCGCAAGCAGTATGCAAGTGCTTAGCGGGAAATACAGATACAATATGTGTTAGTATAACAAAAATAGACAAGACAATGGGACAGGTTGGTGAAGGTCCACGAGGTGGCAAGCGCTGAGTGATTGTATCCAGCGTATCCTACAAGCACCTGTTTGAGAGGAAGACACAGTAGATAAGTAATAAGGGCATGGCAAACGGTTGGGAGTCCTCTCCAATCGATTGGCAGTCCCAGCAAGAATGCGCATGACGTTCGGTCTAGTCGTGAACCACACTCAGCTTCCGCGCATCATCAATACTTCGTTTGTATGGAAACACTATGATATGAAACAAAACACGATTTTTACATTTAACAGGGACACGAATATTTATAACACTTAACATTTGAGGGCAGTCTATGAGATTGTTCAGTAATTTAAAAAGTATAAGAATGGCATTAATAGTACGCCGGGTAGAAAGTAGTATAACATTTACAGTAGGAATACACGCGTTAGCTTGAAACAAGCTTATTGGACTTGACTGTTATTATTATATTGTCGTGTAAACAAGCTTAGGGGTCGAAGTAGTTAAAAACTTTTTTGGCATTCTTTTTCTTCTCTGTTAGTGTCTTCTCCAATCGGAAGTAGGCTAGCATCAGGACAATCTTCACCCTTCAGATTGCAATCCAGAACAAGTCATGAAGTGCTTCTTTTTCTACCATGTTTTCAAGTTCTGCTGGATTGTCAGTAGGGTTATCTGATCATGATGTTACCAAGATCTTGGAGTTATTGCTATATTATCCAAGTAAATCAATTGAGATTTCCATCAAGAACATCTAAGTTAGACACTACGACAGATTTGAGATTTAAATAAAATTAAAAAAAACGACAAAAATGCAAAACAATATAATATAAACAATTTTAATAAAGTGCATCTAATTAAAGATGCAAACAGTGTTTTTTTAACAATTTCATAAGTTTATATTAAGAGCGTTTAACCAGCCAGCGGACGAAAATCCACATTTCGTCGAAAGTTGTTCTTACGATCGTGCAGGGCGGTTACAATGAGAAAGATTAATTATTCTCCGTATCAGCTTTTTAAAATTATAACTCAATATAGAATTTATTTCAATCCAAATTAGCTTTCATTTATACCTTTATCAAAAAATTCTGAAAGGCGTGATGATAAAACTATTAAAATAATGTACTTTTTGTAGTTATTTTTTGATTATAAGTATTTATCATTTTTCAATAATGTCTAAATTTAATAAGAATGTAAAAAAAATCTGAAATATATTAGTTTGTAAGTGCGCAAATAAATACACAAATGGACCAATTTTCGTCAAAAAACACATGTTCGTACATATTTTTTAATGATTTTATTGAAACTAAAATTAAAATTCTTAAACATGCGTTTGCTAGATAATGTATTGATTTATTTTACTGCAGGATTATATTATTTAAAATGGGTGTGGTATAATCCAAAATCTTTTTAGAAAATTTAACAAATCTGCCAACGACCTATGGAATAACCTTATTATACTATTAATTAAAAAAAAATCACAAAATTTATTACATGCAAATGCTAGATAAAAGAACAATCTTTCGAAATCCATTTATAATTTTTTAATGGAAAAGAGTCAATACGTCTAAAATCTGATTTGAAAATGACATATTTGTGGTTTTCTCTGGTTATGTCCTCTTAAACATGGAATGGATTTCAATAATATTAAGAGGAAGTGATGTTATTCAATAATTCAAGTCAGACTAGACTAATCAACCGCATTATTGAGTTGAGTGTGCAGTTATGTATATGTAAAAGTGTACCCTCTATCTGGCACAATACTCAGATTACCTATAAACACCACCAAATCAATAACGTAGAAAAATTTGTATTGAACTAAACAAAATGTTGATGTCATCTGTGTCACTATTAGGATATTTCAAAATGTTATACTAATGTATAGAGATGGCAAAATTTCGTTTTAACTAAAAACGCGAAAAAATAGCGAAAAACGTGATTTTGGCCGTATTTCAGCTAAATTATTCTATTTAGCGAAATAGGCGTGAATTTCCCGAAAATACCGAATTATTTCATTTTTGGAAGCCTGTCCTACCTCTTTTTACTATTTTGTTACTATTTTATGTGGAAATATTTAATATTTTTGTACTGTAAGCTAAAATTGCTTTTTGACATTACACAAATTGTGCGAAATAAATTACGCCTATTGATGTTAATCGCAATCTGCATTAGTTGTGTTTGTGTTCGACCCGTACTTAGAGTTTCCTTCCTTATTAATTTAATATTAAAATTAATTATTTATAATCTTTCACATGGAAATACTTGCAAATGAAGGTTAAACATATATTTTACCAAAAATACTTAAAATGTGCGCTAAAAACATTCAGGAAATACATTTTTTTCTATTTTGCTACAAAACGCTAAATTATGCCTCAAAATGCTATAAAACGCTAAATTTCCAATTGTTAATGTTAAAAAATCTGAAAATTAATGCTAAATTTTGCCATCTCTACTAATGTACAGGACCGTAATGCCTCCCATAGCATATTTAATATGTAAAACTAAGACACCTGTAAATAATATTTGATTTGTGAGCATTTGAATATTGATTTCCTCATTATCTCAAAACTTAGTATTTGGGGATGTCTGACTAATGAACTGGGCGATTGAGATATTCGATCAAATGTTATTTTCTTAAGAATGTTATTAATTTAGCGAGGTTCGTGTTAAATGGTATATCGCTGACAAGGCCATTACGAAAAGTATAAAGTATGCTACAAGGCCTAGCGTTCATCCCTCCGTCTTTTTTATGAAGTGTAAATATGATCAATTACATCTATTGCCTAATTGTTTACCGTTGTACAACTGCTAACTTTACCAAAAAACTGATAGAATAATTAAAGTCTGAACATTCCTTCACAGAATCCGCAAAATGGCCAACGCCAGATTAAATTTTAAAAACCTCCCCTCACGCCCTTAATTAAAGTCCTCATCTCGGAGCTGAAGACGAAGGGAGGCGAAAGCAACGACGATGGAGAGAAGCGAAGTAGAAGAATCAGGAAGGGAATAAGAAGGGAAGGAAGTACAGGGAAGTATACAAGTATCTAGGGAGAGGAAACTCTCAGAAGAAAGTCGCACTTCATTAATTCAGTGGAGGCGTAGGGGGAATATGCAGATCTGAATTGCAAGTGTTTTTAGGGGTGGGGAAAGATATCACTGATTAGTCAAAGTAATTTAATATTTAGTTAGTTTGTTTGGTAACAATTCAGATTTCTATGGTAACCAGGAAATTAATCGGATTAGTTCTCTGTCCAATTTTGCTTCTTTTAACAAGCAAGGGGATTTCTTTTAAGTTGAATTTATTGTTCCACGAGGCTGCGATCAGTCATTCATTTTCTAAGTCAGATAATTCTTGTCTTGAGTTGGATAGATCACGATGCTGAAGTTTTGTTCGTACTTTAATAGCTAAAATATATATTTTTTTATTTCTAAGTTTAACTATTATTTATTTAAAGAACATATTATCGTTTTTGTATGGAAAAAGATATGTTGAAAAGAAGATCGTGAATATAAATAATATTATCCGCACCAACTGAATGTTAGAATTTTCCAAACTTTTTTTTAATGATAACATTGATAACTTACGTAATAAATTGAGAGATTTCTCATAATCGAACTGAACACTGATTTGAACTAGTTTTTTTTATGTGGGTTATGAAATACTTTTTAAAAAAATGGGAGAACTATGTCGGGAGCCAGTGAGACTATAGCATCCCCAATTGGAGTGTGTCTTGCGGATTGAGGTAGTGGAGAGGGGAAGGAAATGGAGAAGAGGAAGGTGGGGAAGTACCTGGCTATTCAGATCTGGTCACCAAACACGACCAAAGTCAACAAACTTTCAAGCAAGGTTTCAATTCGGAAAGGTGGTATTTCACCAGGGCGACGTGGAACGTGCCGCAAAATCATTCACAAAAGTAAATTTATAAGATGAATAAGACCGGTCAGTGGCTGAGTGGGCATCGCATTTGGGTCCCACCCGGGCGTCGCGTGTTCAATTCCTCGGCTGGCTAAGTCCTCCATCACGACACAAGCAAAATTTTCCGCTTAGTGTGCTGGAAAAACACAAATTAAACAAATAAAATTTGCTTGCGAGTGTTGGGATTTGAACCCGCGACATCCGGATTCGTAGCCAAGGATTGTAATACTCAACCACGGAGGCCGTCAAAAATAAATAAATCATTTTTAAAAAGTTATAGAAAGACAATATAACCCAATTTTTTATGATCTGGATCGTGCGATTGTTGTGGGGAACCGAAATTTTTATTTTTATTTTTATTAATTTTATTTTAGGAATTTGTACATTCAAGTTTGATATTTGCTACAATACATCTTGCACCTTCCAATTGGTGCGGACTTTAAAGTTTCTGTTAGCGTGTTATAAAACTTCATCCCTTTGTACAGTAAACTATTCTGCGTATTCGCTTTTCCCTTTTTTGGTAGCCTGATTTCCTTGCACGTCCTTGGGTTATGTCTGTGAATGTCCTTGTTGTATATAATTTTATTTGATAAGTATTTTGGTAACAGGTTGTTTACTATTTTATGGATAAATATCATCGTGTTCAAGATCAGCATCTGTTTCACGATTAGCCAATTTAGTTCCTTTAACAAATAATAAAAAAATCTCTCAAAAAAATATTAAATAAAATTGGTAAAATTGACAGCCCTGGGTCATCCCGTTACTGAGACACGCTCTGCTGGGATGAAAGTCAAAAAGGCAACTTAAAAATAAAATTAGATTGGCAAGGGAAGAGGGAAACATGAAAGCAGACTTCCAGGCAGGTCATAAGGCAGTGTCTGTAGTCCATTCTCACGCTGACACACATTGCCTGCCTCTCAATACCAATTTAGCCGAGGAGGGTGAATCGCTTCACTTTAATGCAGTTATTCTAAGAAATTAGACGCGTATTGACTGCTAGAAAAGCACGAAATGCTCAATTAATTAACCCCTCACGCTAAACAATTCGTAACAACTCATATAGTTCTCATAAAAATCGTTGTGTCTCCCATACTAACATGCAAAGAAGTACGATCTACACAGTGTTAAAGAGAGAAAACACCATGCTTTTATATTCGAATATAAAAGTTAACCACAAAATAATTCAAATGTATACCCATTTTGATAGAAAGCAGTCACTTTGTGGTTTGACATATTAATTGAAATAAAACAATAACTTAGTTTGTAACCACGATTTAATTATTTATTTTTTTTCATAATACCGACCGGTTTCGCTTTACACAAACATTTTCAGGGTATAAAATTAAACTGTTTTATTTTAACTAGTTTAATGTTATACCCTGAAGATGCTTGTGTAAAGCGAAACCGATCGGTAAAAAAAAAAATTATTAAATCGTGGTTACAAATTAAGTTTGTTTTATTTCAATTAAAATGTATACCTTTATGAAATCAAAGTTTCCGACCAAAATTTGAAAAAAAAAAAAAATTTTGTGAATTTTTATTAATTATTTTTATATGGAACGACAAAAAGGTGAGATTTTATAATACATTTGTCTAACAAAATAAGCACGTGATTTTTTTTCGTTATCAGTAATTTTTGTTAGAAAAAACGTAAGGTGAACCATTTTAATAACCTTTTTTTGCATTCAAAATTTTTATATTTCAAAAAATAAATGTTTATTTCAATTTATGAAATTTGAAAGAATAATTCGTCACCTTTCAGAAACAGTTTTTAGTTTTTGGATGCGTTAAGAAATATTTTATTTATTTGGATTTTATTGTGAAGCAGAAATATTTTGACCTTCCGACAAAATAGGCCAAATTGATGTTAAATTGATAGAAATTGAAAGTTTCTTCATTGTAGTATTTTTGTTTGGTTACTCCACACAGGAAGCCTTGAGGAAAATAATTTCCCTCGGGGCGTACGCCATCTTAAGAGATGCTGTGAAGAGGGTATTTTTAAGGAAAGGGGAAGAGTTTTTTTAAGTTCTGGAAAGGAAATAGGTGTGAAGGTAGGTAGGTAGGAATCTGGGGGTCAGAGTGTCCAGGAGTGACGGACGTATGAATCCATCCTTCCACTGCGGTGCAAGTCAGATCTGCACACTGAAAGTAATTTTATCCATAAATGGAAGATAAAGTTGAAAATGCTATTTTTCTTAAGTCTTATTAAAATGTACATCTTTGGTAAATGTTTATTTGATCGGTGCACATAGAGCATAGCGCACAGTCTGCTCAATGGATAAAAAAGGAGATAGCTTAACACGGCATAATACCCGAAAAACAAATCACAAAAATGCATTTGGACGTGAAAATCTAAAAATAAAGAGAACCTAATTGTATATGTGGTTTGACATATTAACTGAAATAAAACAATAATTTTGTTTGTAACCACGATTTATTTATTTAATTTTTTAATACCAACCGGTTTCGCTTAGCACGAGCATCTTCAGATAATAAAATTTAACTGACCAAAAAAATACATTGTTTGAGCTAATACACATAGAGAAAGAGACAAAACATAATATAAAGGAACAGTGAGAAAGTGAAATTAAAACCTAACGTTTAAGACAAGATAAACTAACGTTTAAGACAAGATAGACTAACGTTTAAGACAAGATAAACTAACGTTTAAGACAAGCTAAACTAACGTTTAAGTCCCGTTGGCGGCAAGTATCTTTTCTCGGAAGATTTTGTTCTATGTAGATGAGTGTTTCAGGCTGATAATTATTACTTATAATAATTGTTACTCTTTGTGCTATGCATAAAAATCTTGTCTTAAAAGTTAGTTTATCAATTAAAAAATAATAATTAATATTTGCAAGTTAAAGTATTTCACCAAAAAATGTAGACATAATTTGTCACGACGCCACCTAGCGAGAGATTTAGCACTAACAATACCTCTCTCACAAAAATAAAGTTGGTTGTTTTCAATTTTTATTTATTTATTTACGCCTATTTAGGCTTTTACATACATATATATAACAATATTAACGAAATTATACTAGTAAATAGTGCAGGAAACTACTGTTTAAAACACTTGCACAAAAATAAATACAAAGTAAAAATATTAGGTATTGAATTTGAACCAAACAGAATGCAAAATACAAAAAATCCGAAATAGGTTTTTTTCTTTCAGCCAACAAAATACTGTCAATGTGTTAGTCAATTTTAATAGCTTTAGCAAAATATTCCCCTATTTGATGAAAAAAACTTCAATAAGGTATGCTTATATAATAAAATTGATGTACTAAATATATCAACAACATCGGAGTATTTGTTTCCAAGCTGTTGAATCCGTCGCATAGGAGTATAATATTGACTTGTTGACTTAGAATTGCTACAATAATATGGTAGGTACTGTCTTGTGACTGACCTGCCTGGAGTATGAAAAGAAATTACATATAATAAATCAGGGGTATAAAACATTGAATTTATGATTTTATACATATTTTCTGACGACCTCCGTAGTCCAGTGGGTAAGACTCTTGACTCACAATCCAGAGGTCGCGGGTTCGAACCCGGCATGCGCAAATAAATTTTATTTGATTAATTTGTGTTATTTTCACAATTAATTCATTTAAAATAATATATAGTATATTTGCGGCATGTTCCAGAGTGGAAGATACTATCAGTATCGCCCTGGTGTAAGACCACCATTCAGAATTGAAACGTTGCTTGAAAATGGCTTTAGCCGTGTTTGGCGACCAGATCTGAATAGCCAGGTACTTCCCAACCTTCCTCTTCCCCACCTCCTTCCCCTCCCCACTACCTTCAGCCTCACAACATACCCCAATTGGGGATGCTATAGTCTCACTGGCTCCAGACGGGAGCAGTTGAGATTCTTGTGCGGTATTAACTGTAAAAAAAAAAAAAAAAAAAGTGGAAAAATGTAATAAACAGTAATGTAGACGAGTGTTTCAGGCTGATAATAATTGTTAAAATAATTATTATGGTTATTTTGCGGCTCTCTTTCCAATGAGACGGTTGGTCAGTTAGCCAAAATATTCACGCCAACCTTTCTGGAATGTTTCTTTGCGTTAAAATAAACATTCATAACTAAGTGAAGAATTTCTGAAAATCTGTCGCAAGGGATTCTGTTCTAACAAAATACCCCGAAACCTGACGAAGTTATTATAAAGAGAAATATGATAACTTTGAGTAAAATATCTGATAGACGCGAGACAGAATCTTGTACCGAAATTGTGATTACCCCCTCGAGGGGATGTTCTCAGTTTGGTTCTACCCTCTCCCCTTAGTTCCTAGTTCCACTCCTACCCCCTCACAACCATCTTATTAACCGTAAAATTTAACAGCCTTAATTTTCTCGGATGAGCTTGTAAACAGACACCAGGCACCACCTTGTGGCGCTCCGGAGAAGCTTTGAAAACTTCCAACCAATGTCTATATCTTTCAATTTTAGTTTTGCTCGCACACAGATCATAGAAATATCAAGACACGTTATTATAGATCATAGAAATACTGAAGCCTCAAAAGCAATGTACTATTATAATCTGATTATAATAGTACATTGACCGGTCAGTGGTTCAGTGGGCATGGCGCTTGGGTTCCACCTGGGCGTCGCGTGTTCGATCCCTCGGCTGGTCCTTCATCACAACGCAAGCAACATTTTCGGCTTTCTGTGGTGGTAGTAGTAGATTTTCAAACATTGTTGGGTTATTTGTAACTCGGGAATGTTTGTCTTTCATTTTAAAAAACAAAAAAACAAAAAAAAAATGTTTCAGCTAAAAGTTTTACATTCATGGCAAAATGAATTCTGATTTCTTACAATGACAATAAACTGTATTTGTAAGCAAGGTACTTACGGCAAGTGAAGGTGAGATTAATTCCGAGCAATTTAAAGGTAAGATGACTTCTCTACGTATTGTTTACAGTGGTTTTTATTGTTTCTCTTCGAATACAAATAGTTTCCAAAGGAATCTTGCGATGCGTGTTTCTTTGCAATTTATAAATTCACGATGAGATCGTTGCCGTTGCGTTCATTTAAAATATCGCGGGCAATGAAGGTGAAGGTGAAAGGTTTTTGAGTTTTTGAATACGACTCTCTGAAAAGGTGAGTTTTAAGTTTAGCTCTAAATTCCACCGAGTCTGTGATCATTCTTAAATCATGTGGCAGTCCATTCCAGGCTTTAGGTCCTGACACTCCGAAATCACCCCCACCGAACTTAGAATCACCTAACCTTCCGACGACCTGCTGACCTGAGGGTTGACTGCCGGGAATTGGAATTTTCTGGAATACACAATTAAATAGAAGTCGCTGAAAACTTATCCAAAACATCGTCCCCCTCAGCACAGGATCTCCTAGTAGGGAGGATTACGAAAATAATGTTCTATGCAATGAAAATATTTATAAATGAAATAATGTTACTTTGTTTGAACCACTTGTATATTTGTTTAAAGCCGACCGGTTTCAGAACGACCGTTCCTTCCTCAGGGTAAACGTATACTGATTTGACAATTACAAAATAGTGAGTGGGAACAATGTATTATTACTAAGGATTGTGGTAGGGGTGGAGCTGTTGCTAGGGATTAGTGAAGAGTGGATTAAAATTTATATTTAACATTTGCCTTCCATGAATGTAAAAATTAAAATATAGTAACTAAATAAATAATAAAATAAAGTCTTTGCCTAAAAATGACTCTTGAAACCTTCAAGGCTTATGTTGAAAACGTCGAAAGACTAGAGTTATCATTTGGCAGCACCATAACTTGCCATGCTATACTGGACCAGCACGTCCGTTCTGCCATGTGGAATACGGGATAACATGTCCTGGTGGCGTCCCTGGTGGTATAATATTATGTAAAAACTTCCTACTTCTTCTGGCGCTTATCTTAATTGTAAATATGTGTGTTAATAAGTCACCAGTTTTAGCTTAGAATCTATATGTCTTAGTCATAAGTCACTAGCTATAAGTCTTAGACGTAAGTCACTAGTTATAATTGTAAATCTTAGTTGTAAGCCAGTAATATAAGTATCTATAAGTCTTAGATGTAAGTCACTAGTTGTAATTGTAAATCTTAGTTTTAAGCCAGTAATATTAATTCTTTTATATATTATTTGTACAGCGCCCTTGAGGTGATTTTCCACGAAAACGGCACTATATAAATTAGCCAATTATTATTATTATTGGTTTAGTACAAACCACAGCATTCCGGGGGAATAGAATTTCAATTAAAGTTATTATATTTAATGCGATTGCGTAGAAATGTTCTGAAACAGTGCACTTGTCAAATGATAGAAAACAGTTGCAAAGCCTTAGATAGCGGTTTAATCACAGAAGACCATATTTGTCTCAGCTCACATAGATCTCATAGAAATCGTTACTATCATAGTGAGAGATATGATCTAAACGGTATTGGAAAGAGAAAACAATAAGCTATATATTGTGACCTATAAATTAACCAAAAAATAATTAAAATGTACGAATTTATGAAATCAAATTTTCCGACCGTAATTTGAAAAGAAATGAAACTTTGTGAAATTTTTAAGAATTATTTTTATATGAAAAGACAAAAAAGCCAAGTTTTTTCGCTATCCGTTAGTTAGAAAAACGTAAAGTGAGCCATTTTTAAAACTTTTCAATGTTAGAATTCATAATTTTTATATATAAAAAAATACATTTTTATTTCTAACTAGCTTTTTCCAGCGGCTTCGCTCGCATGGTGTAAGGGGGGTTCTCACTCCGCCTCCTCCACCTCCCCCCCCCCCCCCGTCCCCCCCCCCTCCCCCCTCTCCCCGCCCCCCCTCCACCGTCTCTCCCACCCTCCCGCTTTCCATATATTCAGTTTTCAAACCTCGCGCGCCACCAATAGCAATTTTTTTATAAAAATTTCATAATGCCAGAGCTCACCGGAAGTTTTATAAAAACCTTGTCCTGACAATAACGAACACACCCAAAAAAGAATTATCCAATTTGGTGCAGTCGTTCGAAAGTTATGCACTTAGCAACACATTAAGCGATTCATTTTTATATTATAGATAATAGAATATGAAAGCGTATTTCACCACCCTTAAAAAAAACTTTAGTTTTTGGGTACGTTCATAAAGATTCCGTTTATGTGGACTTTATTGTAAAGCGAAATATTTTTACCTTCTGATAAAATACGCCCAAATTTTAAAGGGTTGAATACAATGAACTTGGTCTGACTGAGTTAAATCATGTTTTCATCAATTTATCAGAAATTCTTACGGATCGGTCCTTCTAAGCGTTTCGGTGATCTGTGTTTATTCTAGTGATGAATTCTAAAACTTTAGTTTTCAAAATGGCATGGTAACAAAAGTAATAACTGAATCTTAGCCATGTAAACCAAACATTTGCCAGACTCGAAGGGACTAATGGGTAATTCAAATAAGTAGCTACTTGAGCCGGTGTACACATGGGTCTTAGGAAGATTATGGTTGATGGGAGAACGGTATGGAAGGAGAGATGGATTTGCCTGATGTTGATAGTCCTTGTTAGGTATTCTAAAGATACTAGCATAATAGTATAACATGTTATGCTGATCCTTTGAAGGTAGGACTCACTTAAGATACCAACCAACTTTATTCATAGTAGCCACTGGGCGTGTAATTTTGTCAATTTCAGGAATTAAATGTTAATCATGTACATATTAATAATAATATTTGGATGATTTATATAGCGCCGTTTTTGTGAAAAATCACCTCAAGGGCGCTGTACAAACTTATAATACATTTCTAAAAACTACAAGCTAGGCAAACAATTATAAACAACTTATGGCTAAAAATTGCATACATCGGTTCATTGATCACCGATACGAAAATATGTGTACAATATTTTGACAAATGAACGCTATGCTGCCTAAAATTTAATGAAAACAGGACCATACTTACCTGGGAGGTCGCTTGAAATTAACACTGTATATTGTCCATTTAAAGAAATTTAGATAGAGTTCGCACGCAGAGGACATTATTGTGAACACATGTTATTTAATCCTGAAAAATATTTTAATATTAATATGTAATGTATTCTTTGACGAGTGTATTTTGGAAAGTAAAAGCAACACGTAAAGGTGGGTGGTGCAGTAGTACCTATAAGGATTTGATCTTTCTAAATGTGATTCGTCAAGAGACAGATTGATGTGTAAGGAATCGAGTAATTTTAATTCAGTAAGAAAAGTGTGATTAAGACATATCGTAGACAATACAAGTATGATACTCTCAAATAGGTATATTTAAATTACGGGTATGAGAGCCCAAAAAGGAAGGTTTTTAGTTTGGACCTAAACTCTGTTGGGCTTGTTATGCATCTTAATTCCGGAGGGAGTCTATTCCAAGCCTTAGGCCCAGATACTCCGAAAGCACGATCTCCAAACATAGTATTTGGCTTTCGTTTAGGTTCAATTAGTCTGCCTTTAGCAGATGAAGTTGCTGATCTAATGGTTAATTGTCTCGGACCGGTATTTTCCGGGACGCATAATTCGGAGATGTAAGGTGGGGCCATTTCGTAGATTGATTTAAAAACCATCCAACACAATTTGTACTGGATTCTCTCAGGGCACTAGAGCCAGTGAAGGTTACGAAGGTGTTCTGAAATATGCGAATATTTAGAAACCCCAGTTATGAGTATATATTAGTGCGTGCAATGCACTTTCAGTTGGACAATGGCTGAAAAATATTTTGTATTCTATTTAGACGCGTCTTACTAAAACCGCTTTTTAGATGTCGTAATAAAATATTGTTAAATTTTGGGTTAAGCTTGCCAAAATCCCAGCAAGCAGATAAATAATAATATTAATAATAATATTTGGATGATTTATATAGCGCCGTTTTTGTGAAAAATCACCTCAAGGGCGATAAAATAGCGAAATAACATAATCAGAACAATTTGGGAGGCGGGAATGGGTACCGCCGCCCCGGGAATCTTTATTGGATAACCAACACCTCTGCCATAGGTCATCCCAAGTGGTTCGCTACGTTTGGAGATTTAGCAGGGGTGCCCGGGTTCATGGGGTTTATCTAGGTATTAGAGGCGGATGACCGGGACACACTGAACCCCAGATTCCTACCCACTCCTTAAACACTTTTCCTTCCCAGAACTCTCCTCTCCTTCCTTTCCTTAAAAACCCTCAACACAGCATCCCCAAAAATGACATAGGCCCTGAGGGAAATTATTTTCCTCAGGGTCTCCTGTGTGAAGCTCATGTAAAAAAAGAGCACCTTACCGTTGAAATATATTTTTAAAATTATTTTTTTGTTTATACTGCACAACAGTTCCAACTACTTCTAAACGTTTGAAACCAGTGGGACTATGAAAAGGTATGTTATCAAGCAGAGGGTATTATGGAAGGGAAAGGCGGGGAAAATCCTGCTATTCAGATCTCGTAAATGGCTACAGTCATTTCAAGCAACGTTTCGATTCTGAATGGTGGTCTTTCACTAGGGCGCTACTGAGAGTATCTTCGATTAGTAATAATATTATTTTAAAATTAATTGATTTTGAAATGGCACAAATCAATTTAATAAATTTATTTACGCATGTCGGGATTTGAATCAGCGACATTTGGATTCGTAGTCAAGTACCTTACCCTTCGACTTGTCGAACAATGATTTTTATTTATATTTAAGTCGGACTTGCTCAGTAAAAGAGCTTACAAGCTGTCGTAATATATATTTTTTTAATTTTGTGGAAAAGTAAATCAAACAAAACAAATTTTCTAAAAGTGTGACAAATTTTCAGAGAGATCGCTAAAACACTAATGACCTTACTTACAAAGCGATGTAATAATTGTTTAAATTTTATACAGCAGATAAACCATTTATGAAAAGACAATTTATGTAAAAGTTTATAACAAGATTTTTATGCATAGCACAAAGGGTAACAATTATTATAAGCAATAATTATCAGCCTGAAACACTCATCCACATTGAAAAATCTTCCGAGAAAAGATACATGACGCCAACTATAATAATTGTAACAACAATAATTGTAACAACAATAATTGTTACCCTTTGTGCTATGCATAAAAATCTTGTCTTAAACGTTAGTTTAACAATTAAAAATAATAATTAATATTTGATAAAAGTTTATAAACTAAATAACTAACTATCACGCCGTTTATCACACTCTTTGCCTCACTCACATTCATACATCGTCTCATACATACCCTTCTATTATCTTTTGACATGGCCCGACTCAAGTATCTGATTCACTTGATCGTGCCATTTCTTCCTCGGGCGTCCCCGACTTTTTCTACCATTATCATTTGCGTCATATATTCTTCTCACACTATTTTCTTCTTTCATTCGCTCTACATGCCCAAACCATCTGAGGGTCCCTTTCTTAATCTTACTCATTATGCTTACATCAGCCTTACATTCTTTGCGGATATCCACATTTCTGCTCACGATTAAACATGGTTTTACAACCATGGATCCTCAAGGATCTCATTTCAACAGCATTCAGTTTACTTTCATCCTTTCTCTGCCAGTTCCATGCCTCACTGCCATACATCAGGGTAGGTACCAGGACTCCACTGTGAACTGCTAGCTTCACTTCTTTTAATAGGTTTTTATTAGCGCCAACGGCATTCAGTCCTTCATTAATGGAGTTACCTGCATTTACCTTTCTTTAAGTTTATAAATATTACTTTGTGGTTATCCATTATAGAAAAATGCAACAATATAACTTTGTAAAAACCACTTATATAGTGTGCAAATCCGACCGGTTTCGGAACAAACGTTCCTTCGTCAGGGAAAGCTTATACTAATTTGAGAGTTTGGAACAATGTTTTATTATGGTAGGGGGTGGAGCCGTTGTTAGTTAATAATGTAGATTGGGTTGGTAGGTATTAGTGTAGAGTGGGTGGGTAGGGGAACAAATCCATGATTGGGCTATATGACAAAAGTTTTTGTTTGTTGATAATAGATTCATTATTTTTAAGGGATTTTTTAATTTCCAAAGCTTCTAAGTTATCTAAACGTTTTCCTTTATGATTAATATGAAGAATATTTATCCCTGTATTTTTTTCAAAACTATGGTTATTTTCAATGATATGGTTAGCGAACTCAGAAAAAATATTATTATTAAGACACCTTAAATGTTAATAAATTGTCGTTTCTCGGGTATGTAAAATTTCAACGTTATTACGGGGGTAAGAAAATGTATGTATAAATTTTCAAACAGGACATTTAAAATACCACGAGATATTATTTTGAATTCATGTTAAATGCGACTTTTTAAAACGGCTTTCTAGATGTCGAAATGTTTTTTTCGTAATTTTGGGGAAAAGGAATTCAAACTTTCTACAAGTGTGACAAATTCTCAAAAAGCAGATGGTTAAAACACTAAGAAAATGTAATAATTTTCAAAAAGCACCCTAAGCGACAAAGTTGCACCGTTACATAAACCCACCCCTTCTATCTGATGGGGGTAGCTAAGCCTTCCAGGCGCCTGGTCCAGCCCCAGGATAGGGGTGTCTGTTTCATCCCTTACCGCGATTACCCATTTCTACGTTTCCGGGACAGCTAACGGAGATTCAATTTCATTTAAATTTAGCTTAAACTAACTAACTACCATCACAGGATGGAACGCCATTAACCTTTGTCCTGGTGTACTATGCATTATACTTGGTTTCATTCTGTTCTAAAGACTAATATTTTATCATAAAAAAAATTATCAATATATATATTTTTTTAATAGTTTTCAAAGTACAATCCCGTTAAACCGCAAAAAGCAGTTTGTCAACAGGATGTTAATATTCAGTTCTAAAGACTAATATTTTATCTTTAAAAAAATGATCAATATATATTTTTTTTAATAGTTTTCAAGGTACAATCCCGTTAAACCGCAAAAGGCAGTTTGTCAACAGGATGTTAATGTTCAGTTACAATTTAAACATACATACATTATATTTTGAATGTAGCTATCACTTTGTGGTTATCCATTATAGAAAAATGAAACAATACAACTTTGTATAAACTATTAATAACTAGCAACAGCTCCACCCCTACCATAATAAAACATTGTTCGAAACTGTCAAATTAGTATAAGCTTTCCCTGAAGAAGGAACGTTTGTTCCGAAAACGGTAGGATTTACGCATTATATAAGTGGTTTATACAAAGTTGGATTGTTTCATTTTTCTATACATACATTATATTATTACTATAACTATACAGATTATCACAATTAACAAATATGAATTAATATAAACTATCTCTATTTATTAACCATTGTTTCAGCATACATCTCAATCTATTTGTAGAATCGCAATTTTTTATGTTATTTGGTAACATGTTAAATATTTTTGGCACTTTATAATCCAGGGATCGCCGTCCGTAGTTATTATTATATTTTGGAACAAGCATTGCTTCATTCTTTGTGAATTTTGTATTACGTTCATGTTCTACTTTCCTTTTATAATTAGACTCAGATATATGCTGAATCAATATTTTGTACCATAATAAGGCCTGCACCGGTAATATTGTTAGATTCCCATACAACAATGATATGTTTCGTCTCTGTGAAAAAATATGTTTTTGAACTAATAACACTAATAATCTAAACGAAAATATGAAAGAAAAAGATAATCATCGCAACTGGGACCTCTCACCCAGAACCTCTCGTGTAACGGGGACGTGCGCTTTTACCAATTCAGCCATTGCCACCTTCCATCAAACCGGAATAATTGTCAATGTCTTATTTTCAAATTTTAGAATCAATATTTTTTTCTTTTAATTAAATGAAGACAATATAAGCGAAACTCAACCGAAAATCGGGAAACAGAAAAATCAGAAAAAGATATTGACACCTCTGGGACTTGAACCCAGGACCTCTTGCTTTCCGGGCAAACGCGCTAACCACTGCGCCACGGTGTCGATATCAAATTCGGTCATTTTTAACTGTATCATGCTTCGTCTAAGAACCACCCACATTATCTTCATTTTCTTAACGCATATATTATTGGCAACTATCTTTACGTATGATTGCAAGATTCAAACCCGAACTAAATGCCCTCTAGATAGTGTCTGGATAAATCTTTATCCATTTTATTTTCATATGCGACATCTATTGACTTTTCTGCAAGTCTAGGATGAATATTTTTATTTTTATCAAGAGGTCCTGGGTTCAAGTCCCAGAGGTGTCAATATATTTTTCTGATTTTTCTGTTTCCCGATTTTCGATTGAGTTTCGCTTATATTGTCTTCATTTAATTAAATGTTACAATTTGAGGTTTTACTCATAAAAGTTAAAATAAAAATAAAAATATTTTTTTCGACAAATTTAACACTACCTTTTTCATTGGAAACAATCGTTCTAAGAACTGGTTTGAAACCGAGGTAGCGTCTCGGATAAATATATCTGATTTTATTGATGTCTACGA
Source organism: Limnephilus rhombicus (assembly GCA_929108145.2). Taxonomy (NCBI): domain Eukaryota; kingdom Metazoa; phylum Arthropoda; class Insecta; order Trichoptera; family Limnephilidae; genus Limnephilus; species Limnephilus rhombicus. The sequence continues at coordinate 11,440,745 of OV815296.1, forward strand.
TAATATTATCTTCTTCTTCCATGATAAATTACATAAATAGGAACCACATTTAATAAGTTATAAAAATAGAGTTATTATTATAAATTTTTTTAAATTTTATTTCTTAATTTTAAATCTTTAATTCTTTATACGTCAATGAAAACATTAATAAATTTTACGAATAATCTGACAAAAATTGAAATCTCTCTTTCCCATCGTTTTCAGCAAACATTGTGGCTTATGACACCATGGTGAAAACCAAACGCTTTGGACCATCGGCTACAGGTAAAACAAGCGTTCACTTAACGGGGTCTATCTTCTTAAATGTTTTGACTCTATTTCTCTAAATAAAAGCCTTCAACAATTCATAAAATTTCAAAGTTAAAAATATTCAAGTTCTGACAGTATTAAATATATGTGAAACCACTATCTTTTGTTATGATGAATATTGTCCGTGGCGGCCGGGGGACGGAAGGATACCGGGCGGGCTTTAACAGTTTTAAAATAAATTTAAAAACTGTTAAAAAATACATGCTATTTTTGAAGATAATATCTATACATTCCCCACGCCGAAACGACAATTATATGAAATTCCCTCGATAGAAAACAATCGCAAAGTTTGCTTCGAAAATGATAAAAAACACATTTTTATAGTTATTTCATATGTATGAAAAAATTCACAATTAAAAAAATTGCATGCTATTTTAGACAATCCCCACGAGATTTTAGCTCTATTTTAAAAGAGACGTGTTTTGATTATTGTTTTTAATATTAGCGCGCTCTCTCTAACATTCGTATTTACATATCTCTCCGTCTTCTTCCTTTTGAGCGGGTACACCGCCCCTTAACATAATTTTTAAGATCAACGTTATTGCGTAAACATCAAGAAAGAGATCTCTGTTCACACATTAATTTCATTCTAACCACAAGTTAAGACCACAAGTTGAACCATCCCCATCATTGAACAGACCCCCCGTTACTTTAAAATGTTTTGATCAATCCCATCAGAAGTAATGAAAGATCGAGCACGCTTTGAGCGTATCAGACACGCCCAAACCACACTTCGATCTGTATAAATCTTCAGTGTTCCCATGACAATAAAAACATAATTCCTTTTGATTTTCCAAATCATCAATCAAATGTATAAACATTATTTTTCAGAATTCGCAATATCTCATTATAAAAACAAAAGCTATTCGAAACAATGAATAAAAATTCTTTTGTACTTGTTTTGAAAATAATGACACGCCAAAGTATTCGGAATTAGCGCCGCTTTTACGAGTGAGTAAAAAAGTTGCCATAAAAAAAACATCGCGTAAACAGAGGAAATAAAAAAATACAATAAAATACAGATGATAATAATAAGATTATATAAATGATATTGAAAATATTTATGATAAATGTAATAAAAAATAGATTATGGTTTTATGTTGAAGGTCCGTTGCCAATGTTAAAGAATTTTATGTGGTGGTGGAAATGGAGAGGGGAAGAAGAGAAGAAGAGGAGGAAGGTTGATGCTAACTGGAAAGTCATATTTAGTCATTGTCGAAAGATTCTGTTTAACTCATACTATTCTTTTACTGCACAATGTTTATTCGCCAATCAATATTAGAATACGGTTTTACAGGATGGGGCAGAGAAATAACTATAAGCTAAATGCACTAATTAAAACCCAAAAAGCCACCAGGGGGCATTCTGGCCCAAATTTATCTCACCAAGGAGGGGCGAGGTCTAGATTGAAATAAAAACTCACGTAATTAATGTATGCCCCCCAATGAAAATTATTCTGAAAGTCCCTGTAAGAAATAGCATTCTTGAAATCCTCAACAATCTTAACATTATGTCAATTAAACAACTTTATTCTAAACCTATATTCCTTTACATTTATGAATTCGAACACACAAAAATAACAAATAACACTGTATTAGAAACACTAGATATCAGACTTAAAAACAAATCCACAAGAAACTACAAATATCTACAATATTTGGGCATAAAAGCTTCTTGTACTATCTTTTTTTCTTTTTTTTTTTTAGAAAAAAAAAGTTAATATTCACAATAATAATATGTTACATATCAGTCATCGGTTTTTCTGGTTACACAATTAGTAGAGAAATATTCTGGGGTCTAACTGGGGAGCGTGTTTATGTACTTATGCTATATATTTAGAACTGCTTGTAGATAATAATACGTTTAGTTACAAAAATGGAAATAGAATACTCTCAAAAATACTGTTAAATATTGTACAATAAGAAAATTACATATAATTATAGAAATAGAATATACCACTCTACGACAAAATCCCACTCTCAATCAAAAACCTCAACAACATTATAACATTTAAAAAATAAAAAGCTGGATACAAAATATAGGAGGATTAGAAATAGAAAATAGACTAAAACCGAAACCACGCAACTACACTAAAACACTAGCTAATTTATGTTATAAATATTTCGGAAAAATACACTAAGTCATATATTTATAAATACTTACGTCATATTATTCGTTTAATTAAATTTTAGAGATCCTAGTGAACAATGCTCACTGAGCATATTATTATCTCTACTTGTAACAAAAAAGGAAAATAATAAAACCTTTATTATTATTATTCTACCTTCTAAAAAAGCCTGAAGAATGATGGTATTGCAATTTGGGAAACGCTGTGAGGTTAAATTGGGCTGAAAAAACCATATTTGGTAATGGTAAAAAATGAAAAAGAAAATTGATATAAAATAGAGAAAATTTAGGATCAAATATTTTATTGCGGATTATTGTTCTGAACTCAAAAATTAAGATTAAAAAATCAATACAAATGCAGAAGAAATGGTCACGTTAACGGAAGAACACAAGAAAGAAAAAGATTAGTCATAAACTTTGAAATAAAGGTAAGACGAATAAAAGTTATGCACGCCAAGTTTAATAAAAGCTACGTGGAAAAATGTTTAATAAAATATGCCAGTAAAAAGTTTAATCAAGTTTTCCAAATGCAAAACTTTATTTCCGCGTATTAAAGCCCAAATTACCTTTGGAATATGCTAACTTCCATCTCTCCCCATATCTCGTTCCATAATTGACAGCACCAAATCGTCCAGAATCTAGAACTTAATTCTTCTGTAGAATTTAACGCACCTTGGCTAACTGGATATTATTCTCTTTGAATTAGGCTGCGGAAGCGATAGTAAAATCGCAGGTAAATTTCTGACGCGCAGTTTGTTGAATTTATTTAAAACGAGAATTAATTACATTCTTTCGGGCCTTAATCCGGAATCTTGACTCACAATCCGGAGGTCGCGGGTTCGAACCCGGCATGCGCAAATAAATTTGATTTGATTAATTTGTGTTATTTCACAATTAGGGAACGTACCCATACTACGTGACACGTTTAGGGGGGGGGGGGGGGTCTTCAAAATGTCACGCTCCATACAAATGAGCGGCGGGTTGCTTAGGTTTTTGGTCACCGGGGGGGAGGGGGGGGAGGGGGGAGGAGGGGGGGGGGTTAAAAATTGCAAAAAATTGGTCACGTAGTATGGGTTCGTTCCCTTAATTCATTTAAAATAATATATACTATATTTGCGGCTTGTTCCAGAGTGGAAGATACTATCAGTATCGCCCTGGTGTAAGACCACCATTCAGAATTGAAACGTTGCTTGAAAATGGCTTTAGCCGTGTTTGGTGACCAGATCTGAATAGCCAGGTACTTCTCAACCTTCCTCTTCCCCACCTCCTTCCCCTCCCCACTACCTTCAGCCTCACAACATACCCCAATTGGTTATGCCATAGTCTCACTGGATCCAGACGGGAGCAGTTGAGATTCTTGTGCGGTATTCACTGTAAAAAAAAAAATGAAATTGTTGTTTTTACTATCTTCCCCGCAATGTTTCCATATTTTCTCAACGTTTAAACTTTCCCTGGACCACGACAAACATTTCAAAACCAAAATCAGCTAAATCGGCCCAGCCGTTCTCGAGTTTTAGCGTGACAAACTAACAGCAATAGATTTTTATATATGTAGATTTTGTTTCTATGTACGTAAAGGACCAACTGGCGTTTAAATAAATAAATTATAGAATTTGCAGTAGTTTTATGTGAATTTGGAGGGCTATTAAAAAGATCATCGAAAAACTTTAAAAATGTGTTAATATGTCATAAATAGTTAGGATGCAGTCGAATTTTCCAATTATTTTTTTTTTATTATCTGTTTATTACCGTTTGTATCTTCGATTTCTCATTAAATTTCAAATTTTCGTATTTTAACACAAATCCGATAAAAACAATATACTGCAGAAGAGTTCCCCACGCGCTCCCCTTACGTGTCCTACCCTTAAACAAAGCCCCCTTCATATCTACTCCTCGTGTCTCACATCTTCTACAACTAGCAAAGTAATCCGTCCTGTCTCTCACGACCAGGGGTCCTTCATAAGTGGTCCACGGACCAAAAGATTATAGTTACGCCGGTAGAGTTATACCTACATAGGAGTTAATTGGTTTTGGATAACTGCAGTTGATATGCCCAAAATTACATCTCTATTGTTCATTCCAAATATCTATTCCCAACCAAAAACCCACAGACACATATATCAGTGTCCAATTCTGCTGTTCGCTGAACGCAATTCACTGAACCCGCAAACAAACTTCAAATTCGAATACAATCTATTTCGTGAATTGTTGAACTATTATTGTTAACTGTTTTTGTGTAAATGCACTGTAGTGAGTAAATATGGTTTTCCATCTTTTCCTTACTTTTATCCCTATCTTGTAAATCAATAACTGTTTCATCGCACAATTAAATGGAATATTTCTGAACATATCCGAAAACAAAAAACTGCTAGAGACTACAAATTTAATGAAAATATAAAAAAATCTTTTATATAAATATGTTATATATATATATATTATATAAATATTGTTCACCCTACGTTAAACTAAAATTACTGATAACGAAAAAAAAAAGATAAATATTTTATTAGACAAATGTATTATAAATTTTGTCATCACTCTTTTGTCGTTTCATGTAAAATAATTAATAAAAAATTAATTCATTAATAAATTTCATAATTTTTTTAAATGCGTTCGGAAACTTTGGTTTCGTAAAGGTGAACATTTTAATTATTTTTTAATTAAATTATAGATTTGTCTATAAAGCGTGGTGTTTTTTCTTTCTAACACCGTTTAGATCACATTTCTCGCATTGATAGTAAGGGACATACAGCGATTTCTATGAGTTGTTTCCTTATTAGCCTGAGGGGTTTAAATAACCAGCGCTTAACCAGTCTATTTGTAAAAAAACATATAAAAAAAATATTTTTTAAAACAAATATTTTTCGTATAACGAACCTGCTCCTTTAGATTTGGAGTACAGTAACCTACCACTCTACCACGGAGGTCTTCATAGAACAAAAATGTTTAACATCCCTTCCCCAGAGTTTACGAAATTCCCTCGAACTTTCCAACCCCTCAATATACCATATCTGCCGGATAAGATATTACTGGATTTATCGCTGGCAACACTTCTTGTATCGTGCGATATTATATTGTATGAGGGATTTCCTACCGATATTACAAAATATATTTTGTTTTGAGAGTTCAGATTGCTTTCCGTGCAGACAGACGCGTGGTAAAATATTGCTCGGGATAAAGTATTTTGAAAGTTTAAAACAATAAATTGCATTGCATAAGTTATATTGATGCATATTGTTACTTGTTATTGTTACTTGAAAACTTCTTTAGAACCACATTTTAGATTTGAAACTCGATGAAACGAAAAAGCGACACTAAAAAGAGACAAACACATAGATCTATAGGATTTAGCCTACGAGAGAATGGGATAGAATAAACGGTCTCCTCTTCGTGCGGCGCTTCGTAGCCTCCCCATTCTTGTATACTTTAGTATTCTGAAAGTTTCACTTCTACCGCGTGTGAACTGCACACTTGTAATTTTTATAGGTGAAAACTTCTTTGGTACCCACCATTGTGATCTGAAACTTGATGGAACGAAAGCGACACTAAAAAGAGACAAACACATGTATCTATAGGATTTAGCTTGCGAGAGAATGAGATAGTATAATCGGTCTCCTCTTTGTGCGGTGCTTCGTAGCCTCCCAACTCTTGTCTACTTTAGTTTTCTAAAGGTTTCAATTCTACCGCGTGTGTTTTTTTATGTGATTATCGCACAAGAATCCCAACTGCTCCCTGGAGCCAATGAGACGATGGCATCCCCAATTGGGGTATGTTGTGAGGGAGAAGGTAAGTGAGGGCAGAAAGGAGATGGAAAAGAGGAAGGTGGGGAAGTAATATAAAATAAAAACCAGTAGTGTCATCTATATCTATCTATTTGAAAAAGAGTCGCAATTATTGCTCTGGACTCTAAGCCTCAGAAAATGTCCACTTTATATACCTAAGAAACCAGAGAAAACTATTTATTTTATAAGTAAAATAAATCAAATTTAATAAAGATCTTTTTTTAGTAGAAGTTTTCAGTATATTTTTTGTGTGTGTTTTAAATTCTTCGAACCTTTTTAAAGGGATCTTACATTTCTGAATGATACGGCTTTGTTTAAAACGTCTTCTTTACGCACTTGTAAAGTTGAGTGATACAGGAACAGAGTCTTTAATTTTCTGTAATTTAGAAAGATTGTGTTTAATGTAGAGAGATTGTGTGCGGGTTTCATAAGCGCCTCCCCATCCTATGATACCATATTGGAGAATGGATTGGCAGAAATCGAAGTAGAATAATTAAATGGTGTTTTACGAATTAAATACAACCAAAATCAATACAAAGAAAGTTAGTTTATATTTTAAGACTTCGCGTGACGACATGTACACCTCCCATCCCACCTTGCATTAGATACTTCTAACATTTGAACCTCTCCTCTCATACATACGTAAATACGCCCAAACAAACGTACAATATTTTCCACTTCGGGTGGTGTACGAGTATTCCTCAAGGCTTTCGTGGAATCCCTCGCCCGCACCGGCAACCCTTATAAATATATTTCGGTGGAGCTGCCTCGCGAGGGGGGGTAGGGAGGGTCTGCAATCTGTCCTGATGGATGGAGAGTCCCAGAGGCGTGTCGCGTGACGGAGATGCACTCTGTAGCGCACTATTCCTGGAGTTGGGAGAGTGTTTATGTGTTACTCATCGTCCAATATATGGATAGTTTTACTCGAGGCGACATAATAAAGTTGGTCTGTGCAACTGAGACTGAGGGAGGCTGGAATGTGTTGCTGTTTCTTGTTTACGAATAATAAATAAATAAAAATGTTGCGCAACTAAATACATCTCCCTTCCTCCACCTATTAATGCACCTGTCCCTATCTGTCAGTGTGTGGCCAGGATGGATTGGAATAGATTTGATGTTGGAAGGATGGATTCATACGTCCGTCACTCCTGGACACACTGACCCCCGGATTCCTATCCACCCCTCATACCCTTTTCCTTCCCAGAATCTCCTCTCCTTCCTTTCCGTATTTTCCTTTCTCCTTACTTTCCCTCCACACAGCATCCCCCAAGTTGACATAAACTCTGGGTATTAGAGAAACAGATATTTGCACCTCTGGGATTCGAACCCAAAACCTTTTGCTTTCCGAGCAAATGCGCTGACCACTGCGCCAAGGTGTCGATATCCGATTCGGTCATTTTTAACTATATCATACTTTGCATTTTACGCATTTGCCCGGAAAGCGAAAGTTCCTGGGTTCGAGTCCCAGATGGCAAATATCTTTTTCTGATTTTTCTGTTTCCAGATTTTCGATTGAGTTTCGCTAATATTGTCTTCATTTAATTTTAAAAAATAGTGTCAACTTAACACGCATTTAAAATTTTTGATTTCAACCCACACATTGATTCGCAGAGAATATATGCCACCACAACTATAACTCAAAAAAGTTGATTGAAACATGCTGTATAATAAAAATGCATTTATGTAAAAGTACTGTCTTCAACTTTGGTTGCGACACCTGTAGTTAATCTTTCTAGCTGTACGCTATTCAGGATGTTCTGAGGATGCGCTATCGCTTCACATTCTCTGCAGTTCGTATTTTATAAAATATCAATATCTAATCTTAAAACGCAAATTTATATCAAATCGATACGCACCCTATTTCTTCCCTTCTGTTTTATTCGTTATACCGGGGCACGTATTTCTCTCCCTTGTTTAAAACACTACAGACGTTTTATGGTACTTATACTCTGCATACAGGGTGCTAAGAGATGTACCTGATTACTTTAACCAGTGAATCCTGACACTATTTGGAGTAATACAAACAAATCAAATGTCGAAACTGGTCACTCAGCCGAGTAATACTCTACCTGAACTCTTAACTATCCAAAACCTTCTGATGTTTAAATGTTTTTGGTTTTAAAAATGAGAGTAACTCTATTAATGGAGGACTGAACGCAGTTGGCACCAACAAAATACTGTCCAAAGAAGCGAAACTTGCCGTCCATAATGGAGTACTGGTACCTACCCTGATGTATGGCAGTGAGGCTGGAACTGGCAGAGGAAGGATGAAAGTTGACTAAATGCTGTTGAAATGAGATCCCTGAGGCGTATGTGTGGTAAAACCATGTACGATCGTGTGAGAAACGTGAAGATCCGCAAAGAATGCAAGGCTGATGTCAAGTAATGAGTAAGATTAAGAAAGGAACGCTCTGATGTTTAGGCGTGTAGAGCGAATGATCATCGAAAGGAGTGTAAGGAGAATATATGAAGCAAATGTGAATGGTAGAAGAATTCGGGGACAAGAAAGACATGGCACGACCAAGTGAATCAGATACTTGAGTCCGGCCGTGTCAATAAGAATAATAGAAGAGCATGTATGAGACGATGAATGAATGTGAACGATGCAAGGAGTGTGTGCCAAGACCGAGTTGTTTGGAGGTCCGTCCTCTCTGCCTACCCCTGAGGGGAAACAGCGTGATGGTTAGTTAGTTAGTCACCGGAGACCAAATTGACTCTCAACACCCTATATATATCCAGACTGATAGATGAGGAGGATAGTACGTTGCCTTATTCTGTTATAAGTCGCTGCACCCCACGAATATGTTTACATAAATAATAAACTGAAAGAAAGTTTAGACTTCTTGGATGAATCTGAAAAGACATTTAAATTTCTTTGTATACATTTTTGTCATACTGTACTGCTTGTGGATTTTATAAGTACCATTCACAATACCTAGACAAAAATAGCGACATTTTTTAAATGTCAATTCCGCACTACAGTTCTAAAATTATAAATAAAATAAATCCACAAAAAGAGTCCAAAGGGGGAGGTAGGGAAGTACCTCGCAATTCAAATTCGGTCATCAAAAACGGCCGACTAAAGCTATTTCAAACAACACTTCGATTTTGAATGTGGTCTGTCACCAGGGCGATACTAAGAGTATCTACTAAAAAAATGCTCAGAGATATCGTGTAGCGTATTCCTTGGAAATACTTTTGAAAACTAAATTATTATAATACACTTTGCAATACACCACTTTTTGAAGAAACTTTTTGAAACTTCTTTACGCACGCTTGACTTGGGGAGTAAGCTGGTGAATGCGTGACGAGAGCGTTATGAAAAGTGTGATCGGGCGAGGCGACCGGAAGTTGAGAGGGAGATATAAGTTAATGAAGTTTTACTTCAGGCGTGTGGAAAGCACACTTGATTTTTTATTAATAATATTTAACAGCCAACCAGGTTTTGCTTAGCTCAAGCTTCATCAGGGCTTATTATATTATCTAAAGCTAATTAATTACATACAGACATATTATATACACTATAAGAAAATAAAACAATGAATAGAAGAGATAGAAATAGAAAAAAAGACACCATATTAATGACAGGTTGGGGGGGGGGGTGGGGGGGAGAAACAGTTTTAGCGGAATAAATTAAATATGGGAATATCAGTTAAATTTATTTGATTATTAATTATGTTCGATTTATTAATATTTTGAGGGCTTCTGGATTGCTTAACCTAATTCCAATTGTATTTTATGTATATTATTATTATTTTTTTTTTTTTTAATTGTTAAACTAACGTTTAAGACAAGATTTTTATGCATAGCACAAAGGGTAACAATTATTATAAGCAATAATTATCAGCCTGAAACACTCATCCACATTAAAAAATCTTCCGAGAAAAAATACATGACGCCAACGGGACATGTATTTTTAGCATGTCCCGTTGGCGTCATGTGTTTTTTCTCGGAAGATTTTTCAATGTGGATGAGTGTTTCAGGCTGATAATTATTGCTTATAATAATTGTATTTTATGTAATATTTTAGTGCCAGAGGTTTTATTTAACAAATGATTGATTAGTTTCTAATAGATTGTTCGCGAATTCCGAAAATGCATCATTATTTAAACATCGTAGATGTTCTTTAACTCTTATGTTTACGTTAACGTAATGTATTAACTCTTATGTTAATCAACCGTTGAGCCGAAATTTTGACTAAAACTCCTCAAATGCACAAATACCAAACAAATATGCTCTTCCCAACGCAACTCTCCGAATACCAGGCGAATCGAGCGTTACTAAACAAATCACTTAGCTGATCGGGGACTCAGATTGATCGATGGAAAAGTTGGGAATAACGGCCGTTATTATGTGTTATTTGGCGTTGTATCTTAATCTTATTTATATTTTATCATAAGGACGAAAAAATACTTTTTTTAACCATAAAAAATGCAATACATCAGCACTGTTTGTATTTCTTTTATTATATTCGAGCATGCATCGCCAAGAGGGGTGTGCATATTCGCAGAACATTATGAGTCTTGCTTTAAGAAATATGTGTTTGAAAAGTTTTCTAGATATAGCATATTTACGTGGTCATAAAAAAGCGTACCGCGGGCAAATGTAAAGGAACCGTTGAACTGGATTGGCGACAGCTCTTATTTTAACGATATAGAAGAAGAGGGAATGTTTTTATTTATTTTTATTTTACGGGCAAGAAGATTGAAAATGTTTCTTGAGTTTATTTCATTAGATTTACTTTATTTTATGATTGAACGTATTGCAATATGCATGCGGAATGAGTTGGGTTCTTTTTGGAGTAAAACTTCTTTACGCACGCTCGACTCGGGGGGTAAGCTGGTGAATGCGTTACGAAAAGTAGTGATTGTTACGAAAAATGTCATGCGAACGGTAATCGATGCGAACGGTGATCGATTGCTAGGCGAACAGTCGGGCCTTTACGCACGCAACTTGGGGAATTACAAGGATAAGAATGGTCACCCCAAGGTCGGATGTCACCCCAAGGTCATAGGTCACCCCAAGGTCGTAGGTCACCCCAAGGTCGTAGGTCACCCCAAGGTCGTAGGTCACCCCATAGTTATATTTCACCCCACTGTCATATGTCACCCCTAGGTCATAGATCACATAGCAGGGATACCTGGTTTGGTAACTTAGCGGGGATACCTGAGTTCATTGGGCGAGGTTTGTTTTGTAGTTTTACTTCAGTCGTGTGGTCTAAAGCACACTCGCTTTTTTATCATTTGTTTTATGTAAATCCAGCACAATAGTCGCACCTTCCCACCACTGGGACTATGGCACCCCGATAAGGGTATTTTGTGGGGCTGAAGGGATTAGGGAGAGGAAGGAGATAGGGAAGAGGAAGGAAGGTTTCGTAAAATGACGCTGAAGTCAATGGAAGATAAATATCTATCCGTCAATTAATTGTAGCATTTAATAAGATATTTTTACTTACTTGTCCAGCTGTTGCACGATTGAATCGAATATTATTAGAAGATCTTACCTGTAACAAAAATTATAAACAATTAGAGAAAATAATCAAACTAAAAACAAACATTAATTTATCAGAGACTCAGTTGCTACCATTATCTTTTTCTATTTTCCTGTGTCTAGTTCTCTTTCATATTTTCGTTTAGATTATTATTTATTGTTACCTTCTTCTTCAATGATATATTACATTGATTTTATTTTATTTTATTTTAAATCAGATCTCAAAACTATGGTCACCCTAAAAGTCTACATTAATGTAGTACCTAGCGCCATCAGTTTAGTAGGTACCAGTAGGTGGTACCCATAATCTAATCTCAATCTGTAAGAAATACAACAATATTGTTCTTTCAAAATCTGTATAATTTTGTGTTATTTTGTTAACTTGTATAATTATTGTCAACCTCAACACAGGCTTGTCCTAGTGAGGTAACAAATTGTATTGTAAACATTTTTACCTGCAGTGTAAAGAAACAATAAATAAATAAATAAATTGATGGGAATAACATTAAAAAGTTATAAAAAGAGAGTTTTTCTTATAAAAAATTTAATATCAAACCAGGTGAAATGTGTTAAAAATAGAAACGAGTGTCAATTATGATATAAAGATACATCTTGTTAGTTGGTTAGTCGAGATATACATAATTCTGAAAGTATGGAGAAAAATTTCTGATAAATAAAATGAAAACAAAAACCTTTTTACTACAGCTGATGTTTTTTTTTAATTAACTACACACAGGAGGCCTGGATGGACATAAGTTTAAGGGAAATCTTGTCATCTTTGGGGATGCTGACCGGAGGGTCTTTTTGAGGAGAGGAAGGAGTGAACACGGGTCAAATTATATGAAGGAGGAACACAGAAGCCGGCAAATCATTCCAAAGCCAACGAGGCCAAAAAAATGCATCGGTTACGAAGGAATCAATGACTCTAGTTCCTCTAAACATCTACCATTGAAATACCGGTAGAACAAGGAAAGTATTCCCACCAGATATATGTGCTCTAAAGATCGCAATACGTTTGTAAAGATAGGGGAATCTATCAAACGGACCGCCAGTTTCTTCACAGTAAAGTGTTGTGCCTTCCGAAAGCAAGCAAAAGTGTTCATAACATAAAAAAATGACAACAATAGGGCCAGAATCTCAATCTGTTTTTATTTTTTATTTTTTAAAAATTTCTGTATAATTACTGAAAGGTTACCTTGATTGACTCTGTAACAAACATACAGGTAATAATCAAACATTTCTTAATCTTCATGGTTATTGTTGCAATGTCCCTATACCCGTCCCCTGCACGATACAAAGCCTTAGTTACCTATGAGAGCAAAGGACCCCTCAGCGCCGCAATGGGGATGGATGTGTCGGGAAACAAGCCCGTGAAACACATTACATCCTCCATCCAATATTTTATCATAATATCTATGTAACATCCACTGCTACAGCAGAACAGAATAAACCCCCACAAACATACAGTTTTGGGCTACCATGAGATGGTCTGAATTACATATACAACGAGTTCTACGTCTTTTGGGGGGTGGTGATTATTCATGAAAAAAATAGTGACCAAAAGGGTGACCGGCCAACTCATAATGAAACCAACTCAGAAGCACTTCAGAAAGGTCATTAAAAGTGATGATAAAAAATATTTAAAACATTGGTTAAATAGGTTAGGGGTTAGCGGCTATTTTTAAATTATTTTTTCATGGCTTTTAATGACCTTTCTGAGGTGGTTCTGAGTAGGTTTCATTCTGAGTTGGCATTGAATCGTTCAAAAAATATAATGAATTTCCCATTTTTGTGAATTTTACAATCTCTCTCTCTGGTTTCAATCGTAGGATTGGTTTGCAGCAATTTCATCTATTCGTTTCTTCCACTCTTCCCTGTCTTGTGCGGCTCTTTTGAAGTCTGTATATGATGAGCAGTGCACGTCCACCAGCAGGTTCTACAGGTACTCTCGACGTGGGCGTCCCCTAGCGTTTGTCCCCTCGGTCATACCCTCCATTATGGCATGCAAGAGGCCTTCTTGTCTTATTACATGGCCGATCCATCTTGCGCGCCTTTCGGACAAGGTCCTGAGCAGGTGCCTTCCTCCTTCGATTCTTTGGAGAACCTCCTCATTTGTAACGTGGTCTCTCTTCCTAATAGTCTTCTATAGGACCACATCTCAAAAGTCTCTAGTCTCCGTTTATCTCTTTCGGATAGGCACCATGTTTCGCAGCCGTACATCAAGATACTCCATACATAGGTCTTGATGAGGAGTATTTTCAGTTTTAGGTGTATATTATTCGATTCTATTATTTTCGACCTTTTATTGAATGCAAGCCTAGCCTGGTGTATACGGCTGTCGACCTCGCTCTTAGACCGACCGTCCCGTGTTATTTTGCTCCCGGGGTAGACAAACTCCTTGGTGTTCTTTAGTGGAACTCCTGACATCTCTACTCTCATCTGGCATTGCGTTCGGACTACAGTCAGTAGCTTTGTTTTGTCTTTATTTATCTTCGTGTTGTAATTGTTTTGAAGAATGCTTTGCATGGTTGTTGAGGCCTCTTGCAGTTCTTCTTCGCTTTCAGCAACCATAGCAATATCGTCAGCAAACCTTATCATAACCACCTTTTGCCCGTGTATCTTTACAAACACACCTTTAATATTTGTTACTTCTCCGCACTCGGTAAGCCGTTCATTTTTTCTGAAGAAAATAAACAATTCGGGTACCGCCGCCCAGGAAACCATTTATTGGATAACCAACACCCTGCCGTATGTCACCCTAAGTGGTTTGCTACGTTTGGTGATTTAGTAGGATGCTCGGGTTCGCAGGGTGACGTTTTTCTAGACCTTGGCGGCGGATGTGTTTGTCCACCTGCATCACCTTGCAGTGGGAGGGATGAATTCATACGTACGCACTCTTGATCGATCGTGAATTTCAGATTCCTACTCACTCCTCATTCCTTTTCCTTTCTAGAACTTCCTCTCCTTCCTTTCCATAAAAATACTCTCCACAAAGTATTCCCACAGATGCAGGAAAAAAAATCCTAAGGGCCTCCTGTGTGGAGCTTATGTAAAAAAAAATATTTTGGGTTTTTACTATTTTATTTATCTTACATATTTTATTATATCTGTCTCTTCTGGTCGCTAAACATAACTAAAACCATTTTTTTAGCACCGTTTCGACTCGAGTGGTTATATCAACTCAGCAATATGTTATCTTTGTAGACGCTGTGTAGAGGGTCTTTTGATTGAGAGGATGCGATGAACTTTTGTTTTGAGGAGATCCATTTCGAGGAGGTGGGAAACGCAACCGTCGTTCAGCACGAAAATAAATCGTGAAAGCGTCCCACTAACTAGCGGAAAATGTCAACCGCGCACGAATGTTGGCAACGTGTTTATCAAGTGCGCCAAATGAATTAATGATGACGGTTATTTGGAGCACCTTCCATTGAATAACCGTTAAATAAACAGCTTTTACAGCTGTCGTTAATGCCACAAACTTGCAAACAAGAATGAGGAATTCTTCAGACAAAATTAATCATGTAGTATTGCCTTCCGAACTAACCACTGGTAAATTAATATAATAAAACAAATATGAAATTTATGCTGACCAAAAGTAATGACACACTTGCTCATTAACAAGCCGGCTTATGAGAATGGTCATTAATGAGTATGCTCATGTCAAATAGTCAACTGTACACATTTGCTCATTAATGAGCAGGCTTGGTTTGAGCTTTCTCATGAATGAGCATGCTCAAAGCCAACAATTGAACACACATGTTCTATAATGAGCATGCTCATGTCAAATGGAGTCAATACCATTTGCCAAGAACTAAACAAAATAATCTATTGCTTGCAATGCATTTATTTAAGAATCTTCTTATGAAAGAAAATAAAATGGTTGATTTGGTTCCAAGATGTCAAAAAATCCGAAAATTACTGAATAATAAAAAATAAATTCTAATTTCAATAGAATGTGGTTTCATTTCGGAGGTAAAGGAATTATTGGGGATTTTGAAAATCTATTGTGGGTATTTTAGTTCCAAATATATTCGTGATTCCCATAATAAATCACGAAAAACAAGGTTTATTTGCCAATGCACAGCTGCGAACTGAGATCGGATTGAAATGAGCATGCTCATAAGCTAGCCTGTTCACACATGCTAAGAGGCTTCCCCTTCCACCCGATAATTCAATGAGCACGCTCATTAATCAAATGGCTGTTGAGTTGTGAGCATGCACATTCGGCTTCAAATGAGCATGCTCATTACTAGCAACGTCACTGACACACATGCTACTAGGTAGCATGCTCTTTGGCTTCTAACGAGCAAGTGTGTCCGTAGCATATGTCTTTATTATTGTTTCGAGAACAGCGAGTATTTCATCGTTTTTCATAGTATTTATGTATATTTGTGTATGGATGAGTGAGGATTGTTTTTGCGTATATCTGCCGAACGTCAAAAACATTCATAATATTAAAGATTCAGCACGAGTCTGTAATTAGCATTTTATGACAGTTTTCTGCGTCTTTATGTGCCACCTCCCCATGCTATGATACCATACTCAATAATAGATTGTCAGACCGCAAATAAATCTTGAAGTGTGAATCGTGAAGATTCCATATGAGGTACATAGATATCAAGGAAGTCACTCTGAAAATTAAGGGTTCAGATGTGGAACTAAAACAAAGCTCATTTGGATGTTTTAAAAGCTTAAATCTCTGAAAGTGCACAGCGACTGAAATGCTAAAAGCAGTATTTTCATAAACCCCTGTAGCAAATATACTTTTTTCCACTCCACACAGAGTTGTCCATGTTCATGCATCGGGCTTTTCGGGGTGTGCGAAACTAAAACAGTCCGAAATAACCTGAAATGAACTAAAACATTTTGAAACAGCCTGCACTAGCTACAGTGGTAGTTCCCGTATAATTTCCTTGCAGGATGGACTTGCTAGTTGTAGAGAACCGGTAGACACGCGATACACATTCCCGCCTTCTATCCGCATAAATCCTAACGCGCCGGAAGTGTGGGACGGAAGCGGCGGTCGCAGAGGTTGTATGTTTGAAGGGACACCGGAAGTGGACGGAAAAGAACCTGCTACTTTCCCTTGAGCCGGGTAATGACGTTGCTAGAGTGACCGAAACGGAATGTTAACCACATAATAACCTAAACCTAACTAGCAAGTTTTGCTTTTGAAGCTCAACATAACTAAATATATATGTATATAGGTTCAGGAATTGTGTTTCTCTGTGAAATAATTATTTGCAATGTTTTTTGGCATCGCCAGCCTTTTTGATTTATTTACAACTTTTTTTTATTTCAGTACATAAAGACAGACATGACGCCTAAATATTTATTCTTCTTCTTCTTGTGCCCTGTCCGTTCAACGGACGTTGACTATTATGTTGGCTATGCGGACTTTGTTTACTGCGGCCCAGAACAGCTCCACGGTAGACTGGCCAAACCACTGTCTTAGGTTTTTCAGCCATGAGATTCTCCTTCTTCCAGGGCCCCGTCTTCCGGCAATCTTTCCCTGCATTATGAGATGCAGGATCTCAGATCTTCTCTGGATGTCTCATCACATGTCCAAGATATTGAAGTTTTCGGATTTTTATAGTTTTAATTACTTCCTTTTCTTTATTCATCCGAACCATAACATCTTCATTGTACCCCTGTCCATCCAGCTTATTTTGAGTATTCTTCTGTAGATCCCACGGACATATGAATATATCTGGACCTGCCCTAAGTGATAAAAACGTAATATTTCCCCCTCCCCATGGAACCGGCTATAAGCTCCGCCTTGGCGCCAGCTCGCTCCATGGGGAGGGGAGAGAATCTAAAATATGTGACGTCATCATTCTTGTAGTGACCAGCGCGAAAGTAACGTCTATACGTTTTACGAAATATCACGCCAAAAACGGCAGCTTGCGCTATACATTATAGGTACATATTATATAGACATAGCGAATGTGGGCGGTTCTCCAGTGTTCTCGTCGCTGGTTACAGGGGTAAGTAAATTATGAAACATTTGTAATAGTGTTTTAACTAAACATGGCAACAAAATATTGCTATGTGTATTGGGGCGAGTCTTTTTGCGGCGAGCATTTGGCCTTAGCAAATATGTTATTATCGTGGCAAGCAATTCGCGCTCCCATGTAAAAAGGTCTATTCATTCAAAGCAGATTTTGCTTTTAAGAACTAAATGGTGATATTGTAATGCGAGATGCCTATTTACTGTCAGATTGATTGTATAACGAATCACAGTCATCTTTCCCCTCTTCCCCCTTCATAGTTTGGTTTTACCCCCTCGTCTGTATCTTCTGGTCTATTGAATTCTGATGTCTATGGTAGATCCACATCTCGAATGCCTTAAGTCGCCTAATTAGTTCTTCAGTAAGCGTCCATGTTTGAAATTCCATAAAATAATATCGAAAACTCGTAGCATCTGACCATTCGCATTCGTAATCCTAGGTTGAAATCATGATTTAATAAATTTAATAAATATTTATACACATTTTTTGGGGGAGGAAAAGGAGATGGGGAAAAGGAAGGTGGGGAAGTACCTGGCTCTTCAGATATGGTCACCAAACAAGGCTAAACTCATTTCAAGCAACCTTTCAATCCTGAAAGGTGGTCTTACATCAG
Source organism: Limnephilus rhombicus (assembly GCA_929108145.2). Classification (NCBI taxonomy): domain Eukaryota; kingdom Metazoa; phylum Arthropoda; class Insecta; order Trichoptera; family Limnephilidae; genus Limnephilus; species Limnephilus rhombicus. Next base: position 11,459,077 of record OV815296.1, read on the forward strand.
GGCGATACTGAGAATATCTTCGTGCCGCAAATATACTATATATTATATTTAAATTAATTATGTGTGATATAACACAAATTAATTAAATAAAATTTATTTGCGCACGCCGGGTTCGATCCCTCGACCTTCGGATTGTGAATCAAGAGCCTTATCCCTCGATCATGGCGGCCTTTTGTTAGTTAAGAAAAGTGGACGTAAAACTGATTCAAATGATATGTGCATAATATTAATAACAAAATAAGTATTCTTGCAAGCATAGACACCGGAAAATATGAAAATTTGGTTGCAGAAAGATCGCGAGAATAGGACAGATGTGGAAATCCAACCGAGTTTTCAAATACCCCATTTTGTAATGCTAGTATCCTATCAAATGGTGTACTTTCCGCTGACTGTTCATTATTTTACAACTTTCGATACTTTAACTTTAAGTACCCGCTCGAGTAAAAGCATTTGTTGAAATAGCTCGGTAATAATTGTCCCCGACACCCAATTTGTCGTCTTTAGCCAAAAATAATCACCAAACTGTTTACAAATGAGAAAAAATCAAACATAACGTATTCAATAACTCTATACCATGGTTATAATTAAATTTATTATTATATCAATCCATTTAAACATCGATTAAATATTATGTGGCTATCCGTACAAATGTCAATAATAATAATTTTCAATTTTCATTGGAATAACTTTTGAAGAGACTCGAACCCAGGATCTCTTGTCTTACTGGAACTCAGCGTCCTTAACCTTTGGATAACTCGGCCATTGTGACCTCATTTTTTGTAATTTTTTATGTTTCAAATTCAGAATTAACAATAATTCCTTCAACTATTTTTTCCTATTTTTGCAGTTGTTTTTTTGAATGATTACAAAGTTCTCAAATGAATTTATTTGTAACTAGCTGGTCCCGGCATGCGTTGTTACGCCATTTAATAAAGAAATTGTTTCTCCCTGAGTGTCCTTTCCCATTCGTCCCGTTCCCCTTCCGCCTCCCCTTCTTCTCCTGCGTCCTCTTCCCCTCTCGCATTCCCACTCCGTCACCTCCACCTTCCCTCTCCCCACTCCACTCCCCCCCCCCCCTTCCCCCGTTCCGCAAACCCCCCTCCCGAGTTCCCCTCACCCCCCCCCCAGGTTCCCCTTCCCCTCCCTGGTTCCCCTCCACCATCTCTCCCTCCCTCCCACTTTCCATAGCAATAGCCGCTTCCTCGCGTGCCACCAATAGCAATTTTTTTATACAAATTTCACAATTCCAGAGCTTGAAGTTTTATAAAAACCTTGTCCTGACAATAACAAACACACAAAAAAATAATTATCCAATATGGTGCAGTCGTTCGAAAGTTATGCGCTTAGCAACACATTCAGCGATTAATTTTTATATTGTAGATTTATTAATACGGTCTCCCAAACTCAACGCATTCCCGCGGGGAATACTGACAAAATACTAATGATTATTCCTAATTAAATATGTGTGAATATTATTCAAAATTCATAAAGAAATTGAAATTAATTCGGAACGCATAAATATTCAAAAGCACCGCTTTAAATGGACCCGCCATCAAATTTTCATGCCGCAAAAAAATCCGTAAACAGCTCCAAATTAGATTTATGATTAGCTTCATACAAACTTCGTGCATTGCGTGAATTATGACAACATAATTTACATTATTTTGGCGGGAAAATGTAAAGCGACAAAGGAGAGGCATTTATATTTCGTTCGCACGTGTTGAAGGGAGAGGGGGACTGAATAGGGGCTGAAATATCCCGAAATACCCAGAAATACCCTGAAATACCCTGAAATGTTGCTGAAAGTTGAAAGCACCGAATTTCAGGAGGTTTGCGAGAGTTTGCTTTTATTGGGTGAAGATCAATGATATAGAAAACATATTTGGTATTATTATTTCGTATGCTGTAAATGGGGAAAAATATTGAAGGTTTTCAGAAAAAGCAAAACACTTTAGTCGTGTGATTTTAAATGAAATAGAAAAACAGCAACTTTGTTTCAGCTTGTTCGTAAAAAGGCTTTACATCGCGGCTTGATATAAAAAGAGAAAAATAAAATTGGAAATGTTTGTTTGGAGTTGTTAAAGTTAGTGTTTCTGTGAAGTTAGCTCAAAAATAGAGGTAAGCTTACAATAATTCGCAGAGCTGAAAATTGGTACGAATGTTGAGAACACCATTATAAATGAAATGATTAAAAAAAACCCATCGATCGCACATCTGCAAAAAAGTTTGCAAATATGTTTTTTTTTTGCATTTTTTAGCCAAACGGTAAGTTTTATCATAAAAATACGTTAAACAAATTTGTAGAGCATGCAATTATCTACAAAAATTGTTCTTACACTTTTTTCCCTAAGAATCACCATTTCTGAGATACAGCGTTTCTTAAACTTGAAAAAATTGTGTTCTCGATAATATGCATGAGTACCTACTAATAGTAAAATAGTAAAAGGTAATATAATGTTTATTAGGGAAAAAATATTTATCGTTATTTTCAAAATTAGAACTTTTGTCGAGAATTTGTCTATCCCATTGATTTATTGTATTTAGATGAGAAACGAATCGACAAAAATGTTTCGTTTTTTTATCCCCAATTTGTCCAATTTATCTCCAACGCTCTAACGCCGAATGACCTGAAACTACCAAATCCGAAAGAAACGTGGAGATCCGCAAATAATTCAAGGCTGACGTAAGCGTAATGAGTAAGATGATTTGGGCATGTTGAGCAAATGAAAGGAGTGTAAGTATAGAATATATGACGCAAATGCAAATGTGAATGGCAGAAGAATTCGGAACTCCCGAGGAAGACATGGCACGATAAAGTGAATCAGATATTTGACAGAGTCAGGCCAAGAGTCAGAATGATAGAAGAGTATGTACGAGACGATGTATGAATGTGAAGGAGGCAAGGAGTGTGTGCCAAGACCGATTTGTTTGGCGGTTCGTACTCTCTGCCTACCCCTGCGAACGGAAAAACGGAAAAGGAGCAACATTTAAAAAAATGGCGACTTTTCCCCAGAGGCATGAGGAGAATTTTTCAATTTTCAAAATCATCGCACTTACTTCCATCTCGTATTGATAGTTTTCTTTATAATAAAAGTGCAGTTTGTCAATTGCTTTATATTATTTGCAGACCCAAATCGTGAAGAGAGACTGAATATGTCTTAACCACGAGGTTTTGTGGATCCGAAGTTTGGATAAGGGACAATGAAAGATACTAAGAAGCTTTTGTATGAACAGGGTGACTGATACCTCTTTTACGTAGAAAATAAATTATTATGTTTCTAATTATATTGAAGAAAATTTTTAACCATTTTGTTTTTAATATGCGACAAGGCAAGTCTAGGATTAAAGGATAAAAATATCCAGACACTACCTAGATAGCATTTAGTTCGGGTTTAAATCTTGCAATCATACACAAAGATAGCATCCAATAATATATGTATGCGTTAAGAAAATGAAGATAATTTTGGTAGTTCTTAGTCGAATTATGATACAGTTAAAAGTGACAGAACTGGATATAGACACCTTAGCTCGGTTGGTAGAGCATTTGCCATGTAAGCACGCTAATATCTTTTTCTGATTTTTCTGTCTCCAGATTTTCGATTGAGTTTCGCTAATATTGTCTTCATTTAATTAAATATTACAATTTTTCCATGTTACTTTTAATTGAAAAACTTTTATTGCATCAAACGAATGTCTGCTCTGGGGTTTCGCTTTAAAATCCAGACGCCAACATCAAAATTGACAATTTTACCGACGCATCTTCACCGAAGAACATCTGCTCGTAATCGACCTTTAACGTCGGCCATATTTACCTCTTAAGTCTGACTTAAGGCCTTGTTTTGGGCCTCAAACGTACAATGTAAATGTCTTAAAGTTCCCGGGCACGAAGCTGTCCTCCGCTACGGTAACGGCACATTACGTCACGGTTACGGCCAGTTTACGTTACGTTTACTGCGTTTTTACGGCGCTTTGTTGTCGCTACGCGCTACGTTTGTTTTTATCGAGATATCTGAAATAGAAATATGCTACGCCACCTCGCTACGGCCCTTCGTGGCGCCTCGCGGTGCCACCTACTTGTGGAGCTTGGTACTTGGGTGCTTTCTTGCGGCTTTACAATTAGATTTTATGTTTTAATTATTTAAGCAGTATTCAAACACATTGAATTAAAAACCAGACCTAAGCTCTGTGTGCTATAATTGGAACATAATAACACCTAAATCATTTTTCTTTGCATTTATTTTTCTAATTGAAATTGTTATTTTACATTAAATCAAAAATTATAGGCAATTATAGATTTCCTCCTTGTGTTAAGAAATGAACACAATTACGTTAAACAAAATTTATAATGTAATAATATAACTAGAAGACGAATAAATAAATAAAAAATTCATAGTGGAAACTAAAACGGAAAAGTTACTAACATGTCAGAAAACCACTATTTAATAAATGTTTTAATATTTATTCAGCTTGCAATTTTAAAACCATCGAAAATATGCAGGAATTTAAGATCAAATTAAAAAAATACCTTAAACTGCTATAAAAGTCCCAAATATGTTTACTTTGTACCTTAAAGTCTGCTATTTTATAAATCATTAATTCCTTCTTTTTCTTTCATTTCTTAGTTTTTATATCTCTTGAGTCTATTGTTGCATAAATCTTGCGTTCTTTCTTACGTATCCTTGACTTACTTATTACAATAATTTTTGTTACTAACTTACATGATTCTTTCATTTATAATGATTTTTTAATTTATGTTATGATTTTTTAAACTCTTCAGGATTTTTATTTTTAAATTTACACATGATTTTTTAACCTACATATTATTTACAATAGCCGTTATTACTAACTTACACGATCTTTTAATTTACTAATTGAGCTAGAACTCCCTCACCAAACACAAGAGCATTGTCTCTTTATGGTGAGGAAAGGCAATTTTTTATTTTTTTGTTAACCTTATGTAACTATGTAACTGATGTAACTTTATATGTATTTTTAATAGAATTGCCAATAAAAAAAAAATTACGTATATTTTACGTATATTAAATGCTCATAATACCTAAATATCTAGTTATAATATACCTATTTGAATTTCTCATAGTACCTAAATGCTCATAATATATATTAAATGCGCATAACACCGAAATGCTCATAATATACAACATTAAATGCTCATCATACCTAAATACCTACTCACAATATATATTAAATGGTCATAATATATCTTAAATGTTCATAATACCTTAATACTCATAAAATATCTTAAATGTTCATAATACCTTAATACTCATAAAATATATTAAATGCTCCTAATACTAATACTAAATGCTCATAATATGTATTAAATGCTTATAATACCTAAATGTTCATAATATATATTAAATGCTCGTAATACCTAAATACCTAGTCATAATATATATAAAATGTTCTTAATTAGTTATTTTAATAAAAATAAATTAGTAACAACAAGTATGACTATCCTATATCCACATGGGTAAAACGCATTCCAAGTTGTATGAATAATAGACATTCGCCGGGTGTTCCCGACACATCTATCCCTCCTTGTTCGCGAACAACTTATGACATTAGACGTCGCGCGCCGTGAGTTATTGCTTAACTTTTAGTTGATTCTTCCGCTGCCATTTGCAAGCAACCATTCCTCTTATGTATATATATATATATATGCCGTTTGTCAAGGAGGAATTGTCGCTGTTCTGTTTTCTGCAAATGGCGAAGAAGTAACAGTGATGAAGGAAAGCATTAATGAACCATTAATTAAATTTATAATTTAGCTGACACAGGCACTGCTGAAAACCGGCTACATTCTAGGGAACTGAGCAGTGCCCGCTTGTCAACAGAATCAATGATAAATTATTACTATTCTATTTTTTATTAATATGATGATTCAATTAATTACATAACAAGTTATAACATCAAGTAAAGATTTTCATTTAAAAGATACATTGATTTAATTCATCGTACACCTTTTTTAGAGCAAAGCTCGAGTTAATAAGGCGAAAAGAACGCATTTAAACCGCAGATTGTTTTTTATTTTTTATTTTTAGAACCAATAATTAAAAAAAAACAATAAAGAAGAAAAAATAATAATAAAAATACAAATTCCTGTAATATTCAAATAATGCCAGTAGCCGAAATAACAAATGGTAATATTTTTATAGTCCGAGAATGCCAAATTCTTTTAATCTAATTTTTTCAGAAAAAATATTCAAAAAACTGTTTCTGAAAAAATTAGAAAATACACAGATTTAGGAAATGAGATTAAAAGAATTTGGCATTCTCGGACTATAAAAATATTACCATTTGTTATTTCGGCTACTGGCATTATACCTAGGTCTCTGATTCAAAATGTAGGCGTATTAGAATTGTCAAATAATTTATATATAAAAATGCAAAAATCGGTAATTTTAAATACATGTAGGATTACAAAAGATTTTTTAATCAGTAGGATTTATAAGTTCAATTAGGAATTCCACAGAGCAAAACCCTCTGAAAATATCTTTCCCATCTGGTCTCTGGTAGGTTGACATGTTGTTCTTGTATTGTTTTATAAATAATACTAAATTTTCCCATTTGGTCTCTGGTAGGTTGACATGTTGTTCTTGTATTTTTTTGTAATTATAATACTTGAATAGTGCAATTGCATAGCGTGGATTGACTAGATCGTTTGGGAAAGTGTGTGAAAGAGTTTAGTTTTTCCTGTGGGGAAAATTTAACCCGGACATTTAAATCTGGTGTATAAAATCTTTTTATTACATATATAAAGCAAATAATAGAACAAGTAATATTACATAAAGAAGAGAGGAGATAGAGAAGAAGAGAGAAAAAGAAAAAGGAAGAAAAAAAGGTATAAGTATCTAATATAATAATTTAGTTGTATCATAAACAAAATGTAAAAAATGTTTTTATTATTATTTTTATTAAGTACACTTACTTTCAATCAATATACATATATTATAAAATAAGGTGTTCTACAATGCCGCTAAAACTCAGAAATGAGTACCGGTACGATCAAGGGAGTAATATGGTGTGGTAGCCCTTTATCCCCCATCCATGAAGAAGTTTCCCGTTTTTTAACTAAAGGGCGTGCTTCTGAAGATATAAAGACTGGAAGTTTCGCCTTCTAGAATTTTCTAGAACGGTCCAGAACATTCTAAAGTATTCGAAAGCATTCCACAACATTCCAAAACATCCCAGAATGTTATGGAATGTTCTGGAATAGTCTGGAACGTTCGGGAACACCCCGGAACAACCCAGATCATTGTGGAACATTATTTATTTATTTGATGCAATATTATTTACATTTTTTTACATAATTCAATGATGTTGGCCTCACTGGGTGGTTTACCCGTGCTGAGGCCTCCATTTCATATACAAAATTATACACAATACATATAAATATATATATATACATAATATTGGTGAAAAAAAGGAAAAAAGTAAATAAAAAACATATGATTAAGATAAATTAAACTTAAAAATTAAAGATTTAGAATTAACGTAAAATTAAGAATAAATAATATTATATAAGGTTAAAAACGATATTTTTAATACGTGTTGTGTGTTTGTGGGTGATTGTGTTTTATATTGGTTTTGTGTGTTACTTATATGTTTTGTTATTTTATGCTATGATATGTTGGTAGTATTGTCTATTTTGGTCTTTAATCATTATTACAAGCAATAATTGTCGGCCTGAAACACTCATTTACATTGAAAAATCTTCCGAGAAAAGATACTTGCCGCCAACGGGACATGAACCCGTGTCCTTCCGATTGCCGGTCGAATGCTCTGACCACTGAGCTATGGGGGCTTATCAAATACCCGCCAAATAATTTAATATATACCAGTGTTTCATTCAACAATTACTGCTTGTTATATTTTTTCCCACCTGAAAACAAGCAACTTTATTTTTGCGAGAAAGACATTGTTAGTGTTAAATCCCTCGCTAGGTGGCGTCGAGACAAATTATGTCTGCATTTATTGGGGAAATATTGGTCTTTAATCCATTTGTAATTTTGTGTCGGAATTTATTTTTGTTTTAAATGTTCTGGAACATTGATAACCATTCGAAGCCTTTTTTGTATGGGTGGGGCTACCCATTGGTAGGAGTAGGTACAAAGCAAGATCCGTCGAGGGTTCGAACGTAAGCTCGATCTCATATCAACTCAAAGTCTGATACCCCAGGTAGTATATTTTATCTCAGAACGTAAATTATTATTGTGTAGATGCATTTAGTCTTGCGAGGAAGCTCATAGATGAGTCTGTGTAATAAAGTCTGTTGAATGAGGTGTAACCACGAGCAACACCCGTAATTGTTTGAGAGTAATAAAATATTAAATTTATTAAAACGGTTGGTTGACAGCATCCGTTGGGTACAACACGCAGCAGGGTGGTTTATTATTAGTTTACCACCAGTGATACTTCATTATTATAAGCCTGAAGGGGCGTTGAGAGACCTGCGTAACCCGTCAAGCCTCGGAAGGACATCACTAACCACAAACATCATATTCCAGTAGAGCCTCTGAAGGGCAGAACTGACCCGGGACTCCATAAATTATACAAGTATTTTTATCTTTTTTTCTATTTTGCGGAGATATGTGATTTTCTCGACGTTGGAAAGAGAAAAAATCTTTATTTTTATTTTTAACTTTATGAGTAAAACCTCAAATTGTAATATTTAATTCAATGAAGACAATGTTAGCGAAACACAATCGAAAATCTGGAAACAGAAAAAGATAATAAAGGGCACATAATATGGGATTCGAACCCAGGACCTTCGGCTTTTCGGGCCGTAACTCTACGACACTGGCTAGAACACTCCTTTAGGATGTAAAGCCATTTAAAAAAAACGAGTGTGCTCTAGACCACACGACTGAAGTAAAACTACTTGAGGTCCATCTATATGATAGGAAGAGGGAAAGAAAATGTGCGCGCGCACTGCTCTCTCTTGCTCCTACAGTGTGATACAGACAATAGGTCTGCACTGTGGATGTCTTAGATATACGAAACGTGACTGGCTATGAGAGAAAGAGAGAAAGAAAATGTGTGCTCGCACCGCTCTCTCTTGCCCCTACAGTAATATATGAAACGTAACTCTCTCTCTCTTTCTCTCTTCACCAACTTACATCTCCCTCTCAACTACCGTTCGCCTCGCTTTTCGTAACGCTCTCGTCATGCATTCACCAGCTTACTCTCCAAGTCAAGCTTGCGTCCTTATGTTCTTCCTTAAGTTTTACTTCAAAAAAATAGAAGAAAGATTGGGAGGTAAAAATTGTGGTTGATTTCTAAACCTTGGCATTATTTTTTAAATATTTTAATATGCTAAATTTTTTTAACATTTTATTATTATTTTAACACTATTATCAACAAGTGTTCTTACAGTAAAGTTATTACAATCAACCTACGCCTTGTAAAGAATTCCCGTGTTATTTACGAGGCCTCCGTCGGAATAAAAAGCTCAGAGCGCCGGCTATAAAAGACGTTCACGGAGATAATAGAACGGGCCGTGTTTAGCTGTTAATGACGACCCGTTAAACTTTAATTGTGCCGGTAAATCAACTTTATGAATGCACTTGTTGATAAAATGCCGTACGATGCTGCTTTCCTAACTTTACTTAGTACCTACGCTTGAAACTGTTCGAAAGTTAAACTAAAGATATACGTTCAATAAAACCAATCAAACTTATTTTGTGACTTTATTTTTAACTATCTTCGTAGGCTTTCTAACGTTCAGCTTTGGACATAATTTCATTATGATATCCAACACCTCTGCCGTAGGTCACACCAAGTAGTTCGCTACGTTTGGTGACTTAGCAGGGGTGCTTAAAACCCTTGACTCTGTGCAGAAACGGGAGGCCGGTCTGAAAGATTCTCCAAATTTAACAAACGAATTTCAATATTTAGAGCACAGACGTCGGGTGGGAATGCTATCCTTGTTCTACCGGTATTTCAATGGAAGATGCTCCGAGGAACTAGCGTCATTGATCTCTTAGGCACCGGTGAATAGTCGGGAAACACGCCAAACGCGTGCCGTGCGTGTACACGGTTGACATTTGTCACATGAGAACGTGTCGCTTCTTCGACTCGTTCTTGTGTTCATCAGCTCGGCTGTGGAACGATTTGCCGGCCTTTGTGTTTCCTCCTTCTTACAACATGGGTCTCTTTAAGACCAATGTTCATTCATTCCTCTCTTCAAAAAGACCCTCCACACAGCATCTCAGATGACATAGGCCCTGAGGGAAATTATTTTCCTGTGTGGAGTTAATATAAAAAAGGGGTGGCTGGGTTCATGGGGTGAAGTTTGTCCGGGTCTTGGCAGCGGATGCGTTTGCCCACCAATTGCATGGCAGGTAAGATCGGGAGAGACTGGTTGAGGGAGACCTTTTGACTTCTCCAGCAGGGCTCTCCCGGAACATCACCATGCACCGCAGGGGGGAGGGATGGAATCATTCGTCCGTCACTCCTGGACACACTGACCCCCAGATTCCACCCCACCCCTCATACCCCTTTCCTATCCAGAACATCCTCTCCTCCCTTTCCTAAAAAGACCTTCCACACAGCATCTCCAAAGATGACATACCCTGAGGGGAATTATTTTCTTTAGGGCCTCCTGCGTGGAGCTATTGTATTCTTCTTCTTCTTTTTGTGCCCGTATCAGGTCCTCCCGACGTTGGCGATCACTCTTGAGAATGTCTCTCTGTCTTGCGCTGCCCGGAATAGCTCCTCCACACTTCTATTAGCTATTGTATAAAATAAAAATTAAAAATAAGCATTCCCTCAAATGTTTCCATTTCTTGGACCATGTTGCAAAGATTGTAACAAAGATGCGGTGCTGTTTCGTAAATAATTTCGTTACGGACTATTTCGGGTGGCAAAAATCATAACCAAATTATTGGAAAATATTTTTTTAATTAATAATTACGGCATTTATATCGTGTTCGCATGAACCCTTTTATTGGTTTTAACTTACAAAATATATGGTCACAAATGGATTTTTGGCGTGATGGTTAGTTAGTTATGATAATAATTTGTTCGCTATAAAACGGTCAATTTTCAAGCCTACGCAACAGTAGAAAAGATGGAGCATTTGAATTTGTGACGGTTGCTTATTCTATTTGTGGCGCCTCAAAGATATAATTGAGTGCCTCAAAATTCCACCAGTGCTTTGATCAATTATCGTAATAACAGCATTATGATCATAAATTATGAACTATTTACGTGTCACAACGTAAAACGGCCTAGAAAGGACTGACAGATTGTTATTATGTATGATACGTGTAATGAGAGAAATATATAGCTAGGAAAGAATTATATTGGCCTCCAGTATAGAGGTAATTTCTGTACGATTTACGAGATCTGTGGACGTTTAAATGTGTTTTGCATAAATTATTCAAATTGGTTAATTGGGTAATAACTTAAATGGAATAGAGAACCATTGTAAGTATTTCTTGATTAACTTAATAATATACAAAGACGTCAAAATATATTTTATAATTATGTCTACATTTTTTGGTGAAATACTACTAACGCGGGTTCAAGTCCCGTCGGCGGCATGTGTCTTTTCTCGTGAGATTTTTTCAATTTAGATGAGTTTTTTTTTTTTTTACAGTGAATACCGCACAAGAATCTCAACTGCTCCCGTCTGGAGCCAGTGAGACTATGGCATCACCAATTGGGGTATGTTGTGAGGCTTAAGGTAGTTGGGAGGGGAAGGAGGTGGGGAAGAGGAAGGTTGGGAAGTACCTGGCTATTTAGATCTGGTCACTAAACACGGCTAAGGCCATTTTCAAGCAACGTTTCAATTCTGAATGGTGGTCTTACACCAGGGCGATACTGATAGTATCTTCCACTCTGGAACACGCCGCAAATATACTATATATTATTTTAAATGAATTAATTGTGAAATAACACAAATTAATCAAATAAAATTTATTTGCGCATGCCGGGTTTGAACCCGCGACCTCCGGATTGTGAGTCAAGAGTCTTACCCACTGGACTACGGAGGTCGTCAAAGTTTCAGGCTTATTATTATTTATTTTTATTGCTTATAATAATTGATAAAAATTATTTCTTTATCAAAAGATGCGTGCTATTTTCTTCGTGCCTGTCTACTTGTTTTTATTTCCTATTTAATTTAATATTTCAAACTATAAAATATTTTTACCCACTGTTAATAATAATTTAATGAATTAAAGCTGTATCAGATTAAAAAGCCATTTCGACAAAATTGTGCTTAAAATTTAGTCGTTTCGGAATGTTGCCAGGATGCGAAAAGAAAATGGCTTATTTAAGCGTTAATTAAGAAAAGCGGGCATTAAATATTTAACAGGGCAAGTTCATTACCAGTGAATTTTTTTATGTTATAATTAAGGTATAACGAATTTTGAGCTAAGTACAAACAGATCTTACTCGTAAAAGGAGTGTTTCCGAATTTTGCGAAACACCTAGTACGGCACAAGAAATAACACACTCTTAAAATAACAAGGTTCAATCTGACATTTTGGAAATTTTCTTTTTTTTTTATGTCCAGCTTTGCAAGTTTCTCTGTTGTTTTGTAAGTTTTTTTGTTGGCGCCAATGGCGATCATTAATGATCCTAAGTAAGTCCTCCATTAATGGAGTTGCCTGCATTCACCCTTCTTTCAGTATCTCTATCAGCCTTCCTGTCTTTCGTAAACATACTTCCCAAGTACACAAACTCATCCACCTGCTCCAAGAATTCATCATTCACAACTACGCTTTACATTTACTCTCTCTTTCAAATACCATGACTTTAGACTTACTTACATTCATCATTAACTCATTCTTCGTACAAACTTCGTTCATCCTAGACACGAGAGACTGTAGATCTTCCATACTGTTAGAAATCAGCACCGCATCATCAGCATATAACAGCAACATAATTTCAGATTACTCCATTTCGCGCCCAATCCCATCCATCGAGGAAGATATGGCACGTCCATGTATGAGACGATTATGGATGTGAACGAGGCAAAGGAGTGCGTGCCAAGATCGAGTTGTTTGGCGGTCGTCCTCTCTGCCTACCCCTGCGGCGAAACGGCGAAATGGTTAGTTAGTTTCTCCGTAAGTTCGCAGAAAATCATGCAACAAAATTCTTTTTATATATAAATATATATTTATTTTTAGAACGACAAGGTTTTATTTGCAAAATTACGGGCAATTATTTATTTTTATTTGATATAAATAAAATATTTTTGAAACAGAGTTTCAATTGCGTTGTCCTTTGGACTCTTTCCCGTACAACACAAAGATCCATCTGCCAATTATGTAAAACCGAAAAATGACATTCTTGAAAAAAATAATATAGAAAAAGCATTGTAATTGAATTATTTTTTTGTTTAAGAACATTCTACACATAAAGCACGCATTTAACGAAAAAGAAAACGTCCTAAAGTAAACACGTAGAATCCTGTTGCGCTGAGTTCAGCTAATTTCCAAATCAACAAGATTTCATCTGTTTTCTAAGTATATTTTTAGCAAAACGCCACTTTTTTGCATAGAATTTTCTTAAATACAAAGAAAATTCAATTAAAATAAGTTCTTCATATTCACTTCTTCATGACTTTCAAGTTTTAGTATTTTATTCGTGATTGAAACTTTGATCCTCAATGGGCCGTATTCATAAAACTGAAGGATATCCTTGTAAGTATAAGGTTTTGAGTTGAAGAAAAAGGTAGGAGTATAAGCATTTACTTTTTTTCGTATTCATAATGATTACCTTACACTTGCAAGGATATCCTCCAAGAATAAGTAAAAGATTGTTGGCATGTTGGCTTGTGACTGTGCCAACCTGTTTTCGATGGTTTGTTTATTTCGGGTATTTCTTTCTTATCGGTGTTATTTGAGTACAGTACTTCGATCGGAGAAGATGTATTCGTCAAGCAGCGATAGTGAAAGTACATAATAAGATAATGCTACAAGCGAACTACAGTTCATAGCAGATGAAATTGCCAATGCCCCATGATTTTGGAAAATGGAAAATGGAACCGGTATAATTCTCTGTAATCACAAACAGGTGTTGATAAACGCTGCTTGTAGTGTGTAATTTCTCTCAGTTCCACAACATCTGCCATCGCTACAACTGATCACTATACGACTGAGTCTGCTACTGACCACACTCGAAATTATTGAAGGATATAAGGAAGAGTAAAAGGTAACGTTTATGAATAACCAAATACATTTTGTGAAGGATATGCTCATGCTTTATAATACAAGGTTTTACTCGGAATATTATGAATGCGAGCTGAAGGATTTACTTGATATTCTGCAAGTATAAGCATAACCTTTTTTTTATGAAGTTCTTCCAGTTTCCAGGTTCCATCTGTCATTTCAGGCAAATAGAACCTTGTTGTACCAAGGGCCTAGAAAATGGCGGGAAAATCTGTTCAAATTTGCGCCATTGCTCACCGTTCACTAGTTTTTGCTGTTTGGAGTTCAAATTAACAGATTTTGTTATTTAGCATGGCCATATTCTACAACAAAAAACTACGAGTTTTAATGTCAGGTTATGAGTTTGTTTTATCTGCATACTCCTACCGTACACATTACAGTAAATAGAACACATTTTATGATTATGAATCATTTTAATCATCTTCAAGTATAAAAAAGCCTACCAACCTGTCAAAATCAAGAGATAATGCGTGGAATGTTGCTCTTAAAGCCTACACAATAACAACTCAAATCAAACCTAATAACTCATCTCAGAAATTCGCCTGCGGCGCAATAATATCTGGTTTTTAATCCTTCCAATGATAGATGTGACACTAAATACCAAGAAAAAATTGAGACCCGTTCAAAATTTGAAATTATATCTCGAACGCCGTAAAAGGAAGTAAGAAAAGGTGGTAATAATTTAGCCCGAGGCAAAATTGAATAATTTTGTTGAATTATGTGTTTATGGAACAATTCTCAGTAGTTTACTAGAAAATTCCTAAATTAAAGTATTAAATTAAAGATTAAGAACGACAGCTCGGCCTATTTCATAAAAAAACTTGATTTTGGATTTGATGCCAAAATACTCGAACAAACTGAATATATATACGAGTATGTATATATTTTTTATCTAAACGTGTAGCAAATATTTAGTACCTACTTACGGATGTGAAATATTTTATTTATTTGGGTTTTAAATTATTTATAAACGACCATTAGAATTCAATTATTCATGATTTTAGAGACAACTTTGACAATTATTTGTGACTTTTGCCCCCGGCTTCGCTCGCATAGTATTAGGGGGATTCCCATTCCGCCTCCTCCACCTTCCCTATCCCCACTACAACCCCCCCCCCCCCCATTCTCCCTGACCCCTTCCCCCCTCCCCCCTCACCCATCCCCCCTCCCCAGCTTCAAACAACTCGCGTGCCCCTATTAAAACGTAACAATCAAACACGCGCAGTTTCGCATTTATAATATTAGTATAGAAAATAGATTAGTATTTTATAGACAGATATTAGAATTTTTACTATCAAAGAAATCTCCATAGTAACCTAAATAAATAACAAAATGATAGCGCACGTCAATCAATTACTTAGCAACACTTTGCTTTTCGTCCGGACAAAAACGTATTATAAATAATTTCGTAAAGCCGGAGCTTATTTATAACGCCAGAGCTTACCAATATATACAGCCTATATTACTCGCAAATAATGTAGCACTCTATTAGTGAAAGAATTTTTAAAGTATTTTTAAAGAATTTTTATTGCGTGAAAGAGTAACAAACATACATCCATACAAACTTTCGCCTTTATAATATTAAAAGGATATAATATCGTTATCATTTTTTAAAAAAACATTGATTTACCAACGATACAATGAACCATAAAACACAAATAATATAAAATGGGACCGATTTACGTTGGAACTTTGGTTGGAACATAAAACTTATCGTAGCCGTAAAAACACCTTTTCACGATTTTTATTTAAATTATTTTTATTTCATTATATGAACGCAGCAGTTTGGCAAGACTATTTTTGAAGGGAAGGAGATTGGGTAGAAGAAGGTTTAATGTACATTAGCTGAAGAAATGGTTGAGAGAAGTAGAAAAGTGAACGTCATCAAAACGATTGTAATTTCCACGTGCGATTCCGGGTGCCGCACTCTCAACTAGCAGCGCCATTGTTCCAGACAATGTAGAATCAATTAACAATATGAGACTCATTCGCTTAACCCGACCGGCGGTCGGTGACTGGAGATGGATAGCCTGGTCCGCCGCTCTAATGGCTGCCCATTTGTATCAGGGGAGCAGAAACTGCGAGGAGAGATCGGCAACCTGTTGACATCACAACTTACAAGAGAAGGTGGTCTCCTAGGAAATTATACAAATTGTGCTACCCTTTTTTAAAGTGTCACGACGTACTTAGGGTTTAGTGTCTAGTACGGGTGAGCCAAAGTGACGACCTGTAGATTAAGGCTACGTAGGACGCGTTAAAAAAGAAGAAGATGATTTGAAAGGGAGATATATAAATACGAATGTTAGAGGGAGGGCGCTAATATAAAAAAACGATATTGTGAAAATATTTGACAAAACACGACTCGATTAAAATAGAGCGAAAATGTCTCGAATGATCAAACAAATGCCTAAGTCACATTTAAAGATGCACTCCGATTTTTTTTCATACCTAAAACTTGTTTAATAACAAAACAAAATGTGTTTTTGTTTTGTTATTGTTTAGTTTTTTTAATTTTAAATTTGAGTAGACCCACAAAGCTGTCATATGGCAGCTTGTCTGAAGGTTCTAACAATTTAAACATTCTTAATATAATATCTAAGAAAATATTTGTAAATACATTTATAGTTTTAAGGAAACATTAGAATGGATCACATAATATTAGATAATTTAACTTACAACCATAAATATATAAGATATTTCAATATACCTGCCTAATAACAAGATATGTAGGCAGCTGTATTAAGATATTCAAAGATACATGGAGTTTTCGCTCATTAACCATAGTTTTATCATTTTAGGACATAGTCTCTCATATTTTTCAAATTTTATGTTTTTATTGATTTTATTGAAAATCACTGGTATTAGATATTCAAGAGTACGGCTTCCATATTTATTTAAAATTCGAGGAGTTTTTAGGCCCTTTCCTTCTCTAAATCTTGTGGTATGTTTGTGTACAAGTAGGTGTTTGTAAGGGCTTTCCCCCATATTATCCATAATAGTAGTGAACCAGTGGAGACCTTTTATTGTAAGTAAGCTCTCTGAGCCATACAGTAGTTTTAAGTTATGTCTCTGTTTGTAAATATTTGTTGTGACAATTTTTTTTATTATGGCAGTTTGTAAATTTTCAATATATTTAATGTAAGTAGTGCTTGCATGTCCCCAAGTTCGAATACCATATCTAAGGATGGATTCTATCATAGAAAAATATATGAGTTTAAGAGTACAATGAGGCAAAATAAATTTTAATTTGTAAAAGTTACTAGCTAAGGATCTGAGCTGGTTACAAATTTTAGCCACTTGTTTATCCCACTTAAAATTATTATCAACAATTATAAATGTGTACGTGTTTTTGTTTTACATTAAATCTGTATATGTATGTATTTTTTTAAATAAATAAAAATATATGTACATTAGAAGCATTTTTATACTTATTCAACAATTTATTGAAAATATGACTCGAGTCGCCTTGATGCGATTCGATACGATTGTACCAACCCAACCAGGAGCATTCCTGTCCCGGTGCCACCGGTACACAAGTTGACACTGATTTGTTACTACATACTTTGAACACGTACTCTGATGATAAGAAGAACGCTCGTTAGATTTTTTTAAAAGGTAAAATTAATATTATAAAAACTTGTCAGTTCTTTAGCGGACGTGGCGAACCGAAAATTGATCTACAATTTTCAGTATTGATCAAAATTGTATTCAATTTTCAAATGAAAAACAAACATTTCATGACGCCAAAGCTCATTGATTACGAGTTTTTGGGTCATACACGCAGATTTAATAGTTTTAGAAAATTGCACATTTATCAATTTATTACCCTGGCGAAAGATGTGAGCACCAACGAAATGGCTTTACCCATGTTTAGTACTTAAATAGAATAAATCACGAATTAAAAGGTTATTTCAGATTATGCATCCCATGAAGTGCAAAATTCGCTCGATAATAGTTCAAACCTTTTATTTTTATGCAATTTTATTTTTAAAGGTTTTAATTGCATTTTCTCTTGAAGATTAGGAAATTTGTCTGCATAAAAGGTTGTGAATCCACCTTGTAAGGAGGCTCGCGATTAATAGACTGGCTTTGTTAACGAGACGCGAGTATTAATCGAAACGCCGGCATAAACAATGGAAGCCGTGCTTTGCCGGATCGTTCAGTTCGCTGCTTTGTGGAACATGTCGTCAATCATCATTAATAAAGGATATTAATTATTAATATTACAGGTTTTGCTGCGGACTAATTAATACAATGCGGAGAGGTAGCCAACAATGGGCACAAAGGGAAATAAAGGAAGAAGCCAATGATAAAGGAATAGGTACCTTTAATAAAACCAATTTTGGTTTCATATAATACCTGTGTGACACTTTTCGCGACACTTTTGGTTTCATATAATACCTGTGTGACAATTTTCGCGACAATTTTGGTGTCATATAATACCTGTGTGACACTTTTCGCGACGCTTTTGGTTTCATATAATACCTGTGTGACATTTTTCGCGACACTTTTGGTTTCATATAATACCTGTGAGACACTTTTCTCGCGACTTTTGGTTTCATAGTTTCATATAATATCTGTACGACACTTTTGGTTACATATAATACTTGTGTTGCACTTTTACCGACACTTTTGCCGACATTTTCATTTAACATTTGTGCAATACTTTTGGTTACATATAATACTTGTGTGACACTTTTGGTTTCATATAATACCTGTGTGACACTTTACCCTACACTTTTATATAATATCTGTGCGACACTTTTCGCGACACTTTTGGTTACATATAATAAATACCTGTGTGACACTTTTTATGCAAATATATTGAAATTTTATAGTACGAAAAGTAGATGGGGAGTGGAAGGTTGGGAAGTACCTGGCTCTTCAGATATGGTCACCAAACACGGTTTAACTATTTATTTTTATTTCTTATAATGAATGACTATTCAAATACCTAAAACAGTATTTTATTCAGTCCCCTTTCCTATGGAGCCTGTTCCGAGGAGGACTGTAAATAGTTCTACATCATGATTTCCTCATCTGCATGTTGGTTGATTTCTACATCTTCATGTTTGCTGACTATGTTTGTTGATTTCCTCATCTTCATAATTTTTAATGTGTTTATTGATTTCCTCATGTTTATGTTTGTTGAATGTGGGTCGAGTTGGTGTTACATCGTAATTTTTATGATTTCCTCATCAAAGCAAAGTTTCCATTCTGATTCCACCAGGGCTTTATCGAGGATATATGCCACCCTGTGTCGTAATTTACAATTATTCTTTAATATATTGTCATTTAGAAATGGAATAAGTTGATTCAATGCATTCATAGCGTAGGAACTACTAGTAATTTGAATTTAAATGTTGGCAATATTAATTTAGTGTCAGTTTTGAAACGAACAGCCATTCCGTCTTGGGTGTCGGTTGTAACTGTGTCGTAGTTCTTATATAATAATAACACCTCCGTGTTTAAAACCTTTCTGATAACATCGCTTTGACAAAACAATTTCATAGAAATATATTTAAATATAATTATCTTTGAACAAGCGTGCGTTTACCGAAACGAGACCCTTTCGATGAAAGAAATTTATATTACTTCGCATGTTTATGTACATGAATAATACAAGTTTTAGTAAACACTAAATACATAAACGGATTAACGATACTACAATATGCAGGAGGGTCGCAGGAAAAATACCCTTAAATATTTTCCCACCCCCCATACCTTCCAAGATGCAATTAACGGAAGAATCGATACTGAACGGATATACGGAGGGGCAAGAGGGTGCAAGAAGTTAGAAGGAAGGAAGAAGGAAGTATCAAGGGGTGAGGAAAGAACACGTGAGGAGTTGGGAGAAGAAGTGAGAGTATTGGGAGGTACGAGGGAAAGTTTCCCCTAAAAGATAGTGAAGGAAACGTGATGTGAAGCATGTAATCTTTTTTCCGATAGTTTTCTGAAGGATTACGACCCCTACCCCAATATATTGAAGACGTGGATTTCACTTTTTTTACGAAATTAAATCATGTTCGATTGCAATGTTGTTTTTTGAGACGTGATTTATTTTGTTTTTCTGAGCACCAGAGTCCCTGGAGTCCGGGTCCAGTAAACAGCGGCAACCTAAATTTGAGGAAGGTTGTAAGAAATGGAGAGGGCAAGATGATTGGAGAGGTACCTACGTAAAATACTATCCGGTTGCTAAACATAGCTAAAACAATGATTATGTTTCAATTCAGAACGGTTGAGAGTAGGCGATTTCTTTTATGGAGCAACGTGCAAATGTAATGAATATTTTTTTTTTTTTTTTTTTTTTTTATTATTTATTGAAACATTTATTATAATTACAATTTTACAACAAAATATTTTTTTTACAGGTTTTTTTTTACTACTCTTCCATTAAAAGCATTTGCTTGTGTATGGAACGGGAGTGTACATAAATGCTATTAGTTATTAGTTAGGTATAAGTTAGTACTTAAATAATGAATTGTACATAAATATATGTGAGCTGCAGTATTTATTTGATAATGGTGTGTTTTTTTTTTTAAAAGAAAGAATGTTATGGAGAACTAAGATATTTGTAAGATTAGTTGACAGTAGTTTTTTTTTTAAGAATATTTTTAAAATGTCTCTTGACAGAGAGCAGTAATCGGGTTTTATCATTGATGCTTCTGATTTCTTCTGGTAGACGATTGAAAAAAGTTCTTCCCTGATAAGTATAATGATGCTGTGCAAAAGACGTATTTAGTTTTAGGCATAGAAAAACATGTTTAAGTCGAGTTCTGTTTTCATTTAAAAATGGATATTTATCTTTTTCTTTTATTATTTGAATTACTGAATTTTTAATATATAAATCTTTAAATGTGGGTACTTGAAATTCTTCAAACAGGCGTTCAGTTGGGTAGTCTAAGGATTTTTTTAATATAATTTTAATAATTGTTCTTTGTACAATTTCTATTGGAAGAAGGTTACATTTATACGCGGATCCCCAACTAATAATAGCGTATTGTAGAGTGGATTGAACTAAGGCATAGTAGATTAAATATAGATTTTTTACCGACAGAAAATTTCTAATTCTTAAAAATATATATATTAATTTTCTGATTTTGTTTACTACTTGACATATTTGTTCCTTCCATTTCAGATTTTTATCGATAATTACGCCGAGATATTTAATTTTATTTGTTGTTTTTAATATTGTACAGTTTGATTTGCAATAATGTTGGCTGTGAATTTTAGTGTTATCGTGTATGACAATGTTAAAATTTTTGGGAGCGTCGTTTGGATGGATTGCAAATGGAATTACAAATGTCTTTTCACTATTTAGTGATAGTAAATTAGTGTCGAAAAAATTCTTAAGCGTATTGATGTCTTCTGTGGCCTGTAATTCTACATTTTCCCAAGTATTTTCACTTATTATTAAAACTGTATCATCGGCGTATGATGTAATTTGACCATGTAGATGTTGAAAAAAAATATCGTTTACATATATGGTAAAAAGGATTGGTCCAAGCACTGTACCTTGGGGGATTCCAAAGCTTGAAATCTCTTGATCACTATTAATACAATTGATTTTTACCACTTGAGGGCGGTTTTTTAAGTAGTTGGTGATCCATTTAATCGCGTTGCCTTTTATGCCAATATCATTTAATTTTTTTAATAGTATCTCATGGGATATGCTATCGAAAGCCTTTCTGAGGTCAATAAATATGCCCGCACATTTTTTTACCTTTATCTAATGATTCGTAAATGTATGAAGTTACGTTAGCAATTGCATCTTGTGTGCTGAGTGATTTAATAAAACCAAACTGGTTTTTGTTTAGTATTTTATTACTATCTAGGAAATTTACCAATTGTTTTTTTATTATTTTTTCAAAGATCTTTCCTATGTTAGAAATTAGACAAATTGGGCGATAATTCGTTACTTGGTGTGGATCACCAGATTTGTAAATAGGTGAGATTATTGTGTTTTTGTAGTTCATTGGAAATATTCCTTTCGTTAAACTCAAGTTTTTTAAATGAGTGATGGGTTTTATTAAGTAAGATTTCATAGATTTTAACATGTGTGTCGTAATAGAATCAAAACCGGGAGACGAACCTCCTTTCATATTTTCAATTATTTTTAAGATTTCACATTCTGTTGTTATTTCAAATGTTGAAAGTATATTACGTTTCTGTAAATTTTTATTTTTATGTTTTTCCGGGTTTATTATTTAAGTTTATTTATATATACCTATGAGGAGGTTGTTAATAATCCATATGAGGAATACACATAACAAACGTGTAAAACTGCACTGAATTTAATATTAATTATTTTGTAAGATCACTTTTCTAAGGACTACAATCGTGGTTAAATAAAAAAAAAGGTTTTAAATTTTTCGAAATCAGATGATGGAAACTACTGGATTCAAAATTTTTATTTCGTAAAATAAAAATTTACTTTCGCATGCAAGACCGCGTCTTCCCGGCATTTATAATGATTTCTCTCATTTTGTTATGTTGGTATTCCCGATATATTACCATAACATAACGACGAACTAGAAGTAACGTTACTACCACGTAATCTATGCATATTAGTAAAGCACTACTTTGGCCAAATTCTGTAAAAAAGTTTAAAAAAAGGCTTTTAGGAGAAATAAAGGTATTAGAATAATTACACATACTCGATTGACAAACCCTGCTTGCCATATAAACCGTTCAAAACCTGGGATGTATATCAAAAGTTGGCAGCACATATAATCCATTGGATTATCACACGTTATAATTACATGTATCCGCATGAAGTCGGCTACTAACTAGCATCTAGGCCTTTGTATAGTAACAGGAATACCAACATAATAATATGACAGAAATTATTGCAAATGACCGCGAGTTGCATTGGCGTTTCAGACAAAAACTGGCTTATTTCACAATGCCACCACTCACCGTTTAAGCCCTTTTTGGGACAAAGAAAACGATGTTTTACTTCAAAGTAAAGTGTTCCAAAAAATAATTTCCAACTTTAAAAAATAAACATCGTAACCTTTCTTCAGGTACAAGTATGTTATCATATATAACTAACTAACTAACTAACCATCACGCCGTTTCCCTGCAGGGGTAGGCAGAGAGGACGGACCACCAAACAACTCGGTCTTGGCACACACTTTTGCCTCACTCACATTCATACATCGTCTCATACATACTCTTATATTATTCTGACTTTTGACTTGGCCCGTCTCAAGTAACTGATTCACTTGATCGTGCCATGTCTTCCTCGGGCGTCCCCGACTTCTACCATTCACATTTGCATCATATTTACTTTTTACACTACTTTCTTCGTTCATTCGCTCTACGTGCCCAAACCATTTGATGGTCACTTTCTTAATCTTACTCATTATGCTTACATCAGCCTTACATTCTTTCCGGATATCCACATTTCTTACACGATCGTACATGGTATAACCACACATACGATCTCATTTCAAAAGCATTCAGTTCACTTTCATCCTTCCTCTGCCATACATCAGGGTAAGTAGTAGGTACCAGGACTACATTGTGGACTGCTAGCTTCGCTTATTTTGACAGTTTTTTATTAGCGCCAACGGCATTCAGTCCTCCATTAATGGAGTTACCGGCATTTACCCTTCTTTCAATATCTCTATCAGCCTTCCCATCTCTCGTAAACATACTACCCAGATACACAAACTATTATCATATGTAAACATCGTAAATTCTAAGGACTGCACGTCGCTACTTATTAGTACCATTGGTTGGATATTAACAGAAACGCAACATATCCAGACAAAATGTGACAGTTTCTCTTAAAAGATACATTTCTTACTGTGCGCAGTACTGCAAAGACTCTTGACTAAGTGAGACGTTCCATACGTATGTTTCAATTTAAATAAATTTTCAGTTTGCGACTTTAGCGCAGGGCAATTCCATTCGGGAGGTGCATTTTATGTGAGATTTCCAGCCAAGAGTCGAGGACCATTGCATATGCAGTAAAATACTTTACTTAGAATGCAAGGGGTGCTTTCAAATATTAAAATCAAATCTTTTAAAGAAAGGGGTTAAATCTAGAAACATGCATACTCCGCGTTTCATACGTATGCATACTGTTTATCACTTTTACGGTAATAGGACGAAATTGCACAGGCGTGAATTTCACGTATTTAACAATATTGCTATTCCAAAATTGTACAGGGATGGAATTTATTGGATAACCAACATCTCTGTCAAAGGTTACCCCAAGTGAAGTGAGGTTTGTCCGGGTCCCGGCAGCGGATGCGTCTGCCTTCTAATTGCATGGCGGGCCGGATTGGGAGGGACTCGTTGAGGGAGACCTTTTGATCTCTCCATCAGGACTCTCTCGGAGCATAGCCTTGAACTGCAGTTGGAGGGTTGGATTCATAATTGTATTCATAGTTGGATTCATTCATTTGACGACCTCCGTAGTCCAGTGGGTAAGACTCTTGACTCACAATCCGGAGATCGCGGGTTCGAACCCGGCATGCGCAAATAAATTTTATTTGATTAATTTGTGTTATTTCACAATTAATTCATTTAAAATAATATATAGTATATTTGCGGCATGTTCCAGAGTGGAAGATACTATCAGTATCGCCCTGGTGTAAGACCACCATTCAGAATTGAAACGTTGCTTGAAAATGGCTTTAGCCGTGTTTAGTGACCAGATCTGAATAGCCAGGTACTTCCCAACCTTCCTCTTCCCCACCTCCTTCCCCTCCCCACTACCTTAAGCCTCACAACATACCCCAATTGGGGATGCCATAGTCTCACTGGCTCCAGACGGGAGCAGTTGAGATTCTTGTGCGGTATTCACTGAAAAAAAAAAAAAAAAAAATACGTCCGCTACTCCTGGAAACACTGCCTCCAGATTTCTACCCACCCCACATACATTTTCCTTCTCAGAACTTCCTCTCCTTCATTTTATATAAAGACCCTCACCCGCACAGCATCCCTAAATACGACATAGGCGCGGAAGGGAATTATTTTCCTCAGGGCCTCTTGTGTGGAGCTATTTAAAAAAAAATCGTTCCGATACCCGTCTCAGGTCAGGACAGATATCGTCTAGAGAGGCGGTTAACGAATTTGCATTTTTATCAATTTTATTCGTCAATAAACGTCCGGGTTGCCGGCAATAATATTTATAATAATAATAAGCAAATTAATATTGTACAAAATTCATCCCCATCCGCTACCCCTCTCCCTCCAATAACATTTCCCTGTTGGTGAGGTCATAGTCCAACTGGGTCCAAGCACTAGGATCTGTTGTACAATATTCACATTAAAAAAAACAAAACGCATCCTTCCAAAGTAACATTATTCAAACCCCATAAGACGCAGAACGCTAGATTTGTCAGTTTATCGTAATAATTCGCCTTGGAACACTCCGTATCCTAAAGATAAGCTTACGTTTGACTACTTGCGTATTGCATCTCCCAAAGAAGGTAGGAGTGGAAGATACCGATAGTATAAATAGGTAGTAACTACCTAGCAGTATTACCTAAGCGAGGTTTGGTTCCGCTTTGGTCTTGGTGTGCGAGGCCTATTTGGTAGAAGGAACGGGAGAACTATGAGTCTAGGGGGTGAAGGGTGGGTGTGGGTAGACTGCCCGAGACTGCAGACAGTTTTAGGGTAGGCTGTACTTGATATTTCTTACAAGTGCAGGGGTGCATTTCGGATAAGGCCTTATTTTTAGTTTTTAAATGGTAGTAAATAGCCTCAGCACGTAGTACTTGTAGGGTTAGCACGCTAGATTAGCAGTCTGGCGGGCAGCGTTCGATACTAATCGAGTGCCGATTTATTCCCTCTTCTACACATCTATTGCTTCATTTCTACCTAATTCACCAAACTAAAGAAGCCAATATACGAGGGTCAGTCAATAAGAAATGCCTCCTATTTTTTTCTACTTAAATAAAGATAGTGAAGTGAAAATTTTGAATTTGGTGCTATTCCTCAAACCTTCTTCTACAATCTGCTGCAATAGTAACTTTTTGCGTCAACAGGTGACAGCGCTGCAGTCGCTTGCAAAATGGCCGACATCAATGTTCGTAATAGACAGCGTTCTGTGATTGATTCTTGACTGTAGAGGGTGAAACGAAAAAAATCACATACGTGAAAAATGTGTGCCATGATGCAACAGTGGACGTAAGCACTGCTAGACGATGGGTTCGTTTCTATAACCAAGCTGAAGGACAAATACCGATGGCTGAGGAAAAGCGGAGCTGCGCAGGCCGTTGATTGCAGCGACTGTACTCATTCGTTGTGACCCCACATAACTACAGATGTTGCATTCTCTCCCTCAGTAAAGGCAATGTGATAAAGGTTATTGGACAACTGATTTTTCAACAAAAGTTTTGCAAGGTAGGTACCAAGAAACCGGCCAGAATAAAGAAAGAAGAAAACAATGACCTCACAACACGTGCAGCTCTTAGTTAAAAAATATGACCGGACACGTAAAATGGGTTCATTTTTTATCCTAAGTCAAAGAGACGGTCGATAGAATGGCATCACACCAACTCACCAAGGACAAAAAAATCAAAACTGTGTGATCGGCGGGGAAAGTTATGGCGATGGTGTTCTGGAAATGACCGTGCTTTTTACAACACTGTGAAACGTACCCTTGTTAAGGGCCCGCAACCCGGATTTGTACCGATTTATTACATATTTCCCTTAAACACGGTAAGTTTTAAAGCTCTTAAATATATATATATGTTATTCTTGAAGATAATATCTAGACTTTGCCCGCGCCGAAACGCAAATTATATAAAATTCCCTCGATAGAAAAAAAATCGCAAAGTATGCTCCAAAATTTTTTATTAACACGTTTGTTTCAGTTATTTGACAAGTTATATGTATGAAAAAATTCACAGTGTTTCTTTAAATACTGTTTAAGATAATGCCTGCAAGATTTTGCTCTATTTTAAACGAGTCGTGTTTTATTCAACATTTTCGCAATTTTCGCATCGATTTTGTCGCTGCAAATGATAGCGCTCTCCTCTAACATTCGTAAATTCGTATCTCTCCATATTCTTCTTTTCGGGCCCGGTTGCAGAGCCTTAAATGATGGACCAAAGCTCTGGAAATTGAAGGAGATAATGTTGAAATTATTAACAAATTAATCGTCAATAGTGTGGTTTCAACCCCTGTAATTGCATTTTTTATTACTTGATAATTAAAGGAGAAAAAAAATAGGAGGCATTACTTATTGACTGGCCCTAGTACCTACATCAATATGATGATCGACAGAATTTACTGGGTTACCAATCGACGGCGGTCTATCACCTGGATGAAGGAATTTACGAAGAACCGCTGACGGTGCGGCTTGTTCAACAAAAGGCAATGGGATTTGGAGTAAATTATTAGATTTCAACTGCGGCCAAACTCGTCAGCGGTAGTAGTGGAATAAGGGATTTTCAGTATAATTTTAGCCCATGCTATTTGTTCGCGCATTATTATATGGGATTGGTTGGGTATTGCATTCGCAGACTTGGTGGGTAGCATATGTCAAACACCTGAATTTATCCCATCTACCTAATCATTCCATTCTAAATGTCACCATGAAAAATTATTGCAAGAAAAAGTACTCAATTTTGGAGAGGTGACAGTGTGCTTTGCTGTCCAGTGCAAAATAACATCTCAGACAGGGCGCATATATCATAACCTCTTGCTATAAGAATATTACCATTTTTTTTTATTTAAACATTGTGAAGTATACACCACAAACTTGAGTTCAGCGTGGCCCCATCTACAACGGTGAGTCCTATTTTCCTTTTTCCAATCTGGGCTTATCTAATTTTCCAAAAGCACTATCGACTGACTATCCATGAGGTATGCTATTTAATCGTCCCGTATAACTTAGCGATCACGTAGTTTCGGGACTGGTCCTTCGAGGGTTGCATGGGCTTTGCTCTGCAGCACTTAACGCCAATTTAAAGTGGAGTCGCAGTTTCGCGACACCACTATTCAATTGCTTTAAATTATTCTGTCTTTAAACACACAACGTATTCCACGTTTTGTAATTTCTTTATACGTCGGAAAGGCTAATGCTAATAGACTGACTTATACAAATCTTAGGCTTCTTTTTAACTAGCGAAAGCAAAGGAAACAAACGGAATTAGATTGACTCAATGCCGCAGAAATGAAATCCCCGAAGCGCAACAATTAAACTAACCAAATACTTTACGGTTAAGTAAATATATTATGCTAAGTGATAATATGAATGAAGAAAGGAGCCTGTGCCAAGACAGGTGTGGGAACAGATGAAATCCAGGGGATAGGAAACAGAAGAAGCCGACGAACTTCTTAGTTTCATAATCTACGTGATGATGGCGCCAGAAGAAATAATCTGAAAAATTATGAATGCTTGTTTTTCTGTCTACAAAATAAATAATAATAATAATACGACCTCCGTAGTCCGGTGGGTAAGACTCTTGACCCACAATCCGGAGGTCGCGGGTTCGAACCCGGCATGCGCAAATAAATTTTATTTGATTAATTTGTGTTATTTCACAATTAATTCATTTAAAATAATATATAGTATATTTGCGGCATGTTCCAGAGTGGAAGATACTATTATTATCCCCCTGGTGTAAGACCACCATTCAGAATTGAAACGTTGCTTGAAAATGGCTTTAGCCGTGTTTGGTGACCAGATCTGAATAGCCAGGTACTTCCCAACCTTCCTCTTCCCCACCTCCTTCCACTATCTTCAGCCTCACAACATACCCCAATTGGGGAGCAGTTGAGATTCTTGTGCGGTATTCACTGTAAAAAAAAAAAAAGAATTGAGTGATTCCATACGACAATCTAATTATCGTAGAAAGCAAACACTTTGTGGCTTGACGTTATATAGAATAAAACAAGTACGTCGTTTAAAACCACTTTATTTTTATTTGTATTTGTCGACCGGTTTCAGTTGACCTCAACCTTCTTCAGGACAATAAACATATAAACGTTTGTATGTTTATTGTCCTGGAGAAGGTTGAGGTCAACCTAAACTGGTCGACAAATATAAATAAAAATAAAGTGGTTTTTAAACAAAGTACAACAATTCAACCCTGCTAAACTTCCCCAAATTTCCGACGCCTTAGGATAGCGGCGAGAGGGGCCGTTTATACGTAATTTTCTTCGTGCACAGCGCCCCCAGCACTGGGCGAGTGTGCGTCATCATACGTTCATTACCAGTGTTCACACATACTGCACCGCCTGCCCCTGCGGGTAGTCTGTGTGGAGGTGTAATGTGTGTGTGTATCGCAGCGGGTAACCCCGACATATGCCAAGAAATACGTCTTCTCCGGGAATATAGTGCACCATTTATTACGGAGAAAAAATGAAATGAAATTGTGAATTATGTTGCGCCCGGCAATCTGGAAAGGGTGGGTAAATGCAATTTTAGTTCAGGTTTGTTGGACGTTTTGTTATGTCTTGCAGCTTTAAAAGTTAAGATATAAAATATCAGAATGGTATAAGTGATTTTAATTTTTTTTTGCATTGACCTTGGTAATGGTAAAAGTATATGGATTTTTTTTTAAATTCACAAAAAAAATATTTGTTTTGTAAATCACAAACGAAGCACCTACCATTTTGTTTCCCACTTTGACTCTATTTGTGTAAATATACCTGGGTAATTATTTGTGAAAAAATGCGTGTAAAGCATAGACATATGAATATTAGAAGACCTGCCCTAAGTGATAAAAGCGTATTATTTCCCCCTCCCCATACCTGTTCCTTGGAAGTTGAGTATGGCTTCGCGTGAATCTAAAAAATGTGACGTCATCATTCTTCTGCGAGCCAGCGTCGAGCGCTCATCGGTGCATTTTACGAAATAACACCGCAAAAAACATGGTTTGTGTTTTGAAAACGTGTAAATAAATAGTACCACTCGAGATACATGGCGCGTGCTCGTCGATTTTTACTGGGGTAAGTAAATTATGAAACATGTGTAAAAGTGTCCTAACTAAATACGGCAACAAAATAATGGAGTCTGCAAATAGGCGAACTTTAATCTGCCGTATTTAGACATCGCAAATTTGTTCATTACGCGGCGAGCAATTTGCGCTCCCATGTAAAAAGGTCTATTCATTCAAAAACAGAGTTTACTTTTAAGAACTAAATGGTGATATTATAATGCGAGATGCCTATATACTGTCATATTGAGTTTTTGACGAATCACATATCTCCAAAGGTCTAAAGTCATCTTCCCGCTGTAGTTGTTGTCTACCCCTCACCTTTATGTTCTCGTCTAGTAATATTCATATGTCTATGGTGTAAAGAATATATCGACGGCAGAAAGGCTAATTGACGTAACTCAACATTTTTTCGATTTTTACTATTTGATGTAAATTTACCTGAAAAAAAAACTGCTTCGATCAGTATACTCAAGGTTTGTATAATTTTCATCGAATGTAAACCTCGATGGAAACCTCGAGGATATAGATTGTCGTAGTTTTTCTTACAAAAAGTGAAAATCTAAAAAACGTTGGTTACGTCAAAAAGTCTTTCCGCCGTTGATATGTGTGTACATACCTGAATATTACTTAACTTATTATAGTTATTATGAATGAACCTATAAAAAGCGTTGAAGTGGGAGTGGAGGCGTACTAGGAATTATATATAGTGAAAAGGACGGGGGAGATAACAAAGTAATATGTTTCGATAACCACAAAGTTACAGCTACATTAAATAGAACTTGTTAATAATATTATAATAATGTAGTTTGAAATTAACCGAGCACAAAAACACACTCTTCTTGATATTAAATGAATATGATATTTTATAAAATATGTCCATGTAAAAGTGTATTAACGGAAATAAAAAGAAAAATTAATTAAAATATACACGTGTAGAAGACCTTTGAACCAATTTCTGCAATAACTAACTACAAAGTAACATGTAAAATATTTATTGATTTATTGTACCGACTGATACATTATGAACATTTTTTTAAAAGAAAGATAAATATTTCCGGGTTACGAATAACCTGATAATGTTCGAAAATTTCCTACTACCATCACAGTTGCTTATGTCGTGATGGAGGACATAGCCAGTCGAGGAATTGAACTCATGACGGCCGGGTGGGAACCAAGCGCGATGCCAACTCAGCCACTGACCGAACGACTATACAGGGTGTCCGGGGGTAAAGTGCATTAACTTCGGGAGGTGATTCTACATGATAGTACAATTAAAAAAGATAAACAACTTTTTTCTAAATTCCAACTTTTAGGGGTAGTTTTGAGATAAAAAGATAAAATTAGTCCGGCGTGTGCGGCCAGATTTATTATTTTCCGCTGTTACGATACGGGCCAATCACAATCGAGTCGGGCTCCCGGCAGGCTCTCACCAAGTAAGATCGTACCTCACACTAAGGATTTTTAATAGGCACGTCTTTTGTATGGGAAAAAAAATGTTGGAATTTCGGAAAAAGTTGTTAATCTTTTTTACTCCTACCATCATGGAGAATCACCTCCCGAAGTTAATGCACTTTACCCCCGGACACCCTGTATGTACTGATAATAAAATAACATTTTCAACTTGTATTATGTTTGTAAAAGCCCTAAGAGAAATAAATAAATAGGATGGTACATATTTTTTTTATATTAGCTCAACACAGAAGGTATTGAGGTATACAGAGCCTATGTCATCTTTGGTGATGTTGCGTGGAGGATCTCTTTAGGGAAGGAAAGAACCCGAGGGGTATTGGAAGTTGGGAAGATCGGGAAGGAAAAAGTATGAGGATTGGGTAGCAATCTAGAGGTCAATGTGCCCAGGAGTGACGGGCGTATGAATCCATCCTTCTCACTGCAGTGCAAGGCGATGGGTCGAGAGAGTCCCACAGGAAAGGTCTGGGTTGGGTCTCCATCAACCAGTCTCTGGTGGGCAGACGCAGTGGGCAGGTGGAAATGCTATCCTTGTTCTACCGGTATTACAAAGGAAGATGCTCCGAGGAACTAGCGTCATTGATACCTTCGGCACCGGTGCATTGTCGGAAAACACGCCAAACGCGTGCCCAACACATGTACACGGTTGACAACTGTCACATGAGAACGGGTCGCTTCTTCGGCTCGTTCTTGTGTTCAACAGCTCGGCTGTGGAATGATTTGCCGGCCTCTGTGTTTTCTCCTTCCTACAACATGGGTCTCTTCAAGACTAATGTTCGTTCCTTCCTCTCCTCAAAAAGACCCTCCACACAGCATCTCAGATGACATAGGCCCTGAGGGAAATTATTTACAATTGAGGTGACTTACGGCAGGAGTTTAATACCTACCCGCCTCCCAAATTTTTTTAATTTTTATTATTATTAAGTTAAAAGAAATATAATATTTCGCTTTCTTAACTTAAGTACAGAGCATATATAGTATAGTAGTACAAGTATAGTAGTAATATTTTTAGTTTTGTTCCAACATCTTAAGTTTAAATAGTTTTTTTTTAAGGTTTTTATATTCTTTTCCACTTTGAGGTTATCTGGAAGGAGATTATATATGTGAACTCCCTCGTGGCCAATACTGAAAATGATGATTCACCATATAGGGAATATTTTTTAATGTTCGGTAGTTTTGTGCTAGCATGTTCATCGGTCATATAAGTTTTCCCAGCGACCCCAGCATTTATAAATTAGACGATAAGACATAGCTTTTAAAGCCCTCCGCGTCACATAGAGCGTAGACCACATTGCCAGATGCATTTTCTTAATATTCCCCGCGCACGTTTATCGGTGCTTTCCCCGTGGATTTATGCGGGGGTCGGGAAAGTGCAATATATTACTTGCATTTTATTGCATTCGGGCACTGCGAAGTCCAAAGGTTAGCCTCCTGCACGTACAACTTCTCCCGGTCTTTATGAATCGTAAATATCGCCGTCACAAACATTAACGGTCATACCTTCCCTTAAAAAAGAGGAAGGGATTGGGTTATGGTCAATGAAATACGAATTGGAAGTAATGGAAAAATTTTATCTCGCTTTTTAAGCGTTTGCTGTAGAATATTGATGTCTTGAAATTGGTTGGAAAGTGGAATGTGCATAATTTTGCGGTATCGCGTATGCACAGACGACGTTTTGAGATGTTCAATCCAGTTGAATAGTCAGATATCTCGAAATATTAAGTTTTGAGATAATGAGAAAGCGACATTCGAATGCTAACCATAAATAAAATATTATTTACAAGTGTGTGTATTTATATTATTCATGAACACCACCATATAATTGATTTGGTGGTGTTTAATAATAATGCATAGTCGAGAAACACGCCAAACGCACGCCCAACATATGTACACGGTTGACAATTTTTTTTTTTTTTTTTAATATGTTTATTTAGTTATTATTTGTACAATAATTTATCTTGCTTAAATCTTACAAAACTGATTAATCAGTATTGTAAGATTGACACATGAGAACAGGTGGCTTCTTCGACTCGTGTTTGGGTTCAACAGCTGGGCTGTGGAACGATCTGCTGGCCTCTGTGTTTCCTCCTTCCTACGACACGGGTCTCTTCAAGACGATAGAAGTGGAACTATAAAATCGCTAGATGTCGCTTTCTTTTCTTTTGCCTGTTTATTTAAAAGTGGTTGAAAGATTGGATATTGATTTCACAAAAATAAATGTTTATTTTTTTTAGATTTCCTAGGATTCGAACATCCGTTCGCTGGATGTCTGTCTCTCCGGTCGCTGAGACTAGTCAAGCGCCTAGCCCGCTGCGCTATCGGATTCTCGCACCGAAGCGCGAATTTACCGCATTATATTAGAACCGAGGACCCGCCAAATAATAAATTTTAGTGACGCATTTCCGTTTCATCTAACGGGGCTAAAGAAGTTTCACGTCAAAAAAATCTGAGTGTAGAGATTTAGAGAGTACACATATAACTGCATACTCAATTCAAATTTAGATTTTTCGAAGATGTCTGACTAATCAACTGGAAAATCTTTGTTCTCATCGCCGAACCACAGCGCACTGCATGGAAAAAACGCAAAAGAGGTGACTTTGATCTGTGCTAACAGCCGTTGTTGCCAACTTTTCAATCGATCAATTTGAGTCTCTGATCAGCTAAGTAATCTGTTTAGTAACGCTCAATTCGCCTGTTAATCGGAGAGTTGAGATGGGAAAAGCATATTTATGCTTTTGAGGAGTGTTGATCCAAAATTTGGGCCCAACAGTAGATCAGTAGGATTGAGAACAGCTGCCGTTACTTTCGCATAAAATACTTGCGGCATTTCCAGAGAGAAGACGTTCAGTGCTCTAACATCCAAGGGAACGTACCCATACTACGTGACACGTTTAGGGGGGGGGGTCTTCAAAATGTCACGCTCCATACAAATGAGCGGCGGGTTGCTTAGGTTTTTGGTCACCGGGGGGGGGGGGGGAGGGGGTTAAAAATTGCAAAAAGTTGGTCACGTAGTATGGGTACGTTCCCCAACTGCTCGCTCTAAAAGATTTAATTCACTGTCCTTATTTTGCAAATGCAGAGTGGTTATTTTTATTAGTAAAGGACCACATAATTTTCTTCATGTTTATGATTTTGTTTAGTAAATGTTTGGCAAATTGTCAATATATCTATTTAAACGAGTTTTCCTGTTTTATGAAATTTTCTTTCTTATTTTTATATCAAAATTTTAAACATATGGCTCTTCAGAGGTTTCATTTGATTGTAATATTCAAACTTTATAATATTCAACTTTTTTATTTAGTTAGATAATTTTTACACTTGTAGAAATACACATTAAACATAAATATAAAATATATTTATCTTCGTAGTCCTCTTCACTAGGAGATCCTGTGCTGAGGGGGACTATGTTTTGGATAAGTTTTCAGCGACTTTATGGTACAACTTCATGGTTTGTGTAAGAGTTTTTTAGAAGCTTCTATGACGATGTTTATTAATATACTAGTAAGGTCTATTTCGGATAGTTCCAAAAGCTAAGTTGTAATTTTCTTAATGTGGTTATTCTTGTTTTAATTTATTTGAAACTGTGTGGAAGTTTGTTACATGTCTTTACTGCTAAAAATTCAGAGCTTTGTCGAAAGGTACACTACTCTATCTACACAATTTCTATCAACACTCATTCATACATTTCGAATCTCCCATTCAACTATATTTAATTATATTATACATGTGTTATACATAATAATTTTGTAGTTTTCCAAGCAGTTGGTGGGCAGACGCATCTGCCGCCAAGACACGGACAAACCTCACACTATGAAGTAATCTATGGTAGAGGTGTTGGTTATCTAATAATGATCCACGGGGCGGCGATATCCATACCCGCCTCCCAAATTAGAAATGAGGTGAAAAAAATCTAAGTAATTTATTAACATAAAATATTATCTACTGCTATGATATCGAACCTGAAAAGTCAAAGATCCAATCAACATATAACCGGTTTAACAGTATCTGAGAAAAGTTTATTATACTCCCAAATGCCAGAGGGTAGGACCATCCCTCTCCGGGTTCGGGCGTCGGGTTCCGAACCCACGACAGGTTGTAATTCAACCCCTGGGAGCACTGCGCCGGAAGCTGGGAACTGGGAACTGGCACCTCAGCGCCGAGGTGGTTGGGACTGGCACTAAACAAGATTTGCCTACCCTCACATAGGGGTGCAAAAAATGATTATAAAAATTTTCATATGGATTTTTTTATTTGTTGTTTTTATAAATGGAGTATTAAATAAACCCGTAAAACTAATTGAAAGATTTTATTTTTAAGTGAACACCATACAAGAGTCTCAACTGCTCGGATCCAGTGGTTTGCCATTTTCCAATATTAAAGTTCTTTCAAATTCATTCCCAATTTTGAGGCTGAACAGAATGGGGAAGGGAACCAGATAGAAATGAGAAATGTTCAGATGAACCTGGCTATTCTGATCTAGGCACAAAACTTGGCAAAACATGTTACAAAACATTAAGATTGACCGAAAGGCGGTATTTCACTAAGGTGATACTGAAAGTACCCACCGCTTTAGGATTCTATTAAAGACATTTCCAATTTCCCAAGGATTCAACCGAAGTTGACAACAAAATTCGTTGTATCGATGTTAACGGAAATGTATGTAATCCGACATTGTATTCAATTCCTAGGAAATATACGTAGTTCCTAAAATCGCCCGGAAATGTGTCAAATAATTTATATTAGACACATTATACCCGCTATCCCGCGTACACAATGGGTACGCGGGGATAGCGGGGCTAACCTAATCTAACCTTACCTACAATCCACTGGAACCGACCAAGGATTTAAAAAGTGCCTTTGCAAGAAGAACGGTATTAAAGCAAGATGTCTGTGCGATAAAAATAAACTATTGTGTACTTCCAAGGGCCATTCCAGCTTACCCTGCAAAACTAAATTATACATTTGCTAAAATTATATTAAATAATTTTTAAAACAATATTTTATACATTTCCTAAATAGCTTCGGAATTATATACATTTCCTATGAGTTGTATGCAATTCCAAGATTTCATACATTTCCGGTAACATCGATATAAATTATAACTTCAAAACCTTCCTTTTCCCCCTTTTAGCCTCATAACATACAAATTAGGATGCCATAGTTTCACTGACTCAGAGCAGTGGATTACGTACTTGTGCATTATTCATATAAAAAAATATAGAAATTTTACAATGGAAACTTTCACATATGGAAATTGCTGCACCCCTAAAAGGAAAAGCCTCCAGGGGCAATCTTGGCCAACCCTGAAGCAGCCTAAGACACCCCGCTAGTTACGTCGAACGACTACATATATTTTTACGACCCCTGGCAGGAGTCATAAGACAGAACGACAATGGACGAATCTCACGCGGAATACAAAGGGATAATCATCTCCCGCTGACAGAACCGGGAAATCTACAAATATTACTACACTTGTTTTGTATACGAAAGATTCAGGGAATGAATATACTGATAATGGAAATAATTCTATTCTTCTTCAGTATTTTGTAAGCAAATGGTTTTTACGTCACATTTAAAAGAAAAATAGGATGAGAATAACAATCGTTGATACTTGATTAAATAAATAGGTTTTTCCTTATTTTTGAAAGGCTTCAACAGAATTTGTTTGGATTTTCAGTATTAAGGGTATAAGCCTTATATTACAGATTTTTCTGCTGTAGTATGGAGAAGATGAAATATATACAACAACAAAAACACAGCACATTCATAAATCGTATAATAATATTGTTTGTGGAAGATCACCTCATGGGCATTGTTTAAGTTTAGAGAACAACTTTAAAATTTTGTTATTGTACATACATTTAAGATTCACAAGTGATCACCGAGATAAACCTGTAGACCTCCGCAGTCCAGTGGGTAAGACTCTTGACTCACAATCCGGAGGTCGCGGGTTCGAACCCGGCATGCGCAAATAAATTTTATTTGATTAATTTGTGTTATTTCACAATTAATTCATTTAAAATAATATATAGTATATTTGCGGCATGCTCCAGAGTGGAAGATACTATCAGTATCGCCCTGGTGTAAGACCACCATTCAGAATTGAAACGTTGCTTGAAAATGGCTTTAGCCGTGTTTGGTGACCAGATCTGAATAGCCAGGTACTTTCCAACCTTCCTCTTCCCCACCTCCTTCCCCTCCCCACTATCTTCAGCCTCACAACATACCCCAATTGGGGATGCCATAGTCTCACTGGCTCCAGACGGGAGCAGTTGAGATTCTTGTGCGGTATTCACTGTAAAATAAAAAATAAAAATGTAAATCGGAGTTTATATAAATCATTGTTTAAAAGGGGTTCGCAATAATTGAGGGACAGAATGTTAAAATTGAAAGAGACGCGAAATAATTTTCGAGACTACAAAATAAATAGTACAAAAATAAAAACACAGAGGTACCTATTTATTATGATAATGTTATTTTTTTTTCATATGCTCCACACAGGAGGCCCTGAGGAACATAATTCCACTTAGGGCCAGGTGTGGAGGGTCTTTTTAGAAAAAGGAGAGGTTCTGGGAAGAGAGTTGAAGAGAGAGTAAGCGTTCTGGGAAGGAAAATGGTATTAGGGGTGGGTAGGAATCTGGGGGTCAGTGTGTCCAGAAGTGACGGACGTATGAATTCATTCCTCCCACTGCGGTGCAAGGCGATGTTCCGAGAG
The DNA here is from genome assembly GCA_929108145.2 of Limnephilus rhombicus. Lineage (NCBI taxonomy): Eukaryota > Metazoa > Arthropoda > Insecta > Trichoptera > Limnephilidae > Limnephilus > Limnephilus rhombicus. The sequence continues at coordinate 11,497,374 of OV815296.1, forward strand.
AATACGGCTGGAGAAGACAACGGGATTACCTCAACCATTCTCTCCCGATCCGGCCTATCACGCAGCTGGTGGGCAGACGCATACGTCGCCAAGACTAGGACAAACCTCATTCCATCAACCCGGGCACTCTTGCTAAGTCACAAAAGTAGCGAATCACTTGGGTTATCTATAGCAGAGATGTGGGTTATCCAATAAATGGTTATTATATTAACATTATACTGTTTCTGTATAACCTGCTAAATAATAAAATAGATAGTCCTGAATTGCTATACAGTATTGGTTTAAATGTCCCAATGAGGCGTACCAGGCACACTTCTCTTTTTCATATAGAATCCAATAACACTAATGCAGCGAGTAACTCACCAATTACTCGCGCAATCATAACTTATACCCACTATGAAAAATTACTACACTTAGACATTTTTCATGATTCCTTGCAAACATACAAAACTAATTTGTTAAATTTCTTGGCGTGATATAATTGTTTTAAAATTACTTACACTTAACTTTTCATTAAACTTTAATCAGTCAATTACAATTAGTGAGCATATAATTCTTGATTTTAAAAAGTCTCCTTTTCTCCCCCCCCCCCCCCTTTTCTTGATTTTTATTATTATTACTTCATTCATTCAATAATTAAGTTTTAAGACCGGTTCATATCTCAGGCGTAATTACCAAATGACATTCTATGGACTTACGTAATAGGTACATAACCATGTAATAATTTAATTTAACATACCTTATAATCTGTATTATAATGTACTGTGTATGTCTTAATAAACAAATAAAAATTATAAAATGTATGTGTTATGTTGATTATATATTATAAGGTTATGTTGAAAATAAAAATTTAAGTTATGGATTATTTATTGATGTAATCAATTATGAAATATTAGACACTCTTGCCCCAAATACCGTCGATAAAATATTTTAAAAGTACCTATATTCTCAGAGTTATTTCTTTTAAATCAATACAGCGTCCTTGTAAGAATTTTCCAATTCCTTTCTATAGATACTTAACGGTCTTCTTGAGCTCGGAAAGCCTTAGAAAGACCAGCACGAGGGTCGGGACTTCCTCCCTTGCAGAAGAGGGTGTTGCCACTTTTTTATTGTTTTTTCCCCACCATTCAATGGGGAAAACCTCAAGGGCTGGATTTCCCACGAAGAAAACGATCTTTTTTCTAATTTGGTTTTCGGAACGGCAAAACGGCTACTTGAAACCGAAATATCATCCGTTTGCAATTAATTATTGTCGGAAAATGGAACTGTAATTATTGTTTTCGGTTTCGGTGTTCCGCAGGGTTCTGAAGTTAGCCCTGAAAAATACAGAGAGAATGGTAAGGGAGCCTAGATAAGTAATATGTACATAGATATACAATTAAAAAGCGTTGATTATTAAATAAAAAAAAACTGCAATTTTCTATCTTAAAATCCTGTAAATCGAGTTTACTCAATTTCATGCGCGGATTTCTTTGCGCTTGGCTCAATTATATGTATTTATAGCTCTGTAGTTCCAGCTTGAAAAACACTTATCTAGTATCTTTCAACAGTAGCAATCTTCCGAACAGGCCCTCCATTGATATGCTTGGTGTAACCCTAAATGACCAGCTCAGGTATGGGGGCTCCATCGAAGCCAGAGTAAGCCTCACAAAAACTGGGCGTACTGTACAGGGCCCGCAGATACTTTAATAGTACACAACTGCTAACCCTGTACAAATCAGAAGTGCGCCCCACGGTTGAATTCGGCAGCCACCTCTGGTCTGGAGCTCCAAAATACCTGAAAAATACCCTCGATTCTGTGCAGAAACGGGCGGTCCGCTTAATAGATTCTCCCTTTAGAGCACAGGCGTTTTTTGGGAATGCTATCCTTGTTCTACCGGTATTACAATGGAAGATGCTCCGAGGAACTAGCGTCATTGATCCCTTCGGCATCGGTGCATAGTCGGAAAACACGCCAAACGCGTGCCCAACATTTGTACACCGTTGACATTTGTCACATGAGTACGGGTCATTTCTTCGACTCGTTCTTGTGTTCAACAGCTCGGCTGTGGAATGATTTGCCGGCCTCTGTGTTTCCTCCTTCCTACAACATGGGTCTCTTTAAGACCAATGTTCATTCCTCCTCTCCTCAAAAATACCCTCCACACAGCATCCCAGATGACATAGGCCCTGAGAGAAATTATTTTCCTCAGGGCCTCCTGTGTGGAGTTTATGTAAAAAAAAGTTTTATAAATTAGAGCCAAATACAGCAATTTCAACCAGAGGAAACTTCAATCATTCTGACGCGTTTCCCAACAGTTTCTGACACTTGTTTAAGTTATATAATGCTAAATAAAGTAAAACGAATTTTGAAACTATGTATAAAACTTTTTATTTACTTTATGTAAAGTACAGAACAATCTGCAGAATACTCCCGACACTGATTTAAAAACAAAACACATTACATTTAACTAGATATTTGAAAAGTTTCCAAATAAAATTTACCGTTTTCTCAATCGATCTAGCGTCCCAACCCCGAGGGTAAAAAATATAAAATACACGTTTCTTCCTCTCCTCAGTTGACCTGTGAAGGTTCTACATAAGTCTACCTAGGTAACCAGTACTTTTACCCGCAGGCCTACCTACGTAGGTACCGCAGGCTCCATCGCCTATTCAGGTAGCTGGAGTGGATAGAAGGTACCCAGGACGGGTGGGCAGCCCCCGCAGGGGGGGGGGTTTGTAGGGTGACATAATGTCATTCCGGGAGATGAAATAAGGGAGGAATATATAGGGGTGTAATCAAGATTTTTATAATGTAATAAAAAACAGGAAGGAGTGATGTGAATCAATGGTAATGCATGAATTTTATTTGGTTTACGAAGATATTGAATTACTAGTGCACCATGAAAAATCACTGGATGTATTATTTCTCTTTCTATCTGGATGATGATGTGTTACGAAAAGTGTGATGCGAACGGAAATCGATGCGAACGGTCGAGCATTTACTCACGCTTGACTAGGGGACTTTTGTTTAACTTTTACTTTTAAAGTTAAAAACAAAAGGCCGTTACTATAGTTAAATTTTACCAAAATACGTTTTTCAATCAATTTGACTGCTTGTTGTACGTTACTTTTAACTTTTGTACTTACTTTCCGAAAACCGATAGTTACTCTAGAGTTACTCCGCCATATTGGCATATTTGACATATTTGACAATTCTAGTCGAAGCAATGTACGGAAATGGGTGCTTCAACATTGATTATTAATCAGTAATCATGAGAAATATTGTAGAAGAGGATGATAATCATAGACATCCAAATGACTAGACAAGCAGTTACGGGTGAGGGGTCAAACCAAACCATGGAGGGGGAAGAGGGGAAAGATGACTGTGATTCGTTATACAATCAATCTGACAGTAAATAGGCATCTCGCATTACAATATCACCATTTAGTTCTTAAAAGCAAAATCTGCTTTGAATGAATAGACCTTTTTACATGGGAGCGCGAATTGCTTGCCACGATAATAACATATTTGCTAAGGTCAAATGCTCGCCTCAAAAAGACTCGCCCCAATACACATAGCAATATTTTGTTGCCGTGTTTAGTTAAAACACTATTACAAATGTTTCATAATTTACTTACCCCTGTAACCACCGATGAGCACACTGGAGAACCGCCCACATTCGCTATGTGCACATTGATATGTAGATATATTGTATAGAATACGCTACTGTTTTGGCGTTGTATTTCGTTAAATGTATGGATGTTACCTTCTAGCTGTTCACGGCAAGAATGATGACGTCACACATTTTAGATTCAAGCGAGGCTCTATCCCCTCCCCATGGAGCGAGCCGGTTCCAAGGAGGTGCTTCAGCCGGCGCCATGTGGAGGGGGAAATAATACGTTTTTATCACTTAGGGCAGGTCCATGTATATTCATATGTCCGTGATGATAATGCATTTAAGACATAAAAAGTTTTTTTTTCAACTATGAAGATTTAAAAAAAAAAAATCGCACGTTGCGCCACAATACGAAGTATGTCAAAAAAATACAACTAAACAGTAGTATATCTGTGTGTAAGGATGGAATGGCCAACCTTATGATTCCAGAGATATCCTCATTTTTAATGTCAGTGCCATACAAATTTTTCTTTAAAAAATGATAACTCCTTCATTTGTACACGCAATTGCTTCATACGAAATTTTATAGAATAGTAATGATCAGCAAAATCCATTTCTAGCCAAAAAAAAAGACCCTTGAAAATTCAAGTCTCTATGTCTATGAAAGGCGAATTTCAGCCCACTGTGCGCCGCGACGAAGATCATCCAAACCATTCTACTTTAACCTGCCGGATAAATAATAACACTGTCTTATTAATCGTACTTGTTCGCTCTCCACTTTCCTATACAATTGTTTATTTAAATTATGGTGCGTAATGTTCGTAGGTAATTTGTTAAATAAACCTGCAAGTTTGATATCTACTAGCTGCTTATTTGATTTACAATAGATAATACAATAGAAAAACAACATTGTTTAATAAAGTCAGGCCATGACGGAGCAAAGTTTTTCCTACAAATAGACAGAGGCTCGTTGAACTACAATTGAGGAAAATAACGTCTTCACAGAAAGCGCAAGTCATGAAAGAACTATTAATCGAGCCGTCTATCCTTAGCTTGTACTTACAGCTCACTTTACAAATTGGCAAAAGTGGCGGTCAAGCGTAATTTTCACCGAGTGGTCGGGAAGTTGATCCACTTGGCAAAGTGTCTGAATCGAAGTCTAAACTCGCCAAGGCAGGGTATAAAAAGATATTTTACGAAACGAAAAACACGATCGAAATGTATGAATATACTCGTATATATATATAAATCTACAGCTGTTACCCGGCATGCGTTGCTATGCCATTTAATAAAGAAATTGTTTCTCCCTGCGTGTCCTTTCCCATTCGTCAAGTTGCCGATTCCTCTCCCGAGTCCTCTTCTCCTCTCGCGTTTCCACTCCACCTCCTCCACCTTCCCTCACCCCACTCCACTCCCCCCTTCCGCCGTCCCGCAACCCCCCCCCCCCCCCGAGTTCCCTTCCCCCGACAGATTCCCCTCCCCCCCCCCCCCCTCCCGCGTTCCATAAATTAATTCCTGGTATATTTAGTTTTCAACAGCTCGCATACCACCTATTGCAATTTTTATACAAATTTCAATGCCAATGCTCACCAGACAATAACGAACACAACAAAAAAAGAATTATCCAATTTAATGCAGTAGTTCGCAAATTATGCGCGCACATACATTTCGGCGATTCATTTTTATACAAATTTTATAATGCCAGAGCTCACCAGTAGTTTTATACAAATTTGTCCTGATAATAACGAACACAACAAAAAAAATAATTATCTCATTTGGTGCAGTCGTTCGGAAGTTATGCGGGAACGTACATTTCGGCGATTCATTTTTATTAATATAGATTTTGTTTTTCTTTATTCATTGCTTTGAAAGGTAACACCATTTGTGGATTTTTTGACCACCATGCTAGGCTCATGCCCGTGTTATGGTGGTCGATAATAATAATTGGATAGTTTGTAGAGCGCTTTTATACTATTGTACCCTCAGCCAGGAGCACTCCTGTCCCGGTGAGACCGGCACACCGAAGGGCACTGATTTGTTCTGACTTGATGTGCTCTGAGGATAGGAAGGATGTTAGAGTTTAATCGACCGGATCCGTAGAGCGCTTTTGTGAATAATCACCAAAAGGACGCTATACAATTTATTATGAATTCTAAGGCTCTATGTAATTTTATTATTTAAAAATAGATACAGAAAAATATACTTCCTGGCAGGTCACTTCCGATAAACACAATTTTATTAGAAATTTGGAGTGCTTAGAGAAAATATGCCGTTGCACGCCGAGGACATTATATATTTAAAACACTGGACATTGCATGATTCTACATTTGCTACCCCCATTGCTGTTGATGTTACATTAATGAGAAAATTACGTATCCAAGAAGTTAAAAACCTCTCAACTTCACCTTCACAGCCCACGACGTTGTAAATAACTAATTATGTAAAAATGTAAGCAAAATTCTTATTTGTAAACTTTTGTAAAAGTAATTTCATAAAAATTCTCCAGTCCTAAAGAGTCCTAAATTCTCCAGTGTTTCAAAATAAATATCAACTCTACTAACTTCTCATAAATATAATAACAGTGATAGGGTTAGCAAATTTAAAATCATGTAATGTCTAGTGTTTTAAATATAATGTCCTCTATCTATTGTTATTATTTAAAAATTGATACAGAAAACTTATTCACCTGGCAGGTCACTTCCGATAAACTTTTATTAGAAAGTTATGCTTGGAGAAAAAACAATGTTAATTATACAAATGACCAATATCCAGGACACCCTGTGCAGTGAAAACAACCTTACCTACGTATATTTTAATATCGGTTCGAATAATGTCTTAACCTCGACAGGTCTTTGAAAATAAATCAAACGCCACGATTTATCAACGTCCAATTTATGTGTTTATGGGAATGGACTTTTCAAACAGGGGGGACCCTTGGCTGCCCCAGGCCTGCAACCATTTTCCGGGCGAGGTCCATCTAGGAGTCAATATTGATCAACAGGATAAACCAGGAGTCACGTTACTAGGCGCCTTTTTTAAATTTAAGGAATACATCTTCTGTGTAAATATATGTATAGCGGAGTGTTTGTGGGTAGCTTTGTAATTTTTATTCATATCTACGAATATTCCAAGAATGGTGCACACTTGATCTTCAAAACAAAAGGAAGAGAGATGTGATGAGATTTCAAAAACCACCACAATCCCCTTTTCCAACCGCTAAAAAGCAGATTTTTCTTTCTTCTTTGTGAAGAAAAACTTTTCTTTTGTTAATAAATAACATAACATTGTAAGAAGAACTTGAAAACTTTATGATTTTTAAATAGGGAAAAAAGACGAGCTACCCCGTAAACGAATCAGGCGCGAATGAGAAATTTTAGCAACGCGATACTGGACCGTATTCATAAAAAAAAAGGTTATACTTATACTTGCAGAATATAAACGAAATTCTTAAGCTCGCATTCATAATATTCCGAGTAAATCCTTATGCTTACAGAGTATGAGTATATCCTTCACAAAAAGTATTTGGTTATTTATAAACGTTACCTTTTACTCTAAATAAAAAAGGATATCCTTCAATAATTTCGAGTGTGGTCAGTAGCAGATTCAGTCGTATAGTGATCAGTTGTAGCGATGGCTGATGTTGTGGAACTGAGAGAGATTAAACACTGCAAGCAGCGTTTATCAACAACTGTTCGTGATTACAAAGAATTTTTCCAAAATCTCGGGGGCATTGGCAATTTCATCTGCTATGAACTGCAGTTCGGTTGTAGCTTTTTATTTTTATGTTCTTTCACTATCTATTCTATCTATCTATTATCTGATCGAAGTACTGTACTCAAATAACACCGATAAGAAAGAAATACCGTAAATAACTTTCAAGTCTTCAATGTACAGAAACTTTATTAAAAAAATATTTTATTTAAACTAAAAAAAAACATATATGTATACTCCACTGCCCAACATAAATACTCAACCAGGGCAAGCAATAACATCCTGGTTACTCCCAGTTTGAACACATCTTTTGGACAGAGAAATAATAAATTCCATGGTATGAAATTATACAATGCTCTACCAGATCAAATCAAAAATATAAAGGAAATGAATATATTTAAAACAAAAGTGAAAACATGGCTGAGAGATCAAAGTGATAATAAAATTACAAACATCATGAAGACGATATAAAGACAATCCATAACCAAATACAAATATTTAAAAAAACTACAGGCCACCTCAGAACAGGAAATCCTAGTGAGGAGGTCTGTGAAAAACAAATGAATCTATACTTATACTATACATTATACATACATGTACAAACCTTGCTATTGAAGCTAATAATAAAGAATACAAAAATAAAAACAAAAAAAAAACAAACCATCGAAAACAGGTTGGAACCTGCCGCGACACAGTCACAAGCCGACATGCCAACAACCTTTTACTTATTCTTGGAGGACATTCTTGCAAGTATAAGGTAATCATTATGAAAACGAAAAAAACGAAATGCTTATAATCCTACCTTTATCTTCAACTCAAAACCTTATACTTAGAAGGATATCCTTCACTTTTATGAATACGGCCTATTGTGCGCATGCGCACGCTATTGGGTTGCGTTCACAATTTTAATTTTTACGATTCATTTTGAACTGGTTTATGGGGAACGTTTTAAAAATATTTTTGATAGTTTGAAGACAATGCTTTTTTTTATTTTTGGCACAGTAATTCCCGTTGGCCGCCCTTGTGTGCGACGATTGATAAATTTTAGTGCGGCCTCCATAGTATCGGATAAGTTTCGGTCAACTATCAATATACACATATTTTGAATGTCTGTTATGCAAAGTTACTGGCTTATTTAATAAACGTATCTAACTAACGAAGCTCTTAGAAATGAAACAAGTAAAGTATGTAAGATAAGCTTAAAGAATATTTCCTGAAAATGTTCTAAACCAGTGAATATTCACTCGCCTTCATACGTTTGTTTTTTTTTTATGTTTTATGTGTATGGATGTCTCTCAGTATTTCTAAAATCTCTATTCTTGACAATGCATTTTTTTTCCTTTTCAATATGTTGTATTTTTAAACGTGTAATATCTGTCTAAAACGTACTTATATGTGTCTGTCCTTCCCGTAATGCATTTTTTTCTCAACTCATTGGGAATAATGTGTTACTTACCATGTTTTTGTAATACATTATAATTAAATAAATAATGATCCGGAGACTTATATAAAGCATCTAAGAGGCGATCGATTTATTCCATTTGAACTTTGAGAACAAATGGTTGAATTATGTATACATACCTCATTAACTAAATAACTTCCGTTTAGTGTAAAAAGGTAAATGCGGATTGCCAACGCGTATTTAGATTAGTATTTTATTTCAACATTGGCAATATTTTTACAACAATTTAGTGATTGCTTGGCGTCTGACTTTGCGTAGTGTCAATTCATGAAAAATACCTTCAGTGTTGCCAGCGTATATCAATTTCTTATTTTTTCCCTGTCAATATCGGTTCGGCTGTCAATGGTGAAGGCACACTAGATACATCGATATAAAATCATCGAAAGTTACAGAGTTCCAGGGCGATACTGACACTACCGGTCTGAGAAAAGATGCGCAAACTTGCAGCAAATATACCAATAATTTTTATTACATACTAGCTGGTACCTGGAATGCGTTGCAAAGTCATTCAAAGAAATAAATTCTTTCTTCTTGCATGTCCATTCCCATATGTCCCCGTTCCCCTCTCGCTTCCCTCCTGCGTTCCCCTTCCACCTTCCCCGTCTTCCCCTCCCTCGTCACCCTTCCCGCGAACCCCACCTTCTTCGTTACCTTCCCTTCCTGCCTTCCCTTCCTGCCGCTAAAATATATGAAATACACATATTTTCATAACGCCATTTTTTAGAAGTTTTTCAAATTTTTATTTTTTAACCATATATATATATAGATACACTCCTCTGCTAAAGTGCAATGTTCTGTAAAAAAAATTGAGACAATCTATCGATTACTTTCCGAGATTTGCCGATACAAACAACAGAACCAAAATTTTTATATAAGTATATACCTAGATAAAATAAATAACAAACATTAAGAGGGCATTACCAGAGAAAGCCTGAAATACGTCATTTTCAAAAAAGTTTTTAGACGTATTGACTCTTTTCCACAAAAAATTATAAATGGATTTCGAAAGATTGTTCTTTTATCTAGCATTCGTATGTAATAAATTTTTAGAATTTTTTTTAATTTTTAGTATAATAAGGTTATTCCATAGGTCGTTGGCAGATTTGTTAAATTTTCAAAAAAGTTTTTGTATTATACCACACCCATTTCAAATAATGTAATCATGCAGTAAAATAAATCAATACATTATCTAGCAAAGTTATGTATTAGAATTTTAATTTTAGTTTCAATAAAATCATTAAAAAATATGTACGTACACTTGACGAAAATTGGTCAATTTGTGTATTTATTTGCGCACTTACAAACTAATATATTTCAGATTTTTTTAACATTCTTATTAAATTTAGACATTATTGAAAAATGATAAATACTTATAATCAAAAAATAACTACAAAAAGTACACTATTTTAATAGTTTTATCATCACGCCTTTCAGCATTTTTGGATGAAAGTATAAATTAAAGCTAATTTGGATTGAAATAAATTCGATATTGAGTTATAATTTAAAAAAGCTGGTACGGAGAATAATTAATCTTTCTCATTGTAACCGTCCTGCACGATCGGAAGAACAACTTTCGACGAAATGTGGATTTTCGTCCGCTGGCTGGTTAAACGCTCTTAATTGAGTTTCAAACCGGCGACCTCTCTTAACAATCTGCTACGGAGGCTGTTATGTTGTTTGTTGAATGTTTTAAAAAAATAATATTCAAAAAAGAATTCTTAAAAACAAAAGAAAAATAAGGGAGGAAAAGGCGACATAAAACCGAAATTTAGATTTCTAGGAAAAAGTATTCCAGAAATGTTGAAAGCTTCTTGGAAAAATTGTAAAAAAACATGAATACAAAAATAAGTAATGTAATTTTTAGAATTTTATTATAGAACCAGAAAAGTGGCCATCTCCAGCCTATTTGAAATACACAAGTTGGCTGGGCACGTTCAGGTCTTATAATTTAATAACGTCAAAACAAGAATGATGATCAAATATGGAAAATAACTCCATTCGTGCGAAATAATAAAACGTCCGAATGTTCCGTTCTTTGCACAGGGAGTCGCGCTAGGAATAATATTAGGTGGGGTAGAAGTGGGGAAAAAGTGGGGAGTAACATGGGGTGTCATCACCCCCCATCCCTAGTTCTGGTGATTGACCAGTCGAGACGGCGTCACGTGGCGTAGGAACTACGTGCCAGATACAAAATAATTAAACTTTTTTGGTTTTATTTTTCGCTATATTTTGGTGAAATATTACCATATTTACAATTTAGAAATCTGTTATTGGATAACCAACACTTGTGCCGGAGGTCACCCCAGGTTCGGTACGGTTAGTTACTTAACAGGAGTGCTCGGGTTCATGGACTGAGGTTTGTGTAGGTCTTGGCGGCGGATGCGTTTGTTCACCTTCTGCACGTTGGATCGCGAGAGACTGATTGAAGGATACCTTTTGACCTCTCCAGCCGGACTCTCTCGATCAATCGCCTTGCACCGTAGTGGGAGGAATGGATTCAACCGTCCGTCATTTCTTGACACATTGATCCCCAGATTTCTACCCACCCTTCTTACATTTTTCCTTCCCAAAACACATCACCTTCCTTTTCCTAAGAAGACCTCCCACGTAGCATCCTCAAATATGATTTTCCTAAAGAGGAGATGGAGTTAAAGAGAAAAATTAAAAATAGGTTAGGTGAAACTTAAGTACTATAAAAAAACTGAACTTTGCAAAATGAGTAGGTAATATTAACAAAAATAGAAAGAATATCGATGGACGATGAAGTTTTGAAAGAAGTGCTTAAAGTAAAATATATTGCAGTTAAACTATACCGGACTTCAAACTGACTTCTCCCCAAAACTCAAAAAAATACATTTTGAAAAAAAAGCTGAAAGATTAAGGCTCCGCAACCGGGCTCGAAAAGAAGAATATGGAGAGATACGAAATTACGAATGTTAGAGGAGCGCGCTAACATTTACAGCGACAAAATCGATGCTAAAATTGCGAAAATGTTTAATAAAAACACGACTCGTTTAAAATAGAGCAAAGATCTCGCGGGGAGCATCTTAAGTATCATTTAAAAAAACATTGTGAATTTTACACAAATATAATTTATAAGATAACTAGCTGACCCGACGAACTTCGTACCGCCTCAGAACAAATAACTTGTTGAATTAAATTAAGTTTTTTTATCAAGTTAAAAATTACACAATGAAGCAATTATCGATGCCCAACTATCCGTGTTTTTTTTTTGTCAGTATCAGAGATGGCGATGTGAACGGATTTATATTTTTTGTGATTTTCTTACTTTTCCACTTACTTATGGGATTTTTTTAAAGGAAGCGGGTACGGTTTCCGCCGCCCCGGGAACCATTTATTGGATAACCAACATCTCTGCTATAGGTCACCCCAAGTGGTTCGCTACGTTTGGTAATTTAGCAGGGGTGCCCGGGTTCACAGGGTGACTTTTGTGCGGGCCTTGGCGGCGGATGCGTCTGCCCACCTGCTGCGTGGCGGGCCGGATCGAGAAAGACTGGTTAAGGGAGGCCTTTTGACCTTTTTAGCCGGATTCTTCTCGAATTCGACTGGAAAAATCAAGGTAAAAGGTCAATTCCGGTCAAGTCGATGACTTTGCACCGCAGCTGGAGGGATGGATTCAATCCCGGATACACTGACCTCCAGATTCCTACCCACCTCTCATGCCCTTTTCATTTCCAGAACTTCCTATCCTACCCTTTCTTAAAAAGACCCTCCACACAGCATCTCCTAAGATGACATAGGTCCTGAGTGGAGTTACATAAAAAAATGCATTTAATTTTAGAGATTTATTATTTATTATTGTATTTTTCCTTTGGGGGAGTGCAGAGACATACGTTCACCGTTTGTCTCATTTTCGACTATTGACATTTAGTGTGTAAGAAAGAGAGGCAACATTATATGATTAAAAACAAAAACAAAACAATCAGCGCAATGACATTTGACGTTTTTGAATTTTTGGAATTCACGCACAGTTAAATATTATACCTATCACAATATTGTTGCAGCTCTTTCAAAATATGAGAATTTGTTCCATACAAAATGTATGAAAAAATTAATTTTCTTCATAACTTTCTTTTTTGTGATTTTTTGCGATGTTTTATTAGTTATTTTGTTATCCGGGCCGGAGACAAATCCAACAAACCAAAGATCATCAAAATCGGCACAGTCGATCTCGAGTCATAAATAGTGTAACGAGTGTAACTAACCCGACTTTGTTTTATATATTAGGACAGAAACAGACTTGTTTTTAATAATTGTTGGAGCATACTTTGCGATTTTTTTCTATCGAGGGAATTTCATATAATTTGCGTTTCGGCGTGGGCATCATCTAGACATTATCTTCAAAAATAACATATATTTTTTTAACAGCTTAAAAACTTCAAATGTTTAAGGGGGATATGTAAGAAATTGGTAGAAATTCGGATAGCGGGCCTTAAGAAAGGGACGCTCAGATGGTTTGGGCATGTAGAGCGAATGAACGAGGAAAGGAGTGTAAGGAGAATATATGACGCAAATGTGAATGGTAGAAGGTGGGGGCAAGTGAATCAGATACGAGATAAGAGAATGGGCCATGTGAAGAGTCGGAGTAATGTACGAATGTGAACGAGGCAAGGAGTGTGTGCCAAGATCGAGTTGTTTGGCGGTCCGTTCTCTCAGCCTACCCCTGCGGGGAAACGGCGTGGTGGTTAATGACTTAGTTAATGTAAAAATCGTAAACACGGTTCCCTGAGAAGACGTTTTCCCCATACTACTCGTATAACACTTGATCGAAAAGCTCACAGAAGCCACCCACAAATAATGGCATCAATTTGAAACCGACATAACCTGCAATTATCACTGATTAAATCGTTACTCCCGCCGGTCAGGCGCCATAGCTGTTACTTGGTTATTATGATGTTCAAGTAGACGGCCGGATGTACGTGATAACAGGAAGTGCAACTAAGCACAATTATTAATAATTAGTGTATCATAGCGAGTAATGTTGGTAAACAGTTAATTCGTAATTGCTTCGGCGTGCTTATGGGTTTTAGTGCATATCGGGTTCAAAACTATTTGAATTAATGTGCCTAACTATGTGAATGGCCCGGACGAAATAGAAGCCTTCACAAGAAAAGCTCTACATGACAAAAACTATCATAATTTGAATTTTTTTTTTTAAAGTACGTTTATTCAGTTTTTTAATTTTATAATATTTTATCTTACTTAAATCTTACAAAGCAGATCAATCAGTTTGATTGTAAGAAATCTCCCATTTTTCCTGTTTATTTGCTTACAATAATATAATACATTATATGTTTGATATTTTCGTGCGTAATATGTAGTAATTACTTAAAAGTATAATACTTAATATTAAAATACTTAACTAATTATTGTAATGCTTATGAACATAATGTACAATAGTAATTATTTAATTTTTAACAATGGTTGAAAGATCTAGGTATTTTAAAATAATTTAAAATAAAACAATAACTTTGTAAACACCACTGAACAAAAAAAATCTAGGTATTTGTTCACAATATTATTTGTTTTCAATATTATTTGTTTTCCATAGATCTAGGGGTATTGTCCACAATATTATTTGTTTTCCATAGATCTAGGGGTTTTGTCCACAATATTATTTGTTTTCCATAGATCTAGGGGTATTGTCCACAATATTATTTGTTTTCCATAGATCTAGGGGTATTGTCCACAATATTATTTGTTTTCCATAGATCTAGGGGTATTGTCCACAATATTATTTGTTTTCCATAGATCTAGGGGTATTGTCCACAATATTATTTGTTTTTCATAGATCTAGGGGTATTGTCCACAATATTATTTGTTTTCATGTTCTACGGAGGTAGAATGATTTAACTTTTGTTTTGATTTTTGAATAAGATGTCTGTCTCATTTTGAATATTTTCAGCCATAATATGCAATGTATGTCAGTCTTTAAATTTAAAAATATATTTTAACAGAAACCTTTATGCTCTATTGCATTGTTTTTTTGCGAGGAGAATTTTACGCTGGGGTCGAAATATCTTTATTGTATACCGGTACCTACTTCGAAAGGGGTGAGCAACAATGATTGACGGAGAATAATTTATCATCTCAGGTCACCCCGTGTTATCATGTGACCTACATCGTAATTTTATGCGATGACCAAGGCTTTTTCCTAACTGCCCGGAGCCAGTGGGACTAATATAATGTTATACCAATTATATCGTTATGTGAAAATAATTGGAAGACTTACTTAGAAAGTTGGTATACATGCCTTACAGATTTTAAGATTTGATCACTAAATATAGGTACCTACCTACTATTAATTACAAAATGTGGTAAAAATAGAGTAAGATATTATATTTTGATAGTTTTTTTTCTTATGGAGATGATATGCGCGTGCTGCGAACTACTACAATTGTCGAGGGTTTTTCCCATCTACTTTAGCTATCAGGCAAACGGATTATCTTGTTCAACCCCTCAGGCCTCGGAAATATTTGGTCATAAAGTCAAAATATTTCCGGTTTGCAATAAAACCCAAATAAATGGAATATTTCTAAACGTATAGAACTAAACTTAAAACTTTTTTTTTATGCGATAAAACTTTATAATTTTCTTTTTCTTCTTTTCTTTATAAACTCTTTAAAATTTTATAATTCAAAGTAAACATATCATTTATTAAATACACAAATTTTGAATTCATGTAAAAATAATTTTAAAAAATTCTCAAGTTTAATTTCGGTGGTAAACTTTGGATTAATAAAGCTGTACATTTTGATAATTTCACAGTTAACTGTTAGATTTTAATATAAACCGTAGTATATTCTCTTTCTAACACTGTTTAGATAATATTTCTAACGATGATAGTAAAGGAGACACAACGATTTCTATGATGACCTATAGGAGTTAATCCGAAAACGAACGAATAGACTTGACGGGTTAATCGAGATGAGCGCCTGCTACGAACTGAATACAGTTGCGTTAAAGAAAAGTCTCAATTTTATAATCTTTGCAAATTACATGACCCCAGAGCACAGTTTTTTAAGATTTCCCATCTATTTTAGATATTAGGCAAACGAATTGTCGTGTTTAACAGTTCACATTTGATTTCTCCACAGTTCACTCCACAATATTGGTCTAAGACACTCAACTCTTAGATCAGCAACATCAACTGCAATTGGAAGGTTGAAAGAACCTAAGCGAAATGTTTGGTGATCGTGCATTCGGAGTACCCGGCACTGAAGCTTGGAAACTTCCTATAGAATTGAGATGCATAATTTAGATCCAAACGCATGCATAATTTAGATGAAAGAATTTAGATCCAAACTGAAAACTCACTTTTTCCGATACTCATTTCCATAAATTCATCATTCTTTAGTTTATGCCGAATATCTCTGCTTACCTCATCAGAGATATCCGGGTACTCTAAATAAATGGTCACGGAATTTAGTTTATAAATCAATACACTGATTGGTAGAGTTATATTTTATTTGGTAAAAGAAGTGAGATAATACAAAGATTCTATCCGCGACAATAATTTGCGTATTAAAAATAGTTTACTAGCGAGAAGAACGTTCAAGACGGAATGGTCTCGAAGCTTGTTCCACTCGCGAGCTCAGTTCCGCTGTCTGCGCATCCTGTTGCGCAGCCAAGTGTTGCCAGCGTCAAGATTACATTTTACTCAAAATACAATGATAATCGCGGTGCCTACATACCTCCTCCCCAGCATTTTATGCGACCAACGCACATATGTAAAAAAAACTTAAAATTAAACAAAAATTACATATATCGTGTTCGATGCTGACTAAAGCAACCTAGTTTGAGTGTAAGTATTGTAATTAAATAATAATTATTAATTAATTAATAAATTTTTATAAGTTTCATAAGCTACGGAAAGGGGAAACCACATCGTGCTAATACAAAAATGTAACCTGTTGGCTAAGTTAAATTACTTCAAATCTATTTAAGATGAGTGACATCTGTCTTCATTATAATCATACAACTAGGGATAAAAATTAATAAGTGAAAATTTTACACAACTTATAAGTCAATATTACTTCAAATCTATTTAAGATGAGTGACAAGTATCTACATTATAAACATGTAACCAGAAATAAAAAATAAATATGTGAAAACTTCACACAACTTATAAGTCAAGAAAGAAAATACATAATGGGTATCACACTTCGTAGAGATAAGGAAAGGGGCAACCACGTCATATCTATATGAGGTATGATATTCACTGCATAAGTAGAATGGTATCATATACTTGAGTACTTTAAAATTAATAAAGTTCATTTTTTATGTATAGAACATCAGGAAACGTATATAAAAATATCAAACCTATATAAAAATAAGGTGAACCATATTAAGAAATGTGTTTAGACATCTGTCCCGTAAATCGTGGGATATCATAATGAAAAGTTGTAACCTATGCAGATCAAAATTTATGTGTAACTAATATTACATACATACATCATACATTAACTAGTATGGAATACTACACGCCATAGTTGGTATTATAATTAGGTCATGCATTTAAGTGCATCTAAAATTACATCATGCCTTTATTAGCATGGGAAAACGAGTGCAATATAGCTTGTATTATTTTTAAATCATACATCTAATATTATATACATCATGCATTTATTAGCATGGAATAAAGAAATACAATAGTTTGTATTATTTTTAGATCATACATCTAATATTATTTATGTTCATCTAACGTTACATACATCATGCATTTATTAGCATGGGATAAATAATACATCTCAAGAAAAATCTTGGAAAGTTACTTCATGTTATATAACATGGTATATCATTTTATGATAATAGTTGAAAAGATTTTTCCTATTTACATTTTGAAAAAAGGTTGAAAATATTTTTCATGTTTTGACATTTTTATAAAAATAATTAATAATTAATTATACAAAATTTTTAATGCTTTAACAGGTGTACATGGGTGGTCTACGTCATACATTTATAAGTACGGAAAGAGCAGTACAAAATTTACCTATAAATACATGATAACAATATGCTTCACGTTTTGACAGGTGTGGGAAAGGTAAACAGTCATCACACACCTATCAAAATATGGTAATATAAAAAGGAAATGGAGAAGGCAGTGCATCGTACCTTCTACACATATGTGAATTTTCATACTGAAAACGTATGGGAAAACTACATCATGTTTTCCCAGGTATTGTGGAATGATACATCACATACCTACAAAAACATGGAAAACACTCATCACACTTTTGTAAGTGGATGGAAAAATACATCATGCACTTAAAAAAGCGTGGAAAAAACTAAACGACACATATTACATGGTATTTTGCTATGTATAAATATACATGTTGACATCATGTTCTATGAACATGAGATTTTTTAAAAACAACCCTTCCTTAAGACAGGATTATTGAATATATCAATTATGACGATGGTTAAACAAACCTAGAGTTCAATTTCTACCAAAAATTGTAGTCTCTAATTATTTTCATTATATAATGAAATCATGTTCTATGAACATGGAGATTTAAAAATAACCCTTCCTTAAGACAAGGTTATCAAATATGTAAAAGAATAACATAGTTAAATAAACTTAGAGTTCCAACTTCCATCAAAAGTTGATGTCTCTAGTTATTTGTAGTTACAGTAATCTTTAAAAAATATACTACCAAAATTTATGTCAATAATGTGGATTTACTAATGAGATATATATCTGTGAATCGAATTTGGGAGTATATAGTGATTTTATATCGGAAAAAAATTTATATGGAAAAACTATGTCTCTGTCAGCCTTTTTTCTAAAGGGCCTGGTACCTGTCTGGAAAATGCACTCTTCTACCGGACCTTGTAGTAGTAATTTTGTCCGGGGTCTGTTCTGCGACAGGTTCTTCGATATTCAACTTCTCTTCGGAAGGAACGAAGGCTGGTTTCAAGCGATCAATAGAGACGCGCTTTGGTTTTCCATTGATGGTAATGACGTATGTCTTTTCGTTACGTTCTTCCACTTTGTAAGGTCCATCGTAAGGGAGTTGAAGCGATTTTCGTGCGGAATCAGTTCTCAGAAAAACGTGAGTAGAAGAAGGTAGGTCCTTATGTATGAAAAACTTTCCTGAACCGTGATTACTGGCAGGAGTAGATTTTATATTTTCAAATCTTCTTTGTAGTCGACCGACGTAAGTATCTGGCTCTTCGCGAGGCGTAGGAGTGAAGAAATCACATGGTAACCTCAGCGTTCTACCATAGGTAAGTTCAGCAGGCGAGCATTTTAAATCATCACGAACTGTTGACCTCAATCCAAGTAGTATAATAGGGAGAGTCTCCAACCAGTTCGGGTCGCCGTTAGCCATAAGTGCCGACTTGAGGGTTCTATGCCACCTTTCTATCATGCCATTAGCTTGAGGGTGGTAGGCGGTTGTCCGCGTATGCTTGATTCCGAATTTTTCTGTGAGTTTTTTGAAAAGACATGACTCAAACTGACGTCCCTGATCTGTCGTAATAGTTTCGGGGACACCATGCCTCGAAATCCAGTGAGTTGTCAGTGCTGTGGCGACTGTGTCTGCTGACATATTCTTTAAGGGAACTGCTTCGGGCCAGCGAGTGAATCTGTCAATCATGGTGAGCAGATATTGATAATCACTACAAGCGGGCAGGGGTCCAACCAAGTCGATGTGGACGTTCCGGAAACGGTCTTCAGGCAGAACATACGTGGCTCTTGGCGCGACTGTATGTCTGGAGATTTTGGCCTTTTGACAATTTATGCAATGTTTGACAAAGAACTTTATATCCTTCGCCATGTTGGGCCAAACAAATCTCAATTTAATACTGTTGACAGTCCCATTAATGCCTGGATGACAAACATTATGCACATTTTCTATGACCTCTTTTCTCATATTAGATGGTACGAAGGGTCTTACATGACCGGTAGAGATATCACACCACAGTGAAGAATTAGTTCCAGGAATCACCAATTGACGTAGGGAGAGGGAGGAGTCCTCAAGTGCCTTAGTAATTTCGTCGTCGTGACTCTGCTCTTGTCCCATTCTCTCATAGTCAATTGCAGAAGGGCTATTTATCTCTTCAATGCGAGAAAGAGTATCTGCAACTGTATTCTGGTGTCCGGAAATATGTTTGATGTTGGTGGTAAATTGAGATATATAATCTAGTTGTCTCTCTTGACGAGGAGAACTTGAGGCACGTTTCTTGTTGAAAGCGAAAGTGATGGGCTTGTGGTCCGTGTAAATAGTAAAATTTCGACCTTCTAAGTTGCTCCTAAAATACTTTACTGCCTCGTAAACACCGGTTAATTCACGGTCAAACGTACTGTATTTACGCTGTGCCGGGGTAAATTTTCTTGAAAAAAATCCTAAAGGTTGCCAAGCTGTACCTTTATTTTGTTGCAATGATGCTCCCATAGCCAGGTTGGATGCGTCCACCATAACTGCTAATTCAGCGTTTGGGTCTGGATGTGCTAACAATGTGGCAGAAGCGAGATGTCGCTTGCATTGGTTAAAATCCTCCGTTAATTCCGGGGTCCAAGTAAGGATACGTTTGTCATTCTTTTTATATCCAGAAATGCAATCAAAAAGTGTTGTTTGGGCGCTGATAGTGTTGGGTAAAAATCTTCTATAATAATTGAGCATTCCCAAAAAACGTCTTAATCCTTTGGCTGTTTTGGGGAGAGGAAAATCAATAATAGTTTTCACTTTCTCTTTAATAGGAGTCATCCCTTCCGGTGAAATGGTATGACCTAGAAAATTAACAGTCGGGAGTCCAAATTGACATTTTTTAATGTTAATTACCAATCCATTATCTGCTAATCTTTTAAATAGAATATCCAAATGTTTTTTATGCTCCTCTTCATTGCTGGAGGCTATAAGGATATCATCAAGATAAACAAAGCAAAAATCCAGATCTCTGGTTACGGCATGCATGAAACGCTGGAAGCTTTGGGCAGCGTTGGATAATCCAAATTGCATAGTCGTAAATTCAAAAAGGCCAAATGGTGTTATAATAGCCGTTTTGGGTATATCTTCTGGTTCCACAGGGATCTGGTAGTATGCCCTCAGCATATCTATTGTTGTGAAGATTTTTGCTTTTGCGAGTTTATGGGAGAAGTCCTGGAGCTGCGGAATGGGGTATTTGTCGGGAATCGTTTTGGCGTTGAGACGACGATAATCACCGCACGGTCGCCATTCCCCATTAGGCTTCTTCACCATGTGTAAAGGGCTCGCCCAGTTACTCTTGGACGGCCTGCAAATGCCTTGCTCCATAAGGTAATTAAACTCCTTTTTGGCTGCTTCTAACAGTTTTGGTGCGAGTCTGCGAGCTCTCTCGGTTACAGGTGGGCCCTTGGTCTCTATGCAGTGCGTCACTGTATGTTTCTTGCTATTCAGAGCTTGCATATTCGGTCGCGTCAGGCTTGGATATTTATTTAAAATCTCTCTGTATTTTTGTGATGAGGAAATACTGGAGATACCGGATGAGGGTCCATTGGATGTTGCGCCTCGAATCCGTAAGCCTGTAGACTGGTCTGTAAGTGTACCCTTTTTTAGGTTGACCGACAAGTTAAAATGATGGAGAAAATCGGCACCAAGTATGGCTCTATTCACATCAGCCACTATGAAACGCCATTTCATTGTTCTCCGGAGGCCGAACTTAAGTTCAATCGTCCTTGTGCCGTAGGTACGGATGGAATTCCCATTAGCTCCGTATAAAGTTGTGGGGCACTTGTCGGAGGTTAAGTAATTCTTCGCTATTTTCGATGTCTTCGGGATCACAGAAATATCTGCGCCTGTGTCCACTAAAAACTTTTGGCTTGTTTCTTGGTCATAAAGGAAGAGACGACGAGTCTGAGTAGGAATTTCGCATGTCTCTACTGTGGAATTCCTTTCGTCGTTTCTCGACCTCTTCGAGCGGAAGGTACACGGTTGTTGGCATCGGTGGGCATTTTCACCGAATTTGGCATGTAATCTGCAGTACCCATTTGGTTTTCTGTTGGGCGATCTACCGCTGGACCTGGAACGTGGTCTTCTAGCAGGATTCTGATGATCACCTTGTCGAATATTGTTGCGACGTGGGCTCTGGCTTCTGTGCTCGCTGTTGGTAGATGGATGGTCACGATTATGGACCTGCGACATCTTCAAAAGTTTCACCTCGTGGGTAAGAGCTGCGATCTGCTCTAAAAGGCTTTGCATTGACGTATCATTACGTTCGGATCTTGAAGTTCCGGGTTTAGTGTCGTGGTCAACCGCGCCACATTCTGTTGTCTGGTACACATCAACTATCTTATCGGCAGCTAGTGCTAGTTGATTCAGGTTATTGTCCGGAAGTGCTGATAGTATAGCTTGTACATGCTGCGGAAGACGTTGGAGCCATAGTGTTTTTACGATAGCGCTCTCCGCTAGTGTTGGTCCAGCTAACTCGAGCATGTGTCGTAGAAGTCCTGTTGGTTTACGGTCTTCTAATTGCAATCCCGTCAATAATCGTGTTAACCGCTTCTCTTCGGAGTCTTGAAGTCTGTCTATCAGCGATGCCTTGAGTATGCAATATTTGTCCTTCACTGGCGGGTTTATCACTATGTCGCTAACGCATTGTAATGTTTCAGCGTCCAAGGCGGCGACTATGATGTTGTATTTAGTAAAATCTTCCTTGATGCGGGAGTTAGTAAACTGGGCCTCGGCCTGAGCGAACCATAACGCAATATTAGTTCTCCAACAGGCGGGTAACCTCACAGAAACGTGATGGATGGATGTTTCCGAAGAACAGCTCTCATTGTTTGATTCCATGTTTGGTGTTGGATTTTCCTTGTGCAATATTTCTTCTGTTCCTATAGCTATGTCGCTTGGTTCAATGGAGGGTGTCCCTCCGGTAGATGTCATTTAAGTGCAGACAATTAAGGCGAGACAAAAATATGGAATACCCGACAGTGAAATAAACTCCTTTGTGATAATAATAGTTAAAATTGAAATTCTCAATTTTTAAATTAAAAATAA
Organism: Limnephilus rhombicus; assembly: GCA_929108145.2. Taxonomy (NCBI): domain Eukaryota; kingdom Metazoa; phylum Arthropoda; class Insecta; order Trichoptera; family Limnephilidae; genus Limnephilus; species Limnephilus rhombicus. The sequence goes on from OV815296.1 coordinate 11,520,146, forward strand.
AAATCCACACTAATGCCTTTTTCCTTACAAAATTTTTCAACAATAATTCTGATAAAAATAAGTGGGAATTATATACCTCCACTATTTATTAGTTGATTCGATAGTTGCTTAAAAAACTTTAAAAATCGTCAAAATTGCTAAAAATTTAAATTTATTAAAATTTTTGTTGTATAGATAAACTCGTTTTCGATGATATTAAATAGATTTAGATGATAAGAAAGAAACTTTAAAAATCTTAACAATATTTCAGAACATGTGCAATTTGCAACATTATTGTATTAATTAGACCTCAAGAAAAAATATGGCGTCATTGTCGTAAAAATATGTCGAACCAATTTTATCCGGCGACGATTCTCAGATGAATTCTGGCTGCTGGTCTCCCTGATGACGGATTCAGGATCCTGCGTTCTCTGGCGGAAATCTCAGGATTCACGTTCCCTGGTGATGAACTCGGGATGCCGCGTTCCCTGGTGATGATCACCTACGGTCATCGCTGCGCCATCCGTTCTCACTGAAATAGAGGGTAACACGCACTTATCATTCAGGAAGGAACAATTTATTTTAACAAAACATTTAGCGGGATAATAATGTAAAACGCACTTATAATTCTGTAAAAAATGATTATGTTACTAAAACATTAGTGGGATTATGATGTTTCAATAGATAATTAGGTGTAAAACACGTGTTTGACAAGAACGTGTGACAATGCTATCGAAATAACACGGTCGTATATTTATTAAAAATTACTGGAACATTTATTTCAAAAGGGATTTTACGTTAAGTTATGCAATAAAACAATAGAATTTACTTACTTGCTGTCCAGGATTCCGGCTTGGAACGTTTCTTCCTCCCGCTAGTAAGTTAGTTCTTTAGTCGAAAGGTCACCAGTTTTAGTTTATGCCGAATATCTCTGCTTACCTCATCAGAGATATCCGGGTACTCTAAATAAATGGTCACGGAATTTAGTTTATAAATCAATACACTGATTGGTAGAGTTATATTTTATTTGGTAAAAGAAGTGAGATAATACAAAGATTCTATCCGCGACAATAATTTGCGTATTAAAAATAGTTTACTAGCGAGAAGAACGTTCAAGACGGAATGGTCTCGAAGCTTGTTCCACTCGCGAGCTCAGTTCCGCTGTCTGCGCATCCTGTTGCGCAGCCAAGTGTTGCCAGCGTCAAGATTACATTTTACTCAAAATACAATGATAATCGCGGTGCCTACAATTCTATTTAAATTTTACAATTTTAATATTTTTTTTTCTTTTCCCTTTGTTTATAGTTAACTCAATCTGTTTAATATAATCTGTTAATTGTGATACCTCAATCTGTTTAATGTTGAGCGATGAATCACCTTAATGGGGTAAAGATCGACTAGTAAATCCGATTAACCCATTAAGATCATTTTTGCACCCGTGTTCTCGAATTGTAATATTACGTAAAAACTTCCTACGTCTTCTGGCGCTAATCTTAATTGTAAATATGTATGTTATTAAGTCACCAGTTTTAGGCCAGAATCTATGTCTTAGTCATAAGTCACTAGCTATAAGTCTTAGATGTAAGTCACTAGTTATAATTGTAAATATTGTAAATCTTAGTTGTAAGCCAGTAATATAAGAAGCTATAAGTCTTAGATGTAAGTCACGAGTTGTAATTGTAAATCTGAGTTATAAGCCAGTAATATTAATTATTTTATATATTTATTTGTTCAGCGCCCTTGAGGTGATTTTCCACGAAAACGGAGCTATATAAATTAGCCAATTATTATTATTATTCACAGTACTGATAACAGTTGCGTCCATCTACAAATTCAAAACAAAGAAAACTGTCCAAAATTCATTATGCCAGAACTCATTATCAACGAGATTTTCCGCTTAATGGTGATCAACAAAATAAGGCTGTTAAAAATAATTGCACCATTAGAAAAACACTTTTAATAACGTCTTTTCACTGACCACACAACTGGGGGCAGATAATGTTATAACTTGAAATTATGAAGTATAAAGGGTACGAGCATCCCTTAACGATATTAATAATTAGGGTCGTGGCATAATAACGGACATAAGGGTAGGTACTATGTACCGTAATGTTGACCTATAGCAATAACCTTTATCCAGGAAAATGGAGCAAAAATAATAAAGATTTTCTCGTTAAGTATATTCCAAGAAAATACTTGAAGCCCAAAAGGTCAAGTAATTGCTTATTACATGAATGTTCGTAATGATAGCTGGAAAAAAAATTATATCAGTTATATACAGACCTACGATGCCCAAAGCTCAAAATCATTGTACAAAGGGCATAAAGCTTTTTCTCAACCTAAAAAAAATAAGAAAGCCCTGACAAAAATAATTTCTCACAGGCCTATTTATTTTTTTATTTGATATAATATCTAAAATTTCAAATACAAATTCAGCAATGTCGGCCTCACTGGGTAGCTCACCTGTGCTGAGGCCTCCATTTTATAAAACAAAATAATACATTAAAAATAATGTAAAAATAATGCTGCATAAAAAAATAAGCTAAAATTAAACTAAAAATAAAAATTTATAATTAAGGTAAAATGAATTATTTTATGATGTGTTTTATATTGGTTTTGTGTGTTACGTGTATGTGTTTTATTCTTATTATGTTATAAGATTTTGGTAATATTGTCTTTTTAGTTCTTTAATGCATTTCTTAATTTTGAGTATGAATTTATTTTTGTTTTCTTCTATTTTATTTTTTTCGGAGAGATCAAAAGGCCTCCCTCGATCAGCCTCTCTCGATCGGGTCCGTCACGAAGTAGGTGAGCAAACGCATTCGCCAAGACCTAGACAAACTGCACTCCAGTTATTAAGTCACCAAACGTTGCGAAGTACTTGGTTTGACTTTTGGCAGAGATGTTGATAATCCAATAAATGGTTCACAAATTAGAATGGAAGGAAATTTGGAAGAGAAAACTGACAAGTAGGTACTTGGCTACCAAATTTAGATTTTTCGGAGATATCTGGCTAACCAACTGGAACGATCGATAGGTTTTCCCAAATGTTAAAACAAGAAGTCTTGCACAGTAAATGAATGATTATTCTGTCGTATAATAAATTAAATAAAAGTAATAATTCGGAAAACCAAAATAATTTTATTTGGGAATCTATAACCTATAAATTATTGCTTTCATTTTGACTTAAATGACTGACGCTGATTTGCTGCTCTAGCCATAATAATATATTAAAAATAATCAAAATTCTTATCAATATACTAATAATAAATAGACGATGCAGAAAATTATTCGCTCTCTGGGCACAATAATAAACACATTAAAATAATTGATAAGAATACAATAAACATTTACACTGTGATTGTATTGTTTACTTATTGACTTTAAATTAATAATGTATTTATAAACCATATAAATATTAAATACTGTAAATGTAGACTGTGTCTGATATTGAGTTTGGCAGATACCTGGATTCATCAGATACATTATAAGATTAAGAAATATTTTAAAACTCAACAATCTAAAAAGAGTATACTATGCACTAGTCCAGTCATCAATTCAATATGGAATTATTGGATGGGGGGGGGGTCATACAACAATATTCTAACTCCGATCAAAGTGATCCAGAAGCTAATCATTAAAGTAATCCTAAAGAAACCCTCCACTTATCCAACAGAAACGCTTTTCGCCGATTTCACGGTGCCTCGAGTAGAAAATATCTTCAAGAAAAATGCAATTATCCAAATATACAAAGATAACATCATCAAAAAATTTGAAACCCATCAATCAAAAAGATATCAAGACAACTTCAAAATACCAAAATTTAATACCAAACTAATGCAAAACAATTATATCTATTTAGGAATAAAGTTTTTCGACAACCTTCCGATTGAAATAAAAAAAACCAAAGACATAAATAACACATAAACTGAAACTCAAACTGAAGCTACACTTCATCGGGAATAATTAACTTAATAATTACCTGTTTTTCTCTGTCTTTCTATGTATCATCAATCTATATTCAACTATTCTATTTTATTTAGATTTTTCGAATTTCACTTAAGTGCACAATATTTTAGTATGTAACCGTATCCCATGTATGTACACCTACACTTATAGATAATCCAGAAGTTTCAATTGTTCCCATTATATACTTACCTATTGCATAATGTTATTCTATTTCTGTTATAATTAGTGTAACTCGCTCATCAAGCACAAGAACTTCTTCTTTGGTGAGATTGCAATTTTAAATAATTCGTGTACCGATATGTAATTTATATAAAACCACTGTACTATATATCTATGTTAAATAAAAAAATAAATAAATAAAATAAAATAAAAAAATAAAAAACATGATAGGTAAAATTTATCACACTCCAGCCACAGCGGACACTCCCGCAACATACTTCTATTTTTATATTTCTATTAATTTTTATTTCTATTAATATGAGATTGACAATTACGACGATTTGATGGAAGGTGGCAATGGCTAAATTGGTAAAAGCGCACGTCCCGGTTAGACGAGGGGTTCTAAGTTCGATTCCCAGTTGCGACTATTGTCTGTTATAATTTGGTATTTAGCAGAAAGACTTCAAGGAAAACATCTGGCTTCAAGGCGGAATTCTTCTCGTTTATTCACAAGCACATGTTACAATAAATTTGTTCCCGACCCGACAAAACACTGACTTTGGTCACTTCAACCATTTGCTAGATAATGCTAGCTATTTACAGGAGATCCACGTATTAAGAGCGTTTTTAACTAGAAACGCAGGCTATTTATAATAACATTTTCCAATACACATAAAAAACAAAACACCATTGTTTCAGTCATAGTACGATACAGGGCAGAAATCGAGAAATCTGCTTTATCGTCTAGCATTTAATTTAGTGTCGCCATACGTCGCTAATCTGTACCAACAAAAACAATAAGCTACAAAAATATGCCGCTAGATGGCAGTAGCCTTCATTTTTTGAACATTGTCTTTTTATAGTTTTCTGTGTCTTGTTCTCATCTTCTTCTTCAATGATATTTTCAGGTTATTTATAAGCCGGAAATGTTTGACTTTCTTGAAAAAAAAATTAAAAATTAATTAGATATAGATATTGTTTTATGTTCGGTTTGGGTAAAGAGGTTTTGGCAAAATCGCGTAATAATTGTGTGTTCATTTTTATCCAGTCTTTTTATCTTGGTCTGTATAGGTTTAGTTCTTCGTTATATTATTATTATTCGGGGGGCTATATTTTGATGTCCAATTTACCATTTTGTTCCCGTGCAAAGCCGGGTTGCCCCAGAGAGCTCTGATTGCACGAATAAACAAGTTATTATTCTGCTTTCTTCCGTATTGCAAATAATTAATTATATCCCGTCGGAATTACACATTGCTTATTATTTGTACCATAACGTCATGAGCAGAATACAAATAACTCTCGGCTTTATGAAGAAGAGAATTAAGAGAAGAAACGATGCTAGAACGTAAGGTTTGATTAGTGGAACACGTAGAAGAATGCAAGGAAGAAATGTAGAAGATGCGTTACAATTTTTTTATTTTATTTTGAATATATCACAAGTTTCCCAAAAGCGGGAACCCGCGGGAATATGGCCAGATTCCTTCAGTCACAATTTGCTTAACATCCAAGCCGGGCATCTGGCCCCCTAGCATGGTCGATCGACATAGATTTTATCGAAAATGTCGGTAACTTAAAATCGCTCCCGAGCACGACTGCAGGACGCTAACGAAGAAATAACAGTTTATGTCAAATAAATTAGTAACCCTTAGTCGATGTGAACTGTTGTTTACTCGTTAGCGGCCTGCAGTCGTGCTCGGAAGCGATGTCAAGTTACCTATATTTTCGATAAAACCTATATCGACCGACCATGCTAGGACCCCTGAAGAGCTATTCTCCATGGCTTGCAATTGATTTTTCTACGGACTGATGTGTCAGCTGTCAGCACTGTCGCCAACTTCAACGAGTTTAAAACACGAAATGCTCTAAGTAATTTATTGAAGTAAACCTTCTTTACGCACGCTCGACTTAGGGGGTAAGCTGGTAAATGTGTTACGAAAAGTGGTGATTGTTACGAAAAATGTCATGCGAACGGTAATCGATGCGAACGGTGATCGATTGCTAGGCGAACGGTCGGGCCTTCACGCACGCTTGACTAGGGGAGTGATAAGGATAAGAATAAGGATAAGTATGGTCGCCCCAAGGTTGTAGGTCACCCCAAGGTCGTAGGTCACCCCAAGGTCGTAGGTCACCCCACGGTCGTAAGTCTCCCTAAGGTCGTAGGTCATCCGAGGTCGTAGGTCACCCCAAGGTCGTAGGTAACCCTAAGGTCGTAGGTCACCCCAAGGTCGTAAGTCACCCCAAGGTCGTAAGTCACCCCAAGGTCGTAGGTCACCTCAATATCGTAGGTAACCCCAAGGTCGTAGGTCACCCCATGGTCATATTTCACCCCAATGTCATATGTCATCCCTATGTCATAGGTCACAACGTTCGCTACGTTTGGTAACTCAGCAGGGATACCTGGGTTCATTGTGCGAGGTTTGTCTTGTAGTTTTACTTCAGTCGTGTGGTCTAAAGGACACTCCATTTTTATCATTTAATGTAAGTTTAAAGTTGTATACCATGGATACATTTACGAAGTCGGCGACAACGCTGACAGCTTACAAAGAAATTGTCTGTCGTTTCCCACGCGTCCCGTCCCCTCCCACGTTCCGCTCCACCTTCCCCCCTCCCGCGAACACACTCCCTCTCCTTTGTTCCCTTCCACCCTTCCGGATTCCACTCGTGTAATTCCTCTGTATGTAATTCACATATTTTTCAAACAACTGGCGCCCCACCATTGTAAAATGTGTATTAAAATTTCATACAGATTTTACAATTTTTTGCCAGAACTTACCATTATATATAGACACTTTCGCGGGTGTGCGCACAACAAATCACTAAAGTTTATAAGGTACAGGAAATATTTTTTGTAACGCCAGAGCCCATCATTATACATAGCGCAATGCGCACAATAAATCACAAAAGTTACATCGCAATCGGATGAATGGTATAGGAACGCATTCGCGACAAATAAAGAAACATTATTTTTTATAAATAAAAAAGATTGTTAAATATAATATTTTTATCTCGTCAGTTTTGTTATCTTGTGGCTGTATCGGGTGTGGTAGGAAGAGGGATAAATCCAGAAAAATATTATTTCTGGACGTGCCTTGACTTTTGATGCCCCCTGTAGAGAGAGGGTGGCCGCTGGCTGGATGCGAACAGAAAGTAAAGACACGTTTTCTTTCAATTTATGAACGTAGCAACAATTTGTATCTCTGTCGAAGTATTTCACTTATTTTTAAGATTTATTTCTGAACACACAGATAATCGAAGAGCGACGTCCCTTGTGATATTCGGAGTCATTTTAATTGAAGGGAGAAATATGTATTACAATATAAAATAATGTAAGCAATTTTTATTTTTTTTCTAAATTCATGCTTAAAAAATATATATTATTATGGTGATATATTGTGCCTGTCCTAGGAAATCCTGTGATGAGAGCTTGCTCAGGTACAGTTTACAATATCTTACTTATATTATAAACGCGAAATTTGTATGGATGTATGTGTGTTTGTTACTCTTTCACGCAAAACTACTAAATGCATTTTAATGAAACTTTTCAATAATATAGCTCATACATCAGAATAACATATAGGCTATAATTTATAAAGCTAGCTAGGAAGGGGACGCGGGAGGGGAACGGGGACGCACGGAAAGGTGATTCAGGGAGAAACAATGTATTTCTTTGAATATGGCATTGCAACGCTTGCCGGGAACCAGCTAGTAATATTGCAATCTTAACATATAAAAATGAATGTTTTTTTATTTGTGCCTTGTGCTTTCCTAAACCATTCATCCGATTACGATGAAACTTTGGTGATTTGATGTTCACATGCCCGCGATTGTTTATAAATATAATAGTGAGCTCTGGCGTTATGAAATTATTTCCTGTGCTATTCATCCGATTTTGATGAAACTTTTGGTGAGTTGTTCGCGCAGGCCCGCGAAGGTTTCTATATGTGGTGAGCTCTGGCGATATGAAATTTCTATAAAAAAATTGCAATAGGTCGCTCGCGAGTTGTTTGAAAAATGTGTGTAATTCATATAGTTTAGCGGCAGGGAGAGAAGGAGGGATGGTGGATGGAACGAAGGAGAGGAGGGGGTAGAGGGTTCATAGGAGGGGAAGAGGTAGGGGGTGTGGTAATTTGGAAATTCCATGCTTCTCACACCAATAAGCTGTGTGTGGCCTAACACGCGTCGGAAAACGTTCTGACTTCTTCGTGTACGCACCAGACGGAAAACAACAAATATTGTGTAACCAAAAACACTTCAATAAACAGAATATACACCTTTCTTTGAGTGGCATTCCAACCCATCCGAATACTCGCTAGTTAATAATAAAAACTTAATTAATCTTTCAGTTTATGATACTGACAATTTGTGGTGAAAAATGGCAATCATTTAAATGGCATGACAGGTGTGAATTAATTGCCAATTTAATTTATTTTTATTGTAAAAATTCTTAATTAATTCGTACCTTTACAAACGGTTGCCAAATTTGGATGATTGCGTGATGGATTTTTTTTTTAGTTTTTAATTGAATAAAAATCATCGGACAGCAAAATGACATCTACGTTTTTGCTGTGGAATAGCTGATTAAAATCATTTGGATATGTGCTGATAGATCCTGTTTATATTATGTTAAATTTAAAATTTGCTGTTAATTTTCATAACAATTGTGCAATTCACACGCGGTAGAAGTGGGGAGGCTAAGAAGTACCGCACAAAGAGGATACCGATTGTACTATCTCATTCTCCTTCTGGTTAAATCCTATAGATGTATGTGTTTATCTCTTTTTAGAGTCGCTATTTTTTGTTTCATCGAGTTTCAAATCACAACGGTGCGAAAAAAGAGTTCACTTCAAAAACAGAAAAGTCGCAAATGAGGAGGTTCTGAATTCTGTCGGAAAATCTAGAGTGCCGCCCCAGACTAAAATAAGGAAAGTGACTCCAGAGGATGTGCTAGGAAAGGCCCCGAATGAACGCTAGCTGCTGTATAAGCGATAGGCCCATGAACCATGACCGTAATAGCACAAAAGGAAGAAGATGATATTGGTCAAATTCATTACGTTATCAATCCATCAATACGGACGTGTAAGTTTTACCTATAAAATAAGACACAGGTACTTAAATATCAAAACCAACTTATACGTAAAAGTGCGCCAATAAAACAGACACGTTCCATCGCACTAAAATACTGCGCTAACCCTTTTATCGGCTACCTTTTGTCCTGCCCACTAGCTGACCCTCTTTCCTCATAAATATTTCATGTTTTCCTTTATTCTACAAGGGCGGCATAGAACCGGGGAGGTGAGGTCCGCCCGAAAATGCAAAGAAAATTGGAAAATTACCCAAAGCGGGCTTTTTATGCGTGCGTTTGTATAAATAGAATGTTTGGTGCTTTTAATATAAATACGGTTTAACGTGAAGCGGGCATTTCGGTATAGGCGTTGAATGATTATTTATGGCAAGTGTTAATCTTATAAGAATAATACAACAATGCGCAATGCGCAACAATGCGTTGCAATGCAACATAATACAGAAATTGTTTCTCTCTGCGTGTCCTTTCCCATTCGTCCCGTTCCCCTCCCGGGTTCCGTATATTCAGTCCCGATACATTCAGTTGTCAAACAGCGCGCGTGCTACATATTGCAATTTTTTATACAAATTTTAATTTTTCATATATTACAAACATTCATTTTTGTATATTATAAGAACAATCAATCAAATTTGGTACCTAACGTAGATACTTACCTATTTAAAATACCTATAATTTTATATTAAATTCAAAGTATTCGATTTTGGTTAGTATCATAGGTTAAAGAGTTTTCTCGAAAATTGAATTTTGATTGAACAATCAATGGTTTGCAAAATGTCATTCTCGATTTCACTTTGACAATTTCGTAAGAGTTTTTTGAAAATATTAAAAAACTTTTCAGATCTATTGTCATGTGGTCGTAATAATCCAGAAACCTTTGTGAGGATGGAAAGAAGATATTTTGAAAGTTTCAAGCATTTCCTACCCATTTCTATATATAGCAATACATAAACAGCAAACATACATTCATTTATTATATTATATTATAGAATTCAGAAACCAACATGGCACCTATATGAAATAAAAAGAAATACATATCGACGTCGGGTTTCGAACGCGCGATATCTGGGTTCAGAGACAAAGATTTTACGCTTCTATCACGAAGTTCATTAGTAGTCAGGTCACAATTCCTTCAGAATGTTCTGTTCGTTTAATGTACAATAGCTTAACACTTATTATTTTCAAAAGTGGCATAATTCAAATAAGTTTTTAAAAAAACTTACCAAAACACGTGTCTAAGTGATGTGTCGAAAAGTATTAAATTTACCTGAAACAAAAGAAGAAAAGCATTAATGTTTACATTAAAAAAATATATTCTGTTGCTGAATCCGAGCTGTTGAACTTACGAAGAAGAAGCGACCCGTTCTCATGTGACAAATGTCAACCGTGTACATATGTTGGGCGCGATTTTTGCGTGTTTCCCGTCTACGCACCGGTGCCGAGGGGATCAACGATGCTAGTTCTTCGGAGCATCTTCTATTGAAATACCGGTAGAACAAGGATAGCATTCCCACCCGACGCCTGTGCTCTAAAGATTGCGATCCATTTGTTAGGATAGGAGAATCCGTCAAACGGACGGAGTCGAGGGTTTTTTAATGTATTTTGGAGATCAAGAACAAGAGGTGGCTGCCAAATTCAATCATGGGGCGCACTTGCGATTTGTACATGGTTAGCAATTGTGTACTATTAAAGTATCTGCGGGCTCTGTACTGTACGCCCAGTTTTTGAGAGGCTAATTCTAGGCAGATTGGTGGAATATTTAGTGGCTCCTTACTGTGTTTGAATTCGACGATGACTGACTTTTTAGTTTTGTAATATTATACTCGTATGTTTTAAAAAGTGAAATAGAGATATTTATGTTTATAAAGAGCTTTTAGTTGCTGACATCCTCCGAAAGTGCAACCCACCATGCCCTCGTCGCTCTAAACATCTAAACTCTCCTCCATGTGTAAAATAAGGGAGGTGTGGTGTAAACATGTATTTACACCCATCCCTGGCTACAAAGTCCCCGTGGCAACTGTTACAGTGGCCTGCACTCTTCTATTTGTTCCGTGTATTCTCTATCCTGCCATCGGACCTCTGGGAAATCTTCGGCCGCGTATTATCTGGTATATTGCCGTTACCCCGGAGCCTAAATCAACCCTGTTTTTACAGTTTGCAATAACACACAGGACAATACGGAACAAGGAAAAATAAAGATCAGCGAGATTTTATTTATTTGACGTTTTAAAGTGGAAGCGCTATAAAAATGTTATACACACATCTTTTTTTTCAAATGGGACTACCGCGTAAAAGTTCCAAGAGCCCAGGGGCAGTGGAAATATGGCAACCTCTATTTAGGGTACGTTGAAGCTGAAGAAAGTGGTAGGAAAATGAGATTGGAAAGAGGAAGAAGGGGTAAAGTCAATCGGCGAACCGGGGTAAATTACCCCAAATGGGGTAAAAACTAAAAATCTAGAATAATGCAATAACCTTTAGGCAGCTACCCATAAATAATTTCACATAAAATATCATTTCATAAACTATGCTAATTATTAATTTACCTACATTCGAGTATATTTTCGGAATCATATATTATTTCTTTTTACATTAGCTCCACACAAGAGGCCCTGAGGGGAGAAGTCCCTTAGGGCCGATGTCATCTTTGGAGATGTTGGGTGGAGAGTATGGGAAGGAAAGGAAGTTCTGGGAAGAAAAAGCGTATGAGGGGTGGGTAGAAATCTGAGGGTCATTGTGTCCAGGAGTGACAGACGTATGTATCTATCCCTCCCACTGCGATGCAAGACGATGGTTCGAGAGAGTCCGGTTGGAGAGTTCAAAGGGTCTCCCTCAACCAACCATCTCCAGATCTGGCAAGCCACGCAGTCGGTCAGCAAACGCAATCGCCGCGAAGACATAGACAAACCTCACCCCATGAACCCGGGCACCTGTGTTTCACCAAAAGTAGCTAACGACTTAAGGTGCCCTATGGCAGGGGTGTTGGTTATCCAATAAATGGTTCCGGTACCCCCATCCACCTCTCAAATTGAAAGAGGTGGCTCCTAAATTTATATTTAAATATTTCATAAATTTTTTCTTTCTTTTTTCACATTATAACCCCATAGGAGGCCCTGAGGAACATAATGTCCCTCAGAACCTATGTCATCTGAGATGTTGTGTAGAGGGTATTTTTAAGGAGAGGAAGGAATGAACATTGGTCGTGAAGAGACCCATGTTGGAGGAAGGAGAAAACACAAAGGCCGGCAAATCGTACCACAGCCGAGGTGTTGAACAAAAGAACGAGTCGAAGAAGCGACCGGTCAATTATTCAGATTAGGTCACTTAACGCGTGTTTAGTTCTGAAACAGTTTAAAAACTAAATCCATGTTCCCAAGAGTCCTTCATTCATTCATTATCCCTTTGTCTTCCTCCTTTCCTTGAGTCCCTACTTTGTTACTACAAAAGGAAAAAAAGAAGATGTTTTTATACCTACGTGGAACGTGGAACCCATCCACAATATTAGCACTAAAATCAAAAATTACCTACTTGTATGAGTTGAAAAATCGCAGTGACATCGGTCACATCTCGCCATTGACTATGTTACGTTGCAAAGTAGCAACATTACCCACGGTCGCCCCGTTTTACGCAAGAATAGCTTCGGCAGATTCCGGCACTACGAGAATCAACGAGCGCACCGGCCCCCTCTCGGGGCCCGGCAAGCATTCGCCACTCACCGGCTGCCAGCCAGCAAGACAACAGTGTCCCAAGCGAGCGCCTAGCGCGCACTCGAGAACCTTAAAACTCGCAATGTATTTCATACTGTAAATTGTGCAACCAGAAGATGCTGACTACTGCCTATCCTACTACAGTGAGTAGACTGAACAATTACCCTCTTTTGTGTGCCATGTCCCGCTCTTAAAGCCCATAACGCGTGTGGAGAGATTGAGAGAAAACAGTCCCTGTTAGGTTAGGGTATTTTAATGCTATCCATGTCATGTGAAGTGTGCCCGAATGGCGATTGTATTAACCATGTCTCCTGCTATTGAATAAACCCTTTAAGCGCATACTGTGTTCTGATTGAGGAGGGAGACCCCGGAGATTTTGAGGAGAGGAGGAAGAGAAATACCCAGCGAACCACAGACACTCGCCTTGGAATTAGGAGGATCTTGCTCGCGCCGACTGTGAGCTAGCTTGTTGGCCCATTAATTACTGCATGTCCTTTCCAGGGTTGGTTTGGCTAGAGGCCGTAGGCCTGCGGTATGCCGACACTGGCGCCGTATGCCGACCGCTGACGCTAACAACTATTAATCGCAAAATTGCCAATTAATGAACCCCAAAGTGTCGGTAATCATGACCAAGTTGTGCAGTTATTGCGGAAAGCTGCCAGCACCAGAATCGATCCTGAAACAGCGGATGAAACCATCAAAAGGTAGGGACTTATCCTTTCCATTTACCATTTCCTGTGATTGAGTTAAAAACGCAATGAATTGTCTTGTTATCGTAAAATTCAGATTTACAGTCCACATATCTCTCGTGTCACGACATTGGTCGTGACAACGCAGCTAAAGCCATTACAAGCAACGTGTCGAATTATGAACGTTGGTCACTTAACGCGGCTAAAGCCATTGCAAGCAAAGTGTCGAATAATTATGAATGTTGGTCTCCCACCAGAATAACACTGAGAATATGTACAACTCCACACAAAGGATGCACCTGTATCCACGATCACGACACGTGGATTCTCCGTACCTACTTGTAAACAAATCCCAAAATATATAATATATCCGTTTAAAATTAAACTGTTTAGTGCCTTTGTCGAGGACCATTGTTCCGTAACAATCGGCCATTGAAGTATTGACTGTCTATTTCCGGTAAATTTGAATGGTTCCATCATCCCATTGAATTTTAAAAACTATAATAGTGGTTGAGCAAATCGTCCTGGCCCCATCGCAACACAGATAATCGAAACACCAGATTACATCAGACCATATTCAACATAATTGTTAAACTCCATTTAAAGTGTCTTTAAATGCACCTCTACATACTCATTAGTTACGGCTTTTAAAAACATGAGTAAATAGTAGGTACTTTTCATGTTCATCGGCGCTGCCAGGGTGTCCGGGGGTAAAGTGCATTAACTTCGGCAGGTAATTCTATATGATGGTATGTAAAAAAGATTAACAACTTTTTCCGAAATTACAACTTTTTTTTTCCTACTAAAAATCCTTAGTGTGAGGTACGATCTTACTTGCTGAGAGCCTGCCGGGCGCCCGACTCGATTGTGAACGGCCCGTATCGTAACAGCGGACAATAATAAATCTGGCCGCACACGCCGGACTAATTTTATCTTTTTACCTCAAAACTACCCCTAAAAGTTGTAATTTCGAAAAAAGTTATATATCTTTTTTACTTGTACTATCATGTAGAATCACCTCCCGAAGTATATAAAAAATATGAATCCCTGTTTCCCTTGGCACGCCATAACTTCAGAATGACTTTACCTATTTCATTCATCTTTTTTTAAAGTTTTTTAATACTTTGTACAAGGTTCTTACGGAAAGAAAAATTGAGAAAATTACGCAGAAAAGTGGATAATTTCAGAAAACTTAACGACTATTTTAACTTCGCACGTTTGTCAGTTGGCGCGTTTGATGAATATGAATTTAGCAGATAGCTGTTTATTTTTTTTGCAAAAGAATTGTCTATTATTTTTTTAAATTATAGATATTTTAAATAGGTACCTACGGTATGCACCAAATTAGGTTGATTGTTTTTATTTTTTATGATTTGTAATATATGGAAAATGAAAATTTGAATTAAAAAATTGTAATAGGTTGCACACGACCTGTTTGAAAACTGAATGTACTGGAACTGAATATATGGAATGCGGGAGGGAGGTTGGCAGGATGGTGGAGCGAAAGAGGGGAGAGGGTAGGCGGGGAAGGTGGAAGGGAGACGCGGGAGGGGTAGGAGATGCGCGAGGGGAACGGGAATGCACGGGAAAGGACATGCAGGGAGAAACGCATAATTTCAACGCATGCCGCTTAAACTATAAACAAAGAGAAAAAAAAATTAAAAATTGCATGTTTAAATTTATTTATTTATTTTATTTATTTATTTATTTATTATACAAAAGAAAGTACAAATAACATATTAAGAAGCTTTGCCTGTCCAACTAGGAAAGTTTCCCGTTCCAGGACAGACAAATTGACAGGTTTAGTTCATATTATTCTAAGAAATGTACATAATTACATAACAAACAAAAAGTAGAAAAAGTAACCCGGTAGCATATATTATTATACTCGGATTTACCGAATTAACCTGGTAACGTATAATATATTGATGATGAATTGATGATGATGAATTAATAGAATGATGAATTTATGCAATGTAATATATCATTGAAGAAGTACATAAGTAACTAACTAACTAACTAACCATCACGCCGTTTCCCCGCAGGGGTAGGCAGAGAGGACGGACCGCCAAACATCCCGGTCTTGGCACACATTCCTTGCCTCGTTTACATTCATACAACGTCTCATACATTCTCTTCTATTATTCTGACTCTTGACATGGCCCGACTCAAGTATCTGATTCACTTGGTCGTGCCATGTCTTTCTTGGGCGTCCTCGACTTCTTCTACCATTCACATATGCGTCATATATTCTCCTTACACTCCTTTCCTCGTTCATTCGCTCTACATGCCCAAACCATCGGAGCGTTCCTTTTTTGATCTTACTCATAACGATTACATCAGCCCTGCATTCTTTGCGGATTTCCACATTTCTCACATGATCATACATGGTTTTACCACACATACGCCTCAGGGATCTCATTTACACAGCGTTCAGTCTACTTTCATCCTTCGTCTGCCAGTTCCATGCCTCACTGCCATACATCAGGGTAGGTACCAGTACTCCATTATGGAGGGCTAGTTTCGCGTCTTTGGACAGTTTTTTGTTGGTACCAACGGCGTTCAGTCCTCCTTTAATAGAGTTACCTGCATTCACCCTTCTTTCAATATCTCTATCAGCCTTCCCATCTCTCGTAAGAAGGACATAATACTAGTAAATCTAAACGAAACAAGAAACAGAACAAGTCACAGAAGAATAAAAATTTTAGTTTTGTAACACTTGTACGCCGATTTTACTTTTGTAACACTTGTACGCCGATTATGGAAACTTTCATTGTGCATCTCACAAATCTGCCAATCATCGAAATCCTCATTGTTCCGCTTATAAATCCATCGAAATAGAATTTCTTATTGGACTTACTACAAAATTCACCATCTAAAATTACTCTTTGAACTTTGATTTTATAAGTCCATCAGTTCAATTTGGTAGGCGGGTGTGGGTACCGCCGCTCCGGGAATCATTCATTGGATAGTCTGCACCCCTGCCATAGGTCACCCTAAATTGGTAACTTAGCAGGAGTGGGTTCATGGGGTAAGGTTTTTCTAGGTCTTGGCGGCTAATGCGTTTGTTCAAAGCACGAATCTTACCTCGCACCTCACACTTTCAACACCTTCCTAAAAGAAACTTCCTATTGTACCACTAAAAAAAACCGAAACTGGATATTCAAACATTTCAATACATGGTTACTTCACAAAAAAAGGGCAAGCATCACGAAGTTATTAGTAATCTCATCTTAGTCTTTAATCCTCACTCTTTATTTGTAGGAATTTTATCTTAATTATTAATACTGCTTTTGTTTTGCGAATGCTTATATTATTATTACCTCATATGTATATTATTTTGTTGAAATCTTATAGTTCTAGATTTAGACGCTAGCATTACTACGTGTATTCATTTTGTTGATATTTAATAGTTCTAGATTTAGATGCTAGCATTACTATGTGTATCTGATGAATTTTTGGTTTTATAGAAATATGTTAATGCCTTGAAAACTGTATTTCAACTCCCAATAATTCTTATTTGATTATATGTATTTATGTTTTTATATGTATCTATGTGTTCGATTATGTACACGTATGCGAATGCCTGTGTGTATGTATGTGCGCATATGCGTGTTTGTGTGTATGTACATATATGTGTGTATGTATGTACATATATATAATTGTATGTGTGTGTAAGTTTATGTATATATGTACCCGCCTCGGAACAGACTTAGTCTAGTGAGGCGGGCTACTAACTTGTTTGTATAAGATATTATTATTACAATAAACGCCCGGACTGCCGGCGTTAAAAAAAAAAAAAAAAAAAACTACTGCAGGGAGGGTCGGATCGGGAAAGATTAGTTGAGGTAGACCTAACCTATTCCTCTCCCGCCGGACCGACCCATCGCTTTGCATCGCAGTGGGAGGGATGAATTCATACGTTCTTCACTCCTAGACACATTGACCCCAAGATTCCTACCCAGCCCTCATACCTTTTTTACTTTCCAAAACATATTCTCCCTCTTTTTCCTAAAAAAACCCAAAGATAACACAGGCCTTAAGGGAAATGTTTTTCCTCAGGGAGTTCTGTGTGAAGCTAACGTTAAAAAAAATCACTATCCTCAAGACATAGAATTTCTCTTAAAATTACTCTAAGTACATTTAATTCCACACATCATTGAATACATAATTTCACCAACCACTAGTACATACAAGTCCTTAAAGTATCTAATTATTATAGTAAAGGCATTGGTCTATTTTTTTCAAATATTTCTGATTTTCACCGTTCAAGGGTGTTCTAGGCTGTCACATCAAATTATGGAGAGAGGAGGTGAATTTATATTATAATTTTAATCAAATGGGAAAATTTCATAATTATATGAAAGATAGGGAGTCGAGTTCTGACCTAGAAGAGATGAGATATTGCATGGGGGGAGGCCATTTTAGATAACACTTGATTGAAGAGAGGATATTTGTTTAGAAATGGACAACCAAAAAAGTATGTGATCTAAAGTTCCACTTCTGGACCACAGAATGTACAATCTGGGAAGACAAGAACAATGTCCAATTCTCAACCGAATAAATGAGGATTTTTTTTTAAATGGGGGAATCGTTGAAACCACAGTTTTGATGTGATAGTCCTGTGTATTGAGGCATAGCAGACCCCCTTGGATTGACTAGCAATGTGCCAATATTCCGTCTAAACATTGCGGCATTGGTTTTAAAATTGGCAAAAATATATATATACAGACACGATTTTTTTCTATGCATCTCACAAATCTACCAATCATCGAAAACCTCATTGTTCTATTTATAAATCCACCGAAAATAGAATTTCTTATTGGACTTATCACAAAATTCACCATCAAAAATTACTCTTTGAACTTTGATTTTATAAGCCCATCAGTTTAATTTGGTAGGCGTGTTGTGAAAATTGGCAAAAAAAAATATATACAGACACGATTTTTTTCTATGCATATCTCCTAGTGTTGTGATATCGATTGTAAAATTTGGTAACTCTGCTAAAAAAACTTCATTACTAAAACAAAAAAATTCTTAATTACCTTTCAAAACAGTTAGTGCAGAGTTCAAAAGGCGAACAGGTTTCAATTCACCTGTTTGACAGAGCCACGCCACTCACTAAATTCAAATTGGGTAACAAAAAATGGCCATTAACTTTACGGATCCATAGAACTCTTGTTTAATTGTCTGCGAAGTAATGGCTGTTCAATCCACGTGAAAACACGATTAATTTGACGACCTTTGCTATGGAAAAGTGTATGTATAATAGATAACAGATAGATAGGAGAGCTTTTTTCGTGGAATACTATTATGAGGGACGGTTGTGAAGTTTAGGGAATTTGTTTTTTTTTTTTACATTAGCTCCACGCAGGAGGCCCTAAAGAAAAATAGTTCTCCTCAGGGCCTATGTGATGCTGTGTGGAGGGTCTTTTAGGGAAGGAAGGATAGAAAGTTTTGGTAAGGAAAGGGGTATTTATTTATTTTATTTTGCAGAAACAAACAGTACATAATTACATAGTAGAAAATAGTTCCAAACTTATAGAATTTAACACAATAATTGGTACCAATGACATGTCGCTGTTATATACTTATGTTTTTATGTGATAAATTATACATTTTACCTAAATAAAGTTAGTAAATTATTGAAGTAGAGGGGTGTGTGTGAATGTTTGTATGTATGTGTAGATGGGTGTGTTATGTGTGCGAATTCAGTGTGCTAGAAATGTTTTTCTTAAATAGAGGGAGGGAATCAAAAAATATATAGGTATTTGTGGTTTTTTTAATTGAGTTGAATCTTTGAAGCATGCGGGAAATGGGGGAGTTGGCTGCAGCGTTCGTATTATTACTGGTTGTGTAAAAAAGGTTGGTGTGGCGAGTTCTTTTAGATGGGATGTTAAAATTTATTTGGTATGAGGGGTATGTAGGAATCTGAGGGGCGGTGTGTTCAGGAGTGACGGACGTATGAGTCCAACCCTCCCACTTCGGTGCAAGGCGATGTTCCAAGAGAGTACGGCTGTAGATGTCAAAGGGACTCCGCCAACTATTCTCTCCCGATCTGGCCTGCCAGGCAGCTGGTGGGCAGACGCACTCACCGCCAAGATCCGGACAAACCTCATCCCATGAACACAGACACCCCTGATAAAACGTAAACACCAAACGTAGCAAATCACTTGGGGTGACCTATGGGGTTCCATGGCAACTCAGAGAGAAACCAACTCAGAAACACCTCAGAAAGGTCATTAAAAACTACGAAAAAATAATTTTAAAATAGCCGGTAACCCTAACCTAACTTAACCTATTTAACCAATTTTTTATATTTTTTTTATCATCACTCTTAATGACCTTTCTGAGGTGCTTCTGAGTTGGTTTCATTCTGAGTTGTCTGGTCACCGACCTATGGCAGGTGTTGGTTATCGAATAAATGGTTCCCGGGGCGGCGGTACCCATACTTGCCATTATTTGTGTAGGTACTGTAAACAGTCAGAAGCATGTATTACATAAATAAATAAGTAAACGAATTATGACAAACTGACTCCAATACTTCCAATACCTAATTGTTCAGATTATCATTTAACATGGGGTGAGGTTCGTCTGGGTCTGGGCAGTGGACGCGTCTGCCATGCAGCTGCATGGCAGGCCGGATCGGGACAGAGTGGTTGAGGGAATCCCTTTGACTTCTCCAGCCATATTCTCTCGGAACATCGCCTTGCGCCGCAGTGTGGGAGGATTGAATTCGTACGTCCGTCACTCCTGGACACACTGACCCCCAGATTCTTACCCACCCCTTATATTCTTTTCCTTCCCAGAACTTCCTCTCCTAAAAAGACCCTCCACACAGCATACCCTAAGATGACTTAGGCCCTGAGTGGAATTATTTTGAGGGGAGCTAATGTTAAAAAAAAATATATTATCATGCCGCCAAAATTAATAATACTAATAATAGAAACATTATTAATCTATGAATCACTGAATGGAAAGCTGGTATTTTTGATAAAATTGATGATTTGTGTGACTGATTTGTAAAAAGTGGTTAAAACTAAGAATTTTATTAATTTTGAATAAAGTTTGCCCAGTTTAAGCCCCAAAATAAGTTTGCTGAGTTTAAAAAAGCGATTAATCTTCTCTATAAATAAAAAAAATCCCCGAAATGTATGTACGCGCATAACTTCCGAACGACTGCACCAAATTGCATAATTCTTTTATTGTTGTGTTCGTTATTGTCAGAACAAGGTTTGTATAAAACTATTGGTAAGCTCTGGCATTACGAAATTTGTATTAAAAAATTGCAATAGGTGGCACGCGAGCTGTTTTAAAACTGAATGTATCGGGATTGAATGTACGGAATGTGGGAGCGGGGAGAGGGGAGGGGAGAGGGGGAACTCGGGAGGGGGGTTCACGGGACGGGTGAAAGGGGGAGTGGAGTGGGGAGAGGGAAGGTTGAGGAGGCAGAGTGGGAACGCGAGAGGGGAAGGGGACGCGGGAGAGGAAGGGGAACGGGACAAATGGGAAAGGACACGCAGGTAGAAACAATTTCTTTATTAAATAGCATAGCAACGCATGCCGGGAACCAGCTGGTTATTTAAATAAAGATCATAGCAATATTTAAAAAACATGAGTAAATTTTCTAATACCAATAAAACCTTACAACACGTACCTACAAAAATAAACTGAGTGTTAACTCGAAGATTTTTTTATTCACAAAGCCACAGATTTGCCAACAATGGCCTATCAACTTTAAACGCATCAATGATAATGTTGCCCGCACTCCATTAAAATACACAATGTGTCGTTCGGCACGAGGGATGTTATTATTATTGTGTTTTGTTTTCCTGGCAACACTGTGTGAATTAAAAAAAAAGTATAATGGAATCTACACTTCGATTTATTCGATTTTACTGCGAGGAAATCGTAAAATATCGATAAAATAGCGATAAATCCGGGAATTGGAATGTCCAATAGCCATTGGTACAAATGTTACTAGATTGGTATTTAGGAAGAAAAAATATCCCAATAAGGGCACAGGGAGTTTAGAAAATAACAAAATATTAGAGCAAAAATTACCATAAAAATTAGATTAGATTTAAATATGAGATAATATAAAAAACCAAAAACTATAAATACCTATTACTCTGTTTGTATCTATTTATCAGAGTTTTCAGTGAGCTAGAGCGCTACTATTGAAAAATACGACAATACTGATGTTGTAGCTGAAAATGTTTTTTTTTTCAAAACTTCAACTTTTTGTACGAAGATCTTCAGGATTCTTTCAGTCAAGGGATGCGCCGCATCCACATAATGAAAGATCTTCATATAAAAAGTTGAAATTTAAAAAAAAAAATCTTTTTCAGCTACAACAATATCAGTCTTGTTGTATTTTTCAATCTTAGCATTCTAGCTTACTGAAAACTCACGGACCGCCACTGCTATTTATATATTTAGGTAGATATATATTTCAATGAATCAGGTAAGTTTGAAGTAGGAGAAGCATGTGGAATAAAGTGAATTTTAGTTGATTATTTGACAAATTTAAAGACTTTTCAAAACACATGAAAGAATAAACTTGATCTGGTAACAAATTTGTGTGTTTTTTAGCATTTGGTGTCCTCATTTCAACTCTCATTGTTTACAAATTGAAAAAATTCAAAATAAATTTTTACGTTTTATTAATTTAAAAATTGGTGTTCCTATTATTGAAATAAATTGTGTCAATTTATGCAGTAAACTTTACTTATCGAAATCATCTGAAAAGCGAAAAATATTTGATCTCCTTTTATTGTATAAAATTGTTCATTCAAGGTTGGACTGCCCTAACGCTATAAACTTGTTATCCTTACATATACCTCCAAAATATACTAGACGAAATATTTTATTTTACAACAATAACTTCGCTACGAATTCTGTGATGGAGAGAATACACAGGTTGGGCAATGAACTAACTGATGTCGCTGACATTTTTAATTTAAATTTCGATTCATTTAAAGCCAAATTAGTCCACCACTTTTTATATGTAAATAATGAATGAGAAATCATTTTATTTTATTTCAATTTTCTTTTGTTTACTGTTTTTTTATTGTTCTTATTTCAAAAGCATACAACGAGTAATTAAGTAAAAATTAATGTGTTTTGATTATTTTTAATGTTTTTGTTGAATTAGCATTAGATGTATTCCTATTATTTTACATTAAGTTTATACTTTATTTGTATATTTTGTAATCTTTTTTATATTTTGGGTTATACTGTTGTTATAAATTAAATTTGTATTTTATATGTAAAAGCCCAATAGGGCGTCAATAAATAAATAAATAAATTATGGTGAGCACCAAAGTTAATTATTTTTACAAAAAGAATAATAATAACTTTTAGAACAAAAAATAATGGCAAATACACGATGTCCGGGGGTAAAGTGCATTAACTTCGGGAGGTGGTTCTACGTGATAGTAGGAGTAAAAAAGATTAACAACTTTTTCCGAAATTGCAACATTATCTTTCCCATACAAAAATACGTACCTACTAAAAATCCTTAGTGTGAGGTACGATCTTACTTGCTGAAAGCCTGCCGGGCGCCCGACTCCATTGTGATTGGCCCGTATCGTAACAGCGGAAAATAATAAATCTGGCTGCACACGCCGGACTAATTTTATCTTTTTACCTTAAAACTACCCCTTAAAGTTGGAATTTCGAAAAAAATTATTTATCTTTTTTACTTGTAATATCGTGTAGAATGACCTCCCGTAGTTAATGCACTTTACCCCCGGACACCCTGTATATGTATAATATATGTATGTTTAAATGTATATATTACATAACAAAATTTCCTAGGAATTCTAATTTCCTAAAACACTATTAGTTTGTTGGATTTAGAATTTTCAAGAGGCTCTGAGGAAAATAATTACCCTCTTTGGGGATGCTGTGTGGAAGGTCTTTTAAAGAGTGTTTAAGATTATAATACAAGTAGGAAGTAAAAGAATGAGAGAAAGAATTATGGTAAAAGAAATTTGGACAAGAGAAAAAGAGAGGAAAAAAATTCTAAAATTTGGGATCTCAGTAAATGTGGAAGGCCTATCTATTTAAAGTTGTATCGTTGGCGACTTAATACCTCGTTTTTCAACACAATACACTGGAGACGCTTTTGAGAAAATATATGAATACTTAAATCGAACACCTACAAAAATGTGAATATGTTTCCACTTAAAAAACATCGACGAAGAGTTCCCGGTGCCACCCGCGAAAAAAATTTGTTTCCCATATAATAAAAAAAAACTTAAGAAATGCGATGTGGGTGTGTTTCGTTATCCAAAAGTCTGACAATTCGGGTCTTAAATTTCAAATACGCTCTTTCCGTACAAATTCAAAATCAAATGAAATGGAATATACGATGTCGGGCGCTATAAGAGAGATAGTGCGATATATTTTCATTGGCATTTCAAGATGGCCGCTAAATCCATAGATAATGAGACGTTGGCAAATAAATCGGAAACGAAAATTCATAAAGTTAAGATGTCTAACTTTGACCCTTATGGTGTTACATTGACCCATTTGAATTTTTTTGTTTAAATATACCTATAAATATACTCTATGTAGGTATGTACTGCTAGTAGGAAAACATTGATCATTGGAAAAAAGATAAAAAGATTAGACTCAACAGATAGGAACTTGTCACGTGATTTTTTAACAAGAATTAACTAGAAACAAAATATCCCAAACGAAAAGAGTCGGATGAGTTTTGTTCGAATGTCAATATTATGTTGAATGCTTTTATACTCACACTACTAACAAACTTAGTAAAAAAAAGTTTTTGTTGAGATATAAAAAAAAATCGTTTGAAATTAAGAAAAAACAAATTACAAAGTAAGACACTTACTTCTTATTTACTTTTAGTTCAGTCTTATTTAGATATCAGAAGCCAAGTTGAATTATGATGAGAAAAATCAACACGATATTGGAGCAAAACTAATGCATCAAATCCAAAATAATTAGTTCTGGATGTAATTTTATTTTTTTTTAATAAAAACAAACGTTCCCGGGTTACAAATAGCCCAACAATGTTTGAAAATCTCCTACTACCACCACAGAAAGCCGAAAATGTTGCTTGTGTTGTGATGGGGGACTTAGCCAGCCGAGGAATCGAACACGCAATAGCCAGGTACTTCCCAACCTTCCTCTTCCCCACCTCCTTCCCCACCTCCTTCCCCTCCCCACTATGCCATAGTCTCACTGGCTCCAGACGGGAGCAGTTGAGGCACTGTAAAAAAAAAAAAAAAAAAAAAAAAAAAAAAAAAAAAAAAAAAAAAAAAAAAAAAAAAAAAAAAAAAAAAAAAAAAAAAAAAAAAAAAAAAAACCCACTGACCGGTATTTATATATTTATTTTTATTAAAACGTATTAAAATTATGGTACGACGCATGAACAATCTATTTACAATACAAGATTTACTTTTTTTATTTTTACTTACTTTAACATTCATAACATTTAGAAATGTTGATATACCTACAACAAAAGTTTTAATGTCATTTAAAGAGTAATTGAATTTATCTACTACTTTAGTAAAAATAAATATGTTTATAATTTTCTAGTACCTATTTAATAAATCCAAACAATAATTTCCTCTGAAGTAATAACATTTGTAAGTACGCACTTAAATACCTTCCTACATAATTATAAACAGCATATTATGTTATATAACATTTAAAAAAAAATTAGAAACGGAATTGTACAATGTGCCCAAAGAAACGTCACTATCTCAATGACAATTATTTTTTCTACCTTTCTTCAGGTGGTTAGGTAGGTAACGTAATATTGAAAAAATGCAAATTAAAAAGTTAAAAATTATTATAAGCAATAATTATCAGCCTGAAACACTCATCCACATTGAAAAATCTTCGGAGAAAAGATACATGACGCCAACGCGACTTGAACCCGTGCCCTTCTGATTGCCGGTCAGCTGCTCTCCCAATTAAGCTATGGCGGCTTATCTTATACCCGCCAAATGATTCAATATATACTAGTGTTTCATTCAACAATTACTGCTTATTATATTTTTTCCACCTGAAATCAACCAACTTTATTTTTGCGAGACAGACACTGTTAGTGTTAAATCCCTCGCTAGGTGGCGTCGAGACAAATTATTTCTTCATTTATTGGGGAAATAAACTTGTCAAATATTAATTATTATTTTTAATTGTTAAACTAACATTTAAGACAAGATTTTTATGCATATCACAAAGGATAACAATTATTATAAGCAATAATTATCAGCCTGAAACACTCATCCACATTGAAAAATCTTCCGAGAAAAGATACATGACGCCAACGGGACTTGAACCCGTGCCCTTCTGATTGCCGGTCAATGTGGATGAGTGTTTCAGGCTGATAATTATTGCCTATAATAATTGTTAACCTTTGTGCTATGCATAAAAATCTTGTCTTAAAATAAATAATAAAAAAGTCAAAATAAACACAAATATTTCATTTATTTTATTTTATGTATTTTTCAATTTAATTTAGATTAAATTTAATAATGTTATAATCAATTTCTGCAAGTATTTAAGTATGTATTTTTTAGAGCTGTTTCGGCTTACAAGGCCATTTTCAAACTGGACGTTGACAGATCATTTTCAAACATTTCACAGTTTGAAAATGACCTTGTAAGCCGAAACAAATGTAACAAAAATAGAAAGTAAAATACTTGCAGAACTCGATAATAACATTATTAAATTTAATTTAAATTAAATTTTTAAAAAAACTAAATGGAGATCTACGAATTAAATACAAAAAGAATTAATATACAAAGATTTCACATTCGAAAAAAAACTTTACAATAATTTTTTTAAAAAATGAAAAAAAAAAATTTTTTAAATATTAAGATTTTTTTTTAATATCTAATATTTGTTTTTTAAATAAAAAGGTATATATATATATATATATAAATATATTTTTTTAAATAACTAGATTTTATTTGAGTTCCATTTGTCAAAATCGGAGTGTCACCCTAGTTGTTTTGAACTACCTTTGTTTCTTGGTGGGTATAGTAATTAAGGATTTGTTTTATGGTCTATATTGTTACAAATTACCTATCTGGTCACCAGTATAATATTGTTATTTCTTACTTTCCGCATATAATATTTTAGTGTTTTGTATTTTAGTGATTTTTTTGTATTGTAGTGATTTGTGTGTAAATGCATCACTCAAATTTATGAATTTAACCTCAATACAGGCTGCTAGTCCTAGTGAGGTTAATATTTTTGTATGTAAAAAAATAAGAACACATGTATGGAAAAAATAATAATAATCGGCCAAAATGGACGAATTAAAACAGGACCTTAATATTATTTGACAACTTATTTTCAAGTGTGTCAACGTTACCCCTGATGGCTAAAATTAATACCCTTTTTACAGCACTACACTCTGATGTATCAGAAGCCAGATGGAAATTTTATTAAAAAATTCAACAATACAATATTTTTAGAGATACATTTTTTTAAAGTCCTATCTAACCCCTTAAGCAAAAGTAATCCACTTTTACGATACCACTTTAATACAAGGCCGTTTTTGATCTCTACTCTGACATTTCCTTTCGTCCTACACAAACATTCAATAATAATTTAAAAGGCGAACCGAAAATGATTATTATTATATTTCTTAAACCAACAGCAGATAATATACAATGAAGAAATTTCAATTCTAATTTTATAAAATCCCAAGTTATCGCCTATAACTGTCACAATATTTGAATGGGTGCTTTGAATACAGACGTTCACTTGATATCATAATGGATAAATTCGGGAAAGTGTCGGATTATTGATAAAGCTTTATAAATACTCGATTGTATGCTAATCAAAATGTATTATAATAAAATGTTGAATCAATTATTTCATCCGGTGGGCAGTAATATGGAGGAATTTTGGGAGATCTTGGCACTACCACTATACTGTATTATTTAGAAATTCCGTCATGTAAAATTTATGTTTTATTTTATTTTATTTATTAAGAGGAGTGGGCGGCGTTTTATCCATACAAACGTATTCCCTAATTTCCTCTCTGGATTTTGACAACAGTGCGAATATTGGTGCGAAGAAGATAACATAAATAATCTAAACGAAAATAAAAAAGAGAACAAGACATCGACAAATAGAAAAAGATAATAGTCGCAACTGGGACCAACTGTCCTCAGTTGCAACCATTATCTTTTTCTATTTTTCTGTCTTGTTCTCTTCCATATTTTCGTTTAGATAATTATTGTTATCTTCTTCTTCAATGATATATTACATTGATGGGAATAACCTTCAAAAGTTATAAAAGATAGTTTTTCTTATAAAAAATTTAATAATAATAAAATAGTTTTGCTTTTGATAAATTATTTCTTATAGGAGTTAGGACTTAGGAAAAATCTTTTAGATTGCCTAGTTTGAAAACCACACAAACTAAGCAATTTATTTTTAAAAAAGCAAAACTTACCAACAGAAAATTTTTTCTCCTAATGCAGTTGGTAGAAAAATGGGAAACGGAAAACCTCGATTTTGAAAATTTTATTTAGGTATTATCAGCCTGAGGTGCAGTTGTCCCTTTCTCTCATTATTCAGGGAAGGGGGGGGGGGTAACAGCGACAGTAACAGCGACAGTAACAGCAACAGTTTGGTGAAATATCCATTATTCAAATGTGAAATGTGAAAGTGTTTCCCCTTAACTACTTTTTTTTTTTTGTTAAATGTTATTTAATTATTTTTTTTACGTTAGCTCCACGCATGAGACCCTGAAGAAAATAATTCCCCTCAGGGCCCATGCCATCTTTGGGGAGGCTGTGTGGAGGGTTTTTCAGGAAAGGAAGGAGAGGAAGATCTGGGAAGGAATAAGGTATTACGGGTGGGTAGGAATCTGAGTGGCAGTGTGTCCACGAGTGACGGACGAATTAATCCATCCCTCCCACTGCGGTGCAAGGTGGCCGGGTTCATGGAAGTCTGTCTAGGTCTTGGCGGCTAATATGTTTGCCCAACGGCCGGTTGAGGGAGACCTAACCTAGGCCTCTCCTTTCTCGAATCATTGCCTTGCACCGGATTGGGAGGAATGGATTCTTACGTATGTCAATCCTGGACACACTGAACCAAAGATTCCTACCAGCCCCTCCATACCTTTTTCCTTCCCAGAACTTTCTCTCATACCTTTCCCTAAAAAGACCCTCCACACAGCATCCCCAAAGATGACATAGGCACCGAGAGAAAATTTTCCTCGTGGTCTCCTTTGTAAAGCTAATGTTAAAAAAACATGCAGATGACGGTTAAAACCACATTATCATCTAATTGAGTCCTTGGTTAAGCGTCGATGACACAGGGCTAGTTTACAAGCTACTATCTGGGAAATTCACTATCTGTTAGTAAACTCAAGCAACTAGCAGATACTAGCAACTACGAAAAAAAGTTGAAAGGTCGTCAACTTTACTCGCCTACACGCTTGCTCCGCTTGCTCGTGATTGGTTGATTTACGTTTCCAACATGGCTTCCGATAAACAGCTGATTTCGACTGTCAAAAATGTGAAAAGTTAGTTCACGCAGGCGTCGTTATTCTTGTCACTGGCGCTAAAGGCGACCTCAGTTTCCTACGCTTCTGAGCAAGTGGACAGTTTTGTGTGTCATCATGACAATCTCACTCGCCGATTTACCCGCTTTTAAAATTTAGTAAATAGTAGCTTGTAACTCGCCGTGTGTCATCGAGGCTTTACGCTAGAGAAGCAGAGGTCGTCTATAGATGAGATTGCCTGACGATTAGAAGAGAACTGCTATTTTAAATGGGTGAAAAGGATTATGGGAAGTCCAAAACTGGACGCCAGAAGGCTCACGATCAAGAAAAGATCCGATCGAAAAAAAGTAGCAAACATGACAAGTTACAAAGTGATTTTTTAGCCCCACTAATCGACACGACAAAAGTCACGATTGTTGAATATCAATATAATCGCTATCTGCAACATCTAGCTAAGTCCGCCGACAGTTGCGAGGTAGTGCTTCCATCTGTCGGCAGGGCACAATGGTCGGTCTCCGCTTAACCCGGAGGAGATCGGCCTGCCGATAGCCGTCATGCGGATTGGTACATCCGACTGTAATGGATATTGAGGCTGGGAACTGAGCAGAGATGGATTAGCAATGATTTATATAAACACCCGAATCTCTTACTGCTGGTACTCATTTAGAGTAGTTTAGTCACACGCTTACACTCCACAACAATGCACCATACTATTTAAAGTAACATTTTTTATTTTC
Source organism: Limnephilus rhombicus (assembly GCA_929108145.2). Classification (NCBI taxonomy): domain Eukaryota; kingdom Metazoa; phylum Arthropoda; class Insecta; order Trichoptera; family Limnephilidae; genus Limnephilus; species Limnephilus rhombicus. The sequence goes on from OV815296.1 coordinate 11,549,974, forward strand.
AAAAATTTAATTTTAATTAAATTTATACTTCTTCCAACACAGCAAACTTATTTTGTGCCACCATTTTGATTAAAATTAATAAAATACTTAGTTTTTACCACTTTTATTGTTTACAAAACCAACATGTTGGTTTTGTAAACAATAAAAGTGTCAATGTATCAATGAAAAACCCTGAAGAAGTGAGCGTTGCTCACGAAACATGTTGGTTTTGTAAACAATAGAAGTGGTAAAAACTATGTATTTTATTAATTTTAATTAAATTTATACTTGTGAATGTAGCTATAACTTTGTGGCTATCCATTATAAATAAATGAAACAATTTAACTTTAGAAAAATGAAACAATACAACTTTGTATAAACCACTTATATAATGCGTAAATCCTACCGGTTTCCCTACCATAATAAAACATTGTTCGAAACTGTCAAATTAGTATAAGCTTTCCCTGAAGAAGGAACGTTTGTTCCGAAACCGGTCGGAATTACGCATTATATAAGTGGTTTATACAAAGTTGTATTGTTTCATTTTTCTATAATGGATAACCACAAAGTGATAGCTACATTCAAAAATACAATTTAACTTTGTTTGAACCACTAATATAATGAGTAAATCCGACCGGTTTCAGAACGAACGTTCCTTCTTCAGGGCAAGCGTAAACTAATTTGACAGTTTCAATATATGGATGGGAACAATGTTTTATTATTACCCTACCAAAATAAAACATTGTTCCCATCCATATTTCGAAACTGTCAAATTAGTATACGCTTGCCCTGAAGAAGAAACGTTCGTTCGGAAACCGGTCGGATTTACTCATTATAAAGTGGTTCAAACAAAGTTAAATTGTTTCATTCATTTCATTAAATTTAATAACCTTATCATCAAGTTATGCAAGATTTTTAGTTTCGATTTTTGTTACAGCTGTTTCGGATTACAACACCATTTTCAAACAGTGGTTAAAATTACTTTGAGGTGACTTATTTATAAGAATCTAAATGTCAATTTTTGAAGGTGTCTTAATTGATTTATAACCGGTTAAACTAATTTGCTAATCTCTACATATTATAAATTAAAGTCCTCCGCGTCGTCTGTCTGTCTGTTCGCGATAAACTCAAAAACTACTGAACGGATTGTCATGCGGTTTTCACTAATAGATAGAGTGTTTCGTGAGGAAGGTTTAGGTATGTAATTTGTCAAGGATTTGTGTAAATTGGTTGAAACATAACGCTAATTGCTAGAAGTGTCGGAAAAAGTCAAGCTGCCTGGTAGCTTACATCGAAAACACTGCCTAATCCCTTTGAGATATAATAAAACAATGCATGGTGGGATATTCCTCGTTTATAGATGTACAAAAAAGTCCGCGATGGCATAAATCTATCTTTTACGGATAGCTTACTATAGGTATTCTCTTCTCTACATCTCCACATATTATAAATTAAAGTCCTCCGCGTCTTCTGTCTGTCTTTATGTCTCTTCGCGATAAACTCAAAGATGGCGGTGGTTATAAAGGTTGGTTAACCATTCCGTAGATGGCGTTGTGTTTAGTTAGCCACAGCGACGCGTGGCTGGGTCAGCTAGTAACTTACTAATTAAGTGGGGTACTTAAAATATTTGTATAAATAAGTCTTTGGATTCGTATGATTAAGTGGTCTCAAAATGGTTTAACGACAGTTTTAAAATTGCCTTGTAAGCCGAAACAGCTGTAACAAAAATAAAAACTAAAATACTTGCAGAACTACTTGACAATAACATTATTAAATTTAATTTGAATTAAATTTTAAAAAATTAAACGGGGTTCCGTAAATTATAGCCAAAAAAAATTCAGTAACAGATGGATCTGTCACGGATTACGCTAAAAAACGTGCTCATTTTTACATGCAAGGCTTTAAAAGTTTACTAATAACAATTTAAAGAAGTAAATTTGCCTCATTATGCAATAAATTCAGGTGGAAAACTAGTCGTAAGTAGGTTATAGGATAAAATAAGTTTCATAGGCTTATGAAAAAATAATCACAATTTTATTCTAAGCTAGTAATGTTTATATATTGAATTAATAAAGCTATTTTTGTGAAATACCATACTTTATGAAGCAATAAAATATACTTAAATCAAGAACGGTAGTTAAAATTACGAAAACAATGGTCTGAACTTTATGGCAATTCAAACTAAATCTTCTTTTGGTCAAAGAAATTATTTTTATCAAGCTCCACTCATATTTAATAGCCTTCCAGAACATATATATATTTATTTTTTTATTATAGCGACTATATAAAAAAAATTTACATACAAAATGCAATGTGAAATTAAGTACAAAATATTGTATTTCTTAGTCCTCCTCACTAGGGGGTCCTGTGCCGAGGCGGACTAAAGTTATTTAAATATAGTTCATTTGTCTTCTATGTCGTTTTTAGCGTCTTCGCTAGGGTTTTCTCATTGACCTCTTTAAGCCATATTTTTATTCTTGATTTGTATTCAATTGGATTTTTTATTAGTTTTATGTCTTGGGAAAGGATGTTATGGAGTTTTGTTGCAAAGTATCTATAGTTTCTTTGTCCAAATGTGGTTTTATAATATTTTTTTATATCATTTTTATTCGATCTAGTGTTATGCATACACGGTCTAGTAGAGGATTCAATATTTTTGAAGAGCTTCAATAATATATTTTTGGCATATATTTGTTGTACATTTGGTACGTCAAAGTTATTGAAAATTTCAATTGAAGGCGTTCTAATTGGTACTTTCAATATGGTCTTTATGATTCCTTTTTGAATCGTATTTAGGCTGTGTAGGTACGTATTTGCAGCATTCCATATTCAATTCTCGAATTGAATATGGAATGATAGCCATCCTATGATTCCATATTCAATTCGAGAATGACATAACGCATAGTAGACCTTTTTCATATCCTTTTTATTTAGCACGTTTCTTAGATTTTTGAAGAAATATATACCTAAGGCTTGTGAGTTTTTCCGTAATACCTTTATCTAATTCCTTGTACACTTTTAAAAGGGATCTTAAATTATTTGTGTTAGTCGAGGATTGCCAATTGATTTTCTCTACTTTGTCCTTTCTAAATTATTAGCTAAATGAGTATGTTTATAATAATAAGCTAAAATAATATTTTTTTTGTTTGAACCGTTTTTGTTCATCTTCCTCTTGCCAAATCTACAGCATGTTAAATTATATACATATATTTATTATTCACAACTTAATCCTTAAAAACAAAAACAAAAAAAAACTTTATTTTATTTTATTTTAAATCAGATCTCAAAACTATGGTCACCCTAAAAGTCTACATTAATGTAGTACCTAGCGCCATCAGTTTAGTAGGTACCAGTAGGTACCCATAATCTAATCTCAATCTGTAAGAAATACAACAATATTGTTCTTTCAAAATCTGTATAATTTTGTGTTATTTTGTTAACTTGTATAATTATTGTTAACCTCAACACAGGCTTGTCCTAGTGAGGTAACAAATTGTATTGTAAACATTTTTACCTGCAGTGTAAAGAAACAATAAATAAATAAATAAATGAATTGGACTTGAGGGACAAACTGGAAAAAAAACTTTAAAAAATGCACCTTCGCCCCGTGCAAACTGAAAATATTATTAATTATGATATAGATTTAAAAGTAGTTCGGGAAAACTACATAAAAATATTTTCAACTGTACGTAACATCGATGCCCAAAATTTATATTTAAAAACGCTTAATCCATGGTTTCGCAATGCTTAATCTATGATTTGGTCAAACTCCCCCTTGTGAGCGTTGGAGACTTTCAGGGGGCAGTATAAGAAGACCAAGAGAAAATTAAGGGGCGTTGAGATGGCACAGTGAGGGCTTAGGCAGGTAAAAAAAACAAGGTCTAGGAAGGACAAAAAAACACGCTAGTACTAATAAAGCAAAGTAAACTTTAATATTGGTTAACTTTATTGTATGTATTGTAATAACATATACCAACGACATCTGTTGAAACCACACGAATAACATACACACCACTAATATCCAAGATATTAGGCAGGTAAAAAAAAAAACAAGGTCTAAGAAGGACAAAAAAACACGCTAGTACTAATAAAGCAATGAAAATTTTAATATTGGTTAATTTTCGTTATTGAATAACATATATCAACGAAATCTGTTGAAACCACACGACTAACCTACACACCACAGTATCCAAGATATGTTGTATGTGTTGTTTAATTCAATTAATTGTTATGGATGATTAAAAATCACGACATGGAAATTTCAGAAAAAATCATCAGTCATAAGTTCAACCCTGTTTAATCGTTTATCTAATGACTAATGACGAATGAGATCTTAGATTAACAACTCTATAGAAAGTTAATCGCCATGAGAAATAGATCCGCGCGCCGATTGCTTTACCGAACACAAAAAGAGATATACGAGTACTTACACAATGATAGTCATGAAATATATTATGTGTCTAGGTGCAATATAATATTTTTTCGGAAAAGTGGTTAGGATTGTGGAAATGGCGTGGATTTAGAAACATAATTACGTCAAAAGTATCTGTTATTCTCTCTCTCTCTGGTTTCAATCGTGGGATTGGTTTGCAGCAATTTCATCTATACGTTTCTTCCACTCTTCCCTGTCTTGTGCGGCTCTTTTGAAGTCTGCATATGATGAGCAGCGCACGTCCACAAGCAGGTCCTCCAGGTACTCTCGGCGTGGGCGTCCCCTAGCGTTTGTCCCCTCGGTCATACCCTCCATTATGGCATGCAAGAGGCCTTCTTGTCTTATTACATGGCCGATCCATCTTGCGCGCCTTTCGGACAAGGTCCTGAGCAGGTGCCTTCCTCCTTCGATTCTTTGGAGTACCTCCTCATTTGTGATGTGGTCTCTCTAGGAAATTCCTAATAGTCTTCTATAGGACCACATCTCAAAAGCCTCTAGTCTCTGTTGTTATTAGTCTCTCTAGTCTCTAATCTGTTATTATTGATATGATATTCGCTTACGCGGAACAATGGTAAGATACTTGATTTTAATGGGTCCAGAGATCTCAACTTCAAAACCTACACTTTTATTAGGATAATTTTCAGGGTCGAAGATTCCCCCAGTGTTGCCCTGGTGAAAGTCAGTCATTTATAATAAAATATTTCTTGAAATTTATTTAGTCGGGTAGGTAGGTACTTCTAAACCTTCCACTTCCATTTTTCTGTCTTTTCCCACTACAATTGTAAAAATATTAATAAACTGCCGATTTTGAATTGAAATACTAATCTAAATACGCATTAGCAATCTGCATTTACTTTTTGACACTAAACGGAGAGCAATGAGTTATTTATTTAAAATTCAGCCATTCGTTTTTCAAAGATCGAACGAAATAAATTGATGCATTAAGTCTATGGATAGCGTGTACGACTTCTTTCAATTCTAAGAGCTTCGGTGGTTCAATTCGTTCTTTAAATAAGCCAGTAATTTAGCATAAAAACCGATATTATTAAAAAATATGTGTATATTGACAATTAATCAAAACTTATCTGATACTACGGAAGCGGCGCTAAAATTTATCAATCGTCGAATATCAGTGAAAAATCGTTGACCGTGCTCGCAAAAATTGATAACTGACGTTAGATGACGGATTTGGTCAATATCGATTAGATATAGGGTTTTATCGATCGTCCATGCTAGACCTCTTGGTTGGAATTTTGACTAGGGCGTACTTTCGTAAATAAACTTCGCCGCCCTTCTCCAAAAATCCAACAAATTTCTCCCAAGAAATGACAACCGACATATTGACTAGCACCTTCCACAATAACATAGCCCAGCAAAAATAGCAGTATTGAAAAATGATTAGGAGGAAGTGAGGCAGCCGATCTGAATCTCATCTGCCATCTGGTTCCGTCATTAGGATTCACAATTCAGGATGGATGTGAGGAAAAGTTTTTGCGATATCGCCTAATGCATTTGAAGAAAAATTGTTGAATAAAAGGACATCCCATACAAATAAAATTCGTTAGGTTTTTCAAAGACACTGTCTAGATTGCACGGCTGAAACTTTATAATGAAATCAAAAATATGGCAGCTAATGTAGGAAAAATTTATGAAAATTTTAGTAATTGCCTCCGTGGTTGAGTGGTTACGATCCTCGATGTTAATGTAAGTACTTGCATACTGCTTACTAACCCCGTATGCATGGACATTGGAGGGTCTAGAGTCGTTCAAATAAATGTAGCTTCGTTCAATAAAAAAGTAGAGTCTTGTTGACGTGTGCGGTGAAGAAGGAAACCAAATGTTTCCTTATAATGCCGTTGGGAAAGTGGTGGGGCCCCCTCCAATGGTTACGAATCTGGACTTCGCGGGTTCACATCTCGGCGTGCGAAAGGTTTTTTTTTTTTACTTAATCTGTGTTCCTTTACAATTTATTTATTTAAAAATGTAATAGCTATCATAACTAGGGTACTGAACGTACCCATACTACGTGACACGTTTAGGGGGGGGGGGGTCTTCAAAATGGCACGCTTAGTACAAATGAGCGGCGGCGGGCTCAGGTTTTTGGTCACCGGGGGGGGGGGTTAAAAAATGCAAAAAGTTGGTCACGTAGTATGGGTACGTTCCCTTATCAATACGTAAATTTATCCAATCAATGATTTGGTGATTTATTTTATTAGTTGGAGGATTGTGTCCTCTTTGGTCTGCTTCTATTAGCCCGGTAAGGGACATCTTTAATACAGATTATAATAATTATTATTTTATACTAATACCGCACAAAAGTCCCTACTGCTCCTAACCGCCAGGAGCCAGTGTGACTATGGCATGGCTATGTGGGGATGGGAAGGAGATGGAGAAAATGAAGGTGGGGAAGTGCCTGGCTATTCAGATCTGGTCACCAAACCCGGCTAAAGCCATTTCAAGCAACGTTTCAATTCTGAATGGTGATCTTACGCCAGGGTGATACTAAGGATTTTATGGATTCATAAAATATTTTAAGATAATTTTCACGTTCTGTGTAAGTTCTATTCAAGTTCTGTAATTATTTCAGTTTCATGCAGCACTTGGCCTATAGTGATATGATAACAGAACTGGAATAGAACTTACACGAACGAACTTTTTTTTTTTTTTTACAGTGAATACCGCACAAGAATCTCAACTGCTCCCGTCTGGAGCCAGTGAGACTATGGCATCCCCAATTGGGGTATGTTGTGAGGCTGAATGTAGTGGGGAGGGGAAGGAGGTGGGGAAGAGGAAGGTTGGGAAGTACCTGGCTATTCAGATCTGGTCACCAAACACGGCTAAAGCCATTTTCAAGCAACGTTTCAATTCTGAATGGAGGTCTTACACCAGGGCGATACTGATAGTATCTTCCACTCTGGAACATGCCGCAAATAAACTATATATTATTTTAAATGAATTAATTGTGAAATAACACAAAATAATCAAATAAAATTTATTTGCACATGCCGGGTTCGAACCCGCGACCTCCGGATTGTGAGTCAAGAGTCTTACCCACTGGACTACGGAGGTCGTCAACTTACACGAACGTGAAAATTATCTTCAAATATTTGATGAATTCGACAAATTTTTTGAAACCTATCTTAAGGAGTATCTTTCACTCCGGATCGAGCCGTAAATATAGCACAGATAACATTTTTAATTAATTAATTTTGATATAACACAAATGAATCAAATAAAATTTATTTGCGCATGCCGGGATTCGATCCTGCGACCTTCGGATTGTAAGTCAAGAGCCTACCGCGATACCGTGAACTTCCTCTCCATCCTCTCCTTTAAAAGACCGTGCGCGATAGATTTATATCGATACATGTCGCATATTAAATATAAAATGGATAAAGATTTATCCAGACACTATCTAGAGAGCATTTAGTTCGGGTTTGAATCTTGCAATCATACATAAAGATAGTTGCCAATAATATATGCGTTAAAGAAAGTGAAGATAATGTAGGTGGTTCTTAGTCGAAGTATGGTACAGTTAAACACGACCGAATTTCATATCGACACCGTGGCGCAGTGGTTAGCGCGTTTGCCCGGAAAGCAAGAGGTCCTGGGTTCGAGTCCCAGAAGTGTCAATATATTTTTCTGATTTTTCTGTTTCCAGATTTTCGATTGAGTTTCGCTTATATTGTCTTCATTCATTTAAATATTACAATTTGAGGTTTTACTCAAAAAGTTAAAAATAAAAATTAAATATATATATTCTGTTTGTTTTTCTAATTCATATTTGTTTAAATATTATTAATATTGTTTCAGAGTATTATCTAAGTATCTTTGAATATCTTTAGTGTTAACAGATGTACTAATTTCCTCGAGATAATTGTATGTTGTGAAACACTGGATTTACGTAGAAAGGAAATAGGCCCCAAAGAAAAAAATTTCCTCAGGGCCTATGTCATCTTTTGGGATGTTGTGCGCACGGTCTTTTAAAGGAGAGGATGGAGAGGAAGTTCACGGTATCGCGGTAGGCTCTTGACTTACAATCCGAAGGTCGCAGGATCGAATCCCGGCATGCGCAAATAAATTTTATTTGATTCATTTGTGTTATATCAAAATTAATTAATTAAAAATGTTATCTGTGCTATATTTACGGCTCGATCCGGAGTGAAAGATACTCCTTAAGATGGGTTTCAAAAAATTTGTCGAATTCATCAAATATTTGAAGATAATTTTCACGTTCGTGTAAGTTGACGACCTCCGTAGTCCAGTGGGTAAGACTCTTGACTCACAATCCGGAGGTCGCGGGTTCGAACCCGGCATGTGCAAATAAATTTTATTTGATTATTTTGTGTTATTTCACAATTAATTCATTTAAAATAATATATAGTTTATTTGCGGCATGTTCCAGAGTGGAAGATACTATCAGTATCGCCCTGGTGTAAGACCTCCATTCAGAATTGAAACGTTGCTTGAAAATGGCTTTAGCCGTGTTTGGTGACCAGATCTGAATAGCCAGGTACTTCCCAACCTTCCTCTTCCCCACCTCCTTCCCCTCCCCACTACATTCAGCCTCACAACATACCCCAATTGGGGATGCCATAGTCTCACTGGCTCCAGACGGGAGCAGTTGAGATTCTTGTGCGGTATTCACTGTAAAAAAAAAAAAAAAATCAAGAATAAAAATATGGCTTAAAGAGGTCAATGAGAAAACCCTAGCGAAGACGCTAAAAACGACATAGAAGACAAATGAACTATATTTAAATAACTTTAGTCCGCCTCGGCACAGGACCCGCTAGTGAGGAGGACTAAGAAATACAATATTTTGTACTTAATTTCACATTGCATTTTGTATGTAATTTTTTTTTTATATAGTCGCTATAATATTATATATTATATATATATATATATATATATATATATATATATATATATATATATATATATATATATATATATATATATATATATATATATTCTGGAAGGCTATTAAATATGAGTGGAGTTTGATAAAAATAATTTCTTTGACTAAAAGAAGATTTAGTTTGAATTGCCATAAAGTTCAGACCATTGTTTTCGTAATTTTAACTACCGTTCTTGTTTTAAGTATATTTTATTGCTTTATAAAGTATGGTATTTCACAAAAATAGCTTTAATAATTCAATATATAAACATTACTAGCTTAGAATAAAATTGTGATTATTTTTTCATAAGCCTATGAAACTTATTTTATCCTATAACCTACTTACGACTAGTTTTCCAGCTGAATTTATTGCATAATGAGGCAAATTTACTTCTTCAAATAGTTATTAGTAAACTTTTAAAGCTTTGCATGTAAAAATGAGCACGTTTTTTAGCGTAATCCGTGGCAGATCCATCTGTTACTGAAATTTTTTTTTGGCTATAATTTACGGAACCCCGTTTAATTTTTAAAAATTTAATTCAAATTAAATTTAATAATGTTATTGTCAAGTAGTTCTGCAAGTATTTTAGTTTTTATTTTTGTTACAGCTGTTTCGGCTTACAAGGCAAATTTAAAACTGTCGTTAAACCATTTTGAGACCACTTAATTATACGAATCCAAAGACTTATTTATACAAATATTTTAAGTACCCCACTTAATTAGTAAGTTACTAGCTGACCCGGCCACGCGTTGCTGTGGCTAACTAAACACAACGCCATCTACTGAATGGTTAACCAACCTTTATAACCACCGCCATTTTTGAGTTTATCGCGAAGAGACATACAGACAGACAGACGACGCTGAGGACTTTAATTTATAATATGTGGAGATGTAGAGAAGAGAATACCTATAGTAAGCTATCTGTAAAAGATAGATTTATGCCATCGCGGACCTTTTTGTACATCTATAAACGAGGAATATCCCACCATGCATTGTTTTATTATATCTCAAAGGGATTAGGCAGTGTTTTCGATGTAAGCTACCAGGCAGCTAGACTTTTTCCGACACTTCTAACAATTATCGTTATTTTTCAACCAATTTACACAAATCCTTGACAAATTACATACCTAAACCTTCCTCACGAAACACTCTATCTATTAGTGAAAACCGCATGACAATCCGTTCAGTAGTTTTTGAGTTTATCGCGAACAGACAGACAGACAGACAGACAGACAGACGACGCGGAGGACTTTAATTTATAATATGTAGAGATTAGCAATTAGTTTAACCGGTAATAAATCAATTTAGACACCTTCAAAAATTGACATTTAGATTCGTATTAATAAGTCATCTCAAAGTAATTTTAACTACCGTTTGAAAATGGTCTTGTAACCCGAAACGGCTGTAACAATAATCAAAAACTAAAAATCTTGTATAATGATGACACCGTGGCGCAGTGGTTTGCGCGTTTGCCCGGAAAGCAAGAGGTCCTGGGTTCGAGTCCCAGAAGTGTCAATATGTTTTTCTGATTTTTCTGTTTCCAGATTTTCGATTGAGTTTCGCTTATATTGTCTTCATTCATTTAAAGAATAAATATATATATATATATTTTTTATTTTATATTAACTGCACAAGGGAGGCCCTTATGTATAGTTAGTTATCTTTGAGGATGCTGTGAGGAGGGATAAATATGCGACCGAGTCACTCAGAAACTCTCTCTAGCCTGTTTGTATTATTTTTTCATAATTAAATATGAAAATTACACTGAAAGTAAAAAGCTAAAAGGGTAATTTTATTAAAAAAAAAACAGTATGACTAATTAACTACGATAATATTACAATACATTTTAATATCGCAGCCCATTTCGACATATCCTGACAGTCGGGTCATAAATTAATTTTAAAAAAGAGTGAAATTCATAAATGAATGAAGCTATATTTCATCCGGGGGTTCGGTCCGCAATCTGCGATGTACCAGTGTAGTGTACCTATTCTACCCCAGGGCGAAATTACCGCTGGCGTGCCCTGCAGCCAGTTCCCGGTAGAGCCACTGTGCCGAGCATAAAGAATCCAATTACAGAGAGGTACGTTGCGATTTTTTCTGTTAAAATAACGGGAAATGGAGTATAGGGTAGTGGGAAATTTTTGGAATCCTATTATTATATTATTTTTTTTTATTTTTTTATTTTTTTTTATTGGCAATGTTTATTAAAAATACATATGAAGTTACAATAGTTACATAGTTACATAAGGTTAACAAAAAATAAAAATGCCTTTCCTCACCAATAAAGAGACAATAAAGATTATAAAGAGATTATAAAGGCGAATGTTTGTATGGATGTGTGCATGTATGAATGTATGGATGAATGGATGTATGTTTGTTACTCTTTCACGCAAAAAATACTGAATGAGCTTTAAAAATTCTTGTTATATAGGCTGTATAAATTGGTAAGCTCTGGCGTTATTAGAATTATTTATCATACGTTTTCAGTCCCTAACAAAATCGAGTTATTGCAAACTTCAGAAGAATGTTGGCGTCGTAGTTAATATCTATCGCCGAAATGTATGTAGGTACGCGCATAACTTCCGAACGACTGCACCAAATTGGATAATTCTTTTTTTGTGTTCGTTATTTTGTATAAAACTACTGATGAGCTCTGGCATTATGAAATTTGTATAAAAAATTGCAATACGTGGCATGCGAGCAGTTTAAAAACTGAATGTACTGGGAAAGAATGTGTGGAATGCTGGAGAGTGGTAGGAGGTAGGTGGAGAGGTGGGGAGGGATGGAGAGGGGGGAGAGGGGGGGAGGTGGAGTGGGAACCCTCATAATACCATGCAAGCGAAGCCGCGGGTAAAAGTTAGTTTTATATAAATTAGAAAAAATGTCGTACGGAAATGCAGTTTCTTTAAGGGACGTTCTTTTATATAGTCGATGGTGGACATTATTTGACATCAGTCGTCGATCATTGTTTTACGTCCACTATATTATAAGAAAATGTTGCATATTTCGCTTTATATTATTTATAGGATTTATAAAAAGATGTATAATATTTTTATTACGTTTTTTTTTGCATCAGCTCCATTCCATAGAGGAGGGTCTGAGGAAAATAAATTGCTCAGAGGCTATGTCATCTTTGCGGATGCTGTGTGGAGGGACTTTTTTGGGAAATGAAATAGACGAAATTCTGGGAAGGAAATAGGCAAGGGGTGGGTGGAAATAGGAGTGACGGATGTATGAATCCATCCCTCCCTCTGAGGTACAAGCCGATGGGTCGAGAGAGACCGGCTAGATAGTTCTAGGTTAGGTCTCCTTGAACTAATGTCTCCTGATCCGACCGCAAAGCAGTAGATGGGCAAACCACTCGAAGTGACCTAACAAATTTAAATCATCAAATTAAAGTAAGAAATTAAAATTTGTGAGTTTACTGTCCTGGTAACCAGTTAAGTGTGTGTGTGTGTTTTTTTTACATTAGCTCCACAGAGGAGGCCCTGGGGAAAATAATTTCCCTCAGGGCCTATGTCATCTTAGAGGATGCTGTGTGAAGGGTTTTTGTAAGGAAGGGGAGGAGAGGAAGTTTTGGGAAGAAATAGGTATAAAATGTAAATAGGTAGGTAGGAATCTGGGGCTTAGTGTATATGATATTTATTTATTTAATACATGAATTATCGAGAGTACATATAGTTTTTTGTGATATTTCACCCTCCATGCTAGGGATGACCCTGTGTTATGGCGGGTGAAGTTTACAAATTGTAAATATGAATATATTTATATAAATCCATCCCTTCCAACTGAGGTGCAAGGCGATGGGTTGAGAGATACTGATACTGAGGGTAAAAGATCTCCCTCAACCAGTCTCTCTCGATCCTGTACAACGCGCAGCATGTGAGCAGACGTATCGGCCAACAAGACCTGGACAAACCTCTCACCAAATGTAGCGAACCACTTGGGGTGACCTATGGCAGAGGTGTTGGTTATCCAATAAATGGTTCCAGGCCTCCCAAAGTGTATAACCAACATCTCAGCTATATATGTCCTGGTGACCAATGGTAACCAATATCTTCACTAAGTTTGGTAACTTCGCAGGGGTGTTCGGGTTCATGTGGTGAGGTTTGTCCGGGTCTCGAATTAGATAGCAAGCCAGATTTCGAGAGACTGGTTGGGGGAGACCTTTTGACCTCTCCAGCAGAACACATCATAGCATCCCCAGAGATGAAATAGGCCCTGAAAGGAATTATTTTCTTCAGACGCTTCTGAGTCAAGCTAATGTAAAAAAAAATATTATTTAGACATAAAAATTATTTTCTTTTCGTATACTCTTGTTGGTCCGAATACCCGTACCACGCGGGGTGCACTTTATGTATAGATACACTGTGTGTGTCTGTGTGTGAGGCAGGCAGCTCGGGTAGGTACTGTATTAAATTCCTCAGCCGCCATTTTAATTTCCGCTTCCGCCCTGATCCGCGGATCTGCAGAACGGAAGCCCCAAATGAGCGGGCGGGAAAAATGTTAACAGATTCCAAATTTAAAAAGCGAGGTGAGGAAATTAATAGTCGTGAAAAGCAACACGCTTTTTATTAAATTGTTAACAAAGTACGAGAAAAATTCTCCTCTCTTTAACTTTTTAACCTTTGAGATCTAAGGATGGGTTGTCTCAAATTCTCATCACATTTTATGACGAACATCAAATCAACGATCAACACTTTTTAATTTTTTTACATTTATATGCACCCCGTTAAATTCCGATTCTTGGTCAAAATAGTCTTTTGATCAATCAAATTATTAATAGAAAAACCATCATATTATTCAACCTCTCAACTTTTTCAAGACTTTCAAGTCCCACCTCTAAAAAATACATATATAAAAAATACGCCGCTTCAAATACGCAAAGACTATTCTAAGAAGTCGCACCACGCCATGGTACGTGTAGAGAGCAATAGGCAAAACACAGTCGGTCGCTTAAGTACGCCATTAATGCATACCAGTTTTGCACAACACTACTACACATACAATGGAGTGATGTGGTTTAATCAACTGGAAATGGAATTGAGATTGGAACCTGACTATAATAAATTCAAAAATAGACTAAACAATGATATCTTAAATAGTTTGGCTACCTAGAGTCGCATTGGCAGTTGATTGACAATACTTAATTGACAGATTTTTTTTTATTTTATGTATACCTATTTGTGTTATAATTTTTAATTTTAATTTTTAAAACTTATTTTTGTTTTTCCCTTTACACACGAGTAATTGCACTCTCGTAAAGGTTATATATTGTATACATATATGTGTTTTTACAGTTTTTTAATCAATGTTGCACGTTTAATTACTTATGATTATGTTACATGTATATGCATATAAAAACTAATAAAAAATAAATTTTAAAAATCAAATTGTGACCAGCTTCAAAGCATTGCAACATGACCGTTATGTTCGAAATCTGTTTACAATTTGATCAAAAGCCGAAACGGTCCAAGAATCAGAAAATTAAATATAAAAATTTTAAATTCGCTGATCTTCGATTTGATGATCATCCAACGTGAATGAGAGAGTTTGAATCAACCCAAACTAAGAATCAATAAAAGTTTTAAGCTAGATATAAATCGTAAAAGATTGACTACGGAGTCATAATAGGTAATAATAATTACAATATTTTTTTATTATTTTTTAATTGACCTATGTGTTTGTGTGTTTCAGAATTCGATTTTACGTTTGAAATTGGTAAATAATGCACAAAAAATACAATTTTAAATATCATTTCGGGGAGCCAATAAGGAACTCCAGTGAAAAATATTATAGCTTTAAAAAAATATTTTCATATAGACCAATAAACGCTGATTCGGAATATATAAGTTTTATTTAATAATATTAAACGCAGAGTTTTTAAAAAATTATTAAAAAGTCCTTTTTTAATCGGGTCGTAAAAATACGCCGTCAAGTTGGCATTATTCAAATTTTTGTGGTGACGTCACTATTCGACGTGTCGTGACGTCACCGTTAAGTCATTGTATGGGAATGTATGATAGGACACAATCCATCGTATTAATTTATGTGTTTATTTACACACTGTTTATAGAAATTTAGTTGTTGGTTTTATTGAAACATTATTTAGGCCATATAAAGGTATCTCTTATTAGTTTAGGGAACGTACCCATACTACGTGACCAACTTTTTGCAATTTTAAACCCCTCCCCCCCCCCCCCCCCCCCCACCTCCCTGAATGTGTCACGTAGTATGGGTACGTTCCCTTATCTCTATTATTGAAAATATTCAAAAACTACTGCACAAAAACATAGTAATGCTTCTTCTAGAAAGAATACTTCGAACAACGGAATTCAAAATAGCGGCAGTTGATCAGCTGATTGCCCAATCCTATAGTAATTTTTCAGGAGTGATGACGTCACACGTTTTTCCATAAATCCGGTGTTTTTCGGGGGATCTTGAAAAATTAAAACTTTGAAAATTATTTTAACTATTAAAACTAACTCGAAAAATAAAAATTAAAAAGCAGTTATTTAAGTTAGAAGGTCATTATTCATTAAAAAATTGGACTGGAGTTCTCTATTGTCGGCGGATCAACTGTCGGGTAATAACTGTCTGTAGTTAGAAGCAAAAATGTAAGTAAAAATGTCTATTCAAATCATCCTTATATTATTATTAATACAACTTAGCCCTACACATTTTCAGTACACATTCACACACTAAACTTACACTCCACAAAAATATATTTGGATTACGAGCGTTAATGTTTCCATATCTGTGGAAATAAATACTAACGTAGATAATGGTTTATATTATTTACATTAAAAAACGTCAAAAACCAAAATGTGAAAATACGTAATTGGAATAGGTTTTGCGATCGTTTCGTTTCGGTGTTAAGTTAATTGGAAAAGTTCAGCGAGGCGTGGAAATGGATTTTTGCCAATCCCACGAATAATAATAATTAATGATGTAACCCGAGGGAACCCGGTTCCTGCCTACGCGTAGTATCATCACACCATGTCTCCGTGGGGGCAGGCAGAGGTTGCCTTTGTGGTCTGCTGGTTAAATACCTGATTTGTGTCTGGAGGTTTTCGGAATTTTTTGAAGTGAAACTTCTATAGCCCCGGAATAACGCCTACAGCACCTGCGAAGCATCAAACTCCTAACAAGGCTCCTATTGGTTGAGATTTAAAACGGAAATGACGCTAGGTCTACGCTCATTGGCCGCTTTTCAAGGCTCCTTGTTTTTTTAATTTTTTGAGATTGTTTTGGTAAAGTTTCGCTTCTACCGCGTTTAAACTGAACTCGATAATTTTTTTTTTACATTAGCTCCACACAGGAGGCCCTGTGGAAAATAATTCCCCTCAAAGCCTATGTCATCTTTGGTGACGCCGTGTGGAGGGTCTTTTTAGGAAAGGAAGGAGAGGAAGTTCTGGGAAGGAAAGGGATATTAGGGGTGGGTAAGAATCTAAGTCCAGTGTGTCCAGGAGTGACGGACGTATGAATCCATCCCTCCCACTGCGGTACATTCATTCCGAGAGATCATTCCGAGAGAGTACGGCTGGAGAAGTCAAAGGGACTCCTTCAACCATTCTCTCTCGATCCGGCCTGCCATGCTTCACTCCACGAACCTGGGCACCCCTGCTAAGTCATCAAACGTAGCGAAACACTTGGGGTGACCTATGGAAGAGGTACTGGTTATCCAATAAATGGAAACAAGTAGTGGAAATCAAAAATATATACCAAACTAAATATAGGATTTAATTTGTGTAATATGTAAACAATATTATCATTTGTTTCAGAGCTGCAAGCTTCTTTTTGGTCTTAATGCAAAGGTTGCGGGTTTAATAACATAAACTAATTAAAAACCCTTTATAACCTAGATGATACGAGAGTAGGGCTGCCACCTTTCAAAAACAGTAAACCCGGAGATTTTAGAAATATATTTTTTTTTAATAAAAAAAATAATAATTAGTATGAATTATTTCTAATTATTTTTTTGAGCACCAAAATTCACCGTCCGCAGAGAATGCACACAACAAAGTTGTGTCTAAGTCGTGTTGAAGCATAAAATTTTCAATGTTCTCAAAAATCTTTTGAGATGTTTCGTTGGAATCCTCAAAAAATCCATTCATTTATCTTGAACACCTTTTTCTTGGTCAAAGTATATGATGACTATTGGATACAGTGGCGGCCGGTGGTCAAAATATGTGGGGTTTCACCAGAGTCATTAAGTTAGAAAGTAAATTTAGGAAAGGTACATACCTAGGTACTTATAAAGAAGTTCCGTTAAAATGGAAACATATACAACACAGTTTAAAATACAATTTAAACATTACATTTCAAAAAATACTTTAGGAACACTGAAATAACAACCAAAGGAAGTTTCTCACCTGTACTTTTGTTCCAATTACGGGTCCTGTTTCCCCAATTTTCATTCGAACGCGAATTCCCAAAATTCATATTCGTAGTTATTGCTTCGGAAATGTAAATCGAAAATAAACCAGAGAAATACAACAAAAATTTTAAAATTCCTATTGGTGGATGTAGTAGCCGGGGACCATAAACAAACCAAAGCGGACTTATGATTTATGATATCATATCACACAAAGATTCGGTTGACATTTTGGATCGGAGTTATGCCCGCCTGCTGACAACTAATCAGCTAATCAGCTAATCAGCTAATCACTCATCATTATCATTATGTAGTGACATACTTTGACTTGAAGAGAAGAACGCGCGGAACAGCAACTTCATCTGCTAAAGGCAGACTAATAGAACCTAAACGAAAGCTAAATACTATGTTTGGAGATCGTGCTTTCGGAGTATCTGGGCCTAAGGCTTGGAATAGACTCCCTACGGAATTAAGATGCATAACAAGCCCAACAGAGTTTAGGTCCAAACTAAAAACCTTCCTTTTTGGGCTCTCATACCCGTAATTTAAATATACCTATTTGAGAGTATCATACTTGTATTGTCTATGATATGTCTTAATCACACTTTTCTTACTGAATTAAAATTACTCGATTCCTTACACATCAATCTGTCTCTTGACGAATCACATTTAGAAAGATCAAATCCTTATTGGTACTACTGCACCTCCCACCTTTATATGTTGCTTTTACTTTCCAAAATACACTCGTCAAAGAATACATTACATATTAATATTAAAATATTTTTCAGGATTAAATAACATGTGTTCACAATAATGTCCTCTGCGTGCGAACTCTATCTAAATTTCTTTAAATGGACAATATACAGTGTTAATTTCAAGCGACTTCCCAGGTAAGTATGGTCCTGTTTTCATTAAATTTTAGGCAGCATCGCGTTCATTGGTCAAAATATTACACATATTACACATCAAAATATTACACATATAGTACACATATTTTCGTATCGGTGATCAATGAACCGATGTATGCAATTTTTAGCCATAAGTTGTTTATAATTGTTTGCCTAGCTTGTAGTTTTTTAGATTTTAGAAATGTATTATAAGTTTGTACAGCGCCCTTGAGGTGATTTTTCACAAAAACGGCGCTATATAAATCATCCAAATATTATTATTATTATTATTAACATTCGTTAAAAATAGTAGCTCTGCTGTTAAATTGAAGACAAAATGTCGACAAAAACATTACGTACAAGCTTTCTTGTTTAACACGTCACTGAACGAACTGCTCCATTCGATGTGTGGGTAAAATTCAGAACTGCGTTCACGCTTTCGTAAAATTTGCAATGAACCATATGTGCCCGCAGTTTGGACTGTTCACGGGATTTGCTCACAAAGTAGTAAGATTCTGGAACGCTATCGAAAACGAACTGTTATGAAGATGGGCGCAAGGGCCGGCTCTCGTCGCTCTGAAAGATAGCGCGTATAATAGGTACCTACCTACCTACTGTACGAGATCTTGAGAAAATATTATAACAATTTATAACCAAACCACGTTTCGTATTATGATTTTCAATTTTTGTGGGTTGTGCGGCGCTCGGGAGCTCTCATGAACTAGCCGCCACTGTTGGATACATCTTCTGGGATCCTTTATTTGAGGCGTCACGTCGATAGCAATCGAAAAGTAAACTCCATTTCCAGATTGAGAACTTTTAAGGTCTTGTATTTTAGACTCTTTGAGTTCGGTGCTTGGGCATTCAAAACAACGGCTTCAGCTTTGGTTCTGCCACAGTGAACTTTATGTGATAGTTTAGAATCGGAATAAAGAGAGGCATTCAATTTAATTCCGCAATTGGTGCTCAAATAACTGTGGTGGTGTCTAATTGCATGATAAATCGACGCAATTTCGATTGTCGCTACGTTTAGCTCTTCGAAATAATTTTTCTTTGGCAGAAATGCGATCGTCAACGCCCGGCTGACCCGGAGATACCATGCAAACCCGTAGACTCCGGGTCAAACCCGGAGAGGTGGCAGCCCTACGAGAGTGAGTTTGTTTTAAAAAAAACCTGACAGAAAATACGTTTGTTTTTGGGAACGGAACCGAGTATAAGACCAGAATCTACAATTAATTACTTGTTTAAGAAAGAATTTAGATACATAGATCGTCCAGTTGATTAGCCAGACATCTAAAAATATTAAGTTTTGAGACGATGAGGAAAGCATGATGCTCACTTATTTACGATAATGCGCGTTATATCCCACGACAAAATATCCCCCAACACAATATCTACTAAAACCTAACCTAACCTAACCTAACCTAACCTTATTTTACATTTTACTATTTTTGAACAATAATTTGTTGTCTTTACAGGATATCTGTATTATTTTTGTCTCATTTAACTATTTTTGAACAATAATTTATTATTACTTTTAATTGTTAAACTAACGTTTTTAAGACAAGATTTTTATGCATAGCACAAAGGGTAACAATTATTATAAGCAATAATTATTAGCCTGAAACACTCATCCACATTGAAAAATCTTCCGAGAAAAGATACATGACGCCAACGGGACTTGAACCCGTGCCCTTCTTTAATAATTTATTGTGAGATACGTTTTAAGATTTTCACGACCAAAAGTATTTTCGTTATTTGTTTTGGGGGTGTTATGCCGTGTTGTGCTACCTCCTTCTTTAGCCAACGTTTTGGACAGCGTTGCAGTGTTCATCATCTGCCGGATCTGCCCTGATGATGGACACTGCAACGATGTCCGAAACGTTGGCTAAAGAAGGAGGCAGCGCAACACGGCATAACACCCCAAAAACAAATTACGAAAAAAAAAATTCTTAAAATTTAAAACATGTGTTTACTAGATAAAAGAACAATCTTTCGAAATCAATATATAATTTTTTGTGGAAAAGAGTCAAGACGACTAAAATTTGATCTAAAAATTACATAATCCCTGTTTTCTCTGGTACATAATCCCGGTTTTCCCTCTTAAAATTACACCGGAAAGCATAAAGGTCCGGTACATTATTTTTTTGAAATTTCCTACTTATAACCCGGAAATTTATTTCAATACAAGTTTTTCTGCATTATAATTGATTTGGTGGTGTTTATGAATTATCTACAACACTATGTCATTGTCGTTACATTTACAAGATCCAAAGATACATTCCTGTTCCCCTACCACATTAATAAACATGAATTAACACGTAAAAATGAGATTCGAGACCTTGGCGTAATTTTTGAAGCAAATCTCTCTTTCAAATCCCATATATCTGATATTGCCTCCCGTGCCAACAAAATGCTTGGATTTGTTCTTCGTAATTCAAGATCATTTACCAACGGAATCGCAATCCGAAGAACGTATGAAGCACTTGTTCGCAGTATCCTGGAATATAGCTCCATTATTTGGGCCCCTTCTGAGCAAAACCATATTCTCGAAATAGAAAAAGTAAAAAAGAGATTCATGCGTTACCTATATATGAGGGAATATATGTACTACCCTTTCCTGTATTTCCTTATTCTTAGCAGGAATGCTCGATCTTAATACATTAGAAGCCCGCCGAAAAATATTTTTAGGAAAACATTTTTTTAAGATAATCTCTGGAACTATACATAGTGTACAATTATGTTCAATTAATATGGACTTCTGCCTATCAGAACGCGCCAGTCAACTGCTCAACGAGTCTGCATTGACCATCGACATTTTTAACGTAACCTACAGGCAGTTTAACAATTATCTTTTGACGTATGTCACAAAGTAGTGAAACTGACCTTTTTATGTGTTTTGCTATACTTTTTGTCTAATTTGTAATCTTCTCCATAATGTATTGGTGAATAACCGTTTTACGGAGAACATGGAAAATAAATAAAAATAAAATAAAATCTTGAGTACTGTTCCACATAGAGTGTACACTTTTACATGTAACTGTATACTCAACTCAAATTTTTATTTTTCGGAGATGTCTGACCTAATCTACTGGACGATCGACACGTTTAAAAATGATCAATTTCAAGTAAGGTAAACTTGAGCTTACTTAAGGAACAAGGAAATACCCACAACACACTCACTTCTATCGGAAAATCTCTTCAGTGTCAGAGACATTAAAATTCCGGTCCCGGTCATAAAAAAAAGAATAAGGGTTGTTTCATTTTTAAATTAGGGGTAAATGCGAAATGACGTTGCTAAAAACGAAACAATTTTCTGTTTATTCTGGGAAATAAAGCAGCCCAAACACAAAATAAAGACAGGGGAGAGGAAATCAAAACAAGAAGATGAAATTTTTAATGTTCCGAAACCTTTGTGCTGAGAGAATGAATGGGTCATCTCTGCTAAAGCCATTAGCGAAACGCGGACACGAAGCTATGCATATTCATTGCTCCGTGGACCGAACGGACCCAATTGCGTATGTATCTAGTACCTACTGATGTTTTATTCTTTTATATTATTCATGTATAAACCTGCCGGTTACCACCCGGTTTACTGCCCGGTTTCGTCCGAGATTACAACTCTCTTTTGTCTAATAATAAATTGAACCAATGGAAATTTGTAACAAACCTTTTGACGTTTGATACTAAGTTCGGTGAGCGCGCTTTCGGAGTGTCAGGACCTAAAGCCTGGAATGGACTGCCACATGACTTAAGAATGATCACAGACGCGGCGGAATTTAGAGCTAGACTTAAAACTCACCTCTTCAGACAGTCGTATCCATAAACTCAAAATCTTTCACCTTGACATTCAATACCCGCGACACAGTAAATAACTAACATGTAAAAACGTACAAAAAAAATGTAAGCGTTTGTGAAGGTCATTTCATGAACTTTCTCCAGCCCTAAAGAGTCCTAAATTCTCCAGTATTTTAGAATAAATTTCAACTATACTTTTGCCACTAATCTCCAATAGTCCTAAATTCTACAGTATTTTAAAATAAATAAATAACAGTGATGAGGGTAGCAAATAATGTAAAATCATGCAATGTCCAGTGTGTTAACTGTAGTGTGCTCCGCGTGCAAAGCCGTATCGTCTCCAAGCATAAACTCTCTAATTAAAGTCTGTTTATTGGAAGTGACCTGCCAGGTAAGTATGTTTCTGTATCCATTTGTAAATAGTACAATTAGTTAGAACCTAAGCTTTCCTGGTGAATTGTACAGCGCCCTTGAGGTGATTTTTCACAAAAACGGCGCTTTATAAATTATCCAATTATTATTATTATTATGACGTGTTTAGATTCCAAGACATTTGTCTCTGTGCAGAAACGTGCGTACGGTTCGTTTGATAGATTCTCTTAGAGGAACAATATAGATTCTTCACTTCTTATTCTTCATGCACCAACACTGCTCAACTATTCTTTTCCTGTGTAATGAACGAGAACAAAATAAGTTTTGAATTTTCCAAAATAGGGCAATGAGCATAATACTTCCGACTAAATAGATTTTCAAAAGTAAATAAAATGTTAAACGAATTAAATTGGCTAACCGTGAAACAGATGCTGACCTTGAACGCGATGATATTTATCCATAAAATAATAAACAATCCGTTACCAAAATAGCAATCAAATAAAATCATGTTCAACAAGGACATTCACAGACATAACACAAGGACGTGCAAATCAGGCTATAAAAAAAGGACAAAGTGAATACACAGAATAGTTAGAATATACACTAACAGAAACTCCGCAAAAAGTCCGCAGCAATTGGAAGGTGCAATATGTAATGTTATAATTAATTAGCAAAAAAAATTCACCAATCTTAACAAACGGATTGCAGTATTTGGGGGAACAGAAGTCAGGTTCTGTTCATTCGGTATTTCAATGGAAGATGCTCAAATGAACTTACGTCATTGATCCCTTCGGCAACTGTGCAGAAGTGCAGATGTAACAGATTTGTATACGGGTGACATTTGCCATCTGTCTGAGAAAGGGTCGTTTTAACGACACGCCCCCGACCACTGCTCGGCTGTGTAATTATTTGTCATTTTGTTTCATCCCTTCTACAACATAGGTCTCTTAACGATCTAGTTTCACTCCTTCCTTTCCTCAAAAATACACTCCAAATGGCATCCTAATAGATGACATACGTCAGGAAATCATTCCCTTAGGACCTTCTGGGCGGATTTGATACAAAATACTATGGCCATCGAAACCGTCGTAAATCCAATTAGCGTAAATAAATAAATAGGACGATTCGTCATACTAGGTGTTTCCAATGGTCACATAAAGTAAAAAAAAAATATTCTTCCATAAAACTCAATCTCTACAGTATTTCCCGCACGTCCACTATTATTAATCCATAGAAAAAATAATCGAATTATTGCGTCAATAAATCACCGTAGACAAATTATTGATGGTGGCGCCGAGGCGATAAATGGCGGGAAGCGCCGCTTTCCCGCGCTTTTGTCAGCTTCCGGGAACGGCCGCTAGAGGCGATGTAGGAAGGGAGACGGAGGGGGGGGGGGGAGCGATGGAGCGATAAATTGCACTTAACTTTGTATGGAAAACAGCGTAATTTGGAACTACTCAATTAATATGGATGTTTAATTTGTTAAAGTTTTACTAATACCTGCCTATTCGTTCAAAAGTTTATGTAACTAACTAACCATAACGCTATTTTCCCTTGTAGAGTAGATAGACATGATGAACTGCTAAGCAACTATTTATTTGCTTCAATCACATTCATACTTTGATTTGCCGGCCTCTGTGTTCCTCCTTCCTACAACATGTGTCTCTTCAAGACCAATGTCATTCCTTCCTCTCCTCAAAAAGACCCTCCACACAGCATTCCAGATGACATAGATCGGGTGATCGGGCGAGGCGAACGGTCGGGCCTTTACGAACGCTTGACTTAAGGAGTAAGCTGGTGTATGCGTGATGAGAGAGTTATGAAAAGTGTGATCGGGCGAGGCGAACGGAAGTTGAAGGAGGGGATCGGGGACGCATGGGAAAGGTGATTCAGGGAGAAACATTGTATTTCTTTGAATATGGCATTACAACGCATGCCGGGAACCAGCTAGTACATAGATATTAGTTAGTGGAGTTTTACTTCAGTCGTGTGGTCTAAAGCACACTCGTTTTTTTTGAGGAGAGGAAGGAATGAACCTTGGTCTTGAAGAGACCAATGTTGTAGGAAGGAGGAAACACAAAGCCGAGCTGTTGAACACAATAACGAGTCGAAGTAGCGACCCATTCTCATGTGACAAATGTCAACCGTGTACACATGCTGGGCACGCGTTTGGCGTGTTTCCCGACTATGCACCGGTGCCGAAGGGATCAATGACGCTAGTTCCTCGGAGCATCTTCCATTGAAATACCGGTAGAACAAGGATAGCATTCCCACCCGACGTCTGTGCTCTAGAGTCAAAGGTTTTTTCCAGGTATTTTTGGGCTCCAGACCAGAGGTGGCTGTCAAATTCAACCGTGGGGTGCACTTGTGATTTGTACAGGGTTAGCAGTTGTGTACTATTAAAGTATCTATACAGTACGCCCTGTTTTTGGGAGGCTATCTTAACTCTGGCTTCGATGGAGCCCCCATATCTGAGCTATCTACCACTTACTAAGGTATTTAATTCATTTTTCATTTTTTAAACTTGATGAGTAAAATCTCAAATTATAATATTTAATAAATGAAGACAATATTGGCGAAACTCAATCGAAAATCTGGAGATATTGGCTCCGCTGGGACCAATATCTTTTCTGATTTTTCTGTCTCTAGATTTTCGATTGAGTTTCGCCAATATTGTCTTCATTTAATTAAATAGAATTTAATTCACTTAATAGTGACATGTTTTCCTCAGGCGTCCTGTATTCAGTGATTAATTTCAGTTGTATGTGCGTCCCGTGAAATCTGATGCAATGAACTCAAATTTGAATTCAAATGTAATTTTCAAATTATCAACTGATTGTGTGAAGGATTCAGACAAGCGATAAAGTAGTTTATAATAGTAATATTTTAACAGAAAATTATTTAAATTGTCTTTTTTCGATAAACAATCTAGAATAATTATATTCTTAGCTCAACCCATCTAAAATACCTACTAAACTGAAGTGCCTACTTAAGTATTTTTAGGAAATCACTGAAAATCAATTCCAAATTTGACACGATAAGAAAACGAATGCTTCATTCAATAAAATTGTTAAACTTTAAAAACAAGGCATCTCAACCTAACCTAACATAACCAAACATAACTAAACCCAACCTCCAACATGAGAGAATACCATGAGAAGAAGGTGATGAATTTTTGATCATGTTTGTTTAAACTTTAAATCCAAATACAACGTACATAAAACACCTAACTTGGTAAACCTACATACAATGAAAACCGGAAACTTAAATCTGACGTTTATTAAAACATCTCAAAGTTTTCAACGACACCAAGTTGGAAAATTCCTCAGGTAACCAACCTGTCGATACTTCAGTTAGCACGAGTCTTCAAACTTGCTTATAATTTTCAAAACTTGACTAAGTAATTAGCATGCAGAATGCGGCGCAGGCAAACTTTTCGTCGAGTTTAATGGATTATTCGAAGTACGTGGCCAGATCTAATGATGCACTAATGTAGATAACTTGCTGGTTGGTTACATAGTTCAACAGCTTTAAGTTCGCTTCGGCACCAAAGGCTCGAGATAAAGATGTCCAGATAAGATTGACATTATATACCCAGCTAAATTGTAATGTGCCGATATCGCATCTGACTCCTCGCATGGTTCTATCGGGAAGAATATTTTTTCAGTGGGAGGTAAATTAGGGAAAGAAATTAATTATCGACAGGTAGGAAGTCCAATAAAGCTGACAGATCAAACAATGGTACACGTATATGTTTGGTTTAATAATTGTGTGTATTTTTGCTGCTCATGGAAGGGGTCTAAAGAAAATTTTACCTAGACACGATAACTTTTTTTTTTCAATTATTTCTGGCTTTCACCCTTCAAGGGTGTTCTAGGCCATCATTTAAAATAACAGAGAAAGGAAAGGTGAAATTATATATTAATTTTATTTAAATGAGTAAATTTCAGAATTAAATGGAAGATTGGAGTCGAGTTCAGACTTAGAAGAGTTGAAATGTTGAATAGAGGGGAGGCAATTTTAGATAACGCTTGGTAGAAGATAGAATATTTATTTAGAGAGGGACAACCAAAAAATATGTTATCTTAAGTTCCCACACATAGACCACAGAATGTACAATCTGGGGAGTCAAGGATGTGAATTTTTAAAAAATCTGGGGAGTCAAGGATGTGAGAAGGAACGGAACAATGTCCGATTCTCATTCGAATAAGTGAGGAAATTTCTTTTTTGGAAAAATGGGCGAATATTGGAAACCACGGTTTTGATGGGATAGTCCTTTGTATTGAGGCGTAGCGGGCACCCTTGGATTGACTAACAATGTTCCAATACTCTGTCCAAACATTGCGGGATCTATCATTGATGATGGAAAAAATATCAGATATGGGTAATACGGTTTACGAGGGAAACAATAGGGTTGGACGCTCCTTGTTTTGTCAAGGAATCCTAATAAGAATAACGCGATAACTTCTCCTGGAATAAAAAACTGTTTTTCATGTGGTTCCGTTTTAGAAATGGCAGTTTTGAATGTTTTAGAGAAAAATCATTTAAATGAGCACCGAAAAATGGAATGACATACAGATCCATACAATATATTTTCTTTTTTTCATAAGAAGCAATTACTTTGTGGTTAGACATTATATTATAAAAATAAAACAACACTTTGTATTTAACCACGAATTTATTATTTATGTATCTACCGGTTTCGCTTAGACCAAGCTTCCTCAGGATAAAATAATAACTCGAAGTTATTATTTTATCCTGAGGAAGCTTGGTCTAAGCGAAACCGGTAGATACATAAATAATAAATTCGTGGTTAAATACAAAGTGTTGTTTTATTTTTATAACACTATATTTTCTATAAATATTATTAAACATAGAAAATGGCCAAAAATATCTCCAAGTTTGTTATAATTTTCAGCAGTATCGTGAACGGTGTTCGAACACTTTTGCCGTTTTTTGACATAAAATAAATATCAATAAAATTTGATTTAGTACAACCGATCTAATCTTTGCAATGAGTTTTTTCCTCAATCTTTGCGAATTCAATCTGTGGCGTCATTTTTAATTAAATTAAAACAAACCACTTTGTAAAACACCACTTATTTAATCAAAATTATCCACATGTTTCAAACTGTTGATCTTATCCAAACGAAGAAATCTTTGGTTTTGAAGCATGTATATAATTTTGATTAAATAAGTGGTGTTATCTACATGTTTCAAAATGTTAAACTTAGACTGACGAAAAAATCTTTGGTTTTGAAACATGCAGATAATTTTGATTAAATAAGTGGTGTTTTACAAAGTGTTTTCATTTAATAAATTGTCGAATCAGTATTCACAGGTAACAAATTAGTGAAAATAGCACGTTGTTTTCTAAGTTTTTGCTTTATGCTATAAATCAGGTATCAGTGAGCCTAGCGATATAGAATACCCGGCAGCTACCGAGCGGAAACTTCTATCGGCTCGTTATAATATCTGCCCTAATGTAGATAGCCGGTTACATAGTTTAGCAAGCTTTAAGCTCGCTTCGGCAACTAAGTCGCTGCTACGAGCTAAGCCATCGCAACTACGTACTACCAACTTCGGCAGAGGGAACTTAGCCTGCCGCACCTAATTGCCTAGGATTAAGTTATGCAAAAGTTGATACTTGTTATAGCGGAAGTTATATAGGTGGTACAGATGCGTTTAACTGCGGTTTTATGCAATACCTGGGTATAAGGCTAATCGATTTATTTAAGTAACAACCGTTACGAACAACTTAAAATAAAACTGAGTTACCTAAGTGCTACGGAACAATTTCATATCTTAATAGCTGGGACCCGGCATGTGTCGCAATTCCATTCAAAGAAATAAATTGTATCGCCCTGCATGTCCATTCCCATGCGTCCCCGAACCCCTCCCTCGTCCCCTTCCTCTCATGTGTTCCCGCCTTCCCCCTCCCTCGTCACCCTTCCCGCAAACCCCAACCGCTTCGTTACCCACCCCCCTGCCTTCCCTCCCTGCCGCTAAAATATATGAAATACACACATTTTCAAATCACTCGCGCACCACCTGTAGTAATTTTTTTATACAAATTTCATTCTATATATAACTTGCCATTATATATAGAAACTCTCTTAGGGTAAAATGAAATATTCTGTAAAAATATTGAGTCAATCCATCGATTACTTTCCGAGATTTGCGGACGCAAACATACGGAACCTATATTTTAAATAGGTATTATACTCGCAGAACTCCAAGTTTTTGCTGTATGGAAACCTACTTTACACATTTATAAAAAAACCATAGATAAAATTGCGAGAAACAATTAACAAAAATTCTGCCTCAATACAGGTTCACCTAGTGAGGCAGGCTATGCACAACTAAAAATACTGTATAACTATACTACTCCTGTGTAACCTTTCTTACGTTACTTTCTATTTGTTAATTTTTCTGTACTGATTGATGTAATCTATTTGTAAACTACATTGAGCATGTAATTTTTTTTAGTTATATTGTTGTTATTTCATTGAATAAAGATTATTATTATATTATTATAAAATATAGATAAGGGGTCGTCCATTAATCACATGAGGCTCCAAATAAGAATTGAAGAATTTCTATATAACAAGTGTCCTGGTTTTATAAATGCCTATATTTTGCCTATTTTTTCGTTACCGCTTTTATGTAAGTAGTTTATTTTATTATAAAATTTGATTATTTTTTTCATTACCGCTTTTATGTATTTTATTTTATTACATCTTAGTTTTTTTAATTATTTTGTTAAAATTAATTATTTTATATTTTATTGGACTTTGAATTGTAAAATGGGATCCTCAGCATGGGGATGGCACCCAGTGAGGCCCGCATCATAAAATAATGTTTAAATTATTGTACCAAACAATAAATAAATAAAATGGTATGTAGCGATTATCCGAAATAATTTTTCGAATTCGGTGATTATGAAATACTATAGGTATCTAATTAAAGAATGGAAGGAACAATATTAGTAACATAACAACTGTTTATGTTGTGACGTGACAGAAAGACATGATTTCTGCTTACCTGGAACAAGAAAAAACAGGAAATTAGTTTAATGGTATTCAATTATTATAAGCAATAATTATCAGCCTGAAACACTCATCAACATTGAAAAATCTTCCGAGAAAAGAAACTTGCCGCCAACGGGACTTGAACCCGTGTCCTTCTGATTGCCGGTCAGCTGCTCTTGACCACTGAGCTATGGGGGCTTATCAAATCCCCGCCAAATAATTCAATATATACTAGTGTTTCATTCAACATTTACTGCTTATTGTATTTTTTCCACCTGAAAACAACCAACTTTATTTTTGCGAGAGAGATTGTAAGTGTTAAATCCCTCGCTAGGTGGCGTCGAGACAAATTATGACTACATTTTTATTGGAGAAATACTTAAACTTGTCAAATGTTAATTATTATTTTTAATTTATAAACTAACGTTTAGACAAGATTTTTATGCATAGCACAAAGGGTAACAATAATTATTATAAGCAATAATTATCAGCCTGAAACTTTTTTTTTTTTTTCAATGTTGATGAGTGTTTCAGGCTGATAATTATTGCTTATAATAATTGTTACCCTTTGTGCTATGCATAAAAATCTTGTCTAAACGTTAGTTTATAAATTAAAAATAATAATTAATGGTATTCAGTTTATAAACCTTGAAGTTTCGTGAAAAAAAAGATGTGTAGACTTATTATTGGTAATTACTAGCTGAAGTCCCCCGCGGCGACGCCCGGGCTTTACACAGAGTTTTCGAAATCAAATGTAGACAGTGGCTGACTCTTGTTTTGAAGGTCACATGTGCAAAATTTCATCAACTTTGGCATAAAACTGTAGATTTGCATATAAACCAAATACACACCGTCCGCTAGCCAGCCCGCTCGTCCACCACATACAGACCTTCTCCTTTATATACAGAGTGTTAAGGGACGTACTTGACTTACTTTAACCAGTGATTCCTGGCATTATTTGGTCTCCGGTGACATTTTTGATGTTTTTTTTATTTATTTTTTCTACAAAAACATAAAAAAATGGTGGGTGTTGGACAGTTGGAGGCGTGGTAAGGGGTTGGTCGGATTCTCAGCTGAGTGACCAGTGACGAAGTTAGGAAGAATTTTTTTTTGTTTGATTTTGAAAAAAAAAATTAAAAAAAAAAAAAAGTTGTCAGAAAAAGTCACCGGAGACCAAAATTTCGTTAACATTTTTTACTGCAAATAATGTCAGGAATCGCTGGTTAAAGTAAGTCAAGTACGTCCCTTAACACCCTGTATTATATATTTCTACCAATTTACACAAAACATTGACAAATTATATACCAAAGCCTTCCTCATGAAACACTCTATCTATTGGTGAAAACCGCACGTTGAGTAGTTTTTGAGTTTATCGCGAACAGACAGACAGACAGATGCGGCGGAGGACTTTATTTTATAATATGTAGGGATATAGATTTCTCAAAGATGCCCTATTCGTACTAAATTTTAGCTTAGCCTAAAAACCAAAATAAAATTAATGATAATTTATATTACAAACTATGTTTTATGAACCTTTTATTTTTTTAACAAAAGGTATGGCATATACAGACATCATAATACATGTATATGATAGTTTAAAAAAAAAAATTATACATAATTATAATATGTCGCAAAAGGTTTCAAAATTTCACGATTTTAGAGCAAACTGAAATGGAGGTTATTTTTGGAAAAACCAATTTCGGTTGGGGGTCCGTGATGTAACTTTGGTTCAATGAACTCGAGAAACTTTCAAAACCTTGGAAATATTTCAATTATTGGATCTATTGAAATTAGATAAAGTACCTACCTACCTATAAAATAATATAATATTTTTTACGATAAAATTATTTCAATAATTCTATATTTGAAAAGTGCGTTTCTTTTGGTAAATTGTATAGGGTTAATCTCGACAATTAAAGTCAGTATTCTGATTATTCAAGTGTACGCTTTTTAGCAAACATGAAATTATTATCAAATCTACAATTATAATAATATCCCGTAATTTTTCGCTTGTTGCGCTAGTATTAAATAAAAAAAATTTAAATGGTAAAAAAGGTTATGTAGTTCTTTGGGTTTTCGAGTATTTGCAATTTGGGAGGCAGGTGTGGGTACCGCCGCCCCGGGAACCATTCATTGGATAACCAACAGCCCTGCCATAGGTCACCCTGAAGTTTGGTTACTTAGCAGGGGTCTTCGAGTTCATATGATGAAGTTTGTCTAGGAGCCGGATCGGGAGACTGGTTGAGGGAGACCTAACCTGGACTCTCGACTCATAACCTTGCACCGCAGTAGGAAGGATGGACTCATACGTCTGTCACTCCGGGACACATTGATCCCCAGATTCCTACCCTCTTACCTTTTTCCTTCCCAGAACTTCCTCCCCTCCACACAGCTTCCCCAAAGTTGGTGCGATATAGGAATCAAGTATTACTTCAATATACTTACCCTAGTATATATTATGGTGATTTATATAAAAATAAGTCCATTGTTACTACTAAACAAAACCTTTCCTCTCCAACACAATTGTTTTGTTCAGCGTAAATCTGCGTACTTTGTTTTTGTACGTTGAATAATCGCCAGGTAACGCAGGATGGATGTAGGTACAACGCAACACTCGCGAGGCAACCTAACCTAACCTAGACCCGCGATTACCTCAATCAATCACCGGGTTCGACCGCAATCTAACCCCGGGTTCAAATCCCGTCAGTCAAAACCCATTGTTGTAATTATACGTAAAAGGTTCGGCTAATCTCTGTTGTGTTGTGGCAGGTATGATATCCTATCATTAATATATTATAATATGCATGTACATTAAATGGTATAGTGATTAGTGTTCAGGTGAAATACTGCGAGGATGTCTATACGAGAACCTACTGAGAAGAAAAGTATAATATCAGGTGATGAGTGATGACGAATGGGTTTGAATCGAGTGGAGGCGGTTTAGAGTTTTGAGTAGTTACTAGGTAGGTACGCACTATTTTTATTTTATTATATTATACGCCCATAAGACCTTTTACAAAATGGGATATACGCATAGACATCCAAATTTAATAGACGAGAACATACAGATGAGGGGTAAAATCAACGAAGAGGGGGAAGATGACTGTGATTCGTTAAAAAATCAATCTGACAGTACATAGGCATCTCGCATGGTAAGTTAGTTTAGTTCTTAAAAGTAAAATCTGCTTTTGAATGAATAGACCTTTTTACGTGGGAGCGCGAATCGCTCGCCACGTTATTAACATATTTGCGAAGTCCAAATACGGCAAAGTAAAGATCGCATCTTTTCACATACGAATATTTTGTTGCCGTATTTAGTTAAGACACTTTTACAAATGTTTCATAATTTACTTACCCCTGTAACCAGCGACGAGCTCCGCGAGGAAGAACCGCCCACATTCGTTATGATCGACATATATATTCATATGTCTATGGATATACGAGTACACAATAATTATTTAGTGAAACAGTTATCGTGTAATGATGTAAAATTTGCTATTTTCGAATAATTTCTTAGTAAACCTGGGTCTTGAAAAAACCCATGCTGTAGGAGGGAGTAAACA
The DNA here is from genome assembly GCA_929108145.2 of Limnephilus rhombicus. Classification (NCBI taxonomy): domain Eukaryota; kingdom Metazoa; phylum Arthropoda; class Insecta; order Trichoptera; family Limnephilidae; genus Limnephilus; species Limnephilus rhombicus. The sequence goes on from OV815296.1 coordinate 11,583,313, forward strand.
CAGGCCGGCAAATTGTTCCACAGCCGAGCTATTAAACTCAGGACCGATCGTAGAAAAGACCCGTTCTCATGTGACAAATGTAAACTGTGCACAAATGTTGGGCGCGAGTTTGGTATGTTTGTATGCAACGGTGCGGAAGGAGTCAATGACTGTTGTTAAAATAGGAGAATCTATCAAACGGACTGCCCGTTTCTGCAGGTTCCAAATCAGAGGTGGCAGCCAAATTCAACCATGAGGCGCACTTGCAATTTATACAAAGTTAGCAGTTGTGTACTGACTATTAAAGTATCTGCAGACCCTGAACAGTACGGCCCTGAACTAACTCCATCAAACTTCGATGGAGTCCCCGTAAATTATTTAGAACGCATGAAGAAGAATAATATTACACTAATATAATTGATTGTTGAGGTATGTTAGTATAGCCTTCTTGTAACTACATTCTGTTCGGTTGAACAAATAATCTACTATTTCTGCTAAAGTACTATCAACTGCATGCAATCTAGATACAGGCGAGTATCTAATTGACTCGATCCAGATATTCTTGTCGCAATTTTTATTTAAATGGATCGAGTATGTGTTCCTAGTTGGTATGTTATTTTTATATATATTATCACTCCAAATCGTACAGTTAAACCATCTGTGAATAAATAAGAAAGATGAATATATACGTGAAATCCTATTTAGATACTATTTTGATTAATCTTTACGACGAATCGGCTTACAGTATGAACATCAAAAAATATGCTACGGATAAATCGAAGGATATAAAATTATTATTTACGTAACAAAAAATATAAGCGTAAACCCCAAAAAAAAATGTTTTTTCATGACTTAACTATGAAGTAATACAAGAAACAATTTTTAAAAATACCCCTTTATGGCTATTTTTGAGGTTTTCCATGTTCTAACATTTTTTCGTTCTTATAAAATTATGCACAAAATAAATTTAAAAAAAACACTTTGTCGCTTACTAGCCTCGTACAAAAAGACGCTCGATTTTAAAATTTTGCAGGCATGAGATTCGAAATATTTCTAGCGTTTATATTCCTCTTAAAGAGATGTGAGTTCCTAAACCCCTCATATACATCATATAAACCTGTACACCGAAGGACACGCGTAGTATATCAAGATTGACATCCAAAAATCAGATACATTTAAAATGAAAAAAGGGATACGTCAAGGATGCATCCTTTCACCTATTGTATTTAATATATATGTTGAATACATAATGCGTAAGGTTTTTGACATATGGAACATTGGTAGCCAAAAAATATCAAATCTCCGATAGGCAGATGATACTACACTTATCGCCTCTTCTGAAGAAGAAATGAAATACCTCCTTGCTAAACTAGGGGAAGAAAACCGTAATCTAGGTCTAATGATCAACAAGGCCGAAACAAAACTAATGGTGATCGACAGGGTAAACACCTTTGTAAGAACAAATAAATGCTTTCACAGACTATTATGATTTCTTCAACTAGGTACACGTGTTATAGCCATCTTTATCCTATTTTTTGTTATCTTAACCTATAAAACTGTTTTTGATACATGTATGCAATTATTCACAAAAAATGTAATAACATATAAAAAAGATTAAATAAATAATTTTTGATAGTATTTTTTTAGGGATGATTATAACACATTTCAAATATCTTGGAAATATTCCAAAATTTCAAGTTCGTAGAACAAATAATAAACTATCGTGTTATTATAATTATGTATTCCCACAAAGTGTTTGCTACATATCAAGATTTAATAAACTATCGACAACCGTCTTCCGCTGGCGAAGCAATGTAAATAACTTTTTACAGGTGTTGAAATATTAGTTTAAACAATTGTAGTTTATTAGTAAGGTTTTTACGTTTTTACATATACGGTTGTACATCGATTGCAAAAAATTTACACCATGTTTATTTATTAGTGAGGTTGAAAGTGTATTGCTGGTACCCGGAATGCGTTGCAATATTTGCAATGCCATTTAAAGAAATAAATTGGTTCTCCCTGCATGTCCTTTCCTGTGCGTCCCCGTTCCCTTCCACCTTCCCCGCCTTCACCCTCCATCGTCTCTTCCCTCTCTGCAAACCCCGCCTTCCCCCTGCCTTTCCTCCCTGCCGCAAAAATATATGAAATACACACATTTTCATTTATACAAATTTCATAACGCCAGAGCTTACCATTATATACAGCCTATGTTACTCGCTGATAATGTAGCTTTCTATGAGTGAAAGAATCTTAAAAATCGGTTTAGTGGTTTAGGCATGAAAGCCTAACAAACAAACGCACGCACTTTCGCATTTACGAGTATAACATCAATATTAGTATGAATTTACTAACTTATCCAATTTTATCCAGTACGAAGCCGTGTAGTAAAACAAAAATGATTATAAAAGTAAAAAATACTTGTTAACCTTTACGAGAGCACCTTGTGTAACATAATGCATTGTACATAGGCAGAACAGTCAGAAGTTCCGTAGACTTGACAGGAGACAGGACTAATAAATTGTCAGTCTGAACCTCTCCCGGCCTAACCCGGGTTAGTTGGGCAGGCATTAGGCATTCATACGAGGCTCGTCTCAGGTGCAATAAAGGGCTGTGCGGTCGTGCGGTAGGGGGGGGGGTGGGATGGGGTGTGAGAGGATCGCTCATTGTGCATATAGATACCGGGTGAACCGATTGCTCTCTTTTAACCAGGATCCCCGCAGGAACCCCGGGCGGTTGTTGTCGGCAACCGCTTCGGCAACTTGAGGGAAGTATCCGAAGGCGGCGGCGCGTCGCAGGCGAAACGCGCAAATAATAATTCATTTACTTCCTCCACAGGTACCACGGGCGCCGCCAGGAAGGACCGCGTCCCCCCAGTCGTGATGACCCTGGGGACCCTATCGCATGGACAGGTAACCTCAGCGGTGCAGGGCCACATCGGGCACCTGCGTTTCGAGATCCGATACAGACCAGGGGGAAAGGTCAACATCCTCCTGCAGAGCATGGCAGATCACCGCGCCCTCACCAACGGGCTGCGAGCGGAAGCACGCGGCTTCCATACCTACACGGCGGAGGCAGACAAAATGAAGAAGGCAGTGATAAAGGGCCTGCCTAACGTGGCCACGGAAGAAATAGCCGAAGACCTTACGAACCAAGGCTTCGCCCCCGTCAAGGTCACCAAGATGACGACCACCACGGCTGAGTACCCAATGTACTTGGTACACTTCAACAAGGAAGTTAACATGGGCCAGCTGAGGGCGGCCGTCAAATACCTATGCCACTGCAGGATCCGCCTGCAAAAACACCGCAGCAACCACTTGCAGCACGGGACACAGTGCTACCGCTGCCAGAACTTCGGGCACGGGTCCCGCAACTGCTCACACACCGCGAGGTGTGTGAAATGCCTAGTGGAGCACGCCTCCGCCGAGTGCCCCAAGACCACCAGGGATGAGCCCGCCGCGTGCTGCAACTGCGGAGGCCCCCATCCCGCCAACTATAGGGGCTGCCCGAAGAGGGTGGCATACGTCGCCTCACTGCAACAACATCAGCGACAGCTCCGCCGGGAGGCGCCAGGAGGCAGGACAGAGGCGCCAGGAAGCAGGACACATCCTCATGCGCATCAGACGACGAGGAATGATGGACGCACCTGGGCCCAAGTAGCCGGAGGAGCCTCAGGCCCCCAACAGCGCGAGGAGCAGCCCCGCTCGCAGCCCCGCACGCAGCAGCCCGCAGGAGAGGCATACACCGGCGCAGGAGACGCACAACTGATGATGGCCCTGCTACAGGGATTGAGACGGGTGCAACCGCAGTTGGCTGCAGCTGGATCCAACGAGTTGGAGAGGGCATGGATCCTGATGGATCTCATCACGTCCACCATCAATGTCTAATCCCCAGATGGTGAACGTCCTCCTGTGGAATGCCCACAGCATCCGTTTTAAAATTGACGAATTGCTCGCTCTGGCAAACAATACTAACATTGACATTTTTCTCATTACAGAAACTCATCTCAAACCCGACATTCCCCTGAGAGTGCCCGGCTTCGAAGTACACCGAGACGACCGACTAGAGGGCGCAGGCGGAGGCACCGCCATATTCGTTCGTCAAACCATTACATCTACAAGAATCCCTACTCCGAAGTTGAAGCATACCGAAGCCACGATTATCGAAGTCACCATAGAGGATAGAGCGCATACCATCATCGCCGCCTACTGCAACCATCCCAACCTACTGGTTAGAGAAGATCTCGATAAATTACTTAATTTGCGCCCTATTGTCATTCTAGGAGGAGATCTGAACGCCAAGCACAATTATTGGAACAACTACAGAGGCAACGCGAATGGGAAAACGCTCTTTTCACATATGCAGACGCACAACTACACGATAATGGCGCCGGACAAACCGACTTACCACTCAGCACACGCAATTTACCCAAGTACTCTGGATATAGTACTTGAGAAGAACGCCAAGACCATCTCGCCATTGCGCACGCTGGACGAACTGTCGTCGGACCACCTGCCCGTGAGCTTCAGTATAGGAGGAACGACTTCAAGGAGCCCCAGAAAGCGGCGAAACTACAAGGACGCCGACTGGGAAGGATTCAAAAAAGAGATTAACGAACGGATACATCTCACGTCGGCAACTCTGCGCTCAAAGGAAGAGATCGACGAAGCCGCAAGCACTCTGACCGAAATCATCCAAATTGCACAAGACACTTTCATCCCCCTCAAAGACGAACAGACATTCACGATCAAGCTTCCCGAGCACGTCTTATCGCTCATTAAGGAGAAAAATCGCCTGCGACGCATCTACCATCACACGCGCGACGGCTACTTCAAAACGGCCTACAACACTCTACAGCGGGAAATCAAGCAGGAGATCACCGACCTCAGACGCGAACTTTGGACGAAGAAAGTTACGTCACTCACGCCAAAGGACAACAGCCTATGGAAAATGGCAAAAGCGCTGAGACACGAAGATCACGCGATTCCCCCGCTAGAGAAGCTAGACGGATCAGGGTTGGCACTTTCACTCGAAGAAAAAGCAAACGCGCTCGCCGATGGATTCGAGAGAGCCTACGCAGCCACGGACGGCCTATCGGACCCGGAAACGGATCGACTAGTAGAAGAGTCTCTAAGAAACCTCGAACAAGCCGAGCAGACGAACGCCGCCGATATTCACTTCAGCACACCGAGCGAAGTAGCCGTCATTATCAGGCGATTGAAGACAAATAAGGCGCCGGGAAGCGATCAAATACATAACATCCTACTGAAACATCTACCTCAGAAAGCCATCATCTTCATCACCAAACTGTTCAATGCCTGCCTCACCATCGGACATTTCCCAGAGATCTGGAAAACGGCGACCGTGCTGCCTTTTTCCAAGCCAAACAAGGACAAGAAGCAGCCGACAAACTATCGGCCGATTAGCCTACTCTCCACGCTGAGCAAGGTATTTGAACAGGTGATTCTCAACAGACTTCTACCACACCACGAAGACACTTTACCAGACGAACAATTCGGATTTAGGAAAAGGCATTCCACCACCCATCAGCTATCCAGAGTAGCGGAATTCATCGCGAGAAGATTCAACGAAAATCGCTACACCGCCGCTGCATTGCTAGACTTGGAAAAGGCATTTGACACCGTTTGGATAAAAGGGCTCCTGCACAAACTACACAGACTGAACACGCCCATATACCTAACGAGAGTGATACAAGAATACCTCAAGAACAGATCCTTCCAAGTCTTCATCAGGAACGCGCTGTCGACACTACGTGAGATTCCAAAAGGCGTGCCTCAGGGAAGTCTACTGGGACCTCACCTCTTCAACATCTTCACGCACGACATCCCCCATGACGAGAGATGCAACCTTTCCATCTATGCAGACGACGTCAAACTTTACGTTTCCTCGACGCAAGCAGACATGGCAGCCATATACCTACAGAGGGCGCTCGACGCACTCGTAGAGTTCTACAAAAAATGGCGACTCAAACTGAACGAGGCGAAGACCGAAGTCATAATGTACTCGAGGAAAAATAAAATAAGAACACCAGACGTCAACATCGAAATGGGAGGACACGTCCTAGAATGGAAAGATGAGGTCGTCTACCTGGGCCTCACAATGGACTCACGTCTCAACTGGAAGTCTCACGTAGCCAAAATGCACGTGAAAGCCAGAAAGGCAGTCGGCGCGATGAAGCCAATCTTCAACAGAAGAAGTCCGCTACTTCCTAGAACCAAACTCCTGATCTACTATTCGCTCATTCGACCGGTACTGACTCATGCTATCCCCGTGTGGGGCAGCATCTCCCACTCTGACCACACAAAACTACAGACCTTACAAAATCTCTGCATTAAAATCACGTACAACACAAGACTCAGAACAAACTTGAAAAGACTACATGCAAGAGAAGAAATACCGACCTTATTTGAATACACACACAGACTGACCGACCGATTTTACAAGTCACTTCAACATAGTAAAAATAAACTCATCAGAGAAATCGGTCAATACAATGCACCTAGCGATCTCCCTTTCAGGTACAAACACAGACTACCCAAACATATTCTGATGGACCTTAATCACATTTGGCACAATCCCGAATCAGACGCGGATGACTGAGCGATCGGTAGGTATTCCCAATCACCAGACCCCTCCCCACAACTTATGTCTATATATCTATGTATATATTTATATAATAATATTTATTTTATCTATATGTATGTAAGTTTATCCTAAAAATTCCCATAAAGTATATATCACATAAAAACAGACACCCACACCCATCACCACAAAATGCAGGATTTCATCTACTGAAATCACTGAAGGCCGCACAGTTTCATGTTGACTGTCGGCCGACTCCTCCCGGATAAGGTTTTTCATGGTTTCCTTATTCCCAAAGGCAAATGCGGAAGAGCTCCAAATAAAAGGACATGACCGACTCCTTCCCACTCCCAACATAACACAAACACACACGTATGTATATATTTCCCCTTGCTTGATGCCGGTTGCTTTGTTGAGCTATGCAAAACATGCAATTTTAGTAGGGTTTTTACATAACAATTTTTCCCTACCGACAAAATACATGACCTCTAAGTCTATAATAGCCAGGTACTATTTTTAAATACCCACATGAGGTAAAAATTGCAAGGCGCATATGACGCCGTTCTATTTGTATAAAGAACATTAACTTTAAATTCAGTAAATTTAAATGATTCATCTCCTCAAGATACATAAGAATCTAGTAAATGAAAAAAAAAAAAAAAAAAGCTCTCTTTTAACAGTTTTGAAATTAGATTATTAGACTAGGACATCACCATAAAAATAGTGGAGAAGAAAATTAGGTACGGGATTAAGATGTTTGTGAACTAACTACGTGACTATTCAGATTTAGAAAGGGTGTGTGAATAGAAAGCGAATAGAAAGAGGAGGTGAAAAAGGTATACCAGCAAAAGGGCAGCTAAAACCATTTGCAGCATTATTTATATTCTGAATGTTATCCTCTCACCAGTGTGATGCTATGAGTAAGAATTTTTTTTGAAGAAGAAGATACTAACTAACTTTTTTTTTTTTTTTAGTATATTTATTCAGTTTTTTTTTAAATTTAACAATATTAATCTTTAAAATCTTACAAAACTGATCAATCAGTTTGATTGTAAGAAATCTCTCAGTTGTCCTATTTAATTAATACTATTATACTTTTATGTTTTACATTGTAATAACTGTGTAAAATCTAAAATACTAATTATTATAAACTACTAATTATTATAATGTTTATGAATACAGTGTGTGATAGTAATTTCCAGGTATTTGATAAATATTCGATCTGGGTATTTGTATACAATATTGTTTACTTTCATGTTCTACGGAGATAGAATGATTTAATTTTATTTTTGATATTTGAATAAGATGTCTCATTTTTAATATTTTCAGGTAATGCGTTAAATATTTTCGGAATTCTATGCCTCTTTGTTCTATCACCGTATACATTTTGAGATTTATTAATAATAAACATTTGTGCTTCTCTATGCCTAGTAGGGTAGTTGTGGTTTATAGGTTTTTTGAATTCTGTATTCCAGAATTCATCTAGCGTTAATTGATAATCTACCTTACTGACTAACTAACCATCACGCCGTTTCCCCGCAGGGGTAGGCAGAGAGGACGGACCGCCAAACAACTCGGTCTTGGCACACACTCTTTGCCTCACTCACATTCATACATCGTCTCATACATTCTCTTCTATTATTCTGACTTTTGACATGACCCGACTCAAGTATCTGATTCACTTGATCGTGCCATGTCTTCCTCGGGCGTCCCCGACTTCTTCTATCATTCACATTCGCGTCGTATATTCTTCTTACACTACTTCCTTCGTTCATTCGCTCTACATGCCGAAACCATCTGAGGGTCCCTTTCTTAATCTTACTCATTATGCTTAAATCAGCCTTACATTCTTTGCGGATATCCACATTTCTCACACGATCATACATTGTTTTACCACACATACATCTCAGGGATCTCATTTCAACAGCATTCAATTTACTTTCATCCTTCCTCTGCCAGTTCCATGCCTCACTGCCATACATCGGGGTAGGTACCAGGACTCCATTGTGGACTGCTAGCTTCGCTTTTTTTGACAGTTTTTTATTAGCGCCAACGGCATTCAGTCCACCATTAATGGAGTTACCGGCATTCACCCTTCTTTCAATATCTCTTTCAGCCTTCCCATCTCTCGTAAACATACTACCCAGATCATCTACCCACAAACTCATCCACCTGCTCCAAGTATTCATCATTCACAACTATGTTGCATACTGTTTTCGTACTCTCTCTTTCAAACACCATGACAGACTTGCTTACATTCATCATTAGCTCATTCTTCATACATACTTCGTTCATCCTAGATACGAGAGACTGTAGTTCTTCCATAGTGTTAGAAATCAGCACCGCATCATCAGCATACAACAGGCAACATACTTTCAGATTACTCAATTTCGCGCCCAATCCCATCTCTTTCAATTCTTGCATACAATTATCCATGTATAGATTGAATAACCATGGTGACATTACGCAGCCTTGCTTGACACCTTTTGTGATGTCAAACCACCCCGTAAAACCACCGTTCACCCTAACACACGCAACGCTTCCCTCGTACAGAGACGCAATTGCCTGTATGAGATTTGTATTCACTCCATACTTGGACAAGAAGAAGATAACAATAATAATCTAAACGAAAATATGAAAGAGAACAAGACACAGAAAACAGAAAAAGACAATGGTCGCAACTGGGACTTGAACCCAGACCTCTCGTCTAACCGGGAGTCTTTTTGTGTCTTTTTCTATTTTTCTATGCCTTGTTCTCTTTCATATTTTCGTTTAGATTAGTATTGTTATCTCAAAAGCTATAAAAAGAGAGTTTTTCTAATAAAAAATTGAAGAATTTTTCTGTCAAAATTTTCTAAGATTATAGATATACGAGTCATATACATTCAGGGTGCATCAACTTTGCTCGACAGACTATAGCTAACCAGTGATTCGTGAATACATTTAAAGGAAAAAAATGTGGATGTCATTTTGCTGTGTGGTGACATTTTTTTAAAATCAAAAACAAAAAATATATATTTAATTAAATGAAGACAATATAAGCGAAACTCAATCGAAAATCTGAAAACAGAAAAATCAGAAAAAGATATTGACACATCTGGGACTCGAACCCAGGACCTCTCGCTTACCGATGTACTACTTATTATACTACTTACTCGCTCTCGAGTCCCAGATGTGTCAATATCTTTTTCTGATTTTTCTGTTTTCAGATTTTCGATTGAGTTTCGCTTATATTGTCTTCATTTAATTAAATATTACAATTTGAGATTTTACTCATAAAGTTAAAATAAAAATAAAAAAAAATAAATAAAAATAAAAAAAAAAAACAAAAAATATATATTTTCCATCCCGTGTGGCCATTGGGTATAAACCTAGAGCATCGCATGATACGCCCTCCATCTTGTTCCAACCGCACCAAACACGCGAGACGGAGCGTAAATCACGTGATCCGTTGCGACGTGTGGCAGTTTGACGTACATACATGTTTTATGAGAATACGGCAAAAGAATCCCAACTGCTCCCAACCGTCCGGAGCTAGTGAGACTATGGCATCACTAATTGGGGTATGTTGTGAGACTGAAGAGGGTGGGGAGCAGTTTAAGTAATGTACAATTAAGATTTAGATCCAGTCACCAAGTATGACTAAAGTCATATCAAGCAACAAGGTTTCTATTCTGAATGGTGGTCTGTCACCAGAGCGATATTGAAAGTATCTACAACTCCATGCGTAGTAAAACTGATTTCTTACATTCTCTATTCATTTTTGAAAAATGAATATATTTCGGTTCGTGAATTTGCAAGCGCCCTGTGACTGGCTTGGCGATTTGGCATCCCCTGCTTTTAATACGGACATAATGAGAGCCCGAAGCCAAAGGTTGACGGAAGCTGTGGAGAGCCATTGTGCCTTACCCTCATTCCGTAGGACCCTTAAACCCATATGCAGGGGTTGACACAAATATAATATTCATATTCTCTACACCGAGATTAGGTATATCGTATTAAAAAAACGAATAAATTATATTAGGATATATGATACCCTTAAAAATGAAATTAAAAATACCATGAAGGTAAACAAGTTTAAAACAACATCAAAATATGGCTAAGTAAACATAAATACGAGGAAATCATAAAAAATGTGAAGTAACGCTAACACAATAACCCACAGTCAACAAACATGAAGGTGAGGTCTAAAAACATAAAATTAGGAAATCAATAAACACGGTCGACAAACATGAAGATGAGGAAATCACTAAACACTATCAATAAACATGAATATGAGGAAGTCATAAAAAAATATGAATCTCGGGAATCCCTAGTGAAGAGGACTTTGAATATATTATTATAACATGTACCTAAAAAAATAAAAATAAATAGTTATTCAATGAGATTTAGATATAGAAGAAAGTAAAAAAAATTGAACCCACTAGAGACCAGACCAACTGCCCAGAGTTAGTGGAACTCTGACACCCTCATTTGAGAAATGTTATGAGAATGGATAGTGAGAATTGTGAGAATGTGACTTATGAGAATGGATAATGAGGGAAATGCGGGAATGGAAAGAGAAAAGACAGGGGAAGGTATGAAGGTATCAGATTATTCATAACTAGTCACTAAACAAACATAGCTAAAGCGTATCTATACCGAATGATATACAATCAAATATAGAGCACTCAACATTCAAATATGGAGTATTTTTCACTCTGGAACGAGATGCAAATATATCGTCAAAATATTATTACCTAATTGATAGGTATAAAAAAATTAAAACCCAAATCAAACTAAATTTAGAATTATAATCATCAAACAATGTTTGGAAGAATTTTTACCGCACAAGAGTCCCAAATGCTACCAATAGTCTGAAGCCAGTGAGACCATGGCATCTCCATTTGTGGTGTGTTGTGAGGCTGAATATAGTTGGGATGGGAAGGAGATTATTTTTTTTTTTCTTTTTATTGAGGAAACAAACAGTCATACAGAAAGATGATTATAACAATAAAATTCATATTATTGTAGACCAATTAAGTTCCATTATGTTAAAAAATATTGGTTTAGTATTTTTACCTACTCAACTTATTAAATGACAAAGAAAAAAATAAACATAATTGTTAAGAATAGTTAGTGACATCTATGAGATAAATATTGTAATTAATTCCATTTGGTTAATTATTCTTAGTTTATTAGAAAAGTGTGCATATAAGAGACCTCTGTGGGAATTTTATAGAAGCTGGTGTTATCAGCCAACAAATTTAGGGCACGTGACCTCAGTGGATATTTGCTACTTGTATTGTTATTATTGTATTTTAAAACAGTCTGAAAGACGGTATTTTTATTGTTTTTAGTAGTATAAAAAGGGCTATACTCAAGAAATTTGTTCTCTTCCATTAACCCTTACCTAGAGTATAGACGCCGTACCGCTTGAGGCGGGGTCCGGGCTGAATTTAGTTCTAAAAGTGTTGATTTCATTATTACTCAAAAAGTGTTTGTAAATAAAACGACTCTTCAATATAAAAGTGTTTTACAAATAAAAAGTCCACCACCCTTGATGAGATTTAAGTGATCCTAACAATAATAAAGGAAAGAAGAACATGAAAAAGAACATAAAACATAATATAGAAAAACGTAAAATTATTAACAAACATAGTTATATGGTTATATTATTTACTATGTTTGATAATAATATAATTTTCACAAAAAAGAGAAAAAAAAGTATTTTAAGTTATTAATTTATTAAGCTGCATTTTATATGACTTCAAGTCATGGTTGAAAATGTCTACATCTCGTAAGGCATTGTAAGTTTCACAGATACGACTATTACAGAGTTTTGCGCATATTTAGATTTACTGTGTGGTATTCTAAATAAGTCGTTCGATCTGGTGTTTTGTTTGGGGCAACGAAATGCAATATTTTCTAACATATATGATGAATCAACAAGGCAGTTAACGATTTTGTGTAAGAATAATGTATCAGAGATTTTTCTGCGTTTATATAAAGCGATAGGGTCAAATCGATGATCACTAAAACGATAGGATAGGTGTTTTATAAATTTGTTCTGGATATTTTCGATGCGATGAATATATATTTGATATTGAGGATTCCAAATTACTGAGGCGAACTCGAGTTGTGAACGTACATATGACATATATAACAGAATTAGGGTGTGTGCTATATTAAAAGGCTTTGTAATGCGAATAATGAAACCCAATTGCTTATAAGCTTTTTCTAGAATATTTTCAATATGATCCCTAAATAACATTTTAGAATCCAATATTACTCCAAGATCTCTTATTGTTTCTACTCGTTGTAGAGGTACATGGTTTAATTTGTAAATGTAATTAATTGGATTTTTTTTTTCGTGTAAAAGTAATAACATTACATTTATCTATATTTAGATATAATTGATTGTTTTCGCAATATTCCTCAATTTTGCTAACGTCTTCTTGTAATTGGTTGCAGTCATCTATGGAGCTAATACATTTATATAATTTCATGTCATCGGCATAAAAAAGGAAACAAGAATGGTTTATAACATGGTTCATATCATTTATATATAAAATAAAATGTCGAAGAAAGGTAGAGATGTCGAAGGAAGGTAGGGAAGTATTCTCACTATTCAGATCTGCTCACCAAACACGCATAAAGCTCTTTCAATAATTTTAAGTAGAAATACCACAGTAGGTATAAAAAGGATTTCCTTATTTCATATATTTAGGTATCGAGCCAAAGAGTACGAACACGCGATTCCTTAGTACGGAGCCAAGGAGTTTAGGTACCGCTCTGGCGCAGAGGTCACAAAGTGAGAGAACAAAGCCAGGTGAGAGAACACCCCTATCCATTCGATTAATTAGAGCTTCCCCAAACTTTACATGAAATAAGCACCCTTCCCGCCATATTACCTGCATCCCTCGAATATAAAACACGCCATAATAAAACCGCTGATAGCTCCGTTATAGTACCTATCTCACTCCATCTCATCAACACTACATGTAACAGAATGAGAAGTTACAACTCTGCTACAATGTCTCCCTCTTTCTCATAAATGATTCATGCATCAGAAAGAGAAGTTACAACAGAGCTCTCAGTGACAGGAACAGGCCCTTTGATAGCTCAGCTATAACCTCTCTCTCTTTCTTATAAGTGATGCATATGACTGAAAGAGAGGTTACAACGGACCCTGTATAAACGCATTAAAGGGCTCCTGAATTATAATACAGAAGCCGCCAGCCCTAGTAGGTGCCGAGGTACCTACCCTTCGGAAGAGGGTGCTGTCAAAACCTAAATTAGGACGTTAAGCTACCTGCCTGACCCGGCGGAGAGTGATTTGGAGTGAAAGTGAATGAGTTTTTTATGCGATACCGCATATTTCCCAGCCTCACAATTATTATTCCGAAATAAGGAACTCCAGTGCAAAATATTATTGAAGAAAGGATAACACTAATATCATAAAATATGGAAGAGAACAAGACACAGAAAAATAGAAAAAACACGAACCCAGAACCTCTCGTCTAAAAACCTCTCGTCTCTTCCATCAAACCGTCATAATTTTTTATCTCATATTTCAAATTTTAGAATTAGAGGGGTGCCACACACAGCTATAAAAGATGTGGCTTGGCTTGTGGGGCCATTCTTAAATTCCGTCACACGAATTTCATGATTTTATTTATCCCCCCCCCCCCCCCCATACATCGTCACATTTGTGAGACTCCCTCCCCCTAGTGTGACGTCACGTATTTTGCAATTTTACATTTAAAAATAATCAAAACAGTAGTTTTTTTACATGTGAAGTCACGGAGCTGATGACCCCCCCCCCCCCCCCCAAACCCCTTGTCCACAATATCACACTTCTCTACTCCGCTCCTCCCCCCCTTAAGGTGTGGCGTAATTTGTGTATGGCCCCTATTTCAGCATAACGCTCGCCATATATTCCCATTGGGAATGTACGGCGAGCGATATTCCGAAATATGGCAAGCCACATCTTTTATAGCTGCGTGTGACACAAACATTAACAATATTATCTTCGACTATTTTTTTCCATATTATAGGCAACTGGCTTTTTCATTGGAAACAATCGTTCTAAGAACTGGTTTGTAACCTAGATAGCGTCTCGGATATATATATCCGATTTTATTTTTATATGGAACATTTATTAACCTTTTTATAAAAGAGGTTTTTATTTATTTACCTTTTTATTTACGAGGGGTTCTGGGATCATGTCCCAGTTGCGACTTTATCTTTTTCTATTTTTCTGTGTCTTGTTATCTTTCATATTATTAGTGTTATCTCCTTCTTCAATGATATATTACATTGATGGGAATAACCTTCAAAAGTTATAAAAAGAGAGTTGTTCTTATAAAAAAATTAATATTATATTCAGTTGTGGTGCGGTTCATCCTCTCTGCCTACCCCACCGGAGAAACGGAATGTTGTTTGTTAGTTGTTATGACTCCGGGTTTGTCTCACAAAACACTTAAAATAAAAACTCCGGGGTCAACAAAATTCTTTGAACTTTATTTGTGATAGATACCAATGAGCTCTTATGGCTTATTTAGAAGTAAGAATTTTTCTAGGCCTCAAACTTGAGGTTGCCACAGTATTTATTATAGTCTCAATCCCAGCATTATCGACAGCTATGTGCAATCTATAGGGAATCTCTTAAGCTGCTATCTAGTGTCAACTACGATTTATATTGATCTATGATCAACAAAGGTCGACTCTGATTATATAGTCGATTATCAAGGTTTTGCGCAAAAATTATTAAAAATAACGAACAGGTCAAAATGTTCCTGGCGTCATTCTACCCCGAATACAACGCTATTGCTTATTAATGTGGAGATTTTGACGACTTTTGTGACGTCATCAGACGAGAGATAGGAAAAATCTCTAGTCCACTGAATTAGGAAAATACTTAAATATTAGATAGATGTTATGAATGTAGAAATTAAAATATAGAAATCGATGATAAATGAATTTGACGACATATAGCATATATCTTCGATTGAATGACAGATATCGCTATACTTTTAAGTTAATTTGGTCGCTAGTTTAAAGTGTGTTAAAAACTTGAAGAAATAAACGTTTAGTTTAGTGTTTCATGCATTACACCAAACACAGCATTACGAAAATTGTCGTTATAAAACGCCCACTGGCAAATGTTCCGAATATTATTTAATAAAAGGAAAAGGAAAAAAAGGGTTCATAGAACCTTCGTCTCCGGGGGAGAGAAAGTAAAACATACTCGTAAAATACACATGGCGTATGAAGTGCCTACCCCTACTGCCTATATACCTACCCTTACTTGAGAGCCGTTTCAGAAATGTGTCGGCACTTTACATAATGGTCTGAAACTGAAAAACATGAAACCATACTATAATGTATTCACTTTTTTTCTCACTCACATGTTTAGTAGAGTTGAGTGCCTGTGAATGTTTTATAATTTAAATGCAAATATGTTGAAATTATTTGCAGTTTGCGAGTCTTCTGTTCCTTCTATCCCTTATTTGCTCATCATGGTCTAATTATCTTTCATTAGTGGAATTAAGTGGATGTCAGAATCACCACCATAATCAAAATTTTGCTTGAAATACTCGTGTATTCTGACCCAGACCTGAGTAGCACAATCTTCCTCTAATATATCTCCGTCCTCTTTCCTATCTGTTCATTGTAATAACATGCCCCATCCGGTGATGCCATATGCAATTTTAACTACTTCTTAACTATCCTTTTCCTATGTAACGAACGAGAACAAAATAAGTTTCAAATTCTCCAAAACAGGGCAATGAGGATAATACTTCGGCGAAATAGATTTTCAAAAGTAAACTAAATGTTAAAGTAACTGAATTGGCTAACCGTGATCAGATGCTGACCTTGAATACGGTGATATTTATGAACAAAATAATAAACAACATTTTGCCAAAATACTTCTCAAATAAAATTATATTCCACAAGGACATTCACAGACATAACACAAGCACGTGCAAGGAAATCAGGCTTCAAAAAAAGGACAAGGAGCATACGCAGAACAGTTTACTGAACAAAGGGAAGAAGTTATATAAGACGCTACCAGAAACTTTAAAGTCCACACCAATTGGAAAGTTCAAATACATAAAATTTTGTTTGCAATATGACATATTATAATTAATTAGAAATTTGTAAACTTAAATGTACAAAATTACTAAAATAAAAAAAAAATTAAAAATTAATAAAAAATAAAATAGAACACTGACTCCGAGAAAACGAGTGTCCAACATTCGTATAAGGTTGATATATATATGAACCAGTCGTTTTTAAAACTCTACTTATATGTTTCCTCCCTCCTATAAATGCCTCTTTTTAAACCTCTTGGGTGATCTAGCCCCGAGGGAAATGATTCCTCTCAGATCCTCCTGCATGCGTTAACAAATAATACAAAATTTAACTAACATTATTTTCCTAATCTTTACCTTTATTTCGTCTGTTTTGGCTCACTTACACAGTCGGGATTGGTATAAGAACATCGAGAGCAGTTAATATACGGGGTATAGAAAATTGCAGCGACAAACGAATGCTAGAACAAGCGCACAATTCACCTGCCGAGAACTTTAAAGATTTAAAAGAACATGATATTTTTCAGAAATTTCGAAACATTGCTTGTTACGTAAAATTCCCCAATATTTCCTAGACTCCTAACCTAAGTCCTAAGCCACAATATCAAACATTGCCGACAAATTGACAGACGATAGTCAACATAATATTATTGCAAACCCGACAGCACAGTGAAGTATTTTACCTCGAAAGTTGGCGAAAATTATGAAATGAGTTTTTTTCGAGTTGATTCGTGATAAAAGGTGTTTTAAAGTCATGATTTTTTTTTCACTAATCACACAATTTTTTTGTGAAAAAAAACTGTGAATGCCCCTCTATTGCGAGGACAGACCATTAGACAGGCACTAATTATATGGAAGTGTTGAGTCATTATACAAAACATTTAGTTATTGCTAGCAATCCATTTCTTTTAAAAAATAATCTTAAACGACTGAAGTGATTTGTCCAAGCCTATATTCCCAAAACGCACGCTTTTCATCTATACTTCCATTGGGACAAATAAAATAATAAATAGTATTTTTAGACAATCCTTTTTTTGCACCCAAAAGCTTAAAGATAAACAAAATGCCTCAAAAAGCTCAAAGCAACGATGATGCTTGCGCAGAATTTAACACTTAAATGCATTTGTTTAGAAATTTAACTACATTGACTACAATATTAAAACTAAATATTTTAAAATAAAGTGCACCTTCTACTTATATATAAAAAAATGTAACTCTTACGTGATTTTACCACACATTCGCCTCAGCGGTCTCATTTCTCGTCAAATACGGTGAGAACAAACAAAACCGGTTGGTCAGTAAGGTAGTATGGCAGAGAGGAGGTGACATTATTAAAATATCTATCGAATTCTCAGAATATATAATTTCTGGATTTACAAAGTTAGTGTATTCGACTTATGGCCAACTTTATTCGTAGGATACGTCTGTGCGACGATATTGAAACACAAAAGAATGGTTCACGCCTTTAGATAGCCCAAAATCATCTTGAATACATTTGTGTTGTACAAACAACAACACAAAACATTATGGTGAGCCTTGTATGATTTTATTTTTTCATGATAAACGATGTATATTTAGCATTGGGTGTGTTTAGCGCAGTACTGCATGCAGCCAAGGGCTGTTTCAACCCTTTGCCGCCCAAAAGAGCCCTTCTTTGTTAGCGTGCGCGTTTTCCGTGATTTATAACACAATTTGTCAGGGTTTTTCTGACAATAAACAAAGAGGAGGAAGGGCGGAAAGGGTTGGACAGGGGATGACTTAAAGCGGTTAGGTTTTTATTGCAAACAACCCTGATGTCGTACAAACGGCATTTATTTGGGGAAACAAGGGATGGAACCTTGATGCAGTTGAAAGATATTTATTGTATAGCTTGGAACAGACTACTTCCAGTAAGAGAGTAAGTCTTAAAAATGTGTGCGAAAATAATAAATTAACACTAGGTACCTACTTACTTCTTCAATTTGCAGAAAATATACAGGAATATACTTAGGGAACGTACCCATACTACGTGACCCACTTTTTGCAATGTTTAACCCCCTCCCCCCTCGGTGACCACGTGTAGTATATTCCAAGACCCCCCCCACCTACAGTTTTCACGTAGTAAATCATAAATATGGTTTGGAATCATTTCTTTCTAGCAAAAGGTTTAAAAAAAATTATTTGGCTGTATTAATTAAAATTATTTCGTGACGGCAAGAGTGCATGCATACCTATAATTACAAATGAAAAAATATTAAAAAGTTAGAGGAAAAAATATAAAAAGATTTCTAGATTGACTGCGTGATAAAAACCTAAGCCCCCCGCCACCCATTGTGACCAAGCGTAGTATTTTGAAGATCCCCCCCCCCCCCTAAACGGGTCACGTAGTACGGGTACGTTCCCTTACCAGGGACGTCATTTAAGATTATCACTGTTTATTTAGAAAAATTAGAGTGGTTAAAAACAAAGTGGTTAAAGTCTAATTTTTGACCGGTCAGTGGATGAGTTGGCATCGCGTTTGGGTTCCATTCAGGCGTCCCATGTTCGATTCCTCGGCTGGCTAAATCCTCCATCACGACACAAGCAACATTTTCCGCTTACTGTGGTGGTAGTAGGAGATAATCAAATATTGTCGGGTTATTCTGTAATTGGGATTCGCGATTGACCTTGCGCAACAGCATGTGTGGCTGAGCCCTCCGCACTCTTCGCGCTCTATCTTAAAAACGGTTAAGCGTACAAAAAAATATTTCGGACAAATTTTGTAGAGAATTTTATACTCTTCAACTTTTGTAATGAATGGAGATAGATTCGAGGCAAAGGAACGAGATTTTTCTAAAAAACTGATCGCGATCTTTGACCTTGAGTATCTAAGGACGCTCACACGTGATCTTATGAGACTTTTGAGACAACTTTTAGAATGCCAAATTGAAGGTTTATACAATTATTCAGCTTATTCCGTTTCATTCCGTGATAAAACTCCTAAGGTGACTGTAAATTCTTATGTAAATTTATTATCGACAACTGCTCGCATTTCTACAGATTTTTTGTTCAGTGGTAGAGTTTACTTATTCCTCTTGAAAAAACATCCTTTGAAAACCCACCCTCACATTAAATTTAAATATATTAATAGGCATTTTGTTCGGCCATATGATTATATTTCATAAAGCTACCCCTAGCGGCCTGGTGGGCCAAACCAATAACCAAATCATCCCTAATTCTAATAGTGCCGGAAGTGGTGGAGTGGTTATTATTATTGCTATTAATATTTCAAATATGGAACATGGCAGGATTTTGAAAAGAGAAGCGTGGCGGAGGGCAACTTCCGGTCGGTGAGAGTGTAAGTAGATTGCCGCCAATTTGTACATCTGTCATGTTACTTCAGATGGGATTTTATAGGGCGGGTAGTGTACAATTTTTTTTTTTAAATGTTTGGCTCAAATCTGTGGTTTTCCATTTACTTTTAATAATTAAGAACCCTTGGATCATTTAATTTAAGCTAGAATATAACTAAAAACTACCCGTAAAATAATCATGGGATAGTTTGAAATCTTGACAAACAGTTCCGATTTTGAAAATGTACTAAAAATATTATATTATAGGTAGGTAGGTGCCTACCCAATTTCCCGTATTAGTTTTAAAAATTTCCCAAAGCCTATGTCATCTTTGGGGATGCTGTGTGAAGGGTATTTTAAGGGAAAATAAGGAGAGAAAGTTCTGGGGAGGAAAAGGGTATAAGGGGTGGGTAGGATTCTGGGAGTCAATGTGCCCAAGAGTGACGGACGTATACATCCATCTCTCCCACTGCGATGCAAGGTGATAGGTCGAGTGAATCCGGTTGGAGAGATCTAAGTTAGGTCACCCTCAACCAGTCTTTCCCGATCCGGCCCGCACACGCAGTAGGTGGGCAAACGCATTCGCCGCCAACACCTAGACAAACCTCACCCCATGAACCTGACCACCCCTGCTAAGTCACCAAACGCAGCGAACTACTTGGGGTGGCCTATGGCAGGGGTGTTGGTTATCATATACATTGTTCCTGGGTGGCGGCATCCAAAACCGCCTCCCAAACTGAACAATTCGGGGAAGCTACCACTTGGAAGTCAACATGTCGAAAACCTAAATTAACTTTTCTTAAAACTGTATTTCGAGGTTGGTGACTTTTACATGAACTTCTTATTGAATAATAGGTTTTCTAACAATTTTTTAACACCTTTTTAGGCCACTTTATTTGTTTTTTTTTTTTTTTTTTTATTTAATTATATTAAATTTAATATTGTTATTATCAAGTTCTGCAAGTATTTTAGTTTTTTTTTGTTACAGCTGTTTCGAATTACAAGGCCATTTTCAAACTGTGGTTGTAAGCAGAAACAGCCGTAACAAAAATAAATACTAAAATACTTGCAGAAATTGATAATAACATTATTAAATTTAAATTAATTTAAATGGAGTTCTACGAATTAAACACAAAACAATTTATTAACCCCTCCGAAAATCGCCAATATTCACTTATCATGTCTCAAACGAAATGACATTTTACGAAAACTTTGTGTTATTACCGCTTCACAATTAAAGCTCTATAAATGAAACATTTCTGAACGTAGCCGAATAGTAAAAACTGTTTTAGAAAGGTTACAATATAAGCTTTCAAATTGTTATATTATAATTAAATATTAACATTTGTAAATATTAAAATTTAGAATGCAAACATTAAAAAAATGTAAAAATGACTCACGTTATGTTTTTATGTGAAAACGGTACTAAAATCACAGATTATGTAAACAACAATACTTATTCTATTGTATAAATGTATAATAAACACTTCTGACACACTTTTTTATCATTTCATATAAAAATATTTAATAAAAATTAACAATGTCGAGCGCGGTCGAGCCGGCCGTAGGAAATTTGGCGGGTAAAATTATGTGTCAAGACTGCGCGAATGACAGAATATTCTTGTTATATATTTCTATTGACAACTTGATAGGGATGTTCAGCTTGATCCACTATCAACCTATTACTTTTTGTTTTAGGGATGTCACTAAAACAATAACGGAGTTAGAACGATTTCTATGGAGACACACGCGTTGACGTATTAACACGCTTATTGTACTTGACTGCTATCGTATTTTTAACATCCGTAACAGGAATATTGTGTGACTCCAAAATGCCTATAAAATTGAAAGGAAAGATATACCAGACTATTGTAAGACCCGCAATAATGTATGGCTCCGAATGCTGGATTACGTACAACTCCTACACTAGGCAACTTGAAACAGCAGAAATGCGAATGCTTAGATGGTCGGCAGGAGTATCCCTAAAAGATAAGATCAAAAGTTCACGCATTCGTGGTAGCCTGGGTGTCACAGACATAAATAGTAAGCTGGAAGAACGACAGTTGAGATGGTATGGACACATAAGACGGAGACCATCAGACCACACAGTGAGGCAGGCAATGTCTATGGAGCTTCACCGAGAGTCATCCAGAGGAAGACCGAAGAACTCCTGGATGACTCAATGTTCCAAAATTCTTCAGAGAAACGGCCTGGATGAAGGCGATACCCAGAACAGAAGATATTACAACCTGAGAACGAGAAGAGCCGACCCCAACAGCCTACCTAGGCAATGAGTTGGAACAGCGCAAGGAAGAAGCTATCGTATTTTTAACGCATATATCTGCTTACGTTGCTGACCGGTAGACTTTATTTGTAATTTGAAGTGAATTTGTACAATATTTACAAAGAGCAGGATTGTTTCACACTTTAGTTATCTACTGCATATTTTGCAACATTGAGAAACATGGAACAAGTTTTTACTCCGGTTTCCAGGAATTCTCAAATTAAAATAATTGTCAGCCCCCTACGCCAAACCGAGCTGTTCCTTATTACTTGTTACAAGACAGGAAGCTTTGTTTTGATGATAGCGACAAGCAAAACAAGGAAAGGGCTGCTTTGTCATCAAATTGGATAATTGGGGGCAATTGCTTGATTCAATTACACCACTGTTATTCGTGTCACTGTTGAAGAATGCTGTTGTTTGGCCTTTGTATGTTCTACTAAGTTCCACTGTGGTTTGTTTTGTTGTGTTGTTCTCTGAGCCGACTGTCTGGTTTATGATACCAGCACAGTTTGGTTTTAAGTAAGGTCGATATGATAGGGGATAAATACATTATATTCTGGTGTTGATGTACGACTTAAAATGCCATGCAGTTGATTAGTTTATATTGTTTTGTTATAATGTGGTGTTTATACTCCAAACAAAGGACCAGTTGAATTTGGGAGGCGGGAATGGGTATCGCCGCCCCGGGAACCTTTATTGGATAACCAACACTTCTGCCATTGGTCACCCCAAGTGATTCGCTACGTTTGGTGATTTAGCAGGGACACACTGAACCCCAGATTCCTACCCACCCCTCAAACCCTTTTCCTTCCCAGAACACTCCTCTCCTTACTTTCCTTTAAAAAAACCCTCCACACAGCATCCCCAAAGATGACACAGGCCCTAAGGGAAATTATTTTTCCTCAGGGCCTCCTGTGTGGAGCAAATATAAAAAAAAAACTACGAACTGTTGAAACACCATTTAACGTAATCTTTTACAAAAGCCGCTGTTTGCTGATTTTAAAATTTTGTAGGAGACAATGCATTGTAAATGACAACCAGTGGCGTGCACCACTATTTTTCAAAAAAACTAATATGTATGTAGTTAATATTAAAGCGATTGGTTTTAAGTAGTAAAATCAACACAATCTACGGCCAACAAACGTGAAGATGTGGAAATGAATAAAAAATATGGAAATGAGTGTGCTTCGCTTTATTATGTTTTTTTGTTTATTTCGAAGAACTGGATTATTATTTTAATAATGTTTTTAACAAGTTCTACAGGTCGTTACAGCTGTTTCGGCTTACATGACCATTTTCAAAGTGTGGTAAAGAAGTCGTCTCAAAGTGGTTTAACCACAATAAAAAAGTAACTCCCTTTGACTACGTGCCATGCTATGCAAATCTAACAAAAATATTTTTTTAATTTCCAAAGCGTTTTTCAACACAATTACCTAAGAATAAAAAATGTTGAAACTTTAAAAAGCTGCAAAATATTTTTACCCTTGTCCAAGAAATTTGCTGCTGAACGTTCAACTGTAAACCAATCATCCCCTACGAACGAAATAAAATAATAACAGTATAAAAATACGGCCGTGCTATAAGCCTTTGCATTGTTCGAAGAGGTGTACATTGTTATTTTTTACCGTAAGGGATTTTTTAGCCCTTCGTGCATTTATCCAAAGCACGTGGCCATTGTTAAAGGGTCTCGCTTCATTTAACACCCTCTGTAATCTATTTTATATATTGTAAAGTATTCCAAATGGAATGAATTAATTCATTTATTTTTGAAGACTTAAATTAAAAAAAACATTTTTGATATATCGACTATTTGGTTTTGAAATTATAATATGCATAGTTCCTACCGGGATGTCATTTATCCAGTTCCTACCTTCCCTAACCACCTTGCTGAAGAAAGCATTTGAAAATAGAACAATGTCAGTGAATTGAAATGCTTTTGTTTCTGAAATAAACAAAAATTTTAACAAAACAAAAAAACGATGACAAAAATATGCACTAAAAAGTAAAAAAATAATGTCGTATTCTACTACAACTTAATAATCAACATACATTTTGTACTCATCAATATGTGATTGTTATTTTTGGAATCGGTGTCAGCCAAGGTAGGTTTCTAACTAGATACATAGTTATAGGTGAGATGTGCTTGTGTCGCACGCGCGACTTGACGAGGCGAGAGGCGAGAGCGGGGCCGCGGCGGGAGGGGAGCTGACAAGTGAACACGCCGGGCCGGGTACCTTGGCTGACACCGACTTGAGAAGTCGTTTAAAAAGAGAAGAATATCTTGGATTACATGGAAAGCATTTTTGTTGGTTGTTCGTCCTCCTGTACATTCCTTTATGAACTAAAAAAGGTATTTTGATCGTATGAAGATCGTTTGTGTTGTGGCGATTGTGTCGTAACGCGGTGGAACTAAATAAATTACATTCGTAATTGTGTTGTTCGCCTTCGCAGAGGTAAGTGATTGGTTTCCTTCTTCCTTGTAATCCATTATTTTTCCAACACACATATTATCACCCAATTCCAGCAAACACCATTTTCGTTTCGTTTCGTTATTTTCGTATTGTCTAATTTACAGTCCATTTCCAAGTGCGTATGAAGCTGTAACTCGGAAACAGTTTCGGGTGCAATATCGACCTTAGGTACAGATGGACAATCTTATATCTGCTTTTGGGCATTTGGGAGGCGGATGTAGGTACCGCCGCCCGGGAATCATTTATTGGAGATAGGTAACCCCAAGTGAGTTTTAATTCCCGGGTTCACGGGGTGAGTTTTGACTGCGTCTTCAGACGAGAGAGATCCAGCCGGACTCTCTCAATTCACCGACTTGCACCGCCCACAATTGGAGGAATAGATTCATAGGTCTGTCTCTCCTGGACACTGACCGCCATATTCCTAACCACCCCTCATACCTTTTCCCTTTCCAGAACTTCCTCTCCTTTCTTTCCTTAAAAAGACCCTCCAAACGGCATCCCCTAAACTAAGTCAGCCTAAGATGACATAGGCCCTAAATAAATTATTATACATAAATTATTTTCCTCAGATAAATTATTTTCCTTCTGTGTGGAACTAACCAACGTAAAAAAATGTTATTGGTTCATAGTGAAGTGCCTACATAGTTCATAATTTCCTCTTTTAGCAGCCTGCACAGATAAGTGTCGACAACCTCCGTAGGCGACTAAAATCCTTGGCTCCGCATAAAAAAGTCACGAGAAACATATTACATATTTCAAAAACTGTATACAATTAATATAACTTTCTACATTTGGGTCCTCTTCCAGAGAGGTAAATATTCTCAGTATTGACTCCAGATTGAATCAAAACGTTGCTCAAATTGGCCCCTGCCGACCAGATTTATTCTCATCAATCTCAAAACATACCCAAATTTGGGAAACCATAATCCCTCTGGCTCTATGCAGTTGATACTCTTGTGCAGTATTCACATAAAAGTAACGACCTCCCAGAAGTTCATTCTTTGACAACTTTACAGCAATAATCCTAATTGCATTTAATTTGAGTGTCAAAACCGAAATCCTCTAAAAACGTTCGTCCTAAATTATATTTTAAAGACCGCATCAAATCTCACGTCGCGGCCATTTAAATTTTACTGTCACTGGACGTTTCGAGTTTCTCCTTTTTCGCAATCTTTTATTTTCGGGAAGCCATCTTTTTTTCTTATTTTAATGTTTATGTGTCGCCGAAACTTCAAAGGATTTAAAGAGTTTAAATTTTAACATGGCGATTTGCAGTTGGTTATTTAAAACGCTTTGTAGATGCCGCTTTGCAAATGTATTTATATTTTTATTCACGCGTTGGAGAGTAAAAGGCCCTCCGTACCTCTTTTTTGCCTCTTATGAAAGTTTTACTAGATCTAAGATTCGAAGATTTAACTAAAATGTTAAGAAAACATGGAAATTGCAGCCCTCTTACCTTATGAGAAATATATTTTTCTATCGATTTACTCGATTTAATTCCGTAGTTATCATCGCTAAACATACCTTGTAATGAATATCTTAACATTTTTGTTTTTAGTTTTTGGGGTATTATGCCGTGATACGCGTTGCGTTTAGCCTTGATGTAACCTTGATGTAATTTGACGGTTACATCAAGGCTAAACGCAAAAAAACATGTTGAAGTATATTGTAGCGACAGCTCGTAGAGGAGTGGAGCTGGCGACACGGTATCGCTCCTAAGTAGATAAGTACAAACATCACCTCTAACTTTTACACATCTGCCCTGATGATGGACACGCAACGCTGTCCGAAACGTTGGCTAAAGAAGGAGGTAGCGCAACACGGCGTAATACCCCAAAAACTAATAACAAAAATATTTTTGACCGTGAAAATCGTATCTGAATATCTTAACAGTTCTCCTCGAACTCAAAGACACAGGTATATCCTAGTGAGACAGGCATCGAAAAATCGCACGTAAATAAACTTTATATAGATAAATAAATAAAAAAAGAGATCGAATTAAGATTTTCAATGTTTACTATAAGTAGTTATTCATTTACTTCTTCAAACTTTGCAAATATGATTTGTGGTGTTATTTTTAAATAAATGAAAACGAATAACATCACACCTTTAACTTCAATAGTGGAATAAAATTAATACATTGTTATGTCAATGGCATTCAGTTGGATAAACTAGAAATTTTAGAAATCCGAAAGAGTGTTAATGCGAATTTGAATATTATTAATAATCAAAAATTGTTCCTAAATGAACCAATATTAAACCTGATCCCTTTGTAAATTGTCCCCCATTGCTCCTCTCTCCTCTACCCACTCTCATATTTCCATTGATGCCATTGTCTATGTCCATTCTTTTTCAATTGACACCATTGTCTATGTCTATTATTTATAATTAGTATCAACAAAAACCCTGAAGAAGTGAGCGTTGCTCACGAAACATGTTGGTTTTTGTAAACAATAAAAGTGGTAAAAACTAACAGCCTTACTAAAAAAAAACCACTCCCGATAACCCGTGTTATTGCAATAACATAAATAAACCCCGTGTACACTAAAACACGTTTTATTACCAATAACCTTTCCTACGTGGTCACGCTGTTAAAATGCATTGAAGATCTGACAACGTTGTATATGGTTTTAATTTTTCTCCGCCAGGGGCATTATTGGCGCGCCTATGCATTAATTCTCAACGGCCCGCGATGAAAAGACAGCCCGGTGTGTTTTTATGGCGGGATGTCAAAAAATTTTGTTAGTGCCTAAATGTCATTTTGTATTGTCTTACACCCCATCAAGGGGGTGGACTAGACCTATAACCGTGCATCAACTGAGGAGATGACTCCTAAGGCAGCGGTTGCATAACCCGCCCGCGCCTCCCCCGTCGCCATGAGCGGGCCTGAAGACCAACCGTTGCGGACCGGTGCCCTTCCGCCCTGCCTCCGGTGACCCGATACTCACTTTTATCCCTAGGGTCTTCAGGTCTTTCCCTCTTTAATTCCAACACTTTCTTCGAGGGCGTACCGGGAAGCCGGCTTAGGGGCGCGGACACCGAGTCCCGCTTGCGACTGGACTGATGGCTCCGCTTATCCTCGGCGGGACTGCCGGACGACTGCAACTCAGTTGCTTCGGTTATGTCGTACAATCTCATCATAATAATGTTTTTTTTTTTTTTCTAGTAACTTTTCCTCTTTTCTATTAATAAACTTTGTTTTCAGCTATATCCAGTGGCGGAGATGAGACGTGATACTGTGAAATAAATAACTAACACCATGTACGCCCTCGCATACTGCCTGCTAACAATGTATGCCCGGACATTGGAGGTCTAGAGTCATTTTAATAAAAAAATAGCTTCTTTATAAATAAAAAATTAGAGTCCTGACGTGTACGGTGAAGGAGGAAACCATCTGTTTCCTTAGAACGCCGTGGGAAAGTGGTGGGCAACCTCCAGTGCCTAAATGTTGTGATTTTACTTAATAATTTCTATTGTAGTGACGAATTTACTCTTCTATTCACATAATTGATATATTTACCATGTTATGTGTGTGGTTTACATCAGTTTAATTAAGTTATTGTACAAACGCCGTACTTTCAAAGTTGAACTGTCAGAATATTGTTTTATAGGTTACTTAAAAGATAAAATTTACATTTTAAGATCTTTTTTTTAAGAGAATTTCTTAAAAGTGATATTTTTTTTATAATACTAATATCTAATACATGTGTTCGTAAACCTATCAAAGAAAGTAACGTCTTTAGAGATGCAAGAAATCTGTTTGAAATGCTTCTCTCCAAATTTATTACATAAAAGGACTGTGTTTTTGAAATTTTGTTTTTTTTTAAATTTCTCTACATTTTAGTCAAAAATGTTTGGGTGAGAAATTTTTTTCCATTTTTTTCCGAGTTTGGATCTTAATATATGGCAGTTTTTGAAAACTAAAGTGCATTTGCTATTCACAAATCTAAAAGGTAATTTTATCTAGTTTTCATAAATGGTATTTGTTTTTACGACACCTTCAAAAATAAGAAATATGTATATAGAACATTCAAAATACTTTAGAAAAAATTCCAAATTTCGTTCGACATCATTAATAAAACAGAGATAAACTACCCTCTCAGGCCGTGTAAACCAAGTGTATTTTTTTCCATGAACAATTTTTAAATTTGTAATGTTTTCACATCCGCGGCCGTTTGTCAATTGAATAAAATTTTCACTGGGTTTTTTAGTAAGGCTGTTAGTATTTTATTAATTTGAATTAAAATGGTGCCACAAAATAAGTTTGCTGTGTTAGAAGAAATAACATTGTAAAAACAACTATATAATCAAATCATCAACATGTTTCATAAACAAAGTTTTCTACGTCAGGATAAGATTAGTATTAATTGATTAATTAATATAATATTGAAATTCATCATATCCGAATTCCCAACGAAGAAAACTTTGTTTTCGAAACATGCATGTTCTTAAAAAGTGGTTTTAACAAAGTTATTTGTTCTCATTTATAAAAATTTAGAATTAATAATTATTTATTTAACGCCATAAAAAGGATTTTACATTATAATAACAAGATTATAAGTTACAGTGGCACAAAGAATTACAAATGATTGAGACAAAAAATATACATATAAGAAAAAAAGTTTTTTTTTTACACTCAAAAGTTGGTTTTTTACAAAAAATAGAATTGAGGAAAAATATAAAAAGAAATGTGTACTCGTGTAATAGTAATAATAATAGATAACATTTTAAATAAACAATTATAAATTATAAACAATAAATAGCTAATAACATTTCCCAAAATTAACAAAATTCCGTACCATGGAGTACTGGGTTAATGTTTGATAGTATGCATGCAGTTAATTATGTGTTATGACGTCATTACCACCCCAAATGCCACCATTACCAGTAATGTGAGCATGTAACCAAGTAAGGCAAAAATCGTTCAAGCCACAAGCCAATCATTAAAAAGGTTTTTATGATTTTTTTTTACCACACGTCTCATCTCAAGGTAAGTTTAACAATAATGATGATGCTTGGTATGTTTTAATAGGGCCTTTTTGCGAAAGATAACTTCAAGAAAATTGCACTAAGTTGGAAAAATGCAATATTTAATTAAAGACAATATTAGCGAAACTCAATCGAAAATACGGAAACAGAAATACATATCAGAAAAAGATATTTGCACCTCTGGGACTCGATGGTTAGCGCATTTGCCCGGGAAGCGAAAGGTCCTGGGTTCGAACATACTTACCTGCAGGACCTTACCTTAACTGCACTTTATTAAAAAGTGTGTTTTATCGGAAGTGTCCTGCAGGTAAGTATGTTTCTGTATCTGTTTGTAAATAATAAAATTAGATAGAGCCTAAGATTAATGATAAATTGTAAAGCGCCCTTGAGGTGATTTTTCACCAAAACGGCGCTCTATAAATTGTCCAATTATTATTATTATTATTATTCGAGTCCCAGAGGTGCAAATATCTTTTTCTGTTTCCAGTTTTTCGAGTGAGTTTCGCTAGTATTGCCTTCATTTAATTAAATATAACAATTTGAGGTTTTATTCATAAAGTAAAAAAAAAAATTGAAAATTGAAAATTGCTACTACCAAAAATATTCATTCATAATACAGGATGTAACAGCACGTAACCAAAGGATTTAACCCAACGATTCTTGGGCATATTTAGAGTAAAAAAATGTAGATGTCATTTTATATGATTAATTTGTGTTATTTTTCACAATTAATTAATTAAAAATAATATGTAGTTCAATTGCGGCACGTTAAGTGTGAAAGATACTCTCAGTGTCGCCTAGATGTAAGACCACCATTCATAATTGAAACATTGCTTGAAATGGCAGTAGCCGGCAATTTGGGAGGCGGTATGGGTATCGCCGCCCCGGGAACCATTTATTGGATAACCAACACCTCTGCCGTAGGTCACCCCAAGGGATTCGATATGTTTGTTGATTTAGCAAGAGTTCCCTGTTTCAAGGGATGAGGTTTGTGTGGGTTTTGGTGGATATGTCTGCCCACCAGCTGCAAGGCAGGCTGGATCGGGAGAGTGGTTGAAGGAGTCCCTTGGGCTTCTCCAGCCATACACTCTCAGAACGAGGGAGTTGGAGGGATAGATTCACACGTCCGTCCCTCCTGGGCACACTGACCCCCCAGATTCCGATCCAACCCTAATACCCTTTTTCTTCCCAGAACTTCCTCTCCTTTATTTCCTAAAAAGAACCTCCACACAACATCCCTAAAGATGACATAGGCCCTGAGGGGTATTATTTTCCTCAGGGCCTCCTGCGTGGAGCTAATGTAAAAAAGGCGTGTTTGGTGACCACATCTGAATTGCCAGGTACTTCCCCACCTCAAAACATATCCTGATTGGAGATGCCATAGTCTCACTGGTTCCAGACGGTAGCAGTTGGGACTAGGGTTGACACACGTCCGGAATTTTCCGGACAAGTTCGGAAACATAGGTTTTTGTCCGGAATGCGGGGGGAATTCTAAACAGTCCGGAATTTCTACAATTAAGGAGAGATTGATATAAAAAATGAAATAAACCAAATTATTTTTATTACAAATTAAAGTAAAAACATCACTTCTGATATTTAATTAATTTTAAACAAAATGTCTTCTGATTTTTTGATCTGGGAACCCTAGTTGGGACTCTTGTGCGATATTCACTTTAAAAAAACTGAATTCAACCGAATTACTTAGCAACTCAATGTGGTTTAGATGTCGTTTGCATGAATATATTATTGTAGGGGTTAAGATAATTGGAGTAGGTAACTTAGTTAAATTTCCCTCCCCTATTTTTGACATGCAAACAACGCGTTATGGCCCATAGCTGCATCTGTCATTGACCGAAACGCGTGCAATGATCGATCTAGCAAAACCGCTGATAGATCAATTGCAACCTCTCCCTCTTTCTAAAGAACGAGGCGTGGAAAGAAAAAGAGGTTGTAACTGAGTTCTGGGTGGCAGGGTCATACATCATATAGTACGTAGAAAAGTACAGTGGTGTCTCGATTTATTATATCAGGTAACCGGGAAGCGACTTGTCCGGGATATTTGAAGGATCTATTTTTTTTATTTTTCTCGACCCATTTAGCTTCGAGACAAGGAATATTTGCAGTATGCAAAATTATTTATTGGTAAAAAAATCTGAGTGGAAAATACATACCATTTAGTCTTCGTATTAATATTTATCAATTACTTAATATATTATGTGTTCCCCTTTGTAATGAAAATATCTGGAGTCGGTGAATTATTTTCCAATTTGGTATCTGATGGGTTGACATGTTGTTCTTGTATTGTTTTGTATTTATAATACTTATATAGTGCAATTTCATAGCGTGGATTGACTAGATGATCATTTGGGGAAGTGTGTGAAAGGGTTTTGTTTTTCCTGTGGGGAAAATTTAACCCGGACATTTAAATCTGGTGCGTAAAAATTTATATAGCGCAGTTTTGTGACATTTCACTTCAAGTGCGCTTAACTATAATAAATTTAAAAATAATCCTACAGTGCTCCTTATAATATTGAGAAAATAATAAAAGAATATACAGTATTTACAAAATAATGAGAGAATAAAATTAACAAAGATAGTGCTGTTATAGCACACACGGGACAATAATAATAATAGACAATAGCGGTGCTATTCTAACACAGGACAAAACAAGAACTTTAAAACTAAAATATAACATACTAACAGAAAGGCAGTTTGCGTTCAGAAATTAGAGATATTCTGACATAAATTCGGATATTAAACATAAAATAAAAATACAATTATGAGGGAACCGAAACCAAACAATTACGGGAAGCTTGAGAACATGGCTTATTATTATTACGTATATTGAAAAGATGTTAGGATTCATGAATGGTATGATTTTTTAAATAATTTTGTTTTTAAAGCCCGTTTAAATTTAGCCAAATTCTGGATATTAGTAAGAGCTGAGGGAAGTTTATTCCAAATGAGAGGGCCCGTTACATGAAAAGAGCTATCATAGTAAACAGCTCGATTTGACCTAGAAAGTTCGATTAGACGATTAGTAACATCTAGATCTGCTGACCTTAGAGTAAGCTGTCTCTCGCTTAAGTTTTGTCGGACACATAGTTCCGATATATATGCTGGCGCCAATCTTAGCATCAAAAAGTAAAATCAGGCAGATCGAAATGCGCCTCAGCACATCACGATCTGCCGCCATTTCGCGATGTGGCAGATCATGATGTAACTAGGCGTATCATGGTCTGCCGCCATTCACGATGTGGTAGATCATGATTCGCCTAGTTGCATCATGATCTGCCTGATTTTAAGATCGGCCTACGAAATAGCCTTCAAGGTGTTAATAAATAAATAATCCATCAGTAGAACATATTTAAACTTTAAATTAACGCGAAGGAAATTATTAAACACCCATAGAACTAGGGCTTTTATCTAACAACATCTAGCAATAAAAACATTTTTGAAATTGCTTTATCCGTGTTCAGTGAACAGATCTGAATAGCCGACCACTTTCATATCCCTCAACTCCTTCCCATTTTTTGCTACCTCAAAAAATACCCAAACCTAATCTAAGCTTACGTGGCTGGGTATTGTGGATGCCAATATAGCAAATTGATCATACTTCCCCACCTTCCTCTTTCCCATCTCCTTCCCCTTCCCACTACCTTAAGCCTCACGACATAATTTTCTTCAAGTTTAATGACTTTTGAATAGGGTGTTGAAATGCCATCTTCAGTTGTCATAGAACTCTAAATATGTGGATCCGGGAAACGTTTTGTCGAGAGCCTACTGTAGGACTGTAAGGTTGTGGAGGTATGTATTGCAAGTCATTAGTTGGAAATCGTGATCGCAATTGAGAAACATGGGCTTTACCTCAGCTAATTATTGTTTCTGCTCAATCATTGTGGGTATCATGCAACGAAACAATCAATATTTATGCATGTCTACTGAAAGATGTACATTGTACATATTATTATATTTTGTTAAACAGCCTTCCCGCAATATTATATTTCCACGTGAATTGGTTAGGTTAGGTTAGGATTAAAAGTTCACGCATTTGTGGTAGCCTGAGTGTTACGGACATAAACAAAAGTGGAGGAACCACAATTGAGATGGAATGGGCACGTAAGACGGAAACCACTAGTCCACACAGTGAAACAGACAATGTCTATGGAGTTTCATCGAGAGTCATCCAGAGGAATCGTCCAGTCAACAACTGAAATTTTGGCTCAAAATGCACAAATACGCTCTTCCCAACGCAACTTTCAGACTAACATGCGAGAATCGAGCGTTACTAAACAAATCACTTAAACGATCAATCTGAACCTTCGATCAGCTATCACTTAGCTGATCGGAGGCTCAGATTGATCGTTCGAAAAGTTGGGAACAATGGCTTTTTGACTTCTAGTATGTATTCACAAATAGGCTCTTACTAACGCAAATCTCCGACCAACAGGCGAAAAGAGCGTTACTAAACAAAACACTTAGCTGATCAGAGGCTCAGATTGATCGTTCGAAAAGTTGGGAACAACGGCCGTTAGACTTCTGGTAAGTAAATGTGAATGAAATAAAAAGAGTATGTCAAACAGTATTATATAGCAGTCTATTCCCTCTGTGTACCGCTCCAAAGAAATGGCGTTACGGTTAGTTAGACAGTTATTTCAAACTTCCATTCTGTCTGACTCACAGTCCAACACACCTTGCAATCTTCTTGTAAATCTATTAATTCAATTTTAAAAAAACCCCTTTAAAAACAAAAGCGTGTCATAATTTTACGAGGACCTCATAAAAATTAACATCCCGTCGTTAAAAACTGTACAATATTACACAAATCAACAAATTTTGACACCATGTGCGATGCGGGGAGCCGTAGATAGCTATCTCCCGGCATATTCATGCGCAGTCTAAGGAATTCTGACTGTCTAAAACAGTGTTTCACAAACTTATTTGGCTCACCATTCCCTTCGAGTATAATATTATTCTTCGAATAAATTCTTTAACTTTTAGGCGATTAACATTCGTGTCGTGTCGTGACGCGTCAGAACGGTATCGGTTTCATACATTTAGTATCGAATCAACAAGCCATCACAACACATAGCGATACACAAATATAAATCTCACCATGCTAAGTGTAAGAAAGATGGAAGCGATAACGTTCGGA
This sequence comes from Limnephilus rhombicus, assembly GCA_929108145.2. Lineage (NCBI taxonomy): Eukaryota > Metazoa > Arthropoda > Insecta > Trichoptera > Limnephilidae > Limnephilus > Limnephilus rhombicus. The sequence continues at coordinate 11,618,184 of OV815296.1, forward strand.
CGCGTCACGACACAACACGACAGACAAATATAAATCCACCTTAATCTTAATACCTACTCGTCCCACGTAGATAGAAAGTCCCAAGAAGTGTGCCCAAAACTACTAATTCGTAAGAAAACTGATGTCGCCAATTCACATAAGACCCTACTTGCCAAAAAAATTGATAATCGGTTTTTAAATTTTTTCCTTGTTTAATATTAATTGTTTCATTACCTATGTACCATTATATATATATTATTTATTTCATTATCTATATATTTTATGTACCTGTCTCTTCGACTTGGTCGAAGACCTGTCTCAATTTAAAAAAAAGTAATTGTCAAAAGAACCCGTTGACAAACTGATATCAATCAGTTTAACGGGACTTAATTTAAAAATGTAAAAAAAACTGTAAATAAATAATAATAATAATAAATAATTTATTTACATTCTCTCGTCTATAATGCTAGGCTCATGGTCGTATCATGGTAGTCGTATATCTAAATACATAGGATAAAAATCAATAAATGTTGTATGTGAGTTGTCTATGTCTACGTTCTATGTATGTGAGTTGTCTATGCATTGCCATATTAAGCGTAGAAAATGTTTGAAACTATCAAAATACCTTCTTTCCACCCTCACGAAGGTTTCTAGATTATTACAACCACATTACAGTACATCTGAAAAGGTTTTATCATTACAAAAACTCTTTCGAAACCGTTAAAAATGTCACAATTTGAGAATGACATTTTGCAAACCATCGATTGTTATATCAAAATTCAATTTTCGAATAAAATCTTTAAATTAATGAATTTAATCGACGTTATAGCCAAAATCGAATACCTTGAATCTAATAAAAAATTATAGGTATTTTAAGTAGGTACCTATGTTAGGTAGATACCAAATTTGATTAGTTTTTCTTATAAAATACAGAAAAGAATGTTTGTAATATATGAAAAATGAAAATTTGCAAAAAAATGCAATAGGTGGCACGCGAGCTGTTTGAAAATCTGAATGTACCGGGACTGCATAACGCGGAAGAGGGGAAGGGATCACGGAAGGGGGGTTCGCGGGAGAGGGGAGAGAGAAGGCTGGGAAGGTGGATGGTGAACGCGTGAGGGGAAAGGAAGGCGGAAGGGGAACGGAACGAATGAAAAAAGACACGCAGGGAAAAACATTTTTTTTATTGGTGGCATTGCAACGCATGCCGGGAACTCGCTAGTAGACGGTCGAGGTTAAATTATAATGTAATAAATACCTGCACAAAAAAAAAAATGTATTAATAAAAAATTATAAAAAATATATGCCTGATAGGCTATAGTTAGTTCTTCTTGCACCTAGATCTCTACAACGCCCCCAGGGAGACGAAATCGTAAACTTTGAGAATCACTGGTCTAAAACCACCACTATTGACATATTACGGCTTATTATGGTCCTGCCGCTGAGAGCTCCGTTGTAACCTTCCTTTCTGTCAGATGCCTGGTTTACGGGAGAGAGGGAGAGATAACAACGGAGCTATCAAAAGTACACCTATATATTATAACCTGCGTGTTTGTTAGCGAAGGGTGTTTAGTTTTTTGGTAAATTTTACTTTACTCCGAAAGATGAATTTATTGATAGATATATAACATATTATTGTTAGTAGGGATAGCTAATAGCAAATAATATATAGGGGTTTTTTAACATCCTCTTGATAGCTTATCTGTAGGATAAAGTATATTAATAAATAAACAAAAAATACTCGCAATAGGAAGAAAACTCAACTTATCCGATATATAGCCACTACTTGTGGGTTTGAGTAAAGAATAATTAACTCGGACTTTATAAATAAATAAATCGTAAGCAGAAAATAAAAGTTATCCTATGGATATAGATAAGCGATCAAGAGGATAGTGAAATACCCGCACAGTGTGTTTATTTACATAGCGTAATTTTTTAGAGATGTCAAGCCACATAGCTGCATACTGCACATAGCGAGAAAATAACTTAAGATGAAGCCATAGTAAATAATGCAAAATCATACAAAATCATATGTTTTTGTTTTAAAAATTTGATCGCTTAGAAGTATTGTAGATGCTTCAATTAAATACTGCGTGTAGAACATACCTTGGCCCTTAAAAATATCGGTAATTTTTTTTATAAGTCTTTTAATAAGCCTATAAAAAAATAAAGTATAAGGTCTAAAAAACACACTTTCAAGTCCAAACTCTCCTATTTATAAACCCCTTTTCGGTTATGGTTTTATTGTATAATGTGGCAAATTCAGTTTATTTTATAATGATCGCAAAAAAAGTTGATATTTACACCCAATCTTCCCAAAATAAAATAAAATATGCATTTTCGCGTTGTTATTTTACAATACGGCCGCTAGTCGACGAATTCGGTTTTTCAAAGTGAACCCTATGGCGTCCACCGAAGAACTACTGTTCACGCCACAGTCGACAGTCGCCAAACCTCAGTCACGCCCCGTACTGAGCGGGAGATGGACGCGTTACTCCGCGTCGCTTGATTTCGTGAAATCAATTTCGTGTAATGAAACAAATCAATTAAATTTCTGTTTTATTACAATAAACAATGCGTAAAACAGGAATTAATATTTTTTACAGGCCTTTGCGGAATCAACCTGTAAAACAAAACTCTCAAATACCTTTTCCAACCTTTCCAAAAGCTTTTTCTCAAGTATTTTTAAACTCCTCCCATAAAGGGCGTGAATTCCGATTTCGATTTTTTCCTGAACTAGTGGATCGCCTTAACTGGGTTTCTACTATTTTGAATTTGGAACAAACCATGTGAATATCTTCTCTTATTTTAAGATAATTAAAAAATGGTTATGATTTTAGATTTTCACGACCAAAAGTATTATCGTGATTTATTTTTGAGGTGTTACGCCGTATTGCGCTACTTCCTTCTTTGGCCAACATTTCGAACAGCGTTACAGTGTCCATCATCGCGGCGATGATGCACTCTGTAGTGCTGTCCGAAACATTAGCTAAGGAAGGAGGTAGCGCATCACGGCATAGTATTCCAAAAATAAATCACGGTAAATTAAAAAAAAACTACTTAGCTTACGGAAAAAAACAGAGTGTGCAATTCACACGCAGAGCCTCAGGGCCTATTTCATCTTAAGGTATGCTGTGTGGAGGGTCTTTTTAAGGAAAGGAAGAAGAGGAAGTTCTGAGAAGGAAGTAGGTGTAAAGGGTGGGTAGGAATCTGGGGGTCAGTGTGTCCAGAAGTTACGGACGTATGGATCCGTCCCTTCATCCCGATGGGTGGAGGGATTCTGGCTGGAGAGGTCAAAAGACCTCCACAACCATTCTCTCTCGATCCGGCCCGCAGCAGGAGGGCAGACACATCGGCCACTAAGACCTTGACAAACCTCACCCCATGAACCCGGACACCACTGCTAAGCCACCAAATGTAGCGAATCACTTGGGGGTGACCAATGGCAGAGGTGTTGGTTACACAATAAATGGATCCCTTGATACCCTTGCCCGCCTCCCAAAATGTTTATATGTCACAATACTCTTGAGGCAATTTTTCGCAAAAACAGCGCTATACATATACATAAGTTGTCCAAATTTATTATTATAATACTTAATCGCTAGCTATAAGTCTTATTTGTAAGTCAATATTTATAAATCTTAGTTGTAAGGGACTAAATATAAATCTTAACTGAAGTTATGTGTTAAATAAATGAAGTTGTAAGGCGCCCTTGTGGCGATTTTCAAACGAAAACAGCGCTACACAAATGATCCAATCATTATGAAAATTGTATGCAGAAAAAAATAAAAGAACACTTTTCGACTTCTGAGTTCTGACGCAAAACTTTTATAACAGCTTTTTATAATGCATGTTCATGGTTATCACAATATTCTATGTATATTCCTTCCATTTCGACGTGGGACGGGCAGTACGGGCACACTGGGCGAGTTTTTTTGCCAAGGGGGTGGGCGGCATGCATTAAAATTAGGAAGTACATTATATAATTACATTTTAAATATTTCATTTTGCAGTATTAATATCAGTTCGCAAGTTTGTTCCCAAAGTTTTAAAGGGTGGTCACCAAGATAATATATCACCAACTTTATGAGACGATTATAAGTTTAGTTATAAAGGGTCGTTGAAGAACTTTTGTGATATATTTTTGTAAGTTTTGGAGGCAATTAATAAACCAGTTCTTATTTTAGGCAAAACTTTGTCCTGGTGTTATCTACGCGCAAAAATATTATTTTATTGTTCCGGTTTTAATACACTTCACCACCTCACAGTAACTACTCGTCGAGTAACTTTAATCTTTGGATTAACATGGCGGTAAAAGCAGACTTTTAATTGAGGAATGGCGCGGCGGTTCAGTAATTCAGCGTGGTGAAACAGATATGTTTTACTCGTCGAGTAGTGCCATTTTACCTTAAAGTGGTGACCCCATTGATAAAACAGAACACGATAAAACAGTCCACGATAAAACAGAACATTGATACAGATAGGATAAAACAGAGCACGATAAAACAGAACAATGATACTGAATAGGATAAAACAGAACAATGATACAGAATAAGATAAAACAGAGCATGATAAAACAAAACAATAATATTGAATAGGATAAAACAGAGCATGTTAAAACAGAACAATGATGCAGAATAGAATAAGACAGAACACGATAAAACAGAATAGGATAAAACAGAACAATGATACAGAATATGATAAAACAGAACAATGAAACAGAATAGAATAAAACAGAACAATAATACAGAATATGATAAAAAAAGAACACAATAAAACAGAACAATGATACAGAATAGGGTAAAACAGAACAAAAGAGAAAATCATAAAACAGAACAGTGAAGAAATAAACTACCCATGAATTGTATTGTTGTCCATATATTATATTATAATAATGCACCTAAAATCTACATAATTAATAATTATTATTGGATAATTTGTAAAGCACCGTTTTTGTGAAAAATCATCCAAAGGGCGCTGGATACACATATATTCGTATTTATTTGTTTTGTACAGAAAATTTAATCAAAAATATACTACCATAAATATCGATGATGACAAATATGAACTTTTTTTTACACTTATGTTTTATCACAGTTCTGTTTTGCCTATGTTCTATTAACTGCATTATCGACTTCTGTTTTTTTCGGTTACAAAGCAGGCCATAGAAAAAAGCTTTATTGAATTACTCGTTTTTAAAAGTTATCAATGTTGGTTGTATGACTCGATATTGAATTAATAGTAAAACTAATTGTATTTATTAATTTAAAGTGCAGGTATTAAAGCATGAAAGGGTTCGACAGCTAGCCATAGGTGGTCTATTAAAGAATTAGGGTCGATAAATCAACTTTGATTGCGAGTGAATCCGCTCTATTGAACGGCTGGGCATACCTCAGCCGAAAGTCTCGACGGAACAGGCAGTTTAGAAATATTAATAATGGTATCGGAGGTTTACAATTAAAAAAAAATTGTAGAATGTATAAAGGTGTTGGGATAGATTTTTGATAATCACAGATACTCTACTACATGGGTCGGCAACCTGCGGCCCGCGATTCGTCTTGGTGCGGCCCGCAAGATTATTGCCTCAACGTGACAGATGATATCGTACACAACGTAGTGAAAGGGAGCTAAGGGATAGCGAAGGGGAACCGATTAGCGAATCAACGTGATAGGTTAGCAAAGTGATACCACACTTAAAATGACTTTTAAAGGAAAAACTTGGTGGATTACTATGAGGGTTTGCCTTCTGAAAACTACGATGAGTTAAAATGGTTTGCGAAGCAAATGATTACTAAGTATGTTTGGTAGTAGGTACATAAATTTGTGAGCAAGCTTTTTCAAATCTGAATTATCGGGAAAGCAAACACCGTTCTCGGTTATCGGATTCACATTTAGACGAAATACTATGCAACTCTACTTTAAAAAACTTTGACCACATTAAAGTGGTCTACAAGAAATTTATATGTGTTTTCATTGTAAATTATGGCGAGCCACAAAGTTAATGCTTTTTACAAATATGTAATATAATAAAACTTGCTAGTTAAATACAAACTCAAAAATCTCAACGATTTTATTAACTACAATTAATGTCGTAATTTATTTTTAAAACTAAAATATTTGTACACAAATATTGTAGTTTTTTGTTTACAAGGTCCACACATGAGGCCCTGAGGAAAATAATTTCCCTCTAGGCGTGTGGAGGGTCTTTTTAAGGAAGGGAAGGATAGGAAGTTCTGGGAAGGAAAAGTTATAGGGGGTGGGTAAGAATCTGGGTGTCAGTGTGTCCAGGAGTGATGGACGTATGAATCAATCCTTTCAACTGCAGTGCAAGGCGATGAATCGAGTGAGTCCGGTTAGAAAGGTCAAAAGGCTTCCCTCAACCAGTCTCTCTCGATCCGGCCCGCCACGCAGAAGGTGGATACACGCATCCGCCGCCAAGACCTTGACATAGCTCGCCCCATGAACCCGGGCACCCCTGCTAAGTCACCAAATATCAGGTATACTGTAATGAAATAACGACATATGACCCAAGTGCGACACGCACTAATCCCCACATAAAATATTTGGCCCTTTTACAACAAAAAGTTGCCGACCCATGCTCTGGTACCTACACAGATAAAATATACGGATTGAAAATGTATGGTTTTTATAACGTGAATACCGCACAAGGTTTCCCGACTCCCTATGAGATTATGGCTTCCCCAATTAGGGTAAATTGTGCGGCTGAAGAGAGTGTGGAAAGAAAAAAGATGTGAAAGAGAAAGATTGGGAAGTACCTGACTTTTCAGATCTAGTTAACCAAGGCGGCTAAAGATGATTTAAGATTCTGGATGGTGGTCAGCCACCAGCGCGTTACCGGACCAATCTTTGGTACTTGGTACGAGTATTAAGGGCTTAAGTCTTTTTTGCAAGTTTTGACAAGCCTTTCAAATCTCGTGAACGTGTTTGAGAGGTTAGACCCTCGACTAGCAATTAGGAGGTCGAGGGTTTAAATCCCGACGTGCTCAAGTAAATTTTAGTTTAGTTGGTGTTATATTTCACAAATTATCATTTATTTCACGATATCAAACTGTCAAAAAACCAAAATGGCGCTGAATGGACATTTCATTACAATGATTGTATATTGTCATTGAAATTACAATATTGTCACAAATAGGGAGTAAAATCATTTAACAATCGTTCACTTGATATTAAAAATGCGCTCCACAAATTATCCAACTATTATTATTACAAAAGGTAACAATTATTATAAGCAATAATTATCAGCCTGAAACACTCATCTACATTGAAAAATCTTCCGAGAAAAGATACTTGCCGCCAACGGGACTTGAAACCGTGTCCTTCTGATTGCCGGTCAGGTGCTCTGACCACTGAGCTATGGCGGCTTATCTAATACCCAGTATTACTGATACACCTGCATTGTTACAACTCATCCAGTTTAACATCCCCTCCCGTAGGCTTCGAAATAATGAATTGCTGTTCCTCAATCAACATTCTACTACTTACGGATACCATTCTCCCTTATCCAGAATGTCGAGACTTGTCAACGCAAGTCAAAGCATTGATTTTTTTGGTGTAAAACTAAATGACTTTCGGCAGTCGATACGCAATATTTAAATGCTTCTTCATGCTTTGACTTGTAGTGTCTCTATATGTACTTTTTATATTTTATATTGTCATTGCTATTAATTTTTATGCGCTCTCCCTTCACTGTCATCTCTGTTTTTTTATTCGTGTTATTATTATGTTTTTAATGGACTGTTGTCCGTAAATTAATAAATAAATAAATAAATACCCGCCAAATAATTTTATGTAGATGAGTGTTTCAGGTTGATAATTATTGCTTTTAATAATTGTTACCCTTTGTGCTATGCATAAAAATCTTGTCTTAAACGTTAGTTTATCAATTAAAAAATTATTATTATTATTTTCAGTTATTGGACAAAATTTAAAAAAATGTTACATTTGAATTTCTGTTAAACAAGTGGACATACATTTACAAAAACATGAAAGTTTACACAGTACATAAAAGGTGTAATATGTTCACAAGAGATTGTGCATTGAACCCGCGACTACAAGACAGATGCCAAACACACTCCCACTCGGCCATTATCCAACGTGCACCACGCAGCATCCAGCATCCAGCGCGATGTGATTCTACAGATTTAAATATGTAATTTAAACGTGTTAATATGCGAATGCATTTGAAAGCCAAATGAACCTTTTGCGCGTCAAGCGTTCTGAGAAATGTGTCTCGCCATCTTTCTTACAGTGTTGACATGTGAAATAAAAGCAAAATCCGAAAGCAGTAAAAAATCTCGAAAACAAAGGTATCGTTGTCCCAAAGCGCAGATTTACGGACCATTACAGACTGTGTGCAGATTTGTCGATGAATCACAACGTGGAAAGCAAATCTGATGCAGCGGAAATAATTAAATATACCGACATTTTAACGTCACTTCACTCTGTCTAAGTCCTCGGGCCGCGGGGTTTATTTTGTCTGATGTTCAAAATATTTTCGCATTACAATAAAATTTATATAATTTAAAATAAAACAATAACTTTGAAAACACTACTTTTATTTTTTATACTTTATGCCGACCGGGTTTCGCTACAACCGTAGCTTCATCAAGGCAGTATAATACTCTACTAACATTAGGTTACATGTGTGTTATAATATATAATTTACCAAAAATGGACCGGACTCGTCAAGTGAAGGAGGAAGAAGGCATACATGGGGAATTGAGAAGGGAACGGACGTGTTCTTTATCAATAGGGAACAATCTTAGTATGGGACTTTTATTTAAATTATTTATTTATTGGTTATTAACTACCTTACTATTAGTGTTTATGGCTTTCCTAAGTTCAAGTGCCTCTAAATTGTCCAACCTCACACCGATATTGTTTTTATGAATAAGTTTGGCGCCGGAGTTTTTGTCAAATTTATGGTCTTTTTCGATCAAGTGGTTTGCAAATTCTGAAAATCCAGAGCTGTGTAAACATCTAAGATGTTCTTTGACACGGGTGTTTATGTTGCGTACTGTTTTACCAAAAACAAACTTATTTAAAAAATCATACCTTTCATGAATTTTAACTTCTTTTCAAAATTCCTACTCTAATAAGCCTTGTTCCTCAAGTTTCCGGTAATTGTTTGGTTTCGATTACCTCCTTACTATACTTTTATGAGCACTCTGAATTTTTCTTATTTCTAAACGTAAACTGCCTCCTGCAGTATATTATATTTTAGTTTTAATCATTTTTTGTAATGACACCGTTATGGTTTTATTTATTTTGTTTATTTATTTATTACATAAGATACATTTATACAGCAAAAAAACATAATAATAATATTTCGAAACAACTGTAAATATTAAAATGTGTACAAGTGTTATTACGTCTTGTTTGTCTGTATTAGTTCCTAGATTGCCCGTTCTAAGGAACCAAATGCTGGTGAAAAATGCCAAAAATGTATTCTGTACAAAAATGTATTCTGTTTATTATTATCTATTGTCCTGTGCCAAAACAGCACTGCCGTTGTTAATATTATTCTCTTGGAATTGCTTTGTATATATTGTATAATCTTTGTTTCACATTATTTAATCAATTTTTGTAAGGACTCCTAAGGAACACTATATGATTACTTTTAAGTTTTTTTGTAATTAAAAGCGCACTTGAAGTGAAATAACACAAAACTTAGCTATATAAATACTGCGTTATTATTATTAAGTTGCTTTGTTAGAGTAGTTTGGTTATTTTGTACGATAGTTCGTTCGGTGAGGGTTTGTTAATTCGCCCCGATCCCGCCTTGAGATTTGGAGCCGGGCTTAGAGAGCTGACGGTGAAAAACAATAAAAAATCAAATAAATTAAATGAGTCGTTTTACAAACACGAAAAACCTTTTACGCCTTTTTAGCCATTATAAAGACGGACCTTTTTCTGTTTATTTTAATCTCCTGTTATCTGGATTATTTCCGACCGTATTATCAGAATACAATACGAACCATGAAGTTTATATGATTTGTAAGTGCATTTAAGTCCTGCAGATGGATAGGGTATGAAGATCGGATGAACAAAGAAAGGAGTGCAAGGATAATGCATAACGCGGAAGTGAACGGTAGAAGAAGTCACTATGTGTTATTATTATTAAATTATATGATAGGATTAAATATCATGTGCTCCCAATTATGTCCTCTGCTTGCGAACTGTGCCTAAATTTCTCTATATGAACAATAAACAGTGTCAATCTCCAGTGACCTCCCAGGTAAGTATGGTTCTATATATTTTCTGCGTGTACAATACGTTTTTACGCAGCATCGCGTTCATTAGTCAAATAAAAAATAAAATAAAATAAAAATGAAATCAAGTACTTAAGTACGATTAAATTCAATAGTTACTTAATTTATTTTTTTTTAAATAAAAAAATAAATAAATAAAAATTAAAAAATTTTAAAATTCAATTAAAAAAAAATTGTTTAAATAAATTAAATTAAATTAAAAAATAATAATAATTATCAACTCTTTTTTTCTTTTAACTGTATTTTTCGATTGTATATTTAAAATTTAAATCGAAACTGTAAGTTCTTTGATCTGTCTCTTCCGCATCGTTTCTTATATCGGGGGATATTTTGTCGGACGATATTTCGACAGGGGATATTTTTTTGTCCGTAAGATACGAAGAGCTGCAAAGGTCTATATAAAAGGACCGCGGTCTGCCGACCCCTAATAAACGAGTTTTAAATTTTACACAACTTAAAAACAATAGATATAAAATAATGCTAAATTTTTGTCTTTTTCTATTTTTCTGCGTCTTGTTCTTTTTCATTATTTCGTTTAGATTATTATTGTTATATTCTTCTTGAATGATATATTAATTACGCTGATGGGAAAATATCCTTCAAAAGTTATAAAAAGAGGTGTAACGGACGTGTTCGCACCCTCAAAACATCTTTCATCAAAGTTCGTCGCTGGCGGCACGGTACATTAGCATTTCGAGGCCAGAAATTTCAGCAAAATTTCCAAGAAATGACCTCAAAATCTAAAGGATGCCACCAGCGATGAACTTTGATGAAAGATGTTTTGAGGGTGCGAACACGTCCGTTACAAGAGAGTTTTACTTATAAAAATTGAACAGTCTTTATTTTTCAGATGCTTTCAGAAATTTTCCATTTATTTAAATTTTATTGCAAAGCGGAAATTTTCTGACCTGAAAGAATATGCCCGAAGGCTGAGGGGTCAAAATACGTTTATTCGTAAGGGGGCTACAGTGTTTTGCCTAGAAACGCCTCTGACTTATAATTGCATGGCTTGAGAGATTGACTTGATTCAGTCTAGATTGATTTACGACTTGATTTGATGGAATATATTAACAAGTTGAATCTCAACATACATATTGCTTTCAAACTTCCTAGAAATCCTTGCGCCTTATAATTACAATATAATAACAAACGTATTAATGTGTGCCCCTTCTTAATAGTTACGAGGAATTGATTTAATTAAAAATAACCGTAAAAAATGGTTTAAAGCTACACCGATAGAAATGTATTGTGGGAGTGTGTCCGTGTGTCAGAATTAACCCATTCCATCTCCAATGTCCAGTATCACCCGACATTGATTTTGTTCCACCATCTCCAATGTCGAATATCAACCGACATTGATTTTGCTCCACCAGCGCCAATGTCGAGTTTTGTTTATGAATATTTATTTAGATGTATGCAAAAATATTTTCATACAACTAGTAAGAAAATATATACAAATACATTTTAGATATACAGTTACATTTTTACAAATACATTTTAAGAGGAAAAAAAAGATTACTACAAAAATACATCTTAAGTAAAACAGATAACTATGCGACTAAAATAATATTGGTAAAATTGTTACAAATCAAAAAACATTCTTTACAGACTTGAGGCTTCCTTTACGGCATTCGGCAGGCTGTTATAAAGTTTTTGCCCTTTATAAAACGCGCTATTTTGTGTGCACGAAAGTTTAGTTTTGGGAAGTCTAAAGTCTCCGCGTGTTTTCGGGGGATAATTGTGAACATTTTCTTGAAACATTAAATTACTCTTCAGATAATTTGGAAGCATATTATTTTTAAGTTTTTATATCATTGTTAATGTATTATATATTATATTTTGTTTTGTTGTCATCATATTTAAATTTTGTAACATATTTTTAACTCGACATAATTTTAACTCGACTCGAGTGACACTCGACATGGTGTAATACTTCTTTTTGCGGACAATTTTAAGATAGGAGTTTTTTTTACGAAAATTTATGAATCACGATTGGAAGACATCCTAGAATCACACGATACTTTAGTTCTATGGTCGAGGGATGGATCGAGGGAAGGCTGTTCAGTTTCATGTTGACTGCCGGCCGAATCTTCCCGGATGAGGTTTTTCATGGTTTCCTCATTCCCGAAGGAAAATGCGGAAGAACTCCAAATAAAAAAGGACCTGACCGCCTCCTTCCCACTCTCAACATAACACAGACACGTATGTATGTATGTACCACGGACATATGAATATATCTGGACCTGCCCTAAGTGATAAAAACGTATTATTTCCCCCTCCACATGGCGCCGGCTGGAGCTCCTCCTCGGAACCGACTCGCTCCATGGGGAGGGGATAGAGCCTCGCTTGAATCTAAAATGTGTGACGTCATCATTCTTGCCGTGAACAGCGAGAAGCTAACATCCATACATTTAATGAAATAACACGCCAAAACGGTAGCTTGTGCTATACAATATATCTACATATCAATGTGCACATAGCGAATGTGGGCGGTTCTCCAGTGTGCTCGTCGCTGGTTACAGGGGTAAGTAAATTAAGAAACATATGTAAAAGTGTTTTAACTAAACACGGCAACAAAATATTGCTATGTGTATTGGGGCGAGTCTTTTTGGGGCGAGCATTTGGCCTTAGCAAATATGTTATTAACGTGGCAAGCAATTCGCGCTCCCATGTAAAAAGGTCTATTCATTCAAAGCAGATTTTGCTTTTAAGAACTAAATGGTGATATTGTAATGCGAGATGCCTATATACTGTCAGATTGATTGTTTAACGAATCACAGTCATCTTTCCCCTCTTCGCCCTCCATAGTTTGGTTTTACCCCTCATCTGTAACTTCTTGTCTATCTATTTGGATGTCTATGGTATGTACAGACCGTCGGCTGACGAGGACTGATGTTGATGAAAACATGCAATTTTAGTAAGGTTTTTAGATAACATTTTTTCCTTACCGATGAATTACAAGACCTCTAAGTCTATACGTCTATAATAGCCAGGTAACATTTTAAAATACCCACATGAGGTAAAAATAGCGAGGCGCAAATGATGCCGACCGGTTTATATAAAGAATATTAACATTAACATTAAATTCAGTAAATTTAAATGATTCACCTCTTCAGAATCTAGCAGAATAAAAAAATATATATTCGAGTACAGTTTACACGCGATAGAAGCGAAACTTTATCAAAACAAACTCAACCAATACTTGAAAAGTGAGGTCATAATCAAAGCGACCAAAGAGCGCAGACCAGCGTAATTTCTGTTTCATATCTCAACCAATAGGAGCCTTTAACAGTTACATCATAATCAAAGCGATCAATGAGCGCAGTTAATGCGTCGCAGGTGCAGTAATCGTCATTTCCGTTTTATCCGAAATCCAAATCATAGCGGGGTTATAGAAGTTTCACAAAAAAGATGGATGGATGAGTTTTGTTTAGGGCTGCGCCTCACTACAGGTAAAGGCGCAGGAATCGATGTTACAAAAGTACACTAGTAATTATCGCACCGTACTGTCGTCAACATCTTATCAACTGTGCATTACCGTGTTTGTTTTCATGCAAATACTCGTAGAATGGATTATTTGTGATTTGTATTTTCTATAGATTTATTGTATTTTAGTGAAATAATCCTCGATCCCGTCATGTCTAAAAAAAAAGCGAAATGTGTCGCAAAAGTCAAAAGCCAAAAATACAAATCTGAATTAAAACAAATCATCATTTTGGAATACGCCTCTTAATTTTTTTCAATTATTTCATATCAATTTTATTTACCAAAAAAACGCAATTTTGGCGTGGGGCTGGTGGAATAAAAACAAAAAAAACCTTGGAGTGGAACAATTTTATCGTACTTCTTGTAAAATTGGTCAAACACTTTCGAATATCGAAATTATTTCTGCAGATGGCCTATTATTATTTTTTTTTTACATTAACCCCACTGAGGAAAATAACTTCCTTCTGGATCTATGACATTTTTGAAGATTCTGTGTGGAGGGTATTTTTGAGGAGAGGAAGGAGTGAACACGGGTCTTGAAGAGGTGCACGTCGTACGAGGAAGTAAACCCATAGGCCGGCAAATCGTTCCGCAATTGAGCTGTTGAACCAAAACCTCCTAGATCACAAGGCCGGTACACACATTCAAATCAGTCTCCTAACTTGTATGGGATCCCACAAAAATTCATATTTTACATTATTTTTTCGATTTATTAAATTATTTTTAAATATTTTAGAAATTTAAAAAAAAATTTTTTTTAAGGTTTTCATACAAGTTAAAAGGCTTAATGCATTCAGTGTCCCGGCCTTGTGATGTAGAAAGTTTTGGTTGAACTCAAGAACGAGTCGTAGAAACAACACATTCTCATGTGACAAATGTCAACCGTGTACACATGTTGGGAGCATGTTTGGCGTATTTCCCGATTATGCACCAGTACTGAGCGGATCAACGACGCTACTTCCTCGGAGCATCTTCGATTGAAATACCGATACAACAAGGACAGCATTCCCAACCAAATAGCCATTTCTATCAACTTCCGCTATCAACAGTGAAACTGTGCTAGGGATATCAATATAAAATCATCGTAAAATTATCAGTTTCACCAGGCTAAAGTCCCTGATTCGACAGATTTACCACTACTCAGATACTTAGCTATAATAGACTCCTGCCGTTATCACATTTTCAAAAAATAATTCATATTTATTATATATGAAGGGTACAAAACGCTTAGTCAAAAACACATCGTAAGTGTGGGTTACTTGGCCGAAGGAATAAACATCTTCGACCGCATATTTATATGAAAAATCCACTTTTTTCGGCGTTTTTTTTTTCTCCTCCATTACGGATCCCAACGGCTCGGGGCGTTGTAATTTCGTGCTATTAATCTGTCAGGAGTAACGTTTCGGCACCATTAGCAACCCCTCTCCAGGGCTGAGGGTTTTAATACGCGTACCCGGGTATTTTATTAGAAACGGCAATTAACTATATATGTATACGCGTTTTAAATTAAAAAGGTGATCGCTCTTGATGTGGGTTAAAAAAGTATACAATGAATTGGTTTAAATTTAAATTATAAAGCAAATGCGAAA
This sequence comes from Limnephilus rhombicus, assembly GCA_929108145.2. Lineage (NCBI taxonomy): Eukaryota > Metazoa > Arthropoda > Insecta > Trichoptera > Limnephilidae > Limnephilus > Limnephilus rhombicus. The sequence goes on from OV815296.1 coordinate 11,633,533, forward strand.
TTTTTATTATTTATCAAGCCTTCTTGGCGAGATTACCCGATAGAGATGAGAGATGACGCGGGATCGAATCCCGGCGTGGGCAAATAAATTATATTTAATTAATTTGTGTTATTTCACAATTTGGGAGGCGGGAATGGGTACCGCTGCCCCGGGAACCTTTATTGGGTAACCAACACCTCTGCCATAGGTCACCCCTAGTGGTTCACTACGTTTGGTGACTTAGCAGGGGTGCCCGAGTTCATGGGGTGAGGTTTGTCTAGGTCTTGGAGGCGGATGACCAGGACACACTGAATCCCAGATTCCTAACCACCCCTTAAACCCTTTTCCTTCCCAGAACTCTCCTCTCCTTCCTTTCATTAAAAAACCCTCCACAGAGCATCCCCAAAGATGACATAGGCACTGAGGGAAATTATTTTCTTCAGGGCCTCCTGTGTGGAGCTCATGTAAAAAAAAGAAAAAAAAATCAATTCATTTAAAATAATCTATATATATAAAAATGTAGGTTCCGTATGTTTGCGTTCGCTAATCTCGGAAAGTAATCGATGGATTGACTCAAAATTTTTACAGAACATTGCATTTTAGCAGAAGAGCGTTTATACGTACTTTTTATTTGGAAATTCCAAAGGAAAAGGATAATTTTATGCGTTTTAAAATGACTCATAATTTTTCATAGTAAAAAACGGAATGACAGTTCTAGACAGTGTTGCCATTTTATTAATTTTATTAAAAGTTACAAAAATTTATGATACCTACAATTAGGAATTAAAAGAATTTAATCGGATTTAAAAGTAGAATTATATCTAACAAATTATATTACTATTTTCACTCATTTGTTTTCTCTGTGCGTTTTAAATTTACTCATAATTGTACTGAATGTCAGATCGTAACTTTGCAAAACCGACAAAAAATCAGATTAACAAATCGAATTATATATGACAAATTTTCAAAGGGTCAAAAAAGTGTAACTGTGATCGTATTGATGTGTAAGTTTTTTCAAAGTTGATCACCTTTCGTGGGATGCCTCGCTCACGTTCAAACATAGGCTGTCGTACTCGACACGCAAACGCAGATCGCCAGAGAAGATCAAACCGCACTGATCAAGAACGTTTAGACGATAATGAACATGTTCGAGTTAGAATTATTCAGAGGCGAGCAGAAGAACTGGCGAATCGTCGGGAAGAAAGACTTAAAAGCTTACGAGTAGAAGCGCGAAGAAGACGAGCAGCACATTTATCTCAACAACGTCAAGAAGAAATAGATCAACGCCGAAGACGAATGCAAGTGGAACTTTTGAATAACCATGCTTCGTACCATCGAATTACTTTTTCGTACGAAACAGATATTCAATACAATACCTCATGTAAATTTGTTCAAATCGGTAAAATGGATAAAGTTTGCTCAAACTGAAAAGCGATGAAATTTAAAGGAGAAACTCAAGGAATGTGTTGTGCGAGCGGCAAAGTGAAGCTACCTGAAATTGATCATCCAATAGCACCACTGATAAATTTGTTGCAAGGAATTACTGATGATTCAAAACATTTCCTCAAAAATATTAGAAAATACAATTCATGTTTTCAGATGACTTCATTTGGCGCTGACGTTATAACAGAAAATTTTATGCCGGCGTTTAAAATTCAGGAACAAATTTACCATAAAGATGGCTCTTTGCTTCCTTTTCACAGCAATCAACATAAATTTCTACAAATATATTTCATGGGAGATCAAAATGATCAGTTGAATGCACGCTGTCAAATCTCGAATAAAGTCAAAAGAAATATTGTTGAGTAGTTGAAAAAAATCATTTAATACAAATGTTCAAAAATGCAATTGATCTCATGCCATCAGACAGCCATAAAATTATCATTAGTGCTGATCAAACACCAGCAAGTGAGCATGTCAGACGATATAATGCGCCAACAATTAATGAGGTGGGAATTGTCATGGTTGGAGAAGAATTTCATCCTCGCGATATCTTATATCTTATGATTGGTGTCTTATCAACAAATTAACTCTTAATGTAAAAAAAATGTCAACTTGTGAGAATCCACAGAAAAAAAAACCCATTGTTGTTCACCTACTTTCTCAATAATCACATCTTATTATCTGTTGATGAAATAAGAGACCTTGGTATAACCTTTGACACTAAATTAACATTCATTAAACATATTAATAATATAACCAGTAAAGCAATGCAAATGTTAGGATTTGTCTTACGGATTTCAAAGGGTTTCAAAAATTTAAAAACTGTCAAATTACTTTACACTTCACTTGTTAGAAGCCAACTAGAATTTAACTCCACCATTTAGAATCCTTACTACAGTGTACATGAGCATTCTCTTGAGCGAGTCCAACATAAATTTTTACGTTATATTAATTTTAAATTGGGAATATTCATCGAAAACATTAATTATCCCTCTCTGTTACAACTATTGGGACTCGATACATTAAAAGAAAGAAGAATTTGTTCAGACCTATTTTATTTAGTTAAAATCGTTACCAACCTGTTGAACTCCCCTAAACTTCTTTGGCTAATATGTTTCCATGTACCTAGTAGATCAGTTCGTTTCAAATTACCTTATCATTGCAACAATACAGGATCGAACGCTGAACTCAATTCCATAATGAATCGCCTGCATGTACTTGGAAATAAATATGTTTTGGATGAATCTATAAACATTGCTAGTTTAACCTCATACAAACACTACTTAATTAAAACTGTCTGTCAGCGCTTCTCAGTTAGACTATAATCAAATACAGATTAAAGTATTAATTTCTTAATACATAATATCCGGAATTTATAATATGTTGTATTGTATTTATAATAACCAACTCATTGTACTTTTTTATGTTGATACTACAATTTCTATTGTTCTCTTTTATGAATTTTACATATTTTTTTTTCTTCTTTTATCTACGTATATTCTGTATTAATATGTAAAATAATTGTTATTCTTTTGTAAAAGCCGTTATAATCGGCGTTAATAAATAAATAAATAAATAAATATCGTTTTGCAACGCAGAAATGATCAACTACAAAGAATTGCTGACACTAATAGGTGCTGATCTATAATAAAGTGATATTGTAAAAGCATGTAAGGTCTGAATAAATAAATAATTTAAAAAAAAATACAAATGCTTTTTTTTCATCCCTTATATTCTACACTACAGCATAGTCAAAGCAGATATTCAATTAAGCAATGTGTCTTCTTGGAAAATGCACAGTTGCTAGACAATTTTTGTTATCTCCTCTAATAATTAAAATCAGACAAAGCCACAGCGAAGCGTGGTCGGGTTGAGCTAGCATATAATATATTTGCAGCACGTTCCAGAGTGAAAGATACTCTCTGGTGTAAGACCACCATTCAGAATTGAAACTTTGCTTGAAATGGCTTTAGCAGTGTTTGGTGACCAGATCTGAAAATCCAGGTACTTCCCCACCTTCCTCTACCTCACCTCTTTCCCCTCCCCACTACCTTCAGCCTCGCAATATACCCCAATTGGGAATTCCATAGTCTCGACTCTTGTGAGGTATTCATATAAATATTTTTTTAAAAAAGAGCGCGGGAGTGTGGTTAACGCACTCGCCTTGCCTCGCCCGTGCCTCTAGTTTTATGTACCCGAGTCAAAGCATGCGAGGCGACAACTCCCTGATCTAAGGTTATTGAAACGGAGGGGAGTAAGTAAATATTATTGTAAGTTTTTAAAGATATTTTTTAATCCATTTTTATGGCACAATAGTCCCAATTGCCGGCCTTGAGTGATCTTGATTGGAGCATGTTGAGATGCAAGGGGAGTGGGTAGGGGAAAGAGGTACTGAAGAAGACACATTGGCAACAACTTGGTCATGATTCAGAATATATATGAATTCAGAATATATATTACATAAGATCAACTGGCCCTGAGGAAAATATTTCCCCTTTGCCCATGTCATCTTTGGGGATGCAGTGTGGATGGTCTTTTAGGAAAGGAATAAGGGGAAGTTATGGAAAGAAAAATAGCATGAGGGGTGGATAGGAATCTGTGGGTCAGTGTATCCATCCCTCCCACTGTGGTGCAAGGCGATGTTGCGAGTGAGTCCGGCTGGAGAGGTCGAAGGGACTCCCTAAACCATTCTCTCCCGATCCGGCCTATCATGCAGATGGTGGGCAGACGCATCCGACGCCAAGACCTAGAAAAACCTCACACCAGGAACCCGGGCATCCCTGCTTAGTCACCAAACGTACCAGCGAACTACTTAAGGTGCGAAATACGATTTGGGAGGCGGGAATGGGTACCGCCGCCCCGGGAACTTTTATTGGATAACCTACACCTCTGACATAGGTCACCCCAAATGGTTCGCTACGTTTGGTGATTTTGCAGGGGTGCCCGGGTTCACGGGGTGAGGTTTGTCTGGTTCTTGGAGGCGGATGACCAGGACACACTGAACTTCAGATTCCTATCCACCCCTTAAACTCTCTTCCTTCCCAGAACTCTCCCCTCCTTCATTTCCTTTAAAAAAAACCCTCCACACAGCATCCCCAAAGATGACATAGGCTCTGAGGCTCAGGGCCTTCTGTGTGGAGCTCATGTAAAAAAAAGGTGATCTATGGCAGGGGAGCTGATTATCGAAAAAATGGTTCCCGGAGCGGCGGTATCCATACCCGCCTTCCAAATTATAGAACAATAAAAATTGTCATATTAAAGGTCGGTACTATATCGCTCGTCTGGAGTCTTGATAGGTACCAATGTTGAAAATAACATACACGTCCGCATAAGGAAAGCATGATTATATTACTGTTTGGAGAAAAATTCTAGTTCCCACGGACGACAGAGTAAACAAAGGTTGAACCGAAGTATTTCTTATTTATCTGCTATACTTACCTAGACACAATAATATTGTTTTAGAGGCACGTTTACACGTCGCCGTCTCAATTGTAAATGACGTGCCCAAAATAACCCCTACCTAAGAGTCGAGTATGTAAGAACGCAGTACCTACCGGAGACCGCGAGCGCAACATCAATCGCCTTAAAAGTAAAAAAAAAACACAGAGGGAGCGGATGAATAGACAATGACTTGGTTTGTTTTAGAATTTAAATTTGGAATAGCCCGTTGTCCCGTTTCAGAAAGCAACGGAGACAACATGTTGTGTTCTCATGTTTTTTTTTATAATCTCTGAGCTCGGGTGTTAAACAGAGTGTTAAATCGTGGATATTTGTTAAGATGTTAAGCGATACGCGTTAATTCCGTAATGAAAAGCACAATGACGCCATTTTGCGTGGTTCTTTGTGGGCGGGAAAAAGAGCGACGAGTCTTTTTTCTGTGGTCTCGTGTTTGAATTTTTTACACGTTCGAAATGCGATATGTGATGCGTAAAATTTTAAAAATACATATGTCATAGTGGGGCTGCATTTTCTCAAACTGTTGCAAAAGGATTTTTTTTTAATATATATGTGAATAACGCACAAGATTACCAACTGTACGTTACCAGTGTGACTATGGCAACCCCAAATATGATATGTCGAGGACTGACAAGAGGGGCAGGGTAAGGAGATGGGGAAGAAAAATGTCGGATAATGTTATGGTAACATCCATAATTATTGCCGATTCATTTCCAAGTAAGGTGCAAAAATACGTAAATCCATAGATATCCAAATTTAATAGACGATAAGATACAGATGAGGTGCAAAACCAAACTATGGGGGGACGAAGAGGGGAAAGGTGACTGTGATTCGTTAAAAAATCAATCTGACAGTATATAGGCATCTCGCATTATAATATCACCATTTAGTTCTTAAAAGCAAAATCTGCTTTTGAATTAATGGATCTTTTTTACATGGGAGCGCGAATTGCTCGCCACGTTATTAACATATTTGCGAAGTCCAAATACGGAAAAGTAAAGTTTTCCACTTTTCACGGGCGAATATTTTGTTGCCGTATTTAGTTAAGACACTTTACAATGTTTCATAATTTATTTACCCCTGTGACCAGCGATGAGCACACTGGAGAACCGCCCACATTCGTTATGATCGACATATTTTAGGGTATAATGTATAGCGCAAGCTACCATATTTGCCGTGTTATTTCGTAAAATGCACGATGTGAGCTCGACGCTGATCTGGACAAGAATGATGACGTCACATTTTTTAGATTCAAGCGAGGCTCTCGTAAGCCCAGCCGGTTCCATGGAACCAGTATGGGGAGGGGGAAATAATACGCTTTTATCACTTAGGGCACGTCTATATATATATTCATATGTCAATTCGAATTCAAAACGATATTTTCACGTTTAAAATAATGTTCAATCATTTTCAGTCTAAAGAGATGTAGAAACACATAGGTTTGTTTAAATAATGAATGATTTAGTGTGTTTTTGTATTTTTTACAATGAAAATTATAGAGTAAATACAATATTCAATATTATTTAACCCGCATGCCAGCTGTCCGCTGCCTAAATTGAATCTTTGAATTTCTTGGCTATTCTCTACTATAATATGCATGTTTTATACATATAAACCTTCCTCTTGAATCACTCTATCTATTGAAACCGCATGAAAATCCGTTGAGTAGTTTAAAAGATCTAAGCGCACATACAGCGGGAGCGACTTCATTTTATACTACGTCGACAACAGTCACGTCATTTTTAAATAATCAATAAAACATTAACATTTAATGTGGGGAAAGCAGATTTCAAAGTACCTCACATAATAGAGAATCAGTTGGCCACTTGCATGGATTTCATAACGACTTGGAAAAAATCGTGTGGAAAGATTTTTTTACTAAGATTACGAAAATGTAAGTAATTTTTTTAGATATTTACAGTGTTTTTTTTTATTTTTAAATAAATAAATCCATTATTTGGGCCCGTGACGTCGTCACTACATGAAAAAGTCTGCGAAAATGTTCCAATTAATTTTGTAAAATTCCACACTGATTTTTTTTTATATGGTAACACTTTGATTTCATGCGAATTTTTGAATTTGACATTCGCAAATTTATTATTTGTTCACTGCAAACTTATCAATTGGTTTGACTTTTTGACAGATGTTATGAAGGGAACCCCGTACATTTTACGCTGTCGTATGTGTTTCAGAGGTATAATGGTTATGGTGCTGATTTTTAATTATTATTATATATTATATTATTCTAATTATTATTATAATTTACAAGTACAAGAATATAACATTGGATTTAGTAATATAGACGTTGAACATTAAAATGACTTATGATCAATAAGATGGATCAAGGAAAAAATATTTATGAGATGTAATATTTTTGGTATGTCTCGTTATTCGCCTGTGCCCTTTCTTGTGGAAAACGTAATTTTTTTAAAATGATTTTCGGCTATGTAATTATCGTTTTTTCGCACCTATAAAATTATGTCCCGTCTTTCTGGTTTATAAAAAATAGTCTGATTTTTCGGATTGAAATTTTCCAAAAATATCCAGGGTTTCAAAAATACGATTAAAAAAAAAACGGAAATTCTTAGAATATTTGCCTAACCGGGAAAAAAATGTGATTCAAGTGGCCTATTATTTTCTAAGTAGATCGGTAATAAATCATTTTAGGCACCATAAAAATTTTAATTGGGTGGGGGTAAATAGAATCATACAAGTGAGTCATCTTACAGTGGCCTTACAGCAGTTTGAAAATGCCTTTGAAAGCCTAAACAGCTTTCACAATAATAAAAAAACTAAAATACTTGCAGAATTTTATTATTAAACTAGCTGACCCGGCTACGCGTTGCTGTGGCTAACTAAACACAATGCCATCTACTGAATGGTTACCCAACCTTTTAACTCACACCGCCATCTGTTAATTTGCATACAAATCAAATCCACACCGCCCGCTCGCCAGTCAACTCGTCCACCACATACAGACATTCTCCTTTAATTATATATTTCAACAAATTTACAGAAAACCTTGACAAATTATATACAACAAACCTTCCTCATGAATCACTCTCTTGGTGAAAACCGCATGAAAATCCGTTCAGTAGTTTTTTAAGTTTATTGCGAACAGGACTTTAAATTATAATATGTAGAGTTAATATTAACATTATTTAATTTGGTTTACATTATTTTTCGAAAATTAAATTGAGTTCTGTGAATTAAACACAAAACAATTAATCAGCTTCATGTTCAATACATAAATATTTTATAAGATTATCATTTATTTTTTTTTTTTATTAGTGACTATTTAATTACAGGTTTGATTTTTTTTTTTTTACATTAACTCCACACAGGAGGCCCTGAGGAAAATAACTTCCCTCAGGGCCTATGTCATCTTTGAAGATGCTGTGTGGAGGGTCTTTTTGAGGAAAGGAAGGAGTGAACACGGGTCTTGAAGAGACCCATGTTGTAGGAGGGAGGAAACACAGAGGCCGGCAAATCATTCCACAGCCGAGCCGTTGAACTCAAGAACGAGTCATAGAAACGACCCGTTCTCATGTGACTAATGTCAACCGTGTACAAATTTTGGGTGCGTGTTTGGCGTGTTTCCCGACTATGCACCGGTGCCGAGGGGATCAATGACGCTAGTTCCTCGGAGCATCTTCCATTGTAATACCGGTAGAACAAGGGCAGCATTCCCACCTGACGCCTGTGCTCTAAAGATTGCAGTCCGTCTGTTAAGATGGGAGAATCTATCAAACGGACCGCCCGTTTCTGCAGAGTCAAGGGTTTTTTTAGGTATTTTGGAGCTCAGAGGTGGCTGCCAAATTCAACCGTGGGGCGCACTTGCGATTTGTACAGGGTTAGCAGTTGTGTACTATTAAAGTATCTGCGGGCCCTGTACAGTACGCCCAGTTTTTGAGAGGCTAACTTAACTCTGGTTTCGATGGAGCCCCCGTGATGAGAATTACAAGATATGATAATGTATAATAAATATTTCATCTGTTTGTTCTTAGTCCTCCTCACTAGGTGGTCCTGTGCTGAGGCGGACTGGTAGATTTCTCTGATTTTCCGTTATTTAGTTTCTATGGTGTTTTAAATACATTCTCTAGTATGTCTGCATTAATTTCTTTCACCCATGTTTTGATTTTTTCCTTAAACTTATTTATCTTTTCTATATTTTTCAAACTTGGAGGAAGGATGTTGTAAAGTTTGTTTGCCAGATATATGTGGTTTCTTTGGCTAAAACTTGTCTTGAATTTTGGAACATCTCGTATATCCTTTTTTGAGGCTCTTGTGACATGTATCCGAGTTTCATTAGGAGATTTTCTGTTTTTAAAATTATGTACAAGAATATTCTTGGCATATATTTGTTTTAAATTTAGAATGTCAATTAAATTAAATAAATTAAATTAGGAATGTATAAAAAAAACTAACTTTCTACTACAACACATAAATACCTGTACCTGTCACACTTAATCATAAATACGTAAACACCTCAGCACAGGTTCTCCTAGTGAGGTGTTCACGAAACATACAATATTACCAACCAACAGTTTCACCTTCTCAAACCTACCTAACACACAACATAATGAAATGTAATATTAATATGTAAAAATGTTTTCAAAATATATTACATATGTAAAAATGTTAACAATAAGGTGTAAACTGTAATATATAGATATAAATAAATAAATAAATGTGAGACACGTCTGAAGGGTGTTTATGTGGTTAAAGTGTACAAGTATGGGTATTAAGATCGAAATGTATTGCAGATGTAAGCACCTATAGCATAACTTGTGTTTTGAAAGTACGTGTTGGGTTTCACTTTTTTTAAGTTATCAGAGAGAAGGTTGAAGATTTTTAGGAGCTAGGTAGATGACTTGATCGCGCCATGTCTTCCTCGCACGTACCTCGCTAGCTGTGATTAAATCTCCCACACGTCTTTGCATGCCCGCACGGGCCACGGGCCCTGCGTTATAAGTTATAACATACAGCGGGGAACTTTTTTGCAACGAGGGGATGAAATTAACCTTTGGGGATGGGTAGAAGTGGTGAGGGTAGCGACTCGGAACTAGCGCATTAGTTCCTAGCAATATTTTACAGGTAAATCATAATATCAACAGAGGGTGGGCTTGTGCGTGCGTGATAGAAAATATTCACCACCAGTTACTAATTACTACCCGGTTTCGCCCGAGATTCATTACAACTTAAAAATATAAGTAATAGGTAAGCAATAATATGGCAAAAAAAATATTTTATGTATTAATCTAATTATTTTTTTTAATTTATAAAGAATGACAAACATTCCCGGAAACAAACGGGTACGAATAACCTGACTGCTTGAGTCGTGATGGAGGACTTAGCCAGCCGAAGAATCGAACACGGGACGCCTGAGTGGAACCCAAACGCGATGCCAACACAGCCACTGACCAAAAGATAATGGCAAGCCTAAGAAAATACTTAAAATTATTATTAATAAAATTAACAATCAAGCGTGGCATTTCATCGTACAATGACATTAGAAAGCATAAAATGATTTTTTTACACCACTCACGGGAGGCCCAGGGGTAAAAATTCTCTGAGGGTCTATGTCATCTTTGGGGATGCTGTGTAGAGGGTGTTTTTAGGGAAGGGAAGGAGAGGAAGTTCTGAGAAGGAAAAAGGTGTGAGGGATAGGTAGGAATCTGGGGGAAATTGTGTCCAGGAGGGACGGACGAACGAATCCACCCCTACCACAGCAGTGCAAAACGTTGGGTCGAGAGTCCGGCTGGAAATGTCTCGAAAAGGTATCCCTCAACCAGAATCTCCCAATCCGGCCCGTTAGACAGTAGGTGGGCAAATGCATTAATTAATACTGAATAAAAATGTACGAAAATGCCTTCTTGTATTAAATAATGCCTTTCGTGCAGTTAAGAGTATAAGAGGAAAGTTGAACATGGGCACAATACTAGGTTCACAAAGAATGAAGGCATGCTTGTACCTAAACATAATAATAAATACCGTCAGCGAACCCTTGAGTATAATGTGCCTAAAATATATAATATGCTACCTGGTAATATTAAGAAATGCGAATTTCGAAATAGAGTCAGATATTTGCTGAAAACATGGCTACTAGGTAGAAATAATTTGTATTAGACGATTTAGTTTTACTATTAATGTGTAAGTTTATTGTTATTGTATAAATTAAGGTCTAAGTTGTAATCTGTAAAAAGTTGTAATAAAAATCCTGTTGACAAACTACTTAACTGTAGTTTAACGGGATATATCTATAATATAAAAATGAATCGCTAAATGTGTTGGTAAGCGCAAATCTCGAGATCGGCTGAACCGATTTCGCTAATTCTTTTTTTAGAATATTCCTTGAAGTGCGAGGATGGTTCTTACGGAAAGAAATATTTAGAAAATTGCGCAGAATATTAGATAATTTCAGAAAACATCGCACGTTTGACAGTTCGCGTGTTAGAAAATGACATTTTGCAAAACAATAAATGATTGTGCAATCAGGATTCTATTTTTGAAAAGTTGAAAAATTTATTTAAAGTAGGTACTCCCCTAATATTTTGAATCGAATCAAGAATTTTAGATATTTTAAATAGGTACCTATGTTAGGTACCAAATTTAATATACATGAAAAATGGTAATTTGAATAAAAATTGTAAAAGGTGGCACGCGGGCTGTTTAAGAACTGAATGTACTGGGATTGAATATATGGAACGCGGGAGGAGGGTTGGCGGGACGAGGGAGCGGTAAAGGGAAGAGGGAAGGCGGGGAAGGTGGAAGGGGAACGCGGGAAGGGGGACCTGGGAGGGGGAGGGGAACTCGGGAGGGGGGTTCGCGGGACGGTGAAGGGGGGGGGAGTAGAGTAGGGAGAGGGAAGGTGGAGGTGATGGAGTGGGAACGCGAGAGGGGAAGAGGACGCAGGAGAAGAAGGGGAGGCGGAAGGGGAACGGGACGATGGGAAAGGACACTCAGGGAGAAACAATTTCTTTATTAAGTGGCATAGCGACGCATGCCGGGACCAGCTAGTATGAAATAAAAAAAAATAAAAATAAAAATAGATCCGTCGCTTCTGTATATCTATTACTAACTTCACGTAATTAGGTACAAGCGAGTGTTTGAAATCCTCAGTCCTGGTAAACAGAATTTTTTACAGAACATTTAAACGTATTTTTATGATTTTAAATGAGATTAAGTATAATCTAAGGGTTGAGTAAAGTTTTGCTGTCTAAATCTTTCAACAATAAAAATCGAATATATCTATCTCCATACCACATGATGGAAAAAGGAAGTAAGCTGGCAGAAAATATGCGTTCATCTAGAAATTTCAAACAGAAAAGCCTGTTAAAAATTTCTAATGCCAGAAATCACCGTTCTTGAATTTTAAGTAGAATACGATTTTAAACATTCATAGAGAACAGAACGAAATTATGTGATATACATAGATACATAAAAAAAACTCTCAGTATCGCCCTGGCGGAGACCACAATCAACTACTAAAATGATTGAAAACGATGCTAAAAAAATCTTCTTTTATTCAACTCCTGTCAAAGCTAAGGGGTGTCAGTCGGCTCAGACCAAAAAATCGTGGCGGTTTTTTTAGAGTATCTACACCTAAAAAAAACATAAACAATTCGAAAACTTTAGTAACACAATGCTTTCTTCGATTGTAATTCAGACGAATCAAGTCAGTGGAGTGCACTGAACTGCTGCCCCCTAGAAATGTAAACTATACCATACCATTTGTTTTAAATTGCTGCTTAGTTCTGTTTTTATTTTTTTTTTGTTTTTCTTAAATATTCTAGTTTACATTCAGTTACTTTTATGTTTCTAAATACCTACCTGTGAACATTAATAATTGGTTTGTTTTTGCCATCCTCTTATGTATATTTTGTTACTAAGACTCTTTATGTTCCTTAAATAAATAAATACCTACACTACTAAAACTACTGTGAACAGTGGACCTTGCGTCCAAAAAAATTTGTTTCTAATTTTCTCTTATTTAATAAATCAAAAACAAAATTTCCTCCTTGATCATAAGATTTGTAAGTAGGTACTTAAATACCTACCTACTTAATTAGCATAATATAATGTTTTATGAAACTTTTTCAATTTTACAGATATGATTTTAGATTTTAACATACAAAAGTATTACCATGATTTATTTTTGGGTATTATGCCGTTGACTAAAGGAGGTAGCGCAACATGGCATTCTTCTTCTTCTTCTTTGCGTGCCGTATCAGGTCCCCCCGACGTTGGCGATCACTCTTGAGAATGTCTCTCTGTCTTGCGCTGCCCGGAATAGCTCCTCCACACTTCTAATGCCGGTCCACTCTCGTATATTACGCAGCCAAGACATTTGTCTCCTACCAGGCCCTCGGCGACCCTCTATCTTGCCTTTCAATATCAAATGGAGCAAGTGATACTTCTCCCTTCGAAGTATATGACCCAGATATGAAATTTTCCTGATTTTTATTAATGTAAGCAGTTCTCTATCTGCTCTAGCCCGCCTGAGAATTTCTGTGTTGTTGATAATGTCGGTCCATGGGACCTTGAGCATTCTCCGGTGAAGCCACATTTCAAAAGCCTCTAACCTGTTCATGGTATTTACTTTCAAGGTCCATGTTTCACATCCATAGAGCAAGACCGACCACACATAACATTTTAGCATTCTCTGCCTTAGTTTTGGCAACATGGCATAATACCCCTAAAATAAATCCTGATAATAAAGAGGAATTTATACAATTTGTCCAAACAAACTTCACATCTCGATGACAATTATTGTTTCAAACTTTATTCCAGCAAGTAGGTACCAAGGTAATGTAAAACTGAAAAATGCGAATAATAAAGTCCAAATAAGTTTGAACACTTAAAAAAAATCAGACTGTACAATCCACAAGCGGTAGAAGTGAAACCTTCAGAAAACACAAGTAGACAAGGGAGACTACGAAGCACTTTTTTATCAATGTGAATGATGGTTTTTACCATATTTTTGTCGTCGAATTCCAGTGCACCTTTTCCTATACAATTGGTCATCTTGTTAGTATTTGTGTTTTCTTCTTCGGAGTCGCTAGATGTTGCTTACTTAGTGTTTTCTTTGCCTCTTTATTGAATTTCTTTACTGAACCATTATAATTGCCACCATCTTGAAACGGAACGTTCAAACAAATTTGTGCAAAACCTTCAAATAAATGGTGCTCTAAGTCAATTGCATGACCCCAGAAAATCTGGTAAATAAATAATTTTGATAACAATTTTATAAGTGAGGAAAAATAGAGCTTACTTTGGGTACACGAACGGACCCACAAAACACATCTACTAGTTTGTCTCTTCAGTAGTGGGAAGAAAGAATCTTGATATTTGAAAATGTTCGATAAATTTCAGCAGAAGTAGGGAAAATTTGGGCTTAGGTACTTTGGAAACGCCCACATCGTGCGTCTATCTTTTCATCTGTCTGTGGTGGCACGTCATTGGGACTGAACCCAGGGCCGGCAGATGAATGCGGCGTCCCGCGGGCGATGACGAATAAGGGCATGCGACATTTTTTAGGCCAGCTTTTTTGTGCCCTTGGTCGCAAAACAAAGCCATAAAAAGGGCTCCGGTTCTTTAATGGTGGACAAAAACTTGGAAAATTTGCTGCGAGTGGAAGCGCCGATACTTTTCAATATAATAAATCAAACAATAATAGTATTAGACACAGCTTTTTGAAGTGAAAACTTCTTTAGCAACGTTGTATTTGAAACTCGATGAAACGAAAAATAGCAACACTCAAAATAGACAAATACATGCATCTATAAGATTAAGCCTGCGAGAGAATGAGATAGTATAATCGGTCTCCTCTTTGTGCGGTGCTTCGTAGCCTCCCCACACTTATCTACTTTCGTTTTCTGAAGGTTTCACTTCTAATGCGAGTAAATTGAATTGAATCTACGTAATATATTGTAATTTCGTTTTTGTTTGTTTGAATGAATAAATGAATGTATGAAATGGAATCTTGGAAGTGGAAATTAACCCACTTTCCTACATCCGATCGAGCTGAAACTCGGCAGATAGACTACTTGTTAATGGCAGTGCATTCTGTCAACTTTTGGTTCCAATCACGCACACATTCTGAAAGTCAATGACAGTTAACATACGCTATAAATGTCGGTCTTTTCAAATCGGGATTTGGCTCAGTTCGTAGTGTTGTTTACTCTAGTAAGATAGGGAAGAAAGATTCTATGATATAGATGTATTATATTAAAACAAGTTTAGCACGTTTTAAAAGGTTGATTTTTTTCACTAATAATGCGTAAATATGAAGGAAAATATTACATTGATATAAGTAAGTACAAAAAATGTAATGTTATGTGAAATGCACACATGCTTTTATTTTAATAATATTTTTTTAAACCGCACAAGAGTCCCAACTGTTCCCAACTGTCGAAGTCACTGGGAGTGGAGTTTGACAAACAGGTTTGGAAAGGTTTTAAATAGAAATTCCTCCAAAAACTCTTTTCAACTTTCTTGCTGTCGAAAGTTAAAAAAGTTTGGTTTTTTGTGAGCGTGTTTTTGTCGGAATATTTGGAGTTCCCTATAAGGCATCCCCGGGGTGGAACAAAGGCCCCGAAGCTGGAGACAGGAGGACAAACGAAACTCCGCTGTCCGAAGTCAGAGGGAATTGGCGTTGATGTGTGATTTATTAAAATATACGAAAAGCACTTTTAATGGAACTATAAGAAAAATAAAATAAATTGATTAGATTCCTACTACCTAACTTTTTTTCAAATGCGTGTTATTAAATTAGAACTATGTAAAACAAATTTCTGATTTTCAACTAAATGCCAAAAAAGTAATTTCAAGAAGGATAATCCTTGTACCCAAACTTTGAAATACTCATAATTCAATTTATGGTAGACGGGTATAGGTACCGCCACCCTTTTTTAATTTTTTTAATTTTTTTTTTATTCTTCATTTTAAGCACCCGCTAAACTGCCAAAGCAGTTTGTCAGCAGGTCAATTTAACAATATTAATATAACATTAAATCACAAATATAACAAGAAACCACAATACACAAAATAGATACAGAAGAATAACTTTTAAATAGCTACAACACAAAGCCATAAAATATACAGATAGACAGATATAACACAGGCAAATTACTCTTAGTCATATTTATACATAAGATTACAAACAATATCAGTATAAAAAGTTTTGATCCATTAGCCATTTTTTATTTATTTTTTTTAAATCGGTGGTGCAATTTGATTCGATTTTTATGTTTACTGGCATCTTATTAAATATGGTAGGGATAAGATAAGTGAATGTCATTTAATGGATAACCAACATCTCTGCCATAGGTCACCCCAAGTGGTTGGCTACGTTTGGTGACTTAGAAGGGCCCCCGGGTTCATGGACTGAGATTTGTCCGGGTCTTGGCGGTGGATGTGTCTGCTCATCTACTGCGTGACGGGCCGGATCGAGATCGACTGGTTGAGAGAGGCCTTTTAACCTCTCCAGCCGGACACTCTCGCCTTGCACCGCAGATGGGGCGATAGATTCATAAGTCCGTCACTCCTGGACACACTGACCTCCAGATTCCTACCCACCCCGCATGCCTTTTTCTTTCTGAGAACTTCCTCTCCTTCGTTTCCTCAAAAAACACACAGCACCCCTCCACACAGCGTCCCCTAAGATAATATAGGCCCTCAGGGAAATTATTTTTCTCAGGGCCTCCTGTGTAGAGCTAATATAAAAAATACTTATTTTATTATGTTCGTAAGCCTAGATTTTAACCAAAATAAACTGAAATTAACGAAAATTCGATACGTTTTTTTAATATTTATATAAGTGAAAAACTTGGGGTGACCTATGTCAGAGGAGTTGGTTATCCAATAGATGGTTCCCGGGGCGGCAGTCCCCATACCACCCGAATTGAAACAATGATTGCGGTATTTTAACAGGGTGATAAATATCTGTTTCATAGTTCCATGCTAAGTGAAAAAACAGAACATTGAAGAATGTTGATGATACCATGCTCGGTCTTGTTGCGGTTCCGATTTACCCGGTTAACCTTATTTATAATGTTGTGATTTTAAGGTGAAATCCTATTTAGATACTATTTTGATTAATCTTTACGACGAATTGGCTTACAGTATGAACATCAAAAAATATGCTACGGATAAATCGAAGCTTTTACTAGCTTTTCTATGTATTGGAATTACAATAAAATTATTATTTACGTAACAAAAAATATAAGCGTAAACCACCAAAAAAAATTTTTTTCATGACTTAACTATGAAGAAGAAACAATTTTTTTTAAATACCTCTTTATGGCTAAGACTATTTTTGAGGTTTTCCATTTCTAACTTTCTTTCGGTCTTATAAAATTATGCACAAAATAAATCAAAACCACTTTTTTGCTTACTTGCCTCGTGCAAATAAGACGCTCGATTTTAAAATTAAGGGGTGTTCAGACATGTAATATAACCGCTAGCAGGTATCTGTTGAACCGCGAGCACTTATGTTTCGTGCCGTTCACACAGCGCAGATCAAATATTTCTTCCTATGGTAGGAGAGGGGGTCAGTTGAATTAGCGAGCGGCCACGGAGTGCGCATTTTTTGTACTGAATCTATCAACTTGACATCTGTCATCCACCGGTCTTGGCAGCTCCGTAATTAAAATGACCCCCTCTCCTGTTTTCGTCGGAGTGGGGGGCGCTTAACTGTTGGCGTATCGCCTCAGGAGCGGTTACGGCGTAAGATGTGCATTGTCTATGGTTGATGTGCGCATAAAGCGCTCAGGTGTGAACGGTCTGAAGGGATTGTATGGAGAGCGATATGTGGCGTGCTATGATATTTTATATTTATATGCTCAATGTGAACGAGCTCTTATGCAGGCATGAGATTCGAAATATTTTTAGCGTTTATACTCCTCTTAAATGTCGTTTAAAAATAAATGTAAATGAAAATTTCGGATGTGTGTTTTGCCTGCGTGACTCGGGAAATCGAATTTCCTTTGAATTTAAGTGTCGATTTCGAATTTGGTAATTTTTATATGAAAGATTCTGAAATGGCGATAAAAACACCTACTATATTAAAATAAATATAGATAATAATAGAAGTATTTCAGGTAATTTGAGCAGACAATTGTAATCTTCTTAAAACATTTACATAGAAGAGGTCTGTGGCGGAGCGGCGTGTCTTGATTTTTTATGCAAATCTTCAGTTTTATTCCGAGGTTGATGGAATTTTGGGAACTTCACATCAAAAAGAGAGGAAGTTCACTGTCCACACTAGATTTCGAAAAACACCCATATCCTCCGACCTCCGTAGTCCAGTGGGTAAGACTCTTGACTCACAATCCGGAGGTCGCGGGTTCGAACCCGGCATGCGCAAATAATTTTTATTTGATTAATTTGTGTTATTTCACAATTAATTCATTTAAAATAATATATAGTATATTTGCGGCATGTTCCAGAGTGGAAGATACTATTAGTATCGCCCTGGTGTAAGACCACCATTCAGAATTGAAACGTTGCTTGAAAATGGCTTTAGCCGTGTTTGGTGACCAGATCTGAATAGCCAGGTACTTCCCAACTTTCCTCTTCCCCACCTCCTTCCCCTCACCACTACCTTCAGCCTCACAACATACCCCAATTGGGGATGCCATAGTCTCACTGGCTCCAGACGGGAGCAGTTGAGATTCTTCTGCGGTATTTACTGTAAAAAAAAAAAAAATCCCCTTTTCCCGCTTATTAAGATGAATATACACGTGAAATCTTATTTAGATACTATTTTGATTAATCTTTACGACGAATCGGCTTACAGTATGAACATCAAAAAATATGCTACGGATAAATCGAAGCTTTTACTAGCTTTTCTATGTATTGGAATTACAATAAAATTATTATTTACGTAACAAAAAATATAAGCGTAAACCACCAAAAAAAATTTTTTTTCATGACTTAACTATGAAGTAATAAAAGAAACAATTTTTAAAAATTACCCCTTTATGACTAAGACTATTTTTGAGGTTTTCCATGTTCAAACTTTTTTTCTTTCTTATAAATAAAAA